>OX359200.1:2402500-4802500 GCA_947172415.1 Chondrosia reniformis
TCTCGCCCTCAATGAGAGTGCTGCGTCCTGATATGAATGGCATGAAGATGAATCTGATAGCCTCTTCCAGTGGGGCCAGATGGACATCAGTTGCTGGGACAGTTCTCAGGAAAAACAACCACTCACTAACAATACTGTGTGTAAATGCCGCAAAGGCTGATTGTGGTTCACTTTGTGCGATGAGGGACAGCTGCTTGATTTCTTCAATCCACTTTGCTATTTTCTGCTTGATAGACTCGTTCATAAAGGTTTCACTTCCCATTGGCGTCCCTAAGTACTTTGTTCCATCAGTTGTGATCGTCACATTGTGTTCTGCAATGATTCTGGTGGCTTCCTCAAGATACGATGGTTTCGTGACATCCACGCTCTTTTACGCGTTGGGGAAATAGTCATAATCCTATCCCATCGCTAAAAGCTTGTCCCACCATTCTTTCAGGTTGACTAGCTTCCCAAATGCAGTAGCATCGTCTGCATACCAGATCTGCATCGCTTCATTCTGCACATTGTCAATCAGTGGGTGTATGGCAATTGCATAGATGGCCAGAGGATCTCCCTGTGTTGTGCCCTCCTTCGATTGAATGGTCTGCTGATCCACAAATAGAGGGCTTGTTCTTCTGTAGGTGTTGGTAGCAAGAGCTGGGCAGATGTTGTGTATGTTCCTGAGAGCAGCCTCTCTGTTGGGGTTGTTGAATGCACTGCTGGCATCAACAAAAACTGCGGCTTGGACTCCGTCATCTTCATAAGCTGTGTTCATTGCATGGATAGCTGCCTCGATTCCTGCAATTTGCCCTGCACATAGCTGCACAGAGCCTGCTGCCTTCTGGATGTCATCAGAGCTGGTTTCTAGGATGCCCTTCCCCATGATTCGTCTCAAGCTTTCTGCTACCCCAATTGGACGCACTCCAGGATTCTTATTCTTGCTATTTGTTGAGGTAGATCATATGTAGCAAAAAGATGATTCAATAGGTTTGGCTGAGGAAGTGAAATCATTTTGTAAATTTCTGGCCTATTGGAATATCCATCTAATGGCAGGAATATCATCATATCCCAGCAAAATGAACGTGAATGCGCTTCCAGGGCTTAGTCACAAATTGATAAGATACACAAGCTTGCACCACCACCTCTATATCCTTGTCCAGGTTAAGCCACTAAAAATAGCTATGTGTAATAGCCTTCATTCTAAACATGCCAGTTGTTTCCGGTGCAACTCTAACAGCGCACATTGTGATTATTTCTGACAACAGTGTTTTTCAATGAAAAAGGGGGAGTTAATTGCACTGAGCCATGCAAAGGCTATTATGAAGACCATCATCCAACTCACCATTGTCCATACTGATAAGCCCAAATTAGGGCGAACAGCTGTCTGTGCTTCTTTGATAAATTTTTCCATCTTGGATGACTGGGAAGCGATCACTGGTTGCCATTTTAATAGGACTTCGGTCCCCCTGCCAAGAGTAGACTTCAGTCACTTGGCTGGTTTGGCATAATTTCTCCCAGTGAATTATTTTGCTTATCAATGTTTTTCAAGTTACTGCATCAATATGTGATGCTGTTACAGGAAGTGCATTCATTTGACCTATGGTAGACGTCAAAAAAGTTAACGTTTGGTTTCATTTATACAGCGTTTTGTTCCTACGAAAACGGTGTGAAGACGATACACAACGATCGATTGTCCTCGAAAAGCGATCATCTGTACTTTCGAAAGCATGCAAAACGGTCTTGCGTAGGAACGCATGTACGTGAGAAATGCTTTGTGTTAATTATAGTCCAATTGTCAAGTATTTCATAAGTGAGCTAAACAAGGATCCATGTGTTTAACAGTAATTTACAACTTACGTCGGAACGCAAGCAATAGACGATTGATCGTTTTTATTCATTTCGTAGGCCTATAATATGGACGATAAGAACGCTTAGGGACGAATTGAAGACTAAGCCAAAACAAAACGGTAAGCCGTTCTGGCTTAGTCTTAACGAACGAAACGTTAACTTTTTTTTGACGTCTACCGTAAATGGACACATGTAGCCTACTCAGCTTCCATATTCTCCCTTCATTTAAGCTGACTGCACAATGGTAGGCAAGACAATCCATCAGCATTTCCGTTTTGTGTGTTCTGCAGAACTCAATGTAATAGTTATATGTGGACATAATAGTGGCCCAATGCTGAATTCTTGATGCAGGTAGAGGAGGAATTTCAGGATACAACATTGTGGTCAAAGGGTTGTGATCCGTAACTAAGAAAAAACACCCAACCAAAGATGTATTCATGGAATTTTTTAATTCCAAACACTAAGGCCAAGGCATCTTTATCAAGTTGTGCTTAATTCCTCTCACAAGGAGATAGTGTACAGGATGCCAAAAGCGATTGGCCTCTTTGAACCATCAGGATACTGGCAAGAAATTACACTTTTGCCATATGCAGAAGTGTCTACTGGCAATTGTAAAGGCAATGCTGGGTCATAATGTGCTAAACATTTGGTTGAAGTTAGAATCTCCTTTGCATGTTTGTGTACATTCTTTAGTCTAGACCCATTTCACATCTAAATTTTCATACATACAAATTGCTCAGAATACAAATCCACTTTTTGAAGTTATGCGATTCAACTGGCCATCATGCAGATTTATAGGAACTATAATAGTGATCAGATTGTTTTAATGTAAAGTTTTCATCATATCATAATTGTGTATTGTTGTACTTAGTCCCCATGTTTCAAAACTATAAATTAGTACTGGTCTGACCAAGGCATTCCACACCTGAATTTTCAGTTCTAGTGATGCACTGACTCCTGCAAACAGACCAAATATGCGTTGAAATGCCCATCCTGTGAGTCACGTCTTGTTCTTCTCCCAAAAATGCACCCAGTGTCTTCAGTTCTTCTGCCAATCCTGGCCAACTCTAGACACGTGCACCCTTTGAGTTTTTTCTGTGTTGCATACTAGATGATGTGGGGGTATAACACATTTATCACATCCTCAAGGAAATCATGGCTGGTGGAGATGAAGTCGGTGTCATCAGCGTATTTCATCTCCATTGGCAACCCTAGTTGTACATCTGTTGTTGGTGTTGCTGGAAACTGTGGGCGTACTTGTTGGAGGACCATCTCAAAGGCTGTGGTGAATACTACTGGGTTGAAACTATCCCCTTTGTGGGACCTCTACATTAGACTCAAAAGGCCTGCCCATTACATCTTTGATATGCATACTGACTTTGGTGTTGGACAGTAGGGTTGTAGCAATCTGCATGATGTCACTATCGTTGTCACTTGTGAGCTGGATAGACCTTAATATCATGTCTCTAGTTGGGGTCTCAAAGGAAATGCACCTTTAGATCGTACATGATTGCAGTTTTGCAAAGATGATGTCTGCGCAACTACGGCCTTTGCAAAAACCAACTTAACTGGCATGGATGTACCTTTCAGCATAGGGATTGAATCTCTCCAACAGAATAAGTGAGAGAATCTTGCGGATGCTATTAAGTAACACTACTAGTCTGAGGCTTGTCAGTGGTCCCCGTGGTTTGTTAGGCTTTTGAAGTGCAACCAGTATGCCTGCTCCTAGGCAGAAAGTTGGATAGACCCCTCAGCTGCATTGAGGATGTCAGCAACCCACTGGGCTGTAGTCTCGTTTGTGCAGGCATATTTGAGTAGCTTGTTGTGCACTGAATCAGGGCCACATGCCCGACTATTCTTGAGCTTGGCTGCTGCCGTTAGAATGTCCATTTGAGAAATGGGATATTGTGGGGTGTTTTGGTGTTGAGTCAAGTTGTTTGCAAATTAGCTTTTGAAGTGAAATGTTAGTATGTCTACCAGTGAGTTGATGTTGTGTACTATTCTGCTGGCCATGTCCATATGCTCAGGTTATTTGCCGGTTGAATATTCAGTGCTCTCAGTGCAGCAAACATCTTCCTTCCCTAATTCTTTAAAGTTTCCACTTCTTCTACTCGTTTTTTTGAAATCTTGCCTTTCTTTCCTTTTTAGTACGGCGGTCAGTTCTCTGTGCCTTCCTCTTAGCTTAGGTCTTACAGCAGCTTTCTGGCTTCTTGTTTATGCTGCATTCTCACCCATCCCCAATTTCCTGATCTCCTCTGCCAATGGTTTAACTTCAGGATCATCCATTGCATTCTGTCTCATATGTCCTCTGGGTGTCTTTTGTCCAATCTTCTCTATGGCTATCTTCTGAAGAACAGCCCCAAAATCATTCCAGCTTGATTCCTTGGGAGGCATAGCAAGTAGCTCCAATGATACAGCTTCAGCAAACTCTTTCTGCAGGTCACTGTCCTGGACTAGACTATTAATATCAATGGTTCGGTTGCGAGTATTGCACCGTCGATACCAATGAGAAACTGTGTGCACTACTTTGCCGACATCTCCTGAATCCTAGCAGGCTACCGCTGGTCAAAGCGCATAATTAATGAAGCACCATGCAGACTGACAAAATCCCGACCCCTTTCAGTAGACATACAGCAATCCAGACTACGCCTCCTTGGACACTGCCTTCGTATGCCTAATGACACCCCAGCACAGATGGCTCTGACTATGACTGTTAACATCAACCTCAAAGGAAGACGAGGCAGACCACCCATGTGCTTATTATGAACATTAAGAACAGACATGAAGATGGTGGCGCTAAATCTACAAAACAGGAAGGGGCTAGAAGAACTACGCAAGCATGCAGCCGATAAAGAACAATGGGGAGTGACTATTGAACACATATCCTCAGCCTAGATAGACCATTAACGTTATATTTGATGTTATATCACAGCTTTAGTGATAATGTTTCATTATTATTTTTATAATTATGTTGCCTAGCGGGAGCAGTTTTGAGATGATCAGTCCAAAGCAAAATATTTGCTAGCTTTGATGGCAACTTTTTGTTCTCGACAGTTGCCAACACTACTGTTGAACAGTTCATTGAATCATCATTCTTCTCATAATTCTGTTCATGCTACTATCAAATGAAGATGTAATTGAGATCATCCCCATAGAGAGAAGTAACAAAGGAAAACAGTCTCCATACCCTTCCTTTTAGACATCTTTGAGTAACAGATCTTCCAAATGTTTGTAGGCATTTTATCTAGACTAGTGAAGCCTATCGTTAATTTAATTTACAATCAGATCCAAAGCCTTGTAGAATTGCTAGCGGTAATACTGCCTCCCATTAGTGAAGAACTCTGCCTCAGCACTGCCATCTTCATACCTTCTTGGCACCTTCCTCTTTCTTTTCACTTGAGGTTCCTCAACATCAGTCACTGAAGAAGACCCCAAGGTTGAAATGTTTGACGAAGAAATGAAAACAAACTGCGTTTTAAAAAGTTCAAAAGTCGAAGGATGTACCATCCCAAAGGTAAGTTTGACATAGTTATAAGGTATCCTTATTCTATTATCCAATGATGACCTTTGAAATTCCACATTTCTCCAGAACAGGTCAAAGTGACTCTCATTCCTTTTAAGGAATGGAGAGTTGCCACAGTCATAGCAGCAATTAGCTAACCTTCATATGCAGACAGTTACGGAGACTGTAAGGTCTAGCACAAAGTTTTGCTGTTTCTCAAAATGAGATCACCTACTTAAACACCAAACAAATACCTGAAGGTCCTGAATTGTCACCAATAGTCCTTGCTTTAATTGATTGACAGATCAGATACTTGAACTTGAGTCTTGCAAAGTGACATATTTGTCTACAACTCATTTTAAGCGAATCAGCCCCGACAGTCCACCTATTAGGACTGAGCACACGGAAACCAGGTCTGTCTGCTGCAAGGGTTTTCTGCAATTTTTTTAGCGAACTGTCCTGCTTTGGAGAATATTTTGCCAAATTTGAGACTTCATAAGTCATGTCTAGTGCATCCTTCATCAATTTTTCGATTTCTTGAGAGCATCTTCAGCTGCTAGGTTTAATGCATGCCCATAACGGTGTAAAAAATGGCTCATGACTCCTCATCACTTAGTTGCTTTGCAACAGCATTCCTCATACCCTTCATTGTACTTGCACCATCATAGCATTGGCCTCTATACAGTACATGTCACAAGTTTCTTACTGAATTTTGACGAAATCCTCAGAAATCCATTGCGGAAATCCTAGAGTGTCTGCTCGGAAAACCGAGGCACGATTGCGGAAATCTGAGGCACGTTTTCAGAACTTAATCAGACGAATCTGAGGAACCCGAGGAGTTGAAAAAAGTTACCATAATTCTCAAGACGGTATGAGTTTATCCATAATTTAATACATTTTATTAGTGCGTATTTATTAGTGCGAACACAATTCCATTTGAATGTATATTACAATTCTGTTTATATAAAGTGTACACGAAAGAATATAATCCTAACATACATACGTATATGGAAAAAATAAAAGATGAAAGTTAATGAAAAATGTTCTCGCGATCGACACTGTTTGTTTACGTTTCCATAAATCATTGATGTTACTTATTCTAGGTCGTATATGTGAGACTCTCACCTAGGCTATCGAAAGTGAACAACGTCGGCATCAAGTAGCGCCTGCCATTTCTGAAAATGGTCGTTGCAACCGCCCTCCAGTCTGCAGGGACTAAAAATTCCGGCAGATTTGGCAGTTTGGCGTATTAAGCAGGGGCGGATTATCCGGGTTACACTTTAATAACAGCTGTATCTCCATATAGAACTAATTAATTTTTATATGTTATCCGCCATTAATTTCTAGCCTCGATTGGCATATTTTAAGGTGTTTCCATCCTCGTAATCCACCACTTTTGTCAAGAAATTAATTATATGAGGTAGATCTAAAAGATAGCCTCTAAATGTTCCAGAACTGACTTGAAAATCGTCCTAAAGAAAATGTTATGTGACTATAAGAGGAAGAATTCGACAGTGTCACAGGAGCAAATATCTTTTATCACTCTATTCAGCTGGCTATTAATATTATTGTGTAATATATATTTTTGGGGATATTTGGTTAATCTATCAAACTCAATATTCCACCAAAAATGTGCTTGAACGAATTGTGCAGATTATCCAGGTTACACTATACTTACTCACACAAGCTTGACCAAGATTTGGAATGCATTTGGTAGGATAAACTATCAGCCATCAATTAAATAAGAGCAATGTTAAGGCTGTGGAATTAAGTTTTGTCTCCAGTCCTTCCTGAAATGCTGCTCCAGCCATGACCTGAGCAACCTGACCGGTTTTGCCGGGCTTGATATCAGCCCAAAGTTAGTTCAGACATTCTGGCAAACATGTATCTTTATGGACATAGCAACAATGCCAATTGGTTGGTAATTGCTAGCCCAATATTAGCCCAACAATGCCAATTGGTTGGTAAGTGCTAGCCCAATATTAGCCCTCTAATCAGCTTTCCCCTTTACATTGGCGCTTTAATTCACCATGTTGCTTATTCCTGAGCAGTTCATATTCCTTATACCTATTTCCATATGCAGCAGCCAACATTGTTAGAAGCAACTCCTCCAGTTATGCCTGTTTATGGATACTTTGGATTCACCTCTTAATATCTTGCACTACAAGCCCCTTTGGTTTTAATTCATAAGGTTTCACAAAACCTCCACAAGGAAACTTAAATTATGGCCTAGGGTTTATCTACATCACTTAACATCAGGAGACCAGAAAGATAACAGTTGTTGCTTTCCAACTTTGAACATCTATAGTTTGTAAGAATGCTACTCGTAGGCTTTTAGAAATGGAGGATTTGATATTCATGTTCAATACGATACTTTCATATATTTAATATATAATATAGTTAAAAACTTAAACATTAAAGGTTAAGGGAGATAAACGATAACTGTTGAAGCATGGAATGTTGGTATTTTAGTTCTATCCATTAACACCAACTCAATTTTCTATCCAAGTCCATTTCTTGTAATAGAAACTCTAATGATGCCTTGCTTTATTTTGCTTCTTCATTAATTAGTGCATCTTTTATTTATATAAACGTTTAGGGTCCTTTTATTGGAGGAATGCTACCCCTTTTGAACAGCACAGAAAGAATTGTCAAGTTCTTAGCAATTAGCAGAAATGAGCCAATATCTATTGAACAAAAACAAACAAGTATGTTTAAAACTGAAGTAGCAGTAATCACAACTCTCTAGTGAAATATTGCATTAATAAAGTTAGTGCTTTCCATTTAAAATTTCTGCTAGTGCCATCCTATACTTCATTACCTATCCAGTTTTATTCACACTATCCAAGATAAACAATTCAATTCAATATTTCCACAGCTTACAGATACATTGATCAATGACTGGGGAACTTGACACTGCAATCTGTAAAATAATGTGCTGAATGACAAATAATGATGGGATGGTTTGTCTATCAAGAACTATACAAAAGTCAGGAATGAAATGTGATTACCATGTAGTGGTACTCTGTACACTTCATGTAAGGTTTCTTACTCGCTGTTCATTGATAAAGGGTTGTAAGCTGCTGAAACCTTTAAATTGAATTGTTTATCTGAACAAAACGTGCTATGTCAGACTTACCTAGCCTCTCGGGACTCTACAAGTACTTTAGTACCTCTTAGCTTGAATTATTGGCTGATAGTTCAGAAGATGTATATGCCTTCAATATAACTGACATTTATTGTACTACTCTCACTGTAGTCAAAATATTTTCTTTTTCATTCTAATTAAGTGACCTAATGTGTAAAAATTTAACAGTATATTGACCTATTGACCTATGTGTATATGTACAGATTATAATTAGAGCAGCTGTGTAACAAACTTAATCAACTGTTATATAGTAATCATAATAACACCTATTGGATCCAATAATTCAATTACTGTGGAAACTAATTCCAGTGGTGCTTTCAGATCCCAACAACTGTTACCAAGTATTCTAATTCCAAATAGTTTAGTGCAGGAAGAGGAATCATCATCTAGTAAGTAGTAGCCTGTGTGGTTTCATTTGAAAACATAATCTGACACTTTTATATGGTTTGTATACACAGTCAGGTAAGGTCTTTCAAGTAATGTGAATTTATTCTATCACACTACTCTATGCATATTTATTAATTAATGATCAACTACATATTACATTGTACATATGTGTTGACTAAGTGTTATGGATGTAGTGTCATATATTACTGTTGTGGGCCTTCTTTCTCCTATTTTGACATTATGATTTCTATATTTGCAGCTGTAAGCTTGTACTTTGCTGTCATTATATTTGATAACCTAAATGGATGGCTACCTTTGCGTTTCTCAAATTTTACTAAGTAAGTATCTCGGTTCTGTTCTCCAGCCAATGTCTTCATCTACATTGCTTTTCTTCCTTATGTTCTACAGTATATCCAGTCATGACATAGGCAGTGTAATTATATCCATTCAACTTCCCTTTCATCAGGGAATTTTCAAGCCCGCTGACATAGTACAAATCAACTTTCCTTTAGTGGTAACACATGTTTATACTTAACTATAATATTGCCTGTTTTGTCACGCAAAGACTTATGCACTGGAATCTATACTAAGTTTTGTATGTTTTCCAGAAACAAGCTGAATCAGCACAATGTGTATATTGGCAATATGGGAATGGAAGTAATTTCAGGTAGGCTTTAGATTACATTTCACTCTCAATTTCCTATATATATATATATATATAAGATTATTTACTGTCTTTTACTAGGGGTGGTGGCTGGTCAAATGAAGGCTTGGAAACAGGTCCATTGCTTGAAAATAGGCAAAAATATATTACCTGCTATGCTAATTATTTAACACCATATACAGTTCTTGTAACAAGAAAAAATGAAGTAAACAAATTACTATTTAGAAACTATTATAATCTTACAAGTCAAGTTTGTTAATATGTGACAGGTTAATAAGAAAGAACCAATAGCACTCTCCATTGTCATTTACATTGGCTGTGCTATTTCTTTATTCTGCTTGATTGCTACTATCTTATTTCTGCTAAATCTAAGGTTAGTGCATAGCCACCCTTTAAATATATAAGTTACTACAATTTACATAAAGTTTGTGTATTTTGTATCTGATTGTTTCTTTATTTCTCAGTACAGGAAAGAAAGCGTTAAATATATAATCATTTTTTTCTGCTTTAAACAATGCATTGCATTACTATGTGGTTTGATAGTCTTTCTTGCTGGTATTGAAATAGCCTCTGGATCAGAGGTAAGATGTCTTGTGACTTTCTGATTATTGAAAGTTTTGCTATGTTTAACATTGCCTTTCTTAACTCACCCCATTGTCATGTTATCTTTTATTATATTTCAATTTAGGATACAAATGAAATGCTATTCTAGTGAATTCACCCCTATATTGTTTTCATTTGGTATACTTGTTAATTGTATTCATAGGTTCATGTGTACGGTACGTGACATGAAAAAGTTAACCTTTTCTGTCTAATTCCTTGGTTGTCCCGCACAGGCATCCAAGGACCGCAGTGCAGTCCAACGCGGACCTTCCATACGGGTAAGATTTCCGTGCGGATTCGGACTGAAAATGGATTCTGTCATTCTATGTCTCAACGAATAAACTAGCGCATTCATTCAAAATGCTATGGACATAGATACACGTTATATACAAATATATATACAGTACAAGTTACAATATACTAAGGTAATCTAAAATAAATAATATAATATAAATAAGTCATATGGCTCCAGGAAAGGACCTAGCAACAGAATGGGCATAGTATCATAAAGATTAGGGTATTAAACTCATTTTTAATTAAGGGATTTTTTATTTAGGTCTATGTTTGGTAGAAAACGGAGGACAAAGTCGGCATATAAAATGCCATAGGACTATAGAAAAGCTATAGAAAATTTATATTGAAACCAAGTGTTATATTAGCAAAAATTATCAATTTGTCAGATAACTGAAACCGATATATATCATGGTACATGTATATGACAAACGTCTGGCGAAGTTTTGCTTAAATAAATGAGCAAAATAATCAAGATATAATGAAAACTTCAAGGTTACGATTGCACAATCTGATGATGTATGGTGATGTTTCTCTGGTGCGTCACCTCTCGTATGTCGCTCCTTACACATTTAGTAAATCATGTAAATCATGAGACATAAAAGGCCAAGGCCTTTACATACATATGTCATATGATGTCCCTTGTGTACAAGTTACAAAATGGTCTCTAACCCTGTTGATTATGTGAATGCATGCAACCAACTGTCGGTATTCTTAGCTCACCCACAAGGCATATCAAATCTGCTGTGCACGTGGTTATTAGCCGAGACCCCTTTAAGACTGGAACCTTTGTTGATATATGGCATGCAGATGCATCATCTTCAGTCTATATACTAAGGTGTGAAAAGGTAATTGGTAGGCCATGTGTTCTACCTTGCAATTGGATGATCTGTATCAACTACTACTCTCTATGCAGTAGTTGAGGATTTGAAAGTCTGCAACTATACGTACTATTTGAAATACTGATTATCCTATAGGGGTCACTTGGATCTCTTTAAATTTTTAACTGGAACTGTGTAGCTAGTACTTGATTGTCATTTTAATATTGTATAGTCACTTGGCCCTCTTAAATTTGTAACTGGCACTGTGTAGCTAGTATTTCATTGCAATTTTAATATTGTATAGTCAGTTGGCCGTCTTACATTTGTAACTTGCACTGTCTAACTAGTACTTGATTGTAATTTTAATATTGTATAGTCAGTTGGCTCTCATAAATGTGTATATAACTTGTACTGTGTAGTACTTGATTATATATATATAAACACTCAAGAAGCAAGTAAAGCAAAAGAAATATATAGTTTAACAACTAAGTAGCTGAAAAGGGTAGTTTATTGCCCTTAAGCCTGTGCTAGGCAATCATTGCAATAATAAACATCACTGGATAATTACACCAACCAACAATCGTCTACTTGGCAGTGGGACCGAAGTCCTATATTTGTGGTAACCAGTAATGACCTCCCAGACATCCAATGATGTCAAAATCATCAATGAACCACAGACAGCTGTTTCGCCCTCTTTAGGGTTCATCAGTGTGGTATACATTGGCAGCGTAAGGCACTTGTGGTTTTCATGATAAAAGAATGGAGGCTATAGTCAAGGCTTGACTAGGCACTCAAATGAAAAGGGGAGTTTACTACACTTAAGCCTGTGCTAGGCCATCATTGCAAATAATAAACATCACTGGATAATTACGCCAACCAACAAAGTGACAATCATCTACTTGGCTAGGGGACCAAAGTCCTATTTGTGGCAACATTATTTGCAATAATTGTCTAGCACAATAAAGTGCAATAAAGTCCCCTTTTCATTTGTGCGCCAAGTCACGCCTTGAATATAGCCTCCATTCTCTAATTATGAAAACCACAAGTGTCAAACTTATGGTGGATTGATAAACAGAGAACAGTCATCCTATTTTCAGCTACCAATGTATACCACATTGATGAGCCCTAAAGAGGGCAAAACAGCTGTCTGTGGTTCATTGATGATTTTGCCATTATTGGATGACTGGGAGGTCATCACGTACACTGGTTGCCACAAATATGATGTTTATTATTAGCTAAGTATAGCTATGCAAGTATTTTCTCACAGGGTAGAGAAAGCCTTTGTCCTTCTGCCAACTTCATCATTGGTGTTTCACATCTCCTTTACTGTTGTGTGGCTTGTCTCCAGTCACTCAAGTGGGTAGTTGGAAATACAGCAAGAATATATTGCCTTTGCTTGAGACTTATCAGGGATTTCTTTCCTTAGGTACCCCTGCCATTGCTCTACCTTTTCTCTTGTGTCGTAAACAACCTGGCAGCTAACTGACCTGCCAAGTTTCTTCTCGATTTGCAGGCTTTTAGGCAGTGTGTGTGACATCTTCTTGCGCTATGGATTGGTGACCATTGCTGACAATTTCCCGACAACACTCCTGTTCGACAGACCAGTTAAAACTGGAGACTCCAATCACGGTTGTGGTGTCCAGAAAGCATGTGTTGGTTTCTCTCCTCCTTCACTTGGCTTCTCGGATGCAGGTACATCTTCTGGTACTGCTGCTAACTCTCACATCGCAGGCTGGTCTTGTGCTCGAGCACTAGCACACTATAAAGTGTCCACATCCATCTGCAATTGTGTCAGCTGATCTTCTATCCCATCAAAGCGGCAAAGGATCCTGGCTTCCAACCCTGCAATAAGTTCTGCACAGTCCTCCATTCTGTTTATAAAAGCACACTCCCTTTCTTAATGTGAATAGCTTTCAGTAGAGATTTCCCCCACACTAAGGACACTGTTTTCCCGACTACAATGACTCCACTCCTGATAGCTGATCTCTTCACCACTGATATTGCTCCCCTTGATCTTTCCTTGGTCCACCTCATGACGATCTTATGCAATGCAATTGTTATTGAAGACTTCTGTTCACAGGCTGAAATTCTCTAAAGCAGGTGAATAATGAGAGTACACTCACACGCTTATGTATACTACTTTTGGATTTGATTGGCTGATTCGAGGTCAAAATATTTCACATAGAGCGGACCCTACTGTAATGTATGTTTAATCTATTTGGCTGCAAGGTCTAAGTACTCGACCAAATCTCTATATACAGTACAAGTTACAATATACTAAGGTAATCTAAAATAAATAATATAATATAAATAATTCATTTGACTCCAGGAAAGGACCTAGCAACAGAATGGGCATAGTATCATAAAGTTTAGGGTATAAAACTCATTTTTAATTAAGGGATTTTTTATTTAGGTCTCGGTTTGGTAGAAAACGGAGGACAAAGTCGGCATATAAAATGCCATAGGACTATAGAAAACCTATATGAAATTTATATTGAAACCAAGTGTTATATTAATAAAAATTATCAATGGGTCGGATCACTGTGAAACCGACATATATCATGGTACATGTGTATGACAAACGTCTGGCGAAGTTTTGCTAAATTAAAATTGCAAAACAATCAAGATATAATGAAGAATGCAAGTTTACGATTGCGCAATCTGGTGATGTTTTATGATGTTTCCCTAGTGTGTCACCAACACCTCGTTTGTTGCTCGTTACACATTTAAGGGATTATCATGTGACATTGGGAAAACGTCAGGGCTCGTTGCAAAAGAAGATCATCCTTTCGAGAACGGCTATGACAAGTTGACGCTCTACTACGAGAAGGAGCTACGGAATAAATGAGTTGTAGCGAAGGTTATATAGATAAAGCGTATTTGTGTACATTTCCGTTAATTTTGAGGCAGAATTGTCCCTATATTGATGCAAAAGAAATTTGTTTAGTCGACCTTAATAAAGCTTTGGTAATTGAAGCTCTGTCTTCTCTTCTTACGCTTTTTGTTCAAACAAGCAAGAATTTACTAATTTCCTACTTGATATTCCCATTCCTGTATTACTGATGAAGACTTGTCCTGTTTGTAGGGATAATGACAGTAAAAAGATATGGAGACATTCTGTCTACCTCCCTCATCCCATTTCTTAAGAAGACATACCCTGGATGGCCACAGGTTGTACCAGGATGCCGACCCTAAGCACACCAGTCAGAACATTCAAGCCCTTTTCATGAAGAACAGAATAAACAAGTGGAAGAGCCCGGCAAAAATCCCAATATAAACCTGCAGGCATATCGATCACCTCCAGAAGGTGATACCAAATGTCATCAAGGTTGTCCTTTTCCAGTAGTGTGATTCTTAATACCAAATGTGTTATTCTAGTTGGCTGCTGCTACACATGAGTTAGATAAGTTCTAGAGAAATGCATGAATACTGAAAGATCGTTGTAGATGTAGATAGTCATAAGCTAAACATATATATTGAGTTTGTGTAAGGAAGATTTCTGCAGCAATATTAGTCACATCTAAAGACAAGTTGTTTCAGTAGGACAATGTTTCAAATCACGCAGCAGCAACCTTTTATTGTAAAGTTGAAGTCATGGGTAAAATGTCCCCACAATCACCTGATCTCAATACAATTAAGTGTATGAGAAGCAGAGAAGCACGCCTTCGGCAGGCTTCCCTGCCACAGCACTTCGGCAATGGTGATCACCGGTTGAGTGTTGCTCTTCCAGTGCTGAAAGTTGTTGAAGGCTCCTGAAAGCTCTCTTCCTCACTGCACCTCTTAATGTTGGCATATTCGCATTATAGCAGCAGCTGCAACAGCACAATGAAACCATAGAAATGTGAGGGTTTAATAGTGTATCTGCAATCGGGATACCTTAGGGGGCATTCTTACACCATCAAGCTACTTTCTTTCTATATGCCAGGATAATGCTTTCCACTATATAGTTTATGGTACCCACAGCCTTCTACTTCAAGCTGAAACAATAGCGAAAAAGCTTTCACACCATTCCCCCAGAGTTTGCAGACAACCAAATGCCCTGAAAAGTCTGTTATCTACTTCACTTTTGTCTGTAAAACTAAGAGGGCATCTCATAGTTAAGCATGGGCCAACATCATGGAGATTTATGCAGACAAAAAAACGGCCATTATAATCAGATACAAAATATACAGGGCAAGTTGAACGCCTTAGGCAGATTGGGTATAGCAACAGCAATAATTAGCACAAATTTGGACACTTTTACCACTGCCTTGAGGTAACTTCTTTTTAAGTGACTGATTACTATAAGTATAGAGAGAACAGATACTCAAAGACAAACACGTTACATATTAACTCAACTTCATTATATATATTTACTTTACCTTGCAATTGTATATACGAAAACAGTTATACATAATTTTTTAAATGGGACCTTGAAAAGGTTGAGGGGTGGTTCACCCACAGAATGCTCCTAGTATAATGAGGGTTAAAATGTTTTGTTTAATTGGGTTGTTTGTAACAGTGATTGGCACATTTTTGAGGGTTTGAGTGTGCATGGGTGTTGCGAGACAATCACATGTGGTGGTAGAAATTGGCTTGTACATGATAATACACTGGTGTTCTTGATAGATCTCTTAATTGTTACAGCTTTCATTGTACAAATTTTCAAGGATATAGGATAGCATGGCAACCACTTCGATGTCTTTATCTCATTTGACCGGGTCCACTTGAGAAAACGACAGACCTCTTCCAGTTCCTCATCTATTCTAATGGATTTGCTATGGTGATTATTATTTGGGATGTTTTTCGTGATTTTGTCATGCTGCCAGAATGTTTGCCACCGCTCTGCAGTAAAGGGGATGAAGCCACATGTAAGAGGCCCAAACAGGTTACTGACTTCACAATATAGATTCAACACTATTGGTCTTATTGTACAAACCTAGCTAGTTACTACCCATCAACAAGCCTGATGGCCTATAACCCGAGGTCATAAAACATCTTGCTATCAATCTTCACTCTGCTTCTCTTTATTCCCATCCCAGTGGTAAAAATGTTGAAACCTCTATCATGTTATGTGCTTCTCTAGTAAGGTACTCCAAACCAGTTTTGAAGTGGACAAAACATGATTTTTTAGAACTAGACAAGATGGTCAGAAGTATAATGCGGAAATACCAGTGTCACTACTAAAATTCTTCTATTGAGGGAGATATCTTGCCACACTCTCAAGGCGGAAAGGGGTTCTGTGGTTTACAAGCTAGTCTGGTTTGCTATCCCCTACTTCTTGCAAACTGACAAAAATTGTGCAGAGGCGTGAAAGTAGGGTCTGGCAGAAAATATAAATACCATGCACACCTCGCAGATAAGCGCCCACAGTGGTGCCCATAGGCATACATACAAATGGAGGTTCTTTGGTTGTTTCAGAGGTCCGACAATGGTTTCAGCTAAAGTGTCTTATGATTTGTGCCTAAAGGAGCCCTCAAAGGTACGGAGAGAGCAAGAATATACACACTCAAGTACGTGGAGAGCCGCACTACTGGTCTACCCAAGTGAGTGCCGTTTACTGGTGTGAAATCAGTAGCTGAAAGCTGATAGGTAGACACAAGGTGTGGCATTTACATTTTCTGTTAGACCCTACTTTCTCGCCCCCACCAAAATTATCATCGGCGGGCAGTAAGTTGGAGATAGCAAGCCAGAATATTTCTAAGCAGACTATGACTGAGCTAATGTGAATGTAAATCTGACAAGATACTTCCACACTGCAAACAACCCACTGGTATATATGTGGTTAAAAAGCAAAAGAGGCTGAAGTGCTCCAAACAGAGGAGGAATGTCTTAAAAGTAGCCAGGTATAGAACTGGATAAGTAGGACAAATCCTCTGAAGAGAGTGTAGGTGAATGGAGAAGACCAGTGTAGCAAACATCTTTGTAAAACCTGTCCCTCTTTAGTACCTTGTCCTAGTTTGAACAGTTCAGTTACTGGTAGGACCTATCCAGTCTCTAGGCCTAATGGAACCCTAGGATCTCAAAATAGATTTGTTTTGTACCATATAACTTCAAAGGATCTGATGCGAAGTAAGTAGGAGAAACTTCTGAATATGTTGGAGTAGAATGAGGAATCATAGGATTATATAATACCAAAGGTTTTAAATCCACTTTGCCTCTACAATCACTAGAACTCTGACTATCCTGATTCCCTGTGGTTGTGCCCATGTATAGAACTGTTACCTGAGACAGCTAATTCTACTAGCCTCAAGCTACTGAGAGAAGCATCGTGGTGGTAGGAACTCTGCTCTTTTTATCCATATTGACTAAAGATAATGTTAAAGGTGTTCACCAGGCAATCACCAATTATTTGTGTTATCATAAAACAACAGATTGAAGACTTCTTATCTGTTATCAGTTTAATAAATGCCACAATTGAATCAAGACCTAACATACCTTAGAATCCAATTAAAGAGAGCCTAAATGTCCTCCCTTTTGACAGACATTCCACAGCTATAGACTGAACGAATGAGTGAGACTTTGAATGAGGTTGCCCCATAAATGAGAAAAAATATTGCTCACTTGACTCACATGTATATCACAAATATATCCCATACATGTCTTGTACAAATCACACAGGTATATATCCCACATTAGTAAATGTTTCACATACATAGCTATATAGCCCATATGTATATATAACCTATCCCATGTGTATCCTGCCATAGGTCTCCCATAAAGATTAAGCACATTTTCAATCCGTACCAAATACGTCGCCCATACTTATCACAAAAGGTATATCATGTGTATACCAACATACACATGATATACCTACATGATATGGTGTTTCCCATTCATATCCCATACGCATTCCACAGGTATCATATGCAGTGTGTACAAAAGTAATGTTTACATTGTGTGCAAAATGAGGTCGTACTTCAATTGAATTGGGAGCGATGTTCGGCCATCTTTCGTAGGAAGTTCCCACTAAAAGGCATGATGTAGGGAGCGAACATTTATGCAATTTCGATAGTACTTCAATTGAATTACATACCAAATAGCATCGAAAATTAAACCTGACAATTTACCAAAATCAACACCCCAAACAACTGCTATAAATACTCAAATATTTAGCTTTGAAAGTATTAACATTTCTTATACAAAGTTGAATCACTGGTGGTAAGCCAGTGACATTGGTGCATTGTGCTAGACATTCACAATGTAAATTTTAACTTCAGCATGCAGTATCTATTTAGAGAGAATTAAGGGGAAAAAGGTACAATGACATATAAAACTACAGCTGTATGCAGTGGTGTTGCATAAATATTCCTTTGTAGCCTATTGAAAACCCATCCTAAAATACACAACCTAACAAACTTACCTTACCTTATCTTTTTGTGACTGTTTTAGGGGGCTAATGATAACTTTCTTTGCTTTCCATGTCCTTTATAGCCTCTTGGTGGATTAATCCCTGAATGTGGCATTTAACATCACTCAGTCCCATATGCTTGCATGATACATTTTTTCAGCCAACTGTTCAATAGAAAGTACATGATTCATTCTTAACAGGCTGAGCACATAGATAAGTCTCAGTACATGACTGAGTATACTTTATGTTGCATATTACAGCTCCATGGTGTTTCCCCTTTGCAGTTGGAGTTTCAGATTCACTCTCTGTATCACACTCTGATCCATCCATTGAAGCCATTTTCCATCTAAATATATAGGAAGATAAATATAAGTCAAGGGGTACGAGAATAATAGCTAAACCCACACTGACCCTTGGATGCATGTGGACTTCGAGAGTGATATCCAAATTTGATCCGTGGAGGTAGATTATCAGTTATTTGACTTAAAAACTCGTGTGGTGGCACTCAAATTACTTGGCCACCTACTTAGGCTTCTATGCAGTTAAAATCTTAATCCTGTCTAGTTTGGAAAATTATTGCATATGGAGTGAACATTTCCATCCTTTATACTTTCAATATACTTTTTGTAAATGGTTTTATTTACGTGTGTCTATCTATATATATATATATATATATATATATATGGGGCCAGCAAAAAGTACTTAACTATACGGAGACATTCACTATATATACTCTATTTCCTTATACTGAGATTGTGTTGTATGTACACTTGGGAGAAATGATGCAGATGAATTTGCACGCACACATATATATTCAAATGAATCTCTACTTATCCCGCTCCTGCAAACTTACAAAATTGGAAAAGTAAACATGAGATGAAAAGGTTGAGTTTAATTGGCAAAGTTTTACTATAGTGGCCTAAACGAAAAGCTTTAGCTACGATATAGGAACAATTTTGACTCAAACTTAATGGGTAAGAAAAAGCAACCAAAACTGAGACACATTTCAAAAATCATTCAGGGCATCATGCAAGCTTTTTTTATACAAGCGACGAAATAACTAAACCGTTGTTTTAGCTCTATACCATCAATCAATGAAATCTGAAGAAGTACAGCCAGGAAACCATCAAAAACGTTAATCAATTCAAAAATTAGAGTTTTGCGCATGGACTCCTAAACAAGGACAGGTATTTGTGGGATGTGATTTCATAGTTTTAGGTACATTCATGTCGCCTGTCAAAAGATATATGCCATATGTTCGAATACTATCATTTCCTGTCTATTTAACTTCATACAATCGATTTACTATATCGAGCAAGCGATTTACTATATAGGCTGATTTAGTAAATCGATATGCCGCTTTAGTAAATAAGAATGTCAATTTAGTAAATTAGACTGCCAATTTAGTAAATCACGTTGCCTACTTAGTAAATAAGACGGCCAATTTAGTAAATCAAACTGCATACTTAGTAAATCAGACTGCCTATTTAGTAAATCAAACGGCCTATTTAGCAATTCAGATTGGCTTGAAATAACGGATTAATGCCCATTATCCTTAACAGCCCAAGGTCTCCTCTTAAGAATCCCTAACCAAAACAATTAATATATGTCAAAATATATCAATTGCTTATATCATTAGTTGGCCTTCCAACACTGAAAATGGCTGAGATCTAGATGGAAGCGATCATGATAGTTCACAATTGTAAGATCCCACAGAACCTCATGTGGGTCATGTACTGGCTGAATGACAGGCCATTTTGGAATCAAAAATCTGAGATTCCAACCCTGTCGGGACATTTTGTCAAAATTGAATACTATGAATGAGCAACCTTTTGAGAATAATCGATCTGACCTGTATTGTAGGGCTGCAATTTCCTTGGTAGAACATTTGAGGAGTGGCTTATGTACTGAATGTGACTATCTGTAATGCATGAAGAGTAGAATTGCGGTGCTTCCACTACCAATTATAACTTACACATAAGCATATAGAGTATAGTTCAAAGATGTCATCATTTAACAGTTGCAAGTATAACTCAAAATTATTATAAGCCATGAATATGCATGTTGTTGGGAAAGAATAGTATAAAAGCATTACACCAATAGTACATGCAGCTACATGATCCTGTGCTTGTAAATTCTACATCTATATCTATATCATTGATGGTGGTTTTTTGGGGGTATCTGCCATATGGGTGCATTCTATACTCCTTGTATGACTCACCATGTGTTCAAGCAATGCTATCAACAATGATATCAGTGTTTCTCTTTTCTTATTAATTGTTATATCCTTATTGTGTGCATTAAGTGGCATAAGACTTCTTAAGCTAAGAGCTTAGGGGGCTATTATGGCTTAATGGTAGTCTGATTTACTAAATAGACATTCTGATTTAGTATATCAGCAATCTGATTTACTGTATCAGCATATCGATGTACTAAATCAGCAATCTGATTTAGTACATCTAAATCAGTTGATATACTAAATCGCTTGCGTGAAGTTAAATATATAGACAGGAAATGATAGTACTGGAACATATGGCACCCCGTTCCATATGAGTTTGTTTGGCTCATTTTGGTAAGGCACTAAATTAGAGAAATGTGGTATTATCGTATTCACGCATTCCTTAATGGTATTCATTGTGACACTATATTTATATTTATTACAAAATACATAAAGCTTACATGTGATTGCCAAGGTGCAATAAAGATTAGTTTGCCGTGAAAGTTTGTTTACCCATGAGTTATGACAATTTTAGATAGCGAAGGGAGCCCAAGAAGTTAGAAGCACCCTCGATTAATTCAAGAAACTTAAAGTAGTTGCCTCCAAAAGCATCAAAAGAAGGATTTTACAATGTAGAATTTACCGAGCAAAATCCTGACATCGGAGAAGTAAAGATACATTACATTGGATACGATGTGGCATACGGCGTATGAAGGAACAAAGAGGTTGTTTCAGTACTAAATTGCTGTAAGTGTTAGTGTTAGCTACAGTGGTCAATTTTGACATCATTTAGTGATTCCATTTAGACGTTCTCCCAGCATTCGTCAACTTGTACATAGGTTTGTGGTGTGTAGGTTTATCCTTTTGTCCGAAATTTGTGTGTAGGTTCTATACAGTCAATAGATTTAAGTGGGTCTTATTTGAAGCCCAATGAATCCCATAAAGAGCTATAATGGCGAATAGAAGTTGCTTTAAAGCCTATCCCCCACCAAATTGAGTGTAGAATTGTTTGATTTTTTGTTATTTAAAAGTGGTCTAGGTAATGTTGGAAAGCCATTAGGCATTCACTTTAGCCATGAAAGGGTTAACATTATAATATATATGGATCTCATTCTCCTGTTATATATATAATACGGGTTCATACGCAACCATTATAACACTTATTTTATACGTCGATATATGTATATTACGAGTTCATACGCAACTATTATAACACTTAATTTATACGTCAATACATCGTTTTTGCAAATGGCGGCGTTAAGGAAGCTTTAGTTAACGAAGCTTTTCCATCGTTATTTATAAAGTTCAGGACACTTAAGCGTTCTCAATCGTTAGTATTACAAATATATATAGTAAATCCCAACGATGCGGCCAAGTAGTTCGAGTTAATTCGGGGGGTGGCTGCTCCACGAGTTTTTAAACTCGAAATACTTGTTTAGTTTAGTGTCACTGACTGACCATAATTTTCAAAGGCTTTTCTAAAAGCCACTAAGATCCAAAGATGTAGCCAGGACTATCATGGTAAATATCAAAACACCTACACTACCAATTAATTTTAAGATGTACTAAATTACATTTGGTAAGGGTGATGGTTATAACATTTATGTAGCCTCCTGCTGCTAAAATGTTCACAAATGCTATTGCAAATTTCTATGTCCTTACAATAGAATAGAATCTTTGCAATACCACAATTCCATATGTGGCCTTTCTGTCCTGAAGTTCTAAAAATGCCATTGTAACAAAATCTGTCATGAAAATAATAGGGGAACTTTAAGATATATTGCCAATCTTAAAGCATCGATATCATCATCACTGAATTCTGGATAATACCCCCACCCACTCATGTCGCCTAAGGAGCGCAATGAGCTAATGGGCGGAACAGAAGTTCGCTTGATGGGAACCAGAGTCGCCCCCATAGCCACTCAAAATGGTGGTCGAGCCATAGACAGCTGTTTCGTCCTTATTAGGCCTCCTCAGTATGAAATACGATGGAAGTTTGAGTGGCTAGTCCGCCAATAAGTACTCCCAGAAGATAGAAAGCTTGTGGTTTCCTTATCAGCAGATAAGAGATACAGCCAAAAGTTTGGCTGACCACAAATATTGAAAAAAGGTAGGGGTAGACTCTGGTTCCCCTCAAGCGAACTTCGGTTCCACCCATAAGCTCATTGCGCTCCACAGTGGACATCAGTGGGCAGGAGTAATATCCAGAGTTCAAGGTTGATGACAATATGTGTAATGGCAATATTTACAGTCTGAAAGTCTTACTGGTTTAGAATATTATATTTCAATGGCACACCAATGCTTTAATTTTTTCTTTATTTTTGTTTTTAATTCCTTGAAGCTTGTCTTAGTCTGATAAACTGTTCTGTTCAGGAAAATGATATAATCCAGAGGTATTAATAAGCAACAGCAACATAAATTATTGATAATAGGACGTTTCAACCCGTAGGTCTTCATCAGCTAACATGATAAAAGAGGAATGGGAGGGGTTTATATAGAAGTTGGATGAGAGGTGTGAAAAGATGATGTTATTGTGAAATTGTGCCGAATATTAAATTAAGATTAAAGTGAATTCTAGGCTAAGGGAGTTAATTGATTAGGTCATTCCAAATAGATCAAGGGAGATTCCCTGATCCATGTTGAAGCAGGTGGTAGTCTTGATCTTGATGGCTTCTTTTACCTTCCTTCTGGTCTTGTGTCTTTCTTTTAGGATTACTTTAGCATCCTTCCAAGCAATGTTATGTCTAGTGACCCTGAAGTGGGTGGCAACTCAATTGTTGTGATCAAATCTCCTCACAGCTCTTTGTTGTTCCTTCTGTCTTTCATCCAAGGTTTTGAAGGTTTCTCTGATGTATGTGTTCCCGCACTCGCAGGGGATTTGGTAGACAACTCCCGTCAGCTGGTTTTGGGGGATTGGTGTCTTCACCTTTGTTAGGAGGGAGTGTAGAGTTGTGGGGGCTTTGTGAACTACTTTGACATTGAGTGGTCTGCAGGATTTTTGGAGAATTTCAGTGGCACCCTTGATGTACGGCAGGCACAGTATCCTTTCTTCATCTGTAGCTCCTCTTGTGTCATTCTTTTTCTTTTTCGTAAGGTCTTTCTGACTAGTCCACTCGGGTAGTTATTAGCAACAAAAGCATCTTCAATGTGTTTTAATTCCTGTACTAGGGTCTCTCCTTGGCAGATGTTCTCAGCCCTCTTCTTCAAGCAAAGGATGGTGGCAATTTTCGTGGCTGGGTGGTGATTTGACTGGTAGTTGATGTAACTATCTGTGTGTGTTGGCTTTCTGAAGATACTGGTGTGAAACTCTTCATCATTTCGCTTAACTAAGACATCCAAGAATGGAAGTTCCCTTGCTTGTTCTACCTCCATTGTAAACTGGATGCTGCTTCTGATGGAGTAAAGATGGTTGAGGAAGTCTTCTAGTCCTTTTTGTCCATGTCTCCAGATAACAAAGGTATCATCAACGTACCTAAGCCAAAGGTAGGGTTGGTTTGTGGCAGTTCTGATGGCAAGATCTTCAAAATGCTCCATGAATATGTTTGCGATGCCTGGGGAGAGGGGTGAACCCATTGCTGCTCCTTCGGTCTGTTGGTAGAAACTGTCTTGGTATTGAAATACGTGGTGGTTAGGCACTTTTTAAGCAGGTCAGTAATGATATCAGTGGTGAGGTCGGTCCTCTCTCCGAGGTTAGATTCTCCACATAGTAGATCTGAGATGATGTCAACAGCTTCCGTGATGGGACTTCAGTAAAGAGACTGACTACATCAAAACTGACAATCAAATTTATGCAGCATTTGGACAAAATGGTGAGAGTTCTGGACTCAATGGCAACACTTACCCACTAAAGGGTTGAATATTCTGCTGAGTATTTTTGCTAGGTTGTAGGTGGGTGAATTGATGGACGAAACGATGGGTCAAAGTGGTCTGTCATGCTTGTGGATCTTTGGTAATCCATATATTCTTGGTGGTTGACAATGGGCTGAGGCTAACCTGAGTCTTGTCTGTCTGTCGATAAGTCCTTTCTCTTCTACTTTCTTCAGTGAATTGTTGAGCTCCCTCTTTAACTTGCATATTGGATTCTTTCTACATTCCTCATATGTGTTTTCCATTAGGAGCTTCTCCATTTTTGAGTCGTACTCTCTCTGGTGTTGATGATGACAGTGGCCTTCCCTTTGTCTACTGTTAATATCTTGATGGAATTGTCTCTTTGAAGTCTGAGTATGGCTGCCCGTTGTTGCCTTGTGTTATTGGGTTGGGGTGGTTTGGCATGTTTAAGGCACCATTTTACTCTAGATCTAAGGTCCTGTGTTCTGGGACTGTTGATACTTCTGGCAACTGCTTCAGTCTTGGCGATGATGTCGTGAATAGGTAAGGATCTGCAGAAAAGAGAGAAGTTAGATCCTAGAGAAAGAACCTCTTCCTCTATCTGGTCAAATGGCTTGTCACTGTAATTGGGTACAGTCTTCCTCTCTTGATTTGGCTTTGTCTTTCAAGGATGAGTCTTTCAAATTTCTTCAAATGTCTGTCTTTAACTCATTTCTGTGTTGCCTCTTCATGTTGTTCCAGCAAATTTTCCATTTCCCTGTGTTGGTGTTGATCCAGTGCCCTGTGGAGTCTCATTTTAGCTCTTCCTTGATGTCCTGTAGGTGAGATAGTTTTTTGTAGGCATTTGCAATGCTTTCATTGATCATGCGAATGAAACTTTTCTTGGAGAGGATGGACATGTTGCAAGATTTCACGGGTAGCTTGATCCTGAAGCATTAAGGAATGACATCATGTACCTTGCATCTTGATAAGATGGTGAGATGGTTTCTGTATCTGGTAAGTTTCCCAAACGTATTCCTCAATTTGTAGATGTCTTGGATTGTAGCTTTCTCTGAGCGTTTAATGAAGTTATAATGGTTGTTTGTTACAATCACGATTAATCCAGAAGTATTATTGAGCAACAGCAACATAAAGTATTGATAATAGGACGTTTCAACTGTAGGTCTTCATCAGCAAACATGATAAGAGAGGAATGGGAGGGGTTTATATAGAAGTTGGATGAGAGGTGTAAAAGGATGATGTCATTGTGAAATTGCACCGAATATTAAATTAAGATAAAAATGAATTCTAGGTTAACCCTTTACCGCCCGAAGACCACTTTTGTGGCTCAAAATTCTTCCAGACCGTTACCGCCCGATAAGTTAAATAATTGTACGATCTCTTCGAAATTTATATGTATCGATAGCGCTTACATATAAGAATCTGGGTCTAAAATATTATAGGTTTAAGCCATAGTATAATTGTATTATAAAAGGAAGAACTTTATATTATAGGTATACACATTACTCAAGCGTTAACGAAAAAACACAAAATTTTAAAATGGCCGTCCAAAAGGAGGACATATTTCCTTTGCACTTATTGGTTTTACAATATTTGTTTCTCTTAATAACTTGAGAGAAGGTTAGTTGGAGGATTTTACAATAATTTTAGATGAAAATGGAACTTTAAAAGGTTAGACTAGGCAGTTTTTACTCTCGAGCCACAAAAGTGGTGATTAGGCGGTAAGGGGAGTAACAATTATGCTGTAACATGGACGGTAAAGGGTTAAGGGAGTTAATTGATTAGGGCATTCCAAATATGATCAAAGGAGATTCCCTGATCCAGGTGGTAGTCGTGATCTTGATGGATTCTTTTACTTTCCTTCTGATTTTGTGTCTTTCTTTTAGGATTACTTTAGCATCCTTCCAAGCGATGTTATATATGTCCAGTGTCCCTGACATGGATGGCAACCGAATTGTTGTAACTAAAGTCCCCATCATGGTAGCTGTTGACATCATCTCAGATCTACTACGTGGAGACTCTAAACTAGGAGAGAGGACCGACCTGACCCCTGATATCATTACTGACCTGCTTATAAAGTGCCTAACCACCACGTATTTTCAATACCAAGACAGTTTCTACCAACAGACCAAAGGAGCAGCAATGGGTTCACCCCTCTCCCCAGGCATCGCAAACATATTCATGGAGCATTTTGAAGATCTTGCCATCAGAACTGCCACAAACCAACCCTCCTTTTGGCTTAGGTACGTTGATGATACCGTTGTTATCTGGAGACATGGACAAAAAGGACTAGAAGATTTCCCCAACCATTTTAACTCCATCAGAAGCAGCATCCAGTTTACAATGGAGGTAGAACAAGCAAGGGAACTTCCATTCTTGGATGTCTTAGTTAAACAAAATAATGAAGAGTTCTTTCTATAGTGTTCGTTTGCAGTCTATAGTTTTAACTTGCCTGTACAGCTTCTACTTTTGAAATAACTGCATGTCTGGCAACAAAATCAGCACACCAAAAGTGAAACCAGTGTCCAGAGTCTGCCTTATTAGAACCAATCCGATTTTTCTGGTCATCATCATCGTCATCATCATCATCATCATCATCATCAAACAATCCTTGCATCCTTGGCACACATATTCTCATATATACTGGCTGTATTCTACTTGCCTGAAGTTTTGTGCTTCAAATTCCTTGGCCTTTCTCTTTGTTGATGGTTTCTGCTCAGAGCTGAAACCTCTCAATAACATCATCAGAAGTGAGGGCCTTTTCTTACATATTTGATGGATTCTATCTTTGCCTCTACAGCCAGCAGTAGCACTCTGTGCATGTCTGGATTGAAAGAGTTCGGCAAAGAATCACTTCACCTGCCTTGTGGTTGGAGTTGACATTGTTACAGATACTGATGCAGATGTAGCATATGTTGTGTTGAGGTAGCAAGCTTGTTGTAAGAAATGGCCCTGCGATTTAGTGGATGCAACCCTGTTGTCCTAAATCCACTCACTAGGTGTTTGGAGGTGTTTGTTCTCTCCCACAGCTCTTTCAGGAGTGAAGGAAAGGCTAATTTATCTACTGCACTGGCAAGTGGGCAGAATCTAAATTCCTGTAATATATTCATCCATGCAGTTTTCAGTGTATAGGCTGAAGACAGAGACATCTAGCAGCTGCAGGACATGAGTGTAATTAGGTGGAAGGCAGTATATATGACACAACATTTTTGAGCCTCTTCAATAAGTGGCAACACATTGTGAGAGCCATGCCCATCCGAGAAGAGAACAAGTGGACCTGATAACAGATAGTGGGACACAGCTGGCAAAGACAGTGAAAGAAACCATTGGTGAAATGTACTGCTCTCCATTCAACCAGAAGTGGACATAGCATAATGATACCCATCTGGTCATCCTCTGGTCCAAGCTGCATATAGATGAAGCTTCATATAGCTGAAACTTCATATAGCAAGTCCTTCTCCTACTACAGAGCCACAGCAAAGTAGAGTAATATTTTGTCTGTCACTACTGATGCTGCCTAGTGTACATTCTTAGAGCCATTCCTTTCAAGAACTGTCTTAGATGCTACTGCTGTACTCATGCCTGTCTCATCACTATAGCTTGTTCAGTTCTGTTTTTACTTTGGGTTCCACTGTATGTCTTCTAAAGCATTCAACCTTCTTTTCATTTCTGCATGATGTATACATATATTAATATGCTAAAAGCCTCTTTGAAGGCTACATATTAATATACCTGGACAATATTTAGCTGATTTAGCTGATATTCAATACAATTAATTATGATCATGAATATATATTAGTTGGACATTTATCTTAGTGTTTGGCAAGATAGCCTAGTACATTGTTGCACGATTATGTGCACACGTGAATAGAGTGAATTGAGATGTTTATAACAAAAGCAAATGGAATTAACACTTAGAGGTGTCTACGATCATCCACAGAACACGGAGCTGAAAAATTGTTGCAGTGTTCGTGGGTCAAGGCCCCGGGAATATGGCATCTTAATTTGATTCAGCCGTACGCAGTGAAGGCCCTGGACAAAGTACGATCGACTAGACTTCATGTAAAGTTAGTAGGTGTCTAATTGCACAAGTGAGTGGCAATAGAAGAGATTCCAGAGACTACAAAATGACTTGTAAGTCGAGGTGTTAAAAAGTTATTGTTACGGAAATATAGAAAATACAGTACAAGTTCCAATATACTAAAATAATCTAATATAAATAAATAATGTACTCCATTGCCGTAACCGTGATATCACAGGATTTAAAAAGTTATATACTGCATCGGCTTCTTAAATCCTGTTATATCCCTGCCCAAATATGGTAAACTAAGACGTTTCTACTTGGGAGTGGACAATTCTCTTTACATTTAGGACAGTAGTACTTGCAGTAGTCAGGGCAAGTGCATTCTATGAAGTCGTCAGCATTTAAGCAAAACCAACCAGACGCTAGATGAGCTATCCTGAAAGTCCCGCTAAAATAACTATAATAAGCAACAGAGTATATATCAGTCATACCACATCGTTTCGGTGTATATGGGTTTATATATATATGTACTCGCCCTCGGCCGCGCCCCCATGATTCATAAATAAAAAACCTATATAGACCTCAGCGCAGTAGTATAGCTAATACATAAATTGTATATAAAGAAAGGACCTGGCAACAGAATGGGCATAGTATCAAAAATTTAGGGTATAAAACTCATTGTAAATTATGGAATTTTTTATTTTGGTATCCATTTGGTAGAAAACAGAGGACAAAGTTTGCATATAAAATGCCTTGTGAAGTTTTTCGTTGTTGTAAAGAAAGTACAGAGGAAGAATTAGGAGTCTTTTTTAGAAGAATATCTGCTTTCAGGTATAGGAAAGAGTTGAAAAAATATTTTGTATTTTGTAGTTATGTATTGGTTAACAATAATTTATATACAGAACGAAAGGCAGTCCATTTGCTCTAGTGGATGTTCATCTCCTTTCTTTACGGCTTCAAGAGGTACACATATAAAAAATTATCATGTAATACATACGTAAAAGCTTCTAATATACAAGTTACTTCTTTAATATACTATAATAAACTTTGCCTGCATCATATTTTGTCACATAAATGCTAAAACACAGGTCATAGGTATAAAAACTAAGACCCATGTACAGTAGCTTATAAGATAAATATTATTAATTTGGCTTCATGTATCTAAACACACCAAGCCATATTTTAATATCGAATTATATATAAAATGATCCATTAAAGAATTAACCTTTTAAACAAGAAGCCCCTACATCTTGAAAATGTGTACAAGTATGGCTTAGTTGACTGCAACTAGAGAGTGTTGACTCTGTTCCACTACAAGATACCCCTCTCATCCATACTCTCCCAGTTCCAGGTCCATAGTAGCCACTCTGATCAGCTGATCTGGCAAAGGGATAGCCAAGTTGTCTGCAGACTACAGAGGCTTCCACCATGGTCCAGTTATCAGAGCACACTGTGCCCCATTCACCATCCTGATACACCTCCACACGACCAGAGTAGAAGTTACCAGTCTGCTGACCATTCTCTAGTCTGATGTTATTTGCTACTTACATAATAGAAAAGGAAGGATATATATATAAATAATTAAATCAAAACATATATATGGCAATTTCCTCTCATCTACATGCAGATAATATACTTTAACAATCCTAAAGACTCTATGGTGTGCTTAACTCCGCTATTCATGTATGAACACTGCAGTCCCTATACTCTTTACTCATTAATTGCAAGCTGAGTATAATATATAGCCAGTATATAGCATGTATAGTTGGATCTTTAATTGATCTTTACAAATTCCTATATAGATAAGGACTCCATGAAAGACTCAAAATGTCATGCAGCACTGATGTGGTTTTAATTTCCTAGAAAGGACTGATTTGTCCGGCCCAGCTCAATGAAGAAGGAAAATGGATCCAAACTCATGAGTATACGTACGTATATATTCTACATACAAAGTACTTGTCATATAGGCCTAGAAGTTGATTTATGCGTAGTATACTTTTGTAAACTCTCATGCTTACCCTTTTAAAGGTATCTACAATACATACAATAAAACATAAAATTTCTAACAGAAATGAACTGCCTTCAAAATTCAGGATGTATCTATGTCTTATATTTGCTTATGTGTTGAAAAACGTTTTTAATGAGAAACAAATTTTAAAAAGTATATACAGTAACGCACATCTGTATATATAACAGACATGATCATTAGCATAATATTATATATACGAGTTAAGAGTATACGTAATTGCCTTAAGGATTTTTAATTTAAAAAAGTAGCATATAGAGACATTACATTCTTAAGTATCACATTTTAAAGAGTTACATATAGCAACCAAATACAATAAAATATTAAACTGAAAGAACAATACTATACAGCTCACCTGCAGTTGCTTTTGGAGAAATCGTCAAAAATACACACAATGATACAAAGATAGTTCAATCAAGTTGTCTTGATAATAGAGACATATCACAATAAACTTTAGGTTAAATGGTTTTGCTATAGTTGCACTACTTGAAAAAAACTCTATATAATATTATTCTACGGAAAGACAGCAGCTGGTGCAATATTATATATATATCCATGTTTATAACAACAAATCAACATTGGTTATAATGATTATCATTAAAAGGGTATATGTTTACTAAAGTGGGTAAGAGCCCAAGCTTTGTTTGTTCTAAATCAGCCTTTATGCATTCTTTTCTTATATGCTGATTCTTTATATGTACCTACGTATATCAATTCTATATATTATACAGCAAAGAGAGCTAGGGGATACATACATTTACATATTATAGCTAATGAGGAGAAATTCTCAAAACGGACCTTCTCATTAATGTAAGCTAGGGCATCACGGTATTAGGCTCATGATATTGTCATCCCGCCTGAAGGTCTTAAAAGGAGTGCTTTCTTTATTAGGGAGGATGTATACCAGCTTCATTCTGCTTGGCCTATGTATATACAATTTTACCATAGTCTCAGATATATATAATTTACTGTATATTTATACACATACGTATGATCACAACCTAATAAAGGTGATGTTTCCTAGACTAGCTAGTCTAAAGCTTGAGCTTTAGACTGTAGATCTAGAGACTTTTATACAATTCAAAAATAATGCAGGAAAATAGTATATTCTTACGCTATCAACTAACAAATTAAAGACAGATGTTATAGAAAACCAAATAACATATATATATATATATATACACACATATATAATATCAACTGCACACTATAATTTTATCATATCTTTTATAAGGTATATACGTATACTGCAGAAGTTGTACTGTTTTAATGTATCCATATGTAAATGATCATGAAATTTAGTATTGTAACAAACAAACACTCTCTCATGTTATGTGTACGTATCACAGATATTGCTGTAGTGTCTAGAAAGATACATTGTATGAGTTGGCTCTACATAATCATCAGCATCATATTCATCATCACCACTGAGTTTCATTTGTGGCTTATGCTCTACTGGAGCATGAGCTATGGCAGCAACTGAAGAAGGTGTATCATAATGATCTACAGATTTAGCAGATGATTTTAGAAGTTGTTGTTTAGTTGGAGCTCTTAGCTTGAAGTGGCGGGGTCACATTCATAGACATTAACATCTCTTTTTCTGCCTTTAAAAGTGGAACCTTCTTGCTTAATATCAAGCTCTAGATCCATTTCTTCATATTCGGGCTGCAGCTGGGATCCTTCTCGTGCTGTTTCATCTTCTTTTACTGAAGGTTCACGAGAGTCTTGTTCTCTGTTGACCTGTCCCATGGTTACCGCTTCATCCTTATTATCCGGTTTCCTTTTACCTTTCTTTGTTTGCAATAACTATATGTAAATATGATAGTACATATTACAGTCTATTTGATAACAGAATTATTATTTATGTACAGTAGTTTTCAAATCATCCTATTTGAAGTTTTAATTGTTTACATACTATATTAGGAGGAGGAGTAGAACAACAGTTTCTACTGCAATCATTATCCTAAGAATGACAACAATTACGGCAAAAACACACATACAGTGTAGTTTAAATAATTTTCATATTCTTATACATCTAACATAAGCTAACGTACCTATTAAATTTGATGACAAAGTCATCTGCAGGGATTTGATCTCTGATCCCGACGAGAGAGGTACTTTCATTAAAACAAACTACAGGTTCATATCTGCTAGCTGCTGAAATAATAATATCATATGTAGTATCTGGAGTTATACCATCAAAGGTAAAGGTGTTCACATTGTCAGTAAAGTGTAATTCTGTAAAAACATCATCTCTTAAAAAGTCTATCTATAAAAACATGGAAATAATTAAAGATAATGTCCGTATATGGAAGTTGTACAAGGTATTATTGTATATCATAGATTGCTCACTTGATATTTTCTGATTGTTCCATTGTCAGTATTTGGTGATAGCCAATGCATGACGAAGGAGTTACTTGTATGATTACTAGATGTAATGTTTCTAACAGGACCTGGAACTGTATTATATACATACATAATTTATAATGTCTCATGAAAACTGTAGTAAGTATAGAATAATATAAAGTTACATAATATGCATATGAATTATCGTAATAATAAACTACAATAGATACAACATGATATGTATTTGGCATCATACATATAGATGTTAACTACCATCAGTCAATGTTGTCAAATTTCTTTGTTCACTCAATTCAACTTTACCATGTGGAAAGTATCTTTTAACTGTCACACTATATATAGTTGGTGCTTGGGTGGAGATTGGTGAGTGAAATGTGTTACACTGGATGTGTTCACCATTTCTTGCTGAGAATCACTCCACAGTATCTCATAATAAATTATTCTTCTGTCATGATTCCAAATTATGTTTACACTACGGGATTGAATTTTCTTTATCTCCACTGTCAGAAATAAAAATTGACATTAAAATTAGTACAATAGCACATTTTTTCAGGTGAAAATTAGATACAAATATAAGTATGTTTAAACAAATGTCTCCAATACTTCCTCACCTGTCTCTCCTCTATCCAAGAGTAGATATACCATAAATGAGATCAAGAAATTCATGCCGCATTAAAGTCCTGGCGGTTTTAGTTTTAAAATGATTTTAAGAAGTACAGTATATCAGAGAGTATGGTAGTACTCTCTAAGTAGGGATGGCCTGAAAAAAATGGATGCCGTATTCAATGTATATGCTATAGGCCACAATATCACTATAAAAAGAGGCGAGGCATACCAAGAGAAATACTACATGCAGAGAACATGCATCAGCAAACCAAGGGCGGCTCAAGAAACAAATAATAATATTTCCAGGTCGCAGACCACTTAAATGACTCTATACACTTCCGGTGACACAGAAGAAAAATTCTTTTTCTGTCTATTTTTAGCTTATCAATTATCATAAAATCAATTTAACCCGTTCAATATTCAGGGAGATGTAAATATTTAGTATGCCATAGAAATACGGGATTACGGACATTTTTACAAAATCAATTCCAAATTTTGACAAATTAAATGTTGGCATCTTTATGGTAATATGTAAATCGAAATTTTGCTAACTTATGAAATGAAAAATCGACTATTTAATGACTTTTTTATATACATAACTAACCTTCGTTAGTAAATTTATATTAATTTATAATTTATATTATATATATATGAAATAAAGTGACTTTCAATGAATTCCCAGCTCTGGGCTCAAGGTAGGAGGACGACCTCCTTTGGATCTACAATTTTGGTCTCGGCTCGGATGCTTTGGAATCCTACAGCATATCAGGATTCCTAGCTCTCGCTTCAAGTAGGACAACCTCCTTTGGAGCTACACCTTTGGTCTTGGCTAGGCTGCTTTGGAATCCTTCAGCATATGAAGATTCCCAGCTCTTGGCTTACGTTAGGAGGACAATATCCTAAGGATCTACAACTTTGGTCTCGGCTCGGCTGCATGCTTTGGAATCCTTCAGCATATGATCATGAGGATTCCCAGCTCTAGGCTCAAGGTCAGAGGACGACCTCCTTTGGATCTACAACTTTGGTGTCGGCTCGGCTGCTTTGGAATCCTTCGGCATATCAGGATTCCTAGCTCTCGCCTCAATTAGGACGACCTCCTTTGGATCTACAACTTTGGTCTCGGCTCGGCTGCTTTGGAATCCTTCGGCATAATCAGTATTCCCAGCTCTTGGCTTACGTTAGGAGGACAACATCCTAAGGATCTACAACTTTGGTCTCGGTTCGGCTGCATGCTTTGAAATCCTTCGGCATATGAGTATTCCCAGCTCTGGGCTCAAGGTAGGAGGACGACCTCCTTTGGATCTACAACTTTGGTCTCAGCTCGGCTGCTTTGGAATCCTTCGGCATAATCAGTATTCCCAGCTCTTGGCTTACGTTAGGAGGACAACATCCTAAGGATCTACAACTTTGGTCTCAGCTCGGCTGCATGCTTTGGAATCCTCCAGCATATGATCATGAGGATTTCCAGCTCTGGGCTCAAGGTCGGAGGACGACCTCCTTTGGATCTACAACTTTGGTCTCGGCTCGGCTGCTTTGGAATCCTTCGGCATAATCAGTATTCCCAGCTCTTGGCTTACGTTAGGAGCACAACATCCTAAGGATCTACAACTTTGGTCTCGGCTCGGCTGCATGCTTTGGAATCCTTCAGCATATGATCATGAGGATTTCCAGCTCTGGGCTCAAGGTTGGAGGACGACGTCCTTTGGATCTACAACTTTGGTCTCGGCTCGGCTGCTTTGGAATCCTTCGGCATAATCAGTATTCCCAGCTCTTGGCTTACGTTAGGAGGACAACATCCTAAGGATCTACAACTTTGGTCTCGGCTCGGCTGCATGCTTTGGAATCCTTCAGCATATGAGGATTCCCAGCTCTGGGCTCAAGGTAGGAGGACGACCTCCTTTGGATCTACAACTTTGGTCTCGGCTCGGCTGCTTTGGAATCCTTCAGCATATGCTCTCGGCTTAGGGTAGGAGGACAACATCCTAAGGATCTACAATTTTGGTCTCGGCTCGGCTGCATGCTTTGGAATCCTTCAGCATGTGAGGATTCCCAGCTCTAGGCTTAAGGTAGTAGGACGATCTCCTTTGGAGCTACAACTTTGGTTTCGGTTCGGCTGCTTTGGAATCCTTCGGCACATGAGGATTCCCAACTCTCAGGTCAAGGTAGGAGGACGACCTCCTTTGGATCTGCAACTTTGGTCTTGGCTCGGCTGCTTTGGAATCCTTCAGCATATCAGTATTCCCAGCTCTTGGCTTATGTTAGGAGGACAACATCCTAAGGAGCTACAACTTTGGTCTCAGCTCGGCTGCATGCTTTGGAATCCTTCAGCATATGATCATGAGGATTTCCAGCTCTGGGCTCAAGGTCGGAGGATGACCTCCTTTGGATCTACAACTTTGGTCTCGGCTCGGCTGCTTTGGAATCCTTCGGCATATCAGGATTCCTAGCTCTTGCCTCAAGTAGGACGACCTCCTTTGGATCTACAACTTTGGTCTCGGCTCGGCTGCTTTGGAATCCTTCAGCATATGAGTATTCCCAGCTCTCGGCTTACGATAGGAGGACAACATCCTAAGGATCTACAACTTTGGTCTCGGCTCGGCTGCATGCTTTGGAATCCTTCGGCATATGAGGATTCCCAACTCTCAGCTCAAGGTAGGAGGACGACCTCCTTTGGATCTGCAACTTTGGTCTTGGCTCGGCTGCTTTGGAATCCTTCGGCATATCAGTATTCCCAGCTCTTGGCTTATGTTAGGAGGACAACATCCTAAGGATCTACAACTTTGGTCTCAGCTCGGCTGCATGCTTTGGAATCCTTCAGCATATGATCATGAGGATTTCCAGCTCTGGGCTCAAGTTCAGAGGATGACCTCCTTTGGATCTACAACTTTGGTCTCGGCTCGGATGCTTGGGAATCCTTCGGCATATCAGGATTCCCAGCTCTCGCCTCAAGTAGGACGACCTCCTCTGGATCTACAACTTTGGTCTCGGCTCGGCTGCTTTGGAATCCTTCAGCATATGAGTATTCCCAGCTCTCGGCTTACGGTAGGAGGACAACATCCTAAGGATCTACAACTTTGGTCTCGGCTCGGCTGCATGCTTTGGAATCCTTCAGCATATGAAGATTCCCTGCTCTGGGCTCAAGGTAGGATGACGACCTCCTAAGGATCTTCAACTTTGGTCTCGGCTCGGCTGCTTTGTTCTTTGGAGCTACAATTTTGGCCATTCACATTTGGATTTTGAGGCCAGCTAGACTTCAAGATTGAATGGTATGTCACATGACAGTACCGGTACCATTTCACTGATTAGCTCTTTCCACTCAAGAACCCTTAAGCAACCTTTGCTTTTTTGAGATAGCACAGGCATGTCATCGAAAACATCCCCGTTACTAGGCAATCAAAAATTCACCTTAAATCCTTAATCATATACTTTTGATCATGTAGTCCATGAGACTAACGAATTTAGGACAGTAAGGCAACTCATTGTCTTTGAATTAAGTCTACGCTCGGTACGAAAGAGTAACCCTGGAGTGTTTGAACACTCAGGTGACAGATCCCATTTCACCCATTCCGAATTCTTTGCTGACATTGCCCAGAAATTTGCGTGAAAACTGGAATTGCAATCATTTGATCACAAGGACACCAATTATCACTTCTGAATCACCGCTATTGGACAAATCCCGTATGATACGACCTAGCAGTACTCACGGTACTATCGCCGTATATATTTCGTTCACCATGCTGCCCCTTATAGTAGGTAAGAACACAGTGGCGCGCAAGGGATATAAAGAAGCGGCTAATGTATCTCAAGATAGTTTGATCAACTATGATTTAAAATGAAGCCACTTTCATGCCTTAAGAGATTTACATTCATCAGTTTAATATTCGCAATGGTTTCTGAGTTTTACTCACGTTTTTTAAGATATAAGAACATCGAAAAATTGGGGTCATTCTCAATTAAGTTTTATCCCGAATTATTAACTGAAACCGAAAAGGTTCTCTTCTGTAGTCATCTATATAGTCATTTAGCTTTATTTGATAAACTTGTGACTAAAATTTAGAGGCCGACTAGATTCGGTAAAGGTCGGGTTGTCAATTTGTACGGACTAATAGTCAGTCCAAGCCATTTGACTAGATTCCGTAATAAGTCGGGTTGTCAATTTGTATGGAGTGATTAATTAATAGTCAGTCGAAATCACTCGACTAGATTCGGTAAATTATTCACTCCAAATTGACAACCCAACTACAGTTCAGTCCACTTAATTTGAATCCGTTTTCGACGAAATTTTGCCTATATATACACACACTAAAGCATTGAAGAAATTTGTGTGACTGTTAAATGCTTCAAACAGTTGAATAACTGCGCTATATGTAGTAAGAGACATTATTGAGAAGCCGAAACACTTATCTTTGGTATGCCTAAGGGTCGATAAAGTTGCTGCTCCATAACTTCCCTAATCACCATGATCCCAACAGATACCCCGGGGCCCCATCAATTCATGTACATCCTCAGTACATAAGAAAGATGCTTGAATCAGATTTTATAAGGAGGAAAACGTATACGGCATTATCCACACAAGTGAAAGAAATCAATTGCATTATTAGTAATTTATAAAAATCATGCAAATATATATTAGTGCATAATACGCAATACACTTAGTGTTTTCTAACATGCATATGGTACCATATATAACACGTTTTTATACAACATATCATATAAACTCTACATATATATGAGATATATACTATAACAACTTAGTGGTTCCTCTTAATAATAAAAAAATATCTGTGCAAAATATGAAGACATGATGATAATGAAAAATTACATGCTTATAGTTACAGTAAATTAACTTTCAGTCATACTCCCTGTTTGAGATATTAGTTGAGTAACAGAGATATTGATATTGACTTCTTTCGGTTTCACTAAATGTTGTTTCATTGTTACCACCTTTGCCTGCTGTAACTGAATAAGTGCCCGGGGCTACTGTCATGCACCTAGGCATGTTACATTTTAAAGAGAAGAAACCAAAAAAGTAGTATAACATAGAAAAAGTGAATTATTAGGAAGATGCTCAAAAATAAGCCTATATAATAATGACATCATTATGCTTGTTTTTGAGATTCAAAAACTCCTTAAAATCTATATATAGCTAATGCTTATGGGAGTTATCAGCAGCTGCTACTAATTAATTAAGAGACTTAAAATAGTTGGTATACGTATGTTTGTATGATTGTCATTTGAATCTAGGTGCTACCGAAGATACATATAGTGATATAAGAGAGTGTTCCATCAATAATTCTCAACACCCTCTGCAGTGGTTCTGCAACAGCAGTATATAGTGTTAATTCTTGGCTAATTCAGCAAGACTAGACCCTCCAAAAGTGACAGAGTATCACATGACACCTTCCTTATTGAAACTTGTCAAACCACCTTAGATACTCAGTTACGTACATTGCCTTTTCAGCATTGGAGACCTTTCCTTCCTTTCAAAGATTTTGCAAGAGAAGTTGCCAATACGACTCAGATCTGCTGTTCTACTGATGGCAGGCAGTCATTGATACGCCTATCAGATGCTAAAATAACCTGCTCTCCTTTTTTTCAGCTGACATCTAATACTTCTGTGTGCTCTTTATTGGGAATTACTGAAGTTACACCAGCAAACATGTTATTGAAGTGTATCCACATTCTTGCTATTAATATTGCAAATTATTTCCATCAAATCCTCATCTCTTTGCAAAAAGTAAAATCTATATAAAAACTTGACAATACTAGTTGTATCCTGCATTAACATTATCTTTATGTGTAAAGATGTATGGAGATCTACATTTTACATATATAGTAATTTGAGTTGTATATGACTCTGATTCCTATCAGGATGGATATAACGTTTATCCCATATTTACAGATTAGTTTCAGACATCAATTTTCAAAGTATATAATACATGTAGACAAAAGAAAATGCATCATGTTAAAATCATTAGTAGTACCACATTATACATACACCTCATAAGCACTCCAGGAAACTAATTTTTTACCACACCAGAAATTTCAACGAATATATTCTTGCAAAATGACAATTTTTAAGTTAGTTCATGCACATATTTCTTTACCCATTAAAATAGTACTATATATTAGAAATATTAGTTCTATTTTACTCACAAAACCTGGGTTAAGTGATAGAGAACCAATTTTATACTTTAACTGACCTTGAAAAAGAAGAATGCTCCTTCTCAGCTCTCCCAAAGCTTTCTGAATCTTGGTCAACAGGTCTGATAATCTTTCAAGCAACGTTTGTAGTTGAGGAATATTTGGTATATCTCCATGGCTCTTATGAAGAAAGTGGTCAAGTATATATTGCAATATATATACTTGGCTACTTTCTTCATAAAAGCCAGTAATACTGTGTTAATACTAACAATAAAGATAAATGGTTACAAACTATCAATTCAATTTTATAACTAAACAAAATATATACAATTTCAATTAAAACAGTAAGGGACAATTCGGTCATGGGAAAGAAACACTTAACTCAAAGGATGGCATGATAACATTCAGGTTTCTTAATCGGATCGATTGAAAATTGGCTAGATTTACATATTCTGTCATATGTTTGCAAATTAATAGAATAAGGATTCCTTATAACTGCATCGAACTTATATTTAATGGTACATCCTTCGACTTTTGAGCGTTTAAAAATGCAGTTGGTTTTCAAGACTGAGGAAGACCCCCAGGGTCGAAACGTTTGACAAAGAAATGACGAAGAATCGAAAACCAACTGCGTTTTTAAACGCTAGAAAGTCGAAGGATGTACCATCCCAAAGATATATTTGCACATTAACACACATGAACACAGAATACAAATTAGAATACATAGGAAGAATAGAAGCCTAACTATATCTCTCTAGGACTACCCTAAGTCATTAGATTGTGTTTTAGTCTATTCTCCTTATGTTTCTATAACAGCTTCACACTATCAGGAATGATACAGCTTTTGGAATACAATGTCATATATGGTTCTAAAGCCATACATTTTATACAGGTGTTTATAAGGGGCATATAAGCACTCAGAGCCAAAGCCTCAACATAGGTTTTGGAGGTTTAGGAATTATACTGGTGCTTATTTGATTCATACTTTACCTGCCAGTAAGCATTTATGTGATAAGGACTTTGGGAGAGGATGCTAAAGTCCACAGTAAGTACATACATATACAACTTTAAAATTTCAACTAGAGATACTTGTAAAAGTATCTAAAAGTTATAAATGCAAAGACATTTATGGCCCATGGTTGCACATTAAGGTTTATATAAAAAAGACTAAACAATATTAACCAAAAAAGAAAGAGAATAGCCACACAATGTTATATTACTTACAGTTCCATATTGCATGAATATAACTTAATCATATCAACCTCAGGACTTCTATACTAGATGTGTACGTACAATATGTCTATACTACAATGGAGGCTAACTAAAGCTATAGCCATTATGGTAAGATGAGAACCTTTGAAACTTCTATGTTTCAACCGGCAACAAGTGGCAAATATCAGTGCTGTATACAGTGAAATATGCCTTGCAGGTACACCCATTTTCTCTGGGTATCAATCCAAACATCAAACAAGGAGTTGACTCTGTTCAGCTTGTCTTCCCACGCAAGAGGCTCTCAAAAACCTAAGCATGAAGTTTAATATTTGGTATTGAACATACGTACGTATATATGTACATACGTAGGTACGTATACGTATGTAGAGTGAGCTAAATCAAGAAACATTTAATCTTGAATATAGCAATAGCATTCTGGACAAGGTACAGGATGCTTATTTAATCAACTCGTATTACATCTGGCTCTTAGATAAATATTATTTATATTTTTGGGTGGAATATTCAACTAGATGCTTCATGTCTAGCCAGCCTATCCTCAAAGTTGAGTCCAATTGTTTAATGCATTGCATGCATGTACATATGTACATGTACGTGCATGTATTAGTATCTGTGCATATTCTATTGCTCTCATATGTACAGTTCGTACTCTAGATTAGTTCTGTGTACTTGTAAATGTACTTTAGATTAGTTGTATACTTACCTGTCTGTTTGTACATGTTGTATACTTAATAGCACAGTAGTTGAATCTGACAAGTCTGTACATCTACAGCAACAGATATAAATGAATGTATACCTAACCTAAATAGTACATACCAATCATTCATGTTCATGTGTATATTCTTTAACTGCAAGGACTTGAAGATGCTGTCTTCTTGGAGTGTGATGAGCAATGTGAAGAAGATGAGTTTTTCAATCAAAGTAATGTTCTTACAGAATTACTGAATACAAAGTATAAATGTACAATGAACTCACTTTAGATTTTTTAAAAATCCATACATCTTGTGTTCGTATCTGTAATTTCTTGACTTCAAGTGTCTGGTTTCTTTATATGTATATAAAATCCTTTCCCTAAAAATTGATGCACATTGACAGTTTGTATATACATAGTACTACTGTATGGTAAAACAGTGAAGCCTCACTTAATATTCATCTGGGTAAGGTGGTTGGCTACAATGTATGAAGAGTCCCAAAAGAAGATGTACTGATTATACTGAGATTATACTGATTAGAGTAGTTACTCAATATTGTGTACGTACGTATATCAGTCACGGTGATTTTTAATAACAGTCATTTCAAAACATGTTCTACTTCAAAATTATTTTCAAGCATTTAAATTACCTCTGCCTGCTGTACAACCTACATATGTATGTACATATATACATATATGCGGGGAGTTTATGATACTCCTTTATGGTCCTTTACTCAGTGACACCAAAGTGTACAACATGCACATTTACAAGGAACCTTATCTTGATAAGAAGGCCACCACATTATTATAACTAGCACTTGGTTATGTCCCAAGGGTAATCATTATTACTTTATGTATAATGATTTGTCTACCAGTTTAAAATTTACTAAGCTGTACCATATACTATGAAATTATGAGCATTTACGTAAGGGTTTCTGTATTTCTAATTGTCCTGTATCTTCTTATGTTCTTTCCATAGTTCTTTAAGTTTCGATGAATTGCTATCAAACCAATCTGTCAAAACGGAGGCTGTAATCATAAGTTGCACTTGTACTAACAAGCTACCACAACATGATCATTGTTATAACCAACCTCATGCTAATGTTACTGACAAAGCAGTTAAATATACTGAAGAAACAGCACCACCTTTAGTTGGCAAAGAGGCTCTGCCAACCTCACTTGTTTTGACACTTTTTAGCAGCATAAGAAATTGCTTATCCTTTCCAACCTCTGAAGCTACTCAGCCTAAGTGTCCTGAAAGAGTAAATGACAAGGATGAATTAGATTTTTGGTCGGAAGCAGTTAATGTTTTCACCACTCAGAACCCTGTGGGTTTGGGGAAGTGACCAATTCTGCAGTTTCATCAGTGGCATCTCCTGAAATATCACATGATGAGTTTGATATATATGATTCTTTCTCAAGTGGATGAACAACAGTTATTTAACTACTCTACCAATTGAATTCACAGATTCACAAAATATGTAGTTTTTGATGTCAATTTAATGAAATGCTATTTTTATCTCCTTACTAATATTCTCTTCTGGCTTTCTTATTTGATTAAACAGGTATACACGCAAGTCTATATACCTAGTCAGATTATATTAAAGTATATATTCACATGAAGCTTCATGTACTTTATACATGGGTATATACTTCAGAAAGATAAGCCATGGACATATTTAGTCATTCATGGCTACAGAATCTTACAACTAAATTTTGCCTTCTATATAACCACAAATAACATTATGTAATATATTTATGCAAATAAGGGATGGGAATAGAAAAAGGGCAGGTCAGTCCCATAATCATGCATAAAGTGTTCAAGCTTAGAAATGTGAAAAACTAACCAATTAATATAAATAATCTGGTTTGATATAAAATACAAATAACACAACAGATGCAAATAATGTACAGTTGTATGTATAAATGGCAGAAGCATGGCATCACTGCATGTAATACTATATAGCTAAATTCTGTAGTTACTTGTTTGCTCATTTACCGGTTCCCAACAGAAGGTGGTATAGAGATTGAGGGAGGGAATGTATAACTAAGGTCAGGAGAAGCTAGGCACTCATTATTAATGAAATATGATATGCATTGCCATAATACTGTATAGTTGGCTAGCTACGTATATGCAACATGCATGTGTGAAAGGATGTGTTAGAGTGGTCATCTTTAATTAATCATGCATTTATTATAGTCAGCTTAATACAGGCAGCATGTTTAATACCTGACATATAGCTACAAATCCATTGCAATATATATAATATGATCCAATTTGAATTTCATTATAATCTATAACCATCAAACTGTCAGTTTGAAAAACATATTGAACTAAGTTATATTGCTGTAAATGCAAAAGGTTCTAGTGAAATGTAAATGTTGTATACAAAAAGGCATTAATAAAACTAACTGTTTAGCATTGTTTAAATCCTTGACTAATTAGTTTGTAGAAGTTTCTCAATTAACTGTACACATTTCCTCACAACTTCCTCTTCTTCCATTTCATCTATGACTGTTTGAAGAACATCCAGTAGTCCACCATCCATCATGACCTTAGCACTAGAATTACCTGGAAGGTACAAAGTTTCAAATAGAAGATCAATAATATCTCCTGACAAGATTACTTGTTTTTGTTGAAGTAAAGCACATAGTATGTTAACATCTTCTACTGAAAGGTCAAGAGATTCTTCAATCTTCCTGTTTTTGCAAGACTTCAAGGAATTGCATAGTATCATTGGAGTGAAAATCCTTTGATAAGTGCCATGTCTTTGCCTATAGGTTTCTAGCGAAGTTGCTGGTAATTCCATGAGATCTACAGGATATGACTGAAATGTGCCTTCCTGCTTAATAAACTTTAGTAACATGATTAGCACCACCGTCATCTTGGTGTCTGGAGGCTATATAGAAAAGTAAACACACATGCAACATTAATGGTGTTTATACATATATGTGTGTTGTCAATGAATTAATGTCAAACAGCGAAGTTGTATATATGACATTATAAGACCAATTGTCATGGTAACAAGATAATGGGTGCATTGTCTACCTTATACAGTGTGAATTACTTATCAACAGGATATATAGCATGAACAAGGAAGTGAAGAAATCTGATGCATTCATTTTCTTAGTTGTCGATGATCCTTTTAGTCCTGGAAGCAAATTTCATGACTATAGGGTATATCAGTTACAGCCCATCACCTCAGGCTTCACCCACAATATAATTTCAGTCTTGGCCTCATATTATGTTGCAGCTGTATACAGTCCTCACCTCTTGGCTATGCTCTATGCACTGGATACTTCCTTTGCACTATTCATCAGGTGTTCTAGGAAGGTAATAGCAACACCAGGCTCACCACACTGACCAAACATTCTGGCTAGTTCTCCATAAATCAAGTATTTTGTCTTCACTGAGTCATGAATACACCATAAAACAAAATAAGTATGATATTATACTGGAAGATAAAGTGGTAATATCTTCGTATATGGCAGTCAAACAAAACGAGGAAACAATTGCTGTGATATAAACACAGAACAGCTAATTTCAACCACCAGGACTCCCTAACTGTGTTGGCAGAGCATCCAATACTCATGCTTCAGTCTTATGTACGTATAATAAGTAGGAAAATAGGGAAACTCTAAGATCTACGTAAATCTGATCTAAAAGCATTGATATCACCATCGCTATTGACAACTTGGATATTACCCCGGCTGCCTATGGCCTGACCATCTTTTTGAGTGACTAGGGGGAGGCTCTGGTTCCCATTAAACGAACGTTGGTCCCAGAGTTTATGGTATAATAAGTAGTACTAATTATGCTAAGGGCTAATGCAGTTTTATCTCAAGGCCTTAATCAAAATAACGTCATAAAATTTGGAAAATATTTATGGAAGTCAAACTACACAATGTTTGGAGCTGGAAGGCAACTTCAGCAATATATATATTATCATTGCTTACAAATAGTACTAATTTAATACACTTTCAAAAGCCTTATTTAATACACTTTCTAAAGCCTATATGTATACATACCGTCTTTGATCTTTTGGTGTGCCTCACAGAAAAGATTTCCTGCCACCTTTTCCCAACCTCTTGACCTGCACACATAGGGTAGCCAAAGGTGGACACACTCAGGCCAATCCTGGAGAACTTCTGGACGTCTGAAAAGAGAATTATGTACTGATAAAAGGTACTGTTACTTGACTAGCTATAGAATCATAGATCTCGCTTCTGCTAGAGCAATCTGTTAATACAGCTTTGAACTAGTTTCAGCTCCTTCATTGGGGGCTGCACAACCTGGTAGCAGTAGCAATCAAACAAACGGTTTGTAAGGGGAATAAATGCTCGTTGTATCACCATTCTACCATGTAGATCTTGCCTTAAATACGATTCTCGCAAAACAGGAGAAAAGCCAGAGAAGTACTTCAAAGTGGGCAAGTTGGTATACCAAGGTGCTTTCTTCATCTTCAAGGTTTTCCCAAGGAAAACATAATGGCTCCCTATTTGTATACTGAAGACACCGATCTTTCTTAGATATCTTTGAATACTACTTGATTATAGACCATGCCCACTTTTGACACACACCATTTTGGCACCAGGTCAACTGCTTGTTGCTCTGTTTTAGGTTTCGTACAAGAGGTGGAACCACAGGCAAACCTATATGTGAAGTACAAATGTGCAAGAGTAATATTTTACTACATGATTCTACAGTAAAAGGCCTATGTACAGACAACTTGTAAATCTAATGATGTGGGTATTTACAAGAACATCCATGTATCAAGTAAAACAAAATATCACAAATTCTGAAAAATAAAATCACTTTGTTGTAAAATAACTGCAGTGACATCTAATGTAATCGACTGGTGAATGGAGGAAGGCTACAGATACCAGTCTAACTGCAATCTCACCAGTGTAATGTGGCTAATAAGGACATATATACTGGCAATATAGGCAAGGGTGTAGAAAAAGTCAGGAAATTCATAAATGGTGAATGTGTCAGGTATAGACCATAAATTAGCCATTCTGCTTGTCCTATTCCTAGCCCCTCCACAGCTATACAATATATATATCTATATACAAAATAACACCTAAGGAGAGGTGGCATCACATGACTACTTGTCCAGATGTAGGAGGACAAGGGGTCCATACTGATATTATGCTGCAGGAGTGCTGCCAGTGACTGTTCAGAGAGTGATGGGGGATCTGAGGGACCAGGTGACATATCCACCTGCTGAAAGTCTGGACTCTCATCACTTATGAGACGTTGCAAAAGAGGCTGCATAAAAACTCTTTTCTCTTCTTTTTGGCCCTTTTAGACCTTTAAGGGGAGACAAATCAGTACCTATACACATTATTATCAATATTAAAGAGTAAATCCAAAAGTTAGCAAACTAATAGGGAAAGATATCTCAAAGAAACTTAAAGATAGGAAGCATTTAGCACAAGCAAAAATTATATGAAAGGAACATGAAGGACAATGAGTTGAGAAAAGACAAAGAATGAAGAAAAGACGACTATATTAAACAAAAGGACAGAGTATTTGGAATGAGAGCCACAGAAGAAAGTAGCTTGTTAGTTGAGGGAGACATTCCTGGTGATTAAAAGGCTAGTCAAGGATGACTGAAAATACAAGAGATGGCTCATATTAAAGGCAAAGGAGATTCTACCAAATATCTAAAAAGAGATGATCCTGTGAAATAATGGAGCTTACTCAGGCATGCAGCAACTTAAAATTAGGCAAGGTTAGTGCAGGGTTCCTTCCTTTTAACAATCTTTAAGGTAATTTTTAACTTTATAGTTGTTGTTCATCCATTAATTTTAAAGTATATAGATAATGTGATAATAGGCATAAAAATTTTAATTTGGCAATCATGTCTGCTGTTATAAGACATACCTGGACACTGTGGGCAACACTCTCCTGTCTTTGTGAAGGGATTATCACAGTCTAGAGGGGCACAGTCAATTATAAAGGTTGCCAGTGTACCATCAAAACAAATCTTGTGTTTTAAGAAACATTATAATTAATTGTTTTTATAAAGCATAAAGTTAAATTCAAGCTTAAACACATACAGGCACTTTAAAATCACTGTATGTATCTTCATATAGCTGAGGCTAGTAATTTTAAACTACATACGTATATATATATATAGAATAAATATTCATGGAACATATGCAATGGACAATAATATATATATTCATACATTCCTATACATGGTGTATTAGGAAAAACAGTTTCTCCATTTTTGACAATTGTTCCATCATCCAGCTGACAAGATCCAGGAGGAATACACAATTTCTTTGTGGAAAATACTCTTCCTAAGTAACACCAACTATATACATAGAATTGAGTTAATTCATTTATTATAAATGAGAATATTCCATGCATATATATACCAGGTATTGCAACCATCAGAACATTTCCACTTTTCACCAGATTGATAGACATTACCACCTTCCCTGCAACCTAACAGCATAAAGGACACAGCAACTATAATACACCCCTATATAGCACTTTTTTATTCTATATAGGTACTTTTTATATCTAGTAAACTTCAAATACGTAATGACATTAATATAGTATATAGACTCAAAATTAATATATATAAGCTTGTATTTCCTTAATATATGGATATCAAGCAGTGTTTAAGCATTGTGGAAAAACAGAAAAACAGACAGAATTTAAGAAAATAAATATATATACATGGATTTACATATTATAGATAAGAAATATGTATAGATTGATGAATTAGGTACTGTATATGCCTGGAAGTGAATAAATTTGATGAAACTTTATATGCAACATTAATAGAAAATTATTTATAAAAATGTGAAAGTGATAGTCTTTCACTGGTGCTTTCACAGAGAACAATAAGGAGGCAAAGGCTAATTATAACCACATGCTGTTTCATACCCTGTCAGTCTTCGTAGAGGTAAATGCTACAGACCAGTCAGGAGCAATAAGAGGGTATATGCACTACACTTAAATAGCTGAGTAAAAACAAAAGCGACTGCAGGACCAAGGCAATATATATCTACTTGATTGTATACAGGATCTCTTTATATACAACTCCTTTAAATACTGTTGGTATGCCAAGAGAAGCCTTAAAACTCCTGCATATTAAAGTATAATACTGATACCAGTACCTGTACGTATATTTACATTTACTTTTAAATGTTATAACTACCCAGTAAAGACATTACATTTTATACAATAGCATTAATACATGATACGACTTTCATTGTCTGCATGTTTTTGATTGTGTTTACATTGGCACTTGCAATGAGTGTCTTACTACTTCAAATTATGACACACCCAGGCTTTGACCATACAGTACCACAGACAATCAACTTGTCAGGTACCTGACAATTAACTATTACTAGAGACATCTTGGACTTCACTGTTTGTGTGATTAACAATAAACTGATTGTTTGAAGCTCTAATAATATTGTATATTGCATCAACCAGAAATAATTGTTGCTTATGCTCAATAATTACATATAAGTCAGGTTATTATAATTAATGCAACAAAAACCCTTACCACTTCATATTGCACCTGAATTATACGTATATTATTATGAAAGTATATAGAAAAACGGTTATGACATATATAATAGGCTAATTAATGATGATAAATTAACTGTACAAAAAATTAATATTTAAATCATGCTTCACTGTTGAAACATGAAATGAGACCATCTCATTATAATGTGATTATAGAGGCTTTAAGTATTTTCAACACGTATATATATATAAGGTGTCTACAGTTATTAGGTCCTATAAATTAGTGCATGAAATTGTTCTGATGGAGCAATCAAGTTCATTGACATTGCGATCTACGTGGAGAACATCTTATTCCACATCTCTTTATTCTGCAATTTCTGCATGAAACCACTCTACAGTTTTTACAATGTCTCTTTCTTGAGCTATATATGCATATATAATAACACATAAAGGTGTATACGTAGTGTTTGTGGGTACATATATTAACTTGCATGTTTGTGTTACATACGTATATATACTATTTATTATACTTACAGGCTGCATGGGGCATCTCTAAAGCGAGAACAGAACCTCCTTGAACATTTCGGAGGACATTTCACTAAGGGATTATTTATGTGTAATTAGAGTTTCTTAATGTATATATGATTATATATCTCATTATGCCAATAACTTATAGTATATATAAAGCCCAATTTATGATAGTGGCATACATGTAGATTTATTATAATTACTCTTAACATTCATATAAATTTTATATTCATGTCTGCTGGAAGACAAACCTGGACACTGTGGGCAACACACTCCTGGCTTTGTGATGGGATTATCGCAGTTGGGACGGGCACAGTCAATTATAAAGGTAGCCAGCTTACCATTAGAGCAAGTCCTGCAAGTGTTTATATTAATTACATACATATACATTCAGGTTTGTGATATATAAGTGCAGATCAAAGCTAAAAAAATTTAAACCATACGTATATATTAAGTCAATAGATAATATATTGAAATCGTTGAATTTGTGCATATATATATATATATTCATACATTCCAGTACATGGTGTATTAGGGAAAACAGTTTCTCCATTTTTGACAATTCTTCCATCATCCAACCGGCATGATCCACTAGGAGGAATACACAATTTCTTTGTGGAAAATACATTTCCATGGCTACACCAACTATACAAAAGAATTGAGTTAAATATCTATATTTAAGTGCAAATTGGCCTTTAATATATATCAGTTGTTGCAACCATCAGAGCATATCCACTTTTCACCAGAATGATAGACTTTTCCACTTTCCCTGCAACCTCACCACATAAAGTAGCTATTATTATCAGTGTATTATATGTCATATATATGCTGTATAAATGTGTCATATATTAACATTTTAAAATGAAGCTAAAATATATATATGTGATGAAACTATATGAACAACACTCTTAAATTATACATTATAAAGTTTCAAACTCACAGCCCCTACAAAGTCATAGTCTTTCACTGGTGCTTTCACAGAGAGCAATAAGAAAGTAAAAGCTAATTATAACCACTTGCTGTACCATACCCTGTCAGTCTTCTTAGAGGACCAGAGGACCAATTCCAAATGCTACAGACCAGTTAGGAACAATAGGGGTATGCAGGTAATATATATGCACACAACTCCTTTTATATTGGTCTGCCAAGGGAAGTTGTAATAACTAGGCTAATAACAAAATTAATTTTAGTGAAGCTACGTATACATAAATACTGTTTTATATTTACTTTCAATCTTAGGAAATTTTTCCTGGTATATACACACATATATAGTGCATGTACATACATATGTCATGAATTATATATAAAATGGATATGCATCAATCTTTGATCCTAGATCTGAAAGGATCCCGTTATATGTATATATATATATATACAATATATGAAGGAATTAGGAGTGCTTGTTGCAATCAATCATTATGAGAGACGAAGGTTTATTGATCCTTCATCAACATGAATTGATAAATTCTGAACGTTTCGACCCTGGGGTCTTCATCAGCAATATATGAAGGAATATTCCTCATTTCAATATTAAAATTTCCTCATTGTTTCATATATTGCTGATAAAGACCTCAGCGTCGAAACGTTCAGAATTTAATTTATCAATTCATGTTGCTGAAGCTCAATAAACCTTCATCTCTTATATACAGTATATACTATTTAATTGAAACTGTGGGTATATATCCGAGTGGCCACATTGTTAACTTGACATCGCACGTAAGGGAATTAAATTAACTGTACCATTTAGAATTAGCTAATAATTTTCCTATTATGGACAGTTTGTAAAGCTTTGCAAAATGTGTATATAAATTGTGGAAGCCAAATATAGAAATGTCTATATAATAGCTATTTACTGCACTCGTTGGCCATGGACCAGGGCATGTAATTGCATAATATACATATGGTAATTCACTGAAAGACCTAGTAACAATGCAGTTTCAAAACAAACAAAATTACTATTACAGTATTTGCTTCGTTAATAAATTAATTTAGTAAACCTCAAGTTTATCTTATAGCAAAAATAAGGAACTGCAATTTGCTTATAATTTAGAGAGTGTTTGTAAAGCTTTGCAATGTATTATATACAAGTTATTATATGAGACTTGTAAGAGATGCTGTAAAACCTCAATTGGCTAAAAAGAATTATTGACAATTGCAATTTATATATACGTACATCCAGCAATGCAGAAATGAAAGAGACAGTCATATATACACTATAAACAATTAATTTACAATCTTAAGAGTGGTCACATTTAATTAATCATGCATTTAATATTGTCAGCATGTTTGACACCTGATATATATATCTACAAAATCCATAGCAATATATGTATATACATGATCCAATTTTTGAAAATTAAACGTTACATTATAATCTAACCATCAAACTATCAGTTGAAAAACATATTGAACTAACTGTTTAGCATTAATATTGTTTAAATCCTTGACTAATTAGTTTGTAGAAGTTTCTCAATTAACTGTACACATTTCCTCACAACTACCTCTTCTTCCATTTCATCTATATAACATTATGACTACTTGAAGAACATCCAATAGTCCACCATCCATCATGACCTTATAATTAGCACTATATAGAATTACCTGGAAGGTGCAAAGTTTCAACTAGAAGGTTGATAATATCTCCTGACAAGACAAGTTGTTGAAGTAGAGCACATAACATGTTAACATCCTTTGATTAGTGTCTTTGCCTATAGGTTTCTAGCGTAGTTGCTAGCACTTCCATGAGATCTATAATACATTATATTTACATCACAAAACATGCATGCTCTACATACTTCGTAATTATAAGTTGCCAGTTTACCTACTGAATTTATCACTTTTTGGAGATTTTGTTTGACACAGTAAGTGGAGTGCACTAATGATGCATGACTTGCTCCTTAGTTACTCTCTATGTAGCAATTCAGGAGCTAGGTGGCAAAGCTATGTATACATGTAGGCAACACAATTGTAAGAATTGGGCTAGTATTTATGGGGTACCATGGTGGGTGATATTAATTTATATATCCTGATAATTATTTATCACTTGAAGAAAGTAGCCAAGTATATATATTGCAATATATACTTGACCACTTTCTTCATAAGAGCCATGGAGATATACCAAATATTCCTCAACTACAAACGTTGCCTGAAAGATTATCAGACCTGTTGACCAGGATTCAGAGAGCTTTGGGAGAGTAGCTGAGAAGGAGCATTCCTCTTTTTCAAGGTCAGTTAAAGTATAAAATTGGTTCTCTATCACTTAACCCAGGTTTTGTGAGTAAAATAGAACTAATTTTTCTAATATATAGTACTATTTTAATGGGTAAAGAAATATGTGCATGAACTAACTTAAAAATTGTCATTTTGCAAGAATACATATATATATGCTGAAATTTGTGGTGTGGTAAAAAATTAGTTTCCTGGAGTGCTTATGAGATGTTTGCAGTGTATGTATAATATGGTACTACTAATGATTTTAACATGATGCATTTTCTTTTGTCTACATGTATTAAATACTTTAAACATTGATGTCCGAAACTAATCTGTAAATATGGGATAAACGTTATATCCATCCCGATAGGAATAAGAGTCATATACAACTCAAATTACTATATATGTAAAATGTAGATCTTAATACATCTTTACACATGAAGATAATGTTAATGCAGGATACAACTAGTATTGTCAAGTTTTTATATAGATTTTACTTTTTGCAAAAAAGATGAAGATTTGATGGAAATAATTTGCAATATTAATAGCAAGAACATGGATAGACTTCAAGAAAATGTTTGCTGGTGTAACTTCAGTAATTCCCAATAAAGAGCACACAGAAGTATTAGATGTCAGCTGCAAAAAAGGAGAGCAGGTTATTTTAGCATCTGATAGGCGTATCAATGACTGCCTGCCATCAGTAGAACAGCAGATCAGAGTCATATTGGCAACTTCTCTTGCAAAATCTTTGGAAAGAAGGAAAGGTCTCCAATGCTGAAAAGGCAATGTAACTGGCGGTTTGACAAGTTTCAATAAGGAAGGTGTCATGTGATACTCATGTCACTTTTGGAGGGTCTAGTCCTGCTGAATTAGCCAAGGATTAACACTATATACTGCTGTTGCAGAACCACTGCAGATGGTGTTGAGAATTATTGATGGAACACTCTCTTATATCACTATATGTATCTTCGGTAGCAGCTAGACTCAAATGACAATCATACACACATACGTATACCAACTATTTTAAGTTTCTTAATTAATTAGTAGCATCTGCTTATAACTCCCATAAGCATTAGCTATATATAGATCTTAAGGACTTTTTGAAGCTCAAAAACAAGCATAATGATGTCATTATTATATAGGCTTATTTGTGAGAATCTCCCTAATAATTCACTTTTTCTAGGTTATACCAATTTTTTTGTTTCTTCTCTTTAAAAAGTAACATCTCAAGGTGCATTACAGTAGCTCCGGGCACTTATTCAGTTACAACAGGCAAAGGTGGTAACAATGAAACAACATTTAGTGAAACTGAAAGAAGTCTACATCAATATCTCTGTTACTCAATTAATATCTCAAACAGGGAGTATGACTGAAAGTTAATTTACTGTAATTATAAGCATGTAATTTGTTATTATCATGCGTCTTCATATTTTGCACAGATATCTTTTATTACATAATCATATAGAGGAACCACTAAGTTGGTATAGTATATATCTCATATATATGTAGAGTGTATATGACATGTTGTATAAAAACATGTTATATATATATGGTGCCATGTTAGAAAACACTAAGTGTATTGCGTATTATGCACTAATATATACTTGCATGATTTTTATAAATTACTATTAATGCAATTGATTTCTTTCACTTGCATGGATTATGTAGTATACTTTTCCTCCTTATGAAATCTGATTCAAGCATCTTTCTTATGTACTGAGGATGTACATGAATTGATGGGGCCCCGGGGTATCTGCTGCGATCATGATGATTAGGGAAGTTATGGAGCAGCAACTTTATCGACCCTTAGGCATACCAAAGATAAGTGTTTCGGCTTCTCAATAATGTCTCTTACTACATATAGCGCAGTTATTCAACTGTTTGAAGCATTTAACAGTCACACAAATTTCTTCAATGCTTTAGTGTGTGTATATATAGGCAAAATTTCGTCGAAAACGGATTCAAATTAAGTGGACTGAACTGTAGTTGGGTTGTCAATTTGGAGTGAATAATTTACCGAATCTAGTCGAGTGATTTCGACTGACTATTAATTAGTCACTCCATACAAATTGACAACCCGACTTATTACAGAATCTAGTCAAATGGCTTGGACTGACTATTAGTTCGTACAAATTGACAACCCGACCTTTACCGAATCTAGTCGGCCTCTAAATTTTAGTCACAAGTTTATCAAATAAAGCTAAATGACTATTTAGATGACTACAGAAGAGAACCTTTTCGGTTTCAGTTAATAATTCGGGATAAAACTTAATTGAGAATGCCCCCAATTTTTCGATGTTCTTATATCTTAAAAAACGTGAGTAAAACTCAGAAACCATTGCGAATATTAAACTGATGAATGTAAATCTCTTAAGGCATGAAAGTGGCTTCATTTTAAATCATAGTTGATTAAGCTATCTTGAGATACATTTGCCGCTTCTTGATATCCCCTTGCGCAGCACTGTGTTCTTGCCTACTATAAGGGGCAGCATGGTGAACGAAATATATACGGTGATAGTACCGTGAGTACTGCTAGGTCGTATCATACGGGATTTGTCCAATAGCGGCGATTCAGAAGTGATAATTGGTGTCCTTGTGATCAAATGATTGCAATTCCAGTTTTCACGCAAATTTCTGGGCAATCTCAGCAAGGAATTCGGAATGGGTGAAATGGTATCTGTCACCTGAGTGTTCAAACGCTCCAGGGCCATTGGACAATAGAAAACCTATAGGAAATATATTTATATTAAAAGAATGTTTTATATTGATAAAATATTTCAGTCGGTCAGATAACTGTGAAACCAACATTTATCATGGTACATATGTATGACAAACATCTGGCAAAGTTTTGCTTAATTAAAATTGCAAAATAATCAAGTTATAATGAAGAATTAAAGATTTTGATGTCACAATCGGGTGATGTAAAGTGAAACTTTCTATTGCATCACCAACACTGTGTATGTTTCCGTGTACACATTTTGGGAATCATTTGACGTCACAAAAGTCACTATTCATTGCAAAAGGTCATCCTTTGGAGAAGGGATATGACGAATCGACGATCTCCTACGAGAAGAAGCTGCGGTATAAGTGAATTATAGCGAAGGTTAGATAAAGCATATTTGTATACGTTTCCATTAAGTTTGAGGCAAAAGTGTTCCTATATTTATGAAAAGAAAGTCATTTAGGTGACCATATTAAAACTCTGTCGATTTCAGCTCCAGCTTCTCTTCTTATGTTTTCTGTTATACATACATTTGTTATCCATGTTTGCACATATGTATGGAATGTAATTGGATATGTAGGGATGCATTTGAATAAACATTACATGCTTGCAATTGTTGCAGGTGTGATAAAAGTGGCGAAACGGCTGCGCTAGGTGATTGTCAGTGACAGCCTGCCAGCAAACAGAGGAATGAGCGTGAAGCAGACCCATTGTAGTGATCGTAGTGATCGTAAAGAACGTAGTAATATGGATAGGAATAGGAATCTGAGTAGATTTGGTTATTGGAATATATAAGAACAATGAGTGGCAGAGAAGAGGAATTGGTCTACGAAATGCAGAAGCATAGGCTTGAAGTCTCAGGGGTGAGCAAAGCGAAGGTGAAGGTGAATGGAGGGAAGTTTATTAGTGACGTTACTTGTGTCTTTTCCGGTGTGCAAGAAGGCAGGGCTAAGGCAGGTGTGGCGATATTGCTGTCGGAGAGGTTTAGTGCGTATCTGAAGGCGTGGAAGTGTGTAGATGAGCGAATGGTGTGGTTTCGGTTGAAAGTAGGGGAAGTTTGTGTGACGGTAGTGCAGGTGTATATATGCTCTGACGGAAGACAGTAGTGTGACAGTTAAGGACAATTCCTTTCAGGAGCTACACGAGACAGTAGGGAATGTGGTGTGCGGTGATCTGACGATTGTAATGGGAGATTTGAATACAAAGGTTGGAAAAGACACAAGCAATTGGGGTGATGTTCTTGGAGGCCATGGGGAAGAGGTATGCAATGAGAATGGGAAGCGTGTCTTGCAGTTCAGCAATGAACACAATCTCCTGATCTCCAACACGTTGGTTCCCACACAAGAGAATCCACACTTATACCTGGGAGTGTAGAGGCAGAGGGTTGAAATCAATATTTGATTATTTCTTGATTGGAAAGGAGGCTAGGAAGCAGATCGTTGATGTTAAGGTAGTGAGGGGTGCCGAGATTGGGAGTGACCATTACCTGGTACTTTTGAAAGTTAAACTGAGGAGGCAGAAATGCAAGAAGACTGCTGTATGAGGAATAAGGCAACAGATCAGAATTGATAGGCTGGAGGAAGACCAGGTGAGATGGAAGTACCAGGAAGTAATTAGAGAGAAATTTGAAAGTAAAAGTGTGCATGTCTGGAGATGATGTTCTGAGGGCATGAAATGAGTTAAAAGAAGGCTTAGTGGGTGCATCAAGTGGTGTTTATGGGATTGTCAATAGTTGGCACAGTGGGGGGAGGAGTTCAAGATGGTGGAATGAGGAGGATAAGTTAGCCGTGAGAAAGAAGAAGTCGTTGTATAAGAAATTTTTGGACACAGACACAGATGAAGTTAAAAGGCAGTACAATGAGGCAAAGACTGAGGCCAAAAGAGTGGTTGGGAAGGCTAAGAATGAAGAGTGGATGCGTCTAGGTAGAGAGTTGGAGAAGGATGCTTGGGGCCATCAACGGAGATTTTGGGACAGTGGGAATGGTAACAAGAAAGAGAGGGACGGAATGTCACGGATCTGCAGTAGGGATGGTAGTATACTTATGGAGGAGAAAGAAGTAAAGGAACGTTGGAAAGAGCATTTTGAAAGGCTGTACAGGGAAATGAATGGATCAGGTCAACCCACACTGTGTAGAAGGATCCCACTAGAAGAAGATGGGTCAGAGATATTGGAAGAGGAGGTAAGAAGGGGTGTGTTGAGGCTGAAGGTTAGGAAGGCAGCTGGAATCTGTGGGATCATGCTAGAGATGTTGAAAGCTGGGGGACAAATATTGGTAGAGTGGTTAACAAAGCTTTTTAACTAGGTATGGAGTGTGGGTAAGGCCCATGTGATTGGAGGAATGCGGCAATTGTGCCCATTCATAAGAAGGGTGGCAAAATGGATTGCACCAACTACAGGGGAATGAGCTTAATGAGTATTGTTGGAAAGTTGTTTGCTAGGGTGTGTGCTGACAGGGGATGAGGTGATGGATGAGCAAGGCGGTTTTAGGATTGGTAGGGGATGCCTTGACCAAATATTCACAGTTAAGCAAATTGTTGATAAGGTAATTGAGAAGGACAAGAAGGTGTATATGGCATTTGTAGACCTAGAGAAAGCCTATGACAATGTGAATAGGGGAAGCTGTGGAAGGCATTGGAAGAGTTAAGGGTGCAAGGGAAGTTGCGTAGGGCAATCCTGGCATTATATGAACGAAGCAAGGCATGTGTGAAAGTGGGGCAAAGTGAAACAAAGATGTTTGATATGCAGAAAGGAGTGAGGCAGGGTTGTACCCTATCACCATGGCTCTCCAATGTATTTATGGATAACGTGGTGAAGGAGGCAAGGAGAGATTTTGTGAGTGTGGTGAAGCTGTCCACCAGGGGTGTGGAAGTACTGATGTTTGCAGATGATATGGTCTTAATGGGAGAATCAGCAGAGGGGCTTGAGTAGAATCTAGAGTTGATTAGTGAAGCGCTTAGCAGATGGGAGCTGAAAGTAAATTGGAAAAAGACAAAGGTGATGAGGGTCGCAAGACAGAAAGGGCTATGTAAAGTGAGAATGGGGGATCAGGAATTAGAACAGGTGTATGAAATGAAGTCTTTGGGTGTGGTGATCAGTGCTGATGGTAGTATGGAAAAAAAGTTGAGGTGAGGATTGGAAATGCAACAAGGATGATTGGAGGAATGAGTGATGTAGTTCTGAGAAGGAATGAGCTAAGCAAGAACACCAAGCTGAAATTTGTGAATGCCACCATGATACCCATGCTAAAGTATGGTTGTGAAGCTTGGAGCCTATCAAAGAAGCTGCAGTCAAGGGTGCAAGCCACGCAGATGAGGGTGTTGAGGAGGGAATTGCAGGAATGAATATGATAGATAGGGGAGGAATGAGGTTATATGGGAGAGGCTAGGTCAGCAAGGCATTCTAGATCTTGTGAAGAGAAGACAGGAAAAGTGGCTGACAAGACTGCAGGAAATGAACATACAGAACAACAAAGAAAGTGTTTATAGGAGACTTAGAAGGGAAGTGACCAAGAGGAAGACCACCAAAAAGATGGCTAGATAATTTTCAGTAACTAACTGCTCAGTAATTTATTGGTTTGCAGGGTATATTTACTGCCGTCTTGTCATTATTGTAAGAACGACCCCCAAAGTTTGGGACATTTTCTACTGATTTGATTGATCGATTGATTGATTGATTGATTGCAAATGTTTACACACAGTTGAATCTCAGTAAAACGAAATCGATTATATATGGTGAATGTCTCGGTATAGTTAGGTACTTTACTACCCCAGCAAAAGTTATATACATTCTCATAAACAACTGGTTTGAGATCATTTGGTAACTTGCACACAAGGGACATACTACATGAATTCAATTGATAAGGGGTATTTGTTGCAATCATTATGATAAGAAATAATTTGAGCAATCAGAAACACTTCTTTAAAACTAAGATAAAGACGTTTTGACCGCTGGGTCTTTATCAGTTAGAATGGTGAGGAGGTTACAAAGCCATTTTAAATAGAACAGATAAGATGTGTGTTGAATAAGGATGTTTCGTGAGAAGTGGCGGAGAATGAGGTCAAAATATATAAAAATAATAATAAAAATAGGATATGGTGAACTGCAGAATGTCATTCCATATCGGATCTGGAATTATAGTCCTTTTGGAGAGCCATTGGCTGTAAATGTGGCTCTTAGATATTGAAGTTCCTTCCTTAGATCATTTCCCTTGAAAGTCCTTTAACTCTCCTCTTGAGACACCTGATGGTTCTTATATATCTTCGTAGCGGTCTGTGTGGGTTGGCTTTCTAAAGACAGCCATGCTGAGATGATTGTTACTGCTTCTTTTTACTAATACATTTAGTAAAGATAGTTGACCATGGAATTCTTCTTGCATTTTAAACTGGATGGTCTCTCTCAGTGAGTTGAGATGTTGAAGAAAGGAATCCAGTTTATCCTTACCATGTTCTCATATAACAAAAATGTCATACACATGCCTTACCCACCTTTTGGGTGTGACTACAGCTGATGTGAAGTGCAAGTTCTTCCATGTAGAGATTGCAATTATTGGTGAGAGTGGAGATTCCATTGCAGCTCCTCCGTCTGTTCAAAAAACATTTGGTTAAAGAAAGTAAATGATTGTGAGGCACTTCTGGAGCCTTTCCATTAAGATGACTTGGTGAGATTTGTTCTGTCTTTCAGTGTTGGATCTTTGTGTAGGAGATCATCGATTATCAATAGGATTTCATCTATTGGGACCTTGGTGAACAAACTAATGACATCAAAGCTTATCATTCAATCATTTTCTTTTAGTTGAAAACCATCTAATGAACGATTAAAGTGAGTTGAATCAATTACCAGTGAGGGGTGTTAGTATCTTGGCTAGTCCTTTTGCGAGATTATAGGTTAGTGATTGGATTGAGGATATGATGGGTCTAAAATGTCTACTCTCTTTATCTAACGTTGGTAGACCATAAACTTCTGGTGGTTGGCAGTGAGCTGGAGACAGATACAATCTTTTGTTTCTATCAAAGAATCCTTTATTCTCAGCACCTTTCAGCATCTGGTTGTGTGTTCTTTTTGAACACCACTGTTGAGTTTTCTATTTTTATAGTGGGATCTTTTGTAGGTGTTCTCATTTAGTAGTTCCTCCATCCTTTGATTGTATTGAGTGATGATAATGATTACTACTGCTATACCTTAACTGCTGGAAGAATCTTGATGACATATCTCCTTTAGTCTCTAGTTTTTGTAATCTTGTAATGTTTGGTTTTGGGGCTGGAGTATGCTTTAGACACCATTTCACCCTGGACGTTACACCCCTCAACATTAAAACTGGTACATAAGTCTATAAACACACTCCAATCTATTCTAACCAAACTGAAGACACCAAAATGCCAAGAAAAGAGAACAGGTGTTATCTATTAAATTACTTGCCAATGCAGAGTGATCTACATAGGAGAAACATGCAAGACACTACAACAAAGAATTTCAGAGCATTCAGAGGGCAGATATGAACAATTCTTTATCCACACTTGTGCAAAACACACTGCATGACATATGCTGGGACAAAGCCACCGTGATTGAAGGGGAACAACACAGATTGAGAGGGTAAATTAAGGAGCAATCCACATCCAATCCACAAAACACCTGAACTGGTATCAAGGATTAATTCTGGATCCTATATAGAATGACATTCTGTAGTTCACCATAGTCAATTTTTATTTTAATATTCATATTTTACCCTCATTCGCCGCCACTTTTTACAATACATCATTTTTCAACACATGTTACACCTGTTCTATTTAAACTGACTTTGTAACCTTCTCACCATTCTAATTGATGAAGACCCACGGGTCAACATTGTTAATTTTTGTTTTAAAGAAGAGTTGGTGATTTTTGGAATAATTTCCTATCATGAAATAAATTAAAGTTTCAGCCTTTATATCCCTGTGTGCACAAGTTGTCAAACAGTCTCTAACCATGATGTTTATGTGAATGCATGTAACCAACCGTCCTTACTCCTAGGTCACACTCAATGCAAATCAGGTCTGTGGTGATTATTGGCTGAGATCCTCTAAAACTGGTATATGGCTGATAATGGCATGCCAATGCATCATCTTCACTCTATATTAAGGTGTGAAAAGGTAATTGGAAGGCCATGTGTTTTACCGTATATGATATGTAGAGTCTACTATTATGTATACAGAAGTCGTGAATTTCAGTGTGGCTAAAGTCATGTAGTTGATTGTGATTATTTTGGGAGTTACTTGCATCATTGTATAAATTTGTAACTTGCACTGTGTAGTACTTGACTGTAATTTTATATATACAGTACAAGTTACAATATAGAAAAAAAATAGGGGAACTTTAAGATCTAAAGCCGATCTTTAAGCATCGATGTCATCATCATTTAACTCTGGGATTTAACCCTGCCCACTCATGTCCCCTGCGGAGCGCAATGAGCTAATGGGCGGAACCGAAGTTCGCTTGATGGGAACCAGAGTCTCCCCCTAGCCATTCAAAAAGATGGTCGAGCCATAGACAGCTGTTTCGTCCTTATTAGGACTCATCAGTATGGCATACGATGGAAGTTAGAGTGGCTAGTCTGCTAATAAATACTCCCAGAAGCTAAAAAGCTTGTGGTTTCCTTATCAGCAGATATGGGATACAGCCAAAAGTGTGGGTGACCACTAGTATGGAAAAAAAATATAAGTAATACCCAGAGTTAAATGATGATGGCATCGATGCTTTAAGATCGGCTTTAGATCTTAAAGTTCCCCTATTTTTTTAAATTGATTGTTGGTGGGTAGAGCCCGAAACAGGCCCTCTACTTCCAACTGTCACACCATAGTTTAAATTGAATGTTGGTGGGTACAGCCCAAAACAAGCGCTCCAATTTCAACTGTCAAACCATAGCTTTAATTAAATGTGCGTGGGTACAGCCCTAAACAGGCCCTCCAATTTCAACTGTCACACCATAGTTTAAATTGAATGTTGGTGGGTACAGCCCAAAACAAGCCCTCCAATTTCAACTGTCACACCATAGTTTTAATTAAATGTGGGTGGGTACAGCCCTAAACAGGCCCTCCAATTTCAACTGTCACGCCATAGTTTAAATTGAATGTTGGTGGGTACAGCCCAAAACAAGCCCTCCAATTTCAACTGTCAAACCATAGTTTTAATTAAAGGTGCGTGGGTACAGCCCTAAACAAGCCCTCCAATTTCAACTGTCACACCATAGTTTTAATTAAATGTGCGTGGGTACAGCCCTAAACAGGCCCTCCAATTTCAACTGTCACACCATAGTTTAAATTGAATATTGGTGGGTACAGCCCAAAACAAGCCCTCCAATTTCAACTGTCAAACCATAGTTTTACTTAAATGTGGGTGGGTACAGCCCTAAACAGGCCCTCCAATTTCAACTGTCACACCATAGTTTAAATTGAATGTTGGTGGGTACAGCCCAAAACAAGCCCTCCAATTTCAACTGTCAAACCATAGTTTTAATTAAATGTGCATGGGTACAGCCCTAAAAAGGCCCTCCAATTTCAACTGTCACACCAAAGTTTAAATTGAATCTTGGTGGGTACAGCGCGAAACAGGCCCTCCACTTCCAACTGTCACACCATATTTCAATTAAATGCGGATGGATACAGCCCAAAACAGGACCTCCACTTCCAACTGTCACACCATATTTCAATTAAATGTGGGTGGGTACAGCGCGAAACAGGCCCTCCACTTCCAACTGTCGCACCATATTTTAATTAAATGTGGGTGGATATAGCCCGAAACAGGACCTCCACTTCCAACTGTCACACCATAGTTTTAATTGAATTTTGGTGGGTACAGCCCTAAACAGGCACTCCACTTCCAACTGTCACACCATAGTTTTAATTAAATGTTGGTGGGTACAGCCCGAAAAAGGCCCTCCACTTCCAACTGTCACACCATAGTTTTAATCGAATGTTGGTGGGTACAGCCAGAAACAGACCCTCCACTTCCAACTGTCACAGCAGAGTTTTAATTAAATGTGGGTAGGTACTGCCCTAAACAGGCCCTCCAATTTCAACTGTCACACTATGGTTTAAATTGAATGTTGGTGGGTACAGCCCGAAACAAGCCCCGCCAATTTCAACTGTCACACCAAAGTTTTAATTAAATGTGGGTGGGTACAGCCCTAACCAGGCCCTCCAATTTCAACTGTCACACCATATTTTAATTAAATGTGGGTGGATACAGCTGGAAGCAGGACTTCCACTTCCAACTGTCCCACAATAGTTTAATTGAATGTTGGTGGGTACAGTCCGAAACAGGTCCTCCACTTCCAACTGTCACACCATAGTTTTAATTAAATGTTGGTGGGTATAGCCCGAAAAAGGCCCTCCACTTTCAACTGTCACACCACAGTTTTAATCGAATGTTGGTGGGTACAGCCAGAAACAGGCCCTACACTTCTAACTGTCACACCATAGTGTTAATTAAATATGGGTGGGTACAGCGCGAAACAGGCCCTCCACTTCCAACTGTCGCACCATATTTTAATTAAATGTGGGTGGATATAGCCCGAAACAGGACCTCCACTTCCAACTGTCACACCATAGTTTTAATTGAATGTTGGTGGGTACAGCCCTAAACAGGCACTCCACTTCCAACTGTCACACCATAGTTTTAATTAAATGTTGGTGGGTACAGCCCGAAAAAGGCCCTCCACTTCCAACTGTCACACCATAGTTTTAATCGAATGTTGGTGGGTACAGCCAGAAACAGACCCTCCACTTCCAACTGTCACAGCAGAGTTTTAATTAAATGTGGGTAGGTACTGCCCTAAACAGGCCCTCCAATTTCAACTGTCACACTATGGTTTAAATTGAATGTTGGTGGGTACAGTCCGAAACAAGCCCCGCCAATTTCAACTGTCACACCAAAGTTTTAATTAAATGTGGGTGGGTACAGCCCTAACCAGGCCCTCCAATTTCAACTGTCACACCATATTTTAATTAAATGTGGGTGGATACAGCTGGAAGCAGGACTTCCACTTCCAACGGTCCCACCATAGTTTTAATTGAATGTTGGTGGGTACAGTCCGAAACAGGTCCTCCACTTCCAACTGTCACACCATAGTTTTAATTAAATGTTGGTGGGTACAGCCCGAAAAAGGCCCTCCACTTTCAACTGTCACACCACAGTTTTAATCGAATGTTGGTGGGTACAGCCAGAAACAGGCCCTACACTTCTAACTGTCACACCATAGTGTTAATTAAATATGGGTGGATACAGCCCGGAACAGGCCGTCCACTTCCAACTGTCACACAATAGTTTTAATTAAATGTGGGTGGGTACAGCCCGAAACAGACCCTCCACTTCCAACTGTCACAGCATAGTTTTAATTAAATGTGGGTGGGTACAGCCCTAACCAGGCCCTCCAATTTCAACTGTCACACCATATTTTAATTAAATGTGGGTGGATACAACCCGAAGCAGGACTTCCACTTCCAACTGTCCCACCATAGCTTTAATTGAATGTTTGTGGGTACAGCCCGAAACAGGTCCTCCACTTCCAACTGTCACACCATAGTTTTAATTAAATGTTGGTGGGTACAGCCCGAAAAAGGCCCTCCACTTCCAACTGTCACACCATAGTTTTAATCGAATGTTGGTGGGTACAGCCAGAAACAGGCCCTACACTTCCAACTGTCACACAATAGTTTTAATTAAATGTGGGTGGGTACAGCCCGAAACAGACCCTCACTTCCAACTGTCACACCATAGTTTTAATTAAATGTGGGTGGGTACAGCCCTAAACAGGCCCTCCAATTTCAGCTGTCACACGAAAGTCTAAATTGAATTTTGGTGGGTACAGCCCAAAAAAGGCCCTACACTTCCAACTGTCACACCATAGTTTTAATCGAATATTGGTGGGTACAGCCAGAAACAGGCCCTACACTTCTAACTGACATACCATAGTGTTAATTAAATGTGGATGGGTACAGCCCGGAACAGGCCGTCCACTTCCAACTTTCCCACAATAGTTTTAATTAAATGTGGGTGGGTACAGCCCGAAACAGACCCTCCACTTCCAACTGTCACAGCAGAGTTTTAATCAAATGTGGGTAGGTACAGCCCTAAACAGGCCCTCCAATTTCAACTGTCACACTATGGTTTAAATTGAATGTTGGTGGGTACAGCCCGAAACAGGCCCTCCAATTTCAACTGTCACACCATAGTTTAAATTGAATTTTGGTGGGTACAGCCCGAAAAAGGCCCTCGACTTCCAACTGTCACACCATAGTTTTAATCGAATGTTGGTGGGTACAGCCAGAAACAGGCCCTACACTTCTAACTGTCACACCATAGTGTTAATTAAATGTGGATGGGTACAGCCCGGTACAGGCCGTCCACTTCCAACTGTCACACAATAGCTTTAATTAAATGTGGGTGGGTACAGCCGAAACAGACCCTCCACTTCCAACTGTCACAGCATAGTTTTAATCGAATGTTGGTGGGTACAGCCAGAAACAGGCCCTACACTTCCAACTGTCACACCATAGTTTTAATCGAATATTGGTGGGTACAGCCAGAAACAGGCCCTACACTTCTAACTGACATACCATAGTGTTAATTAAATGTGGATGGGTACAGCCCGGAACAGGCCGTCCACTTCCAACTTTCCCACAATAGTTTTAATTAAATGTGGGTGGGTACAGCCCGAAACAGACCCTCCACTTCCAACTGTCACAGCAGAGTTTAATTAAATGTGGGTAGGTACAGCCCTAAACAGGCCCTCCAATTTCAACTGTCACACTATGGTTTAAATTGAATGTTGGTGGGTACAGCCCGAAACAGGCCCTCCAATTTCAACTGTCACACCATAGTTTAAATTGAATTTTGGTGGGTACAGCCCGAAAAAGGCCCTCGACTTCCAACTGTCACACCATAGTTTTAATCGAATGTTGGTGGGTACAGCCAGAAACAGGCCCTACACTTCTAACTGTCACACCATAGTGTTAATTAAATGTGGATGGGTACAGCCCGGTACAGGCCGTCCACTTCCAACTGTCACACAATAGCTTTAATTAAATGTGGGTGGGTACAGCCGAAACAGACCCTCCACTTCCAACTGTCACAGCATAGTTTTAATCGAATGTTGGTGGGTACAGCCCAAAAAAGGCCCTACACTTCCAACTGTCACACCATAGGTTTAATCGAATGTTGGTGGGTACAGCCAGAAACAGGCCCTACACTTGCAACTGTCACACCATAGGTAATCGAATGTTGGTTGGTACAGCCCGAACCAGGCTCTCCACATCAGCACACTCATTTTTATTTTAAAAGTCTACCTAAAACAGGCTCTACACCTGAGCACACTCATTTACTTTTAAAAGACTCACTGGACAGGTAGAGCGGCACATCGATTTTCGGATACCATGGAATATCGGACGGCATATCTCAGCTTCTGAGCCTTTAATTTCTCTGAGCATATTACAATACTAAATTATTAACTTTGCATGCAAAGTTACATATAAATTGCAGGTATACTCATAAACAATATTTTTTTGGTCAAAATCAGGTATTTTCGGACGAGGTCTGTTACTCGATTGTCTTGGAGTCTCAGCTGCGATAGTTGGAGACATATAAGGGCCATTCACAATGGATGATGTTTGCCCTGAGAGGTAAGTGGGAATTATTTGTTGTTAATATAATGCACATGTACAATTTTGATATATGTATATATACTCTAAACCAAATAGTACATATATTGATGTCACCTATATAGTCACGCCTGGGTTATCCGGACTTGGTTTATCCAGCAACCTAGGCTATCCGACACTTTAATCGGAAACCAATAGTGTTGGATAACCCAGGCGTGACTGTATATATATATTGAACATGTACCTTTCTTTTGATTCTTTTGTTGACGCTCTTTTTTCCTTCTCTCTTTCGCTGCAATTTATTCTTTCCTCTTTTCTTCCTTCTCAGTTATTTCCCTGATGCACTGCTCACTTGTGAGCACCCTGGCACACTGAGAGGGCTGGTTTAATTTATGCTTAGCAGGGGCTGTAGGCCTTAAAAGGATGTCTCCTAAGGTCCTTTAGTTACGGAGGTTGATTAGGCCTAGCCACGTGATTGTCAGGCTGGTCCAGAGTTTTCCTTATGTATACCTTAGCCCAAGGCCTCCTACTACTGGTAAGAGGGGAATCACCAGATAGTTCACTTTGGAATGTTGCTACAGGGTTACATGTAGGAGTACTAAAAGGGACAAAAGGGGGTGTTTTCGCTCATCTGGAAATAATATTAATGTCATGATCTGGTTCTAGCTTGGATAGGACTACTCTTCTGTTCACTGGGTATAATCCTACAGATTTAAAGTAGGATACAATATTTTCTGTAGACATACCCTTAACCCATGCTTTTTGGAAGACAACCATGAAATTCCTTCTATTCAGGACTGTGCCTGGATTTTCTGAGTACACCTTTTGGCACTCTTGTCTCCAACATGCCTTCAATGATGCAAATGTGCCATTATCCAATGGCTGAAGGATATGTGTCGTGTGAGGTGGTGAACAGAAAAATATAATTCCTTCATCTGCCGCCATTTTGAGAAGTTTGGATTGTAATGAGATACGTGGCCATGCAGCAAAAGTAGATTTGGACGAACAGATGGGGCATGTACTAAAAAGTGGTTCTTAAACCACTCTTCAAGGCTATCCATCCACCCTTTTTCTGAGAGCCCTTAGAATGTTCCAGGAACCTCACCAGCTGTCATATCAGGATGCAGATGCTTCCTGTCAAAGACCACCATTGATGGAATAGTGTAGCCAGTGGCATTGGCACATGTGAATACAGTAATTTGGGATTTATCACTGGCAGTGATGGCATAAGGATGTTTCTGGTATTTGTGTACCACAACCTTTAGTGGCATATGCATCAATGGCATGCCAGTTTCATCACAATTGAAGATCTGGTTAGGTCTTCTCATTAGTCCATTGGCTTCTAATTTCTCTGTTAGGAGATCAAAGTATTTCTCAACAACAACGGGATTGTTGGAAACTGCTCATGCATAAGACAATGGTTCAGCATGAAGAAGAGTGATTTCAGGATGCCTTTTGCGAATAAAATCCCACCAACCCTTTATTGGGGCGCCATAGGCGCCCCTATATTGTTTTCAGAAATTATGTTAACGTATGGCTTCCTGTTCGTAGTCTTGTATATATATATATATCTGTCAAAAATGGCGGACGTTCGGCTAGCTTTCGTTTTCTAGCTTAAAATTAGCTTTCTCTTCCTTAGCGTAGAACATTGAACGAACGAAATGGACTTAAAAACCACCCTTGCTAATACTATGTAACGTAAAGCTTGCGCAAAAATGTTTTCTACAAGATATGGCCTTGAAAAATTGACGGCCAACAAGAGTCGATCGGAAATCGGTTAACCGGATATCTATAAGAACCAGCCAAGTAGTTTGAGTTTACTAAGGGGCGCCTGGCGCCCCACGAATTTTTTAAACTCGAACTACTTGTTACTATAATTCCATTTGGCTTAGGCTGATGAGCATTAACAATCTGTTGAGCAATGGCTAGAACATCATTGCACGATTTCGCATAACCCACAGATGCACAACCAATTAAAAATTCTACTTAACTTGTTTCTTCATTATTAGTAAGGAGTCCTTTTACTCCACTTAAAGTATTTAAGGGGACTTTCTGGAATACTTTATTGTGCAGGGTCGATCGAAGTATGCCATACTCATCAGAAGCTTTACGTACACTCATTTTATCAGTTACCACTGCTTTTTATGCCTTTTCCATGCTTACACTGCTATATTGTCTGCATGTTGGAGGATGCTGTGGCAGAAAAGGCACGTTTAGTGAGGAGGAAATTGTGTGAGACCTTGCCACACGAGCCTGAATACTTGCCTTACCAGTATGAAAAGGTATCAAACCAGCCATTACACTACAAACATCAATCATGAAAAACTTACGAATTAACTCTTATATATAAGCATATTTGTGGTTCAATTGTTCTACAATACTGTTTGAAAGTTCCGTAATTGGCACAGAAATGTTCGCGTCCACACAAACTTCTGGTATAGAACGATCTAAATCTACAAAACCCATCTCAAACTTAACTATGAAGTCACAAATTTAAACTTATGATGTTTATTCACTAACTCAATCTTCGACAAGTGTCCGATTATCGATGCCCAAATGCGTCCGATTAAATATTATCCCGCTTCCTCATGGCTAGATGGATTGCTTCCAGACATTGTCTATGATCAGGATACAAGTGTTCCTAAGTTTCCATGAGCGTAAATTGATCAGGGTTTTTGGACAATTGAGTAACAGACGTCGTCTGAAAATGCCTGATTTTCGACGGAAAAAATATTATTTCGGACACTTTATAGTTTTGTAAATAACTCTTGAAGTATACCTACAGTTTATATGTAACTTCACATGCAAAGTTAATAATCTACCATTGTAATATACTAGAAGTTTCAGAGAAATTGAAGACTCAGAAGCTGAGATATGCCATCCGATTTTCCATGGTGTCCGAAAATCCATGCGCCATCCTACAGGCTTATTACCAATTCGTCAGTATCGACGGCGTTCAGTTACCTGATCGAAATAACTGCTTCCTGGAAGTTAGTTAAACCTGAACGATATACATGCCTTTAACAGGCAAGCACTTTAGGCCTTTAAAGAAGCTGAAACACGATTATTCAGTAGAACTTAACGAAAGGCACTACGACTAATTCGCCTCTATTCAAACTCAAAGCCACCAGCTTACTACTGTAAATGACGGCTTCAAATTTATAGCCTTGTAACTATCGTAAAAACTTCATAATCATTAAATTTACATACAATCGTATCGAAGTTTTCATGCTATATAGGTAGAGTAAGGTATTAGAATTCGGACACGTAGATCTTAGAGAGTATTTTGGCTACCAATTTCGGATAAGCGTTAAAATGTAGCTCTCCTAAAGGCTGATTGGCATGCCCAAAACTAGACTATTTTGTTTCGGTTTCAAAGAGAACAAACGGCTTAAGTGGGGTGTCCGAATGTAATCGAAATTCGGACAGTATAATCAAAATTCGGACATTCACGTCTAGTGCATTCAGCTTCGGGCGGACAAGCTTCTAATTTTCTTAGCTGGTAGATACAAGCCTCCACTACAAGTCAGGTAAATTTCAGCACAAAATATGGTCAATCCACTTATTGCGGCCATCAGAAGCCCAGCTTACTGGCGGAATTGAATTTCGGACACTACGTAGAGTAAAAAATCAATTAACGGGCACCATGTATTATCGGACACTCGATCGTTTTAATCAGCAGACGAATCGACCAAAGTCTACTATGATTTGAAGGGCAGATGTTCCTAAACATTATTCGCTAAAAACTTAAAGACGCTGTCCGATAAAATCTATTATCGGACATTTTCATCTATTATCGGACGCCGGCTTGTACTTTGCAGACAAACAAGGAATGCAAGGGTTACTTGTACGACACAGAGGTACAAGTATTGTCTGCATGCTGACTAAAATTCGTTTTCCTACGATCAACGGTCGAGGTGAATTCGCCTTGCAAAGTAAGCAGGGTGCTTACATCTATTATCGGACACAATATAAACTAAGTAATAATGGTAGGGGGATGTGAATTGCTACTCAGTGGCGTAGCTAATAAATGATATAGATAGATAGAGGAATTAATGTCGCCATGGTCAATAAAATCCATCTAAAAACGTTTGGTTAATTAAGGTAAATGACCCCAGAAGTCATACCGGACACTCATAATCTGGCTGCGAGTTTGTCAATGAATGAAAATGTTAGCGACTTCAGAGCGTATTCCTCACCTCCATACGAGAACCGTGAGGTCCAGGTTCTCTTCGTCACAATCTCAAGGCAAGGATATTAAAAAGGCACCAGCAAAAGAGCGTAAAACCTGGAATGAAGAGGCCATGGCAAGGGCTTTGGAGGCTGTGCTATCAGGGAAGTTTAGTGTTAGGTGTGCAGCAGAGCAGTACAATGTACCAAAGTAAGCCCATCAAGCACACAGCCAAATGCTATTAAATTCGGCCTTAAAATGCACTTTGAAAAATGAAAATACCCGGCACTTGACGGAAAAGGGTACAAAAAGAGGCTAATTAAGGAAGCATCAAGAGAATAGACTAAAACACTATTTTACTAGACCAATAACTTCATTGGGGCAAGCCTATGGACCTTTGGATTAGGATAGAGTTCCTTTCTCCACTGGGACATATATGGATGAAAGCACAATTCCTCCACCTATGCTGTGAATCTTGATTATCAGACACATACCATCCTAAGCTGACAAGTTAATAGTTCTGTGTAATCTTTATGTACCTTTAATTTACTGTCTGAATGAATAAATAAAATGATGATTACATCTCCCACAATTATATATACGAGATTTATTATCTCATGTAGCATTCCGATTAAAGTCATAAGCCAATTATCAATATTTTTTAAATTTCCCCATGCAGATTGTATGCATGGGCACGTCAAAATTGCAAACAATAAATTGTGAGTGGATACATATTAACCTTAGTGGAAGTGGATACATATTAACTTTATAATTATATATAATAACTATTGTTACTGCAAAAGTGTTAGTAATTATATAGCATAGGTAAATAGGCAACATCCTGTTCCCATGTAAACGGCACACTTCCGCCTGCTAATCCAAAGATGGTGTCTTCGATTATGCCACAAAATGGATATGTTTCAAATTGACGAAGGAAAGCCTAAAACAAAATCCAATCCCCTTAGGGCACTCCACGGATGTCCATGAATGACGTAAAGTTTCAGGGCGATAGTGTGCTAACTGACAGAGAAGTTTGAGGACAAACAAACAAACAAACAGAGAACCTGTACATTATAATATGATTAACTGTCATCGTGAGAGACATTAAATAACTGTATACATATATATATTGTATAGGTCAACCCTATATGATCGTGTCAGTGGTAGAGTCCTTCAGGGTTCACAAAGTGGCCCACAGTGATATCTTAGTGATGAAGAAAAAGGAGAATTAGTTAGGTTCATCATTAGATGTTCTGAAATAGGATACTCACGTACGAAAAAGGATATCTTAGCTACTGTTCAGAGGATATGTGAAAAGAAGGGCTTTATGGTCTCTGTGTCACATGGCTGGTGGGATGCTTTTCAAAGGAGGCATCCAAGGTTAAGTATTCGTAATGCAGAAGGGCTTGGGTATGCAAGAGCAGTAGCCTTTGACCGAGTTGTTATCAACCGTTATTATGACATGTTAGAGGCCACTTTAAGGGACAATGGTGTATGGGATTTGCCAGAGCAAGTGTTTAATTGTGATGAGACTGGAATGCCTTTAAACCCTAACACTTCTAAGGTAGTAGCGACAAAGGGAACAGAGCATCCCTATCAGTTAACCAGCGAGACAAGGCACACATCACTGTCCTGGCATGTGCAAGTGCTGCTGGGTATGCAATTCCACCCATGGTCATCTTTGATCAAAGGGTACTGAAGCCCGAGCTCACAATAGGTGAGGTACCTGGCACCTTCTATGGGCTGAGTGACAATGGGTGGATTGATTCAGAATTATTCCATGAGTGGTTTGCAAACCACTTCTTGAGATATGCACCTTCAGCCAGGCCCCTTCTTCTTCTTTTGGATGGCCATTCATCCCATTACCAACCCGCTGTAGTGCGAAAGGCTGCAAAGGAAGGAGTCATAATCTTTTGCTTACCTCCACATTCTTCCCATGCCACTCAACCATTAGATAATGGTCCTTTTGCATCACTGAAAGCCCACTGGAAATAGGTATGCAGAGAATTCATGGTAAAAAATCCTGGACAAGTTGTAACCAGGTTCCAATTTTCAGCACTTTTCTCCAAAGCATACACAAAGGCTATGACCATGTACACAATTACTGAAAACATTTGCAGTACAGGTGTGTATCCATTCAATAGGCATGCTGGTATGCCTTCCTGTGCACCTGAGCCTGGTCTAGCTACAGAGACAGGCTTGGGATATGTACCATTTTTCAGCCCTCAAACACATGTAAAGAGTGCAGGTCAGCAACAGACCTACACAGCCATCACCAGTGAATTAGTAGATACTGATGAAGAGCCTGATGTTAATGAGTTGCAAGAGCCATGTGAAGGCACAGGTTAGTATATTTAAGGTATATGAATATAACATATGTAATTAAAATAATTTTTTCTTCCTCTGCTTCTTCCTCTCTAGGTACCTCAGAAACTGTACAACACATCTCTTTCACAGATGCAGAGGTGGAGCACTTTGAAAGACAGTATACAGAAGGGCACGACCTGACTGGAGATATACGATATAACCAATGGCTCCAGGTGGCCCATCCTGACACCACCTTCCTTGCTCACCAACCTAATGTTTCACAGGGTACTGTGGGTCATTTTAATTCAGTAATGGCTACATTTACAAGACGAAGTGAGTCAGTCGGCCAACTCTCTAGGTTCCTGAAACACCCAATGCCTCTCAACCAAAAGGTTTACCAGCAGAACAAAGGCATCTTCTCGTGTACTCACAAGCTCAGAGAGCATTAAGCTTATGGAGGAAAAGGATCTTGAGAAGGAGCAAAGGAGACTGAAGACTGGCATGAAAAATCGGAGACAGTGGACTATAAAGGATGCCCACAAAGGTACTGTACCAGGAGTGTGATTTTAGCTGACAATATTGTTTTCATTTCATTTCATTCATTTCCTATATGTGTGCATGTAGAAATGCAAGGAGAGCTGCTTTAATTGCATGTATACTGTTATGTATTTGACTGCTATAGATATTATAACTTGTCTATCAAGATTGTCATCTTGAATAAGTTTGTAATGTTGACATGGTATTGCATATGCTCATGCAAATTTAAATGATCCTCAGATATTGATGAAGATAACCTTCAGTTTACTGAAGCTGAAGTGGCTCTCTTTGAAACACAACAGAAAGAAGGCTATGACTTGACCGGTGACTTGCGGTACAACCAGTGGCTTCAATTGGTGCACCCCAGACCGAATAGCAGTCAGACTACAAAGACATCCTCTCGTAAGTTAAGGAGTACAGTGTGTACAAAAGAGCAAACTGAGAATAGTCACTTGGGAGTAGGCACAGTCTAAAACCCAGAAGAAAGGCAAGACAAAGTTGTCAGATACACATGAAAGGTCCACACCAGGTGAATGAACTTAGGCAGCATGCAATGTTCCAGATGCATATACATGCAAGTTTATTAAACTGCATGCTTGCATGTTGTTTTGTGTATATTGTGTATGTACATGTTTGTGTGTGTTGTGTGTGTATATGTAAGTAGATAAATACATGTTCATGGCTTGTATAAATGTATAGCAGTAGTTCAGTTTCTTGTGTATGGCTGAACTGTGTTAAAAAGTTTTTATATTATTTTTACAGGCCAAAGTCTTTGTGAGGTACGCAAGTGTAAGAATAGTGAATCCACTGTATGGCTGCAGTGCAGTAGCTGTCTCTCCTGGTATCATTGCATTTGTGCTGCTGTGGACCCCAAACTGGCTAGAGGAAAGAACTATAAATACCATTGTTCTTTTTGTTATTTTTTTGTAGATAGTGTATCTTCCATGATCTTCTGACTGTGTAAGATGATGCCTGTTTTGTTTACTAGCTGCTGCATTTATTCTCTATCAATTAGTATGCAAAAATTCCATCTACCATAAATTGATTGTGTAACACGATTTGACTTCCTAGGTCATTCCCTTAATTAACCAAACATTATTCGATGAATTTATCGACGATGGCGACAATAATTCCTCTATCTATCTATATCATTTATTAGTTACGCCACTGAGTAGCAATTCACATCCCCCTACCATTAATACTTAGTTTATATTGTGTCCGATAATAGATGTAAGCACCCTGCTTACTTTGCAAGGCGAATTCACCTCGACCGTTGATCGTAGGAAGACGAATTTTAGTCAGCATGCAGACAATACTTGTACCTCTGTGTCGTACAAGTAACTCTTGCATTTCTTGTTCGTGTGCAAAGTACAAGCCGGCGTCCGATAATAGATTTTATCGGACAGCGTCTTTCAAGGGTTCGTGGCGACGAAGATGAGGGGGTAAATCTTAAGTTTTTGCGAATAATGTTTAGGACCATCTGCCCTTTCAAATCATAGCAGACTTTGGTCGATTCGTCTGCTGATTAAAACGATCGAGTGTCCGATAATACATGGTGCCCGTTAATTGATTTTTTACTCTACGTTCTGTCCGAAATTCAATTCCGCCAGTAAGCTGGGCTTCTGATGGCCGCAATAAGTGGATTGACCATATTTTGTGCTGAAATTTACATCACTTGTAGTGGAGGCTTGTATCTACCAGCTAAGAAAATTAGAAGCTTGTCCACCCAAAACTGAATGCACTAGACGCGAATGTACGAATTTTGATTATACTGTCCGAATTTCGATTACATTCGGACACCCCACTTAAGCCGTTTGTTCTCTTTGAAACCGAAACAAAATAGTCTATTTTTGGGCATGCCAATCAGCCTTTAGGAGAGCTACATTTTAACGCTTATCTGAAATTGGTAGCCAAAATACTCTCTAAGATCTACGTGTCCGAATTCTAATACCTTACTCTACCTATATAGCATGAAACTTCGATACAATTGTATGTAAGTTTAATGATTATGAAGTTCCTACGATAGTTACAAGGCTATAAATTTGAAGCCGTCATTCACAGTAGTAAGCTGGTGGCTTTGAGTTTGAATAGAGGCGAATTAGTCGTAGTGCCTTTCGTTAAGTTCTACTGAATAATCGTGTTTCAGCTTCTTTAAAGGCCTAAAGTGCTTGCCTGTTAAAGGCATGTATATCGTTCAGGTTTAACTAACTTCCAGGAAGCAGTTATTTCGATCAGGTAACTGAACGCCGTCAATACTGACGAATTGGTAATAAGCCTGTAGGGTGGCGCATGGATTTTCGGACACCATGGAAAATCGGATGGCATATCTCAGCCTCTGAGCCTTCAATTTCTCTGAAACTTCTAGTATATTACAATTCTCGATTATTAACTTTGCATGTGAAGTTACATATAAACTGTAGGTATACTTCAAGAGTTATTTACAAAACTATAAAGTGTCCGAAATAACATGCATACAGGTATGTACCTGTAATAAACCCAAATGCCAACTCCCCATGCATGTATACCAACAATTGGACAGAAATAAAACATCAAATTCTGTCATCAGAGCTATATATAATTCTATAATTGTACTTGTTGAATAAATATATATATATACCAAATGTACATGCCTAATATTGATGACAGAATTTGATGTTTTATTTCGGTCCAATTGTTGGTCTACATGCATGGGGAGTTTGCATTTGGGTGCATTTGGGTTTATTACAGGTACATACCTGTTTGCAGGATTTGCACTGAAGTTTTATGCTTTGACACAGGTTTGTAGAGCAGCCTGTGTCCAAAGATTGTGTCCTGCAGTCCTTCCATATTTGGGTACTGTTTACTTAATAAGGCTTGTGCAGCATTAATAACATTGTCTGTGACATCCATTCCAATAGATAAACCCTCTTGGTCAGACATATGTAGGCCCAGTCCTTTAATCCACCAATTGTACGTTGGATCTGGATCACTGTTTGCTATTGCAATTGGTGATTCAGATACATCTAGAGGAAATATAATAATAAACTTTGCAATTGTTTCTAATCACTACAGCTGTATGTATATATATAAAAGCACGTTAGATCTGTCTATATACCTGCATGTGTATGTACTAGAAATATTCACCTCCAGGTTTCTTCTTTCTTAACCTCGTTGCTAGCCCAGCACTCTTCAGCTGTTCAAACTTTGGGACCCTTGATGCTACTGCATGGATAGCAAACAATTAGTGGTATCTTTATACAGCCATGCACTCAGAGCCATTGGAATTTTTGGTTATAATTACCTTTCTTCTTTCTCGTTAGTGGAACTGTTTTATGTGGTGAAGCCTTTAAGTTATCTGGTTATGATAGTAAATAGAAACAATTCATAAAGCTTATATAAAAGCAGATCATGATGCATGGTGAGCCAATCAGTGTATGCATGCATATACTGATTGGCTCACTATCATTCATGTGCTTCTTTCAAGGATGTTTAAACATTAATTGCTAAATTTAATGTTTAGATTAAAAGAATGCCCTATACGAACATGAGGAGCCGTAACTTACATATTTATACCTTCTGAAAAGTCAGTGACACTCTGTTTTTCTTTTTGATCAGTTGCTGTTGCTGCACTTAATTCCTCTATAGAAAGGTAACAAAATCATTCATAACGGAATTTTATTCCTTACATTTAATATATTTAGATTGCATCTCTCTTTTTACAGCAGCACTCTAAACTCAGCCTTAACCTCAATTTACAGATACGGTCTCATAAGCCTTTCTGCAAATAACTTCATTTTCTGCAGCCAATGTAATAGTAGCTGGACAATAGTGGGAAGAGTGTCCATCCATGAGGAGGAGGATGGGGCGACGTGGTGTGGCATATTGTAAGAAATGGTTGACAGGCCATAGAGAGTGCCAGGGACTTCCCCTAGAGTGAATTTAAAATTGAGATGTTTGTCATCAATCACAACAAATAGTGGCAATGCAATGCCTGTAGCACTGGTACAAGCTAATACTGTAAATTGTTGCTTTCTTTCACTGGTCAGGTAGCTGGGATTCTTTGACCCAACTTCATGCACAACCTTGTGACTACCAGGATTAAGCGTGAGGCGGTTTCATCACAATTGTATATGGCTGATGGATTATTTAGGATCCCGTTCTCCTCAAGGCAGTCATGCAGTATATCAAGGTTCCTATTTAGAAGATCTGCATTACCAGCCTTTGCACGAACATATATATGAGAGGGGAACAGCAGACTTTAATGTCAGCTTTGGATTACGCTTGCGAAAACCTTGCCACCAACCTTTGGTAACCACTGCATCAATGCCTTTGTTATTGATAATTTCCTGCACCACAGTTAGCACTTCCTTTGCAGTACATGGATAGCCTATCTTTGCAATCTCAATGAGGAATTGAGCAAGTTCCTCTTCCTCCTCATCTGTCAGGTACTGGCATTCAGACCAGGCTTCAGAAGACCACAACTTATAGGTCATTCTACCTTCTGATACAGTTGGCCCGAATGAACTTGTCATGTGTCTTTCATTGGCCCTTAAAACTCTGGCTTGCAGAGGTGGATGCTGGTACATCTATATATACACAAATATAGGTATACAACTATATAAGGTTATAATTTACATTACATCAACAGGTACTCATGGCCCCTTTCAGATGTTGACATTCAGAATATTACATTCATATAAATACCAGCACTTCCTCTATAATATTATGGTTTTCATGCTTATATCATTGTATATAACCAATATGTAAGTATTCTAATAGTTAGCTATATACTGAACTTTTACAATCATGAGACTAACAGATAAAAATTAATTTGTTGGTTTCAATCATGCTCTGTTGTTATTAAATATATTGTATAACAAACGCCATACATTGAATGGGTTCCTCAGTTTCTTTAAACAGTTGCAAATTAAACTTCTAACTTTCTCTAGGCGTCCCGCCATTAGTCTGTCGCGCACAAGACAAAACGTCAGCATATGTTTTGTCCGAAATTCAATTCCGCCACTAAGCTGGGCTTCTGATGGCCGCAATAAGTGGATTGACCATAGTTTGCGCTGAAATTTACATGACTTGTAGTGGAGGCTTGTATCTACCAGCTAGAAAATTAGAAGCTTGTCCGCCCGAAACTGAATGCACTAGACGCGAATGTCCGAATTTTCATTATACTGTCCGAATTTAGATTACATTCGGACACCCCACTTAAGCCGTTCGTTCTCTTTGAAACTGAAACAAAATCGTCTAGTTTTTTGGGCATGCCAATCAGCTTTTAGGAGAGCTACATTTTAATACTTGGTAGCCAAAATACTCTCTAAGATCTACGTGTCTGAATTCTAATACCTTACTCTATACCTGTTTACAGCCTTATAGCTATCGTAGAAGCTTCATAATCATTAAACTTACATACAATAGTATCGATTTTTTATGCTACATATATCTGTTTACTAGTGAACGGTACGTACGTACATACACTTTTGCTCAATATACAATGAATATTACAGTGTATGATGGCTACAGGGTTAACATGTTGAAACTAACCGGGTTACAAGTGTACTGCATACGCATATTGCATCAGTTCGGTAACGTTCGGCAATTCAACAAGGTCTTAGTAAGCCAAGGTTAACACGTTTGTACAGACAGAAGACCGCTTAGTCCCACCAAAATCTCGTAGGCATGGTCAATTCTATGAATGTAATTATAGCATATACTTTTAGGAGGGAACTCTTTCGAGGGAATTCACCAACAGCCAAGTTATGCCCCATTCAAGAAGCAAATGGTTCTTTTGACAATTACGTATACGGAAGTCTGCAAAATCCTTATACCTTGTAAAAGTAACTCAACAATTTTCTATGTTTTATTAGGCACCATTGCAGGCTGTTAAAGTTGGTGCAATGCTTCCTTTCAGCAGCTTTAGTGAAGGGTATAGTACCCGTGAGGAGACTTATAATGATACTTGCATTTTATTTACAACAACTGATTCTATTATATTGTGTGAATTGAATGTGGAATGTCTTCAAGGAAGACATTTAAATGCTGTAAGCAATCAAAGTAAGATGACATTACATTTCAATGTGTTTGATGCTGAGTTGGGCTGGGGATGAAAAATCTGTTTTCTATTTATGCAGCATTTAACAGAAGATCCTGGGTGTCTAGTGGCAATAGACACATTATCGTCATTGATCAGTAATTATTTAGGTAAGAAGACTTATATATTTGTATAATTCCCACATTTCTTCTCTTGTTTAGATTCAACCAACATGCCATGGATCGGAATTCATGGCCCCATATCTATGAAGATAGACTTAACTGAAGGATTAACTGCTAAACCGTTAATTTTGTCACCTATTGTATATTTAATTGTATATTGAGAAATTTTCTCTTTAATGAATAAATATTCATTGGAAGCTATGAATATTAATTAATAATAATATTCATAGTTTCATTAGCAAGTGCAGTTAGTGGCAAAATGTTAATGATATTCATAATTCTCTTTTTAAACAGGTTGTAAACATTGAAAACCTAACAGGTAAGTTTTCTATCAATAGTAAATCGTGAACCTGGGTTTAACAAAGGTTGTAAACTCATTGTTTATGAAGGTTTACAGCCTAGTTTACAGATTGTCAACTACCTTATTTTTTGCTGTGGCTGTTGCTGGAGTTTTGTAAAACAGTTGAAACCATCAATGAAGAGATTTTTATAACACCTTATATGCATTTACATGATCATTTAAAACAAGACATCCTGGACTATGGACCTCCTCAAGCCTATTGGTTGTTTTCATTAAAGAGATATAATGGCATAATAGGTAGTTATATAAATGTAAACAAAAATCTTGAGGAGTAATTAATGGTAAAATTTCGTAGCATTTCCCACTCTGCTGCACTTTGCTACACCACAAGTCAAGTTGATAATACTCCAAGGGTTAAATGATAATGCATAAAGTCTGATTTTACGATGTATTCCAACATAGCCATGGATATATAAACAACACATTGTCACTACTGTTTTCCTATCTGCAGCAATTAAGCCTGTTAACAGCATTAATTGGAGGTAGTGTCACCAAGAGATAGAACTGCCTCCAAGATTAATAGAGAAGTTACAAAGCATGGTATGTCTTGAATATGACGATATCCATATTTTAGAAAGTAATTATTTAACAATATTTAAATATCACTTATTAAGGATACAGGAAAACCTCACCTTCCATCACTATGCTTTAGGTTTAAGTCCATAAATATATAGCATCACAGGGTATTTGGGTCAATGAAGATGGAACTATTATTTCAACAAGTTATAATTTGAAAGCAGGGCAAATACACATTTCTTACAACATTTTATAGGTTAAAAGATATGTCAAAAAAAGTGGAGAAAATTTTTGCTGTTGTATAATGGTTCAAAGAGTTGCATACAGAATTTTACCTTCAAAGGACCATTAATAAATATAAGGAAAATTGATACCATTCCTCTGGGACTAGCAACCTTCATGCCGTCGAAAGGATACTTTGCCACTTTGCAACTGCCAATACCTTCATAAGACCAGCTTCTTATTCAGAAGTTGGTATTCCACTCAGGCAGAAACAGTGCATTTAAATAAATATAAGTTCTATACTGAAAGACTTTCTTAACAGTTTATTATTTCATACACAAATCGTATACATAGCAATAGGCATAGCATGCAGGAAAATGGTATACATTAGATTTTTATGTGTTTATTTGGCCTCAGGTTAGTCAATGGTGGTTGTTGCGCAAATGTTGCCTTTAAATAGCCCCGGCTAGATGTAATAGGTTAGGTCTTTGTGGACTAGCATGTATAGTTTTTGACCCAATTCCAATCATGACAAGTACAAAGTATAGAGATAGGATACCGGCTGGGAGATTGCCTGGGTTAACGAGCTCCCCGCCATTAGATAATGGTAGGGTGCCTGTAGAGTAAACGTTAGCTAACTGTCCCCAATCTGTAGGTAGAGGGGTGCTTACAGGTGGGCAAGCTAGACCCTTTCTAGTTAAGAAGTGTAGCAATATGCGGTGTAAAACACGTCTCTGTAGTTACTGGCCCTACAGTCACTGGCAGGATCAAGTCCATAGCCTTTGCGGTCCCCTAGGATGCCATAGTAGGAATGTTGTGTATCTTATTACTTATAAACGATGTGATGTACAGTATGTAGGAGAAACCACTGAAATGATTAGAGTAAATGAACAACCATAAGACTAGTACCAAAGGTGTATAAGCCACAGAACCTCTACAATCACTTAAATTTTGATAACCATAGTTATGATAATGCCTTGATTATGTCCATAGAACAAATACCTGAGACACCTAAATCTACTAGCTTCAGACTACTGAGAGAAGCATTCTGGTACAAGGAACTCTGCTCTACTTACCCATATGGACTTAACGATATCATTAAAGATGTTGATAATATTTCGAAAATTAAAAAAGAAATCATCGTGTGGAACTTTTTTAATCACTTATCTCATAAAAGATGACACGGGCATAATCTAAAATCGACAAGCAGTGGTATTAATGCTACCTTCAACCCTGAATGGCTCTAAGAACGACTACTATAGCTCCTATACAAGAAGGTAGGCTTTCTAGCCAGACTTAAACTAGAATATGATACTTTTCATTACCAGCTCAACATCTTTATCATTTGTTAAACTCTGTCTTTATATACAATGTTTCATGAATACCCCAGAAACACCTTTTCTGCATAGATTTAGGCTAATAATTAAAGACATTACTAAAGCATGCACTTCAGCCAGCCTACTCAATGCCCAACGAAAACGACAAGTCCAAAAGGGTTTATTAATATCTTCTTTTATAATCAAGGTGTAGAAAATATAGGACCCTTTATAAAAAAACAAAGAGCCCCCATGTGTAGTATATGAGTATACCCAAACGATAGGACCTCAAATATTTAACTTTTCACAAGCCTGTAAATCAGATGTTTTCAGAAAACTACCACCATCTTAGTTTCATAAAATTAAATTTCATCATGTGGTTTAGGTAACACCTTCTTAACTTTTGGCACCAAAATAGTGTATATAAGGACCCTATATTTTGCATAGAGAGCCAAGGATTCACAGAAGATCATGATAAAGATAAAGAAAAGGTAAAGACTCCCAAGATCAGTGATGAAGGGTGGAATTCCCAGAAATGGCTGTCTGACTCAGTGGAGAAGAAGGTGAAAGAAAGGAGAAGAAGGAAGAAAAGACTCCTGCATCTTCATCCAAAAATCTCTTCAAGTTTAGTTCCCCTCTAGGCATTTTACAGAATATGCATAGCATGTAGGAAAATGGTATATTATATGTTCCATTAGCTCATGTAGTTCTCTTATATATACATAATTGCTTTAATTGAGGAAAATTAATGTTTACATTATGTATTAGATGTCATGATATATTTGACTTCTCATACCCTACACATGATTGTGCATGACCCCCTCTTTTCCAAACTATATATACAGCTGCACAATTCTGTGATGCATGTACATGTTGTGCCCTTGTATACCAGTGTATATAGCAAATGATGCATTATCATTCAAAATATGTGTATAGCATGCATATATATTCATGGAGTGATGCAGTCTTTCTATACATCATATTATCAAGTCCTTAAAAATGTGATATTCCTGGTGGAGCTTGCACAACAAATACATTGGATGAATGATTGGATCAGAGAGTAGTTGAGGACACTTCAAAGCCAGCCAATGGTCTGGGAGCGAGGAGAGACGCAATTCACTTTTGTAATATGGTTGCGGTTTGGCCCATATCAACAGTGAAAGAGAGGACTAAGGGAGTAAATTGATCTTGTTTCACCTCGAGAATCCTTTGCTGGCAGGCACGCCTGTAACTCGGAAAACTCGAAGAGTATAGCAGTTTTATATACAAATCGTGTAAGATACGATCCTTGCTGTGCAAGGAAATGAATTTCAAAATCGACTTCACACTTCGCAGCAGAACTAATTAATGATTATTCACATTCTTGGCAATCAATAAGATTAGTAAACATGTTTGCCTTCAACAATCACGGTGAATGCCACTGGCATTTTGTTTACTTGCTGTTTCAGCAACCGCTCCATGCTGACCGGTAGAGGGACGTGCCCATATCTGGGGCGTCCGGATAAGGGAGGATTTAGTGTATTGATATCGTGAGATGTAATGATTACAGAAGCTAAAGTGGTTAGTAGTATATAGCTATAGCGTGTGTAGAGAGTGTAGTATGTCTATCTATATAAATTCTATCCTTTCTAGCTCTAGACGGTATTTATCTAGCCGTAGTCTGTCACCATCTAGTTACATAATGTATCCATCTAGCCATATAGACTAAAGCCAGCTAGCTGTAGACTCTAGCCATTTAGTTGTAGACTATACCCATATAGATGTAGACGGTAGTTATCTAACTGTAGACTGTACCCATCTACCTGTAGCCCATAGTCACTTAGGTGAAGGCTAGCTTTAGATTGCATCCTTCTAGGTGTAGACTCTACCCATCTAGCTGTATAGACTGTCTCGATCTAGATGTACATTGTACTCCTCTAGCTGCAGACTGTATCCATCTAGCTGTAGACTGTATACATATAGCTGTAGACTGTATCCATTTACCTGTAAGCAGTCTCCATCTAGGTGTAGCCTATATTCATCTAGCTGTAGACTGTTGCTTTCTGACTGTATTGATGTTTCTTTAGACTGTATTCATGCAGCTTTAGACTGTATATATCTAACTGTAAAAAGTAGCCATTTAGCTGTAGACGTCTAGCTTCTGACATGCTAAAACTCTTCAGATAATCCTTAAGACTGTAACAGATGCTGTTGTGTTAGAATATACACTTTCTAAACGATATGCATCGTTATATTTACAAACAAGACCATTGTGATTCTCTAGCTGGGTTCAACTCTTTTTTTCATATATGCCTCAAAGTCCTAAGATGGATTGGCCATATGAATCAGATCAATGAGATAATGAGAATGTTATCAAGTTGTCTTGAGGCAAATGACCGTTACTTAATAACTAGCTAATTGATCAGTATTGATTGTGGCATTTTACTGTATTGCATGCTTGAATTCACAAAATTGAATTCACCAATGATTAATAAGTATTGCAGAACTGAGTTAGATAGTGCCATGTATTTTGTAAACCTAACCCTAATTCAACTATTCTTTGTCCAAGTTGGCAGTTATTTGTTCTATGATTTCTAAAGTAGAAATTTAGCAGAGAACGTCAATATACTGTATACTTTTTGACACATTTGGAACCGTGGAATGTTATATATGAGCTCACAAATTCATATGGTAGAGAAGGTATTCACATACATTTATAGATAATATTTTATGACTCTGAGCTGAAAATTAAAATAATATTTTATTTTATTTTCAGCTCAGAGGTTTAACTTGATCCAAATGGTCATAAAATATTACGATTCAGCTTATTTGCAGTACAAGCAAACAAATAAGTAGTAGTAGACTGTATCCATTCAGCTATACACTTTACGAATCTAGCTGTAACCATATGCATCTAGTAATAGATTGTACCAATCTAGGAGTAGACTTTATCCATCTAGTTGTAGACTGTATCCAACTAGCTGCAGACTGTATTCATCTAGCTGAAGCCTGTCTCTGTCAGGTTGTAAACTATATTTTTCTAGCTGTAGAACGTAGCAATCTTGCTGAAGAGTGGACCCAAGACTGTATTCATGTAGCTGTTACAGTAAACTGTCCCTGTCTAACTGTAGACTTTACCCACCCAACTATAAACTGTTCCCATCTAGCTGTAGAATAAACCAATTTAGATGTAAACTGTTTACATTAACTGTAGACTTTATCCATCTAACTCTAGACTGTATATATATCCTTCTAGCTGTAGACTCTATCCATATAGCTGTAGACAGTAGCGACACAGGTATAGCATGTGCAAATTGCACACAAAAAGGTGTTATGTGGTTTTAAAAGAATTTGTTTTTATAACGGTGTCTCACAATTAAATGCGTAGGTTGGTCATGCACAAGGTACGTGACTTGATCGATGATTCGTTTTGCCAAAAAAATTATTAAAGTACAAACACATTGTATCTCCTTTGTTCCTTGGGCGAAAATTAAAGCCCAATGATACAGCCAAGTAGTTTGAGTTAATTCGGGCGGGGCAGTAGCCCCACGAGTGTTTAAACTACTTGTTTTTATTATTATTATTATTTTTATTATTATTATTATTATAACAAAAAATTTAAATTTACAATGGATAATGGATAAATAATAATAATAATATTATTATTATTGTACTATTATTCGACGATAGTCCGCAACAAGAAAGACAGTTCACACGAGTCTCAATTAATTATCTCTACAATGACCTTACAATAAAAAGATAAAAACTATTGTTCTCTCAGGAAGTTATGTCATCCCTATATTTAACTATCACTAAATAATAAACAGCTAGCTATGCAGTTCTAGATCACGCCACATCTCCCTTTCTCCAGTAATTGAGACGGTCAGGAGGGCCAACAAAAGTTCCTGTGCGAGAACGGGTATTGTGGCTTGGTGTTTCTTGAGTTTGTGGGCCATCATCATTTTGTGTGTTGACTTCTGCTCTCGCGTTTAAATGAAAGCGGTTTCTTCTTACTTGTCCAGTAGGGGTTTCGACCAGGTAAGACCTAGGAACAATATCTCGCTGTATCACATGTCCTGGCACCTGTTTATCATTGGTGCGCACCCATACCGCCTGTTCATCAGACAACGGGTCTGAGTATCTTGTGCGATGTCGAACATCATAGTTGTCTTTTTACTTCTTCTTAAATTGGATATCTTTAAACTTGAAAGAATTCAGATATGACCACTGAGGTACTAGATTGAGTGTAGGTTGAGGAATGTCAGTGCGCAACTTCCTTCCCATGAGCAATTCCGCTGGACTAAGTCCGCACCACGGGAAAGGTGTTGTGATATAGCTAAGTAGAGCTATGTAAGGGTCAGCTGACTTATCTAACAGGGATTTGACCATCTTCACTGATCTCTCTGCTAACCCGTTGCTTTGAGGGTAATGTGGGCTGGTTGTGATGTGCTGAAATCCATATTGATCAGCAAATTCTTGCATTTCTTTAGAACTGTATTGTGGACCATTGTCTGAAACAAGGACAGCAGGGATTCCATGTCGTGAAAATAAAGCCTTGAGACTAGCAATGACCTCCTTGGATGTAGTTCCGTTCATCTTTTGAACTTCAAAGTATCTTGAAAAGTAATCTACAACAAGCAGGTAAACTTTTCCGTGAAGCTCAAAGAGATCTGTGCCTATTTTCTCCCATGGAAATTTAGGTAATGGGGACAAAATCATGGGTTCCCTATTAGGTGTAGCAGCTGCCATACAAATAGGACAAGCTTTGATATAACCTTCCACCTGCCGAGATACCCCTGGCCACCAAACTGATGAATTAACACGGAGGCGACATTTTTGAATGCCTTGGTGACCACAATGAATCTTCTCTAAGATCTGTTTTTGCATGATTTTGGGAATCACTATGCGTCCCCCATAAAGAAGAAGATTCATGTGAAGGACTTCTGCGTGGCTAGGTTCTTGCATATCGGTACGATCGAGGGAACCACACTAGCCAAAATCAACTTAGAATAGATTCCAAACGTTTCGGTCCAATCCAGGACCTTCATCAGTGGAATTAACACTTACAAAACTGAGATGGCAGACTTTATACACATGAAAAAAGCGGAAATAAGGTGTGAATAAATGTGTTGCTAGGGGATGACAGCTTGCATGCATGAGGTATAAGTCCTATTGTTTAACTGTGATGTGATATACTGGTATAATGGAATATAAAGTAACTGAAATATGCTAACATGCAGTGACACAGTCTAATAATCAAGAGGGTGTGTAGAGGTGGATAAGTGGGTTGTACACCCCTGGCAGCGGGCCTTCATCTCGGTTCATCTTATGCCGTTCTGTTCGGATGTGCCAGGCTTCAAGGGTGCATCTCTGGCGGTACCGATGGTTGTGGTCCACCACTTCTGCATCCTCCCACTTGATGGTGTGGTCCTCCTCCATGGCATGCTCTGCCACCGCTGACTGGGCTGCCTCGCCTAACCTCAGGGCCCTCTTGTGCTCTGTGAGGCGGTGCTTCAGCGTCCTGCTGGTCTGACCGATGTAGACTTTGGGGCAGTTTCCACAAGGAATCCTGTAGACTACACCAGTTCTTTGCGGTGCCGGGGTTGGATCCTTCACTCTGACCAGTGACTGTCGCAGTGTGCAGTGTGGTCGGAAGCATGTTCGAATTCCCAGTGGGCTGAGAATCCTCCGGATGCATTCCGACAGATGGCGGATGTAGGGGAGGGTTACGGTGGCCTTCGGCACATCCTCGTCAGGGTTGCAAAGTGGGGAAGTTGAGGGGTGCCAGTCCCTAGCAACTAGGCTTCCAGGATAGCCATTGTTGTGGAGGGCCTGTACAACGTGCTTCTTCTCCTTCTCTCTATCTGGTACATCAGTACAGATCTTCTCCGCTCGATGGAGTAGAGTGCGTGCCACCGACACTTTGTGGGCCAAGGGGTGGTGCGATTGGAAGTCTAGGTACCTATCCGTGTGTGTGCTCTTACGAAATACAGTAGTTGTCAGGGAGCCGTCTATGTGGTGGGTGATCTTTGTGTCCAGAAATGGTAGGGTGTTGTCCGTCTCTTCTTCAACTGTAAACTGGATGGATGCTTCGATGGTGTTCAGATGTGAGTGGAAGGCTTTGACCTGGTCTTGGGGCAGGGCAGTTACTGTGTCGTCCACGTACCTCTTCCAGAAGGGGACTGGGGGCTGGTACGTGGACAGTGCTCTCTCTTCTACACTCTCCATGACCAGGTTGGCCACTGTCACCGACACTGGGGAGCCCATGGCTGTGCCGAACGTCTGCTTGAAGAACTCTCTTCTGTATGCAAGGTAGGTCGCGTCCAGGCAGAATTGAAGGAGCTTCACTACCTGATCCGCTGAGAGTGCTGTTCGTTCAGATAGTGAGCTGTCCGCCTTGAGTCTCTCACCAGCCACACTTATTGCAAGGTCAGCAGGAACTCTCGTAAAGAGAGACACTACATCAAATGACACCAAGATCATCCCACTGCTGAGGGTCTGACTTGCAATAAAGGAGGCAAATTCCGCTGAGTTCTTCACGTGCGAGGTGGACTTGCCAACCAGCGGTGAAAGGATAGACACCAGGTGTTTGGATAGCTCATATGTTGGGGAGTTCAAGAAGGACACAATTGGCCGAAGGGGGGTCTCCGGCTTGTGTATCTTAGGCAGTCCATACAAAAGAGGGACCTTTCCCGCTGAGCTGCGCAGTCGGTTGTACAAGGTGGTTGAGATTGCCCCCTCCCGTGTCAAGGAAAGGAGTAGGGCATTCATTTTCCTTTCCAGTGCTGGTGTAGGGTCTCTGGGCAGGGTCTTGTACGTGTCTGCGTCAGCCAAGAGGGTCCTGATCTTCCTATCATATGTTGTGCGATCCATCACCACGGTGGCGTTCCCTTTGTCTGCTGGGGTGATGATGATGTCTTCCGCTTGCTTTAGGCTTCTGATGGCTTTCTGTTCTGCTGGGGAAAGATTGGTAGGGGGAGGTCTGGCCTTGGCCAAGCACCCCGTTATTCTTGTCCTGGCCAGCTGTGCTTCTGCAGATCCTATCCTGCTGAGACCTCCTTCCACCGCTGCTACGATGTCCGGGACCGGGATTCTTCTGGGGGCCGGGGCAAAGTTCAGACCCACCACATAGACGGCTCCCTGACAACTACTGTATTTCGTAAGAGCACACACACGGATAGGTACCTAGACTTCCAATCGCACCACCCCTTGGCCCACAAAGTGTCGGTGGCACGCACTCTACTCCATCGAGCGGAGAAGATCTGTACTGATGTACCAGATAGAGAGAAGGAGAAGAAGCACGTTGCACAGGCCCTCCACAACAATGGCTATCCTGGAAGCCTAGTTGCTAGGGACTGGCACCCCTCAACTTCCCCACTTTGCAACCCTGACGAGGATGTGCCGAAGGCCACCGTAACCCTCCCCTACATCCGCCATCTGTCGGAATGCATCCGGAGGATTCTCAGCCCACTGGGAATTCGAACATGCTTCCGACCACACTGCACACTGCGACAGTCACTGGTCAGAGTGAAGGACCCAACCCCGGCACCGCAAAGAACTGGTGTAGTCTACAGGATTCCTTGTGGAAACTGCCCCAAAGTCTACATCGGTCAGACCAGCAGGACGCTGAAGCACCGCCTCACAGAGCACAAGAGGGCCCTGAGGTTAGGCGAGGCAGCCCAGTCAGCGGTGGCAGAGCATGCCATGGAGGAGGACCACACCATCAAGTGGGAGGATGCAGAAGTGGTGGACCACAACCATCGGTACCGCCAGAGATGCACCCTTGAAGCCTGGCACATCCGAACAGAACGGCATAAGATGAACCGAGATGAAGGCCCGCTGCCAGGGGTGTACAAACCCACTTATCCACCTCTACACACCCTCTTGATTATTAGACTGTGTCACTGCATGTTAGCATATTTCAGTTACTTTATATTCCATTATACCAGTATATCACATCACAGTTAAACAACAGGACTTATACCTCATGCATGCAAGCTGTCATCCCCTAGCAACACATTTATTCACACCTTATTTCCGCTTTTTTCATGTGTATAAAGTCTGCCATCTCAGTTTTGTAAGTGTTAATTCCACTGATGAAGGTCCTGGATTGGACCGAAACGTTTGGAATCTATTCTAAGTTGATTTTGGCTAGTGTGGTTCCCTCGATCGTACCGATAAAGAAGAAGATTGTCAGAAAGGGTAAGGGTATTTCGCTCTGGCCAAAACCTGAGGGTTTCCCCCTTTAATCTATCACGACTAGGCCATCCATTTTTGCAAAAGATAATCAGTTGAGAACAGGTTTCATCTGCATGTTGGGCCTCTTTGTATGTCTCCAATGTAGACTTTTTTGCTGGTAGGAAAGATGTCATTGACTCCATAAAAGATTCTGTTTTTATGGCTTCTCCATTGTCCTTTTCATCTGCTGCTGAAACAGGAGCCCGTGATAGAGTGTCTGCTGTGTATAAATGTTTTCCAGGTACATGACTAACCGTGTAGGCAAATCTAGCTAGCCTCAGTCTGAAGCGAAGAACTCTAGGTGGCAATGTCTCCAGGTCCTTCTTGTTCAAAATTGGCACTAAGGGCTTGTGGTCTGTCTCCAGTTGGATATGTTTTCCTAAGATATAGGTGGCAAATTTCTCACAGGCCCAGGTGACAGCTAAAGCTTCCTTTTCGATCTGTGCATATCGTCTCTCCACTTCCGATAAAGATCTGGAAGCATAAGAAATTGGCTTCCATTCATTCTGCTTTGATTGCTGCATCAATACAGCTCCAATACCATATGCAGAGGCATCTGCACTTATCTTAGTTGGTGCCTCTGGATTGTAGATAGCTAACACTGTAGGTTTAGTTAGCTCCTCTTTTAGTCTTCCAAACGCTATTTCTTGAGCAGAATCCCACATCCACATCTTCTTATTACTGAGGATTTCACGGAGTGGTTGACTCAGCTCCGCCACCTTGGGTGTAAATTTACTCAGCTGGTTGACCATGCCTAAGAATCTCCTCAACTCTGTGGTGGTCTTGGGTTGTTTCATTTGTATTATTGCAGTGGTCTTGTGAGGGTCTTGAGAGATGCCCTTTTCATCAATCACATGACCAAGGAAGTTAATGTGTTTTTTGTTAAACTCACACTTTTCCTGGTTAAGTGTCGCTCCAGCAGCTGTAATTTTCTGGAGTACCGCATGTAGCCTTTTATCATGCTCCTCTTGGTTGCCCCCAAAGATCAGTATGTCATCCTTGTGGCATAATACTCCTTCCTGTCCTTCCAGAATTTGATTCATCTGCTTCTGGAAGTGTTCTGGGGCGCTACTGATCCCAAAAGGTGGCCTGTTGAACTGGTATCTCCCAAAGGGTGTTATGAACGTAGTAAGATGGCATGATTTTTTGCCTAGGGGTACCTGCCAGAATCCTGAGTTGGCATCAAGCTTGCTGAAGATTGTTGCTCCTGTCAGTTTAGCCAGGGTGTCTTCCACTTTAGGTAAGGGGTGTACCTCCCTTAAAACACTTTCATTCAGTGGACGGAAATCAACACAGATGCGAATAGCTCCTGATTTTTTGGGAACAACTACCATCCCTGCACACCATTCTGTTGGTTCATTGACTTTGGTAATGACTCCAAGTGCTTCCATTCGTTGAAGCTCTGTTTGGACCCTTTTTAGCATAGGCAATGGGACATTTCTTGGAGTAAAAAGAGCAAATGGCTTAGCATCTGGTTTCAACTTGATTTCGTATTCATTGGGAAATGTACCTAGCCCATTGAACAGGACTGGGTATTGCTCTGGAATGGATTTTTCCCCCATACTATCAGCTTGAGCCAGCAATTGCAATGCTTGAATGGCAGGTAAGCCTAATAGGTTGTGCTGTAACTGTGCCATTACATATACAGGTTGTTGACAGGACTTACCTTTGTGGGTCAAAGTGCATGTTACCTGACCTAGAACATCTAGGGCTTTCCTGTCAGGACCACACAAAACTTTTTTGGAGGTATCTAACTGTCCAACATTAAGCTCTTCCCAGGTTTTTCTGGAGATGGCGGTCACTTCTGCTCCAGTGTCCATTTTGAAGTGGACTTCTTTCCCTTGTACTCGTATAGTTTTGGTCCATGCATTGGTTTGTTTGGATAAGACGGCATCAAGGTATGCAATATCATTATATTCCTCAGAGTTTTCTTGTGGCTGCTCATTAGCAGCAGTAACATCCCCAATGGTCCTTGCAGTGAAGCGTTGGGATTTGTAGTGGCCTTTCTTTTTGCAAGAATGACAAATTACATCCTTTGCAGGGCACTGATTGCGAGGATGTGCTCCTTTTCCACATCTAGTACATTTGTTTGCTACTGTACTTTTTGGCCTCCTTGGAAATCTGTTTTGCCGCTTCTTGGCTTCCTTGTGGTCCTGTGAGCGCTGAATATATTCAAGGGTTTTCTTCTCCTTGAAATCGTTCTTCAGTAACGCTTGCTGTTCGTGTACAGCCTCTCTTTGGCGAATTATTTTTTTCGCGCTATCGAGCGTGATATCTGCGTCCATTTGTAAACGTTCTGACAAGGTTGAGTCACGAATGCCTACGACCAGCTCTAAGGTCTCCGTACGCACAGTCTTCTGCCAGTTGATAGAGACAGGTGATGAATTGTTCGGCCGATTCTCCGTCAATTTGGATCCTCCTATTGAACCGTGCACGTTCAAATATGGTATTTTTACGGACCTTGAAAAACGTGTCAAATTGAGCTATTACTTGACCGTACACCTTCTTATCGTCGGACGAAATATTCGTAGAGACTAAAACGTCTTCGGCATCTTCTCCGAGACAGTAACGGAAGGCAGAAACTTGACGTTCCTCAGCTTCTTTAGACAAACCCGACGCCAAACGATATTGCTCGAAGCGACGTTTCCACTTCGGCCAGTCATCTGGGTTGTTGAAGTTGAATGCCTCCGGTGGGTGCAGCTGTATAGTAGCCATCCGACTTCTGACACCATGTACTATTATTCGACGATAGTCCGCAACAAGAAAGACAGTTCACACGAGTCTCAATTAATTATCTCTACAATGACCTTACAATAAAAAGATAAAAACTATTGTTCTCTCAGGAAGTTATGTCATCCCTATATTTAACTATCACTAAATAATAAACAGCTAGCTATGCAGTTCTAGATCACGCCACAATTATTATATAATAATATAAATTTGTTTAGTTCATTGTTGACATGATGGACATCGCATTCCCCTTCTGAGTGGCAACTGCCAGCTGCTGGATTAGAAGGCAGTGTGCCATGTCCTCCCCTGTGCTGGATCTAATTCTGGTTGTCAGATTATGAATAAACTCCATGGTTTCTGGTCCCATCACGTCAGTAGTCTTGATTACCACTGGAGCGAATTCATGAATGGTTGAAAGCTCTCCATACTTTTTCTTTTTCCTGCTTTCGGCTATAGCAGCCACTGAACCAGACTCTGTGGTTGCCTCTTCCACATAGGATGGAGCAAATGTGTCAATGCATGTAGCATCCCATATAAGGATGCAACCTCTTGTCCAGGGAGTGATGGTTACACCAGCAGGTCGATTCCCATCTGACCTAGAGAGACCTGATGGTTCCAGCCGAGATGGAATATTAGCTGATGGAAAGGACCGATGGATGATGTTATTGATAGCAGCATGTGTGAAGTGCCTTCCAGTGTTATTACTCTTAATATTATTATATTTTTATTAAAATATTTATTATTAATATTTTAATCATTATAATTATCATTATTATTAATTATTACTATTAATATCATTAATACTATTAATTATTATTTGAATTATTATTATTATTAATATTTGTATTATTATTAGTATGATTAATATTATTATGATTTTTATTATTAAGTTTATTATGATGATTGTTATTTTTATTTTTATATATTATGATTAATATTATAACATAAAATTTAAATTTACAATAGATAAATAATAGTAATATTATACATATAACATAAATTTGATTCGTTCATTGTTGAAGTGATGGACATCCCGTTCCCCTCCAGATGTCTCAACTGCGAATGGGAGGAAGATGTTTGATCTGGAGAGGAGGCTATATTTGGCCTTTTTCCTGAGCTCAGCTTGGTTGGCAACTGCTCTAGCCTCCCTTGTAGCATGTATGATGTGGGAGGCGGCAAAGGTATCCACACATGTGGCATCCCAGATGAGGTTTAGGCCTGTCTTCCAGGGTGTTACAGTAACACCGTCTGGTCTTTTTCCATCACACCTAGAAAGGCCTGGGGGCTCCAGAATCAAAGGGATTCCTGCGGAAGCAAGGCCTCTCTTGAGGATGTCGTTAATCGCTGAATGGCGAGGATGACGGCCAGCACTCCTATTACAACTAAGGCCATGCAGGGCTAGCTCATCCACCTCACCACCGCAAAGCTGGCAAGTGTGTACTCTGCATAAAGGGGCACCAAGGCGGAGACCCACAGCAATCCTGATGGAATTATCATCCAGTTGCAGACCCAATGAAGATACTGGTAGGGTATTAAGCCACGCCCCCGATTCCTTTGTTGAGGTGGCAAGAAGTCTAGCTCTAGATCAGGGATCCAGAGCATTAGATAGAATGGCTTCAAAAGTTCTCTGAACCCTTGGGATGTCCCAAGCCTTTTGATGGCAATCTGCTGGGGAGGAGGGTGGGGGGCAGTTATGGCCAACTTTCCAGGTTTCAATTGCATCAGTTACAGCAGGGAAAAGGTTGTTGTGAAACCTGCATGGTAGGATCTGTTTCAGTAGAGTAGTGCTTCCAGCAGCTGAAGCAAGGTAGGCAGATGGAGCAAGCTGGATAGCACTACGAATACCAATACCACCAAAGGACACTGGCAAAGAAGCCTGGGACCATATGGGGTCCGAGTCAAAGTTAATATTAAGGATCAAACGCAGAGAAGAGCGTAGTTCCTGGTCGAAGGAAGTTAGAAGGGGTGACAAGAAGCAGGGTGCTGTCCTCAGAACATATAGAATATTTGGAAGGGCAAAACAGTGCCGAAGTAAAAGCAAGGCATCATGCTTGGAAAGGAGAGATAATCTGGAGCCCATGGTTCTCAGTGCTTGGATCTTATTGGATAGGGCAGTATTGATGGAAGGCAGCTGGCCAATAGGGGATCCCAATAGAGTGGCTTCATTAGGGTGTATCTGGCGAAGATTGGGTGCTACCTTGAGCAGCTGGGCACCAGCTGGGCCATAACTAATGAGCTCTGATTTGGAAATATTAAGTTTGAGATCGAGAGAACTGCACTCCTGTTTGATGGAAACAAAGTCATGTAAAACATCCTTCTCAAGGCCCCCCAAAGTTCCATCATCCAAGTAAAACACACGAAACTCTAAGCTGAGTTGGAGGATGACGGGTTGGATCGATAAACAGAAGAGGAGAGGACCTAGAGGGTCCCCTTGTTGAATTCCTTCTCTAGATTCTAAAGTAGTACTCTGAAGGTAAAGAGTTGATGGAGAAGAATAGCAAGAAAATACATAGGGGAGGAGTTGGGGTGTAATGGCAGCCACTGCTTCAAGGACTTTGTCACGTCTGATGGTGTTAAAGGCATTCTCAAAGTCCAGCTTAAGCAAAATATGTGAAGAAGGTAAGTCATTCAGATATGATCGTGCCGAATGGGCAGCAGCCTCTGCCCCAAATGGAACTCCAGAGCCGAGCTGAAAAGGGGAAAGATAAGTACCAACTGACTCCACGACTGAATGGCTTGCTAGTTTAGCCACCAAACGCCGAAGGGTGCAGCCAATTATTATTATTATTATATATCATATGTTATTATTATTATTATTATTATTATTATTATTATTATATACAATAATTTCAATAATAACAACAGCAACTCATGGTCAAAAAACATGTCATCACTACGTGGCCTTGCGGATGGGGTAAGGGAGCCCTGGACTGAAATTGCATTTCCTGTCTGGATGGCAACAGAGATCCTTTGGATGAGAAACTCATAGGCTCTTTGATCCCCTGTAGCTTCCTTCAATCTGTGGCCAAGGTTCCTAAGGAAAAACCGGGCTTGGGGGCCAAAAGACCCATAAGTTTCAACAGCGATGGGGGCAAAGATATAGGGTGAGCCTAGATCAGCATATTTGTTCTTCTACAAGATTTCTGCATGGGCTGCTGCAGCACTGGCTTCTGTTGCCGATCTCTGTAAGTTGGAAGCGCAGAGGGTGTCAGTACAGGTTGCTTCCCATACAAGGAATTTTCCTTGTGACCAGGGGGTCATGGTCATCCCATCTGGACGTTGCCCGTCAGATCTGTGTAAACACGAAGGCTCCAGTCTAGATGGGATTTTAGAGGCAGACAAGGATCGATGGATAATGTCATTGATGGCATTGTGTCGAGGTATTCTACCTTGGCTATGTCTGCAGCTCAGACCATGTGTGGCTAGGTGGTCAACATCCATGCCACAGAGGGTACACTTGTGGTGTAGACAAAGGGGGTGCCTAGCCTTAGGCCTATGGCAATGCGAAGGGTATCATCAGACATGCGAACCCTGAGAGAGGAGACAAGTAGGGCATTAAGCCACACAACTGATTCCTTAGTTTGAGCGGCCATGAGACGTGCCCTAGCTTGAGGGTCTACACAGTTGGAGAATAAAGAGTCCCATCTTGATTGGACTCTCGGTTTGTCCCATGCCTTCTGTAGATGGGAGGTTGGAGATTCAGGCTGGAGTGAATCCGGATGCAGGCACTCCCTCCTGGAGCGCAATGCAAGATCCTCTTCTATGTAAGTGGTTTTCTGAAGATGTGGGGGAAGAGGTTGCTCTATGAGTGAGGAGGCTCCAACAGCAGAGGCTAAAAAAGCAGACGGTGCAAGATGGGAAGCACTCCTCAGTCCAAGACCACCAGAACCCACAGGAAGAGTAGCTTGCGCCCAGGCAGGGTCATCAATGTGGAAATGGATGTTGGTGATTTGAGAGACAATGGACATTAGGAGCTGGTTGAAGGGAAGCAGTGTGGGTGATAAGAATGCTGGAGAGGTACGTAGAATATGTAGCAGTTTAGGAATAGCAAAGGAGTGCCGGAGTAAGGCGATGGCATCATGTGAGTGTTGGTCACAAAGGCACTCACCTATTAATTTCAGCTGGTTTGTTTTGGCCTCTAGGGTTTCATTGATTGAGGCAATGTCACCCAGAGAGGAGCCCAGAAGAGTGGCCCCATTAGCATTGACAAATTGTAGACCAGGGAATGAGGACAGAAGTACTTCAACCGATGACCGGTCATGGCTGATGAGTTCGGACTTTTCAACATTGAGATGTAGGCCAAGCTCCTTGCCCTTCTCCTCAATTGATTTGAGGTCATCGAAGATGTCATCCAGGTTACCGCCAATTGTACCATCATCTAGGTAGAAAATGTTGAATTTAGCCTTTAGATTAGAAATTAGCTTGTGGATGGTGAGACAAAAAGCAAGGGGCCAATAGGGTCTCCCTGCTGGACTCCCTCTGAAGAATTCACCTCCACGTCATCCCATAACAAGATAGATGGTGAAGAATAAGCTGAATGGACATAGGGTAGGAGTTCAGGGATGAAATCTCTTACAGCTGTAAGCATTTTGTCCCGCCGGATACTGTTGAAGGCGTTTCTGAATTCCACTTTCAGGAGGGCCTGATGTGGTGATAGGTTGTTCAGATAAATTCTTGTTGCATGAACAGTAGCTTCTACTCCTCTGGGGATCCCGAAGCCTAGCTGATGTGGTCCTAACAAATGTGGAATTGTCTTCAATGCGTGAAGGCTAGCACACTTTAGAGCAAGCCTTCTGAGAGTGCATCCTACAGCAATTGGGACGACACCTCCGCCCTTCTTTCTGAGGGCAATGAGATTGGCTACAAAGAAGTATGGACGTATGGCAGCTGGAGTTCTGCCTTCTAAGATCAATGTAGCTAAACCCACCAGAGCTCCCCGCAATAACTGACCTCCTTCCCCTGCAGACTGACTGGAGAGATCCTTCAGATGTTGAGGGAGGAGACCATCAAATCCTCTGCCTGAGGAGTTGGAAAAGGAAACAATTGCTTTCATTATTGTCTCTATATCTAGAGGGAAAGGCAGGGGGTTAATAGAGTCGTGATGTACGATGCGGGAGTGCGGGTGGGGAGAGGGGTGCTTGAGCCTCAAGAGGTTTAGCTGTCGCCCGTCTAACCTTGTCGTGTTGCCTAGACATCTCTACTGAGGAGCAATCCTCAGAGATTTGTTATTGACTAGGGTGGTTAGGTTCCAGCGTTTACCACCTCTGCGAGGCACCCGAAAATACTTTTTTGGAAATTGGAGAAGGTGCACCCAGGAAGGGATATCATTGTGAAGGATAACTTGGTCGATTGTGGAGGCCAATTTCATTGCAGCCAGCACTCTAGAACCGCAGGGTATTCTTTTCAGAGTTGTGCAAGGCTGAATCAGGATGCACTTTAGTTGAAGAATGTCGTCGTCGTGAGAATCAATAGACCTGGTCTGAGAGGGGGGAACCGGGTCCCCCGGGCTTGCACTGTGGGCTCAGTGAGTGCTGCAATGGTTTGGTATCACAGGCCCACGCGATCGGTGAAGCGAGAAGGTGCGTGGTAGGGGGAGGTTCACTAACGTTGCTAAAATTGACACATCTGGCAGGAATCGTCAAAGACAGCCGACAATCAACACATCTTCTACCCTTCTTTACACATTGACATCTGATACAGCGACCGTTCTTCATACATGGGCAACATTGCGGCGGGAATCTTGACGCCATTTTTAAAATTTATTATTTTTATTATTATTATTATTATTTTTATTATTATTATTATTATTATTATTAGCATAAAATTTAAATTTACAATGGATAATGGATAAATAATAAAAATAATATAAATTTGTTTAGTTCATTGTTGATATGATGGACATCGCGTTCCCCTTCTGAGTAGCAACTGCCAGCTGCTGGATGAGATGGCAGTGAGCCATGTCCTCCCCTGTGATGGATCTAATTCTGGTTGTCAGATTACGAATAAACTCCATGGTTTCTGGTCCCATCACGCCAGTAGTCTCGATTGCCACTGGGGTGAATTCATGAATGGTTGAAAGCTCTCCATACTTTTTCTTTTTCCTGCTTTCGGCTATAGCAGCCACTGAACCAGCCTCTCTGGTTGCTTCTTCCAGATAGGATGGAGCAAATGTGTCAATGCATGTAGCATCCCATATAAGGATGCGACCTCTTGTCCAGGGAGTGATGGTTACACCATCAGGTCGTTTCCCATCTGACCTAGAGAGACCTGATGGTTCCAGCCGAGATGGAATTTTAGCTGTTGCAAGGGACCGATGGATGATGTTATTGATAGCAGTATGTCTGAAGTGCCGTCCAGTGTTACGATAGCCAGATAAGCCATGAGTAGCGTATTGGTCAACATCATGCCCGCAAAGATGACACTTGTATGGATGGCAAATTGGAGCACCAAGACAAAGGGCTGTTGCAAGCTGTACTTCATCATCATTCATACGTAACCCTACAGCGGAGATGGGCAGGGCATTGATCCATGCACCAGATTCTTTCACATTCGCCGCCAGGAGACTGACATGACTGACGCTATTTCCAGCACTTTCAATTAAGGTGTGATAAGTGGCTTTATACTGGAGTTCATCCCAGGCCTGTTGTTTCCTGTCCCTTGGTGAAGATGGAGGAGGGCAATCCACTGATTGAAGCCAAAGATTAAGAGCATCCTCTTTAGGGACATAAGATACACCAGTGAGCCTACCTGGTAGAAGTTGTTGGATCAGTGGTGAGGAGGCAGCAGCAGAGGCCAAAAAGGCAGAAGGTGCCAGCTGAACACTCATTCTAACACCAAGGCCACCACAGCCAACAGGGAGAGTTGCCTGCAACCAAGTATGGTGGTCCTCAAAGGGGATGTTAAGGATCAAGTTCAGTAAGGAACGAAACTCCTGGTCAAACACCTCAAGGAGGGGCGAGTGAAAGCATGATGCAGTGCGGAGGAGGTACAAAGTTTTAGGAATAGCTAATGCAAAACGAATCAAAAAGAGAGCATCTTGCTTTGACAGGTGTGGTAATCTGTCACTAAGGATTTTTAACTTATTACCTTATCAAGGATGGCATTATCTGTATGTGATATGTCACCAATGGGGGAACCTAAAAGCTCTGCATTGCAAGGGTCAACTCTACAGATGTCAGGGGCATAGGAAAAGATTTGTTCTCCACAGCTGCAGTCTGTACTACCAATCCGTTCTGTCTTACTATGATTGAGGTGTAGCCCTAGATCTCTGCCATTTCTTTCAATGGATTTGAGGTCATCCAAGATGTCTGATTCCGTGCCAGCAATGGTACCATCATCAAGATAGAAAAACTTCAGTTCTGACTTCAGCTCACTGACAAGGGAGTGGATGGTGAGACAGAAAAGCAAAGGACCCAAAGGATCACCTTGCTGAATGCCTTCAGCTGACAAGATGGTGGTGTTCCCAAATTGGAGATAGGAAGTACTGGAATAAGATGAAAAAACAAAGGGAAAAATTTCTGGAGCTATCTCTTGGACAGAGACAAGCATTTTGTCATGTCTGATGGAATTAAAAGCATTGGCAAAATCAAGCTTCATAAGAATGTGACTAGTTGGTAGCTGACTCAGGTATAACCTTGTTGCGTGTATTGCAGCTTCGGCTCCATGAGGTACTCCAAAACCAAGTTGGGCTGGAGAAAGGTAGGCAATCATACGTTCTTGAATGCTCCTACATGCCAGTTTGGCAACTAGGCGACGTAGCGTACAACCTACAGCAATAGGACGAATTCCACCATCCTTCTTAGTGAGAGCAGTAATAGATGCTCCGAAAAAGAATGGGTGAACAGTTTCAGGGGTTTCATTTGCTAGATCCTGGTTGGTAAAGTTTGTCAAGGCCTGAATAAGAAGAGCACCGCCTTCACCAGCACTAAATCCCGTCAGATCAAGGAGATCCTGGGGTCGTAGTCCATCAGGACCTCCAGCAGAGCCCCTAGGAAATGTTTTAATTGCCTTAATGAGGTCTAGTGTACTCACTATTATGGCATTATTAAGATGACTTTTGTCAGGAGCTGGGATGGGTGATGATTCAGGGTGAGGGGATGAGTGCTTTGATTGCAAAGCAGAAATGGTGGAGTCATTTTCTTCAGCTATGATATCCTCTGATGTAGCTAACCTCACAGCACCTTTGATGTTACCTTCCTCCAGTTTCCTGGAAACACGTCTCGCAACTAATTGCAAATCAGAGGAACCTTTTCTATTCCTGGCAAACCCTACAGGTGGTGCTGGCTCATCTTCTTCATCAATAATTTGCTTATTGAGCAATTTAGATAGATCCCTACGTCGACTACCTCTCCTGGGGACTCTAAGACACTTCCTTGGGAAATCCATCAAACGTCTCCAAGATGTAACAGACTTATTTGCCACCAAGACCTCGATGATAGTCGCTAATTTCCTCGCACACAAATCGCGAGACGCTTTCGGGATTCTTCTCAAAATGTTAACTCTGGGCTGACCATTTGCCAAGTACTCGCTCCAACTATCTTGAAACTCATCCTGATGTGGGGTATCACCTGCATTCTGTGACTCTGAAGCGGCTGAACAAGCGTCGTTATTGTGAGATGGAACTTGGTTTTCACACCTGGCTGGAAGGGACCGTGAAGGCCGACAGTCAACACAACGACGTCCTGCTTTGACACATGAACAACGAACGCAGCGTCCTTTACTCATACAAGGACAACAAGGTTCTGGCATCACGGCTATCGGTTACAATCTGCGAGACACAAGCAGCTGTCAATTGCAAGCCGCCATCTTATCATAATTATTATTTATTTTATTATTTTTTTTTTACTGAGATAAAATATAATATAATTATAATAAACAATTGTAATTTAGCATGTACATTTCAAGTCAGTTATAATGTGCATAATCATTCTAAATAGTCAAATAAAAACATTGTCTGTTGGGGGAGAAGTGCCCCCCACTGCAGCCACGTTGCCCCGCTGGACAGCCACCGCAATACATTGCATCAGGAACTGCAAGGAGCGGGGCTCCCCGGTCTCAGCCCTGATCCTGTAACCCAGTTCCTTGATGAAAGTAATGGCCTCTGGCCCCAAAACCCCTGATGTTTCGATTGCAAATGGAACGAAATAGTGGCTGGAACCAAGAAGGGTGTACTTCTGGGTTTTTGCCTTCTCTGCTTGGCTGGCCACCAGCCCTGCTTCCCTTGCAGCTAGGGCTACATGGGAAGGGGCAAATGTATCAGGGCAAGTGGCATCCCATACCAGTGTCCGTCCGTTCCTCCAGGGCATCACTGAGATCCCATCCGGCCTTCTTCCATCAGAGGGTGTGATGCCCGTGGGCTCCAGGAGAGAGGGGATCTTTACTGAGGCCAGTGACCGTTTGAGAAGGTCATTCACTGCTGCATGTCTTGGGTGCCAGCCCTGACTCCTCCTGCAGCTAAGGCCGTGCAAACCCAAATGGTCCACTTCAGCCCCACACTGATGACATTTGTGGGGTCTGCACAGGGTAACCCCTAGGCGGAGCCCCACTGCTACTCGAAGCACCTCATCATCCATTCGGAGACCAATAGCCGACATTGGAGGCACATGTAGCCATTCACCCGACTCCTTCCTCTGAGATGCCAGCAGATGAGCTTGAGCTAACTCATCAGGAGCTTCCCTCACAAGGGCTTCTGCTGCTGCTGTCACCACGGGGCCATCCCAAGCCTTCTGATGAGAAGAGTCAGGGGCACATGGAGCTGGTTCTTTGTGGCCCTCTTGCCAGACTACCAATGCCTCTGTGGCTGCTGGGAATGGGGAGTTCAGCAGTCTTTGGGGCAAGATCTGCTGGACAAGCTGTGCACAACCCACAGCCGATGCTAAATAAGCAGAAGGTGCAACCTGGGTTGTGCTACGAACTCCCAGCCCACCAGCTCGGACTGTGAGAGACGCTTGGGTCCATGCAGTGTCAGAGAGGTTGACATTTAGGATGGTGCCCAGCAAAGATCTAAGGAGGGAGTCAAAATCATGCAGGGCCGGGACGAGGAAGCATGGTGAGGTGCGCAGGATGTACAGCACTTTGGGGATGGCCAGTTCATTACGTAAAAGACAGAAGGCATCGTGAGCACGTAAAAGCTGTAGCCTGCTCCCCAGGGTCTGAAGTGACTTTGTTCTCTTTAGGATGGTGTCTTGAATGCCACTGGCAGTGCCAATGGGAGACCCAAGCAAAGTGGCATGGTCTCGCTCTGTCACACTGAGACCTGGGACAGCACGAAGCATGGCTGACCTTGTGGTGCTGTCATCACAAATGACTTCTGACTTGTCTCGATTGAGTTGGAGACCTAGCTCCCCTGCCATTCGTTCCACAGTGCTGAAATCCTCAAGGACCTCCTCCAAGCTGCCACCAAGTGTGCCATCATCTAAGAAGAAAACATTGAACTCACTTTGCAACTGTTGCACCAAGTCATGGATAGCAAGGCAGAAGAGCAATGGGCCGAGGGAGTCACCCTGTTGCACACCTTCTGAGGATGGTATAATGTCTTCCCCAAAGAAAAGGAAGGAAGGAGTACTATAGGCACATGTGACCAAAGGGAGCAACTCAGGTGCCAGCTGCTTCACAGCAGCAATCATCTTATCTCGACAAAGGCAGTTAAAAGCATTCCTGAAGTCAAGCTTCAAGATGAGGTGCCCAGGCTGCAGGTTGTAGAGGAAGATGCGGCTGGCATGAACAGCGGCCTCCGCTCCCAAGGGTACACCAAATCCCAATTGGTGAGGTGCCAGGAGTGCTCCCATGGCTTCCTTCACGAAGGCACCTGCACACTTTGCCACAAGGCGACGCAATGTGCACCCAACGGCGATTGGTCTCAAACCTCCACCCTTTTTGTTCAAGGCAATCAGGGTGGCTCCAAAGAAGGAGGCCCGAGCCGGGACAGCAGTTTCACCTCTCAGCACACAATTCACAAAAAAGGTGACAGATCAAAGCAACATCTGCCCACCCCCCAGAGCTGACTTACTTATCATGTCCTTCAGGTGTTGCGGACGCAGGGCATCTGGGCCACCAGCGGAACCCCAAGGGAACGAGCAGATGGCGCTTGCTACCTCGTCCTCTGATACCTGGACTGGCATTGGTTGATCCTCGGTGGACACTAGTGGAATAGCAGAATCCGGGTGGGGCAGAGGATGCTTTTCCCGAAGGGTGGCAAGCGTTTCACTGCTAGGGACTGCAATACTGTCTTCAGAAGAGGCAAGTCGAACTGCCCCTTTAAAATCTCCTTCCTCTAGTTTAGCAGAAACTCTCCCTGCTAAAGTGTCTACTGGATCGCGAGTGAATTTACCTGTTCATCTGTTAGGGGCAGACTGGACGAAGGTAGGGTCCGCTTCCTCTTTGATAAGCTGGTTGGTGTGTGAAGCCAAGCTTCTGCCTCTATCTGGCACTCGTAGGCAGTGGCCAGGGAAACAGAACAGGTGATCCCAGGAAGACTCCGAGCCGTCTGATGAGACGTGATCGAGGATTTCTGCCGATTTTCTCGCCGACAGATCACAGGAGGCGCGAGGGACTCTCTTCAGGATCTTTACCGAGAACCTGCGTAGGTTGAAGGCCTGCGCGGAGTCCGCGATGTCAGGGATGTTACCGCACTGACAGGTGTTGACGGGTGCGGGCAGCTTTTGAGAACCAGGACAACGATTTAACACTGGGCCACGAACGCGGATAAGTCCCAATCTAGTAATGGGCATTGATCGGTGACAATCTGTACATTGGGAGCGGGAAGAGGCAGAATCTTCTGGAGCTTCATCCTCGATCAGCGCGGCCTCACTCTCATCGTCATCGTCATCCGCCATCCGCCATAAATTATTTTATTATTATTGTTATTATTATTATTATTTTTATTGTTCTTCTTATTATTTTTTAATGTAATTATTATTATTAATACTATTATTATTATTACTGTTATTATAATTATTATTATTATTATTATTGTTATTATAATTATTATTATTATTATTTTTATTATTATTAATATTATAAATATTATTATTATTATTATTATTATTATTATTGTTATATATTTTGAAAATTAATAGGTAAAAGAATAAATATTTATAATAATAAAATAAAAATTGATACTGTGACTGATCAATAAGTGAGTTCATCAAGAACAAATTCTTCAATAGGAATGGAAATAAACCCAGCACAGATGCACCATTCCACACCTGAATGGCAACTGAGAGCTTATTATTATTATTGTTATTTTAATTAATAATAATTATTATTAATATTATTATTATTTATTGTTATTATGATTCTTATTATAATTCTTATTATTATTATTATTATAAACATTATCATTATTATTATTTTAATTATTATTATCATTTATATTATAATAATAATAATTATTATTATTATCATTATTTTTATTGATGGACGAAATTATGGGTCGAAGAGGTCTGTCATGCTTGTGAATCTTTGGTAATCCATAGATTCTTGGTGGTTGACAATGGGCTGGGGCTAACCTGAGTCTTGTCTGTCTGTCGATAAATCCTTTCTCTTCCACATTCTTCATTGAGTTGTTGAACTCTCTCTCTATCTTGCATGTTGGATTCTTTCTAAGTTCCTCATATGTGTTTTCCATTAGGAGCTTCTTCATTTTTGAGTCATACTCTGTGGTGTTGATGATGACAGTGGACTTCCCTTTCTCAGCTGGTAATATCTTGATAGAATCCTCTCTTTTAAGTCTGAGTATGGCTGTCCGTTGTTGCCTTGTGATATTGGGTTGGGGTGGTTTGGCATGTTTAAGGCACCATTTTACTCTAGATCTAAGCTCTTGTGCCCTGGGACTGTTGATACTTCTGGCAACTGCTTCAGTCTTGGCGATGATGTCATGAATAGGTAAGGAACTACAGAAGAGAGAAAAGTTAAGTCCTAGAGGAAGAACCTCTTCCTCTATCTTGTCAAATGGCCTGTCACTGTAATTGTGTAAAGTCTTCCTACTCTTGATTTGGCTTTCATTTTCAAGGATGAGTCTTTCAAATTTCTTCAAATGTCTCTCTTTGACTTGTTTCTGTGTTGCCTCTTTATGTTGTTCCAGCCCATTTTCCATTTCCCTTTGTTGGTGTTGATCCAGTACCCTGAGGAGTTTCATTTTAGCTCTTCCTTGATGTCTTGTAGGTGAGCTAGTTTCCTGTAGGCATTTGCAATGCTTTCATTGATCATGCTATAAGGAACTTTCTTGGAGAGGATGGACTGTTGCAAAATTTCACAGGTAACTTGATCCTGAGGCCGTTAATAATGATATCATGTGCCTTGCATCTTTATAAGAAGGAGAGATGGTTTCTGTACCTGGTAAGTTTCCCAAACGTATTCCTCAATTTGTAGATGTCTTTGATTGTAGATTTCTCTGAGCGTTCAATGAAGTGATAAGGGTTCTTTATTGCGATCATGATTTAATCCAGAGTTATTATTGGTATTCCTTATTTTGTCATTCTTTTGCTGATGAAGACCTACGGGTTGAAATGTTCTATTATCAATAATTTATGTTGCTGTTGCTCAATAATACCACTGGATTAAAACAAGTAACGAGTACATACAACTAGTACATACAACTAGTACATAAAACTAGTATGTACCACTAGCCTATAAAACTATACCATACAAATGCTAACTAGTACATACAATTAGTACATAAATCTAGTATATACAACTAGTACATACAACTAATAATGAATACATACAATCAGTGCATACAACTAGTGCAACAACCAGTACATACAACTAGTGCATACAACTAGTACATAAAACTAGTACTTTCAACTTGTACATACAACTAGTACTTTCAACTAGTGATACAACTAGAACAGACAACTAGTACATTCACTGGTACCTTATGACTGTTCCTTAGGGATAGGCTGCCTTATAGCGATCATCACGTAACAAGCGCTAATTAGTAAAGAATTTTCGTTTTTAATCGTTAGAGTGAATGTGTTATTTAGCGTTAGCAGTTACAGGATATAGCTACGTATATATAGACATAAAACAGCAGCCATCTTTTGACTTAATTGATTTGCGTATCGCATATAATCGTCTCGCTTCGTATCATATTAATGTCTTATCTTATCTTCTCACTTCGTATGTATTGTAATACCTATGTAATTAATGTCTAATATAATTGTGTTAACAGCTTTTCAGGGTCTCTAGTTATACATGATTCACTTCTCTAGCTATCGTCGACTACTTAGTTTGACGCACCTTTTGTTCAATTCGTATAATAATTCGTATGCAGCAACATTGCAAAGCCACAGTTGAACTTCAGAGCAATCTGATTAGCAACGTGATATTCCTCTTGGCTTTTTTGGGGCATAATCTTCTCAGTAATTACTATCGTATACGAAAATTGATCGTTAGGGTGAATAACACTTTACGGCGATCCCCGACCACTTAGGTCAACATATATATAGTATACACGTATATAATATCCCAGTTACACATCTTTAGGATTTCCACAATATTAACATCCAGCTATAAAATTTCACTGTTTGCGTTTCAAATGTGTAAATCATCCCATGAATATACTTATTTGCTAATGAATATGATTTAAGTGCTGAGAAATGACGTCTATTGAAGGAAAATTGCCTATGCGCTTAAGTTAGAAGATCCTCATAGTCATGTAGTCAGCTTCAATGGATTCAGTGAGGCTTATTTAGTAAGAATTAAAAAGTCTGTTGGCGTCTGAGCTTTATTTCCCAAGATATTAAAGATTAAACAGCAATTACTAATCTATGAAAAGTGTATTTTCACAGTTTTCTTCTCAACGGATGGACGAATCAAAACGGACTTTTTAATTTTCTTAGAATTGCTTCGATGTATACCAGTTTACGGTAGCAAATCATTACTCCTAGAACGAAACTTGCGTTTAAAAGTGTTTATCAAAAAACGTGAAAACACGCTGATCAGTCATATGGTGCCTGTGTTCAACTAATAAATACAACTAGCACATACAACTATTACATTCACCTGGTACCTACAACTGGTAAATATAACTAGTACATGTGAATATTTAATACATACAACTAGAACATACTACTAGTACATAGTAAATGCAACTAAAAAATTCAACTAGTACATACAACTAGTTCATACACCAAGTACATACAACTACTACATACAATTACTACATACAACTAGAAATACAAGCAGTACATATCACTAGTAACATGTACTACAACTAATCCATACAACTAGTACATACAACTTGTACATACAAGTACTAACGAGTACATACAACTAGTACATACAACTAGTACATACAACTAGTATATACAACTAATACATAAAACTAATACATACCACTAGTATAGACAACTAGTTCATAGAACTAGTACATATAACTAGAACTAGTACATACAACTAGTATATACAACTAATACATAAAACTAATACATACCACTAGTATAGACAACTAGTTCATAGAACTAGTACATATAACTAGAACTAGTACATACATCTAGTACACACAACTATTACATATACCTAGTATCTACAACTAGTAAATATAACTGGTACATGTGAATATATAATACATACAACTAGTATAGACAACTAGTTCATAGAACTAGTACATATAACTAGAACTAGTACTACATCTAGTACACACACCTATTACATACAACTAGTACCTACAACTAATAAATATAACAAGTTCTAATATGGAATAAGGATTTCTTCTAACTGCGTGGAACTTTTAAAGGTTCATCTTTCGACTTTTAGAGCATCTAGAGATCAAGTTTTTCGATTCTTCTGTCTGCCAAACGTTTCGATCCTGGGGGTCTTCTTCAGTGACTGATGTTGGTCTTCAAGGTGTCTTCATTTATAGGCATCTTTTCCGGCCATTTTTGATTACCTCATCAGTGATGTCATCAGCTACATCATTTCCTGAGGAAGGAGAGGTGAAGGGAGTATTCATAAAAAAGGGTTTCCAATCACTTCTTAATACAATTCCTTGATCTAAGTTCATTCATACCTGATATTGTTGGATTTTCAGGGCTTCCTTAATCCTTCTTCTGTGCCAGTTCTCTTCCCTCTCCACCACTCTGGCTTGGCTCCACTCAATTGGATGGCCAGTTTTTACTAATGAGGTAATCGAAAATGGCGGGAAAAGATGCCTATAAATGAAGACACCTTGAAAACCAACATCAGTCACTGAAGAAGATCCCCAGGGTCGAAACGTTTGTAAGACAGAATAATCAAAAAACTGCATCTCAACACGCTCTAAAAGGCGAAAGATGAACCTTTACAAAGATAAGTTCTAGTATGTACAATTAGTACATACAACTACTATATACAACTAGTACATACATCTAGTAACGAGTTCACACAACTAGTATATACAACTAGTTCATACACCCAGTACATACATCCAGTACATACAACTAGTAGATACAACTGGTACATCCAACTCGTAAATACTATAAATACAAACAACCAATCTATACAACTAGACCATACAACTACTAACTAGTACATACAATTAGTACATACAACTAGTATATACAAGTAGCACATACATCTGGTTCTTACAACTAGTAAATACAACTAGTTCCTACAACTAGTAAATACAACTAGTTCCTACAACTAGTAAATATAACTATTAGTAGGACATACAATTAGCACATACAACTAGTATATACAACTAGTACATACAACTATTACATAAAACTAATACATACAACTAGTATATACAACTAGAACATAAAACTATACCATACAAATAGTTCATACAACTAGTACATACAACTAATACATACAACTAGTATATACAATTAGTACATGCAACTAGTACATAACTATTACATACATCTAGTATATACCACAATACATAAAACTAGTACACTAAACTAGTTCTTACAACTAGAACACACAACTGAAACTACAACTTGTACATAGAACTATATAGTTACCAGTACATAAAACGAGTACATATATACAACTAGTACATACAACTAGTATATATAACTGGTTCATACGACTTGTATATACAACTGGTACATACAACTAGCACATACAAACAGAACATACAACTAGACCATACAACTTGTAATTAGTACATACAACTAGAATATACAAATAGTACCTACAATTAGAACATATAACTAGTTCTAGTACATACAACTAGACCATACAACTAGTAACTAGTATGTTCTACTAGTAAAAACTAGTAAATAGAAAACTAGTACATAAAACTAGTAACGACTACATACAACTAATACATAAACTATTACATACAACTTGTACATACGACTAGTAACGACTACATACAACTACTACATACAACTAGAATATACAACTAGTACATACAAGTAGACCATACAACTAGTAACTAGTACATACAACTAGTATATACAACTCGTACCTACAATTAGAAAATATTACTAGTATATAGTAGTACATACAACTAGTACTTACAACTAGTACATACAACTAGTATATATAACCAGTTCATACGACTTGTACATAAACCTGGTACATAGAACTAGTACTTAGAACGAGTGCATAAAACTAGTACATAAAACTAGAATCTACAACTAGTACATACAAGTAGACCATAAAACAAGTAACTAGTAAATACAACTAGTACATAAAACGAGTACATAAAACTAGTATATACAACTAGTACATGCAACTAGTACATAAGTATTACATATATCTAGTACATACCACAAGTACATACAACTAGTACATTACACTAGTACTTACAACTAGAACACACAACTGAAACTACAACTTGTACATAGAACTATAGAGTTACTAGTACATACAACTAGTACATACAACTAGTATATATAACCAGTTGATACGACTTGTACATACAACTGGTACATACAACTAGCACAAAAAGTAGTACATACAACTAGTACAGAACTAGTACAAACAACTAGTACATACAACTAATACATGCAACAAGTCTATACATTTAGTACATAGAACTAGTACATAAAACGAGTACATAAACTAGTATATACAACTAGTACATGCAACTAGTACATAACTATTACATACATCTAGCACACGTACATACAACTAGTACATACAACTAGTACATACAACTAGTACATACAAGTAGACCATACAACAAGTAACTAGTAAATACAACTAGTAACTAGTACCTACAATTAGAACATATTACTAGTAGTAGTACATACAACTAGTACATAAAAATAGAACACAACTAGTACATACAGCTAGTATATACAACTAGTACATACAACCAGTTCATAACTATTACATACATCTAGTACATACCACAAGTACATACAACTAGTACATTAAACTAGTACTTACAACTAGAACACACAACTGGAACTACAACTTGTACAAAGAACTATGTAATTACTTGTACATACAACTAGTACATACAACTAGTATATATAACCAGTTCATACGACTTGTCCATACAACTGGTGCATAAAACTAGTACTTAGAACGAGTACATAAAACTAGTACGTACAACTAGTACATACAACTAGCACATACAACTAGAACAAACAACTAGACCATACAACTTGTAATTAGTACATACAACTAGAATATACAAATAGTACCTACTATTATAAATATAACTAGTACTAGTACATACAACTAGACCATACAACTAGTAACTAGTGTGTTCTACTAGAACTGAAAACTAGTACATAAACTAGTAACGACTACATACAAGTTATAGATAGTTATGAGCGTAATCGCAGCAACTGGAATACACAATGAACAATTCTTTTAATTTCCAGGACGTTTCAATCCGAGTACCTTTCAAACTGAAACAACTGAAAGAAACACTTCCTTAAATAGGTGTGGGTGACAGGGAATGATTTGTGATGTCAGAATAAATTGAATGATAAAAATGATAAAAATGTGATAATTAGTGAATAAATTAAATTAAGTGACGGGGTATTAGATGAGGGGGTGCCATACTGAATTGAGGGATCGACCACAGTCAAGGTTGGAGGTGACCTTCTGCTTCTTTATGTGGATGGCTTCAATGATCCTCCTCCTGGTGTAGTGTGTCTCCACCTGTTTCACCGTGGCCGTTTCCCAGTCCACCCTGTGCTCTGTATTCCATGCATGCACTGCTATTCCGTTCTTCATATCATTTCTCTTCACTGCTCCTCTATGTTCTTTAAGTCTCTTCTCCAATGTCCTTCCTGTCTCTCCAATGTATACGGATTCACAGTCAGCACAAGGTACCTGGTATACAACTCCTTTCTTCTTCCATGTTGGTGGAGGCTGCTTTGTTTGGACTAGGGCTTCACCGAGGGTACCCCGTGACTTGAATGTTGTTTTGATATCTAGGTGTCTGCACACACGTTCGATCCTTTCACTGACACCTCTGGTAGATGTAGATATAGGGGTGTGGGCTGGTGCTGTGCTACATCCTGTGAGAGTGGAGGTGGTCTCAGGTGGCTCCTCAGGGTGCGGTTCACAATGGGTCTGGGGTATCCATTCACTTGGAAGACTTGTCTCAAGTGCTGTTGTGCTTGGGAAAGTCTTGTGGGGTGGCAAGCATTCTTGGCTCTGGTGTTTAGACACTTGATGACACCTGATTTGATCCTGTTGTGGTGATGTGAGTGGTAGTTTATGTATTGGTCTGTGTGAGTTTTCTTCCTAAATACAGAGGTTGTGGTGGTTCTTCCTTGTCTTTCTATCTGTACATCCAGGAAGGCAATCTTCTGGTCTATTTCCTTCTCCATTGTAAATTGGATGGCTGTGTGTTGTGAGTTAAGGTGGCTCAGGAACTCATCTAGTGCTTGGTGTTCATGAGGCCAGGTTGCAAAGATGTTATCCACGTATCTGACCCAAAGGTTGGGTTTCTCTTTAGGGAGGTCTCCAGGGCCTGCTTCTCAAATGCCTCCATGTAGATGTTGGCTACTATGGGTGACAGAGGAGAGCCCATTGCTGCTCCTTCTATTTGTTCATAGAAGGTGTTACCAAATCTAAAGTAGGTGGATTTTAAACAGATTTCAACAAGGTGGCATAGGTCTCGGGCTGGGATGGTAGTTCTGTCTGGCAGTGTCTTGTCTCTTAGGAGTAGTTCACCAATGATCTGGATGGCCGCATCTACTGGTACTCTAGTAAAGAGACTCACCACGTCGAAGCTGACCATGAGGTTGTTTTCTTCGATGATGGTTTGGCTGATGCGTTGTACAAAGGCAGAGGAGTCCTTGATGTGGGAGTCCGTGGTTCCACTCAGGGGGTTTAGAATCCTGACCAGCTCCCTAGCTAGTCTGTGGGTGGGTGAGCCTATTGCAGACACGATTGGTCGAAGGGAGATCCCTACTTTGTGGACTTTTGGGAGTCCATAGATCTGTGGGGATAAAGAGTAAGATGGGGTGAGGAATAGACGTTGCTTAGTGGATAGGTGGCCTTTCTGTTCCAGTTTCTTTAGAGCAGAGGAAATTCTAGTTTCCACCTTTGTGGTTGGATCACGCTTTAGTTTCTTGTAGGCAGGGTCTTCCAAGAGGCTTTCAATCTTCTCTGTATAGTCGGAGTGGTTCATGACTACAGTTGTGTTCCCTTTGTCGGCTGGGAGGATAACGATTTCCTTGTCTCTGCGTAGGCTCCTGATTGTCTTGTGTTGTCTTCCTGTGAGGTTGTCTTTTGGGGGTTTGGATGAACTGAGGATAGAACCCACTTCCAATCTGAGCTGCTGTGCTTTTTCATCATTAAGGTGGGAGGCGGTGGTCTCAGTAGCTGCAATGATGTCTAGAGTGGGGACCTGTTTAGGAGCGACCTAAAGCCAAGACTTCCTTTTCTTATTCTGTAAGGGGTCTACTGCTGATGTTCTTCACTACTCTTTCTTTGTCTACTGTGTTTTGATGTTTGGCTGCCGTGAGGCGGTGAAACTTCAAGATTTGCTTAGTCTTGGTATCCGTGTAGACCTTCTTGGCTGCCGTAGAACACCATGTCTCTAGCTTCTTGTATCGTTCTGAGTCTAGAGATCTTTTAAGGATATTGGCATAGGATGTTGCTTCCTTTTCGATTGTTCTTTTCTTGTTACGGGTGTCACGGATTACTTCACGAAGTAGTGCTAAACTAGCACGTCTAGTAATTGCTTGAGATCGTGGGGTGCTTACTGGGGTGGTGATTCTAAGTCCTATGGGTATAACTTTGTTCTCCCGACACCGTAGTAATTGCTTGAGATCGTGGGGTGCTTACTGGGGCGGTGATTCTAAGTCCTATGGGTATAACTTTGTTCTCCCGACACTGTAGTAGTTGTATGTATTAGTAGTAGGTTCTAGTTGTATGTCGTCATTGTAGGAACTAGTTGTATGTATTAGTTATATATAGTAGTTTAATGTAATAGTTGTGTGTACTAGTTGTATGTACTAGATCTTTGTACTAGTTGTATATACTACTTATTTGTACAAGATTTATGTAGTAATTGTATGTACCAGTTACTAGTTGTAAGTTGTATGTACTAGTTGTATGTTCTAGCTGTATTTATTAGTAGAATGTACTAGTTGTATATACTAGTTGTATGTTGTAGTTGTGTGAACTAGTTGTATGTACTAGTTGTATGTACTCGTTACTAGGTGTAGATACAAGTTGTGTGTACTGGTTGTATGTATTAGTTGTATTTAAGCGTTAGTAGTTGTATGTTCTTGTTGGATGTTTCAGAAGTACGTAGTAGCTGTATGTACTAGTTGTATGAACTAGTTGTGTGTACTAGTTGTATGTACTAGTTGTATGAACTAGTTGTGTGTACTAGCTGTATGTACTAGTTGTATGAACTAGTTGTTTTGTACCAGTGCTAGTTCTATATAGTAGTGGTAAATACTAGTTGTGTGTTTACCAGTAACTACTTATGTGTACTGGTTGTATGTACTAGTTGTATAAATTAGTTGTATGTACTAGTTTTATGTACTTTTTGTAGAGAGTAGGTTCATGTACTAGTTGTATATACTAATTGTATGTAATAGTTGTATGTACTCGTTATTAGTTGTATGTACAAGCTGTATGTACAAGTTGTATATACTAGTTGTATGTACTAGTTGTATGTACTAGTTGTAGAACTAGTTGCATGGACTAGTTGAATGAACCAGTTGTATGTACTAGTTATATATACTAGTTGTATGTACTAGTTGCATGTAGTAGTTGCATCAACTAGTTGTTTTGTACTAGTACTAGTGCAATATTCCAGTTGTATGTACAAGTTGTATGTGTACTAGATGTATGTACCAGTAACTAGTTATATGTAGTGGTTGTACGTACTAGTTGTATATACTAGCTGTATGTACTAGTTGTATGTATGTGTTGTATATACTAGTTTCATGTACTAGCTGTGTGTACTAGTTGTATGTACTAGTTGTATGTACTCGTTGTTAGGTGTATGTACAAGTTGTAAGTACTAATTTTATGTATTAGTTGTATGTACTCGTTACTAGTTACATGTACTGTTTGTATGTTCTAATTTTGCGCACTATTTGTATGTAGTAGTTGTAGGTACTACTTGTATGTAATAGTTGTATGTACTAGTTGTATTTACTAGTTGTATTTACTAGTTGTATGTACCAGTTGTATGTTCTAGTTGTATGGACTAGTTGTATGTACTAGTAATAGTTTTATTTACTAGTTATAGAACCTCCTTCCGTGTACTAGTTGTATGTACTACTTATATGTGCTAGGTGTATGTAGTAGTTATATGTACTAGTTGTAATACTAGTTTAATGTACTAGTTGTATATACAAGTTGTAGGTACTTAGTTGTATGGACTAGTTCTATGTGTATGTACCAGTTAAATGGACTAGTTGTATGTACTAGTTGTGTGTGGTAGTTGTATGCCTTTCATGCATGTACTAGTTGTATCTACCAGTTAAATGTAGTAGTTGTAGTACTAGTTTAATGTGGCAGTTGTATGTATTAGTCGCATTTACTAGTTGTATGTACTAGTTGTAGTACTAGTTGTATGGAATATTTGTAGGTATATACTATTTGTAGTACTAGTTCTATGTACTAGTTATAGTACTACTTAAATGTACTAGTTGTATGTACTATTTGAATGTACTCCTTGTATGTACTAGTTCTATATACTAGTTCTATGTACTAGTTGTAGTATTAGTTGTATGTACTAGTTGCATTTACTAATTGTTTGTACTAGTTCTGTGTACTAGTTCTATTTACTAGGTGTATGTGCTAGTTACTAGTTGTATGTGCTAGTTTAATGTACTATTTCTATGTTCTAGTAATAGTTACATTTACAAGTTGAAGGACCTAATTGTATGGACTAGTTGCATGTACTAGTTATATGTACTAGTTGTATGTAGAAGTTATATGTACTAGTTACTAGTTGTATGGTCTAGTTGTATGGTTTAGTTATATGCACTAGTTGTATGTTCGCTTGTAAATAGTAGTTGTATGTACTAGTTGTATGTGCTAGCTATATGGTCTAGTAGAATGTATCAGTTGTATGTACCAGTTACTAGTAGAATGTACTAGTTATTTGTTCTAATTGTAAGTACTAGTTATATATGCCAGGTATATGAACTAGTTGTATGTTCTAGTTGTATGCACTAGTTGTATGTACTCGTTAATAGTTGTATGTACAAGTTGTATGTACTGGTTGTATGTATAAGTTGTATGTACTGGTTGGATGTTCTAGATGTACGTACTAGTTCAATTCACTAGTTGTATGTCTATGTGTATGTACTTTTTTATGAACAAGTTGTATGTACTAGTTGTATGAACTAGTTGTTTTGTACCAGTACTAGTTATATTTACTAGTTGTAGGTACTTGTCGTGTTTGTACTAGATGTATCTACTAGGAACTAGTTACATGTACTTGTTGTATCTACTAGGAACTAGTTACATGTACTTGTTGTATGTACTAGTTGAATATACTAGTTGTATGTTCTAGTTGTATGTACTTGTTGTATATATTAGTTTCATGTTCTAGTTGTATATACTAGTTGTATGTACCCGTTATTAGTTGTATGTGCAAGTTGTATGTGCTAGTTGTATGTATTAGTTGTATGTAATCGTTACTAGTTGCATGTACTGTTTGTATGTTCTATATAGTTGTATGTAGTAGTTTTATGTACTATATAGTTGTATGGACAAGTTGTATATGTACTACTTGTATGTACTCGTTGTATGTACTAGTGCGGTGCGTATCATAAGAAGAAAATGGACTTGGCAGACTAATCAGTTGGACGAGGAGATTGTATCAACTTCAATTGTTCCTTTTGAGACATGTCCTGCTGTAGATGCAATCGCAAAGGATGTAAATGTGTCCAATCGGCAAGAAAGTGTGGAAACTGCTTAACTGGAAGATTAGGAAATTGTTAAAACAGACAACCTACATCCGTCATATCAGCTGCGAATCCAAGCGATGGTGATCTAGCCCCAACCAATCCCAGCACTCCGCCAACCTCACCCACCAGAAGGTGTTTTGGTACTGAGACTCAGGAGTCTGTGTCTTCAGCTTCGTGTGCCGGCGAAAGTGAGATTGACTCTGAAGGATCAAAACACGGTAATACGGGAGACCTGCATGGTGCCAATACAACCGCCAAACTTTGTGTGGGGCGACTTATCTGGAGGGACTTTTGTGACAAAGTCAACAAAGCGTATGATGAAGCGGTGCAATGGAGGTTAAACCTTTTCCTAGTGCCGTTTGGGCAAGTAGGGAAGTCATTCATTCAAGAAATGGCCAACCTCTTCCAAGTGTATGGTGAGAATTCAAGCCTCGAGTGTATTGCACTCGAAGCATGTTTTCTCATGCAGATGCTGCTACTACAGAAGCCCTCGAAGACCAGCAAGGCCAAAGACCATGTTACTTGCTTACAGAGGCACCTAGTGAGCTGTAAGAAGGGGGAAATCAAAGTCCTGGTGGGGGAGGGCCGGTGCATTCAATCTCATCTCCCCACCACAGACACTCGTAGGAGTCCTGAAGCAGTTTCACGGGCTTTTAGTAAGATGATGTTCCTCGGGAATGTGCACGGTGCCCTCAACTTACTATCACAAAACACTTCTAGTTTGCCTCTCAAACTCGAAGATGTCATCCAAACCAAAGAGGGCACCACTGAATCTGTCCTGAACATCCTGGAGTCACTGCACCCTAAAGGAAAGCCCCTGGCCAACGAAGCACTTTTGTCCAGCACCTTGTCCAATGCTCTCCGGCAGATCCTGTCATCTTTGAAGCCATTGATGGGAACATGATTAAGAGCACAGCCCTACACTGTAAAGGCTCCGCTGGCCCATCAGGTGTCGATGCGCGTGCATGGCGCCGAATGTGCTCCTCTTTCAAGGAAACATCCACTAGTCTATGTGATGCCATTGCTGGAGTGGCCAATTGTATTTGCACCCCACTTGTATCTCCGTCAGGTCTAAGTGCATTGCTTGCATACCATCTTGTCCCACTGAACAAGAACCCAGGTGTTCTCCCCGTTGGGGTTGGGTAGGTGGCCCGACGTATTGTCTGCAAAGCCGCAATAAGAGTAGTGAGGAAAGACATCATGTTGGCAGCTGGCCCACTCCAGGCATGTTCAGGTATTGGAAGTGGCTGCGAAGCGGCTGTTCATGCCAGGAGGTTTTTGACGAATCCGAAGTAGGGGGTGCTCTGTTAGTGGATGCCACAAATGCTTTTAATACCTTGAACCGAAAGGTGGCCCTCCAGAACATGAGGTACGTCTGTCCTGCTCTCGAAACTGTGTTGACAAATTGCTACCCATCATCCATACGATTGCTTTTGTCTGGTGGAGGGGAAATTCTTTCGAAAGAAGGAACAACACAGGGTGACCCACTAGGCATGGCAATGTTTGTCCTTGCCATAGTTCCCCTCATAAAGAAGCTAATGGAGGTGTGTCAAACAGTCTATCAGGTTTGGTTTGGGGATGATGCCACAGCAGCAGCATCCTGTGAACAGCTAAAACCGTGGTGGGATGCACTGTCAACTTTCGGGCCCCACTTTGGCTACTCTCCAAATGCAACCAAAACCATACTTGTTGTGAAGGGTGAGCACAAACAGACAGCCAATTCACTATTTTCGGACACTGGCATCAAAATCACCACCCATGGCAAGAGACACTTAGGTGCAACTATAGGTTCAAGTGCTTTTGCAGAAGAGTATGTACGGGGAAGTTGTCGAATGGCCGGAGGAAGTGGAGAACTTAGCCATCATTGCCGTCAGTCAGCTCCAAGCTGCGCATGCAGCCTTTGTGCATGGAAGTAGGAGCAAATGGACCTACCTCCTTAGAACCATTCCACAGTGTGGTCCCTGCCTTCAGCCTCTGGAGGATGTCATCCACCAAAAGTTCATCCCTGCACTGACTGGACGATCGCCTTGCTCAGAAGTGGAAAGAGCACTACTGGCCCTCCCAGCAAGACTGGGGGAATGGGTCTTGTGAACCCAGTCGCAGTGTGCAACCATGAGTATGAAGCATCCAAACAGGTAACAGCCCCCCTGGAAAATTCCATCATTGCACAGGAAAGCACCTTCACAGCGGACCCTACAGCAAACAACCTGGCCAAGGCTGCAGTGAGAAAAGCAAGGAAGGAATGAAAGGCAAACAGACGAGGCAAAGAGAGTCAACGACCAGCTGAAACCAGCAGCACGTAGATTGCTCGAATGTGCTAGCGAGACAGGTGCATCATCTTGGATTTCCACTCTCCCTGTTGAAGAGCATGGTTTCTGCCTCAGCAAGGGTGCCTTTAGGGATGCCATCAGCTTGCGCTACGGCTGGACCATACAGAATGTGAGTTCAACATGTGCATATGGTACTCCATTCTCAGTTGATCATGCAATGTCTTGCCACAAGGGTGGTCTACCTACCCTACGGCACAATGAGATCTGTGACTTAGCGGCAGAACTCCTGAGGGAAGTATGCCACAACGTTTCTGTGGAGCCCGGGCTGCAGGCTCTAGATGGTGAGCACATCCGACCACGTACCGCCAATAGGGAGAATGAGGCAAGACTGGACATCAGAGCGGTCAGGTGGCCTTTTTCGACGTAAGGGTTTTCCACCCAAATGCCCCCACATACCGCAACAGAGACCTGGCAGCTCTGTACAAGATGCATGAAGAAATCAAGAAGATAGAGTATGGCGAAAGAGTGAGGGAAGTTGAACGAGGAGTGTTCACCCGCTAGTCTTGTCAACTACAGTGGGTATGGCAAGTGAGTGCACTGTTTTCTTCAAAAGGGTGGCTGATGCCATTACAGAGAAAAGAAAACTGCACTACTCCCAAGTGATGGGGTGGCTTCGATGTAGGACCTCATTCGCATTGATCAGATCAGCAATCATGGCCATCAGAGGCTCCAGATCCAAAAGACCATGTGGTTTCACCAGCGACATCCCCCTTGCCACTTCTGAGGGCAAGGATGGTCCTTATACGATTTGGCATGTAACGTTTAAAAATATGACTTGAGCTGTTTTTCTCCCTTAACTGAAACATTTCAGTGTATTAGATTCTTTATTAGTGTTATGGTACGTACGTATAGGTACTTTTCAATGTAATAATTATTTATTATTGGTGATTGATTAGGTTGTAAGTACTAGTTGTATGCACTAGTTCTAAGTACTAGTTGTAGTACTAGTTGCATGTATATACCAGTTGTGTGTACTAGTTGTATGGACTAGTTCTATGTACTAGTTCTATGTACTAGTTGTAGTTCTACTTTAATGTACTAGTTGTTTGTCCTAATTTTATGTATTAGTTGTATTTACCAGTCGTATGTACTAGTTCTATGTACTAGTTGGAGTACTATATAGTTGTAGCACTACTTTAATGTACTAGTTGTTTATACTAGTTGTCTGTTCTGGTAGTATGTGCCAGTTACAAGTTGTATGTATTAGTTTGATGTACTAGTTTGATGTACTAGTGGTATGTACTAGTAATAGTTATATTAACTAGTTGTAGGACCTCGTTATATGTACTAGTTGTACGGTGCACCCAGGCATAAACTTCCTAAAATGGCCAACCGCACATTTCTGTCTGTATCTCCTAAGGTAAACAACTGATAACTTTGAAACTTACAACGAAGAAGCTCTGCTAAATGTAGATAATTCTTCTCAATGATTGGTCAGGATAGCTAGTGTGGTTTTCAAGAGCGCCCGCTCTGAATCTGACTGACTGCCATTTTCATTTTTTTATATAAACTTTGCAGTATCTTAGTATATTAAATATATTGTTTTATACTTATATTAGGCATAGATCTGTCTATAAATATACAGAGGCTTTTATTGCTATAACCTTCCTCCGTGAAGATATTCGTTTCCATTCACTAACAGGGTACGATGCTAGGAAATGTTTCAGCACCTTTATTTTGAATTTGAATGTTATGAAACTTCTCCAGTGTGGACTTATGACTTGTGTCTAAAAAGTTACAAAGTCAAAAGCATCAAAAACGGCATCATTTCTCTAAGACAAGGAAAATGAAATAATAAAAATTTGGCGTGGACCACAATAAAAACAGTTAGTAAAATCATGAAAAACTTTTACATTCGCATACCTTAGGCCTAAGAAGTCATTTATGAAGTAGAACTAACAGTACTACGAGATTTCCCCTCCAATAGATCCTATTTAACTGCAAGTTGTGAGACTCGAGATCTACAGCTTTACAAAGGCCACTTAAATAGCCAATTACATATTTCCTGTCTTGCATCGCATAGTAGACTCATATTTAAGATATTTCTCGTCATTCGTTAAACAGAACATATTAAATGCTTGTGAAAAGTAATCGACTTTTTGTCATAGCAACAGCACAAATCCTGGTGAATTGAGTCATCTTTTTAACCATTTGATAGGCACTGTCCTTAGCTTCAATTTAATGTATTGTAAATTAGGCCTAAAGCTTACCACTAAAATATTATAAGCTAAACCAATTTTAGGAAGTTTATGCCTGGTTGCACCAGTATGTACTACTTATATGTGCTAGGTGTAAGTAGTGGTTACATACTAGTTTTATGTACTAGTGGTATGTACTAGTATTAGTTATATTAACTAGTTGTAGGACCTCGTTATGTGTACTAATTGTATGTACTACTTACATGTGCTAGGTATATGTAGTGGTTATATGTACTAGTTGTATGTTCTAGTTGTATATATGAACTAGTTCTATGTATTCGTTACTAGTTGTATGTACTAGTTGTTTGTACTAGTTGTATGGACTAGTTGTACATACTTGTACGAGTTCAAAATACTAGTTTTGGGACTAGTTGTAAGTACTTGTTGAATGTACTAGTACCCGTTATATTTACTAGATGTATGTATTAGTAGTAGGTTCTAATTATATGTAGTCGTTGTAGATACTAGTTGTATGTACTAGTTATATGTACTAGATCTTTGTACTAGTGGTATTTACTTATTTGTACTAGTTTTATGTAGTAGATGTATGTACTAGTTACAAGTTGTATGTTCTTGTTGTATATAGTAGTTGTATGTACTAGTTCTAAGTGCTAGCTGTATGTATTAGTAGAATGTACTAGTTGTTTATACTATTTGTATGTTCTAATTGTATGTACTAGATGTATGTACTAGTTGCATGAAAGAGTTGAATGTACTAGTTGTATGTACTCGATACTAGTTGTATATACTAGTTACTAGTTGTATTTTCTCGTTGTATATAGTAGTTGTATGTACTAGTTGTATGTGCTAGCTGTATGTATTAGTAGAATGTACTAGTTGTATATACTATTTGTATGAACTAGTTGTATGTACTAGTTTTATGTACTAGATGTATGTACTAGTTGTATGTACTAGATGTATGTACTAGTTGTATGAAATAGTTGTATCTACTAGTATTATGTACTCGTTACTAGTTGTATATACTAGTTACTAGTTGTATTTTCTCGTTGTATATAGTAGTTGTATGTACTAGTTGTATGTGCTAGCTGTATGTATTAGTAGAATGTACTAGTTGTATATACTATTTGTATGAACTAGTTGTATGTACTAGTTTTATGTACTAGATGTATGTACTAGTTGTATGTACTAGATGTATGTACTAGTTGTATGAAATAGTTGTATCTACTAGTATTATGTACTCGTTACTAGTTGTATATACTAGTTACTAGTTGTATTTTCTCGTTGTATATAGTAGTTGTATGTACTAGTTGTATGTGCTAGCTGTATGTATTAGTAGAATGTACTAGTTGTATATACTATTTGTATGAACTAGTTGTATGTACTAGTTGTATGTACTAGATGTATGTACTAGTTGTATGTACTAGATGTATGTACTAGTTGTTTGAAATAGTTGTATCTACTAGTAGTGTGTACTCGTTACTAGTTGTATGTACTAGTTACTAGTTGTTTGTTCTCGTTGTATATAGTAGTTGTATGAACTAGTTGTATGTACCAGTTGTGTGAACTAGTTGTATGTACGAGATGTATGAAGTCGTTACTAATTGTATGTACAAGTTGTACGTACTGGTTGTTTGTATTAGTTGTATTTACACGTTAGTAGTTTTATGTACTGGTAGGATGTTTTAGATGTAAGTTCTAGTTGTATGTACTAGTTATATGTACTCGTTACTAGTTGTATGTACTGTTTATATGAACTAGTTTTTTGTACTAGTACTAGTTGTATTTACTAGTTGTAGGGACTAGTTTTGTGTGTACTAATGTATGTACTAGTAAGTAGTTGTATATACTTGTTGTATATACTAGTTGTATGAACTAGTTGTATATACTAGTTTTATGTACAAGTTGTGTGAAATAGTTGTATGTACTAGATGTATGTACTCCTTACTAATTGCATGTACAAGTTGTAGGTACTGGTTGTATACATTAGTTGTTTTGTACTAGTGCTAGTTATATTAACTAGTTGTAGGTACTAGTTGTGTGTGTACTAGATGTATGTAGTAGTAGTTAGATATATGTACTGGTTGTATGTACTAGTAGTATATACTAGTTGTATGTACTAGTTCTATGTACTTGTAGTATAGAGTAGTTTCGTGTACTAGTTGTATGTACTACTTATATGTGCTAAGTGTATGTAGTAGTTATATGTACTTGTTATAATACTAGTTTAATGTCCTAGTTGTATGTACTTGTTGTATGGACTAGTTCTATTTGTGTCCATTAGTTATATGTAGTAGTGGGATGTACTAGTTGTATGTACTAGTATGTACTAGTTATATGGACTAGTTGTATGTTCTAGTTGTATTAACTAGTTCTATGTACTTGTTACTAGGTGTATGTAATAGGTGAATGTACTAGTACGCGTTAAATAAACCAGTTGTACTTATAAGTTGTATGCAGTAGCGTCGTGGGAATTGGAGGCTGTGGTTCCGAGCTGATGAGAGGATGGGTATTGTCCAGTTCAACCCCCCGACGGAGTAGGGTGCTTAGCCCTTCATGTGGCATCCTGTGGCTAAATCAGTCTCCCTGCCAGTATGGGCTAACCCCCCGTCTGGCAGATTCACTGGGTTATGTTGCGTCAAGAGAATAACAATTTTCAAGACAGGCTGTGGCCTAGGTGCACCAGTGGTGAAGAAAACCCTGGGTCAACCAGAATAGGTGATTCCACTGGTGCCTCTCAGGTTAATGTACCTGAATGTAATAGCCTTTCTTCAGTCCCCATGACGGGCCAACAAGCCCTCTGAACCGAGGAAATGGTTAATGGCACTAATTGATTGCTATGAGCGATCTGAACCCAAAAGAGGTGGCTATCAGAAGTGTTTAGAGCGGGAATGGCTGAGCAAATACCCACATTTGCCTCAGACCGGTCGAACCCTTGCCTTCCAAACCAAAAGGAACTTGGTAGGAGACGGAGTACTGCAAGTAACTGGTAGCCGAGATTTAGATTTGGTTAATGATGCCCCGCAAGGTGCCTCTAGAAGGAGAAGGATCCAAGGGGTGATCTGAAACCTCCAGAGGGATAATATCCTCATGGATCTCTACTGAGAAAGTAAGCCCCTGGAAAAGGGGTATGCTGAGCGGTTGTACCAGGCTTGGAATGCTAAAATGCCAGACCATAAAACCACAAAGGTAGCGCTAACTACGAGAGTTAGTAGAATCCGAAGAGGTCAAGGTCTCTCGAGACTAAACTTTGTGGAACCTGACTCTCATAGTGTAGCCACCCTAACTGAGACTGTGGAGGAAGGTGTGAGAGCCCAGGGACAGGAAGAGCCTCACCAAGTTCAGGCAGGGACTGGACAAAATGGTGAGCTGTTTACAGGCCCTGTTGAAACTCCCACACATGATCATCCCAGTCCCAGGACGAGTGGCAATGATCATCTGATGCAACTTTTAGGCAAAGCAAAAGATGCCTGTCTCTGAAAGAAACCTGGAGATTTTGCTGATAGAAAACCCTGTGGGGCGGTGCGGTTCAACCATTTTGATGCGGCACTGCTTCAGGAGGCCAATGATTGGGTGGAGAAAGAGTGGCAGGAAGGCCCTAGGTCGGCCTGGGACCTGAACTGCCTGGTCTATTCTGTTGCTATGGCTGTGAGGGGAAAAACAACCAACGAATCGGCGCCATGCAACCAGGGAAGGAAATCAGACAATCAAAAGAGTAGTAAGAGACAGGGAGGTCACATAACTGACAGGAAGGCCAAAGGCCTTAGGTTTAGAAGACTGCTTTCCTGGTTGGATGTGGAAATAGCACGTCAACAGAGTAATAATCCTATGACAAACGCCAGAAAGTACTCCGAAGAAATCTTAGGAGGGAGTTCCATTCATTAAACCTGAATGTGCTGATCAGAGCTCGGGAACAGACACTGGGAAAACTCAGGGTCTGGACCCTACAAGAGCGAAGATCGGCTGAACGCAGGAAATTCCAGGAACAAAACCACCTTTGGAATACCCAAAGGAAGTTCCGGATGAATGGCAATGTTCCAACCTCCAATGAAGCTCCCTCAATTGAGGTAGTAAGAGACTTTGGGACAAAGATTGTAGGTCCTGTTGGTAAGGTCAACAAAGACGACCCGGGGGTGAAAGAATAGCTAAAGGAAATCAAAAAGAGGGTGGGTAGAACCTCCTCTGAAGGTCCCGAGAGCATTGATGAGACCAAACTGAGGAAAGCCTTGAAAAAGGCAAAAAGCTGGTCAGCCCTGGGTCGGATGGCATCTAAACTTTTTGGTGGAAAGCACTCCCCTCTGCACAGTCTGCCTTGGCAGATGTACTACGGAGGGTGGTGAGTGGAGATCTGTCAGTCCCAGACTGGCTTACAAGGGGTCGCACTCTACTCATCCCCAAAAAGGGTGACCCGAAAAGTGCGGCCAACTACCGACCTATTGCGTGTCTCAACACAATGTACAAGGCTGTCACAGCATACATTGCATCAGAATTACTCACTTACACCTACACTAATGATCTTTTGCCTATGGCTCAACGAGCCATGAGGAAAGGGAGGTGGGGCTGTGTGGAAAGTCTATTGCTGGATCAATCAATCGGTCTAGATGCCAAAATTATGGGCAAGCCACTTAGTGTGGCATGGATCAATTAGGAGAAGGCATAGGACAGAGTCCCTCACAAGTGGGTGATGAAGGTGCTAAAAACCATCAAGTGCCCAGGTTGGATTCGGAGGTCTCTGGAGCTCTTCTCCAAACACTGGGCTACTGTGCTTGAGTTGAGGACTGCTGGGAAGGTGGTTAGGAGCATCCCTGTTAAATATAACAGGGACTCTTCCAAAGAGACTCCTTATCACCACTCCACTTTTGTCTGGCCATAGCTCCCATATCCCAAGTTCTTAACAGAACCAAGGGATATACCCTCTGGCATAATGGGGAAAGGAACACCATGTCACACTTGTTTTACATGGATGATCTTAAGATATATTCTGGAGGGCCTGATAAACTCAGGGAAGCCATGGAATGTGTGGAGAAAACCTCAAATGCCATTGGCATGAGGTTTGGAGTGAGAAAGTGTGGAACAGCTCACATGCAAAAGGGGAAAGTTCTGGCTGGCCCAGACAACACTGAACGCAGTGAAGAATCCATAAGGAGCCTTGAAAAGGGTACTACTTAAAAGTACCTAGGGCTAGAACAACTGTTTGAGGTAGATGACAGCAAGGTCAAAGCTTGATTGATCAATGAATTGAGGAGGAGACTCCACAAAGTGTGGGGCTCTCACCTCAATGGTAAGAATGCTGCAGAAGCCTCTAACATGTTGTGTGCCTCTCTGTTGAGATACTCTTACCCAGTTTTGAGGTGGACTCAAAGTGAACTTCCAAAACTGGACCGAATGGTGAGAAAGATAATGAGAAAGTACCAGTGTCATCACTATAACTCTGCCATTGAGAGAGTGAACTTGCCTCGCTCTCAAGGTGGTAGAGGGCTCTGTAGTTTTCCTTTGGATCACGACAGGGTTGTTGTGAATCTGGTAAGATACCTCCATACTGCCAATGATCCACTCACAGCTGTTGTGGTTAAACACCAAAAGTGGCTGGAGTGCTCAAAGCAGAGGAGGACTGCCTTGAAAAAAGCCAGATTGATACTGAGAAGCCACGGAATAGAACTAGAACCGGAAATGTGGCTAAAGACAGATTCCTCACAAAATAGTGTAAGAGAATGGAGGAGAGTGGCACGGGAACTCCGGGAGGCTCAGACTGAAAGGTTAAAAAGTAACCTAGCCAAAAAGTCTCACCAGGGTTCATACCACAGACAAGTCACAAATAGTGAGTCTTATGTGTGGCTTTCTGAGGGGAGACTCAGACCTCAAACTGAGGCTCTGATTCTCGCAGCTCAAGATGATGTGCTGCACACTAGTTGGTACCGAAATAGGATTCTGAGGAATTCTAGCCTCCTAATGTGCAGAGAATGTGGCAAGGCTATGGAAACGGTCAAACACATACTAAACATGTGTCAGCCAAAGGGATTTTCTCTCTACAAAGAGAGACATGACCGGGCAATACTGATAGTGTTGTGGAGACTGTTGAAAGAATATGGATTCAAGCAGGAAGAGCCCTGGTACAAATTAGAAGCAAAACCAGTCTATGAGAATAGGTCTGTCAAAATCTTGTGGGATCCTAGTATCCCTACAGATGATGAAATGACAGAAAGAAGGCCAGACTTAGTGGCTGAGGATCGGCTATGTAAGTCCATCTACATAATTGAGATGTCAGTTCCTACTGAGAGCAATATTAATGTAAGATGGCAAGAGAAGTTCCAAAAGTACCAGAAGCTGGCGGCTGATATGAGGAAACAATTTAGGGGCTACCGAATTAAGGTAGTCCCGATGATAATTGGTGCTTTGGGGACAGTGAACACGCTCCTGGAAGACCTTAGGGGAATTCCAAAGCTGTCAAAAAGTGCAGTAGAAGTGATGAGAGCGATGCAGAGAACTGTTCTCTGCTCGGCTGTGAGGATATTGAGGCGACATCTATCTGTTGAGGGATTGGGGCCTGGACGATAAGTAGTCCTGTCCCAGTCCTTGCCTGTCGACCTCTGGAAAGCAGTGGTGGATTTGTGTATGGAGGTACTCCCTCCTATTATGACGGTCAACTTTGGCCCGACGTGCACCTGTCTGCTGCTGCCGGAAGGAGGCAAAGCCGAGGCTTCTGGCTAAAAACCCAAAGAAAGGAAAACATAACTGACTGAGGGTTGTCCAAGCCGGATACTCCTTGCCTTAGTAAACTAAGGCAAGGAAATAACAAGGTTCTCCATTAAGGCTTTTGTTTCTAAAGTATGTATTCGTTGTATGTATTAGTAGTAGGTTCTAGTTGTATGTAGCTGTTGTGTGAGCTAGTTGTATGTACTAGATACATGTACTCGTTACTAATTGTATGTACAAGTTTTATGAACTGGTTGTATGTACTAGATACATGTACTCGTTACTAATTGTATGTACAAGTTTTATGAACTGGTTGTATGTATTAGTTGAATTTCACCTTAGTAGTTGTATGTACTGGTTGGATGTTCTAGTTGTATGTACTATTTGTATGTAGTAGTTGTATGTAGTAGTTGTAAGGACTAGTAACTAGTTATATGTACTGGTTGTAAGAACTAGTTGTATATACTAGTTGTAAGTACTAGTTGTATATACTATTTATATGTACTAGTTGTGTGTACTAGTTGTGTGTACTAGATGTATATACTAGTTGTATGTGTATGTACTAGTTATATTTAATAGTTGTAAGTACCGGTTATATGTAGTAGTTAAATGTACTAGTTCTATGTACTAGTTGTATGTACTAGTTATATGTACTAGTTGTTTGTACTACTTGTGTGTACTATTTGTATGTGTTAGATGTATGTACTAGTTGTATGTACTAGTTAAATGTACTAGTTGTATGTAATAGTTGTATGTACTAGTTAAATGTACTAGTTGTATGTAATAGTTGTATGTACTAGTTGTATGTAATAGTTACTACTTGATTTTACTAGTTGTATGTGTGTGTTGTATCTACTTGTTCTATGTACTAGTTGTATGTACTAGTTTTGTGTATTTATATGCATTAGTTATATGGGTATATATGTACTAGGTAAATGAACTAGTTGTATGTATTAATTATATGTTTTAGTTGTATGTTCTAGGTGTATGTACTAGTTGTGTTTACTAATTGTGTATACTAGTTGTATGTACTAGTTGTATGTACTAGTAATAGCTATATTTATTAGTTGTAGGTACTAGTTGAATGTACTAGTTGTTTGTAGTTGTATGTTCTGATTGTATGTACTCGTTTTATGTCTAGTTGTATGTACTAGATATGAACCCGTTGTATGTACTAGTTGTATTTACTAGTTGTTTGTTCTTACCATAGACTAGCTGTATGCACTACTTATTTGTATTAGTTTTATGTAGTCGTTGTATGTACTAGTTGTATGTACTAGATGTAGTACTAGTTGTATGTACTAGTTGTATCTAATAGTTGTATGTACTAGTTGTATTAACTATTTGCATTTACTATTTGCATGTAGTAGTTGAATGTACATTTATATGTACTAGTTATATGTGTATATACAATTTATATGCCCTAGTTGTGTGTAATAGTTGTATGTACAAGTTATACATACTAGTTGTTTGTGCTAGTTATATGTACTACTTGTATGTACTATAAATATGTACTAGTTATATGTAGTAGTTGTGTGTACTAGATACTAGTTGTATGTACTAGTTGTGTGTAATTGTTGCATGTACTAGTTATATATACTAGTTGTAGGATCTAGTTATATGTACTAGTTGTATGTACTAATTTTATTAACTAGTTGTATTTACTATTTGCATGTAGTAGTTGAATGTACATTTATATGTACTAGTTATATGGGTATGTACTATTTATATGTAGTAGTTGTGAAGTCGTGGGAATTGGAGGCTTAGAGGATTAGTATTGTCCAGTTCAACCCCCCGACGGAGTAGGGTGCTTAGCCCTTCATGTGGCATCCTGTGGCTAAATCAGTCTCCCTGCCAGTATGGGCTAACCCCCCGTCTGGCAGATTCACTGGGTTATGTTGCGTCAAGAGAATAACAATTTTCAAGACAGGCTGTGGCCTAGGTGCACCAGTGGTGAAGAAAACCCTGGGTCAACCAGAATAGGTGATTCCACTGGTGCCTCTCAGGTTAATGTACCTGAATGTAATAGCCTTTCTTCGGTCCCCATGATGGGCCAACAAGCCCTCTGAACCGAGGAAATGGTTAATGGCACTAATTGATTGCTATGAACGATCTGAACCCAAAAGAGGTGGCTATCAGAAGTGTTTAGAGCGGGAATGGCTGAGCAAATACCCACATTTGCCTCAGACCGGTCGAACCCTTGCCTTCCAAACCAAAAGGAACTTGGTAGGAGACGGAGTACTGCAAGTAACTGGTAGCCGAGATTTAGATTTGGTTAATGATGCCCCGCAAGGTGCCTCTAGAAGGAGAAGGATCCAAGGGGTGATCTGGAGCCTCCAGAGGGATAATATCCTCATGGATCTCTACTGAGAAAGTAAGCCCCTGTAAGAGGGGTATGCTGAGCGGTTGTACCAGGCTTGGAATGCTAAAATGCCAGACCATAAAACCACAAAGGTAGCGCTAACTGCAAGAGTTAGTAGAATCCGAAGAGGTCAAGGTCTCACGAGACTAAATCTGGTGGAACCTGACTCTTGTGGTGTAGCCACCCTAACTGGTACTGTGGAGAAAGGTGTGAGAGCCCAGGAACCGGAAGAGCCTCGCCAAGTTCAGGCTGGGACTGGACAAAATGGTGAGCTGTTTACAGGCCCTGTTGAAACTCCCACACATGATCATCCCAGTCTCAGGACAAGTGGCAATGATCATCTGATGCAACTTTTAGGCAAAGCAAAAGATGCCTGTCTCTGAAAGGAACCTGGAGATTTCGCTGATAGAAAACCCTGTGGGGCGGTGCGGTTCAACCATGTTGATACAGCACCGCTTCAGGAGGCCAATGATTGGGTAGAGAAAGGGTGGCAGGAAGGCCCTAGGTCGGCCTGGGACCTGAACTGCCTGGTCTACTCTGTTGCTATGGTTGTGAAGGGAAAAACAACCACCGAATCGCAGCCATGCAACCAGGGAAGGAAATCAGACAATCAAAAGAGTAGTAAGAGACAGGGAGGTCACATAACTGACAGGAAGGCCAAAGGCCTTAGGTTTAGAAGACTGCTTGCTTGGTTGGATGTGGAAATAGCGCGTCAACAGAGTAATAATCCTATGACCAAACGCCAGAAAGTACTCCAAAGAAAGCTTAGGAGGGAGTTCCATTCACTAAACCTGAATGTGCTGATCAGAGCTCGGGAACAGACACTGGGGAAACTCAGGGTCTGGACCCTACAAGAGCCAAGATCGGCTGAATGCAGGAAATTCTAGGAACAAAACCACATTTGGAATAACCAAAGGAAGTTCTGGATGAATTGCAATGTTCCAACCTCCAATGAAGCTCCCTCAACTGAGGTAGTAAGAGACTTTTGGACAAAGATTGTAGGTACAGTTGGTAAGGTCAACCAAGACGACCCAGGGGTGAAAGAATGACTAAAGGAAACCCAAAAGAGGGTGAGTAGAACCTCCTCGGAAGGTCCCGATAGCATTGATGAGACCAAACTGAGGAAAGCCTTGAAAAAGGCAAAAAGCTGGTCTGTCCCTGGGCCGGATGGCATCCACACTTTTTGGTGGAAAGTACTCCCCTCTGCACAGTCTGCCTTGACAGATGTACTACGGAGGGTGGTGAGCGGAGATCTGTCAGTCCCAGACTGGCTTACAAGGGGTCGCACTGTACTCATCCCCAAAAAGGGTGACCCGAAAAGTGCGGCCAACTACCAACCTATTGTGTGTCTCAACACAATTTACAAGGCTGTCACAGCATACATTGCATCAGAATTACTCACTTACACCTACACTAATGATCTTTGCTTATGGCTCAACGAACCATGAGGAAAGGGAGGTGGGGCTGTGTGGAAAGTCTATTGCTGGATCAAACAATCAGTCTAGATGCCAAAATTATGGGCAAGCCACTTAGTGTGGCATGGATCGATTATGAGAAGGCATAGGACAGAGTCCCTCACAAGTGGGTGATGAAGGTGCTAAAAACCATCAAGTGCCCAGGTTGGATTCGGAGGTCTCTGGAGCTCTTCTCCAAACACTGGGCTACTGTGCTTGAGTTGAGGACTGCTGGGAAGGTGGTTAGGAGCACCCCTGTTAAATATAACAGGGACTCTTCCAAAGAGACTCCTTATCGCCACTCCACTTTTGTCTGGCCATAGCTCCCATATCCCAAGTTCTTAACAGAGCCAAGGGATATACCCTCTGGCAAAATGGGGAAAGGAACACCATGTCACACTTGTTGTACATGGATGACATTAAGATATATGCTGGAGGGCCTGATAAACTCAGGGAAGCCATGGAATGTGTGGGGAAAACCTCAAATGCCATTGGCATGAGGTTTGGAGTGAGAAAGTGTGGAACAGCTCACATGCAAAAGGGGAAAGTTCTGGCTGGCCCAGACAACACTGAACGCAGTGAAGAATCCATAAGGAGCCTTGAAAAAGGTACTACTTATAAGTAGCCAGGGCTGGAACAACTGTTTGATGTAGATGACAGCAAGGTCAAAGCTTGCTTGTTCAACGAATTGAGGAGGAGACTCCACAAAGTGTGGGGCCCTCACCTCAATGGTAAAAATGCTGCAGAAGCCTCTAACATGTTGTGTGCCTCTCTATTGTGATACTCTTACCCAGTTTTGAGGTGGACACAAAGTGTGTGTCCAAAACTGGACCGAATGGTGAGAAAGATCATGAGAAAATACCAGTGTCATCACTATAACTCTGCCATTGAGAGAGTGAACTTGCCTCGCTCTGAAGGTGGTAGAGGACTCTGTAGTTTTCCTTTAGATCACGACAGGGTTGTTGTGAATCTGGCAAGATACCTCCATACTGCCAATGATCCACTCACAGCTGTTGTGGTTAAACACCAAAAGTGGCTGGAGTGCTCAAAGCAGAGGAGGACTGCCTTGAAAGAAGCCAGATTGATACTGGGAAGCCACGGAATAGAACTAGAACCGGAAATGTGGCTAAAGACAGATCCCTCACCAAATAGTGTAAGAGAATGGAGGAGAGTGGCACGTGAGCTTCATGAGGCTCAGACTGAATGGTTAAAAAGTAACCTAGCCGAAAAATCTCCCCAGGGCTCATACCACAGACAAGTCACAAATAAGGAATCTTATGTGTGGCTTTCTGAGGGGTTACTCAGACCTCAAACTGAGGCTCTGATTGTTTCAGCCCAAGATGATGTGGTGCACACTAGTTGGTACCGAAATAGGATTCTGAGGAATTCTAGCCTCCTAATGTGCAGAGAATGTGGCAAGGCTATGGAAACGGTCAAACACATACTAAACATGTGTGAGCCAAAGGGATTTTCTCTCTACAAAGAGAGGCATGACCGGGCAATACTGATAGTGTTGTGGATATTGTTGAAAGAATATGGATTCAAGCAGGAAGAGCCCTGGTACAAACTAGAAGCAAAACCAGTCTATGAGAATAGGTCTGTCAAAATCTTGTGGGATCCTAGCATCCCTACAGATGAAGAAATGACAAAGGCCAAACTTAGTGGTTGAGGATCGGCTATGTAAGTCCATCTACGTTATTGAAATGTCAGTTCCTACTGACAGCAATATTAATGGAAGATGGCAAGAGAAGTTCCAAAAGTACCAGAAGCTGGCGGCTGATATGAGGAAACAATTTAGGGGCTACCGAATTAAGGTAGTCCCGATGATAATTGATGCTTTGGGGACAGTGGACACGCTCCTGGAAGACCTTAGGGGAATTCCAAAGCTGTCAAAAAGTGCAGTAGAAGTGATGAGAGCGATGCAGAGAACTGTTCTCTGTTCGGCTGTGAGGATATTGAGGCAACATCTATCTGTTGAGGGATTGGGGCCTGGATGATAGGTAGTCCTGTCCCAGTCCTTGCCTGTCGACCTCTGGAAAGCAGTGGTGGATTGGTATATGGAGGTACTCCCTCCTATTATGAAGGTCCACTTTGGCCCAATGCACACCTGTCTGCTGCTGCCGGAAGGAGGCAAAGCCGAGGCTTCTGACTAAAAACCCAAAGAAGGAAAAACATAACTGACTGAGGTTTGTCCAAGCCAGCTACTCCTTGCTTTAGTGAACTAAGGCAAGAAGTAACAAGGTTCTCCATTAAAGCTTTTGTTTCTAAAGTAAGTAGTTGTGTGTACTAGTTGTATTTACTATTTGAATGTAGTAGTTGAATGTACAGTGATATGTACTAGTTTTATGTGTATGTATTATTCATACGCAGTAGTTGTGTGTATTAGTTGTATGTACTAGTTATATATATTAGTTGTTTTTACTATTTGTGTATACTATTTGTATGTACTATAAATATATACTAGCTATATGTGTATGTACTAGTAATATGTACTAGTTGTGTGTACTAGTTATGTGTACTAATTGTATATTCTAGTTGTATGTTCTAGTTCTATGTAATAGTTGTATGTACTGATTGTATGCCCTAGTTGTGTGTAATAGATGTTTGTAATAGTTGAATGTACTACCAACTAGTTGTATGTACTAGTTGTATATACTAGTTGTATGAACTATTTAGATCTACTAGTTATATGTGTATGTACTATTTATATACTACTTGTATGTATTAGTTTAAGGTACAAGTTGTATGAACTAGTTGTACGTAGTAGTTGTGTGTAATTGCTGTATACAATAGGTATATTTACTAGTTGTAGGTTCTAGTTGTTTGTGCTAGTTGTTTGTACTAGTTGTATGTTCAATTAATCAGTTGTTTGAACTGGTTGTACGTACTAGTTGTACATATTAGTTCAATGTAGTCGTTGAATGTACTAGTAACTAGTTGTATGTACTATTTGTATGTACTGGTTGTATGTACTCGATACTAATTGTATGTACTAGTTGTATGTACATGTGGTATGTACTAGTAACTCGTTGTATGTACTAGTTGAATATAGTAGATGATTGTACTAGTAACTAGTTGTATGTAATAGTTGTATATACTACTTCTTTGTACTAGTTTTATGTACTAGCTGTTTGTACTAGTTGTGTGTTCTAGTTGTGTGGACTAGTTGTATGTACTACTTGTTTATACTAGTTTTATGTTCTCGTTTTATGTTCTAGTTCTATGTACTAGTTGTATGTAATGGTTGAATGTACTAGATGTATATACTAGTTGTATGAACTAGTTGTATATAATAGTTATATGTACTAGTTGTACCTACTAGTTGTGATTAATTGTTGTATACACAAGGTATATTTACTAGTTGTAGTTCTAGTTGTATGTTCTGGTGGTATGTACTAGTTGAAGGTACTATGAACTAACTGTTTGTACTGGTTGTACGTACTAGTTGTATGTACAAGTTGTATGTACTAGGTGTAGGTTCGAATACTAGTTATAGTAGGTACTAGGTAGGTACTGGTTGGATGTACTAGTTTTTTGTACTACTTGCATGTACTAGTTGTATGTACTAGTTGTGTGGACTAGTTGTATGAACTAATTGATTGTTCTAGTTGTATGTACGTTTTGTATTTACTAGTTGTATGTACTAGTTGTATGTACTAGTTGTGTGTACTATTTATCTGCATTAGTTATATGTGTTATGTACTAGGTAAATGAACTAGTTGAATGTATTAGATATATGTATTAGTTGTATGTACTAGTTGTATATACTAGTTGTTTGTACCAGTTGTAGGTACTACTTGTATATATTATTAATATGTACTAGTTATATGTATTAGTTGTGTGTACTAGTTATATGTACTAATTGTAAGTTCTAGTTGAGGTTCGTGTTGTACATCATAGTTGTATGTACTAGTTGTTTGTATTAATTGTACGTTCTAGTACTAGTTATACTAGGTACTAGTTAGGTACTAGTATGTACTTGATACTTCTTGCATGTACTAAGTGTATGTACTAGTTGTATGTACTAGGTCTATGTACCAGTTATATGTACTAGTCGTGTGTAATTGTTGCATGTACTAGTTATATATACTAAGTGTATGTACTAGTTGTATGTACTAGGTCTATGAACTAGTTGTATGTACTAGCTGTGTGTAATTGTTGCATGTACTAGTTATATATACTAGTTGTAGGATCTAGTTGTATGTACTAGTTGTATATATGTACTAATTATATTAACTACTTGTATTTACTATTTGAATGTAGTAGTTGAATGTACATTTATATATATGTACTAGTTTTATGTGTATGTACTATTTATATGCAGTAGTTGTGTGTACTATATAGTTGTATGTACTAGTTATATATACTAGTTGTTTTTACTATTTGTGTGTACTAGTTATGTGTACTAATTGTATATTCTAGTTGTATGTTCTAGTTCTATGTAATAGTTGTATGTACTGATTGTATGCCCTAGTTGTGTGTAATAGATGTTTGTAATAGTTGAAGGTACTACCAACTAGTTGTATGTACTAGTTGTATATACTAGTTGTATGAACTATTTAGATCTACTAGTTATATGTGTATGTACTATCTATATACTACTTGTATGTACTAGTTTAATGTTCAGGTTGTATGAACTACTTGTACGTAGTAGTTGTGTGTAATTGTTGTATACAATAGATATATTTACTAGTTGTAGGTTCTAGTTGTTTGTGCTAGTTATTTGTACTAGTTGTATGTTCTATTAATTAGTTTTTTGAACTGGTTGTATGTACTAGTTGTACGTACTAGTTCAATGTAGTCGTTGAATGTACTAGTAACTAGTTGTATGTACTAGTAACTATCTGTATTTACTAGTTGTATGAACTAGTTCTTTCTACTAATTGTATGTGCAAGTTATATGTACTGGTTATATGTACTAGTTCTATGTACTACTTATATTACTAGATTTTGTACTAGCTGTATGTACTAGTTGTATATACTATATAGTTGTATATACTAGTTATATGTACTAGATGTAAGTATTAGTTGTATGTACTAACTGTATATACTAGTAACTATCTGTATGTACTAATTGTATGTACTTGTTGTATTTACTAGTTCTATGTACTATTTTTAAGTACTAGTTGTATGTAGTAGTTGCATGTACTTGTTATATGTACAAGTCGTATGTACCAGTTGTGGGTAATTATTATATGTAGTAGTTTTATGTACTAGTTGTGTGTACTATTTATCTGCATTAGTTATTTGTATATGTACTAGGTAAATGAACTAGTTGAATGTATTAGGGTTAGTTGTATGTACTAGTTGTATATACTGGTTGTATTTACTAATTGTATATACTAGTTGTATGTACAAGTTATATATACTAGTTGTTTGTACCAGTTGTATGTACTACTTGTATGTATTATTAATATGTACTTGTTATATGTATTATTTGTGTGTACTAGTTGAGTGTACTAGTTGTATGTGCAAGGTATATGTATTGGTTATATGTACAAGTTGTATGTACTAGTTGTATGTACTAGTTGTATGAACTAGTTGTATGTACTAGTAACTAGTTGTATGTACTAGTTAAATGTACTACCTGTATGTACTAGTTGTATTTACTAGTTGCAGTTAAAATTTGTATGTACTAGTTGTATTTACTAGTTGTATGTACTAGTTTCATTTACTAATAACTGGATGTATGTACTAGTTCTATGTACTAGTAGTATGTCCTACTTGCATGTACTAGTTGTATGTACTAGCTGTATGTACTAGTAACTATCTGCTAGTACTAATTGTGTATTCTAGTTGCATGAAATTATATGTACCACCTTTATGAACTAGTTGTGTGTAATTGTTGTTTGAACTAGTTATATATACTAGTTGTGTTTACTCTTTGTGTGTACTACTTGTATGTACTATAAATATATACTAGCTATATGTGTATGTACTAGTAATATGTACTAGTTGTGTGTACTAGTTATGTGTACTAATTGTATATTCTAGTTGTATGTTCTAGTTCTATGTAATAGTTGTATGTACTGATTGTATGCCCTAGTTGTGTGTAATAGATGTTTGTAATAGTTGAATGTACTACCAACTAGTTGTATGTACTAGTTGTATATACTAGTTGTATGAACTATTTAGATCTACTAGTTATATGTGTATGTACTATTTATATACTACTTGTATGTAATAGTTTAATGTGTTTGAACTGGTTGTACGTACTAGTTGTACATATTAGTTCAATGTAGTCGTTGAACGTACTAGTAACTAGTTGTATGTACTATTTGTATGTATTGGTTGTATGTACTCGATACTAATTGTATGTACTAGTTATATGTACATGTCGTATGTACTAGTAACTCGTTGTATGTACTAGTTGAATATAGTAGATGATTGTACTAGTAACTAATTGTATGTACTAGTTCTTTGTACTAGTTTTATGTACTAGCTGTTTGTACTAGTTGTGTGTTTTAGTTTTATGTACTAGTAACTAGTTGTATGTACTAGTAACAATCTGTATTTACTAGTTGTATGTACTAGTTGTATGTACTAGTTATATGAACTAGTTGTATATACTAGATATATTTACTAGTTACTAAATGGATGTACTTGTTGTATGTACTAGTTGTATGTACTAGTTCTTTGTACTAATTGTATGTGCAAGTTGTATGTACTGGGTATATGTACTTGTTCTATGTACTAGTTATATTACTAGTTTTTGTTCTAGCTGTATGTACTAGTTGTATATACTAGTTGTATGTACTAGTTATATGTACTAGATGTAAGTATTAGTTGTATGTACTAGCTGTATATACTAGTAACTATCTGTATGTACTAATTGAATGTAGTTGTTGTATTTACTAGTTCTATGTACTATTTTTGGGGCGCCACAGGCGCCCCTATATTGTTTTCAGAAATTATGTTAACGTATGGCTTCCTGTTCGTAGTCTTGTATATATATATATATATATCTGTCAAAAAATGGCGGACGTTCGGCTAGCTTTCGTTTTCTAGCTTAAAATTAGCTTTCTCTTCCTTAGCGTAGAACAGTGAACGAACGAAATGGACTTAAAAACCACCCTTACTAATACTATGTAACGTAAAGCTTGCGTAAAAACGTTTTCTACGAGATATGGCCTTGAAAAATTGACGGTCAACAAGAGTCGATCGGAAATCGGTTAACCGGATATCTATGAGAAGCAGCCAAGTAGTTCGAGTTTACTTAGGGCGCCTGGCGCCCCACGAGTTTTTTAAACTCGAACTCCTTGTTAGGTACTAGTTGCATGTAGTAGTTGCATGTACTTGTTATATGTATAATTTGTATGTACCAGTTGTGGGAAATTATTATATGTAGTAGTTGTATGTACTAGTTGTGTACTATTTATCTGCATTAGTTATTTGTGTATGTACTAGGTAAATGAACTAGTTGAATGTATTAGATATTTGTATTAGTTGTATGTACTAGTTGTATATACTGGTAGTATTTACTAATTGTATATACTAGTTGTATGTACATGTTATATATACTAGTTGTTTGTACCAGTTGTATGTACTACTTGTATGTATTATTAATATGTACTAGTTATATGTATTAGTTGTGTGTACTAGTAACTATCTGTATATCCTAGTTGTATGTTCTAGTTGTATGTTCTAGTTGTATGTACTAGTTGTATGTAGTTATATACATTAGTTGTATGAAAATGTTTCTTGTAATTGTTGTACGTACCAGTTATTATTACTAGTTGTTGTTACTAGTTTCATGTACTGGTTATATGTACCAGTTGTATGTACTCGTTGCATATGCTAGTTGTATGAACTAGTTGTGTGTACCAGTTGAATGTACTAGTTGTATGTACTAGTTCTAAGTACTCCTTACTTGTTGTATGTTCTAGTTGTATGTTATAGGACTAGTTATTTTTACTAGGTGGAAATTCTAGCTGTATGCACTCAATTCTAAGTAGTAGTTTATGTACTAGCTGTGTGTACTAGTTGAGTGTACTAGTTGTATGTACTAGTAACTAGGTATATGTTCTAGTTGTATGTACTAGTTGTATGAACTAGTTGAATATACTAGTTGTATGTACTAGTTGTATGTACTAGCTGTATGTACTAGTTGTACGTACTGGTTGTACGTACTAGTTGTATTTAATTGTCTGTACTACTTGCATGAACTAGTTGTGTGTAATTGTTGTATGTACTAGTTATATTTACTAGTTGTCTGTACTAGTTGTATGAACTAGATGTACTAGTTGTATGTACTAGTTATATGCACTAGTTGTATGTAGTAGTTGTATATACTAATTGTATGTACAAGTAACAACCTGCCCTAAATTTGGCACTTTCAAAAGTAACACGCTTCGGATAGAGCGCGTTGAAATCTAGGGTAGCCTATTCCCTAGTTCGGAAACATTAATGACGATTTAGAATTTGTGTGTACCTGCGTAAGTTCGCATGTTAGCACTAGCTCATTAGAAAAAAGAAGAAAAAATGAGGAATTTCAGAATTTGGCCTATTTCGGTTTTACCACTTTGGGAAGGTTGTAGAGCATCAAAACATGTTTTGGCTTATAGAAAAGCATATAAAAACGACTGCAAACACTGGAATATAACCGAAAATCCTATCGTTGTTGAATTATGAGGTGTTAATTGATAATACGTTATATAGGGTGGCCATGTTTTTTTCGGCCATCCCTACTTATAGAGTACTACCGTACTCTATGATATAAGTACTAGTTGTATGTACTAGCAGTATGTACTAGTAAATAGTTGTATGTACTAGTTATATATACTAGTTTCATGTACTAGTTGTATGTACTAGTTGTATGTACTAGTTACTAGTTGTAAGTACTAAAAACTACTGGTAGGTACTAGTTATATGTACTCCTTGTATGTACTAGTTGTCTGTATTAGTTGTATGTACTAGTTGTATGTACTAGTACCTGGTTGTATGTACTAGTTGTATGTACTAGTTGTATGTACTAGTTGTATGTACTAGTTGTATGTACTAGTTACTAGTTGTATGTACTAGTTGTATGTACTAGTAATTATCTGTAAGTGCTAATTGTATGTACCAGTTGTATGTACTAGTTGTATGGACTAGTTGTATGTACTAGTTACATACACTAGTTGTATGTACTAGTTACATGCACTAGTTGTATGTACTAGTTGTATGTATATAGTAGTTGTAAGTACTAGTTGTATGTATATAGTAGTTGTAAGTACTAGTAACTAGTCGTATGTACTATCTATATGTACTAGTTGTATGAAAAATCTAAGATACCATTTTCCTACATGCTATATGCCTATTCTGTAAAAAGAGCCTATAGGGGAACTAAACCTAAAGAGAGCTTTAGATGAAGATACAGTAGTCTTTTCTTCCTTCTTTTCCCTTCTTTCATCTTCTTCTCCACTGGGTCAGACAGCCGTTTCTGGGAATTCCACCCTTCATCAGTGATCCTGGGAGTCTTTGTCTTTTTCTTTATCTTGATCTTCTGTGAATCCTTGGCTCACTATGCTAAATCTAGGGGCCTTATATACACTATTTTGGCGCCAAAAGTTGAATAAGGTGTTAACTAAGACACATGATGAAATTTAATTTTATGAAAGGAATGTAGGTCCAATTAACTTTTATGAATTAATTATAAATCTATTAGTAATCTTGCTTGTACAGGTAAAACAGACTCAGCATAACTATAGACACAAGTAGGACATATTACGTAAGTCTACCCTTAGGTCTTCTAGTAGTAACATTTCTTTGGAGGTGGGGTAACACAATATGGGGTAACACAAGACAGTCCTTAAGCATACTAGCTACTTTTTGCTTATATTTGATTCTAACTAGAGGCTGCCGGGATAGGAAGGTTTTAAAGGTTGATTTTAGCTTAAAGTATTTGTAACCCTGCTTAATAAGCCTACAGCATAACTGCAAACTTTTAGTCTGAAAACTGGAGAAGTCACTACATATTCTAGAATACCTAATTAGTTGTGAAATAAAGACACCATAGGCTGGGGTATTAGGAATATTACTATCTAAATGGGGGAAATTTACTATATCAAAGTTAAAGTCCTCTCGCTTATCATATACTTTAGTGATAAATTGATTGTTAGTAATGGTTATATCTAAGTCTAAAAAGGGGGATTTTTTAGGGCTGGTATTTGTCTTTTTAAGAATAAGTTCTTTGGGGTAAATATCACTAATTGACAGTTCAAAATCCTTGTTGTTAATACATAAAAGGTCATCAATATACCTATAAGTATTGGAAAATTTAATAGCTAGGGTGATGTTATCCTTAAGTAGTCCTTTCATAAACTCATACTCATAGGCAAACAGAAAAAGATTAGCAACTACAGGGGCACAGTCAGTACCCATAGGGATACCTACACATTGCTTAAATACAGAACCGTCTACACATACATAAATGCTGTCAATAAGGTAATTAAAGAGCTCTACTAAATGAACAGCTGTGACTGCTTTATTGGAGACATTGTTAGACCAAAAGGCTTTATCCTGACAGACTTCTATATATTGGGACTTTCTACAGGTATAGGCACTATGAATTAGGTTAGTAATCTTATCTTTTAGTAGATTATGGGGGATCGCTGTATATAATGTAGAAAAATCAAAACTAGCTAGCTGGGCTTTTCTAGTGGGTATAGACCTAAGACTATCTAAGACTTCTAGTGAGTTTTCTACTATCCAAAAGGCATTAACACCAGTATTCCTATATATACCTAGGCAGTATTCTCTAAAATGTTTGAGAATTAGTCTGAGCGCCGAATTTAGAAATCTAGAAAGGGGTTTGGTAGTACATTTGTGAGAGGCGGCTATGAATCTGTAGCTGTAAGGGTTCTTATGTAGCTTAGGCATCCAGTAAAAAGAGGGAAGGTTACACCAGTCTGGTTTAGGTTCTAAGTTCTCTAGTTTTAAGAAATCTATGTGTTTCCTAATTAACTGTTGGGGTTCTACTGTACATTTAGCATAAGTGGAGGTACTGCCTAGTTCTTCATTAATAATTTGTCTATAGTAGGACTTACATATAAATATTATATTGTTAGAGGCCTTATCGGCAGGGGCTATAACATACTTATCATGTAGGTCTGCTAAGAATTTCTTAATTTTAGGGCAAGTAAGGGTCTTCTTGGCTACTGAGGATTTGGTATACGATTTAGACAGCTTAGAGATCCTATCATTAATTTTCTTAAGTACAGTATTTTCCCACTCACTAAATACAGAAGTAGATACATTTTCTCTACGGGCCCAGGTAATCTTATATTTTCTAAGACCTTCCTTACACATTTTTAAAGCAGTTACCCAATTAAAGTTATTAGGTTCTCTAAATTTTGGTCCTTTCTTAAGAAGTTTTCTAAGTTTTGGGTTACTAACAATACGTAGATCACTTGTTAAAACATGGCCTAGGGGCTTGTAAATGAAGGGGGAGTTGTGACACTCACATGGTTCTGGTTTTCTAAAGACATCTGACTTAGAGGTTTGTGAAAAGTTAAAGATTTGAGGTCCTATTGGTTGGGTATACTTATATACTACACATGGGGGCTCTTTGTTTTGTATAAAGGGTGGGACAGTTTCTAACACTAACTTTTGGTTTAAGATACCTGAGAGGCCTATTTTTTCTACACCTTTATTATGAAACACGATTTTAAGAAACCCTTCTGGACTTGTCGTTTTCGTTGGGTGTTTGGGAAGGCTGGCTGAAGCGCGTGCTTTAATAACGTCTTTAATCATTAGCATAAGTCTAAGCGGAAAAGGTGTTTCTGGGGTATCGATGAGACATTGTACCGAGTTTAACAAACGATGAAGGTGTCGAGCTGGTAATGCAAAAGTATCGTGTTTAAGTTTGGCTAGAAAGCCAACGTTCTTGTAAAGTGGTAGTCGTTCTTTGAGCATTCAGAGTCGTAGGCAGCGTTATTACTACTGCCTGTCGATTTTAGATTGGAGCGCCGATGCCGTCTTTTATGAGATAAGCGATTAAAAAGGTTCCATACGATGATTTTTTTTTTAAGTTTTGAAATATTGCCAACGCCTTTAATGTTATCGTTAAGTCCATATGTACATATGTACTAGTAACTATCTCTAAGTACTAATTGTATGTACTAGCTATATCTTCTAGTTGTATGTAAATATATGTACTACTTGTAAGTACTAGTTATGTGTAATGGTTTTATATACTAGTTATATTTAGTAGTTGTGGTTACTAGTTTTATGAACTAATTGTATGTACTAGTAACAATCTGAATTTACTAGTTGTATGTACTATTTGTATGTGCAGGTTAGATGTACTGGTTATATATACTAGTTCTATGTACTAGTTATAGTTTTAGTTGTATTTACTAGTTGTATGTACAAGTAACTAATTGTATGTACTAGTTATATGTACAAGTTGTATGTACTAGTTGTATGTACGAGTACTAGTTATATGTACAAGTTGTATGTACTAGTAACAATCTGTATTTACTAATTGTATTTACTAGTTGTATTTACTAGTTTTATGTAGTTGTATGTACTAGTTGCATATACTAGTTGTATGTACTAGTTCTATGTACTAATTGTAGGTACTAATTGTATGTGCTAGTAAAAATCTGTATGTACTAATAGAGTGCACTAGTTGTATGTAGATATATCTACTATTTGTATGTACTAGTTGTGTGAAATGGTTGTATATATGTAGTAGTTGTATGTACTAATTGTATGTACTAGTTGTATGTACTTGTAGTATGTACTAGTTGAATGTACTGGTTATACGTAGTTATATGTACTAGTTGTATATAGTAGTTATATTTACTAGTGGTAGTTACTAGTTGTATGTACTAGTTGTATGTACTAGTTGTTTGTACTAGTAACTAGATGTATATATGTACTAGTTGTATGTAGATATGTGTACTACTTTTATGTACTAGTTGTGTGTAATGGTTGTATGTACTAGTAATATTTACTAGTTGTAGTTACTAGTTGTATATAGTAATTGCATGTACAAGTAACTAGGTGTATGTGCAAGCTGTATGTACTAGGTGTAAGTACTAGTTGTATGTACTAGTTTTATGTAATAAATACTAGTTGTTTGTACTAGTAGTTTGTACTTGTAACTATCTGTATGTACTAATTGTATGTACTAGTTGTATGTACTAGTTGTATAGTTGTATTTACTGGTTGTGTGTAATTGCTGTATGTACTAGTTATATTTACTAGTAGAAGTTACTAGTGTTATGTACTAGTTGTATGTACTAGTTGTATGTAATTATATGTACTATTTGTATGAACTAGTTGTGTGTAATTGTCGTATGTACTAGTAATATTAACTAGTAGTAGTCACTATTTTTATGTACTTGTTGTATGTACTAGTTGAATGTACTGGTTATATGTAGTTATATGTACTAGTTGTATGTAGATATATGTACTACTTTTATGTACTAGTTGTGTGTAATGGTTGTATGTACTAGTAATATTTACTAGATGTAGTTACTAGTTGTATATACTAATTGCATCTACAAGTAACTAGGTGTATGTACTAGGTGCAAGTACTAGTTGTATGTACTAGTTTTATGTAATAAATACTAGTTGCTTGTACATACAGATAGTTACAAGTACAAACTACTAATACGTTAGTAGTTTGTACTTGTAACTATCTGTATGTACTAATTGTATGTACTAGTTGTATGTACTAGTTGTATGTAGTTATATGTACTAGTTGGGTGTACTAGTTGTGTCTAATTGCTGTATGTATTAGTTATATTTACTAGTAGAAGTTGCTAGTTGTATGTACTAGTTGTATGTACTAGTAGTATGTACTAGTTGTATATACTAGTTGTATGTAGTTATATGTACTACTTGTGTGTACTAGTTGTGTGTAATTGTTGTATGCACTAGTTGTATGTAATTATATGTACTACTTGTATTAATTAATTGTGTTTATAATTGTTGTATGCACTAGTTATATTTACTAGTTGTATGTACTAGTTGTATGTAGTAGTTGTATGTACTAGTAACAATCTGTATTTACTAGTTGTATCTACTAGTTGTATTTACTAGTTTTATGTAGTTATATGTACTAGTTGTATATACTAGTTATATATACTAGCTGTAGTTACTAGTTGTATGTACTAGTTTTATGTACTAGTTTTATGTGCTAGTTCTATATACTAGTTCTATGTACTAGTTATATGACTAGTTGTATGTACTAGTCAGATGCACTAGTTGTATGTACTAGTTGTATGTACTAGTAACTATCTTTATGTACTAAATGTATGTAGTAGTAACTATCTTTATGTACTAATTGTATTTATTAGTTGTATGTACTAGTTCTATGTAGATATATGTACTACTTGTATGTACTAGTTGTGTGTAATGGTTGTATGTACTAGTTATATTTAGTAGTTGTTGTCACTAGTTGTATGTAGTTACTTTTGCATGTAAAAGCAACTAGATGTATACCCTCACAATGTACTTGCGGGCAGGGCTTTAGTGTCTCACACATCGTTGACTATCCAACGGGAGGATTCCCAAGCAAGCGTCACAACCTCATTCGTGACTTAACGGCCAACCTTATGACAGAAGCGTGTGAAGGAGTTGCTATCCAACCGCCATTGCAACCCCTGAACAGCGAGAGATTCTCCTACACAATTGCAATCACTGAGGACAATGCGAGATCAGACATCTATGCCCAGGGCTTCTGGGGCAACGACAGTCAAAGGGCATTTTTTGATGTAAGGATCTGCAATCCAACTGCCCAAAGCTATCGCAACTCCTCCCTGGAAGCAGTATACTGATTGCAACTGCTGGGAAAGCGTAGACAGTATGAAGAACGCATCAGAGGTAGAGATGAGCTCCTTCACTCCCCTTTTCTTCTCGATCTTTGGAGGGATGAGTAAGTCTACAGCAGTGGCATACAAGCATCTGGCTGACCTAGCTGATCTCAGCGAAGCGAGGCGAGCCATATGGTCAGGTGATCTCATGGATTTGCATCAAGATCAACTTTGCCCTCCTCAAATCCTTGATCAACGCAATCAGAGGATACAGACCTCGTCAAGGGAGACCTGTCAAATTGGACTCATTTACACTTGACTGCTGGTCATGAGTCCTGCCTTTAATCTAACTATTGTAACTATGCTTGCATGGCTTTTATTGACTATACAATAAAAATTTAATTTTTCTATTATAATGACGTAATAACTTTCTCTATACATGTGTGTACTGTGCAGGATAATTTATTTTGACCAAAAAAAGAAGTATTTCGAGTTTAAAACTTTTGTGGGGCACCAGGCGCCCCTAAGTAAACTCAAACTACTTGGCTGGTTCTCATAGATATCCGGTTAACTGATTTCCGATCGACTCTTGTTGGCCGTCAATTTTTCAAGGCCATATCTCGTAGAAAACATTTTTGGGCAAGTTTTACGTTACATAGTATTAGTAAGGGTGGTTTTTAAGTCCATTTCGTTCGTTCAATGTTCTACACTAAGGAAGAGAAAGCTAATTTTAAGCTAGAAAACGAAAGCTAGCCGAACGTCCACCATTTTTGACAGATATATATATATATATACAAGACTACGAACAGGAAGCCATACATTAACAAAATTTCTGAAAACAATATAGGGGTGCCTGTGGCACCCCAACTAGATGTATGTGCTAGTTGTATGTACTAGTTGTATGTACTAGTTGTATGTAGTTATATGTACTACTTGTGTGTACCAGTTGTGTGTAATGGTTGTATGTACTGGTTATATGTACTAGTAACTAGTTGAATGTACTAGTTGTATGTACTAGTTGTATGTACTAGTTGTATGTACTAGTTGTTTGTACTAGTAACTATCTGTATACACTAATAGTGTGTACTAGTTGTATGTACTACTTGTATGTAGATATAAGTTACAAGTTGTAAAAAAAGTATTAAAAATGGCGGTGAAGTGATCTCGTGTTGGGTCTTCTTGTCTATGATTGACAGCCCACCGAACCTTGGAAGAGGACAGTGCCGACCAAGAATGGAGGACAATTATCTAGGATAGGCAACTGGAACATTAGATAGCTTAAAAATAAGGAGAATGAGGTAATTCGGGAGATGGAGCGCTACAATCTGGACATCCTTGGCCTCAGCGAGACGAAAGTGAGAGGAAACGGCATGAGGGAGATCAATGGAACGAAATATGTATACGCGGGCATGACTGAAGGGAGAGCGGAAGGTGGGTAGGACTAATTGTGTCAGAACATTGGGCAGATCGATTGCGTAGTTGGAGATGCATGAGTGAAAGATGTATTACGATCAGGTTGAGAATCGAGGGCCAGTGGATATCGATCATACAGGTGTATGCCCCGACAGGCGATAAGGATGGTGAAATCAAGGATGATTTCTTTGAAGAACTGCAAGGGGCGGTAGACAAAGTCCCTAGAGGTGACAAGTTGATTGTGATGGGTGATCTCAATGCCCGGGTAGGAAATATAGCCAAGTTATGGAAGGGTGTGATTGGAAAGCATGGTGAGGAGGTAGAAAATGACAGTGGAAGAAGGCTGCTGAGTTTTAGTGCTGAAAATGAGATGCAAATGATGAATACCCAGTACGACCACAAGCGGATTCAGAGGGTTCACGTGGACATGCCCAGGTAGAGGACTAAAGTCCATCATTGACTACTTTTTGGTAAGAGGTGACCTAAGAAAGGAGGTACATGACGTGAAAGTGATCCGGGGAGCAGAAATTGGCAGTGACCACCATCTGGTGCTGATGAAAGTGATTATCTGTGGAAGGAGTAAAATGAAGAGGAAAGAAAGAAGCTGTCAGCTGAGGAGTGAAAGGCTGCGAACAAAGGAAGGGAAGATGAGGTTTCGGGCTAGACTGGGGCACCTAATGTACAATGCAAAGCATCTAACTGGGAAAGACATAGAAAGAGGATGTGAAGAGTTTAAGGGGAGTGTCCTGGGGACGGCTGAAGCTGTGTGTGGGAGAATAAAGATTGGAAGTGACATAAAAAGAACAAAGTGGTGGAAGGGTGATGTTGAAGATGCTGTGAGGAAGAAGAAAGGAGCGTATAAGAGGTGGATCCAAGTGCAGACATCAGAATCAAGAGATGAGTAACTTAGGGCAAAGAGGGAAGCAAGAGAGACTGTGAGGTAGGCCAAAAATGAAGAATGGGTCAAGCTTGGTGAATCACTCCAAAATGATTTCAGTCAGAACTACAGGAGATTTTGGGCAAGGGTAAGAACAAGTGTGAAGGGAAGACCAGAAGTGGTAAGAGTATGTGATAATGACAGTCAAGTGATAGGTGAGGAGGGAGAGGTGAGAATGAGATGGAGGGATTACTTCGCCACGCTACTACAGAGTAATGACCAACCACAGCAAGGGGTACCACGGGGAGATGCTTATGGAGCGGATACGGGGAAGAAGCCCGATGAGGAGATTACATTGGAGGGAGTCCGGAATAGTATCGCCAAGCTAAAGAGCAAGAAAGCACCAGGCCTGTGTGGGGTAGCAGGTGAAATGTTAAAGGCAGGAGGTGAAGTGACTGTCAGGTGGATGCATAGTTTTGTGAATGTGGCTTAGGAGGCAGGATCTGTACCAGAGGATTGGAGGAAGGCCGTGATCATCCCAGTCCATAAGAAAGGGAGCAAAATGCAGTGGACAAACTGCCGCGGCATCAGTCTTCTGAGCATACCATGGAAGGCATATGCAAGAATACTAGACTACAAGGTCAGAGACATCACTGAAGGAAAGGTCCTAGAGGAACAAGGGGCATTTAGGAAGAAAAGAAGTTGCGTGGACCAAATGTTCACTCTCAGACGGCTAGGGGAGAAGATTTTGAGAAGAATAAAAGAATGGTGATGGTGTGTGTGGACCTCGAAAAAGCATATGACAGGGTAGACAGAGAGATGTTGTGGCAGGTGGTGGAGTCTTATGGAGTTGGTGGGAGACTAGCAGAGCAATGAGATCACTGTATGAGAGGTGTCAGGCATGTGTGAGAGTTTTAGGACAAAATTCAGCTGATGCAGAGTTGAGCAGGGAGTGAGGCAGGGCTGTGTAATGTCCCCATGGCTATTATACCTGTACATGGATAATATTGTGATGGAAGCAAGGCAGAAGTTTGTGGGGGAGTTCAGATGGAGGAGACTGTGGTTCAACGCCTGTTATTTGCAGACGACTTGATGCTTGTGGCAGAAAACAATGAAGATGTGGAGAGAAATCTGAGAGTGCTGGATGAAGTAATGGAAAAATTGAAGATGCGGATTAATTGGAGGAAGACTAAGGTGCTGACAGTTAAAAGAGGTGGTGGTACATGTGATATGTCAGTGAAAAGGGAGAAAATTGAAGAAGTGAAGACGATGAAATACCTTGGAGCACTGTTCAATGAAGAAGGGTCATGCAAAGAAGAGATAGAGAATAGAATTGGAGCTGCATCGAAGGTGATTGGAGCAATGATATCAGAAGTCCTGGAGAGAAGAGAGCTGAGCAAGGCTGAGAGTGTTGCAATGGTGGTTCCTATGCTATTAAATGGGTGTGAAACCTGGACTATACAGAAGCGACATATGAGCAGAATGCAGGCGACGGAGATGAGGTATTTGTGGAGAATGGAAGGAGTGACAAAGCTAGATAAAGTTAGGAATGAGGACATCAGACAAAGGTTGAAACAGGAAGCAGTTGTGGAAGTAGCCCGAAAGAAGCAGAGAGCATGGAAGGAGAAACTAGATGGTATGGAAAGGGAAAGACTTGTGAGGCGTGTGTACAGTGAGGAGGTGACTGGCAGAAGACCAAGAGGAAGACCAAGAAAGCACTGAATGGACAATTTTAATTTATAATGTATAATGACTGTTAGCACTAGCACTTAAGATTACATTCATGCTATGTTGTAAGGGCTACCTCCAGCACTGAAGATCATGCCGTCAGTTATTCATTCATTCATTCAGTTACTAGTTGTATATACTGCTTATTTGTACTAGTTGTGTGTACTAGTTATATATCCTAGTTGTAGTACTAGTTGTATTTGCTAGTTTTAAGTACTAGTGGTATGTACTAGTAACAATCTGTATATACCAATTGTATGCACTAGTTGTATGTACTAGTTGTGTGTAGATATATCTACTCCTTGTATGTACTAGTTGTGTGTAATGGTTGTATGTAGCAGTTGTATTTACTAGTTGTAGTTACAAGTTGTATGTACTAGTTGCATGTACTAGTAAGTAGATATATGTACTAGTTGTATGTACTAGTTGTCTGTACTATTGGATGTACTAGTTGAATGTTGTATGTACTCGTTGTATGTACTAGTAACAATCTGTATTTACTAGTTGTATGTACTAGTTGAATGTACTAGTTGTATGTACTAGTTTTGTGTACTAGATACCAGTTGTATGTACTAGTCTAGGTACAAGTTGTATGCACTAGTTGTATGTACTAGTAACTGGTTGTATGTAATACGGTGAAACCTCAGAATAACGGACACGCTCGGGCCCACCATCTTGTCCTTTATTCAGAGGTTGTCCCCTTCTCGGACCATAATCACTCTCTAAACAACTAATTGTGTAATAGCAACTAGCTACCAGTTATAGTGATACTATATTACGGCTCATGATCAAGATCCAAGAGATGCAATAAATACGCACCAACAAGTTATAGGAAGCTACAAACACTAACTTTTTACTAATATAACGGTTTACTAACTTAAAGGTGATGCTGGGCACGATCCTCAGAAACAGGACTTCCTATTATATAGATGGTTTGGTACGAGTGGTTTTAGGACAGTTAAAATGAACAACTACCAAATGGATAAATCATTCGATTAGACCAATCAGGTTTAAGGCCACTTCCATCGACCTTTGAATAGTTGAAAAAATGGGAGTGCAATGAGCTATAGCCGGGCGGAATCGAAATTCACTTGAGACTACTGTACGTACGATCCGCTTGACATCTGTAGCTTTTTTATGTAGCTAGATACTTATGACTTATGTTAATTTTGTTCACTGTACTATTATCGTTTATTGTATTAGTTTCGTCTCGCGTCTTTAGTTTTACTGTCCACTTTCGGAGGTCAGTATGTATTGTCAGAGATCAGTCTGAGGCTTGGTCAGGGTCCGTTGTCCGGAGTTCGGAGGTGCCGCTACTCGGAGGTTCGAAATGTACTAGTTCTATGGGAAAGTCAATCGGGGGCGTAAGATTCGTCCGCTGTACAGAGGTTGTCCGCTTTTCGGAGAGTCCGCTATTAGAGGTTTTACTGTAGTTGCATGTACTAGTTGTATGTACTAGTTATATCTACTAGATCTATGTAATAGTTGTTAGCACTAGTTGTATGTACTAATAACTAGTTGTATCTACGAGTTATATGTACTAGCTGTATGTACCAGTTGTATGTATACACTAGTTGTGTGAAATTATATATAATATTTGTATGAACTAGTTGTCTGTAATTGCTGAATGTACTAGTTATATTTACTAGTAGTAATTACTAGTTGTATGTACTAGTTGTATGTTCTAATTGTATGTACTAGTTGTATGTACTAGTTGTATGTACTAGTTTTATGAACTAATTGTATTTACTAGTTGTTTGTACTAGTTGTATGTAATTTTATATACTACTTGTATGAACTAGTTGTTTGTAATTGTTGTATGTAGTAGTAATATTTACTAGTTGTATGTACTAGTTGTATGTACTAGTAACTAGATGTATGTACTAGTTATATGTACTAGTTGTATGTACTAGTTGTAGGTACTAGTAACTATCTGTATGTACAATTGTATGTACTAGTTGTAAGTACTCGTTTCTATTTGTATGTTCTAGTTGTATGTACTAGGACTAGTTAGATTTACTATTTGGAGGTTCTAGTTGTATGTACTTAATTCTAAGTAGTAGTTTCAGGTTCAAATTGTTTGTACAAATTGTAAATACTAGTTATGTGCTAGTTGTATATTCCTGTTGTATGTACTAGTTGAATGTTGTATGTACTCGTTGTGTGTACTAGTAACAATCTGTATTTACTAGTTGTATGTACTAGTTGAATGTACTAGTTGTATGTACTAGTTGAATATACTAGTTGTATGTACTATTTTTATGTCCTAGATACCAGTTGTATGTACTAGTTGTAGGTACAAGTTGTATGCACTAGTTTTATGTACTAGTAACTGGTTGTATGTAATAGTTGCATGTACCAGTTGTATGTACTAGTTATATCTACTAGATCTATGTAATAGTTGTTAGCACTAGTTGTATGTACTAGTTCTATGTACTAATAACTAGTTGTATCTACGAGTTATATGTACTAGCTGTATGTACCAGTTGTATGTATACACTAGTTGTGTGAAATTATATACAATATTTGTATGAACTAGTTGTCTGTAATTGCTGTATGTACTAGTTATATTTACTAGTAGTAATTATTAGTTGTATGTACTAGTTGTACGTTCTAATTGTATGTATTAGTTGTATGTACTAGTTGTATGTACTAGTTTTATGAACTAATTGTATTTACTAGTTGTTTGTACTAGTTGTATGTAATTTTATATACTACTTGTATGAACTAGTTGTTTGTAATTGTTGTATGTACTAGTTGTATGTACTAGTAACTAGATGTATGTACTAGTTATATGTACTAGTTGTATGTACTAGTTGTATGTACTAGTTATATGTACTAGCTGCATGTACTAGTACCTAGATGTGTGTACTAGTTGTATGTACTAGTTGTATGAACTAGTTGTATGTACTTTTTGTATGTACTAGTTTTATGTACTAGATATTAGTTGTATGCACTAGTTGTGTGCACTAGTTGTAAGTACTCGTTTCTATTTGTATGTTCTAGTTGTATGTACTAGGACTAGTTATATTTACTATTTGGAGGTTCTAGTTGTATGTACTCAATTCTCAGTAGTAGTTTCAGGTTCAAATTGTTTGTACAAATTGTAAGTACTAGTTATGTGCTAGTTGTATGTTCCTGTTGTATGTACTAATTGTGCGTACTAGTTATGTACTAGTTGTAGGTACTAGTTATATGTACTACTTGTATCTACTAGTTATATGTACTAGCTGCATGTACTAGAAACTAGCTGTGTCTACTAGTTGTATATACTAGTTTTATGTACTAGATATTAGTTGTATGTACTGGTTATATATACTAGTGGTAGTTACTAGATGTATGTACTTGTTGTATGTACCAGTTTTATGTACTAGTAACTAGTCGTATGTACTAGTTATATGTACTAGTTGTATGTATTATATGTATGTACTAGTTATATGTACCAGTTGTATGTACTAATAACTATCTGTATGTCGTAGTTGTATGTACTAGTTCTATGTTGTTATATATACTAGTTGCATGTACTAGTTGTGTGTAATATTGTATATACTAGTTATATTTACTAGTTATATGTACTATTTGTATGTACTGGTTGTATGTACTAATTGTATGTACTAGTTGAATGTATTAGTTGTATATAGTAGTTGTAAGTACTCGTTACTAGTTGTATGTACTAGTTGTATGTACTAGTTGTATGTAGTCATATGCACTTGTTGTATGTACTAATTGTGTGTAATTGTTGAATGTACTAGTTATATTTACAAGTTGTACTTACTAGTTGTATGTACTAGTTATATGTCCTAGTTGTAAGTACTCGTTACTAGTTTTAGGTTCCTGTTGCATGCACTAGGACAAGTAATATTTACTAGTTGGAGGTTCTAGTTGTATGTACTCCATTCCAAGTAGTAGTTGCATATTCTAATTGTGTGTACTAGTTGTAATTACTAGTTATGTGCTAGTTGTACATTTCAGTTGTATGTACTAATTGTATGTACTAGTTATGTACTAGTTGTAGGTACTAGTTGTATGTACTAGTTGTATGTACTAGTTCTATGTTCTAGTTCTAAGTGCTAGTTATATGTACTAGTTTTATGTACTAGTTGTATGTACTAATAACTATTTCTATGTATAGGTACTAGTTGTTTATACTAGTTTTTTGTACTAATTGTATGTACTAGTTGAATGTACTAGTTGTATGTACTAGTTGTAAGTACTCGTTACTAGTTTTATGTTCTAGTTGTATGTATTAGGACAAGTTATATTTACTAGTTGGAGGTTCTAATTGTATGTACTCAATTCCAAGTAGTAGTTGCATATTCTAATTGTATGTATTAATTGTATGTACAAACACAGCCTACCATGGATATTAAAGGTGTCGTTTACCAGATCCCCTGTTCTACTTGCCCTGAAGTGTGCAGTGGAGAAACAGGAAGAACGTTGAAAGTTAGGATAGCGGAGCTGTCAGGATTGGGGATGTGAACAATGGCTTAGCTGTTCACGCCCTAACAACTGGCCATCCAATTGAGTGGAGCCAAGCCAGAGTGGTGGAAAGGGAAGAGAACTGGTACAGAAGAAGGATTAAAGAAGCCCTGAAGATCCAACAATGTCAGGTGAGAATGAACTTAGATCAAGGAATATTACTAAGAAACCCTTTTTTATGAATACTCCCTTCATCTCTCCTTCCTCCGGATATGATGTAACCGATGACATCACTGATGAGGTAATCGAAAATGGCGGAAAAAAATGCAAATAAATGAAGACACCTTGAAGACCAACATCAGTCACTGAGGAAGACCCCCAGGGACGAAACGTTTGGCAGAAAGAGGAGTCAAAAAACTGCGTCTCTAGACGCTCCCAAAGTCAAAAGATGAACCGTTACAAAGATAAGTTCGACGCAGTTAGAAGAAATCCTTATTCCATAATTGTATGTACTAGTTATGTACTAGTTGTTGGTACTAGTTCTATGTCCTAGTTCTAAGTGCTAGTTATATGTACTAGTTTTATGTCCTAGTTATATGTACTAGTAACAAGTTGTATGTATGGGTACTAGTTGTATGTACTAGTTTTATTTAGTTGTTATATGTACTAGTTGTATGTTCTAGTAGCATGTTCTAGTTTTATGTACTACTTATATGTACTAGCTACATGTGTATGTACTGGTTATATGTACTAGTTGTATGTACTAGTTTTATGTACTAGCTGTATGTACTAGTTATATGTACTGGTTACGTGTACTAGTTCTATGTACTAGTTGTATGTACTAGTTGTATGTACTAGTTGTATATACTAGTTCTATGTCCTAGTTCTAAGTGCTAGTTATATGTACTAGTTTTATGTCCTAGTTGTATGTACTAGTTTTATGTACTAGTTGTATGTACTAGTTATATGTACTAGTTATGTGTACTAGTTCTATGTACTAGTTGTAGTACTAGTTGTGTGTACTAGATGTATGTACTATTTGTATGTACTAGTTGTATGTACTAGTTGTATGTACTGGTTATATGTACCAGTTGTATGCACTAGTTGTAAGTACTATTAATTGTAGGTATATGTACTAGTTGTATGTAGGAGTTGTGTGTAATTGTTGTATGTACTAGTTTTATTTACCAGTTGTAGTTACTAGTTGTATGTTCTAGCTGTATGTACTAGTTGTATGTAGTTATATGTAGTAGTTGTATGTACTAATTATATTTACTAGTAGTAGTTATTAGTTGTATGTACTAGTTGTATGTACTAGTTCCATGTACTAGTTGTATGAACATTGGGACAAGGGACATTGTTCATGAAATAAATTAAAGGCCCCAGCCTTTATGCCGCTTGCGTGCAAGTTACCAAATTGTCCCGCATCCTGTTGTTTATGCGAATGCATGAAAGCAAGCAACGGTACTCCTATCTCACACTCAAGGGAAGTCAAATCTGCGGTGATTATGGGCTGAGACCCCTGCTGATAATGGCATGCAGATACAGCATCTTCAGTCTATACTAAGGTGTGAAAAGGTAATTGGAAGGCCATGCGTTTAACCTTATATGATCTGTAGAGACTACTACTCTGTATGCAGCAGTTGAGAATTTCAGTGTGGCTAAAGTCTTGTAGTGTTTAATATACCTGATTGTGATTATTTTTGGAGTCATTTGCATCCGTATTATATTATTTACCTCAGTGTGATTATCTTGGGAGTCACTTGCATCAGTGTATAAATTTGTAACTTGCACTGTGTAGTATTTGATTGTATTTAAACATGCTTAATATAACACTCCTTATTCCTACACATGGACAATATATATATATATATATATCCTACACATGGTCAATTATATATATATATAATGGATATGTACCAACATGGATGAATGTGTACATAAATATATAATTGAATCTATCGAATATTCACTATACTGAATGTATTATATTCTCTATTGTAATTGCACTGTATATAAAAGTATACTTTTGCTGGGGCTAGCAATATACTGAGAGATTGACTATATGTACCGTTTGAGCTTGTACGCACGCATATTTATCCAAATCCACCACTACGTATCCAATTACACTCCTGCATACGTACGTACACACATGGATAGGTACAAATATTAACAGAAAACAAAAGAAGAGATGACCCAACTTAAAGTACCAAAGTTTTACTACGGTCGTTTAAACAAATTTATTTTCTTTATTTTATATCAATATATAGCAACAATTCTGGCTTAAACTTAACAGGAGCATATAGCAATACGCTTTATCTAACCTTCACTACAACTCGCTTATTCCATAGCTCCTTCTCATAGGAGAGCATCGACTTGTCATACCTGTATACGAAAGGGATGATCTTCTTTAGCAACGAGGCAGTAACGTTTACCCAACGTCACAAGATTCACTAAATGTCTACGGAGCGACATACTAGAGGTGTTGGTGACGCAATAGAGAAACATCATAATACATCATCAGATTGCGCAATCGTAAACTTGCATTCTTCATTATATCTTGATTATTTTACAACTTTAATTAAGCAAAACCTTGCCAGACGTTTCCTATGCACATGTAGCATGATATATGTTGGTTTCACAGTTATCTGATAAATTGAAAAAATTTTTAATATAACACTTGGTTTGAATATAAATTTTCCATAGGTTTTCTATAGTCCTATGGCCTTTTATATGCAGACTTTGTACTCCGTTTTCTAACAAACGGAGGCCTAAATAAGAAATCCCTTAATTTAAAACGAGTTTTATACCCTATACTTGATGATGATATATCCATTTTGTTTCTAGATCCTTTCTTGGAGCCATATGAATTATTTAATTACATTATTTATTTACTTAGATAAATTAGTTATATTAATTAGATTACCTTAGTATGTTGTAACTTGCACTGTATGTATATCTCTCAAAAAATGGCGGACGTTTGGCTAGCTTTCGTTTTCTAGCTTAAAATTAGCTTTCTCTTCCTTAGCGTAGAACATTGAATGTACGAAATGGACTTAAAAACCACCCTTACTAATACTATATAACATAAAGCTTGCGCAAAAACTTTTTCTACAAGGTAAGGCCTTGAAATTGACGGCATAAAAACGTTTACCAGAATCGAAACCAGATATAGCAGTGGGACACCACCTTTTGGTTTAGAAGAGGCTTGCCAGCTGGAGTTTGTCTGTTTGACCGTTGTGTTTTGAACTGTGGCCTTTAATCACGTTCTTAAGGGGCTAATTAAGACGACATAAGAAAAGTGTGCAGGTGAGTGTTTTTAGGAAAATTGGGATTACTTCGGCCGGACAAGGACTTATGGCATAGAGAGGTTCTCTATGTGAGTTGAAGAAGCTTTGGATGTGCCTTAAGTTAGCCTGCTTCCTATAATAAACTTTACGCTTTAACTAAATCGTTTACAAGGACTTATTGCATAGAGTTTATAAACGATGTTGTCTACTTGAGTTGAAGACGAACCCTGACGTCTAGGTAGCATACTTTTTGTCTTGAAAAAGCACTCTCCTTGCTGTAAGAAGGTAAAGGAAACCTTTCTTTCAGGTTAGGCTGTCATTTTAGAGCCCACTTTACCTTACTTTTGCCACATGTGTACTTAGATTTTAAATTAATTAAATTCGGCTGGACAAGGACTTATTGCATAGAGATGTTCTCTACGTGAGTTGAATTGAATGTGCCCTAAGTTAGCCAGCAGTCCTGTAAAAAACTTTACGCTTTACCTTAATCGTTTACAAAGACTTATTACATTGAGTTTATAAGGGATGTTGTCTACGTGAATTGAAGACGAACCCTGACGCCTAGGTAACAGACTTTCTTGTCTTGAAAAAGCACTCGCCTTGCTGTAAGAAAGTAAAGGAAACCTTTGTTTCAAGTTAGGCTGTCATTTCAGAGCCCACTTTACCTTACTTTTGCCACATGTGTACTTAAGATTTTAAATTAATTATAGTAATGTATCAGAATTCGGCCACATCAGAATTCGGACGCCTTGTTCTCAGCAAGTATTAAAGCTATGAGCCTCAATGGATAATAAATTGTAGCCACTTTTGAGAGAGACCAGCAGGCAGAGTAAGAGGGGGCTGCGCCTTGGCTTCATCGAACACGAGCTGTTTAAGTGGGGTGGCCGAATATAAGCAAAGTTCAGATGGTTTAATTAGAATTCGGACAAAAGCCTCTAGCGCCTTCGGTTTTGGACTGACATACTTGAATACTTCACCACTGGTAGCTCTAGCCTTCATTTTAGATGTTGCCAGATTTCATCATGAAATGTTTAACTTTCCGAAAATGTGAGCTCGATAACCAAACCTAACAACATATAATCAGAATTTGGACTACAGCTTTTTATACGTAGTTTCAACAGAACAACAGAATACTTCACAGCTGGTAGCTCTATGCTTCCTCTACAAATTTCTTAACTTTCAAAGCATAACGTTTAAGACCAAGGAAATGCGACGTTAAAAATCAAGTCATATGCGAATAAATCAAGAGTTGTACGACAAGTCACGTGCGTGCTTTGATTCTGGTGGGATTATAGTTCTGCTTTGGGTCCAGGATCCTCAATTTGCAGAGTAACAGGATGCGATAAGTACAACTGGTAAAAGAGTCTGGGAGCAATTCAAGGTAATTACTATAGCTTCAGATCATGCAGTCACGGATTGTGTTAGCTATGCCTTGTTTTCTCCTTCTTGGGAGTGTGAGTGATTTGTGATCGTAGCTACAACATCAAGGCTTCTATATAAGCAATTTTAGCATTTGCATTACAAGAGGTAGACATATATAAAATAACATACAGTACTCAAATCAATTGGTTTGCAAGAAAAGAAAAAATAGGTACATGCAGATAATAAGCCAGTGTGATGCTAGGTAAGTACATGCAGATAAAAAGCCAGTGTGATGCTATTCAGATTGGGAAAAAATATAAAATTAAAGTAGGCTAAGCACAAAAAAGAGTAGATCCAGATCATATTGTAACCAAGTGGGTAGCAAATGGGAGAGTCGAAATATATAGCTGCTGTAAGAGATAGGTGGGAATAACATCCCCACAAAGGAGGCATTGTACATATGGCCTTTGCCTTCTCTCTTTGTGGTCCTAGAAGTCCTTGGCCAAGTCCATAACTTCTGAGTCCATGAAGAGACATGCAGAGTTTTGTGGATGATTTTTGAAGAAAATGTTCAATTCTGTAAGTTTGAATAGGGCTGGTGGTGGTCATGATGACGACTGCCAGGTGCATGGTTCGCATGCATGGCAGAAGTTGTAAATAGAATTGCTTGTTCGCAGTGAAGCATATTGAAATATAATGAATACACACATAATGGACAGTATGTTCAAACATACCGACTACATGCAGCTTTTCTCGGCTGACCTGTACAGTGAAAACCAACTTCTCCACCTTCCCAATGGCTTTCTTACAAGCCTCTGTCAGCTGCTCCTGGCACAAGGAGTAGTTGGCTGATGATCTGACCATGTTGGTCACTTTGAACAGACCCTTTGTGGCATCGGCTGTCTCCTTTGCAGTTGCATAAATTCTGTCCTTAATGGCCTAGTCCTATGACATATATGGAAGCAATCTCCTATATGAATGAGTTATGAGGGCTGAGGGGGAGCTGGCCACAGCGCCGTTGCTTGTGCAATCTGCTCTGCAGCAGCATGGACTTCCTATCCACACAATGTCAGTAAGACACATATTAAAGCACATCCATCAAGACACACTGAGCTGAGCCCTATAAAATGGCTGCTGCATGCAGAATGTTTCGACTGACCTGTACAGTGAGAACCGACTTCTCCACCTACCCATGCAATGGCTTTAGTGCAAGCCTCTATCAGCTGCTCCTGGCACAAGGAGTATTCGGCTGATTATCCGACCTTGTTGGCCACTGTGAGATAGAAGCAAACTTCTCTGCATGCATCACATCTTTGTCCTTATAGCTAAGTGAGCAGTGGACCTAATGCCAAAAGAGCTCACTGTTACCTCACTGTGTGATGTCCTTCACTCAGGCCTGCCTATACATGCCTGTACCTTGCTCTTGCTAACATTGCATCCTTCAGTACTGCTTTCATAGTGGGGGCTGCACTATATTAAAGGGTCACTGGAGAAGTAACTGGTGCCTTAAACAGTACAGTATCTGTTGTTGTCAAAGCATGAAGCAGGTTTGCCCATGCTATATAAAGTATAATTACTTCAGACAGCTAATTTATAGACTTAAAATGTGTAGGGGTAATGTAAAGGCTAAAAATAAATTATGTAGTTACATTTCTTGATAGTTAGAAGAATTAACCTTCTGCCTCAAGCGTTTTTAGCCATAAACTTAGGCAAAAACGCTTGGGGCTTGCTCTGTGGCACTTGAGGGAGACTTCCTCCTATGCAGTCATTGCAAAACCATTGCAGTTGCTGAAGCTGCTTATCTGTCAGGTCGTTAAGGCCTACACATGATTGATGATACCATCGTGCACACCCATCACATTCAATCATGTCGTCATAGCCTTCAGGCATAGTGCAGTAGCAGTAAAACTGCAATTCCTTTGAAATGCTTTGAACTGGTCTAAGTCTCTAATTTACTCTGTGTACTTGTGGAAATCTTGCCAGTATTCCCTGCTCAAAACAATCTACTAAGTGACTGCTCATCTTGGGTTGATCATAAGTCACTAATGCTGGATCTTTCCCGAAACACACTTCAGTCGCATATGCAACAGCAAACAGGCCACAGTCGTGTGTACCTTGCTGTTGCTGGACAGCCAGCTTCCTAATTGTTAGGCTATTCTCTTTTGCGCATGCAGGGCCATAAATTTGAGCAATTTGCAATTCTACAGACCTCTCTAATGTGTCCTCTGTCCATAGGCTGTCCATTAGTAGTACTGTGGTGTTCTTTATCACTGCTGTGGATACCCAGTGCTTAGAATTTCCTTTAAAGATATTGGTGGAAACAAGGATAAGAATACTGTACTCACAACCAATGAACAAACAGTTATACTCTTAACCGATTAACCACCGCTTCCGGCAGGGGCACGTGACCGGTAACTGCTGTAAGCTTTTGCGGGAAATATACACGTGGAAGAAATGTTTAACCCTGTGCCTTTAACCGGTTGTAGTCTCGAAGTGAGACAATTTTTGTATAGACAAATTTCATTTTTCGAAGAGATAAAAGAAAAAAGAAATCGACAATCATTGCAAACGGTAAGCGCTCATAATTCTTTCATGATAAGAAAAGTAAGTATTGATGGACTTTAATAATATTCTTCTCCCGAAGTGAAAGGTCAGCATACGCTTTACTGTACCTGACCTTGTCATTTTTGCCACTGCACTAATAATAGTAGACATGAATGGGCATATGTTTAAGTCCATCGCTGAGGTAATTTCGAAGAAAGACAGCCTAGAATAATAAATGGTTGCTATATATGAAAAGGTGCCCTAATGGTGAATTTAAATCATCGGAAAACCTCTCGCTTTAGTAAGCGCACTTTTCCTACATATAACAGCCCACTTGTCTATACATTATAACAAGCCTATTTATATTTACTTGTAGTTGTAATTATTTCTGTCTATATATCAAAGCGAAACAATGATTAGGAAGCTTACCAAAGCGTCAAAAGCATCTATAATTCAATGAGACAGCAGTTAGAAATTTCTCCAAAGACGAAGCAGTCGCTACAAATCTGAATTTAGCAGCTGACTATTTGTTTACTTTCATTTATAACTCGCGCATATCAGAAATTACATTGGTAATTGATGTCAGCATATCTCTGTATTTTCTGTCGCATACAGGCGACAGAGGCGGTTAATGGGTTAAACTACTCAAGACACTATCCCTTTAAAATGTGATTATAGTTCAATTATCCTGCTTTAACTTGGAAAAGGCACATTCAAGTTACTTACCAATGTGTAGTATCTGCACAGCAACATCACCCTTCTTTAGGGGCACAGCACTAAAGGATAGCAATTCACCAAGTGTGGTGTCTTGAAACCCATACCACTGAGGAAACTGTTTCTGCAAAATGATCTGAGCGGCATTCATTATTGTCTTCTCACCACCATCTTTGTTTGGCAGTTATTGGTGTACAACAGTCATCATCAACTATGATGACTATGTAGGATATATATACAAAAAGGAAAAGGAAAGCGTAAATAAATAGCTAGTTTCTGAGATAACTCAATAGAAAATCAGCTCCAGTTATATAGTTCAGAACTTGAGACACTGTACATAAATCTGTAAGGAAACCCTGACATGCTCATATTAACTTTCTATAAAAGCTTTCTTCCTCGTGCACGCTCTTTGCTACCCAAATCTTTTTTAGCTCTCTGGTCACCTGAATGAAATTGAATTTAAGAGGTAACTTGCACAATAATAATTATTAATGACTTGCTTGATCACACATGCATGGGTCTCTTCTCTTTTATCTCTGCTTCTCTCTGGTTCACACTACCACATGTACTTTCTTCTGACACTTCTGCACAGTGTACAGACACATATTCATCACAGCAGAATGTACAACTCCTAAACTAATTGTTCCATGTATATGTTATGCCATTAGCAAGGCAATAGCATAATTTTAATTGACAACTCTCACAAGATAAAGAGGTTACCGCATGATCACTGGCATGGACGCATAATGCACTCACTTTTCAATCTTGCCAATTCCTTTTCTCTTGCCTTCTTTGCTCTCAGCTTCTGTTTCTCTTCCTGCTTCTTTCCCTCATCTACTTTGCATCTTGCTTCAGCTGAAGTAGTTTTAGGCTTTCCCGACTAGTCAAGACCTGGCCTGCAACTTTGCCACCCTTTGCAGGCATGCAAGGGGGTGGTTTCACTACGAAATCACTGAAAGATGTTTTCTGTCTAAGTGGGACACGTTCTGCCACCTGTACGTCTGGAGAGGACACAGGTGGTGTAGAAGGTCCATCATGCTGTGGTAATGCCTCACGATCTGATGGACGCTTACCCCTAGATGGGCTGTAGGGTGGGATATAAGCCAAGCCACTGCTTTTCACAAGCTTCATAGGGTCAAACTTGGTAGAAGTACACTTAGGCTCATCTGCTACTGCAGATCTCTGCCCGTCAAAAGGATAAATTCCAGTAACTCTATAGCTTGAAATAATGTTAGGCAAGGTCATTGCTTTATACCATGCCTCAGCAAACAGCCTACAAAAATCAAATTTGGTAATCAATTTCGCAGGGTTTACCATTGTAAATTTACGGCATCTCTCCCGCCATGCACTCTTCAGTGGAGAGAAACACCCCCTGTCTAAAGGTTGTGTAACAGGTGTTGTGTTAAGGGGGAGAACAAACATTATCACTTGCTTCTCTGCAGCTAGCGTAATGGTGGCTGGGGAGTAGTGAGAGGAATGGCCATCCATTAGAAGTATAATTGTCCTTTCACAAGTTGCATATTGCAGAAAGTGACCAGTGAACCACTGATGGAACAACTCCTGTGTCATCCACCCATTTGCTGAAATGCCATACAGCGTGCCGGGAACTTCCCCTTCAGCAAACCTAATGTTAAAACTCTTCTGATTGAGTACAACAAAGGGCGGCATAGCTGTACCTGCTGCATTTGAACAGGCCAGCACGGTGTACTGCTCTTTAGCCCCACTTGTCAAATAGCTGGTGTGTTTTGAATATACTTGACCCACTACTTAATGGCAAGTGGGATTAATTAGGAGCCCAGTTTCATTGCAGTTGTAGATGGCTCCTGGTTTGTCTAGCATACCATTAGCCTCTAAACAGTCATGTGGAATATCAAAGTAACTGTCTAGGACTTCTTTGGTAGCAGCCTTTGCTCGACAATGAGACAAGGGGATGGCAGAGTTAAGTGTCACATTTGGGTGGCATTCAGAAAAACGCTGCCACCAGCCAGGTATAACAACACGGTCGATGCCCTTAGAATCCACGATCTCTTGTACAATTGCTATTACTTGTTTCTTTGTACACGGAAAGCCAATTTGTGCCACTTGGAAAAGGAAACTGACAAGCTCACCCTCTTCTTCTCCTGTTAAGTATGAACATCCTGGTCTACTCCCTAGTGCACTCTTCCCCAAGTAATAGTCACTGAGTGTTGCCCTGGGGATGCCATACATGATTGATGCAGCTCTCAGTGATGTACGTCCATGCACATCTGCAAGGGCATGCTCCATGCTCTCACCTGTCCATGTCTTATACATACCTCGGTCAGCTTTGATAGCAGGTAACAGAGAATGCTGCAGTTGATCATGTTTCCTTTTTGCTCTTATCACCCTGCTCGCAAGAGCTGGGTGGGGAAACATCTACAATAGGCACAAATATGAAGTGTAGCTGAATAAAATTCTTTTATACAGCCCATTAACTATTTCTTGCTAACACTCATATTGGTACTGAAGAATGTGAAGTTAGAGTCCATTAAATTTTGTTTCTCACCTATACATATCATAAATCTGGTACTGTGCAACCATTACTAGCAATAGCAAGCTTCCTAACTAGCCAATAGCTATAGCTTCATCTAGTCGTTCTTTTGAAGTTAATAGCTAGAATGGATGGTTCAATACAAACCATGTATTGCTTAATTTAAGCTATAGTGCATTACCTTGAATTGCTCTCAGACTCTGCTTACACCGGTTGTACTTATGATCGGATCCTGTTACACTGCAAATTGAGGATCCTGGCCCCCACAGTAGCACTACCAATCCCGCCAGAACAAGACCGCGCACGTGACTTGATTATGTCACATTTTGTGTTTCTTAAACATTATATATTGAAAGTTAAGAAATTTGTAGAAGATAGAGCTACCAGTTGTGAAGTATTCATGTGTGTCAGTCGAAAACTACTTTTGAAAATGGCTTTCTGTTGAAACTATGTATAGTCCGAATTCTGATTATATGTTGTTAGGTTTGGTTATCAAGCGGATCAGCCGTAATATACAGACACGGCGTCCATTTGCAATTATGATGTAACGAATCACTTATGCTTCATATGACGACTCCTTTCCAAGTGTCCGTGGGCGCTTATCTAAATCCAGCGATGAAGTTGATTGATGCTGATCAATCAATCGTCTGTGGCCGTTTTACACTTATTTCACTCCTAGTTTCACCCGTAAGTTCCCTTGCCCCTAGCCCATCTGTTATTACGTTAGTACTTGCGTTTCTTTTTAAAAGCTTTGGCGTGTGTCTAAATACTTTTTAAGGCTCAACGCTTTTAAGGTATTTCATTGTTGTTTGTAAACAAGGATAACCTTAATTTATAGAAATGTTTATAGTTTAACTGTGCCTGTTGTAAGTTGTTAAGTTAAGCAACACCTAAGTTGTTGATGTAGCAAATGAATGCTCGTTATGAATTAGGGTTTGGTTTAGATAGTTGGGTTAGGGTTAGGGTTAGCAATGTATGGTGAGATATAGGGCAAATTTTTAAAAAAAATCATTTTTTATAAAACTCAATGGTTATACTTTATGGATGTCTGTGAGTGTTAATACCAAGTTAAAGCTTCATATCTCTCCATTTTCTAGAGTTACAGCACCAAAATTATTGTATATTGTACTTTAACTTAGGGTTAAGGTTAGGATTTTGATTTTAGTTACTAATTACCTTTGTTTCTTTCTACAGATAGAAGAAGAAAGAGAAGAGACAGCAAAATAACCTATTTAGTATTCATTTTTGTAAAACTAAGATAGTAATAATAATATTAATTAACATTTAATTGCCAAATTGTGGCTACTTTTAGTTACGAAGCTGTGAATGATGTAATCCAACTTGCGTAACCACCATGTACCGGTATATACGGGTATCACGCAATTGTGGGTACGAGCTGTAATTAAGTTCATAAGTGTGCATAAACATTACCAGCGACCTTTTCCAAGATTTTTTGTGCATTTAATAGAATTCATGTGTCTAATTAAATTCACTCATTGTCTAATTAAATTCATTCGCAATATTTAGGCGTTTTTTACAGCGGTTTTAAAAAATGTCATTTTTGGAAATTGGGAAGGTTACTTTTGGACCACAAGATGATCTACTTGATTGGTTTCAATCAAAAGGGCTGCTGGCAAGCAGCAGGACCTGTTCCTGTGGCACAGCTATGACCATGTTTCCACGCCAAAATATCTCGGACAAATTCAGGTACATTTAAAATTAATGAAACTTATGTACAATAAAAATAGGATAAAAATAATTATAATTATGTAATTATCACATAGATGGAGGTGTCCTGCATGTCACAAGTGTGCCACACTCAGGGAGGGGAGCTGCTTCAGTAAATCTAAGCTCACACTACAGAAGTGGCTCCTCCTCATGCACTGGTGGGCCTTCGAAATAGCTGTGACAACTGCTGCTGCCCAAATAGAGGTCACCGAGAACACGAATGGAATGTGCTCCACCAAGCTGTGTTCTCTGCAGATTCTCCTTGGAGGTCAAGGGGTGGTGGTGCAAATCGATGAGTTGCTATTTTTCCACAAACCTAAGGTATATAAAATTACAAAGAAATGATGATTGAAAAAGAAATTAACATTTAAATTCAATTAACATTCGAAATGTACTTATGTATACACAGAATCACAGGGGCAGACCTCTAAGGCAGGAACGATGGGTGTTTGGGTTATGTGACACTTCCTTCGACCCAGCCCTTGGGTACATGGAGCTGGTGCCTGACCGAAGGGCTGGTACTCTGCTGCCAATCATTCAAACTCACGTGAAGCCAGGCACCATCATCGCCTCTGATTAATGGAGGGTGTACAGTAATGTTGGGCAGCTACCCAATGTAGTTGCACACAGAACTGTAAATCACAGCTTTAACTTCGTGGGTCCTACTGGGACCCACACGCAAAACATTGAAAGCTACTGGAATAGAGCAAAAATTATATTTAAAAATATGAGAGGGGTTTCGGAAGAACAACTGCCATCCTACCTGGACGAGTTCATGTGGCGGGAGAGGTATGGGGTATCAAAAAGGGAAGCGTTTCAAAACCTAATTGCACACATCAAACAACAATATCCTGTTTAGATACTTCATCTTTTACATTTACACTATTAATATCCGTTTTTGTAATCATAGATAGTAATGATTGGATTGGAAAATACTAAATAAATCAAGGGTTTGTTTACAAACAAACAATGAGTAAACAAACACCAACAGTTGAGAATACATACTTAATATGACAACAAAAACGGGTGATCATATGCCAATCTTTAATTAAACTGGAATTATATTATAGCATTTAGTTGGGATTCCCTAAGAGGGCCAAATTACAGAACGCCTGAACCATAGGCGCTCTGTAATTTTTCGGAAATTTTTTTAACGCAAAATCAGGGGAAGAACCATAACAAGGAAGAAAAATCATGGACACAGCCAACGATCCCAACTAACAACTTACGGGCGCATCTGATTTTCGAAAGCGTAAGGTAATCCTTCCATCCATCAACCCCTATGAACAAGCAAAGAAGTAAAGGCAGTTAACTCCCAGCGAAACTTCGAAGCGCCTCTTGAAATGATGCGTGAGTGATTCGTTACGTCAAAATTACAAATGGACGCCGTGTCCATATATTACGGCTGATCCAAAAACTGAAGGCGCTAGAGGCTTTCGTCCGAATTCTGATTAAACCATCTGAACTTTGCTTATATTCGGCCACCCCACTTAAACAGCTTGTGTTCGATGAAGCCGAGGCGCAGCCCCCTCTTACTGTGCCTGCTGGTATCTCTCAAGAGTGGCTACAATTTTATATCCATTTGAGGCTCGTAGCTTTAATACTTGCTGAGAGCAGGGCATCTGAATTCTGATGTGGCCGAATTCTGATACATTACTCTAAATTCAGCGGGACAAGGACTTATTGCATAGAGATGTTCTCTACGTGAGTTGAATTGGATGTACCTTAAGTTAGCCAGCAGTCCTGTAATAAACTTTACGCTTTACCTAAATTGTTTACAAGGACTTATTGCATAGAGTTTGTAAGCGATGTTGTCTACATGAATTGAAGATGAACCCTGATGCCTAGGTAGCATCGCGCTTGCTTTGCTGTAAGAAGGTAAAGGAAACCTTTGTTTCAAGTTAGGCTGTCATTTTAGAGCTCACTTTACCTTACTTTTGCCACATGTGTACTTAGATTTTAAATTCATTTTGAATGTGTAATCAATTATAATATGTAGTCACATACCATTTCCTTATCGTTAAACAAACATTGTTTATTTTAAACAGCGTCTATAGACGTGCTACACAAACATTCAATAGGTGAATTGAAGTGAAAATATCAATCGCACGTAGGAATCAGTTCAGGTGAGTAATAAAGTGTACAATTGTACAGTCATGTAACCTAGTCTGTGTGTTATCCATTGTCAAATCGACTTCTCGATTGTTCCCCCAAACACTACTCAAGGTCCTGTAATGGATTGGATGGTGAGCCCAGTGAAGAAGAACATTTTGGAAATGTCATCTTTCTCCCAGTTGTTTAGTTATACTTTAAGTAAACAATCAGTTCAGGTGAAAGTAGTTCCAGGCATAGCATGCTGATGTTTGAACCTTCGTATTTCTGAAACTTCAGATTGTCTTCTGTACCTATCTATTGTGACTAACACTATCGAAAGTCCAGCTCGGATTTTAGTGTTGATTTCAGTGAATAGGTTTATTGGGCAACTAAAAGCATTGAGAGATTTCTAGGCTTTGCTATGTAATTTGTAGCTTCTAAAAACTGTATTCTTAGCATAATAACAGGATGAATTGACTATATGTAATGTATTTTCATAGCAGGGTTTTGTGCAGTGTTGTTCTCATTGAATTGAGTTGATTTTACTTTGAAGACTAAGCAACAAGCAAAGAGGGATACCTAGACTTTTCTATAGTCCTTCATGCACTCTCATTACCAGAAATTAGTCAAAAATGTAATGATGGATGCCATGCATTTGAGCATGACAATAAGATGGATTGTGCATGGGCTGGGGTGAATGTTGAAATACAACAACAAATTTGTTGGGACATCATCAAATTACGTATACATATAAAAGAAGTATTTTTGAACATCTTTTATCTTTTGTAAAGTTGTGGCTTTGAAAAAAAGTCATTTTTGTTTCTTTAATATATTAATACTTGTATGAAATGTAAGTTAGTCTATTGCAATAGTCTAATAGTAATTCTAATGGTAGTCATAGTTACGTGCAATAAGATGTAGCAACAGCCTGCTTGGTGAAGGTGGTGGTACAGGCTGTGGTTTTAATGTTGTTGATGGAGCAGGGGCTTCTACTTTGGCTGCTTCCACTTTAGCCTTCTCTTTTTTCCTCATTCGTCTTTCCTTCCGCAATATCTCACTCTAAATATATTGTATCAACATGTATATAATACAGACTTTGTATCATTATATACACTTACCACTTTTTCTTCGGTTTTTTGTTTCTCATTTATCTACATGAAAGAATAACGAAAAACATTTGTCTTATGCTGCACCTCCTCCATATGCCGTACCTCTTCCATATGCCGTACCTAGCTGCAAAGCAGAAAAAATGCATACATTGAAGAATAGCTGGACATTCCACATTTTTACTATTATTAACATTGCTTTTACTTACATTTCGATTATTCTGTCAGCACAGCAGTGCCACAACTATCATTAGTTGTGTGATGGCCTATGTACATAGTGGAGGTATTAATAGTAACTTGCACTGAGCCATGTGCACTTTTACACATATAGCAAACAGTATATTTCATGCACTTACTATTCTTGCCATCCATCCGCCTGTAAAAAAAGGAGTACCAAAGCCCCTATTATCACCGTGTAAAGAGCCTATGTGCAGTGTGGATGTATACCAAATAGATGGTAGATTTGTCGAATTAAATACAGTCTAACTCACAAAGTAACCCGACGCTAGGAATATGGCTGTTGTGTTCACTGCACTAAGCACCTCTACTCTCAATGCCATTTCTTTCGTTGGAAAATGTCTAAAAACCATGGAAACGATGGTAAGCAGTTGCACACGTTGTATGCGGTCATTATTGCTATGGAAATCGTTAATCGTTCCGAGCTCAAAGATAGGCAACTAGTGTTCTCTTTACGAAATTGACGCTGTTCATGAATTCTCCTAGTCGGAAGCTTCCCTCGAGCTTTCAGGAATTCATCCTATTTGCACTGTGTGCGATACTTAGCTGCCATACAGCGTGCTTTTCAGCACTAAATCGGTGATGGGAGACTTCGCTGAGGTAAGTAATTTATTTTCTCTAATTGGTGTTAGTGTGTATGAGCTGTGTAAACAGTTGTTGGGCTGATATTCATATATAGCTAACCGAATAAGTTGTCATATTTGTTCAACACTGTTCTTTGGCAATTAGCTATAAAATATGAAATACTGTATATCGGTAAATGAATCCATGTGTCAAAAGAATATGAATTAAATGTATTCGCAATCGTTTGACACGTATTGATTTAACCACAACGGTTTACTGCTATATAGTTGACATCGTGAAATGATTCATTTTGATTGCCAAGAGAATCATTCGAGTAGTGACCTGGTAATAATTACGAATAGCGACGATTTTTCTAATGATATGAATGTAAATCTAAGATGCGGAAAAGTTTGATAGAAGTATAATTTGGGCATAATGCTATTTGATTGACGATGCCACCCAGTGTAGCAGGTGAACAAATGTATAATCTGCATATATGCCACTATACGCACAACAGAGAGTTGAGTATGCCTAAGTTACAAGCTCCACGATCTAAGGTTATATGTAGGTCCAAAAGTCCGTCCAACTTAAAGGTTGTCTGCGAAGAAATGCTGGCACAAAAATTGTCCTAATGGGCCTACGATTGCCAGAAGCTTCCATGTTTTGAGTTTACATTCAAAACATTTGAAGGTGCACTAGAGGATCTTGTAACATAATGCAGACACTTTTACGTATACATACTATATGCATGTGTGCAGGTCTCATCAATTATATCTATTGAAATATATTCAACATTTCAAGCTACTGTCAACTACATATTAATGAAGTAAATACAACCTGCAACACGTATGCAGTTATAAAAAATTTTAGTCTCTCAACCTCGCAGTGTAGGGTGAAGCAAGGTAAATACGTATATTGCGATATTCCTTGAGCCATGCACTTCAGCTATTTTCTGTTTCCTGTTCCACATTTTAGCTTCCTTTTCCAGTTCATTGATTTTGGCTCTCTCCTTCACATAATGACCTAAGACAAAAAAACATCATCACATGACAATCACGTCATCCTATCTCTGGTACTCTATAATCTTCAATGTTTTGTCTGAAATGCTTTTCAACTTTGTCATTCTCCAATATACACATAGTAGACACTGTGTTATCCTATAGCTAAGGCTGAGTAAGGGGTGTGGTCCTTTAGCTAAGGCTGAGTAAGGGGTGTGGTCCTACAGCTAAGGCTGAGTAAGGTGTGTGGTCCTACAGCTAAGGCTGAGTAAGGGGTGTGGTCCTATAGCTAAGGCTGAGTAAGGGGTGTGGTCCTATAGCTAAGGCTGAGTAAGGGGTATGGTCCTATAACTAAGGCTGAGTAAGGGGTGTGGTCCGATAGTTAAGGCTGAGTAAGGGATGTGGTCCTATAGCTCAGGCTGAGTAAGGGGTGTGGTCCTATAGCTAAGGCTGAGTAAGGGGTGTGGTCCTATAGCTAAGGCTAAGTAAGGAGTATGGTTCTATATAGCTAAGGCTAAATAAGGGGTGTGATCCTATAGCTAAGGCTGAGTAAGGAGTATGGTTCTAAAGCTAACGCTAGGTAAGGGGTGTGGTCCTAAAACTAAGGCTGAGTAAAGAGTATGGTTCTATATAGCTAAGGCTGAGTCAGGGGTGTGGTCCCATAACTAAGGCTGAGTAAAGAGTATGGTTCTATATAGCTAAGGCTGAGTAAAGGGTGTGGTCCTCTAGCTAAGGCTGAGTAAAGGGTGTGGTCCTATAGCTAAGGCTGAGTAAAGGGTGTGGTCCTATAGCTAAGGGATGCAGTTGTAGAGCTAAGGTAGAGTGAGGGGTGGGGTGTCCTATAGGCAGGGTGGAGTGAGAGAGTTAAGGGGTATGGTCATCACATTGTGAGTACCTTGTATCCATGGTAATATTAATTCGCATCAATATGCGTAAATGTGTATTAATCCTTTTCACGCTGCATATGAATTCGACTCCTCGATGCCTCTTAGTGTAAAACAAATAGTATGGAAAGTAAAGCCTGATGATACTGTCATACGGTATCATAATGAAAAACAGCGAATGGTACATACATCCATTCGTTGGCACATTTATATGCATGTTGTCTCAACGGTTTGGAGTGATGGCAGTGAGTCGGTCTTTGGGGGCAAGCATATGTATACAAGCCCAACTAGAAAGCATTCAAAGGAATGCTGCTATATACAAACCAAAATGATGAATGAATAAGATGGCACTCACCATTGGGTTGTTGGCTTACCTCAAGGCTTTTCGCCAGCGTGATGACTGTGAGTCAATTCGGAACGAGATCTCGAGCAAATATGTTGCTAAGTCGATCCGTGCTGCTAAGGACATTCTGTGGAGCGATTGCAGCACTGATCTGTCGAGATTAAAGCTGGAGAAGAAAGTGAGACGAAACTCGATGGTACGCTCTCAAGAACTGTCCGACCTTGATGATATTATCGAGGCTTTTGATATGCTGGATAGCGATGCTTGTCTACCAGAGGTCGTCTGCTCGGTGGAGGATCTCCTTTAGATGCCTCAACTTCTCCCTTTGTGTGGCGTTGAGCGAGTGTCTGAGGATGTTTGCACTTTGTGAGTAGATCTCTGCTCCCGTCTCGAGGGTATTGAAAAAAGTCTTCAACACTCTCTCTCTACTCCCTCTGTGTCTGAGAATGGGTCCAATGCAAATTTGCATAGTAGTTCGTCTCAAAGGCAAGCTCCTGACACGCTCAAACGAGGAAGTAATATTGTTCTTTTTGGTATCCCGGAAGATAAGGATCTTTCAATTGTTTGTGATGTTCTGCAGGCTGCATCTGAACCCACCCGCCCTAGACCTATTCTCATTAAGCTCAACTGTCCTTAGGACAGGCGAATTTTCCTTGCTGGATAGAAGCGGTTGTCAAGCATCAATGAAATGGAAAAGTACTTCTTACAGCCAGATCTGCCTGTAGAAGAACGCAAGAAATGGAGAGCTGCATATCTGGCACGGATAACACCAGCTAGGAATTTCCACTCCACTGATCCACAATGACTGATGATTATGCAACGTTGGTACAAGAGAAACTCTCAATAGCATCATTTAACTGTCATGTATACTATAATGGTCTTTCCTATATACCTGTTCTTCTTGATTGCTCTCATATTGTCCTGTTACAAGAACACTGGCTTTCGGATTCAGAGCTAGGTAAACTCTGTTTTGATGGTTTTGTCAATCACACTATATCTGGCTTTGATAGCTCCACATTGTTATATTGGCGTCCTTTTGGAGGTTGTGCTCTATTCAGCAAGTTAAAGCATCATCTCATCGATTTTGTGCTGGCAAGATTGTCCTCCATAACTGTACTTGTCTTTTAGTGAATGTCTATTTACCAAGTGATTATCGATCTGATAATGGCAATCAACATCTTAGTGACACACTTGGGGAGCTTTGCGGTCTTATCTCTACAGTGACCCATGACGTCTTGGTGATTGCTGGAGATTGGAACATAGATATGCAGCGACCGTGCAGTTTTACTGACATTGTGCAATCTTTCCTTAGTGAGTTGAACCTCTCTTTTGCAGATTTGAAGTATGCAGATGATATTAGGTTTACTTATATGAGTCATAATGGGTCTAAGTCTTGGCTTGATCATGTAGCTGTCTCTAACTGTATTCTCCCATTAGCAATGTAAATACAATCAGTGATGGTAGGAATTTATCTGAACATAATCCCTTAGTTTTCTGTATGGACTCACCCTGCACTGCAGGTGATTATAGAATTTCTACAGCTACTGAAACAGTTACCACAAGGGCTTGGTGTAAAGCCAATAATCATCACATTAGTATATAGTTGGGCATGCACTAGAGTCTCTGAACATTGAGCTGAACGATGACATCATCTCCTGTTGCAATCCAACCTGCACAGCTCATCAGCAACAGTTTGAGCAAGTGCGTGATCAGCTTGTTAAGTGCCTTAAGGATGCTGCAGACTGTTCAATCCCATGCAAAGGACCTGGCAAACAACCCTGCATCGCTGGGTGGTCACAGTTTGTCAAACCGGAATTACAGGCTAGCCAGCGGTAGCATAAGCTCTGGCTTGATGCTGGTTCTCCTTCTGCTGGTGTTCTATTTCAGCTCAAAAGCATTGCCACCGTAGATACAAGTATGCTGTCCGACATGTAAGGAGAAGACAGGAGCATATCAGTCGTGAAAAGTTGACTGAGGCATTACTTCAAGACCCTAACCACGGTTTCTGGTCTGAAGTGCATCGAGCTGTCGGTAGAAAAAAGGTCCTTCATCTCCAGTTGTTGATAATGTTACTGGGTCTGTCAACATTGCCAATCTGTAGTCCAATAGTTTCAAGCACCTGTACAACTCCATTGACAGTTCTGTCACTACAGAACTGCTAGATAATCTTGAATCAGTTCTAACTTCAGTGGATATTGCTGCCATATTTGTGTCATTCCAGGAGGCCATTGGGAAGCTCAAGCGTGGAAAGGTTGGTTGTGACTCACTGGCTGCAGACCATATTCTGAATGCACCTGCTTCATTACATCATTTTCTTACATGTCTGTTTACATCACTGCTGAGACACGGTTCATGCCATCTGTACTCCGTGATGCCACTATTCAGCCAATACCTAAGGGTTCAAAAAATCCATCTCTCTCTGCAAATTACCGTGGAATTGCCTTCCATCTTCTCTCAGTAAAGTTCTTGAGTGGTCTATTCGTACTACCTGGAGTCAATACCTCATCACCAGTGGTCTACAATTTGGCTTCAAACCGGGCTTCTCTACCACCTTGTGTACTGGTGCCTTGAAAGCTGTCATTAACCGTTACTTGAATAAGAGTTGTAAAGTATATGCTTGTCTGATTGATGCATCAAAAGCCTTTGACACTGTTGACCACAGCATTTTGTTTCAGAAACTGCTGGATAGAAGGATGCCCAAGCATGTTGTCCGCCTCTTACTCCACTGGTACAAGACTCAGAAATTGCGGGTCCAATGGTCTGGTAGAGCCTCTGATTATTTTAAGGTCTCCAACGGGGTTCATCAAGGCGGTGTATTTAGCCCAATATTGTTTACAATCTACCTTGATGGCTTGCTAGAATTGCTTTGTGCCAGTGGTCTTGGCTGTTAATGGGAGGATTACTTCTCTGGGGCTTTATGTTATGTAGATGACCTAACCATTCTTGCTCCATCCCCAGAAAGATGCTTGCCCTTTGTGAAGAATATGCTCAGTCCCACCGCATTCAATTTAATCCCAGCAAGACTCAACTTAAATGTTTTAGGCGTACTGCAGTTTCTGATCGCACCCGCTTCTCTCTCTGTGGTCCGCACCTCCCTTTGGTTGACTCAGTTGTCCACCTTGGGAACACTCTCCAGCATGATCTGTCTGATAAATTGGATATTCAATTAAAATCGATAACATTCATCCACCAGGCTAACTCTGTTCTATTTCAATTTAAAGGGTGTGATCCAGTGACAAAGATGAAACTTTTTAATGCTTACTGTCTTTCACTGTATGGCTGCTCATTGTGGAGGCTTGATGCCCCTGACCTCAAATCTCTAAATGTTTCATTTAGCAAGGTTATCAGGTGAATCTGGAAGTTACCTTATAACTGCCATACATCTCTTGCCCACTCTGTTGGATTAACTGCCAGTATCTATAACATTATTTATTCTAGATTTAAGAAACTACTATAAAGTGCATCTTCTCACCCATCTAGACTTATCTGTTCTGTATTTTGGGACAGCTCTCAAGTTTGCAATTCAAGCTTTGTAGGGTATAACAATATGTATGGAAACTCTCATTGTAAATCCTATTCCACTCATGATGTTGCTGTGGGCTATCTAATTAGAGAAATCCAAGACACTCACACTGTCATTCCTCACTTTAGTCAACATGAATTAGACATTATTGTGTCTTCAGCATCAACTATGTAACCATTTTAATCATTTTGCATTTGTCTCTGTTTTTTTGCACCTTCACTGGTGTGTTTCAATAATAATAATAATAATAATAATAAAACTCGCTTAAGATGCACAATGTCTACAGAATATATAGCCTTAATGCACAACAAATCTACAATTATCTTGCTCATTTCATTATGCCAAGAATACACATGGAATGTCTTAACATACAATCGTTATTATCTATATAATGCTTGCATAACAAAACACTCTATATACATGATTATCTTACAAGTTATTGTTGGCAAAATGTTTGTTGGTAAGTTGACATAAGCTAACATTACTGTACAAAATTATAATATGTCTACTTGGTCTTCTCATATTGATTTCTTTCATGTCTGTGTATAGAGTATCATGAAATTGATTGGAAAGTTGCTTCCAACTGAAGGTAAACTGACAATGTGTAGTCATCGCTCTAAAAGATGTAAACATTGTATGAAACATAACCCTGGTAAGTCATGCACAGTGTACACTGTGGTACACTGTTTAGTCCTACAAAGGCCTGCAATTAAAAGCAATTGGTCTATTGGCTGTTGCTACCTTTATATTCTTTGAAATTTACACACTTCAAGTTCGACTAGTAGCTAACTGTAAAGACTATCCTAGTGCTTTTGTTCAAACATGCTATGGTACTGCTTTGCATGATCCAACACAATACTCTATCCATGCAAATGAAGAAAACTTAAACCGTTTGGTTTGCCGTGAGTATGCATACATTAAAACGATTTGAACAGAGACGGTAGATTAGAGGAAGCTTTTTGTCTACATTTTTTAATTAAGAGTAGCTAAAAAGAGAGGGAATACAAGATAAATAAAAACTAAAAATATATGGCACTTCTGTATGGTTATCCTTGTCACATGCTACTACAGAGTTTTCAAAAGACATCCCTTACCTGGCCTTTGTCGGTCTGTATGTTCTCTGGTAAGGATGTCACCATGTTTAAATGTTTTCTTAATGAGTTATTGACGCTACACACTTTTTATTGTGGATAAAGTCGATGTCTAGATGAACAAGTATTTCGCCTCCTGTACTCGAATTATTTGGGCGCTTTGTTGGCCTTTAATATATAAAATCATACTCCTAAGGATTGAGGACGCTTAAGAGCTTAAATAACGATAGAAAGGCTTCGTTAACTTAAGCTTGCTGAACGCCGCCATTTGCAAAACCCATTATATACGAACATCGGAAGTATATAGCAAAATATAAGAAAGATTGGGCGCCCACTGTTAACACTATCATTGTGTTAATAGATATCCTCTGTTTTATTACTCCTTTGAGTAAAAGAAGTCTATTGTTACAGTATATTGTTCCACGTTTGTCCTTGGTGATTTTGCTTTGAATCAAGTGAGTTTATTGATTACACAAGAAATATAGTTACTAGCTAAATAAATATTGGTAAGAAAGAAGTTAACTGTCTAATCAAATAAGTTCACTGAGGAATATAGTTTACACTATCACTAACACTTTTATTATTTAGACAGGAGTGCCCCTTCAGCCAGTGGCTGGTCTACCAGGGGGTCCTGCAAAAACGTACAATAACAGTACATACAACACAGACACACATACAATAACTCAGTCAATGAAATCAGTTTGTTATCTGCAGGGGGCAGTGTCTGTAGTTAGGAGGTGCTATTATTGAAAATCTGGTCTGGGCTTGAACTTGGCACATCCCATAATCACTCAATCTTGAATCTTTTGCCTTTTTAAGCTCTAGATCATCAGCATCCGTAGATACTAGCTAAAGAACTACATACAATGACAGACTTCTTCTAGGGAATCTGTGACTTGACATACTTGTTCAACTGTTCTCTAGTTCATATACTACTATCTTCTTGAGAGAAGAAACACAAGAACTGAAATTGTTATTTAAGACGTCAAAATAAGTTTGACACATAATCTAGCTACCTATCTTGAATGATATTTTAAACACTAAAACACATACATGTGTATTGCTAGTCATGTGAACGTTGCTTTGTTTCTGTAAATGGTTTGCAAGTATCAACATCCAATTCCTAGGACAGGTTGTATACATGCAGCCTGTTTCGCCCAATACCAGGGCTTATCAGCTTGGATGGGATTTCTGGTGTGAATAATCACATCTTACGTGTAATTCACATTTGGTATGATCATCACACCAGTTTTTTTACAGTGCATCATAGGTACAGCATAGCATTGTCAGTAGATATATACACAAAAGGACAGACAGTCAATAGTAAATGTTTGCTATATCTTGATACTTTTTGGACCAGTGAAGGCCCATGAGTTTTGACATGTCTGTCTCACAGCTTATGTTTCTCTTATGTTTCTGCAGAATAATATTCACAATACATTAGTTTCAGCAGTCAGAAAATTGGTGAGAAGTACGTACATAGGTAAATGTCTAAAATATGCCAAACTTCTTTAGATCTTGCTACAGTTGTAATAAAAGTGTGCATGTTAGGCAAAAACAGTGCAATCACTGTGGTGTCTCTTTGAAATCTAAATCAGTAAAAAACACTGGAATATGTAAAGGAATTGCAAAGGGTAGACCTCTGGGTACAACTGCTTCAGCTGGGTACAGTGTTTCTAATGGTAGACCTGCAGGTACCAGTGTCAAAACTGGCTACAATGTTTCCAATGGCAGTCCCACAGGTACCACTGCTGAAGCTGGCTATGATGTCGGTAAGTCCGGTGGCAGACCCACAGGTACCACTGCTGAAGCTGGCTATGATGTCGGTAAGTCCGGTGGCAGACCCACAGGTACCACTGCCGAAGCTGGCTATGATGTAAGTGGTGGCTGACCCACAGGTACCACTGCCGAAGCTGTCTATGATGTAAGTGGTGGCAGACCCACAGGTACCACGGCCGAAGCTGGCTATGATGTAAGTGGTGGCAGACCCACAGGTACCACTGCTGAAGCTGGCTATGGCATTGGTGTAGCAGGTGGGAGACCTTTAGGTGCTGTAGATGAGCAATCAAGAAGAACCAACACCGCAGCACAATGTCAGCAGACATGCACAAGACTAAGTGAAGAAATGTGCACAAATCAAAAGGAAGTTGAGAAACAATGGTGCACTGATAGCAACATGCTCAATGTTTCAAAAGGCAAACTTAAAAGAATTAAAAATCTCATAGTTAAACAAAAGAAGTTGGACACTTTACCCCTTGGCAAAGCTATTTGTTGGAAATGTGGGAAAATACTCTATTCCACTGTAGACAACAGTCGGACATGCCTTATTCCCCCTCCCAGGGACGTTACCATAGAAAAGGCACCTGGAGCTGTATATCTGAACGCTTTGCCTTATGAGCACAAGCTAACATTTATCCATACCAATGGTAAATGGTACAGCTGCCGAGTGTGCAAAAAAGGAAAGGCCATTCCCACAGACCAACATGTTGGGGATGTCCACTTGCCTGCACATTCCAATAGGCCCAAAGTAAGTGAAAATTGGAATATGGAGTTGCCAGGAGCCATTGCTAATCTAGCTAATGACTACGAGAAGAGGCAAGTCAGTCTGTCTGGGCTGTACTCAACTACATTACGTGAAGCTACACCCAGACAGTCTAGACATGTCCTAGGCCAAGTGTACACAGGTCACAGGCAGGAGAGACACTATTATGGGCTTTTTGGCTTTTTAGCTACGAAAGAAGTCGACATAAAAGAACACAGTAAAAAAACAGAAAGTGATGTCAGAATACAAAAGGCACTCAAATGGATGAAAAGGCACAACCACCTGTACAGCGAATTTTATTCCAACTTTGAAACACTGTACAGGTACCAGTCAAGGCCCTCAATTCTGAATCCCAAAATTCTTGAGCAGCCTTTCGCCTATGATGATCTTCTTCAACAAGAGGCACTTTGGATGATTTTCCCTTCCAGGTCACACTATTTTGACCAGTTCCCATCAATTCATGGGGCGCAGCAAGTAGCTGGCCTACAGCACCCTAAAAACTGTCAAAGTGACAAATTAGAAGAGGCTATTCACAAGATCAAGGACATGACAAAGCTTCACTATGGTGAAATATACCTTGAGCCAAATCTATTTCCACATCTCCATCCATATGGCTTGGGTGGATGGTACTATGGCTGTCCAGTGGAATTCGCTGATCATGCAAAGATGAGGCTGTATGACATAAGGAGTTGGTTTGCCAGGGATCGCCAATATCCCTTTTACAAGTTTGATTTAATGACAAAGTTAAGATTAAAAGCTTTTACTGCAAAAAATGTCAATATTTCTCAACAAACAGAAAAATACTGGAAAGTCTTTGGCCTAGATCTCATTGCCATGACACAGACCAGGGGGCTTCCTGATTTCTTTGTAACTCTTACAGTGAATGATGCTTGGCCGCACATCCAGGCCACTGTCAAATCAGGGTGGGGTGCAGCTAAGTAGACAGAGGACATACATCTGGAAGCTGCAACCAACTCTGAGGCAATAGGAACCTACCCTGACATCTCTGTAATGGCTGCAGAAGAGAGGTTCCAATTGTTCATGAAAAACTACCTGAAAAATCCCAAAGAGTCCCCATTCGGCAAGGTGGTGGACTATGTATGGAAAAAGGAATATCAGAAGCAAGGAGCAGTTCATTGGCATATGCTTCTCTGGATAGAGCCTGGAACTATTCCAGATGATGCAGCTACAGCCAAGATGCCTCGTTCCAATGATACCAATGACCCCACAGCATGATATATCAGAAAATTAGTGAAAAAGCTGCAAATGCATGGCACTTGTACCCCAAAGAGCTTTCAAAAGGCATTTGGTCATACTACAAGCAAATGCAAGTTTGGCTTCCCATACCATGTACCTCAAGCAAGTGATGAGTTAAATGAAGACAATACTCGCTACTTCTATTAGCGACGTCATGATGAGGACAAATTGGTTGTTCCCTACAACCTCGAAACACTTGTTGCTTGGGGTGCAGGAATCAATGTTCAACGAGTGAGTATGCATGGCTTTGAAATGTATTTAGCAAAATACATTTCCAAGGCTGAGCCTACCACAAATATTGAGCTACCTGAAAATGCATCCGCCCCAGAAAGGTACTTAAAGACAAGAGTGATTGGAGCTATTGAAGCTCTTGAGATATTAATGAGCTATCAGCAGCACTCCATGTCACGTTTAGCTATCTACCTGCCCACTGAAGTGCAACCAGTCACAAGAGTCCTCAAACAGAAGAGGCTCCTTGAAGATCTTCCTGCAGAATCAGAAGATATTTTTATGCAGGAAAATCTAAAATCTATTTACAAAGAGCAAATCACCTGAAGAACCTAACTTATCCAGACAACTTTAAATGGTGGCGTCAGGTTCTTCCAGGTGAGCAAAGTACAGCTGTCAAAAAATGAATAAACAAAAAAGCATTTTACAGCTAATGATGACAATTTAATTCAAACTGACAATGGCGACTTTGATGAATATTACAAATACAAATCAGTCCGGGAGAGGAAAGTGTCTTTAATAAGTAGGAAAATTAAAGATAACATGCACCTTATCCCCACTGATAGTAAAATGACAGCAACTTTGCTACAGCTTGAAAAAGCCAAAAATCCACAAAATTTAATAGATATATTTGTTGAAACATTTTTCAATGAATCACTAAATCGTGTGGAAAAAGTTGATGAAACAGATGTCAAGGATGCTGAAAGGTTCCTTCAAAAGATTGATATTAAACATTCTACTGAAATCTTCAGCAAACCACACTGGCTACATGATGACTTGTCCACTAAACCACTTTTAATAAAATCACTCTCTCAGTATCCAGCTGGCACTATCTTAGTGGACAAGTGAGGGAAATACTAGAGAAGGAGAGCTAAAGTAGCAGTTACTAGATTTCATTTTTTGGCTCCTGCTGGTGAGACACAGGAGCAATTCTATGAGCAGAAATATCTCTTGAATATTCCCTTAACCAAAGAGGATACTATAACTAGTCAACCTCCACATTCATGGATGCAGCTATGTGTGGAAAATGGTCTTTGTGACAAGGAAGGCGATGCACTAAATTGCCTCCACACAGCTGTATCCAAAGGATTCAAATATGAAGATTTGAAAACACTAGTTAAACTTTTTGTAGATAACAAGTTCATTTCTGCTAATGAAGGTGATGTTTTTATGGCCAATATCCCACTTGGTGCTGAAACAAATGAAGAGGAAGCTGAAGTCACAGACACCTTGTTGGGAGATGTCAGCACTGATTATGGTACTTTGCTACCGCATACCAATGCAAACCTGCAAAGCTACAAAGACAAATACACACCCTCACAAAAGCGTGGGTCACTGAAAAAATTGAAAGTGTTATAAAAATTTCTGCCGCAATAGTTGATCCTGCAGGAACAGGTAAGCCATTTGTCCTGAATGCCATTGTAGCCCATTGCAGGAACAAGGGCTTAGTTGTGAGTAAACGTGCTCCTAGTGGTGTTGCTGCACACCTAATAGGAGGAGTTACACTGCATCAGTTCTTTAAACTCGATATCGACCTAAAATGTGGTCTGGAGCATGGTACAGCTCAGACAACCTCTTTGAGAAAGACTGATGTAATTATAATAGATGAATTTTCCATGATTGATGCAACATTATTTTTAACAATTGAAGGACTCTGCAGACGTTACGCAAACAAAGGTAGTTCTAAGCATCCTTGGGGAAGTAGACACGTCATTCTACTTGGTGATCCTGCTCAGTTGCCAGCTGTGTCCAACAAGGACATATTTGGTACTTACTTATGGATGACTTTTAACATGCTACTGTTAAGAGAAGTAGTTAGAGCCAAAGACCCTGACCTGCAATGTCTCCTTGATAAAGTCAGGCTTGGCATACATGATGCAGAAGTTCATAAGATTTTGCATTTCAGAAGGGAGCAGGAAGATTTATGGAAAGTAGATATAAAAGCTACAATCATTATATGTTCAAAAAGACAAGAATGTAATCATTACAATGAATTGTGCTTGGAAATGTTAGACGGTGAAGGCAGGTTTTATGATGCTATTGACACAGACCACAATGGCATGCCTCTAAGAGTACAAGATAAAAAAAGAATAGAAAAACTGTCTGATAAATTGCCAAATCAACTACACTTAAAAGTGGGTGCAAGGGTTGTGGTAAGACGGAACATAAATTTAGACCATGGTTGGGTTAATGGCACAATAGCTCAAATTATTTCATTAAATACTAACTGTATTGTTCTGTGCCAAATTGATAACCCAAAGGAACGCTTAGCCTTACCATGTTTCAAACAAATTATTCAAGTCGGAGGAAGTTCCTGCTACATTGTGTGAAGGCAATTTCCAGTTATACCTGGATATGCTGTTACAGTACATCGTGTCCAGGGAATGACTGTTAAAAAAGCAATAGTCTTATTAAATGACAATTTCTTTGCAAGTGGCCAGGCTTATGTTGCCCTTAGTAGAGTACGAAATACAAAAGACCTAACTATATGGAAATACAGACCTTCAGCAATACATATAAATCAGTTTTACAAACAATTACTGCAGTGGTGTGATATGTCTGATGCCATTAGGCCATCACACCTACCACTTGCAAAAGAAATCAAATACCCAATCAAAACAGATAAATCTGAAAATACATCACCAATTGAAATGAATGAGGATATGTTTCCAGAAACAATATGCATTGCCAATGACATGCCTCAGTCTTCCTCATCAAATCTATCTCAGGATAAAAGCGAGCCTGAAAACAGATCCACCAAAAAACGAACTGCTAGAACTAAAAAAGGTTCGGGAAAGAAAGATTTCTCACCTAGAAGAGTATTTGAACAGCAAGACATTGTTATAATAACAACAACAAGGACTTTCCATGATATTCTAAAACCACCACCCTCTGTGGAATGGAAAAGGAAAGCTGTTGGTTGCCTACAAAATTACACACCTATTCAAATTATAGATAAACTATCAAATCCCGATTATATAAACTCAATACCATGCTCTGAAATCTCTCCTCACATCCGAGATGGAGTTGTAGGGGATGGAAATTGTGGTTTTAGAGCCATTGCCAAACAACTAACAGGTACAGAATCCAATCATTCAGCTATTAGAGCTGCCATAGTGCAGTACATGTATGATTCTAACGTTAAGAGAACAACACATCCTATACTTACTTCTGCAACCTGTCCTAACATTGACAGTTATATTCATACAACCAAAATGAATAGATTACATACGTGGATGTCAGATATGGAGCTAAGGTATTTGGCTACCCTTTTACAAATAGACATAATGCTGTTCACTACCTTTGGATTACAAAGACAGTGGATACTACATCCACCTATTATGCAACTGCAAGGATCAATGTCACAATGCGAAAATTACTATATACCTATATCTATTCATGAATTCTGCAATGAATCATTTTGATAATGTTGTCTTTATTCAAATCCCCTAGGTATGTATATACATACAATGGTATACTGAGACTGCCTACTGTGGGGCAGATACTATAATGGTATACTGAGACTGCCTACTGTGGGGCAGATACTATAATGGTATACTGAGACTGCCTACTGTGGGGCAGATACTATAATGGTATACTGAGACTGCCTACTGTGGGGCAGATACTATAATGGTATACTGAGACTGCCTACTGTGGGGCAGATACTATAATGGTATACTGAGACTGCCTACTGTGGGGCAGATACTATAATGGTATACTGAGACTGCCTACTGTGGGGCAGATACTATAATGGTATACTGAGACTGCCTACTGTGGGGCAGATACTATAATGGTATACTGAGACTGCCTACTGTGGGGCAGATACTATAATGGTATACTGAGACTGCCTACTGTGAGGCAGATATTATAGTGGTTATCAACTGATAAAAAGGTTGAGAGCCACCACTGTGATTTACAACCAAAAGATTAACTTCTAATAGTCATTGGTGTGAATCACAGTCTTTTTGGGGTAAGCTGCATCTCCCGGTACACGTCCGTTACCCTGGGATTACTGGCAAACTTCAATTAATGCAGAGAGAGATGCCACATAGCTCATAACCTTTACAATTAATATTTTCATATATTAGAGAAACCATACAAAGATATCCATTTCAAGTAAGAGAGATAGGAAAAGGATAGCCTTGGCTATTCCCTACTCATTCTAAAAAAGATGCTACACATGCATCTGATATACATAATATTATCAATTTTGGTGCTAGAAACAGGAAGAATATTGGTTTACCCGTAGATTCAGAAAGTTGATTGCTGCAATCACATCTCTGGACTACAGTAGAGTTGAGGCAGTCAAGTTCCACTTGTATCCCCAGGAGGAATCGATCTCCTCAGGGCAGTTGGCACTTTGAATAGGATTAGGCACGGGAACTACAGTTTGTAAGAGTAGATTTGAATATATGAGTGACGTATACGTACATACGCACAGCATTATATGTACGTATATAAACATTTTAATGAACTAGACCTACAAAGCAAAACTATCGTAAAAATCACTGTCAAATTAAATTTAAATGTTTTTTCTTAATCAAAATTTGATGATTTCTTTAATTGAATTAGGTTCACAGGGTTTAATTAAATCCATTTTTTAGCCAAAGATTAAATTGTTTTGTGTTATATTAATATCACCTTGGCATGCATCTGATGGATAATACAACATTTGACAATTATCCTAAAGGATGAAGAATAATATCCAAAGTTCTGTAGAGTTGCTTTAAATCATGGGTCTAGAAAAAAAGTGTTTTAATCTACTCTATGTGTATGTTCCCTTAGCCTCATGATACCCGTCAAACATATTTATAAGAAAATGTTATTCCTGTGTAGCTTTAGAGTACTTGTATACTAAAACAAATAAAATATACAAATATTTTTAACAACTTCTTTAAAAGATTGTGTAATACCTAGTAGTAGAGTATGATTGAATTCTGGATTATCAAATCATTAATGTGCATGAAACTGAGGTCTGGCTGGTGAGAACCATGGAACTAATAGGACTGAGGTCTGGCTGGTGAGAACCATAGAACCAATAGGACTGAGGTCTGGCTGGTGAGAACCAGGGAACTAATAGGACTGAGGTCTGGCTGGTGAGAACCAGGGAACTAATAGGACTGAGGTCTGGCTGGGGAGAACCAGGGACTGAGGTCTGGCTGGTGAGAACCAGGGGATTTTCATGTGCAGTGAGGGAGATAGCTGCACAATTTATAGGGCTTCTTCTTGCTCACGAAGAACTGAGGAGGACGGTGGACGAACGGACAACAACCGGATTGGTGACATTTGCACCTCTCCTGATAAAAGCAAATTTTTTACCTGTTCCTTTTTGGCGTTTCAGTGGCTTGCTTTCTGAATTCGGAAGCTGTCTTTTCCTTGCATTGGGTTGTGAATTGGCTATTATAAATCTGGCTCCTTTATTCACAACAAAAGTAGCAGTGGAAAAATCCATAGTTCGCTACAGCACTCGTTTCTTTTACACTTTATATGAAAGATAACTATATAGATATTTTGATATTTACCGTAATTATATACATGCAGGTGTATCAATTAGGACTTATGAGTTGATAATTGACAGTAATAGGTGTGCTGGCATACACTTCTAATTGCCGAATTATTTTAAAGTATAACGATGGAGAAGGATGATAGAGTTTGTGAACGTATGAGTGATAGTGTGTATGCAGAAGACATTCCTTCTTATGGCGATCAACAAAGTGACGCTTATATTGTTGTAGAAGCAGAAAGCGAATGTGAAGAACCTAAACTAAAGAGAATAACGATCCTTACCGAGTATCTGAAGAAGAAAAAACAAGTATTTCGAGTTTAAAAACTCGTGGGGCTGCCGCCCCCCGAATCAACTCGAACTACTTGGCCGTATCGTTGGCATTTAATATATATATTCGTAATACTAACGATTGAGGACGCTTAAGTGTCCTGAACACTATAAATAGCGACAGAAAAGCTTCGTTAACTAAAGCTTCCTGAACGCCGCCATTTGCAAAACGATGTATTGATGTATAAATTAAGTATTATAAAGTATTATAATAGTTGCGTATATATGAACCTGTATTAATTATATAGCGACGTATAAATAAAGTGTTATAATAGTTGCGTATCAACCCGTATTATATATATAGATATATATATATATATCTTTCCGTAACATGAAGCCATACAACGTAATCGGCAAATGAAAACAATATAAGGGGCTGCCTGTGGCAGCCCCTAATTATGTTGGCAGCATTGTTAGAATACGAAGAAAATTGCTCTTAACACTATATGACTTTGTATGAAGTTATTATTATTATTATTATTAGTAGTAGTAGTAGTAGTATTATTATTATCATTATTATTATTATTATTATTTATTGTCTAAAAGTTGGTTTATAGCATTTAACGATCATCACACGAATTATTTCACGCTTCACTATACCTTGCATGTATAATATAGACATGCATAGTATGATAGTATATATATCTATCATTTAAACAACACAGCTTCTATTATATTATATTATCCTCAATATACAAAAAAGTCATGCATATAGCATATCATTTTCCATAGATAACGATAATATATACATTCCTTTTTTACTGGTCCCTAGGATGATCTGAACGGTATACATCTGGATCAGGATAGTATTCAGCAGTAGGAAACATATAATTCTCTTTATATACTTTATATATAATTATATACCTGATTGTGATTATTTTGGGAGTCATTTGCATCTGGATTATATTATCTAACTCAGTGTGATTATTTTGGGAGTCACTTGCATCCGTGTATAAATTTGTAACTTGCACTGTGTAGTACTTGATTGTATTTAAATATGCATAATATATAAGCAGTATCATTATATACAGTACAAGTTACAATATACTAAGGTAATCTAATATAATATAATTAATATAATTAATTAATTCATATGGCTCCAAGAAAGGACTTAGAAACAAAATGGGCATATCATCATAAAGATTAGGGTATAAAACTCATTTTAAATTAAGGGATTTTTTATTTAGGTCTCCATTTGGTAGAAAACGGAGGACAAAGTCTGTCTATAAAATGCCATAGGACTATAGAAAACATATAGAAAATTTATATTGAAACCAAGTGTTATATTAGTAAAAATTTTCAATTTGTCAGATAACTGTGAAATCGACATATATCATGGTACATGTATATGACAAACGTCTGGCGAAGTTTGGCTTAATTAAATGAGCAAAATAATCAAGATATAATGAAGAATTCAAGGTTACGATTGCGCAATCTGGTGATGTATTGTGATGTTCCTCTGGTGCGTCACCAACACCTCTCGTATGTCGCTCCGTACACATTTAGTGAATCTTGTGACGTTGCGAAAACGTCACCGACTCGTTGCTAAAGAAGATCATCCCTTTGTGAACGGCTATGACAAGTCGACGCTCTCCTACGAGAAGGAGCTAGCGAACAGGCGAGTTGTAGCGAAGGTTAGATAAAGCGTTTTTGTATACGTCCCCGTCAAGTTTGAGGCAGAGTTTTTCCTATATTGATGCGAAAGATGGAATTCGTTTGGTCGACCGTATTACTTTGGTAATTGAATCTCTGTCTTCTCTTCTTACACCTTTTGTTCATATTCCATGTGTAGGAATTAGGAGTATTTGTTGTGATCATTATGAGAATAAAGCCTTGTTGAGCTTCAGGAACACGAATTTACTAATTTACTACTTGATATTCCCATTCCTGTATTACTGATGAAGACTTCCGGGTTGAAACGTCCAGAATTAGTAAATTTATGTTACTGATGTTCAACAAGGCTTTATTCTTATCCATGTGTGTACGTTTTCCATGTGAACAGTAGAATCTCATAACGAAATTGCTCATAGTGAATGTCTTAAGTATAGTGAGGCTAATTACACTCAAGTACACTACACAGTGAAAGTTACTGGCAATATTAAAATTACAATCAAGTACTACACAGTACAAGTTACAAATTTAAGAGGGCCAAGTGACTATACAATATTAAAATTACAATCAATAACTAGCTACACATGCAGTGCAAGTTACAAATTTAAAGAGATCCAAGTGACCCCTAGGATAATCAGTATTTTAAACAGTACAAGACTTTAGTCACACTAGTACTGTTGCAGGCTTTGAAATCCTCAACTACTGCATAGAGAGTAGTAGTTGATACAGATCATCCAATTGCAAGGTAGAACACATGGCCTACCAATTACCTTTTCACACCTTAGTATAGACTGAAGATGATGCATCTGCATGCCATATATCAACAAAGGCTCCAGTATTAAAGGGGTCTCAGCTAATAACCACAGCAGATTTGATTTTCCTTGTGAGGGAGCTAAGAACACCGACGGTTGGTCGCATGCATTCGCATAATCAACAGGGTTAGAGACCATTTTGTAACTTGTACACAAGGGACATAAAAGGCCAAGGCCTTTATATACGTATGTGATGTCCCTTGTGTACAAGTTACAAAATGGTCTCTAACCCTGTTGATTATGTGAATGCATGCGACCAACCGTCGGTGTTCTTAGCTCCCTCACAAGGAAAATCAAATCTGCTGTGGTTATTAGCTGAGACCCCTTTAATACTGGAGCCTTTGTTGATATATGGCATGCAGATGCATCATCTTCAGTCTATACTAAGGTGTGAAAAGGTAATTGGTAGGCCATGTGTTCTACCTTGCAATTGGATGATCTGTATCAACTACTACTCTCTATGCAGTAGTTGAGGATTTCAAAGCCTGCAACAGTACTAGTGTGATTAAAGTCTTGTACTGTTTAAAATACTGATTATCCTCGGGGTCACTTGGATCTCTTTAAATTTGTAACTTGCACTGCATGTGTAGCTAGTTATTGATTGTAATTTTAATATTGTATAGTCACTTGGCCCTCTTAAATTTGTAACTTGTACTGTGTAGTACTTGATTGTAATTTTAATATTGCCAGTAACTTTCACTGTGTAGTGTACTTGAGTGTAATTAGCCTCACTATACTTAAGACATTCACTATGAGCAATTTCGTTATGAGATTCTACTGTTCACATGGAAAACGTACACACATGGATAAGAATAAAGCCTTGTTGAACATCAGTAACATAAATTTACTAATTCTGGACGTTTCAACCCGGAAGTCTTCATCAGTAATACAGGAATGGGAATAATATATATATACATATATCTGTCAAAAAATGGCGGACCTTCGGCTAGATTTCGTTTTCTAGCTTAAAAGTAGCTTTCTCTTCTTTAGTGTCGAACATTGAACCATCGAAAGGATTTTAAAACCATCTTTACTCATACTATATAACGTAAAGCTTGCGCAAAATCGTTTTCTACGAGATATGGCCTTGAAATTGATGGCATACAAAAGTCTACCGGAATCGGAACCAGACATTAGCAGTGGGAAACCACCTTTCGGTTTAGAAGAGGTTTGCCAGCTGTAATCTGTCTGTTTGACCTTCGTGTTTGGAACTGTGGCTTTTAATCGCTTTCTTAAGGTAGCGAATCCAAACGAAAAAGGAAAGTTACTTTTTCAGCAAAGCTAGCTGTACAGTCGTAAAGACCAATCTTAGAGCAACTGAACGATATATAGGTTTCCTCGTTTACTTGCACTCCGCATCCAGATACGCTCTTGCAAAGTGAGCACTGTAGTAGCCAATATGGCTGACAATAGAAATGGCGGCACCATCCAACATAATTAGAATTTTGGATTTTAATCAGTTACAGAAGTGTAGACAAGGTCTTCAGAGCGTATTTTCTGACGTATATGCTAAACTACAGTGCACAAAACGGCATCGTATTAAATATGAACATCAGATCATCGTTGTGAAAACCTTGTAGCAGTTCAAGCTAGCAAATTTCTCTTTCTCCAACAAGGATAAATTCCAGGAACTCGCTGTGGGGAACATTTGCCACTACTACTACCATGCTAGACAATTATATTTATCCTTCAACCTGTGAGCCTAGGTAGCTAGCTATATGTTGAATTTGGCTGGATGCTGCATCATTTACTCAAGGCAAAATATCCATTAATTTGCTCAGGTTTTGAAGCAGTTCACATTTCCTGAATGCATCTTGCACTAAACTACTGTACACAAAAGCATTAAGCATCAGCTAGCTAGCTACAGTGTAAGTTGCAATACAGCTAGCTAGCCAGGCCTGTATGCAGGGGGTTCATTGGGTTCATATACAACCCCCCTCCATGCAGGATCTGTGGTGTATAAAATTCTTAACCTAACCATTTTTAGTAGTCCAAGGCCTTCTTGAGGGCCAGAAGCATGAAGTTTCATCGCTCCATTAATATTCCAGTATGCATATACTGTATACGTGACCATAATATTATTGTAACAATAAATTTATCTGTCTATCTATCTAAATATGAATTTCAGGTCATTGTTGTGAAAATCTTGCAGTAGTTCAAACTCGCAAATTTCTTCTTCCCGAAAGTAGATAACTTGAAAGCCTCACTGTCTGGAACCTTTCCCACTACAAGGCCTTCATACCATGCTAAGCAACCATCTTCATCCTCGAACCTATGAGCAAAGCAGGTTCCAATTAGCAAGTTTGGATTAGCCAAAATTGCAGACTCTGTTGGGCGAGGTAAAGCATCCATTAATTTGCACAGGTTTTGAAGTAGTTCACGAGAGGTCAGTTGCTTTCCCTTTATTGAATACTGAAACACGGATTTGTCTGGAAAGGTTTGCTTCAGCGCCACCTTCCTAAATTTGAGTTGTACTTTGAGTGTCTGCTTTCGACTAGACTCACTTGACCTTTTAGCCAGCTCTGGTGTTGCATGTTCTCTTGAGGTGAAAAACCCATCCTGTGCCATTTGTGAACACAGAATACGTTTTGTATCTTCCTCTGCATTCCTCTTGGCAACAAGAGCTTGCTCTCTCTCTAGTATCTGTTTCTCTCTGTGTGTCTGTATTGCTTGTTTCCTTTGCCTGCAGACATTCCTTTGTTCCCTACCAAGTTTGATGCAGGCTTTGAAAAGTTTTTTCTTCTCCTCATCACTTTTGGACTTCAACCCTTGTGCTGTGTTGTTGTTTCTAAACATGATGATGCTCTCCATTGCAATCATAGAGCAGTTGGGTTTCTCCCTCATCATTCTGCACAAAATGCAAGAGAACAGTACAGCTTTATGTTCATGTGTGATTAGCTATAGTAATTCTCTATTAAAATTTAATACCTTAAGGCTACTAATTTTAAGAGGTACTAATTTTAGCGGTTTGAGTAGGCTGGTATTTGGCAGGTACTACTTTTAGCGATTTTCCATGTCAGACGGAGAAGGAACAAACAGCTCGGATGAGGAGGGCACAGACGCATCGGGTGAAGAAGGCACATATGGCTCTGGCGGAGAAGACTTATTTAAGGGGGGATTAGTGAGACACAGTAGTATACATGTTACCGTGCTAACTTTAGCGGTCATTTTTATTTATGAGGACAATTTTTGAGGGGACAACTTTTAGCGATTTTGGCACTTTTTACAATAATGAGCTAATAATATGATCAGATATACTACATATGATTGATAAGGCATCTTACCTATCCATAATAGCGAAGTCACACTCACTGCGGGCATTTGTTTTTGGGACAGATGCAGTTTCCCTGTTCAGGCTCTCTGCAGGATCTTCACTGTGAATGCCTCCCTGCAAATGATCACCCAAAAGACGCTTGGATACTTGGTGAAAAGCTTGGGACAACATCTGCAGCAGTTCTAGCACTTGTGGATTACCATCTTCCCCATGCACCAGTTCACGAAATACCTCATCTTCCCTATCTACTTGGTCAAGACCTATTCCTTCTAGCAGACTAGAGGCATCACTAGACCACTGTAGAAACTGTGTATACATTCTCTGGTATTCCAACCCAAGCTCACTCATGCTTAGCGGCGATTCCAGAATCCTCCATAGTGGGCTGGTAATGCATTTACGCACTATCCCTAGTGCACAGCACCCAGTTAGATAAAGTGGATGCTGCAGGTCATGGAGCACAGCCTGCAACAGCTTGTTCCGTGTGTGATGGACCTCCTTGAGGTATCTGATGAGGTGATGACGAAGGAAGTAGACCCCAGCAGCATTGTAAAATACCATGTTAAACCTGTTCCCTGCAAATTTTGCAATAGGGAAACTTTTAACCCCCTGGGTTTTGAGATATGTCCTGAACATCATATGGCAGCCAGCTTGCTGACTGCACTGCTTCTGTACTGTTTGCATGCTGTATGAATCAAACGGATTGTTCCAGATTCTGAAGAACACCCATCTTCATTAGAATGAAGGGATTGCCACTGTTGCAAAGTTGCAGATGCAGTATCAGCCAGTGCTACTAAAAAATGAAGGCCACAGAAGAAATTGTTCATTTTTGAAAGAAATACTTGTTGATCTGGTGTTAGGTCACTCCATCCTTCAACAACGTCTGGTAGAATGTCAGCTCTGTATGCTTCAAGAAGGTGGTTGAAATTCATTTCAACCACATGACGGTCAGACATTGTGTTCTTCACAGATGCCAAAATTTGCTTGGCTTTGCTCACATCATAATCACTTTGTTGCTGAACTGTTACAGCACAACATGCAGCTTCAATATCTGACAAAGCCTGCTCTAGAATCTATTGGAAATCCTTTGCACCTCCTGCCTTCATTTCTGCAAGACATAGTGTATATGAGTACTCTAGATCTTGTGCAGTTACTTGAAACCCTCCAAACTTCTCCCCAAATTTGGTTGTTCCATCAGAGTGCAGAGTGTTGCTTGATTGCTTTGGAATTTTATCAGCTAGCTGAAGGTGACCCAATGACCTTAATTCCACCATCATGATTGCAATGGTTGACTTTTTTGGTAGTTGGGAAATGTCTCGCCCAACCAAATCAAGAACAGCTCTAATACAAGCATCAACATTGCGAATACTAACATTGTGGCTCATCAGTTTCATGCAACACTCTCTAATCTTGTGACTGTAATGGCCTGTATCAATAGTATGGACTTTCTCTGACCTAAGCTCATCTAAGGCCTAACTGAGCTCATCAACCTTCACCTCAAGCTCCCTTACTCTTTCTGCAGTATCACCAGGTGCATCACTATCATCAGATTCTGATGCCACATGTACACATCTTACTTGTTTTGCCTTTAGCCGCTGCAAACGAGACTTGTACTTTGCTGTTCTTTTCTGCATTGCTTTCTTGTGGTGGTAGAACCTGTCCTTGATTAATTTCATTTGCCTTTCATGTTGTCGTTGCTCTTTCTGCTGAGTGGCTTTAAGTTCCCTGTTTTCTGCATTTACCTTATTAATTAGTTTCTTTTGTGCAGCAAGAGTTGCCTCCCTTCGTCTTTCTCGTTTGTGGACATTCCTTGTATTTGTATGACCAAATTTCTCTTCTAGGGTCCTCACCTTTGCTTTTAGTAGAACAGAGGAATGTTGGGTTGAATGCAGTTCTGCTGCAAGTTCTCTAGTAGTTTGCTCATAAGCATGCAATTGCTGTTGGTGAAGCAATGAATGCCGCTTGGCCTTTTTGAACATGGATCCCTGTGTTGATATTGGCTGTACAGGAACCTTACCAGCGATAGATTCAGGCAGGCAATAGGTAGAACAGTTGAACTCATTGAGCACCTCAGTATTTCTGTGAATAAGCATGGACACAACAGAATAACTTCTAATTACAGAATGCCACAAGGTATACTAACTCAATTAATACCTTGTGGCATCCTCTAATTAGTAACGGCTCAGAAGGTAAACTACTATCCAAATGAGCAACGTCTATGCCCCCACTATAACCATAATATTATTATGTTGAGTTCTGCATTCAGCCTAAAGTATAAAGCCTAAAGTATAAAGCCTCTTAAAGGGTCTTGGTAATTTTAATTTCTTAAATTTAATACAAACTATTCTTGAAAATTAATAAAAAAATTAAGGGAATGATCGAAGATTTGAACGTAGAACACAAGAACTATATATTAGTGTAATTTCATACCTACTGCAAAGTAAATCGTTCTTAAGGTTCCGCTTGCAATTGGGTCCACAACCGTGTGCGTCTTCGGTATATTGTGCCGCGCTTTCTTTGCATGATTACCGGGAGGTTGACACTGTGACAGCTCACGTGCAATTCGGTTCTGGAGGTTGGGTTTATACGAATACACTCCTCTATCCTTCGCGAATATGTTCATAGTTATCCACTACCGAAGCTCTGCTCCTAATGAGAGCACGATGCTGGTTTATATACCCTACTGAAAAATACCAATAATCGCCATCTCATATAGGCTATGATGGCGATTATTGGTACTGATATTGGCTCTCAGATATTATTTTGAGAGCTACAAGCCTTTCCAGCATGCTTCAAGACGCGTTGCACTCTTGTCTTGTTTCTCCCAACCTTAGACAAAACAGAGTTTCTGTTTTGTCTAAGGAGGAGAGATATCTTGCAGAATCACATTTCAAATGGAAAACCACAAGCAAATGACTGCGCAGGCTGTAAATGCTACCCAAATCGACAAAATCTATGCCACAAGGAATCTAAATCATGTGGTAGACCTGCACACAGCTTAGAGGGGCTAGAGAATCGTCTTAAACAACAGTTTACTCAATACTAAATCCGTTAAAAATCAAGAATGACACGGTCTTACCAGAAGATCTAAAAACTCAAGAGCTACAATTTGATAGGCGACGTAAAGGAAACCGTTCAGATTTTGCGTGTGGAAACAGCTATTTCCAATTCCAGTAGTCGGTGCCACAGCTCCTTATATTACTTCCGGTTTATCCGGGTTACGCAATATTGCACGATTTTGAATAATGTTTGGACTCGTTACTTAAGGGACTAATGAAGCAACATAAGAAAAGTTTGCAGGTGAATGTTGTTAGAAAAATTGGGATTACTTCGGCCGGACAAGGTCTTATTGCATAGAGATGTTCTCTACGTGAGTTGAATTGGATTGCCCTAAGTTAGCCAGCAGTCCTGTAATAAACTTTACCCTTTACCTAAATCGTTTGCTAAACGAAACAAAAAAGAGGGTGGGTAGAACCTCCTCTGAAGGTCCCAATAGCCTTGATGAGACCAAACTGAAGAAAGCCTTGAAAAAGGCAAAAAGCTGGTCAGCCCCTGGGCCGGATGGCATCCACACTTTTTGGTGGAAAGCACTCCCCTCTGCACAGTCTGCCTTGGCAGATGTACTACGGAGGGTGATGAGCACAGATCTGACTGGCTTACAAGGGGTCGGACTTAACTCATCCCCAAAAGGGTAACCTGAAAAGTGCAAAGTGCAGCTAACTACCGACCTATTGCGTGTCTCAACACAATGCACAAGGCTGTCCAGCAGATATTGCATCAGAAATACTCACTTACACCTACACTAATGATCTTTTGCCTATGGCCCAAAGGGCCATGAGGAAAGGGGGTGGGGCTGTGTGGACTGTCTACTGCTTGGTCAAACAATCGTTCTGATGCCAAAATTATGGGCAAGCCACTTAGTGTGGCATGGATCAATTATGAGAAGGCATATGACAGAGTGCCTCACAAGTGGGTGATGAAAGTGCTAAAAACCATCAAATGCCCAGGTTGGATCCGGAGGTCTATAGAGCTCTTCTCCAAACACTGGGCTACTGTGCTTGAGTTGAGGACTGCTGGGAAGGTGGTTAGGAGCACCCCTGTTAAATATAACAGGGGACTCTTCCAAGGGGACTCCTTATCGCCACACCTCTTTTGTCTGGCCATAGCTCCCTAATCCCAAGTTCTTAACAGAACCAAGGGATATACCCTCTGGCATGATGGGGAAAGGAACACCATGTCACACGTGTTGTACATGAATGACCTTAAGATATATTCTGGAGAGCCTGATAAACTCAGGGAAGCCATGGAATGTGTGAAGAAAACCTCAAATGCCATTGGAGGATCGGCTATGTAAGTCCATCTACGTTATTGAAATGTCAGTTCCTACTGACAGCAATATTAATGGAAGATGGCAAGAGAAGTTCCAAAAGTACCAGAAGCTGGCGGCTGATATGAGGAAGCAATTTAGGGGCTACCGAATTAAGGTAGTCCCGATGATAATTGGTGCTTTGGGGACAGTGGAGACGCTCCTGGAAGACCTTAGGGGAATTCCAAAGCTGTCAAAAAGTGCAGTAGAAGTGATGAGATCCATGCAGAGAACTGTTCTCTGTTCGGCTGTGAGGATATTGAGGCGACATCTCTCTGTTGAGGGATTGAGGCCTGGACGAGAGGTAGTCCTGTCCCAGTCCTTGTCTGTCGACCTCTGGAAATCAGGGGTGGATTGGTGTATGGAGGTACTCCCTCCTATTATGACGGTCAACTTTGGCCTGACGTGCACCTGTCTGCTGCTGCCGGAAGGAGGCAAAGCCGAGGCTTCTGGCTAAAAACCCAAAGAAGGGAAAACATAACTGACTGAGGGTTGTCCAAGCCAGATACTCCTTGCCTTAGGAGACTAAGGCAAGAAGTAACAAGGTTCTCAGTTAAGGCTTTTGTTTCTCAAGTAGGTACTAGTTGTATGTGGTAGTTGTATGTAGTAGTTGTTTGTACTAAATGTATGTAGTAATTGTGTGTACTAGTTATATGTATATAGTAGTTGTATGTACCAGCTGTGTACTAGTTGTATGTTCTAGTTGTATGTACTAGTTTTATGTTCTAGTTGTAGGTTCTTGTACTCGTTATACTAGGTACTAGGAAGTTACTAGGAGTATGTACTAGTTGTATGTACTAGTTTTATGCACTCGCTCTATGTACTAGTTGTATGTACTATTTATAATTACTAGGTATATGTGTATGTACTAGTTATATGTAGTAGGTGAATGTAGTAGTTATATGTCCTAGTTGTTTTTACTAGTTGTATGTAGTAGCTATTAACTAGTTGTATATACAAGTTGTACGTTCTAGTATTTTGTACTCGTTTTATGAGCTAGTTGTATATACTAGTTCTAGTTGTATGTACTAGTTGTATGTACTCGCTCTATGTACTAGTTGTATGAACTATTTATAATTTCTAGGTATATGTGTATATACTAGTTATATGTAGTAGGTGTATGTACTAGTTATATGTCCTAGTTGTTTGGACTAGTTGTATGTACTAGTTGCATGTACTAGTTATATGTACTAGTTACTAGTTGTATGAACTAGTTGTACCTACTAATTGGAAATACTAGTTGTATGTACTAGTTTTTTGTATAAGAGAATAATAAAAATTTTCTACTAAAATAGTAGAAGATGTACGGATGGCACAAAAAGGACAGAAACAAGAAAGGGATATTACACAGTGAAGAATTATTTATGTATGAATCCAACAAGCAAGGGTGTTGTGTGACTCAAGCATAAATAATTCTTCACTCTGTAACATCTCTTTCTTGTTTCTGTGCTTTTTGTGCCACCCCTACATCTTGTACCATTTTTGTAGAAACTTTTTAATATTCTCTAGTTTCTGTACTTTTTATGGAGCATAAGCTAGGAATTATATAAGAGACCATTTTGGTTTCGCAATGTTAGACTGATATGACGTCATCAAATGGCGAATTTATTGAAGTCTTGACGAAAACCGTCATGCTCAATAATAACGTTATCGCTCTTGCTTCTACAAAAGAATAGAGTGCGGAAAATTTGGAGTATTTTCGCTTCAGAAGTGGTCCGAAAATTTATTTCCTTGTTTAGTTACAGCAGGCGAGGAAGATGAAGAAGATGAAGAAGATGAAGAAGAAAACGATAATGGGATTTTTCAAAGTTCGTTCATTAGCAGCACTGTCGCTTGCCTTTAAGGCCAGTTTATAGCATGGCTGGTCTATTTGGGGCGCCGCAGGAGCCCCAATATTGTTTTCAGAAATTATATTAACGTATGGCTTCCTGTTCGTAGTCTTGTATATGCAGTACAAGTTACAATATACTAAGGTAATCTAATATAAATAATTAATTAAATAAATAAATAATATAATATTAATAATTCATATGGCTCCAGGAAAGGATCTAGCGACAGAATGGGCATAGTATCATAAAGATTAGGGTATAAAACTCATTTTTAATTAAGGGATTTTTTATTTAGGTCTCCGTTTGGTAGAAAACGGAGGACAAAGTCTGCATATAAAATGCCATAGGACTATAGAAAACATATAGGAAATTTATATTGATACCAGGTGTTATATTGATAAAAATTTTCAATTCGTCAGATCACTGTGAAACCGACATATATCATGGTACATGTGTATGACAAACGTCTGGCGAAGTTTTGCTTAATTAAAGTTGCAAAATAATCGATATATAATGAAGAATGCAAGGTTACGATTGTGCAATCTGGTGATGTATTGTGATGTTCCTCTTGTGCGTCATCAAAACCTTCGTATATCGCTCAGTACACATTTAGTGGATTATCATGTGATGTTGCGAAAACGTCACCGGCTCGTTGTTACAGAAGATCATCCTTTCGAGAACGGCTATAACAAGTTGACGCTCTCCTACGAGAAGGAGCTCCGGAATAAACGAGTTGTAGCGAAGGTTAGATAAAGCGTATTTGTGTACGTTTCCGTTAAGTTTGAGGCAGAATAGTCCCTTTATTGATGCAAAAGAAATTCGTTTAGTCGACCATATAACTCTGTCTTCTCTTCTTGCATTTTTTACTTGTCCATGTGTAGGAATTAGGAGTGTTTGTTGCGATCATTATGAGAATAAAGTCTAGTTGAGGGTCAGCAACATGAATTTACAAATTTCCTACTTGATATTCTCATTCCTGTATTGCTGATGAAGACCTCTGAGTTGAAACGTCCAGAATTAGTAAATTTATGTTACTGATGTTCAACAAGGCTTTATTCTTATCCATGTGTGTACGTTTTCCATGTGTACAGTAGAATCTCATAACGAAATTGCTAATAGTGAATGTCTTAAGTGTAGTGAAGGCTAATTACACTCAAGTACACTACACAGTGAAAGTTATTGGCAATATTAAAATTACAATCAAGTACTACACAGTACAAGTTACAAATTTAAGAAGGCCAAGTGACTGTACAATATTAAAATTACAATCAAGTACTAGCTACACATGCAGTGCAAGTTACAAATTTAAAGAGATCCAAGTGACCCCGAGGATAATCAGTATTTTAAACAATACAAGACTTTAGTCATGCACACTAGTATTGTCGCAGGCTTTGAAATCCTCAACTACTGCATAGAGAGTAGTAGTTGATACAGATCATCCAATTGCAAGGTAGAACACATGGCCTACCAATTACCTTTTAACACCTTAGTATAGACTGAAGATGATGCATCTGCATGCCATATATCAACAAAGGTTCCAGTATTAAAGGGGTCTCACCTAATAACCACAGCAGATTTGATTTGCCTTGTGAGGGAGCTATAAATACTGACGGTTGGTTGCATGCATTCGCATAATCAACAGGGTTAGAGACCATTTTGTAACTTGTACACAAGGGACATCACATACGTATATAAAGGCCTTGGCCTTTTTTGTCCTTGTGTACAAGTTACAAAATACTGATTATCCTCGGGGTCACTTGGATCTCTTTAAATTTTTAACTTGCACTGCATGTGTAGCTAGTACTTGATTGTAATTTTAATATTTTACAGTCACTTGGCCCTCTTAAATTTGTAACTTGTACTATATATAATACAAGTTATAGTTACTAGTTGTAGGTATCAGTTGTATGTACTAGTTGTATGTAGTACTTGTATATTCGAATTGCATGAACTAGTTTTATGTACTAGTTGTTTGTACTAGTTATACTAGTTGTATGTACTAGTTGTGTGTACTATTTGTATGGACTGGTTATATACTAGATGTAAATACTAGTTGTATGTACTAGTTGTATATCCTAATTGTATTTACTACTTGTATGTCCTATTTGAATGTACTACTTGTATGTACTAGTTGTATGTACTCGTAGTATGTACTAGGGGTATGTACCTGCTATACGTACTAGTTGTAGGTTCTAGTACTAGGAATACTAGATACTTAGAAGGTATTAGTTGTATGTACAAGTCCTAGTTATATTAATTAATTATATTAGATGAATGTACTAGTTGTGTACAAGTTTTATGAACTAGTACTATTAACTAGTGGTATGTACTAGGACTGGTAATATTTACTAACTGTAGCCACTAGTTGTATGTACTAGTTGTACGTACTAGCACTTGTTATATTTACTAGTTGTAGGTACTAGTTGTATTTACTAGTTGAATGTAATAGTTGTATGAACTGGTTGTATGTACTAGTACAAGTTTTATTTACTAGTTGTAGGTATTAGTTGGATGTAGTAGTTGTGTGTAGTAGTTGTATGTTAATTGTATGAACTAGTTTTATGTATTAGTTGTATGTACTAGTTATATACTAGTTGTATGTATTAGTTGTATATACTAGTTGTATGTGCTAGTTTTGTGTACTAGTTGTATGTATTAACTGTATGTATTAGTTATATCCTAGTTGGATATACTAGTTCTAATAACTAGTTGTATGTACAGTAGAATCTCGTTCACATGAAATCAAAGGGACTGCTTACAAATTTCGAGAGCAGTAGAGTTTACATAGAAATGTAATATACCAAAGCAACAAAACGTCCTCTATCTCTTCAAATTTTACCACCTGTAGACACTTCCTTTTTGGCTCGAATGTTGACGTTTCAAAAGCGTTAAAGATACGGGTCTTGTCCCAGATAAAGTTGAATTGGCTATGCCGAATTCCTTTGCAATTCTACCTTTGATTGATAGCCTTCAATATTTGCACCTTTTTACTGCTTAACGATTTCTGCTTAGCCGCCATAATTAAATTTCGTGTTAAATGATTTTAACACTTTGTGCGTGCCACATTTCTTTCACTTTAACCGATTTTTCGTGTTATCAAATTTCGTGTTAAAAGGATAATAATGGTTGGGGAAGTGTAGCGCAACTATAGGGACCAATTAAAACTTTCATTTTAAGCGATTTTTCACGTTAACCGATTTCGTGTTAACAAGATTCTATTGTACTAGTACTGGTAATATTTACTAGTTGTAGGTACTAGTTTTATGCACTAGTTATATGTACTAGTACAAGTTAAATTTCCTAATTATAGGTATTAGGTGTATGTAATAGTTGTATGTTATAATTCTTTGAACTAGCTGTATGTACTAATTGTATGTAATAATTCTATATACTAGTTGGAGTTCCAGTTTAATGTACTATTTGTATGCACTATATTTAAGTACTAGTTATATGTCTATGTTCTAGTCATGGGTACTAGTTGTAAGTACTGGTTGCATGAACTAGTGGTATGTACTATTACCGGTAATATTTACTAACTGTAGGCACTAGGCGTATGTACTAGTTGTTTGTACAATTCCAAATTATATTTACAAGTTATATTTACTAGTTGTATGTCCTAGTTGTTTGTACTAGTTGCATGTACTAGATGTATGTACTAATGTATGTAATAATTCTATGTACTAGTTGGAGTTCTAGTTTCATGTACGTACTATTTATATATACTAGTTATATGTGTATGAACTAGGTATATGTACTAGTTGTATGTACTAGTTGTATGTACTAGTTGCATGTACTAGTTGTGTGTTCTAGTTGTGTCTACTACTTGTATGTACAGGTTGTATGTACTAGTTGTATGTACAAGTTGTATGTATTAGTTGTGTGTAGTAGTTCTATCTACTACATGTATGTACTAGTTGTATGTACTAGTTATATGTGCTAGTTTTATTTACTAATTTTAGGCACTAGTTGTATCTACTAGATGTATGTACGTTTTATGTAGTAGTTATATATAGTAGTTGTTTGTACTAGTTATACGTACTAGTTGTATAAACTAGTTGTATAAACTAGTTTTATATGCTAGAAACTAGTTGTATGTAGTAGCTGTTTGGAATAGTTCTATGTAATAGTTTTATGTGCTAGATACTAGTTGTATATAGTAGTTGTATGGACTAAGTCTATGTACTAGTTGTATGTACTAGTTATATGTACCAGTTGAATGTACTAGTTGTATTTAATAGTTTTATGTACTAGTTTTATGTACTAGTTGCATGTACTAGTTGTATCTAATAGTTATAGGGCCTAGTTGGATGTACAATTACTAGTTATATTTACTAGTTGTATGTGCTAGTTGTATGTAATAGTTGTATGTGGTAGTTGTATGTACTAATTGTATGTACTAGTTGTATGTATTAGTTGTATGTACTAGTTGTATGTACTATATATACGGACTAGTTTTATGTACTAGATATATGTAGTAGTTGTTTGTACTAGTAATTCGTACTAGTTGTACTTACTATTTATATGTACTAATTATATGTTTATGTACTAGGTGTATGTACTCCTTGTATGTACTAGCTGTATGTGTATACTGGTTGTATTGACTAATTGCACGTACTAGTTGAATGTACTATTACTAGTTATATTTACTAGTTGTATGTGGTAGTTGTTTGTACTGGATGTATGTATTATTTATCTGTGCTGGTTATATGTAGTAGTTTGGTGTACTAGTTATATGTACTAGTTGTATGTATTTGTTGTATCTACTATTTGTATTTACCATATGTATGTACTAGTTATGCGTTCTAATTATTAGTTGTATGAACAAGTTATATGTACTACATGTATGTACTAGCTATACACAGTCGCCATATGACTGATCTGCGTGTTTTTATGTTTTTTTATAAAAACTTTTAAGAGCATGTTTCGTTCTAACAGAAATGATTTGCTACATTAAACTGGTATACATCGAAGCACTTATTTATATATTAGCAAAATCTAAAATTTGAGTGAGATTGAACAACCAATATCGAAGATATAACGTGTTAAAAACGGCCGATTTTAAAAGTCAGATACTATGCACTTAGTCTTGGAAAAAGCTAGAACTATGTTCTATACTTCATTCAAAAGGTTACAATGTATGCTAACAAAATTAAGAAGTCTGTTTCGATTCACCCATCCGTTGAGAAGAAAACTTTGAAAATACACTTTGAATAGATTAGTAAATGCTATTTAATCTTTCATATCTTGGGAAATAAAGCTCAGATGCCAACGGACTTAACTTTTACTATATGACACTCACTGAATCCATTGAAGTTGACTACATGACTGTGAGGATCTGCTAACTTAAGCGCATAGGTAATTTTCCTTCACTTCTGCAATAGACGCCATTTCTCAACATTTAGATCATATTCATTAGCAAATAAGTATATTCATGGGATGATTTACACATATGAAATGTAAACGGTGAAATTTTATAGCCGGATGTTAATATTGTGCAAATCCTAAGTTGTGTGACTGGGATATTATATACATGTATACTATACGTTGACGCAAGTGATCGAGGATCGTCGTAAGGAGTTATTCACACAAAGTATCTCCAATTTTCGAATTTTTGTCTACAACAGAGAAGATTATGCCCCCCAAAAAGTCAAGAAGGATATCAGTCGATAATCAGATTGCTCTGAAGTTGAACTGCGGCTTTGCAAGAGTTGCTGCATACGAACTATTCGTTAACAAAAGATACGTAAAAATAAGTAGTCCACGATAGCTAGAGAAGTGAATCATGTTATAGCTACCTTGCAAAGAGCCCTGAAAAGCCTTTTTCACTTATAGTAGACATTCATTGTATAATACAAACGTACGAAGTGAAACGATTAAATAAAACCTTAATAAGATACGAAGTGAGACGATTATAAGACAAGGATACGAAGCGAGACGATTATATACGATATGTCAATCGATTAAGTCAAAGGATGCCTGCTGTTTTAAGTCTATATCCTATAACCAATTTAACAATGGACGATTTTAAATAAATTAATAAACAAATAAATAATACAAAAATAGATTTAAAGAAAATCTTTGTCTTGCATATTGGCAACCTACAGAATAGATCAGATAGTATAACAAATGAAATTCATTGAAATTATAATAGACATATTCACAAAGACAGAAAAAAGCAAATTCTCCAACAAATGAAAAAGCCACTCCACCTCAGGAAACCACAAAATCAGGTACAGAAGACACTCAAACAGAACTTACCTACAAGCAAAAGATACAAAGGTTCAGAGATTTATTTAGCAGCCCCAAATTTGGACTAGACTATTCTATGTTTACAGACTATTACTCCCGTAAGTCCACTCCTTTTGACAAATTACTTAAAAAAAGTGGCTGGAGATCGTCTAAGGCTAGGGAGACTTATCTAGAAACTTTCCCCTTAGTGATTTGGGAGGCTCTAAGTGAATGTAACAAAATAAGACATTCCCTGAGCTACTGTGAAGCCTGCTGCATGGAATACCTGTCAGTACAAGAGGTTTTCCCACGTAAGCCTGTGTTCAATAGTTGCAAACCTAACACGGAACACAGAGGGACTACCATAAATAGACTTGTAGATGGCATAATTAATAATCCTGCTGCTGGTACTAGAAAAGCATTACAGGTGCTTAACGCTAGTGTAGCCTCTTCCACAGGAAAGAGCTTCCATACACTGGTTGACCTACATGACAAAAAACTAAGTTTAAGGGAATCTGCCAAAGAAAAATTGCAAATTGCTAAGCAAAATAAGAGATAATGCTAATACTTTCTATAAACAGAATGCAGCCTTGACTATGTTAGCAGAAAATGAATCAAAAGTTCATACAACCGAAAAAGAAAGGCTTTGTACTTTCAGGAAAATGTGTGTGACTCACCAAAAAGGAAAAAATCATATTTAAAGGGACGAGTTGCTGAACAGTCCTCCAAAAACTAACTACAGCTATTGAAGAAGAAAGGATTATTCAATGGAAGTCGTTTGCTTCAGAATGTGGACTGAACAGTTCAGATTCTGGTGCAAGAGTCAATATATTTGCCATGGAAAATGGTTTGAATATAACTAAACTAGAACGGGAAACAAAATCCACTGAAACAGAAAGGCATAGATGTCTTTAGAAAACCAGAACCATGTGAGTGTCACAAGTCCCCCTTCATTTACAAGCCCCTAGGCCATGTTTTAACAGGTGACCTACGTATTGTTAGTAAACCAAAACTTAGAAAAATTCTTAAGAAAGGACCAAAATTTAGAGAACCTAATAACTTTAATTGGGTAACTGCTTTAAAAATGTGTAAGGAAGGTCTTAGAAAATATAAGATAACCTGGGCCCATAGAGAAAATGTATCTATTTCTGTATTTAGTGAGTGGGAAAATACTGTACTTAAGAAAATTAATGATAGGATCTCTAAGCTGTCTAAATTGTATACCAAATCCTCAGTAGCCAAGAAGACCCTTACTTGTCCTAAAATTAAGAAATTCTTAGCAGACCTACATGATAAGTATGTTATAGCCCCTGCCGATAAGGCCTCTAATAATATAATATTTATATGTAAGTCCTACTATAGACAAATTATTAATGAAGAATTAGGCAGTACCTCCACTTATGCTAAATGTACAGTAGAACCACAACAGTTAATTAGGAAACACATAGATTTCTTAAAACTAGAGAACTTAGAACCTAAACCAGACTGGTGTAACCTTCCCTCTTTTTACTGGATGCCTAAGCTACATAAGAACCCTTACAACTACAGATTCATAGCTGCTTCTCTCAAATGTACTACCAAACCCCTTTCTAGATTTCTAAATTCAGCACTCAGACTAATTCTCAAACATTTTAGAGAATACTGCCTAGGTATATATAGGAATACTGGTGTTAATGCCTTTTGGATAGTAGAAAACTCACTAGAAGTCTTAGATAGTCTTAGGTCTATACCCGCTAGAAAAACCCAGCTAGCTAGTTTTGATTTTTCTACATTATATACAGCGATCCCCCTTAACCTACTTAAAGATAAGATTACTAACCTTATTCATAGTGCCTATACCTGTAGGAAGTCCCAATATATAGAAGTCTGTCAGGATAAAGCCTTTTGGTCTAACAATGTGTCCAATAAAGCAGTCACAGCTGTTCATTTAGTAGAGCTCTTTAATTACCTTATTGACAACATTTATGTATGTGTAGACGGTTCTGTATTTAAGCAATGTGTAGGTATCCCTATGGGTACTGACTGTGCCCCTGTAGTTGCTAATCTTTTTCTGTTTGCCTATGAGTATGAGTTTATGAAAGGACTACTTAAGGATAACATCACCCTAGCTATTAAATTTTCCAATACTTATAGGTATATTGATGACCTTTTATGTATTAACAACAAGGATTTTGAACTGTCAATTAGTGATATTTACCCCAAAGAACTTATTCTTAAAAAGACAAATACCAGCCCTAAAAAACAAACTTGTTAATGAATTAAAGGGTGTTCAAAGAGTTCCAGCTTTACTTTTGCCCTATCCCATGGAGTCTCTAAAACTGTAAACTTTCAAAAATATTGTGTATTAGACTGTGAGCCTCTTCATGATTTCAAAGGGTATGCCATACATCTACTTACTGAGACCTCTAAGGGCCATCACTTGCTTGTTGTTTTAAGGGATGATGTTAGGGCTTACATTGTTAGGGCTCTTAAGGGTGAACATGTTTCAGGATCTGATATTAGGTGTGCTGTTATACATATTTATCAAATGTTATCAAATGCTAAAGCAAGTTGGAAAATCCAAACACTGTTTTTGACTGTAGTTCAAATAAGCCAATGTCTTTATTCTGAAGATGTTGAGAGGTGCCCTAAACAAATATTGAGATATTACAACTGCTGCTGGCTATATCATGAACTAAGTGTGGATTTATTCCCAAACCCACATGAAACTGCTTTACATGGAGTCTATTTCCATGCCTTGTTAAATCATGGCCCTGTTCAGCAAGAGATAATCAATAATAGGTCTGTCAACACTGAAAGTGAAGAGCAGATCTTCCAAAAGGCAAAAAGGTGTGTAATGGATACTAGTAATAGAAAATCAGACACTCTGATTCCTAATCTGCTGATCAGATTAGAGGCCAAAAAAATATTATATGGCTCAACCTCAGTAACTGTGCATGAAAGTGACACTAGAGTCAAACAGGCTGCAAAATTTCTAAAACAATTCAGTGGCACTGAAATACCACTCAAATACATAAAAGAGAGGCTATACAGCTGGCACGCACATTTCGAAAGAATAGCACCTTTCCTAACACCAGGTAAAGGTCAGTGGTGGGACATTAACCAAAGTGAGTCAGACATCATCTTTCATGATGGTGACATTCACCCTAATTATATTGAGAAGGGACCTAGCCTTTTACATTTTAGGGATTCTACATTACAAGATGTTTTCACATGGGCTAGAGGTGAATGGCTCCAACTGTTAAATGGAAATGTTGATATTCCAAGTTTTGGGATAAACATTTACAATGAACAGGGCCAAGTAACAGAAACAATTCCTGAACATCTACTAAATGTTAGAGGTTATTGTAGTCATGGAGTAGTGGGAAATGGAGGCTTTGGTTCCGAGCTGACAAGAGGATGGGTATTGTCCAGTTCAACCCCCTGACAGAGCAGGGGGCTTAGCCCCTCATGTGGCATCCTGTGGCTAAATCAACCACCCTGTCAGTATGGGCTAACCCCCTGTCTGACAGTTTCACTGGGTTACGTTGCGTCACGAGAATGATAATTTTCAAGACAGGCTGTGGCCTAGTTGCACCAGTGGTGAAGAAAACCCTGGATCAACCAGAATAGGTGATTCCACTGGTGCCTCACAGGTAGATGTACCTGAATGTAATAGCCTTTCTTCTTCCCCATGACGGGCCAACCAGCCCTCTGGACCAAGGAAATGGTTAGGGCACTAATTGATTGCTATAAGCGATCTGAACCCAAAAGAGGTGGCTATTAGAAGCGTTTAGAGCGGGAATGGCTGACAAAATACCCACATTTGCCTCAGACCGGCCGAACCCTTGCCTTCCAAGCCAAAAGGAACTTGGTGGGAGACGGAGTACTGCAAGTAACTGGTAGCCGAGATTTAGATTTGGTTAATGATGCACCGCAAGGTGCCTCTAGAAGGAGAAGGATCCAAGGGGTGATCTGGAACCTTCAGAGGGATAATATCCTCATGGAGCTCTACCGAGTAAGTAAGCCCATGGAAAAGGAGTATGCTGAGCGGTTGTACCAGGCTTGGAATGTTAAAATGCCAGACCATAAAACCACAAAGGTAGCGCTAACTACAAAGTTAGTAGAATCCGAAGAGGTCAGGGTCTCTCAAGACTAAACCTTGTGGAACCTGACTCTCGTAGTGTAGCCACCCTAACTGCGACTGTGGAGGAAGGTGTGAGAGCCCAGGACAGGAAGAGCCTCACTAAGTTCAGGCTGGGACTGGACAAAATGGTGAGCTCTTTACAGGCCCTGTTGAAACTCCCACACATGATCATCCCAGTCCCAGGACAAGTGGCAATGATCATCTGATGCAACTTTTAGGTAAAGCAAAAGATGCCTGTCTCCAAAAGAAACCTGGAGATTTTGCTGATAGAAAACTCTATGGGGCGGTGCGGTTCAACCATGTTGATATGGCACTGCTTCAGGAGGCCAATGATTGGGTGGAGAAAGAGTGGCAGGAAGGCCCTAGGTCGGCCTGGCACCTGAACTGCCTGGTCTACTCTGTTGCTATGGCTGTGAGGGGGAAAACAACCTACAAATCGCAGCCATGCAACCAGGGAAGGAAATCAGACAATCAAAAGAGTAGTAAGAGACAGGGAGGTCACACAAGTGACAGGAAGGCCAAAGGCCTTAGGTTTAGAAGAGTGCTTGCCGGTTGGATGTGGAAATAGCGCATCAACAGAGTAATAATCCTATGACCAAACGCCAGAAAGTACTCTGAAGAAAGCTTAGGAGGGAGTTCCATTCATTAAACCTGAATGTGCTAATCAGAGCCCGGGAACTGACACTGGCAAACTAAAGGTCTGGACCCTACAAGAGCGAAGATCGGCTGAACCCAGGAAATTCCAGGAACATACCCAAATGAAGTTCCGGATGAATGGCAATGTTCCAACCTCCAATGAAGCTCCCTCAATCGAGGTAGTAAGAGATTTTTGGACAAAGATTGTAGGTACTGTTGGTAAGGTCAACAAAGATGACACAGGGGTGAAAGAATGGCTAAAGGAGACCAAAAAGAGGGTGGGTAGAACTTCCTCTGAAGGTCCCGATATCATTGATGAGACCAAACTGAGGAAAGCCTTGAAAAAGGCAAAAGCTGGTGAGTCCCTGGGCCGGATGGCATCCACACCTTTTGGTGGAAAGCACTCCCCTCTGCACAGTCTGCCTTAGCAGATGTACAACGGAGGGTGGTGAGCGGAGATCTGTCAGTCCCAGACTGGCTTACAAGGGGTTGCACTTTACTCATCCCAAAAAGGGTGACTTGAAAGTGCGGCCAACTACCGACTTATTGCATGTCTCAACACAATGCACAAGGCTGTCAAAGCATACATTGCGTCGGAATTACTCACTTACACCTACACTAATGATCTTTTGCCTATGGCTCAACGAGCCATGAGGAAAGGGAGGTGGGGCTGTGTCGACTGTCTACTGCTGGATCAATCAATTGGTCTAGATGCCAAAATTATGGACAAGCCACTTAGTGTGGCATGGATCGATTATGAGAAGGCATATGACAGAGTGCCTCACAAGTGGGTGATGAAGGTGCTAAAAACCATCAAGTGCCCAGGTTGGATCCGGAGGTCTATATAGCTCTTCTCCTTTTTGATTCAAGATGGCGGCATGGTGATACCTGTCCGCTTTCCTATGGATTTGTTTGGTGATTCTCCAAATTGTTACCTGCTACTCGCTGTTACTGCTCTCGGGAGATGTGGAACTAAATCCTGGTCCAGCGTGCCCCGATGGTGCACCCAACCGAACGAGCGCCGCCAAAAGGTCCAAGTTGGCCTCCGTAAAGAAGACGCTCAAGATCATCCATCTAAATGCTCGCAGCATCCTCCGTCACCTCGACGACGTACAGTGTCTCGTTACTCTACAACGTCCTGACATCGTGGCCGTCTGTGAATCCTGGCTTAGTCCCTCAATAACCGACGCTGAAGTTTCTCTAACTGGTTACTCCTTATACCGTTCTGATCGCTCGCGGTCTGGTGGTGGTGTTGCTGTCTATGTCATCGACCATCTTTCCGTATCTCAAATATCTTCTGGTGCTTCTTGTGGCGAAGTGGAAGCTCTGTGGTTGTCCATCAGCTCCTTTAAATCCTCCCTGTCATCCTTCGCCTTCGGCTGCATGTACCGCCCTCCAAGTGCCCCATCTTCCTCAGTTTCTGATATGTGCAACATCTTAGAGTCGATGCTGCTGTCCCACAAGCATGTTGTAGCTTGTGGAGACCTCAACATAGACACTTCTGACTCAACTCACCCGCTCACCAAGTTACTCCTGAACTTTATTACCTCTCGCTCCATGTCTTGCCCTATTTCCCAACCAACTCGTATCTCCGCATCACGTTGTTCCGTGCTTGACCACTTCCTCACCTCATCTAATGTCCCCATATCCCATTCCTCTGTTCTCAACTTCCACATTTCTGACCATCTACCTATTGTTCTCTCTATTGACTGGATAGTCCCAGACCCGCCCTTCAAAACCATCACCAGACGCTCTTTCAAGAACTTTGATGCCTCTGCATTCAATGAGGACCTTAATTCCGTGCCCTGGTTTATACTCGATCTGTTCGACGACGTTGATGATAAGGTTTTGGCTTTTAACTCACTATTTGGTGGTGTCCTTGATTGCCATGCTCCAATGAAGACCGTGCGTGTGAAGAAAAACTGTGCACCGTGGATCTCCAGGTCCATCAGAAAGGAGATGGATAAGAGGAACAAACAACTTAGAAGATTTCTTGGTTCTAGATTACCTTCAGCTTGGAATGAATATAAATGTCAGAGGAATCTAGTAGTAAATTTGCAACGAAAGGCAAAAATTGACTACTACCATCGTTTAATTTCCAAGAACACTTCACCTGCTACTCTATGGAACACTTTGAAAAGTGTATGTCCACTGTCTAATCATTCTTCCAATTGGGATCCTCTTGGTTCTGATCACACTTCCATTGCCAACTCCCTCAATGATCACTTTGTCTCTGTCAGTTCATCAAATGTATCCCTTCCTCCTTCCACTTATTCTTACTCCCCCTCCTCAACCCTGTCCTTGTCATGCATGACCTCTGATCGGTGCGAGAGATTCCTAGCCTCCCTTATAGTCAGCTCAGCTGTTGGCATAGACAACATCCCTACTCTTCCTCTAAAAACTTATAAATCCATCATCTCTCATCCATTGTCTAACATCATCAACTGTTCCATCTCCTCGTCCATCTTCCCCAGCTCCTGGAAGTGCAGCTCAGTCCGACCTATCCACAAAGGTGGCAGCCATGGCTGTCTCTCAAACTACCGGCCAATCTCCATCCTTCCCGTGTGCAGTAAAGTACTGGAGTGGCATGTAAAAGATCAGGTCACTGAACATCTTGACTCCAACAATCTACTCTACTCCTATCAATCTGGCTTCCGCTCCAGGCACTCAACTCAGTCCCTTCTTCTACACTGCACTAACAAATGGTACCAAGCACTTGACCAGAAGCAGTATGTCGCAGTCCTCTTTCTTGATGTTTCGAAGGCTTTTGACACCGTGAATCATCCACTTTTGCTCTCCAAGCTCCACTGCCTTGGTTTTGATCCTTCCAGTGTCACCTGGTTCAAATCCTACCTCTCTGGTCGCTCCCAAGTTACTCGTGTGTCTAACTCCACAACTTCTCCAGGCTCTACAACCTCTGGTGTTCCGCAGGGCTCAATTCTTGGCCCCACTCTGTTCTCGCTTTTTATTAATGACTTGCCTAGTGTTCTCCCTCCTGACTCTACTGTCCTCTTTGCTGACGACACTACAATCTCTCTTGTCGGCAACAACTGCAGCCTCCTGAGCTCCTCACTTCAATCATGTCTTGACATTGCCAGTAGCTGGATGACCAATAACGGGCTGAAGCTGAATGCTGATAAGACCAAGTGCATGCTCATTCGTTCCTCAAGAACCAGAGTTGATCCACCACCCCTCCACATCCACCTCTCTGGCTCTGAAATTGAGCAGGTCTCCAGTTTCAAGCTTCTTGGAGTCCTTGTTAACGACACTCTGACCTGGACTGACCACATCAACCACGTTGCTTCTAGGATGGGACGTGGTGTGAACCTCCTCAGGCGTTTATCCTGGTTTCTTCCCCAATCCCTCCTGGTCCTCTACCTCAAGTCCTATATCTTGCCTTTGGTTGACTACTGCGATGTGGTATGGGACAACTGTACCCAACATGACTCTCATCATCTCCAGTCCCTTTTCAACTATGCTTGCTGTCTTGCCCTCCATCGCCCTCGTCTCTCATCTTCCTCTGCCCTCTGGAAGGAACTCGGTCTTACTTCACTGCACAACCGTAGGAGACTTCATCTTGCGGAGCTAACTTACAAGTGTCTCAATTCACTTGCTCCTCCCTATCTCTCATCCCTCTTCCGTCTCCCCTCCCACCACCACAACACACGAAGGAATAACCTCATCAACCTTCCCGCGGTCAGGACGACATTTGGACAGCATGCAGTTTCATTTCGAGGTGCATCCCTGTGGCGGTCTCTACCTGCCTCACTACGTGATTCTGGATCACTAAAGAATTTCTCAAGGACTGCACACGATTATTTTGACTCACACACATGATCCTTTCCTTTTATATTTATTAAATCTGCATGACTCTTACTTATTTGAATCTCAGAACTGTTATGTTTTTGTCCTTTTGTATTACTGTATTTTACAGGGTGCCTAGAATAGTAGCCACTGGCTAAAGGCTTTCCCTGTTTAAATAAGCTTACCAAACCAAACCAAACCAAACCAGTGTTTGGAGAAGAGCTATATAGACCTCCGGATCCAACCTGGGCACTTGATGGTTTTTAGCACCTTCATCACCCACTTGTGAGGCACTCTGTCATATGCCTTCTCATAATCGATCCATGCCACACTAAGTGGCTTGTCCATAATTTTGGCATCTAGACCGATTGATTGATCCAGCAGTAGACAGTCGACACAGCCCCACCTCCCTTTGGTTTGGTTTGGTTTGGTTTGGCTAATGTGCTTGAGTTGAGGACTGTGGGGAAGGTGGTTAGGAGCACCCCTGTTAAATATAACAGGGGACTCTTCCAAGGAGACTCCTTATCACCACTTGTCTTGTTCTCAAGGTGGTAGAGGGCTCTGTAGTTTTCCTTTGGATCATGACAGAGCTGTTGTGAATCTGGCAAGATACCTCCAAACTGCCAATGATCCACTAACAGCTGTTGTGGAGTGCTCAAAGCAGAGGAGGACTGTCTTGAAAGAAGCCAGATTGATACTGAGAAGCCACCGAATAGAACTAGAACCGGAAATGTGGCTAAAGACAGATCCCTCACAAAATAGTGTAAGAGAATGGAGGAGAGTTTCACGGGAACTCCGGGAGGCTCAGACTGAAAGGTTAAAAAGTAACCTAGCCGAAAAGTCTCACCAGGGCTCATACCACAGACAAGTCACAAATAGGGAGTCTTATGTGTGGCTTTCTGAGGGGAGACTCAGACCTCAAACTTAGGCTCTGATTCTTGCAGCCCAAGATGATGTGCTGCACACTAGGTGGTACCGAAATAGGATTCTGAGACATTCTAGCCTCCTAATGTGCAGAGAATGTGGCAAGGCTATGGAAACTGTCAAACACATACTAAACATGTGTGAGCCAAAGGGATTTTCTCTCTACAAAGAGAGGCATGACCAGGCAATACTGATAGTGTTGTGGAGATTGTTGAAAGAATATGGATTCAAGCAGGAAGAGCCCTGGTACAAACTAGAAGTAAACCAATCTATGAGAATAGGTCTGTCAAAATCTTGTGGGATCCTAGCATTCCTACAGATGAAGAAATGACAGAAAGAAGGCCAGACTTAGTGGTTGAGGATCGGCTATGTAAGTCCATCTACATTATTGAAATGTTAGTACCTACTGATAGCAATATTAATGGAAGATGGCAAGAGAAGTTCCAAAAGTACCAGAAGCTGGCGGCTGACATGAGGAAACAATTTAGGGACTACCGAATTAAGGTAGTCACGATGATAATTGGTGCTTTGGGGACAGTGGAGACGCTCCTGGAAGACCTTAGGGGAATTCCAAAGCTGTCAAAAAGTGCAGTAGAAGTGATGAGAGCCATGCAGAGAACTGTTCTCTGTTCGGCTGTGAGGATAATGAGGCGACATCTATTGGTTGAGGGATTGTGGCCTGGACGATAAGTAGCCCTGTCCCAGTCCTCGCCTGTCAAACTCTGGAAAGCAGTGGTGGATTGGTGTATGGAGGTACTCCCTCCTATTATGACGGTCAACTTTGGCCCGACGTGCACCTGTCTGCTGCTGCCGGAAGAAGGCAAAGCCGAGGCTTCTGGCTAAAAACCCAAAGAAAGGAAAACATAACTGACTGAGGGTTGTCCAAGCCAGATACTCCTTGCCTTAGTAAACTAAGGCAAGACGTAACAAGGTTCTCCGTTAAGGCTTTTGTTTCTTAAATAAAAAATTGTAGTCATATGGATGAAATGGACATCTGTCCTAACGAAGAGCCAGATGATTGTAGTACACCACCTCCGAAATCCAACTTAGAAATAAGCATTGACGTACCATTAAGTAAAGATAGCTCCAATCAGGATCCATCTATGTCTACCCCCATTACCCACTCTCAACCACAATTGCAAACTAATATTGCAATCAGTCCTATAACTGAAGAAGATGGTACAAACTGGGAGTCTGAGCCCACAAAAGAAGTACTGACGTATGCCAATGTATGTACAGACACTACAGGTGAATGCTATACTTCTAGTTTGGCAAGGGCACTTCACCTAGTACTTGGTCCATCAAATGAATTGGTACATTTGGACAGGTGTAGAAAACAGCTAAAAGTACTTAGGCCAATACCCCTAGATATTAGGCAAACCCACAAGTACCTCAAGCGTAAATTGAAAAGCCAACTTTTCAAGCTTAAGGTAGATACCAAAAAAGAATTGGACAGGTTGATTCAAGCCAATATAGGTGAAACAGACCTATCAACAGAGATTGATGACATATACAAGGCAGTAGAAAAACATTTAGAAGAACTGTGAAGCTACTAAGGGAGTTTAGGCTAGAGCCTGAATAGTGCTATAGTGTACTGATGGTGGTACCTGATTTGGAGTGGCAGTGGACAACCAACAAGCAACGCATCAAGTTCAAGTTTAAAGATGCAGTAAGTAAATAACATCTGCTAAGTACACAAAGTTGCCATACCTTTTTGTAACCCGTGTACACAGGATGGAACATTGGGAGACGTGTTCAACACTACAATATAATACAATACATATTCATCAATATGGCTTAAAACAATACAATAATAATTAAATAGTATTTTTGTACCATACTTCATTAGCTTTTACTTTAGATATACATTATAATAAATATTTCATGTGTTAATTACGGCTGTATTCATAGCCAGTTAATGCATGCTTAGGTGATGAAACATCCTCAGTTTAAGCTAGTCTGATTGGTTCTTTAAGTCACAACTTCATTGGCTAACAAAATGTTCATGGTATCCTACCCTAATCATTAATCTGATTGGATAACTTATTTTCCAAGGTATCCTCCTAACAAGTATAAATATAGATGACTAAAGACAGAAATCATATTGAATAGAAAACAGCTAAAGAAAGAAGACTCTAAACAATGGAAAATGGATACTATCAGTCAACATCAGGGAGATTCCCATAAAGAAGTTACAGAAAGCCCTATAAATGGCACAATCAGCAACAATACTTAAAGAGAAAAAAAGATTTAATGACTGGGGAGTAAATTCTTTGATTACAATGAAGGTGGAAGAAGAAGTCAGCAGGAGAATGGCTATAGAAAAGCAGAAGGTGGATGAGGAGAAGAAAAAAAGAGAAGAAGAGAGGCAAAAAGAAGAAGAAACATAAAAAAGGATAGAGGAAGAAGTGCAGAGGAGACTAGTGGAAGAAGCACGAAAAGAAAAGGAAGAGAAGATAGGAATGGAGTAGATAGAGGAGGAAGAGAAGGAGAAAAACAAAAAGAAAAGGAAGAACAGGAGAATCGGACTCAGCTTTTGAAACACTAATTAAGGAAGTCCTCAGAGAAATAAATAACAAATAAGAACTATTGTACAATCGTAATACTTGCATGCCTATTACATATTATATTTTACATTACAACTTTTATTATACATCAAGTCCCAGTCAAGTCCATCTTTTGAATGTAATGGCTTTAAAAAGGCCTTTTTAATAAAAATAAAGGCCCAAAGCATCATATAAACAACATATATATACCAAGTATAAGTATAGAAGTATAATAAACAGATAAAATATCTGTGTAGTCCTTTGTCAGTTGTGGCTTTCAAAAAAGCCTTTTGATCATATCCAAATAACACATGCTATCAATGACACGGAAAGCACTTTAAAACAACAACATAAAAATTGGCCAGAATACCTTTAATAGAATACACACATACAATATGAAGGAACAGAATATACACTTCCTAAAGGCATTTACTAGAAGAAATATAAACAAACGGCGTGAACTAAAACTATGAAGCCCTTAAAACAACAGCGTGTCAAAGTAAGAGCGAACTCACCAATTGAATTCTTCACTGGCTGGTGAGGCTTCTTCTTCCTAGAAGGCGAGGCTTCTCCTTCTTGGCTGGGGAGGCTTCGATTGGTCACACACCACGTGTTTGAGATTGAATACCTGGTAACGCTTGGTTACGGTTTTGATTCTTTCCGGTTTGTAAATGATAACACTAAATAACGCATTCACTCTTAATGATTGAAAACGAAAATTAGCCAAATCAGCCTATCCCTAAGTAACACCCATAAGGTACCAGTTTATGTAGTAGTCGTATGTTCTAGTTGTTTGTACTAGTTGTATGTACTAGTTGTGTGTACTATTTGTCATGTACTAGTTGGATATATGTATTAATTGTTTGTACTAGTTTTATGCCCTAGTTATATGTACTAGCTCTAGTTATATTTACTAATTGTAGGTCCTAGTTGTATGTAGAAGTTGTATGTAGTAGTTGCATATACTAGTTATGTTCTAGTTCCATATACAAGTTGTATGTTCTAGTATTATGTACTCGTTCTATGAACTGGTAGTATGTACTAGTTTTATGTACTAGTTTTATGTACTAGTTTTATATACTAGATGTTGATTCTTGTGCTAGTAATGCTAGGTACTAGGTAGGTTCTAGTTGTATATACTAGTTGAATGTAGTACTTGTATGTTCTAATTGCATGAACTAGTTTTTGTACTACTTGTATGTACTATTTGTATGTACAATTTGTAAGTACTATTTGTATGTACCAATTGTATGTACTAGGTGTATGTAATATTTATAGGTACCAGTTATATGTGTATGTACTAGTTATATGTAGTAGTTCGGTACTAGCTATAGGTACTAGGTGTAAGTTCTAGTACTAGTAAAACTGGGTACTAAGTAGGTACTAGGTGTATGAATTAGTTGTATATACTAGTACAAGTTATATTTACTAGTTGTATGTATTAGTTGTGTTTACTAGTTGTATGTATTAACTGTGTGTATTAGTTATGTACTAGTTGCTTGTACTAGTTCTAATAACTAGTTGTATGTTCTAGTACTCATAATATTTACTAGTTTTATGCACTAGTTGTATGTACTAGTACAAGTTATATTTACTAATTATAGGTATTAGTTGTATGTAGTAGTCTTATGTTCTAATTGCTTGAACTAGTTGTATGTACTAATTGTATGTACTAGTTATATGAACTAGTTTTAAGTACTAGTTCTATATACTAGTTGTATACACTAGTTTTATGTACTACTTATATGTACTAGTTGTATGTCTTATTTGTATGTACTATTTGTATGTACTAGTTGTATATTCTAGTTATCGTACTAGTTGTCTTACTAGTTGTATGTACTAGTTGTATGAAATTTTAATACGTCACAGTTGGAGTTCTAGTTTAATATACTAGTTGTGTGTGCTAGTTGTATGAACAAGTGGTATGTACTAGTTATATGTTCTAGTTCCATGCACTACTTTTTAGGTGTATGTATATAGTAGTTGTATCTACAACTAATATGAACTAGTTGCATGTACTAGTTTTATGTATTATGGTATGTACAATTTATATGTACTAGCTATATGTGTATGTACTAGTCATACATAGTAGTTGTTGGACTAGTTATATGTACTAGTTGTAAATACTAGTTGCATGTACTAGTTGTATGTACTAGTACAAGTTATGTTTGCTAGTTGTAGGTATTAGTTGCATGTACTAGTTGCATGTAGTAGTTGTGTGTTCTAATTGTATGAACTAATTGTATGTACTACTTGTATGAACTAGTTATATAGTAGATGTAAGTACTAGTTGTATGTACCAGTTGTATGTCCTAGTTGTATTTACTACTTGTTTGTCCTAGTTGAATGTACTACTTGTATGTACTAGTTGTATGTCTATTTGTATGTTCTCGTAGTATGTACTAGGTGTATGTACCTGTTATATGTACTAGTTGTAGGTTCTAGTACTAGTAATACTAGATACTTAGTAGGTAGTAGTTGTATGTATCAGTCCTAGTTATATTAATTAATTATATTAGATGAATGTACTAGATAAGTACAAGTTGTATGTACCAGTAGTATTAACAAGTGGTATGTACTAGTACTGGTAATATTTCTAACTGTAGCCACTTGTTGTATGTACTAGTTGTACGTACTAGCACTTGTTATATTTACTAGTTGGAGGCACTAGTTGTATGTACTAGTTGAATGTAATAGTTGTACGAACTAGTTGACTGTACTAGTACAAGTTATATTTACTAGTTGTAGGTATTAGTTGTATGTAGTAGTTGTGTGTAGTAGTTGTATGTTGTAATTGTATGAACTAGTTTTATGTACTAGTTGTATGTACTAGTTATATACTAGTTGTATGTATTAATTGTATATACTAGTTGTACGTATTAGTTGTGTGTACTAGTTGTATGTATTAACTGTATGTATTAGTTATGTACTAGTTGCATATACTTGTTCTAATAACTAGTTGTATGTACTAGTACTGGTAATATTTACTAGTTGTATGTACTAGTCCAAGTTATATTTACTAGTTATATTTACTAGTTGCACATACTAGATGTATGTACTAATTGTATGAATTAATTCTATGTACTAGTTGGAATTCTAGTTTAATGTACGTACTATTTATATATACTAGTTTTATGTGTATGTACTAATTATATTTACTAGTTGTTGTTAGTAGTTTTATGCACTAGTTGTATGTACTAGCACAAGTTATATTTACTAGTTCTAGGTACTAGTTACATGTACTTGTTGAATGTTATAGTTGTATTTACTAATTGTATGTACTAGTTGTATGAACTAGTTATGTGCTATATAGTTGTATGTACTGGTTGTGTGTACTACCAATATGTACTAGTTATCTACTAGTTGTTTGTAGTAGTTGTATTAACTAGTTGTATGTACTATTACTGGTAATATTTACTAGTTGTAAATACTAGTTGTATGAACTAGTTGTATGTACTAGTACAAGTTATGTTTACTAGTTGTAGGTATTAGTTGCATGTACTAGTGGCATGTAGTAGTTGTGTGTGCTAATTGTATGAACTAGTTGTATGTACTACTTGTATGGACTAGTTATATACTAGGTATATGTACTAGTTGTGTACTAGTTTTATATCCTAGTTGTATTTACTACTTGTATGTCCTAGTTGAATGAACTACTTGCATTCACTTGTTGTATGAACTATTTGTATGTACTCGTAGTATGTACTAGGTGTATGTACAAGTTATGTATTAATTAGTAGTATGTATTAGTACTAACTGTAGCCACTAGTTGTATTTACTACTTGTACTTACTAGCACTTGTTATATTTACTCGTTGTAGGTACTAGTTGTATGTACTAGTTGAATGTAACAGTTGTATGAACTAGTTGTATGTACTAGTACAAGTTATATTTACTAATTGTAGGCATTAGTTGTATGTTCTAGTTTTATGTAGTAGTTGTATGTTGTAATTGTGTGAACTAGTTTTATGTATATAGTAGTTGTATGTTGCAATTGTGTGAACTAGTTTTATGTACTAGTTGTATGTACTATTTATATACAAGTTTTATGTTTTAGTGGTATATTCAAGTTTTATGTATTAGTGGTATATACTAGTTGTATGTACTAGTTGTGTGTACTAGTTGTATGTATTAACTGTATGTATTTGTTATGAACTAGTTCCATATACTAGTTTTAATAACTAGTTGTATGTACTAGTACTGGTAATATTTACTAGTTGTAGGTACTAGTTTTATGCACTAGTTGTATGTACTATTTATAGGTACCAGTTATATGTGTATGTACTAGTTATATGTGGTAGTTGGGTATTAGTTATAAGTTCTTGTTTGATGTACTAGTTGTATATCCTGGTTTTATGTACTAGTTGCAGGTTCTAGTATTAGTAAAACTACATACTAAGTAGGTACTCATTGTAAGTACTAGTACTAATTAAATTAACTAGTTGTAGGTACTAGTTATATGTACTAGTTGCATGTAATAATTGTATGTACTATTTGCATATACTATTTGTGTGTACTATTTGTATGTACTAGTTTTATGTACTAGTTTAATGTACTAATAATGTATCAGTGGTATGTACTATTTGTATGTTCTAGTTGTATGTACTATTTGTATGTTCTAGTTGTATGTCCTAGTTGTTTGTACTAGTTGTATGTACTAGATGTATGTACTAATTGTATGTAATAATTCTATATACTAGTTGGAGTTCCAGTTTAATATACTAGTTGTATGTACTATATCTATGTACTAGTTATATGTCTATATTCTATTCATAGGTACTAGTTGTAAGTACAAGTTGCATGAACTAGTGGTATGTTCTAGTACTGGTAATATTTACTAACTGTAGGCACTAGTTGTATGTATTAGTTGTATGTACTAGTTGTATGTACTAGTCCAAGTTATATTTACTAGTTATATTTACTAGTTGTGTGTCCTAATTGGTTGTTGTAGTTTCATGTACTAGTTGCATGTACTAATTGTATGTAATAATTCTATGTACTAGTTGGAGTTCTAATTTAATGTACGTACTATTTATATATACTAGTTATATCTTTATGTACTAATTATATGTACTAGTTATATGTGTATGTACTAATTATTTGAACTAGTTGTATGTATTAGTTCTATGCACTAGTTGTATGTACTAATTGTATGTACTAGTTGTGTATACTAGTTGTGTCTACAACTTGTATGTACTAGTTGTATGTACTAGTTATATGTTCTAGTTGTATTTACCAGTTGTATGTACTAGTACAAGTTATATTTACTAGTTGTATGTATTAGTTGTATGTACTAGTTGTATGTATTAGTTGTATGTTGTTCTTGTATAAACTAGTTTTATGTACTAGTTATATACTAGTTGTACGTATTAACTGTATGTATTAGTTATGTACTAGTTGGATTTACTAGCTCTAATAACTTGTTATATGACTAGAACAGGTACTAGTTTTATGCACTAGTTGTATGTACTAGTACAAGTTAAATTTATTAATTATAGGTCTTAGTTGTATGTAGTAGTTGTATGTTATAATTGTTTGAACTAGTTGTATGTACTAATTGTATGTACTAGTTAAGTACTAGTTATATGTATAGTTTTATGAACTATTTCTGTGTACTATTTGTATGTTCTAATTGTATACTACTTGTATGTACTAGTTGTATGTACTATTTGTAATTCTTATTGTATCTACTAGTTGTATGTACTATAGTTTGAACTAGTTATATGTCTAGGTACTAGTTGTAAGTACAAGTTGCATGAACTAGTGGTATGTACTAGTATTGGTAATATTTACTAACTGTAGGCACTAGTTGTATGTATTAGTTGTATGTACTAGTTGTATGTACTAGTCCAAGTTATATTTACTAGTTATATTTACTAGTTGTGTGTCCTAATTGGTTGTTGTAGTTTCATGTACTAGTTGCATGTACTAATTGTATGTAATAATTCTATGTACTAGTTGGAGTTCTAATTTAATGTACGTACTATTTATATATACTAGTTATATCTTTATGTACTAATTATATGTACTAGTTATATGTGTATGTACTAATTATTTGAACTAGTTGTATGTATTAGTTCTATGCACTAGTTGTATGTACTAATTGTATGTACTAGTTGTGTATACTAGTTGTGTCTACAACTTGTATGTACTAGTTGTATGTACTAGTTATATGTTCTAGTTGTATTTACCAGTTGTATGTACTAGTACAAGTTATATTTACTAGTTGTATGTATTAGTTGTATGTACTAGTTGTATGTATTAGTTGTATGTTGTTCTTGTATAAACTAGTTTTATGTACTAGTTATATACTAGTTGTACGTATTAACTGTATGTATTAGTTATGTACTAGTTGGATTTACTAGCTCTAATAACTTGTTATATGACTAGAACAGGTACTAGTTTTATGCACTAGTTGTATGTACTAGTACAAGTTAAATTTATTAATTATAGGTCTTAGTTGTATGTAGTAGTTGTATGTTATAATTGTTTGAACTAGTTGTATGTACTAATTGTATGTACTAGTTAAGTACTAGTTATATGTATAGTTTTATGAACTATTTCTGTGTACTATTTGTATGTTCTAATTGTATACTACTTGTATGTACTAGTTGTATGTACTATTTGTAATTCTTATTGTATCTACTAGTTGTATGTACTATAGTTTGAACTAGTTATATGTCTAGGTACTAGTTGTAAGTACAAGTTGCATGAACTAGTGGTATGTACTAGTATTGGTAATATTTACTAACTGTAGGCACTTGTTGTGTGTACTAGTTGTATGTACGAGATGTATGTACTTTTGGTGTACTAGGTGTAGTATAGTAACTAACTAACTACTGCATGCATAGTAAACATCCTGTGATGATTTTATATTGCTGCTGTATCTGTTGGTTGGTAATTTAGCTTTCTAGAACTTTCTGTGATGTATATATGCTATTGTACAGAACTTAATAATCATTGTTTACCCGAAAGTGACTCGAGTACGATTAAGCAGTGTTACGATAATATAACTCGTCACATCGGTGACCCCGATGTTCTATACCTGATACTGCTAATATCAATGGCAACTCCGCAACCCCAAGGGACAAACCAACCAGCCGTGAGTCTTGCTACCATTTCCGTCAAGATTCCCCCGTTTTGGCCTGCTGATCCACAAGTCTGGTTCGCCCAAGTTGAGGCCCAATTCACAACCCGCAATATCAGCTCACAGAAAACGCGCTTCGACTATGGTTGTCGCCTCTCTTGCCCCCAAATTTGCAACGGAAGTCCACGATCTTATCCTCAAACCGCCAGAGGAAGACCCTTATGACGCCCTAAAGGAACAACTAATCCGCCGCACAGCGGCTTCAGAACAACGCCGTCTTCAAATGCTTTATAATGCTGAGGAACTTGGCAACAGAAAGCCAACTCAACTTCTGCGACAGATGCAGCAACTCCTAGGTGACTCCGCAGGACCAGAGCCAGATAGCTCCTTCCTTAGGGAACTCTTCTTGCAGCGCTTACCAGGTAATGTTAGGATGGTTTTAGCCTCTACAGATAATGCTATGTCCCTCGAGGCTCTTGCCCAAATGGCAGACAAAATCGTAGAAGTTCCAACGCCTACGATCTCCACAATTAACGCCCCCCATATTTCATCGGAAGTGGACCAGCTACGGAAGGAAGTTGCACACCTCAGAGAGATTATATCCTCCCTTAACACATCACCGGGTAGCTCCAGACCCTCCTGCTCAAGAGGACGCTCGCCCAGCCCACACCCAGTCAATTCTACTCCTACCACTTGTTGGTATCATCGACGGTTTGGGGAAAAAGCTCGCAAGTGCAACTCACCTTGTGACTATTCAGGAAACGAGCCGGCCAGTCGCTAGTGGCGACGAGCGCTACTGGCCTACAATCAAGTCGCCTCTTCTTTATTAAGGAACGAATGACTGGTATGCATTTTCTGGTGGACACGGTAGCTGAGGTGAGTGTCATTCCTAGATCTTTTATTGCAGGTACCCCTCAATCCTCTGCACAACCAGGGCTCACCCTACAAGCAGTCAACCACTCCCCAATTATGACTTTTGGTAATTGCTCCATTACTCTCAACATTGGTTTACGTCATTCCTTTCGTTGGATGTTTGTCATAGCCGATGTAAAACATGCTATATTAGGTGTTGACTTTCTTCGTCATTACAACCTCTTGGTGGATGTCAAACACAGTGCCTTAATAGACACCCTCACACACCTACAGGTACATGGTTTACTGACTCAGGAAGCATCTCCCAGCCCTAGTCTACCAGACGTAGTTCCTCAAGATGTGTTTGCAACAATTCCGGCTGAATTCCCGTCCATAGTTCGCCCCCACCACAAGGAACAGCCCCTACAGCATGGAGTAACCCATCATATTAATACTACTGGTCCCCCAGTCAGTGCCCGCCCTCGTCGGTTGCCTCCTGAGTGCCTACATATTGCCCGTCAGGAATTCAACCATATGTTGGAATTGGGAATTATGCAGCCTTCTTCCAGTTCCTGGGCCTCACCTCTGCACATGGTCCCTAAGAAGACACCTGGAGACTGGCGCCCTTGTGGAGACTATGGGGCACTTAACGCCATCACGTAACCTGACTGCTATCCCATCCCTCACCTTCCGGACTTTCCAGCATCCCTCCATGGAGCCGCCATTAAATTTTCTCTAAATTAGATCTGGTACGTGCTTACCATCAAATCCCTGTGGAGTCCGTTGATGTTCCAAAGACTGCTGTCATCACACCATTTGGCTTGTTTGAGTTTCTACGCATCCCATTTGGCTTTCGCAATGCCGCTCAGACCTTCCAACGTTTTATTGATTAGGTCCTACATGGTTTGCCCCACAGCTACGCTTATATTGACAATATCCTCATTGCTAGTACCACCAAAGAAGACCATAAAGTTCACCTCCGACAGGTCTTCACACGTCTCAGAAAGCATGGGATCCTGATTAACCCCTCCAAGCGTGTCCTTGGTGCAGAGTCGCTGGAGTTCCTCGGGCATCATATGGACAGACATGGTATTCAACCAGTAGAGGGGAAAGTGGCGGTTATCCGACAGTTTCCTCAGCCCACCACCCAGCGCAAATTACACCAGTTTTTAGAATTGATCAACTTTTACCATCGCTTCATCCCTGACTGTGCAAAATCCTACAACCACTTAATGTACTACTAGCTGTCCCGTCTAAAGGTGAAGACAAGCACCTAATTTGGACGGAACAGGCTGTTTCTGCCTTTAACCAGGTAAAGGAGGCTCTAGCCAAGGCCACCCTTCTATTTCATCCACAACCTGATACCCCCACTTGTCTCATTACTGACGCATCAGATGTGGCTGTCTGTGCTGTACTACAACAAATTATAGGAACAGTGTGGGGCCCTATTGCTTACTTTTCTAGGAAACTTTAGCCAGCTGAAACTAAGTATAGCACATTCGACCGTGAGCTTCTAGCTATCTATTTAGCAATCAAGCACTTTCATCACTTTGTGGAAGGTAGGACATTTCACGTGATTACTGACCGCAAACCTCTTACCTTTGTTTTCTCCATCCAGACTAAGCAGCATTCTCCTCGACAGATACGACACCTGGACTTCATTTCACAGTTCACCACAGATATCCGGCATATCAAAGGTGTAGACAACACGGCAGCTGATGCCCTGTCCCGCTTGGAGCTGGATGCATTGCATGAAGCTGGTGTCCCGGCCATTGATTTCGGGGCCATGGCTAAAGCACAAAGTGAGGATACAGCATTGCATAATCATGAAACCTCATCTTCCCTCACACTCCAGGAGGTTCCCAGTCCTACAGCAGATGTTACTTTGATGTGTGACACAACCACTGGAGTTCCCCGGCCTTATGTTCCACCTGAATGTCGTCGCAAGGTATTTGACAGCTTCCATTCCTTATCCCATCCAGGCATCCGTGCTACTCAACGCCTGATAATAGCACACTACGTCTGGCCTGGTATCAACACGGATGTCCGCAAATGGGTCCAAGCTTGTCTTCAATGCCAATGATCAAAAGTACATCAGCACACCGTTACACCGACATCCACCTTTGCAACTCCGGATGCCAGGTTTGACCATGTTCATATAAACATCGTTGGCTCGCTACCATTAGTAAAAGGACACTCTTACCTCTTGACATGCGTTGATCGTTTTACCCGTTGGCCAGAAGCTATTCCTCTAAGAAACATCTCTGCAGAGACAGTAGCGCAAGCTTTTGTTTTGGGTTGGATTGCACGATTCGGTGTACCCTCCATCATCACCACTGACCGAGGTGCTCAATTCGAGTCTGCCCTTTGGAGACAGTTGATGAACTTACTGGGATCTCACCGAATTCGAACAATTGCCTACCACCCTTGTGCTAATGGATTTTTGAGCGTTTACATCGACAGCTGAAAGCAGGACTGATGACTCACTTACCCCAAGTGCAGTGGATGGACTCACTACCTCTAGTACTCTTAGGTATTTGCACGGCATTGAAGGAAGACTTGAACTGTACCGTTTCAGAGTTGGTGTATGGCACCACCCTACGCTTACCAGGGGAATTTTTCAGCACCAGCCAGGACATTGACACTGTAGATCCGCTGGCCTATGTTTCACGCCTCAGGTGTACGCCTCAGGTATACCACCCCATCATCATTCTCAGCAGAAGGCACATGTGAGCCCAGCCCTTCATTCATGTACACATGTTTTTGTTCGTCGAGATACCATACGTAGATCCTTACAGCATCCCTACGATGGTCCTTTCAAGGTTCTTAAGAGATCTGATAAGTATTATACTGTCAGTGTCAAAGGACAGCAGCAAACCATCTCCTTAGATCACTTAAAGCCAGCCCACCTTGACGTTTTGCTCCCTGCTTCAGACCAGCTACAGTCTACCTCTCCCACACCTCCAGAGACCACATCATCTGAGTCACCGTTACGAACAACTCGTTCTGGACGACATGTTCATTTTCCGGACCGTTTCACTTTATAATGTATCTTTCGTTAGCTACTCACTGGAGGAGGAGTACTGTAGCATAGTAACTAACTAACTACTGCATGCATTGTAAACATCCTGTGATGATTTTATATTGCTGCTGTATCTGTTGGTTTGTAATTTAGCTTCTAGAACTTTCTGTGATGTATATATGCTATTGTACAGAACTTAATAATCATCTTTTACCCGAAAGTGACTCGAGTACGGTTAAGCAGTGTTACGATAATATAACTCGTCAAACTAGGTATATATAGTAGTTGTTTGTACTAGTTGTATGTACTAGTAGTATTAACTAGTGTTATGTATTAGTACTGGTAATATTTACTAACTGTAGACACTAATTGTATGTACTAGTGTTATGTACTAGTTGTGTGTTCTAGTTGTGTCTACTACTTGTATGGACAGGTTGTAGGTACTAGTGGTATGTACTAGTTGCATGTACTAGTTGTATGTGCTAGATACTAGTTGTATGTAGTAGCTGTATGGAATAGTTCTATGGACTAGTTGTATGTGCTAGATACTAGTTGTATGTAGTAGTTGTATGGACTAATTCTATATACTAGTTGTATGTACTATGTGTATGTACTATTTATATATACTAGTTATATTTTTATGTATTAGTTATATATACTAGTTGCAAGAACTAGTTGTATGTACTAGTTGTTTGGACTAGTACTAGCTATATTTACTAGTTGTAGGTACTAGTTGTATGTGGTAGTTGTATGTAGTAGTTGTATGTACAAATTGTATGTATTAGTTGTGTGTACTAGTTGTATGTATATATTAGTTGTATGTACTAGCTGTGTACTAGTTGAATGTTCTAGATGAAGGTCCTAGTTGTTGTAGGTTCTTGTACTAGTTATACTAGGTACTAGCAAGGTACTAGTTGTATGTACTAGTTGTATGTACTAGTTGTATGTAATAGTTGTGTTTACTATTTGTATGTACAAGTTATATGTTTGTGAACTAGTTATATGTACTAGTTGTATGCACTAGGTGTTTGTACTAGTTGTATATACTATTATAATATCTAGGTATATGTGTATGTAGTAGTTATATGTAGTAGGTGTATGTACTAGTTATATGTCCTAGTCGTTTGTACTAGTTGTATGCAGTTCTAATAACTAGTTGTATGCAGAGACCACATCATCTGAGTCACCGTTACGAACAACTCGTTTACATATACTAGTTCTAGGTATTATTTGTATGTACTAGTTGTATGTAGTAGTTGTATGAACTAGTTTTACGTACTAGTTGTATGTCCTAGTTGTATTTACTAGTACAAGTTAAATTTACTAATTATAGGTATTAGTTGTATGTAGTAATTGTATGTTATAATTGTTTGAACTAGTTGTATGTACTAATTGTATGTACTAGTTAAGTACTAGTTATGTGTATAGTTTTATGTACTATTTCGGTGTACTAGTTGTACGTACTAATTGTATACTATTTGTATGTACTAGTTGTATGTAATATTTGTAGGTACTTATTGTATGTACTAGGTGTTTATACTATTTATAGGTACCAGTTATATGTCTATATACTAGTTATATGGTGTAGTTGGGTACTAATTATAGGTACTTGTTTGATGTACTAGTTGTACATACTAGTTTTATGTACTAGTTGCAGGGTCTAGTATTAGTAAAACTTAGGCACTTGTTGTAAGTACTAGTACTAAATAAATTAACTAGTTGTAGGTACTAGTTATATGTACTAGTTGAATGTAATAATTGTATGTACTAATTGCATATACTATTTGTGTGTACTATTTGTATGTACTAGTTTTATGTCTAGTTTAATGTACTAATTATGTACCAGTTGTATGAACTATATGTATATTCTAGCTATATGTCGTAGTTGTTTGTACTAGTTGTATGTACGAGATGTAGGTATGTTTAATTTACTAGTTATATATAGTAGATTTTGTAGTAGATATATGTACTAATTATGTACTAGTTGTATGTACTAGTTGTATGTACTAGTAGTTTTAACTAGTGGTATGTATTAGTACTGGTAATATTTACTAACTGTAGCCACTAGTTGTATGTACTAGTTGTACGTACTAGCACTTGTTATATTTACTAGTAGTGTGAACTAGTTGTGTCTACTAGTACAAACAACTAGTACATATAACTAGTACAAACAACAACTATATATAACTAGTACATAAAACATACATACATCTAATAGATACAATTAGTGCCTAGAACTAGTAAATACAACTAGTACATACAACTAGTACACACAACTAGTACATACATGTAGTGGACAGAACTAGTACACACAACTAGTACATACAACTAGTACATACAACTAGTACATACATGTAGTAGACACAACTAGTAGACCCAACTAGTACATACAACTAGCACATACAACTAGTTCATAAAACTAGTACATACAACTAGTACATGTGTGTTGTTGTGTGTTAAGAAATGTTACTACTAGAAGACATAAGGGTACACTTATGTAATATGTCCTATTTGTGTCTATAGTTATGCTGAGTCTTATTTACCTATAAGCAAGATTACTAATAGATTTATAATTAATTCATAAAGTTAATTGGACCTACATTCCTTTCATAAAATTAAATTTCATCATGTGTCTTAGTTAACACCTTATTTAACTTTTGGCGCTAAAATAGTGTATATAAGGCCCTTAGATTTAGCATAGAGAGCCAAGGATTCACAGAAGATAAAGATAAAGAAAAAGACAAAGACTCCCAGGATCACTGATGAAGGGTGGAATTCCCAGAAACGGCTGTCTGACCCAGTGGAGAAGAAGATGAAAGAAGGGAAACTAGTACATTCAACGAATGCCTACAGTTAGTAAATATTACCCGTACTGGTACATACCACTAGTTCATCCAACTTGTACTTACAAATATTACCTATGACAAGAACATACACACATAACTAGAATAATATATTTAGCACATACAACTAGTATATTAAACTAGAACTCCAATTAGTACATAGAATTATTATATACAATTAGTACATACATCTAACAGATAAAACTAGTACGTACAACTTTCGACTTTTAGAGCGTCTAGAGACGCAGTTTTTTTAATTCTTCTGTCTGCCAAACGTTTCGACCCTGGGGGTCTTCTTCAGTGACTGGTGGTGATCTTCAAGGTGTCTTCATTTATAGGCATCTTTTCCACCATTTTCGATTACCTCATCAGTGATGTCATTGGTTGCATCATTTCCGGAAGAAGGAGAGGTGAAGGGAGTATTCATAAAAAAGGGTTTCCAACCACTTCTTAGTACAAATTCTTGATCTAAGTTCATTCTTATCTGACATTGTTGGATCTTCAGGGCTTCCTTAATTCTTCTTCTGTACCAGTTCTCTTCCCTCTCCACCACTCTGGCTTGGCTCCACTCAATTGGATGGCCGGTTTTTAGGGAGTTAACAGCTAAACCATTGTTCACATCCCCCATCCTGACGGCACGTTTGTGCTCCGCCATCCTGACTTTTAGCGTTCTTCCAGTTTTTCCAGTGTACACTGCAGGGCAACTAGAACAAGGGATCTGGTAAACGACACCTTTAATATTCATGGTAGGCTGGGGTTGTTTAGGCCTAGAGAGGATACTCCTCAGTGATCTCTGCTTTGTGAAGATGGTTTCAATGTTCATCTTCCGGCATGTTCTGGAGATCATTTCGCTGAGGCCTTTCACATATGGAATAAAAAGTTTACGTTCACCATCTACCCTACTTCCCTGGTTCCGTTGTCTCTTCTTCATGTGCTAGCAGCAACCTTACTGGGGTATCCGTTGGCCTGGAGTACCCCTTTCAGGTGCTCTTTTTCCTCTTGGAGGACACTGGATCCAGCACCACAGATTTTCTCCGCTCTGTCCATGAGGCAAAGGGCAATGCCAGCTTTCACCCTAGGATGGTGATGAAACGAGAAGTGAAGCTATCTATCCGTGTGGGTTGGTTTTGTGTACACCAATCTACTCAAACTTCCTTTGTTCTTCTTCACTAGCACGTCAAGAAACGGGATAGAGCCATCTGTCTCCTCCTCCATGGTGAACTGGATGTTTCCGGGTCCTCCATTAAGGAAAGACAGAAAAACCTCCAGCTGATCCCTACCTTGGCTCCAGATGACAAAGGTGTCTGGGTTTGGAGCCAGCCTCTTGGAGGGCTTCGTTTTCAAACTCTTCCATGAAGATGTTTGCCACCACTGGAGAGAGAGGAGAGCCCATGGCTGCCCCATCCTTCTGCTCAAAGAACTCGTTACCGTACTGGAAGTACGTTGTCCTAAGACAGAGTTCTGTGAGCATCGTGATGGTGGGAGGGTCCAGAGTGGTCCGGTCTGATAGGGTGTTGTCTTCCTTCAGCCTCCTATCAATGATCTGTAAGGAGAGATCTATAGGTACCTTTGTAAACAAGCTCTTCACATCACGACTGATTAACTTATCTTCATTCTCTACTTGTAATCCCTTGATTTTCTTCACAAAGTCCTCCGGGTTCCTCACAAAGTGAGGAGTGTTCCCCCACAAAGGTGACAGGATTTTTGCCAGATATCTGGATAGGTGTTAGGTAGTGGAGTTTATAGAGGAAACAACAGGTCTCAAGGGGCAACTGGCCTTGTGAATCTTTGGGAGTCCATATAACTGGGGGTGGAGCGCTGTTGGTTCTGAACCCTCTTCCTCAGATCGTTGGGGAGTTTGCCATTTCTTTCCAGTGACCGGAGAACTTCAGTTACCTTCCGTTCTATTTTCAATGTTGGGTTCTTTTTGATTGGTTGATAGCTTGTATCATCCAAAAGTTCCCTTACTTTGCGGTCATACTCTTCTTTGTCCAGGAGAACTGTGGCATTTCCCTTGTCTGCTGGAAGAATGATGGTATCAGAGTCCTCCTTGAGCTCTTTGATGGCTGCTGTCTGACGTTTGGTCAGATTAGGGTTCGGGACCCCAGCTTTTGACAGGCATCATTGGACTTCACCCCTGAGTTGTTCTCCCTGGTGACCAGGTAAGTAACGAGCTAAGGATTCTGTCCTTGCAATGATGTCAACCTGTGGAATGTGACGAGGATTTGGTATAAAATTAAGGCCAAGGGTAAGTGAAGATCTGTGGTGCTGGATCCATTGTCCTCCAAGAGGAAAAAGAGCACCTGAAAGGGGTACTCCAGGCCAATGGATACCCCAGTAAGGTTGCTGCTAGGCACAAGAAGAAGAGACAACGGAACCAGGGAAGTAGGGTAGATAGTGAATGTAAACTTTTTATTCCATATGTGAAAGGCCTCAGCGAAATGATCTCCAGAACATGCCGGAAGATGAACATTGAAACCATCTTCACAAAGCAGAGATCACTGAGGAGTATCCTCTCTAGGCCTAAACAACCCCAGCCTACCATGGATATTAAAGGTGTCATTTACCAGATCCCTTGTTCTAGTTGCCCTGCAGTGTACACTGGAGAAACTGGAAGAACGCTAAAAGTCAGGATGGCGGAGCACAAACGTGCCGTCAGGATGGGGGATGTGAACAATGGCTTAGCTGTTCACTCCCTAAAACTGGCCATCCAATTGAGTGGAGCCAAGCCAGAGTGGTGGAGAGGGAAGAGAACTGGTACAGAAGAAGAATTAAGGAAGCCCTGAAGATCCAACAATGTCAGGTAAGAATGAACTTAGATCAAGGATTTGTACTAAGAAGTGGTTGGAAACCCTCTTTTATGAATACTCCCTTCACCTCTCCTTCCTCCGGAAATGACGTAACCAATGACATCACTGATGAGGTAATCGAAAATGGCGGGAAAAGATGCCTATAAATGAAGACACCTTGAAGACCACCACTAGTCACTGAAGAAGACCCCCAGGATCAAAACGTTTGGCAGACAGAAGAATTGAAAAAACTGCGTCTCTAGATGCTCTAAAAGTCGAAAGATGAACCTTTACAAAGATAAGTTCGACGCAGTTAGAAGAAATCCTTATTCCATTATGGTACATAATTTGTACATTAAACTAGTACATAAAACTAGTACATACAAAAGTACACACAAATAGTATATGCAATTGGTACATACGACTATTACATTCAACTAGTACATACAACTAGTACCTACAACTAGTTTATTTAATTAACACCAGTACTTACAATGAGTACCTACTTAGTACGTAGTTTACTAATACTAGAACCTGCACCTAGTACATCATACCAGTATATACAACTAGTACATCAAACAGGTACTTATAACTAGTACCCAACTACTACATAAAACTAGTACATACACATATAACTGGTACCTATAAATAGTACATACACCTAGTACATACAATAAGTACATACAAAGAGTACATTCAACTAGTACCTACAAATAGTATACAATTAGTACCTACAACTAGTACACAGAAGTAGTACATAAAACTATACACATAACTAGTACTTAACTAGTATATACAATTAGTACATGCAACTAGTTCAAACAATTATAACATACAATTACTACATACAACTAACACCTATAATTAGTAAATTTAACTTGTACTACTACATACAACTAGTGCATAAAACTAGTACCTAAACCTAGTAAATATTACCAGTACTAGTACATACAACTAATACCTACAACTAATAAATATAACTTGTACTAGTACATACAACTAGTTCATACAATTATTACATTCAACTAGTACATAAAACCAGTCCCTACAGCTATTTATATAACAAATGCTAGTACGTAAAAGTAGTACCTACAACTCGTGGCTTCAGTTAGTAAATATTACCAGTACTAGTACATACAACTAATACCTACAACTAGTAAATATAACTTGTACTAGTACATACAACTAGTTCATACAATTATTACATTCAACTAGTACATAAAACCAGTCCCTATAACTATTTATATAACAAGTGCTAGTACGTAAAAGTAGTACCTACAACTCGTGGCTTCAGTTAGTAAATATTACCACTACTAGTACATACAACTAGTACATACAACTAGTACGTAACTAGTACATATAACTAGTACAAACAACTACTATATATAACTAGTACATAAAAAGTACATACATCTCGTACATACAACTAGTGCATACAACTAGTAAATACAACTAGTCCATACAACTAGTAAATACAACTAGTACATACAAGTAGTAGACACAACTAGTATATACACAGAACGAGTACATACAACTAGTACATATAATTAGTACATACACATATAACTGGTATATATAAATAGTACGTACATTAAACTAGAACTCCAACTAGTATATAGAATTATTACATACACTTAGTACATTCATCTAGTACATACAACCAGTACAAATAACTAGGACATACAACTAGTAAATATAACTTGTAAATATAACTTGGACTAGTAAATACAACTAGTATATACAACTACTGCCTACAGTTAGTAAATATTACCTGTACTAGTACATACCACTAGTTCATGCAACTTGTACTTACAACTAGTACCTATGACTAGAACATAGACATATATCTAGTATATAAATATAGTACATACAACTAGCATATTAAACTGGAACTTCAACTAGTATATAGAATTATTACATACAATTAGTACATATATCTAGTACATACAACCAGTACAAACAACTAGGATATAAAACTAGAATATACAAATAGTTCATACAACTGGTACATAATTAGTACATTAAACCAGTACATAAAACTAGTACATACAAGTAGTACACACATATATTATATGCAATTAGTACATACAACTATTGCATTCAACTAGTTCATAAAGCCAGTCCCTACAGCTATTTATATAACAAATGCTAGTACGTAAAAGTAGTACCTACAACTCGTGGCTTCAGTTAGTAAATATTACCAGTACTAGTACATACAACTAATACCTACAACGAGTAAATAAAACTTGTACTAGTACATACAACTAGTTCATACAATTATTACATTCAACTAGTACATAAAACCAGTCCCTATAACTATTTAATATAACAAGTGCTAGTACGTAAAAGTAGTACCTACAACTCGTGGCTTCAGTTAGTAAATATTACCACTACTAGTACATACACTAGTTAATGCTACTAGTACATACAACTAGTACATACAACTAGTACATAACTAGTACATATAACTAGTACAAACAACTACTATATATAACTAGTACATAAAAAGTACATAAATCTCGTACATACAACTAGTGCATACAACTATTAAATACAACTAGTACATACAACTAGTACATACAAGTAGTAGACACAACTAGTATATACACAGAACGAGTACATACAACTAGTACATATAAGTAGTACATAAAACTAATGCATACAACTAGTACACAGAACTAGTACTTAAACCTAGTTCATATAATTAGTACATACAATTAGTACATACACCCACTACATACATCATCATCATCATCATCATCATTCAATAATGGCAAAATCTCCTATGCAGGAGGTAGCCTGATATACATAGAGTTATGGCATTGCGTGTCTAAAGCATTCATGTTCCTTAGTCAAAATGTTAGCTATAGATGAGTCATTTATTTAAAATTATCTGTCCACCGCTTCTTTGGTCTTCCTCTAGGTCTCTTTCCTGTCATTTCTTCTTCATACACTTTCTTCACCAATCAGTCTGCATTCATTTCCTCCATCTTCACCTTCCATCTTCTTTGCTTCTCCTTCACCATATCTACTACTGCTTCCTGTCCAAGTGTTCTCCTCACATCTTCATTTCTAACTCTCTCCAGCCTTGACACACCTTCCACACTCCTTAAAAACATCATTTCAGATGCCTGTAACTTGCTTTCATGTCTTCTCTGCATGATCCAGGTCTCGCAGCCATAGATGAGGGTGGGCATCACCATTACATTGAATACCCTCAACTTAGTTTTCTTCATTAACTCTCTTCTTTCAAGCACCTCCTTCCTCATAGCACCTACCACCTTTGCTGCTGCCCCCACGCGCTGTTCAATTTCTTCATCACCTAACCTATCTGAACTGACCATTGTTCCTAGGTACTTCAGCTTCTTGACAGTTTCAATGTCTTCACCTTCTATGTTCAGGTTACAATCCTCTTCTGTCCTGCTCACCATCATCACCTTTGTCTTCCCCAAGTGCATCTTCATTCCCCACTTATCCATCACTTTCTTCATCTCACCCAAGTTTGTCACCATCACTATATCATCCGCAGAAAGTATCAGCTGCACGTTGGTAGTTGTTAGCTGAACCCCACCCTGTAACTTCTCCATTGTTTCTCTCATTATTCCATCCATAAACACATTAAACAGCCATGGCAACATCACACACCCCTGCCTCACTCCTTGGGTAATGGGGAACCACCCAGACACTTTCCCACTAGTACGCACACATGCTTGGCTCCCTAGGTACATGGACTGAATGGCTCTCAATAGGCCTCCCTGAATTCCATAACTTTCCAGCACCTGGCATAACCTATCTCTACTCACCTTATGATATGCCTTCTCCAAATCTATGCATGCTATTACCATCTGCTTGTTCTTCTCCAACACTTTCTCACTTAGCTGCCTAATTGTAAAGATCTGATCTACACAACCTCTTCCTCGCCTAAAACCTCCCTGCAGCTCCATCACCTCACCTTCAGTTTTCCTTCTCACACGACTGTCCAAAATCCATGCATACACCTTGCTGGGTATGCTCAGGAGGCTTATCCCTCTGTAGTTGCTGCACAGCGTCTTGCTACCCTTCTTATGTAATGGTACAATAACAGCTTTCCTCCAATCCTTTAGCACCTCTCCCTTTGTCCATGCTAACTTTATAACCCTGTGCAACCACTCAGCTACCACCATGCCTCCTGCTTTCAACATTTCTGCATCAATTCTGCATATACCTGGGTCCTTTCCACTCTTCAACTTTGCTATAGCTTCTACAACTTCTTCAATATCAATGCTGTCCTCTTCATGTGTTGGGCCAGTTCTTGCATCCTTATTACCCTCCTATTCCTTCTGAGCTCCCTGTAATAACCCTGCAAAGTAATCCTTCCATCTCTCCATGACCCCTTCTTCATCTTCAATCACTTGACCATTATCATCACAAATCTTTTGAACCTCCTCCCTGCCTCTCTTAGGTGCCTTCACTCTACTCCAGAATCTGCGTTGGTTGTTTTGGAAATCATTTTGCAGAGACCTACCGAGCTCCACCCATTCCTCATTCTGTGCAATTCTCACTACTCTCTTAGCTTCCTTCTTTGCCCTGTGATACTCATCCTTAGCTTCTTGAGTATTTCTCTGCAACCACTTCAAGTATGCCGTCTTCTTCTTCTTTACTGCTTTCTTCACCTCATCATTCCACCATCTCGTTCTCTTCCTCTGCCCCTTCTGTTGTCTCACACCACACACTTCCACAGCTGCACTCAATACTCCTTCCTTAAACTTTGTCCATACCTCTTCCATACTCTCCTCTCTGTGTCCAGTGGTGTTCATTTTCTGTTTCAACCTTAACTTGAACTCCAACCTTACCCTCCTATCCTTCAGCCTGTCGGTTCTAATCCTCACATTCTTGCTCACTGCTCTGCTTCTCTCTACCATGCTCTTTTCACTCATCTTCAACAATACAAGATAGTGGTCACTTCCTATCTCTGCACCTCTCACCACTTTCACATCTTTTACCCTCGTTCGACTGTCCCTTCTCACCAGGAAGTAGTCTATGATGCTCTTCAACCCTCTCCCTGGACATACCCATGTATACTTATGTATCTCCTTATGTTGGTAAAGCGAATTTGCTACACGCATCTCATATACTGCACAGAACCTCAACAACTGCTCACCACCCTCATTTCTGACTTCTTCACCATGCTTACCAATCACACTTCCCCAAGTTTCACATTCCCTGCCAACTCTTGCATTTAGGTCACCCATAACTATCAATGTCTCTTTCCTTCCAACTTTCTCAATGACCTTCTGCAGTTCACTGTATAAATGCTCCTTCACTTCACTTCTACTGTCGTTCGTTGGGGCATACACTTGCACAAAAGTTAACTGTTCTCTACAGACCTTTAGCTTCACCACCACTATCCTTTCACTCACACACTGCCAGCTCCTGACATGCCTACTCATCTTCTCCGACAGAAACATCGCTACGCCCGCTCTAGCTCTACCATCACTTACGCCCGAGAAAATCACGTAACAATCATCTACACTTTTAGCACCGCTGCCCTTCCATTTCGTCTCGCTAACCCCAAGGACGCCAAGATCGTACCTCTTCATCTCTCCAATCAACTCCTGCTCTTTTCCTTTCAGTGATCGTACATTCCATGTTCCTATTCTGTATAAATTTTCGTTCCGGCTGGTGGGCATCTCTGCTGGCAGGCTGTCCAATGACGATTTACCTAGCGCAGCTTCCGACCGCCATATTATCAAATGGCGGTATGAAATACTACTACATACAACTAATACCTATAATTAGTAAATATAAGTTGTACTAGTACTTACAACTAGTTATTAGAACTAGTACATGCAACTAATACATAACTAATACACACAGTTAATACATACAACTAGTATATAACTAGTACATACAACTAGTTAATAAAACTAGTCCATGCAATTAGAACATACAAGTACTACAAACAACTAGTACATACAACTGATACCTACAACTAGTAAATATAACTTGTACTAGTACATACAACTAATTCATACAATTATTACATTCAACTAGTATATACAACTAAAACCTACCTAATACCTAGCATAACTAGCTCAAGAATCAACAAGTAGTATATACAACCAGTACATACAACTAGTACATACGACTAGTTCATAGAACGAGTACATAATACTAGAACATACAACTTGTATATGCAACTACTACATAACAAGTACATGCAACTACTACATACATCTTCAACATACAACTAGTACTTACAATTAGTAAATATAACTAGAGCTAGTACATATAACTAGTGCATACAACTAGTACAAACAATTAGTACATACAACTAGTATATGCAACTAGTACATACAACTAGTACATGACAAATAGTACACACAACTAGTACATACAATTAGCACATACAACTAGTACATTCAACTAGTACATACAGCTAGGACAAACAGCTAAGACATATATCTAGTACATACACCAACTACATATAACTAGTAAATACACATATACCTTGTAATTATAAATAGTATATACAACTAGTATATATACTTAGTGTATACAACTTGGACATATAACTAGTTCACAAACATATAACTTGTAAATACAAATAGTAAATACAACTATTACATGCAATTAGTACATACAACTAGTACCTTGCTAGTACCTAGTATAACTAGTACAAGAACCTAAAACAAGTACAAACAACTAGGACCTTCAACTAGAACATTCAACTAGTACATAGCTAGTACATACAACTAATATATACATACAACTAGTACACAACTAATACATACAATTTGTACATACAACTACTACATACAACTACCACATACTACTAGTACCTACAACTAGTAAATATAACTAGTACTAGTCCAAACAACGAGTACATACAACCAGTTCTTGCAACTAGTATATATAACTAATACATAAAAATATAACTAGTACATATAAATAGTACATACACATAGTACATACGACTAGTATATAGAACTAGTCCATACAATTACTACATACAACTAGTATCTAGCACATACAACTAGTCCATAGAACTTTTCCATACAGCTACTACATACAACTAGTATCTAGCACATACAACTAGTACATGCAACTAGTACATATAACTAGTACAAACAACTACTATATATAACTAGTACATAAAACGTATATACATGTAGTAGATACAACTAGTGCCTAAAACTAGTAAATACAACTACTACCTACAACTAGTACATACAACTAGGACATACATGTAGTAGACACAACTAGTACACACAACTAGTACATACAACTAGCACATACAACTAGTATATACAACTAGTGCATACAACTAGTAAATACAACTAGTAAATACCACTAGTACCTACAACCTGTACAAACAATTAGTAGACCAACTAGAAAACACAACTAGTCCATACAACTAGTTCTTGCAACTAGTATATATAATTAATACATAAAAATATAACTAGTACATATAAATAGTACATACACATAGTACATACAACTAGTATATAGAACTAGTCCATACAACTACTACATACAACTAGTATCTAGCACATACAACTAGTCCATAGAACTATTCCATACAACTAATACATACAACTAGTATATAACTAGTACATACAACTAGTACATAAAACTAATACCTACACCTAGTAAGTATGACTTGTACTAGTACATACAACCTGTGCATCAAGCTATTACATTAAACTAGTACATTAAACTAGTCCCTACAACTAGTTAATATAACAGGTTCTAGTACGTCCAACTAGTACATACAACTAGTGGCTTCAGTTAGTAAATATTAACAGTACTAGTTCATACACTAGTTTATGCTACTAGTACATACAACTAGTACATACAACTAGTACATATAACTAGTACAAGCAACTACTATATATAACTAGTACATAAAAAGTACATACATCTCGTGCATACAACTAGTGTACACAACTAGTAAATACAACTAGTACATACAACTAGAACATACAACTAGTACATACAAGTAGTAGACACAACTAGTACACACAACCGGTATATACAACATGTACATACAACTAGTACATACAACTAGTACATACAACTAGAACATACAACTAGTACATACAAGTAGTAGACACAACTAGTACACACAACTGGTATATACAACATGTACATACAACTAGTACATACAACTAATACATACAACTAGTACATATAATTAGGACATACACATATAAATATTATATATAAATAGTACGTACATTAAAGTAGAACTCCAACTTGTACATATCATTATTGCATACAATTAGCACTAAATCTAGAACATGCAACTAGTACAAACAACTAGGACATACAACTATTAAATATAACTAGTATATATAACTTGGACTAGTACATACAACTAGTGCATACAACTAGTGCCTAGAGTTAGTTAATATTTACAGTACTAGTGCATACCACTAGTTCATTCAACTTGTACTTACAACTAGTACCTATGACTAGAACATACACATATAACTAGTATATGAATATAGTACATACAACTAGTAAATTAAACTGGAATTCTAACTAGTATATAGAATTATTACATACAATTGGTACATACATCTAGTACATACAACTAGTACAAACAACTAGGACATACAATCAGAACATAGAAATAGTACATACGATTGGTACATAATAAGTACATTAAACTAGTATATAAAACTAATACATATAGATAGTACACACAAAGAGTAATTGCAATTAGTACATACAACTATTACATTCAACTAGTACATATAACTAATACCTACAACTAGTTAATTTAATTAGTACTAGTACATACAACGAGTACCTACTTAGTATGTAGTTTTACTAATACTAGAACCTGCAACTAGTACATAAACCAGTATATACAACCAGTACATCAAACAAGTACCTATATCTAGTACCCAACTACTACATATAGCTAGTCCATAAACATATAACTGGTACCTATAAATAGTACATACACCTAGTACCTACAATAAGTACCTACAAATAGTACATACAACTAGTGCATACAACTAGTACATACAACTAGTACATACAACTAGTACATACAAATTGTAGACACAACTAGTACATACAACTAGTACATACAACTAGTACATACAACTAGTACATACAACTAGTACATATAATTAGAACATACACATATAACTAGTATATACAAATAGTATGTACATTAAACTAGAACTCCAACTAGTACATAGAATTATTACATTCAATTAGTACATACATCCAGCACGTGAAACTAATGCAAACAACTAGGACATACAACTAGTAAATATAACTAGTAAATATAACTTGGAATAGTAAATACAACTAGTACATACAACTAGTGCCTAGAGTTAGTAAATATTACCCGTACTAGTACCTACCACTAGTTCATGCAACTTGTACTTTCAGCTAGTACCTATGAATAGAACATAGACATATAACTAGTACAGAAATATAGTACATACAACTACTACATTAAACTGGTACTCCAACTAGTATATAGAATTATTACATACAATTAGTACATACAGCAGTTCAACATACAACTACTACATACAACTAATACCTATAATTAGTAAATTTAACTTGTACTAGTACATGCAACTGGAGCATAAAACTAGTACCCACAACTAGTAAATATTACCAGTACTAGTACATACAACTAGTTATTAGAACTAGTTTATGCAACTAGTACATAACTAATACACACAGTTAATACATACAACTAGTACACACAACTTGTACATACAACTAGTATATAACTAGTACATACAAGTAGTACATACAACTAGTACATACAATTAATACCTACAACTAGTAAACATAACTTGTAATAGTATATACAACTAGTTCACTAGTACATAAAACTAATCCCTACAACTAGTAAATATAACAAGTCCTAGTACCTAGAACTAGTACATACAACTAGTGAGCTACAGTTAGTTAATATTACAAGTTCTAGTATATACCACTAGTTAAAACTACTAGTACATACAAGTAGAACATACAACTAAGATATAACTGGTACATATTACTAGTACAAAAAACTACTATATAATAAAAAGTACATACATCTCGTCCATACAACTTTACTAGTTGTATGCACTAACTAGTAAATACAACTAGTACATACAACTAGTACATACAAGTAGTAGACACAACTAGTAAATACAATTAGTACATACAACTAGTAAATACAACTATATAGTAAATACAACTAATACATACAACTAGTAAATACAACTAGTACATACAAGTAGTTGACACAACTAGTAAACACAACTAAAAATACAACTAGTAAATACAACTAGTAAATACAACTAATACATACAACTAGTACATACAACTAGTACATAAAATTAGTAAATACAACTAGTACATACAACTAGTACATACAATTAGTACATACATCTAGGACATGCACCTAGTACAAACAACTAGGACATACAACTGATAAAAATAACTAGAAAATATAACTTGGACCAGCATATACAACTAGTACACACAACTGGTGCCTAAAGTTAGTAAATATTACCAGTACTAGTACATACCACTAGTTCATGCAACTTGTACCTACAACTAGTACCTATGACTAGAACATACAATTAGTACATTAAACTGGAACTCCTACTAGTATATAGAATTATTACATACAATTAGTACATACATCTTAGTTCATACAACTAGTACAAACAACTAGGACATACAACTAGAACATACAAATAGTACCTACAACTGGTACACTATTAGTACATTAAACTAGTACATAAAACTAGTACATACAAATAGTACACACAAATAGTATATGCAATTAGTACATAAAACTATTACATTCAACTAGTACATAAAACTAGTACCTACAACTAGTTAATTTAATTAGTACTAGTACATAGTATGAGTACCTACTTAGTATGTAGTTTTACTAATACTAGAACCTGCACCTAGTACATCATACCAGTATATACAACTAGTACATCAAACAAGTACCAATAACTAGTACCCAACTACTACATATAACTAGTACCTACACATATAACTGGTACCTATAAATAGTACATACACCTAGTACATACAATAAGTACCTACAATAGTACATACAACTAGTACATACAAGTAGTATACAATTAGTACATACAACTAGTACACAGAAATAGTACATAAAACTATACATATAACTAGTACTTAACTAGTACATACAATTAGTACATACACCTAGTTCAAACAATTATAACATACAACTACTATATACAACTAATACCTATAATTAGTAAATCTAACTTATACTAGTGCATACAACTAGTGCATAAAACTAGTACCTACAACGAGTAAATATCACCAATACTAGTACATACAACTAGTTGTTAGAACTAGTATATGCAACTAGTACATAACTAATAGATACAGTTAACACATACAACTAGTACACACAACTAGTACATACTACTAGTATATACAACTAATACAAAGAACTAGTATATAACTACTAAATACAACTAGTACATACAGCTAATACCTACAACTAGTAAATATAACAAGTGCTAGTACGTACAACTAGTACATACAACTAGTGGCTACAGTTAGTAAATATTACCAGTACTAGTACTCACCACTACTTAAGACTACTTGTATATACAACTTGTACATAACTAGTACATTCATCTAATATAATTAATTAATATAACTAGGACTTGTACATACAACTAATACCTACTAAGTGTCTAACATTACTATTACTTGAATTTACAACTAGTACATATAACAGGTACATACACCTAGTACATACTACGAGTACATACAACTAGGACATACAACTAGTACATACAACTAGTTCATACAATTAGAGCACACAACTACTACCTGCAACTGGTACATGCAACTACTACCTACAACTAGTAAATATAACTTGTACTAGTACAGACAACTACTGCATAAAACTAGTACCTACAACTAGTAAATATTACCAGTACTAGTACATACAACTAGAACAACCAAATAGTAGACACAACTAGTACATACAACTAGAACATACACCTAGTACCAACAACTATGACATATAACTAATACATACACCTACTACATATAACTAGTACATACACATATACCTAGAAATTATAAATAGTACATACAACTAGTACACACAGGTAGTGAATACAACTAGTACATATAGGTAGTACACAAACATAAAGTTGGTACTTATAAATAGTACATACACAAAGTACATACAACTAGTACATACAACTAGTACATACAACTAGTGTATGCAACTAGTACTTTTACCTTTTGTACAAACATATAACTAGTACATACAACTAGTATATACCTACAACTAGTTCATAAAACTACTACATACAACTAGTCATACAACTAGTTTCTAGTACACACAACTAGTACCTTGCTAGTACCCAGAATAACTAGTACAAGAACCTACAACAAGTACAAACAACTAGTACCTACAAATAGAACATCCAACTAGTACATAGCTAGTACATAAAACTAATATATACATACAACTATACACACAACTAATACATAAAATTTCTACATACAACTACTACATACAACTACCACATACAACTAGTACCTACAACTTGTAAAATAGCTAGTACTAGTCCATACAAATAGTACATACAACTAGTACTTGCAACTAGTTTATATAACTAATACATAAAAATATAACTAGTATATATAAATAGTACATAGACATAGTACATAAAAGTAGGACACAAAACCAGTACACACAACTACAAACTAGTACATACAACTAGTACATACAACTACAACATACAACTACTACATTAACTGGTACCTTATGGCTGTTCCTTAGGGATAGGCTGCCTTATAGCGATCAACACGTAACAAGCGCTAATTAATAAAGAATTTTCGTTTTCAATCGTTAAGAGTGAATGCGTTATTTAGTGTTATCGTTTACACACCGGAAGAAATCAAAACCGTAACCAAGCATTACCAGGTATTCAATCTCAAACACGTGGTGTGCGACCAATCAAAGCCTCGCCAGTCAGCGAAGAATAAGCCTTACCAGCCAGCGAAGAAGAAGCCTCGCCAGCAAGCGAAGAATTCAATCGGTAAGTTCGCTCTTACTTTGACACACTGTTTTTTTAAGGGCTTTATAGTTTTAGTTCACACCGTTTGTTTATATTTCTTCTAGTAAATGCCTTTAGGAAATGTATATTCTGTTCCTTCATATTGTTTGTGTGTATTCTATTAAAGGTATTCTGGCCAATTTTTATGTTGTTGTTTTAAAGTGCTTTCCGTGTCATTGATAGCATGTGTTATTTGGATATGATCAAAAGGCTTTTTTGAAAGCCACAACTGACAAAGGACTACACAGATATTTTATCTGTTTATTATACTTCTATACTTATACTTGGTATATATATGTTGTTTATATGATGCTTTGGGCCTTTATTTTAATTAAAAAGGCTTTTTTAAAGCCAATACATTCAAAAGATGGACTTGACTGGGATTTGATGTATAATAAAATTGTAATGTAGAATATAATATGTAATACACATGCAAGTATTAAGTTTGTAGTAAAGTTCCTATTTGTTATTTATTTCTCTGAGGATTTACTTAATTAGTGTTTTCAATAGCTGAGTCCGATTATCTGTTCTTCCTTTTCTTTTTGTTTCTTCTCCTTCTCTTCCTCCTCTATCTACTCCATTCATATCTTTTCTTCCTTTTCTTTTCGTGCTTCTTCAACTAGTCTCCTCTGCACTTCTTCCTCTATCCTTTTTTATTTCTTCTTCTTTTTGCCTCTCTTCTTCTCTTTTTTTCTTCTCCTCTTTAGCCTTCTACTTTTCTATTTCCATTCTCCTGCTGACTATTCTTCCACCTTCATTGTAATCAAAGAATTTACTCCCCAGTCATTAAATCTTTGGTTTTTTCTATTTTTTCTCTTTAAGTATTGTTGCTGATTGTGCCATTTATAGGGCTTTCTGTAACGTCTTGATGGGAATCTCCCTGATGTTGACTGATAGTATCCATTTTCCATTATTTAGAGTCTTCTTTCTTTAGCTGTTTTCTATTCAATATGATTTCTGTCTTTAGTCATCTATATTTATACTTGTTAGGAGGATACCTTGGAAAATAAGTTATCCAATCAGATTAATGATTAGGGTAGGATACCATGATAATTGTGTTAGCCAATTAAGTTGTGACTTAAAGAACCAATCAGATTAGCTTAAACTGATGATGTTTCATCACCTAAGCATGCAGCAACTGGCTATGAATATATACAGCCGTAATTAACACATGAAATATTTATTATAATGTATATCTAAAGTAAAAGCTAATGAAGTATGGTACAAAAATACTATTTTATTATTATTGTATTTCTTGAAGCCATATTAATGAACATGTATTGTATTATATTGTAGTGTTGAACACGTCTCCCAATGTTCCATCCTGTGTACACGGGTTACAAAAAGGTATGGCAACTTTGTGTACTTAGCAGATGTTATTTACTTACTGCATCTTTAAACTTGAACTTGATGCGTTGCTTGTTGGTTGTCCACTGCAACTCCAAATCAGGTACCACCATCAGTACACTATAGCACTATTCAGACTCTAGCCTAAACTCCCTTAGTAGCTTCACATTTCTTCTAAATTTTTTTCTACTGCCTTGTATATGTCATCATTCTCTGTTGATAGGTCTTTTTCACCTATATTGGCTTGAATCAACCTGTCCAATTCTTTTTTGGTATCTACCTTAAGCTTGTGGGTTTGCCTAATATCTAGGGGTATTGGCCTAAGTAGTTTTAGCTGTTTTCTACACCTGTCCAATTTAGCAATTCATTTGATGGACCAAGTACTTGGAGAAGTGCACTTGCCAAACTAGAAGTATAGCATTCACCTGTAGTGTCTGTACATACATTGGCATACATCAGTACTTCTTATGTGGGCTCAGACTCCCAGTTTGTACCATCTTCTTCAGTTATAGGACTGATTGCAATATTAGTTTGCAATTGTGGTTGATAGTGGGTAATGGGGTAGACATGGATGGACCCTGATTGAAGCTATCTGTACTTAATGGTACGTCAAAGCTTATTTCTAAGTTGGATTTCGGAGGTGGTGTACTACAATCATCTGGCTCTTCGTTAGTATAGATGTCCATTTCATCCATATGACTACAATAACCTCTAATATTTAGTAGATGTCCCGGAATTGTTTCTGTTACTTGGCCCTGTTCATTGTAAATTTTTATCCCAAAACTTGGAATATCAACAATTCCATTTAACAGTTGGAGCCATTCACCTCTAGCCTGTGTGACTACATCTTGTAATGTAGAATCCCTAAAATGTAAAAGGCTAGGTCCCTACTCAATAAAATTAGTGTGAATGTCACCATCATGAAAGATGATGTCTGACTCACTTTGGTTAATGTCCCACCACTAACCTTTACCTGGTGTTAGGAAAGGTGCTATTCTTTCCAAATGTGCTTGCCAGCTGTATGGCCTCTCTTTTTTGTATTTGAGTGGTATTTCAGTGCCACTGAATTGTTTTAGAAATTTTGCAGCCTGTTTGACTCTAGTGTCACTTTCATGCACAGTTACTGAGGTTGAGCCATATAATATTTTTTTGGCCTCTAATCTTATCAGCAGATTAGGAATCAGAGTGTCTGATTTTCTATTACTAGTATCCATTACACACCTTTTTGCCTTTTGGAAGATCTGCTCTTCACTTTCAGTGTTGACAGACCTATTATGGATAATCTCTTGCTGAACAGGGCCATGATTTAACAAGGCATGGAAATAGACTCCATGTAAGGCAGTTTCATGTGGGTTTGGGAATAAATACACACTTAGTTCATGATGTATCCAGCAGCAGTTGCAATATTTGTTTAGGGCACCTCGCAACATCTTCAGAATAAAGACATTGGCTTATTTGAACTACAGTCAAAAACAGTGTTTGGATTTTCCAACTTGCTTTAGCATTTGATAACATTTGATAATAGCACACCTAATATCAGATCCTGAAACATGTTCACCCTTAAGAGCCCTAACAATGTAAGCCCTAACATCATCCCTTAAAACAACAAGCAAGTGATGGCCCTTAGAGGTCTCAGTAAGTAGATGCATGGCATATCCTTTGAAATCATGAAGAGGCTCACAGTCTAATACACAATTTTTGGGGCGCCAGAGGCGCCCCTATATTGTTTTCAGAAATTATGTTGACGTATGGCTTCCTGTTCGTAGTCTTGTATATATATATATATATATATATATCTGTCAAAAAATGGTGGACGTGCGGCTAGCTTTCGTTTTCTAGCTTAAAATTAGCTTTCTCTTCCTTAGCGTAGAACATTGAACGAACGAAATGGACTTAAAAACTACCCTTACTAATATTATGTAATGTAAAGCTTGCGCAAAAACGTTTTCTACGAGATATGGCCTTGAAAAATTGACGGCCAACAAGAGTCAATCGGAAATCGGTTAACCGGATATCTATAAGAACCAGCCAAGTAGTTTGAGTTTACTTAGGGGCGCCTGGCGCCCCACGAGTTTTTTAAACTCGAACTACTTGTTTTGAAAGTTTACAGTTTTAGAGACTCCATGGGATAGGGAAAAAGTAAAGCTGGAACTCTTTGAACACCCTTTAATACATTAAAAAGTTTGCTTTCTAGCTGAGGTTATGTAAAGTCATAAATGTCCATAAAACCTCTTTTTTTAAGCTCTTCTAGTAACTCTTTCTTTTTAAGTTTATGAAAAGGTTAAAGTGAATTAGCCTGCTTACCAGCATTACCACCAATTGCTAAGAGTTACATTTCAGTCAGTGACCTAGGAGGTTGTCTTAGTGTTACAGCTTGATCTATGAATCTACTAAGGTGTACACCAGAGCTACAAGGATAATTTCCTCCCTGTTGGGTCCCAGGTTCAAACTGGACTGCAGGCTTATCCCCAATAAAGAACTGTAATATACATCAGTGATCTCAATTCCATTAGACGTTTTTACTTTCTCACTAATCTCTGATAAGCAATCTAACCTGTCGGAGATAAAATTAGCTTGTGAGCTGTGACTAGAAGTTGAAAAACCAACAAGGTGAATTTCAAGTTTTTCAACTATTTCCTGAATTGAAAGCTTCCTTTCTTATCAGGAACTTCAGAATTTGTATAAAATACTGCTGGATCATATGCAGGTTTAATTGTAATAAGTAAGAGACCATAGGAAGTAAAGTACAATGGTCATGCCACATTATTAGGTGTCCCTTTCTTCGCAATTTTTTGAATATATGTTCTATTTCAGGTCTAGAAAGGGATTCCAATTACTAATGTATTTGCTAACTTCTGATCTAAGATAGGTAAGAGACATTTTTGTAACTTCGTCATCAGTAGTTAATCTCATATATTTACTATGTTTGTCCAATAGTTTCTGGCGTAGCTCTGTTAATGGAATTTTATTCCCATGAGTCTGGACTATTTGTATATTGCCATCAGGCATGTACCTTTCTGAGGCCATTGGTGCACATGGCTGCCCAACATTCAACTGACCTTCTACTAACATTTCTGCTATTTCATTTCCTTATTGACCTCATCTAAGCTAGGAGGGTAGGGGAATGAAATTCTGCCGTGACTACCAGGCATCTTTGGTAATATTCTCCTTTGCCTTTCTGTTTCAGTGGATTTTGTTTCCCGTTCTAGTTTAGTTATATTCAAACCATTTTCCATGGCAAATATTTTGACTCTTGCACCAGAATCTGAACTGTTCAGTCCACATTCTGAAGCAAACGACTTCCATCGAATAGTCCTTTCTTCTTCAATCGCTGTAGTTAGTTTTTGGAGGACGGTTTCAGCAACTTGTCCCTTTAAATAGGATTTTTTCCTTTTTGGTGTGTCACACACATTTTCCTGAAAGTACAAAGCCTTTCTTTTTCTGTTGTATGAACTTTTTGATTCATTTTCTGCTAACATAGTCAAGGCTGCATTCTGTTTATAGAAACTATTAGCATTATCTCTTATTTTGCTTAGCAATTCAATATTGTTTTGCAATATTTCTTTGGCAGATTCCCTTAAACTTAGTTTTTTGTCATGTAGGTCAACCAGTGTATTGAAGCTCTTTCCTGTGGAAGAGGCTACACTAGTGTTAAGCACCTGTAATGCTTTTCTAGTACCAGCAGCAGGATTATTAATTATGCCATTTACAAGACTATTTATGGTAGTCTCTCGGTGTTCTGTGTTAGGTTTCCAATTATTGAACCTAGGCTTAAGTGGGAAAACCTCTTGTACTGACAGGTATTCCATGCAACAGGCTTCACAGTAGCTCAGGGAATGTCTTATTTTGTTACATTCACTTAGAGCCTCCCGTATCACTATGGGGAAAGTTTCTAGATAAGTCTCCCTAGCCTTAGACGATCTCCAGCCACTTTTAAACCTTTTAGAATATTCTATAAGTAAACGTAAAATCGTCTAGTCCAAATTTGGGGCTCCTAAATAAATCTCTGAACCTTTGTATTTTTAGCTTGTAGGTAAGTTCTGTTTGAGTGCCTTCTGTACCTGATTTTGTGGTTTCCTGAGTTGGAGTGGCTTCATCATTTGTTGGAGAATTTGCTTTTTTCTGTCTTTGTGAATATATCTATAATAATTTCAATGAATTTCATTTGTTAAACTATCTGATCTATTCTGTAGGTTGCCAATATGCAAGACAAAGATTTTCTTTAAATCTATTTTTGTATTATTTCTTTGTTTATTAATTTATTTAAAATCGTCCATTGTTAAATTGGTTATAGGATATAGACTTAAAACAGCAGGCATCCTTTGACTTAATCGATTTACGTATCGTATATAATCGTCTCGCTTCGTATCCTAGTATTTTTTGGGGGGCATAATCTTCTCTGTTGTAGACGAAAATTCGAAAATTGGTGATACTTAGTGTGAATAACACCTTACGGCGATCCTCGATCACTTGCGTCAACGTATAGTGTACATGTATATAATATCCCAGTTACACAGCTTAGGATTTGCGCAATATTAACATCCGGTTATAACATTTCACCGTTTACGTTTCAAATGTTTAAATCATCCCATGAATATACTTATTTGCTAATGAATATGATCTAAATGTTGAGAAATGCGTCTATTGCAGAAGTAAAGGAAAATTGCCTATGCGCTTAAGTTAGAAGACCTCACAGTCATGTAGTCAACTTCAATGGATTCAGTGAGTGTCATATAGTAAAAATTAAGAAGTCCGTTTGCGTCTGAGCTTTATTTCCCAAGATATGAAAGATTAAATAGCATTTACTAATGTTTTCAAAGTGTATTTTCACAGTTTTCTTCTCAACGGATGGGTGAATCGAAACAGACATCCTAATTTTGTTAGCATACATTGTAACCTTTTCAATGAAGTATAGAACATAGTTCTAGCTTTTTCCTAGACTAAGTGCATAGTGTCTGAGTTTTAAAATCGGCCGTTTTTAACACGTTATATCTTCGTTATTGGTTGTTCAATCTCGCTCAAATTTTTGAAATCGCTGATATATAAATAAGTGCTTCGATGTATACCAGTTTAAGGCAGCAAATCATTTCTGTTAGAACGAAACTTGCTCTTACAAGTGTTTATAAAAAACGTAAATACACGCAGATCAGTCATATGGCGACTGTGTATAGCTAGTACATACATGTAGTACACACAACTAGTACACACAAATAGTACATATAACTTCTTCATACAACTAATAATTAGAACATATAACTAGTACATACATATGGTAAATACAAATAGTAGATACAACAAATACATACAACTAGTACATATAACTAGTACACCAAAATACTACATATAACCAGCACAGATAAATAGTACATACATCCAGTACAAACAACTAGCACATACAACTAGTACTTAAAACTAGTACATAGCTAGTACAAACAACTAGTGCATACAACTAGTACATAGAACTGGTTAATATCTAGTACATACAACTAGTACATACAACTAGTACATACAACTAGTACATACAATTAGTACATACAACTACCATATACAACTAGTAAATATAACTAGTAATAGTACATTCAACTAGTACGTGCACTTAGTAAATACAACCAGTATATACATACTGCTAGTACATACAAGGAGTACATATACCTAGTACATAAACATATAATTAGTACATATAAATAGTAAGTACAACTAGTACGAATTACTAGTACAATCAACTACTACATATATCTAGTACATAAAACTAGTACATATATATAGTACATACAACGAGTACATACAACTAGTACATACAACTAGTACATAAAATTAGTAAATACAACTACCACATACAACTATTACATACAAATAGCACATACAACTAGTAAATATAACTAGTAATAGTACATTCAACTAGTACATATACCTGGTACACCAAACTACTACATATAACCAGCACAGATAAATAGTACATACATCTAGTTCAAACAACTAGTACAAACAACTAGTACATAAAACCAGTACATACCTAGTACAAACACCTAGTGCATGCAACTAGTACATAAAACTAGTACATAGCTAGTACAAACAACTAGTGCATACAACTAGTACATACAACTGGTTAATATCTAGTACATAACACTAATACATATAATTAGTACATACAGCTACCACATAAAACTAGTACATACAACTAGTAAATATAACTAGTAATAGTACATTCAACTAGTACGTGCACTTAGTAAATACAACCAGTATATACATACTGCTAGTACATACAAGGAGTACATATACCTAGTACATAAACATATAATTAGTACATATAAATAGTAAGTACAACTAGTACGAATTACTAGTACAATCAACTACTACATATATCTAGTACATAAAACTAGTACATATATATAGTACATACAACGAGTACATACAACTAGTACATACAACTAGTACATAAAATTAGTAAATACAACTACCACATACAACTATTACATACAACTAGCACATACAACTAGTAAATATAACTAGTAATAGTACATTCAACTAGTACATATACCTGGTACACCAAACTACTACATATAACCAGCACAGATAAATAGTACATACATCTAGTTCAAACAACTAGTACAAACAACTAGTACATAAAACCAGTACATACCTAGTACAAACACCTAGTGCATGCAACTAGTACATACAACTGGTTAATATCTAGTACATACAACTAGTACATACAACTAGTACATATAATTAGTACATACAACTACCACATACAACTACCACATACAACTATTAAATATAATTAGTAATAGTACATTCAACTAGTACCTGCAATTAGTAAATACAACCAGTATATACATACAGCTAGTACATACAAGGAGTATATATACCTAGTACATAAACATATAATTAGTACATATAAATAGTAAGTACAACTAGTACGAATTACTAGTACAAACAACTACTACATATATCTAGTACATACAAATACAGTGAAAACTGGTTAACGAGAAGGCCAAATCATTTCTCATTAACAGTATTTCTTGTTATCAGATTCCATACATGTAATGTAATGATCCAAAAGTGTATATATATTTATGCATTTATATAAACACATTGATACACTAAAAATGAACTGCATACACAAGAGAGAGTTTCGTCAATATCAGAGTAGGTTGCTTCGTGAAGACGTTTACTACTCCCGTTGGCGCTGGAGTTTTCTCCCTTGACTTTGGTCCTGTTCTTCAAGAATGTAGGCAGCGTCGAATTGGGAATGTCGCACTTTTTACAAGCAACAAAGCTACTCGATAGATTTCAAGATCGAAAAGATTGACGCCAAAAGGCTCTCTAAGTCGGAAATTTGTCTTGGCTAACAAATTACCCGTGTTAATGCCTTCGCATTAACAGGCACTTTTCGCATAAAACCGTATATTTAGTATGGTAAATAACCTGGTCTGGGTGAATTGTTTGTGTTAAGCATTTTTTCGTGTAAAGCGACTTCGTGTTAACCAGTTTTTACTGTATAACGAGTACATTTAAGTAGTACATACAACCAATACATACAACTAGTACATATATATAGTACATACAACTAGTCCATACAACTATTACATACAACTAGTGCCTACAATTAGTACACACAAAGAGTACATACAACTAGTCCCTACCTAGGATTTAATAAAACTAGTACTAGAACCTATAACTGGTACATATAACTGCTACATAAAAATAGTACATATAACTGGTACATAGCACTACTACATATAACCAGCAAATATAAATAGTACATACATCTAATACATACAATTAGTACATACAACTAGTACATAAACCTAGTACATATAACTAGTAAATACAACTAGTACATAGAACTAGTCCATACAACTACTACATACAACCAGTATCTAGCACATAAAACTAGTCCATAGAACTATTCCAAACAGCTACTACATACAACTAGTATCTAGCACATACAACTAGTACATACAACTATTATGTATAACTAGTACAAACAACTACTATATATAACTAGTACATAAAACGTGCATACATCTAGTAGAAACAACTAGTGCTTAAAACTAGTAAATACAACCAGCATATACTACTAGTACATACAACTAGTACATACAACTTGTACATACAACAAGTACATACAACCTGTACATACAAGTAGTAGACCCAACTAGAACACACAACTAATACATACAACTTGTACATATAACTAGTACATACAACTTGTACATACAACTAGTACATACAACTAGCACATATACCTAGTTCATACACATATAGCTAGTATATATAAATAGTACGTAGAACTCTATCTAGTACATAGAATGATTACATACAATTAGTACATACAGCTAGTTCAAACAATTATAACATACAACTACTACATACAACTAATACCTATAATTAGTAAATTTAAATTGTACTAGAACATAGAACTAGTTCATACAACTATTACATTTAACTAGTACATACAACTAGTAAATATAACAAGTGCTAGTACCTACAAGTAGTACATACAACTAATGGCTACAGTTAGTAAATATTACCAGTACTAGTACATACCACTAGTTAATAGTACTAGTACATACAACTTGTACATAACTAGTACATTCATCTAATATAATTAATTAATATAACTAGGACTTGTACATACAACTAATACCTACTAAGGATAGAACTACTAGGAATACTAGATAAGTATTCCTAGAACTAGAACCTACAACTAATACATATAACAGGTACATACCCCTAGTACATACTATAAGTACACACAACTAGTACATACAAGAGGTACATTCAACTAGTACATACAAGTAGTAAATACAACTAGGATATACAACTAGTGCATACAACTAGTACTTACATCTAGTATATAACTAGTCCATACAAATAGTACACACAACTAGTGCATACAACTAGTATATAACTAGAACAAACAAATAATACATAAAACTAGTTCATACAATTCGAACATACAAGTAATACATACAACTAGTACATACAATTGATACCTACAACTAGTAACTATAACTTGTACTATACAGTACATAAAACTAATTCATACAACTATTACATTCAACTAGTACATGCAACTAGAACCTACCTAGTACCTAGCATAACTAGCACAAGAATCAACAACTAGTATATACAACTAGTACATACAACTAGTACATGTAACTAGTACATACTACTAGTTCATAGTACGAGTACATAATACCAGAACGTACAACTTGTATATACAACTAGTACATAGCTACTACATACAACTTTTTATACGTAAAACTAGTACCTACAACTAGTAAATATAACTAGTACTAGTACATAAAACTACTACATACAACTTGTACATGCAACTAGTACATACAACTAGGACATACAATTATAGTACATACATCTACCACATACAACTAGTAAATATAACTAGTAATAGTACATTCAACTAGTACATGCAATTAGTAAATAAAACCAGTATATACATACAGCTAATGCATACAAGGAGTACATATACCCAGTACATAAACATATAATTAGTACATATAAATAGTAAGTACAACTAGTACGTATAACTAGTACAAACAACTACTACATATATCTAGTACATAAAACTAGTACATACATCTAGTACATACAAATATAACGAGTACATTTAAGTAGTACATACCACCAATACATACAACTAGTACATATATATAGTACATACAACTAGTACATACAAAAATTACACACAACTAGTTCATATAACTAATACATACAACTGGTACATATAAATAGTACATATAACTAGTACATACAACGATTATCTAGTACCTACAACTAGTACCTACCTAGTACCTAGTATAACTAATACTATATAGAACCTACAACTAGTACATATAACTGGTACAAAAAATAGTACATACAACTGGTACATAGCACTACTACATATAACCAGCACATATAAATAGTATATACATCTAGTACATACAACTAGTACATACAACTAGTAAATACAACTAGTACATACAACTAGTACATACAACACTGAAAATGGCGGACTAATCAGTTGGACGTGGAGATTTTATCAACTTCAATTGTTCCTTTTGAGACATGTCCTGCTGCAGATGCAATCGCAAAGGATCGTGCTCTGGATGTAAATGTGTCCAATCGGGAAGAAAGTGTGGAAACTGCTTACCTGGAAGATTAGGAAATTGTAAAAACAGACAACCTAGGCCTACATCCGTCATATCTGCTGGGAATCCAAGTGATGGTGACCTAGCCCCAACCAATCCCAGCACTCCGCCAACCTCACCCAACAGAAGGCGTTTTGGTACTGAGACTCAGGAATCTGTGTCTTCAGCTTCGTGCGCCGGTGAAGGTGAGATCGACTCTGAAGGATTGGAACACGGTAATATGGGAGAACCGGTGCCAATACAACCACCAAACTACGAGTGGGGTGACTTATCGGGAAGGGACTTTTGTGACAAAGTCAACAAAGCGTATGATGAAGCGGTGCAATGGAGGAGAAACCTTTTCCTAGTGCCGTTTGGGAAAATAGGGAAGTCATTCATTCAAGAAATGGCCAACCTCTTCCAAGCGTTTAGTGAGAATTCAAGCCTCGAGTGTATTGCACTCAAAGTATGCTTTCTCATGTAGATGCTGCTCTTACAGAAACCCTCGAAGACCAGCAAGGCCAAAGACCATGTTACTTGCTTACAGAGGCACCTAGAGAGCTTGAAATGGAGGAAATCGAAGTCCTGGTGGTGGAGGGCCGGTGCTTTCTATCTCCTCTCCCCACCACAGACACGCGATTGACTCCTGAACGAGTTTCACGGGCTTTTAGTAAGATGATGTTCCTCGGGAATGTGCACGGTGCTCTCAACTTTCTATCACGAAACACTTCTGGTTTGCCTCTCAAACTCGAAGATATCATCCAAACCAAAGAGGGCACTACTGAATCTGTTCTGAACATCCTGGAGTCACTGCACCCAAAAGGAAAGCCCCTGGCCAATGAAGCGCTTTTGTCCAGCACCTTGCCCAATGATCTTCCGGCAGATCCTGTCATCTTTGAAGCCATTGATGGGAACATGATTAAGAGCATGGCCTTACACTATAAAGGCTCCGCTGGTCCATCAGGTGTCGATGTGCGTGCATGGTGCCGAATGTGCTCCTCTTTCAATGAAATATCCACTAGTCTGTGTGATGCCATTGCTGGAGTGGCCAAGCGTATTTGCACCCAACCTGTATCTCTGTCAGGTCTAAGTGCATTGCTTGCATGCCGTCTTGTCCCACTGAACAAGAACCCAGGTGTTGGCCCCGTTGGGGTTGGGGAGGTGGCCCGATGTATTGTCTGCGAAGCCGCAATAAGAGTAGTGAGGAAAGACATCATGTTGACAGCTGGCCCACTCCAGGTGTCTTCAGGTATTGGAAGTGGCTGCGAGGCGGCTGTTCATGCCACAAGGGAGGTTTTTGACAAATCCGAAGTTGAGGGTTCTCTGCTAGTGGATGCCACAAATGTGTTTAATACTTTGAACCGAAAGGTGGCCCTCCAGAACATGAGGTATATCTGTCCTGCTCTCGAAACTGTGTTGACAAACTGCTAGCAATCATCCATACGATTGCTTGTGTCTGGTGGAGGGGAAATTCTTTCGAAAGAAGGAACAACACAGGGTGACCCAATAGGCATGGCAATGTTTGCGCTTGCATTGTTCCCCTCATAATGAAGCTAAAGGAGGTGTGTCAAACAGTCTATCAGGTTTGGGTTGCGGATGATGCCACGGCAGCAGCATCCTGTGAACGGCTAACGGCACTATCAACTTTCGGGCCCCACTTTGGCTGCTCTCTAAATGCAATCAAAAGCATACTTGTTATGAAGGACGAGCACGAACAGACAGCCAATTCACTATTTTTGGACACTGGCATCAAATTCACCACCCATGGCAAGAGACACTTAGATGCAGCTATAGGTTCAAGTGCTTTTGCAGAAGAGTATGTACGGGGGAAAGTTGTCGAATGGATGGAGGAAGTGGAGAACTTAGCCATCATTGTCGTCAGTCAGCCCCAAGCTGCACATGCAGCCTTTGTGCATGGAAGTAGGAGCAAATAGACCTACCTCCTTAGAACCATTCCACAGTGTGGTCACTGCCTTCAGCCTCTGGAGGATGTCATCCACAAAACGTTCATCCCTGCACTGACTGGACGATCGCCTTGCTCAGAAGTGGAAAGAGCACTACTGGCCCTCCCAACAAGACTGAGTGAATGGGTCTTGTGAACCCAGTCGCAGTGTGCAACCATGAGTATGAAGCATCCAAACAGGTAACAGCCCCCTTGGTAAATTCCATCATTGCACAGTAAAGCACCTTCACAGCGGACCATAAAGCAAACAGCCTGGCCAAGGCTGCAGTGAGAAAAGCAAGAAGTGAAAGACAAAGAGACGAGGCAAAGAGAGTCTACGACCAGCTGCAACCAGCAGCACGTAGTTTGCTCGAATTTACTAGCAAGACAGGTGCATCATCTTGGATGTCCATTCTCCCTGTTGAAGAGCATTGCTTCTGCCTCAGCAAAGGTGCCTTTAGGGATGCCATCAGCTTGAGCTACGGCTGGACCATACAGAATTTGAGTTCAACATGTGTATGTGGTACTCCATTCTCAGTTTATAACGCAATGTCCACGAGGGTGGTCTACCTACCCTACGGCACAATGAGATCCGTGACTTAGCGGCAGAACTGCTGAGGGAAGTATGCCACAACGTTTCTGAGGAGCACAGACTGCAGGCTCTAGATGGTGAGCACATCCGACCACGTACCACCCATAGGGAGGATGAGGCAAAACTGGACATCAGAGCGAACGGTTTCTGGAGCAGAGGTCAGGAGGCCTTTTTCAACGTAAGGGTTTTCCACCCAAATGCCCCCACCTACCGCAACAGAGACCTGGCAGCTCTCTACAAGATGCATGAAGGAATCAAGAAGAGAGAGTATGGGGAAAGAGTGAAGGAAGTTGAACGAGGAGTGTTCACCCCCTAGTCTTGTCAACTACAGGAGGTATGGCAAGAGAGTGCACTGTTTTCTTCAAAAGGGTGGCTGATGCCATTGCAGAGAAAAGAAAATTGCACTATTCCCAAGTGATGGGGTGGCTCCAATGTAGGACCTCATTCACATTGATCAGATCAGCAATCATGGCCATCAGAGGCTCCAGATCCAAAAGACCATGTGGTTTCGCCAGCGACATCCCCCTTGCCACTTCTGAGGGCAAGGTTGGTCCTAAGACGATTAGGCATGTAATTTTTAAACAATATGATTTGAGCTGTTTTTGTCCTTAAACTGAAACTTTTCAGTGTATTAGATTCTTTATTAGTGTTATAATACGGACGTATATGTACTTTTCAATCCAATAATTATATATTATTTATAGTGTTACGTGTTAAAAAAACAAAAAAACACACATTTAGTACATACAACTAGTATATAAAACTAGTACATACAATTAGTACATACAACTACCACATACAACCATTACACACAACTAGCACATACAACTAGTAAATATAACTAGTAATAGTACATTTAACTAGTACGTGCAATTAGTAAATACAACCAGTGTATACATACAGCTAATACATACAAGGAGTAAATATACCTAGTACATAAACATATATATAATTAGTACATATAAATAGTAAGTACAACTATTACCTATAACTAATACAAACAACTAGTACATAAACCTAGTACAGATATCTAGTACATACAAATATAACGAGTACATTTAAGTAGTACATACAACCAGTACATACAAGTAGTAAATATAAATAGTACATACAACTAGTACATACAACAATTACACACAACTAGTACATATAACTAGTACATACAACTGGTACATATAAATAGTCCATAAAACTAGTACATACAACTAGTACCTAGTACCTACAACTAGTACCTACCTAGTACCTACAACTAGTACCTACCTAGTACCTAGTATAACTAGTACTAGAACTTACAACTAGTACGTACAACTATTACAAACAACTAGTGCCTACAATTAGTACACACTAAGAGTATATACAACTAGTACCCTCCTAGGATTTAATAAAACTAGTACTAGAACCTACAACTAGTACATTCAACTAGTATATACAACTAGTACATAAAAATAGAACATACAACTGGTACATAGCTAGTTCAAACAACTAGTGCAGACAACTTGTACATAAATCTGGTTCATATCTAATATACACAACTAGTACATTTAACTAGTACATACCAAATTGTGCACACAAGTAGTACATACAACTAGTATATACAAGTAGTAAATACAACTAGTACACACAACTAATACATACAACTAGTACATAAAACTAGTACATAGCTAGTACAAACAACTAGTGCATACAACTAGTACATACAACTGGTTAATATCTAGTACATACAACTAATACATATAATTAGTACATACAGCTACCACATAAAACTAGTACATACAACTAGAAAATATAACTAGTAAAAGTACATTCAACTAGTACGTGCAATTAGTAAATATATACAACCAGTATATACATACAGCTAGTACATACAACTATATAGTACATATATCTAGTGCATACAAATATAACGAGAACATATAAGTGGTACATACAACCTGTACATACAACTAGTACATACAACAATTACACACAACTAGTACATATAACTAGTACATACAACTGGTACATATAAATAGTACATACAAAGAGTACATACAACTAGTATCTAGTACATCAACTAGTACCTACCTAGCACCTAGTATAACTAGTAATAGAACCTACAACTAGTACATACAATAGTACACACAACTGGTACATATAAATAGTACATACAACTAGTCCATGGCTAGTACACACAACTAGTGCATACCACTTGTACATACAACTAGTCCATACAACTAGTAAATATAACTAGTACTAGTACATAAAACTAATGCATAAAACTAGTTCATACAATTAGTACATACAACTAGTAAATGCAACAAGTACATACAACTAGTACATACCAAATTGTGCACCAACTAATACATACAACTAGTACATGCAGCTAGTGCATTCAACTAGTATATATAACTAGTACATAAACAACTATGACATACACATATAACTGGTTCTTATGAATAGTACATACACATAGTACATACAAATTGTGCATACCAGTAATACATACAACTAGAAACTTGTACATGCAAGTATTTCATAGAATGAGTACATAATACTAGAACGTACAACTTGTATATACAACCAGTACATAGCTACTACATACAACTAATAAATACGTACAACTAGTATGTTCAACTCGTACATAACTAGTACATACAACTAGTACATAAAACTAGTAAATAAAACTAGTACTAGTACATAAAACTAGTACATACAACTAGTACATCTAAATAGTACACACAACTAGTACACACAACTAGTACATACAACTAGTACATTCAACTAGTACATACAACTAGTACATTCAACTAGTAAATACACCTGCTACATATAACCAGTATATACACATGTACCTAGTAATTATAAATAGTACATACAACTAGTACATTTAATTATTACACACAACAGGGGCAGTGGAAACGGCGGAAAAGGCGGAAACCGTGAAAATGGCAAAGGAGGCTTTTCACGAAGCAATGAACCTAGCATGCAGCTTTCTAACTAAGAGCGCTTAAGGCCGTCCTATTGTGAGAACGTTTAAAAACAGTGACCAAGAACAAAAAATGGCTGTGCGCAATACAAGTAGTACATACAACTAGTACATATAACTAGTACTTACTTCTAGTACATATAACTAGTACATATTACTTGAAAAACAAAAGCCTTAACGGAGAACCTTGTTACTTCTTGCCTTAGTTTACTAAGGCAAGGAGTATCTGGCTTGGACAACCCTCAGTCAGTTATGTTTTCCTTTCTTTGGGTTTTTAGCCAGAAGCCTCGGCTTTTCCTCCTTCCGACAGCAGCAGACAGGTGCACGTCGGGCCAAAGTTGACCGTCATAATAGGAGGGAGTACCTCCATACACCAATCCACCACTGCTTTCCAGAGGTCGACAGGCAAGGACTGGGACAGGACTACTTATCGTCCAGGCCCCAATCCCTCAACAGATAGATGTCGCCTCAATATCCTCACAGACGAACAGAGAACAGTTCTCTGCATGGCTCTCATCACTTCTACTGCACTTTTTGAGAGCTTTGGAATTCCCCTAAGGTCTTCCAGGAGCGTGTCCACTGTCCCCTAAGCACCAATTATCATCGGGACTACCTTAATTCGGTAGCCCCTAAATTGTTTCCTCATATCAGCTGCCAGCTTCTGGTACTTTTGGAACTTCTCTTGCCATCTTCCATTAATATTGCTGTCAGTAGGAACTGACATCTCAATAATGAAGATGGACTTACATAGCCGATCCTCAACCACTAAGTCTGGCCTTCTTTCTGTCATTTCTTCATCTGTAGGGATACTAGGATCCCACAAGATTTTGACAGACCTATTCTCATAGACTGGTTTTGCTTCTAGTTTGTACCAGGGCTCTTCCTGCTTGAATCCATATTCTTTCAACAGTCTCCACAACACTATCAGTATTGCCCGGTCATGCCTCTCTTTGTAGAGAGAAAATCCCTTGGGCTCACACATGTTTAGTATGTGTTTGACTGTTTCCATAGCCTTGCCACATTCTCTGCACATTAGGAGGCTAGAATTCCTCAGAATCCTATTTTGGTACCACCTAGTGTGCAGCACATCATCTTGGGCTGCGAGAATCAGAGCCTCAGTTTGAGGTCTGAGTCTCCCCTCAGAAAGCCACACATAAGACTCCCTATTTGTGACTTGTCTGTGGTATGAGCCCTGGTGAGACTTTTCGGCTAGGTTACTTTTTAACCTTTCAGTCTGAGCCTCCCGGAGCTCACGTGCCACTCTCCTCCATTCTCTTACACTATTTTGTGAGGGATCTGTCTTCAGCCACATTTCCGGTTCTAGTTCTATTCTGTGGCTTCCCAGTATCAATCTGGCTTCTTTCAAGACAGTCCTCCTCTGCTTTGAGCACTCCAGCCACTTTTGGTGTTTAACCACAATAGCTGTGAGTGGATCATTGGCAGTGTGGAGGTATCTTGCCAGATTCACAACAGCCCTGTCGTGATCCAAAGGGAAACTACAGAGCCCTCTACCACCTTGAGAGCGAGGCAAGTTCACTCTCTCAATGGCAGAGTTATAGTGATGACACTGGTACTTTCTCATGATCTTTCTCACCATTCGGTCCAGCTTTGGAAGCTCACTTTCAGTCCACTTCAAAACTGGGTAAGAGTATCTCAATAGAGAGGCACACAACATGTTCGAGGCTTCTGCAGCATTCTTACCATTGAGGTGAGAGCCCCACACTTTGTGGAGTCTCCTCCTCAATTCGTTGATCAAGCAAGCTTTGACCTTGCTGTCATCTACCTCAAACAGTTGTTCTAGCCCGAGGTACTTATAAGTAGTACCTTTTTCAAGGCTCCTTATGGATTCTTCACTGCGTTCAGGGTTGTCTGGGCCAGCCAGAACTTTCCCCTTTTGCATGTGAGCTGTTCCACACTTTCTCACTCCAAATCTCATGCCAATGGCATTTGAGGTTTTCTCCACACATTCCATGGCTTCCCTGAGTTTATCAGGCCCTCCAGCATATATCTTAAGGTCATCCATGTACAACAAGTGTGACATGGTGTTCCTTTCCCCATCATGCCAGAGGGTATATCCCTTGGTTCTGTTAAGAACTTGGGATATGGGAGCTATGGCCAGACAAAAGAGGAGTGGCGATAAGGAGTCTCCTTGGAAGAGTCCCCTGTTATATTTAACAGGGGTGCTCCTAACCACCTTCCCCGCAGTCCTCAACTCAAGCACAGTAGCCCAGTGTTTGTAGAAGAGCTCTATAGACCTCCTGATCCAACCTGGGCACTTGATGGTTTTTAGCACCTTCATCACCCACTTGTGAGGGACTCTGTCATATGCCTTCTCATAATCGATCCATGCCACACTAAGTGGCTTACCCATAATTTTGGCATCTAGACCGATTGATTGATCCAGCAGTAGACAGTCCACACAGCCCCACCTCCCTTTCCTCATGGCCCTTTGGGCCATAGGCAAAAGATCATTAGTGTAGGTGTAAGTGAGTAATTCTGACGCAATGTATGCTGTGACAGCCTTGTACATTGTGTTGAGACACGCAATAGGTCGGTAGTTGGCCGCACTTTTCGGGTCACCCTTTTTGGGGATGAGTAGAGTGCGACCCCTTGTAAGCCAGTCTGGGACTGACAGATCTCCGCTCACCACCCTCCGTAGTACATCTGCCAAGGCAGACTGTGCAGAGGGGAGTGCTTACCACCAAAAAGTGTGGATGCCATCCGGCCCAGGGGCAGCCCAGCTTTTTGCCTTTTTCAAGGCCTTCTTCAGTTTGGTCTCATCAATGCTATCGGGACCTTCAGAGGAGGTTCTACCCACCCTCTTTTTGGTTTCCTTTAGCCATTCTTTCACCCCTGGGTCGTCTTTGTTGACCTTACCAACAGTACCTACAATCTTTGTCCAAAAGTCCCTTACTACCTCAATTGAGGGAGCTTCATTGGAGGTTGGAACATTGCCATTCATCCGGAACTTCCTTTGGGTATTCCAAAGGTGGTTTTGTTCCTGGAATTTCCTTCGTTCAGCCGATCTTCGCTCTTGTAGGGTCCAGACCCTGAGTTTCCCCAGTGTCTGTTCCCGAGCTCTGATCAGCACCTTCAGGTTTAATGAATGGAACTCCCTCCTAAGCTTTCTTCGGAGTACTTTCTGGCGTTTGGTCATAGGATTATTATTCTGTTGACGCACTATTTCCACATCCAACCAGGCAAGCAGTCTTCTAAACCTAAGGCCCTTGGCCTTCCTGTCACTTATGTGACCTTCCTGTCTCTTACTTCCCTTCTGATTGTCCGATTTCCTTCCCTGGTTGCATGGCTCTGATTCGTTGGTTGTTTTTCCCCTCACAGCCATAGCAACAGAGTAGACCAGGCAGTACAGGTGCCAGGCCGACCTAGGGCCTTCCTGCCACTCTTTCTCCACCCAATTATTGGCCTCCTGGAGCAGTGCCGTATCAACATGGTTGAACCGCACCCCCCACAGGGTTTTCTACCAGAGAAATCTCCAGGTTTCTTTCGGAGACAGGCATCTTTTGCTTTGCCTAAAAGTTGCATCAGATGATCATTGCCACTTGTCCTGGGACTGGGATGATCATGTGTGGGAGTTTCAACAGGGACTGCAGGCAGCTCACAATTTTGTTCAGTCCCAGCCTGAACTTGGTGAAGCTCCCCCTGTCCCTGGGCTCCCACACCTTCCTCCACAGTCCCAGTTAGGGTGGCTACACCACAAGAGTTAGGATCCACAAGGTTTAGTCTCGAGAGACCTTGACCTCTTCGGATTCTACTAAGTCTTGTGGTTAGTGCTACCTTTGTGGTTTTATGGTCTGGCATTGCAGCATTCCAAGCCTGGTACAACCGCGCGGCATACCCTTTTTCCATGGGCTTACTTTCTCGGTAGAGCTCCATGAGGATATTATCCCTCTGAAGGTTCCAGATCACCCCTTGGATCCTTCTCCTTCTAGAGGCACCTTGCGGTGCATCATTAACCAAATCTAAATCTCGGCTACCCGTTACTTGCAGTACTCCGTCTCCTACCAAGCTCCTTTAGCTTGGAAGGCAAGGGTTCGACCGGTCTGAGGCAAATGTGGGTATTTGCTCAGCCATTCCCACTCTTAACGCTTTTGATAGCCACCTCTTTTGGGTTCAGATCGCTCAAAGCAATCAATTAGTGCCCTAACCATTTCCTCATTCCATAGGGCTGGTTGGCCCGTCACGGGGACCGAAGAAGGGTTATTACATACAGGTACATCTACCTGTGAGGCACCAGTGGAATCACCTATTCTGGTTGACCCAGGCTTTTCTTCACCACTGGTGCACCTAGGCCACAGCCTGTCTTGAAAATTGTTATTCTCATGACGTAACGTAACCCAGTGTAGCTGCCAGACGGGGGGTTAGCCCATACTGACAGGGAGGCTGATTTAGCCACAGGATGCCACATGAGTGGCTAAGCACCCTGCTCCGTCGGGGGGTTGAACTGGACAATACCCATCCTCTTGTCAGCTCGGAACCACAGCCTCCAATTCCCACGACTTAACTAGTACATATAACTTGTAAATATAACAAGTATATATAAATAGTACATACAACTAGTTCATAAAACCACTAAATAGAACTAGTACATGCAACAAGTATCTAGTACATACAACTACAAACCTACCTAGTACTTAGTATAACTAGTACAAGAAACAACAACTAGTACCTACACATAGTACATACAACTAGTATATACTACTAGTACATACAACTAGAAACTAGTACATACTACTAGTTCATAGTTACATAATACTAGAACATACAACTTGTATATGCAACTAGTACATAAATAATATTTATGACTAGTATATACATGCAACTATTACGTACAACTAGTACATAAAACTAGTACAAACAATTAGAACATACAACTACTACATACAACTTCTACATACAACTAGTACCTACAACTACTAAATATAACTAGGACTAGTACATAAAACTAGTTCATGCAACTAGTACATACAACTAGTACATACCAAATAGTACACACAACTAAAACCTGCAAGTAGTACTTGCAACTAGTACATTCAACTAGTACATACAACTAGGACAAACAACTAGGTCATATAACTGTTACATATACCTACTACATATACCTAGTAAATACATATATACCTTGTAATAATAAATAGTACTTACAACTAGTACATACAGCTAGTGCATACAACTAGTACATATAACTAGTACATACACAAATAACTGGTACTTATAAATAGTACATTCTCATAGTACGTACAACTAGTACATTCACATAGTACATACAACTAGTACATACAATTAGAAACTAGTACTTACAACTAGTTCATAGAACGAATACATAATACTAGAACGTACAAATTGCATATACAACCAGTACATAGCTTCTACACACAACTAGTGTATACGTACAACTAGCACCTACAACTCATACATAACTAGTATATACATACAACTAGTACATAAATCTAGTACAAACAATTAGTATATACAACTACTACATACAACTACAACATACAACTAGTACCTACAACTAGTAAATATAACTAGTACTAGTACATAAAACTAGTACATTTAACTAGTACATACAACTAGTATCAGAGAGTACGGTAGTACTCTCTATGTAGGGATTGTACCAGTTGTTTTTTTCCCTATAGATTGGTTTAGGAGCGAAAATCCGAAATAGGGAGAAAATCGCTGAAAAAAAGCTAAGTATAGTTAAAAATAGACCAGCCATGCTATAAACTGGCCTTAAAGGCAAGCGACAGTGTTCTGCAAATGAACGAACTTTGAAAAATCCCATTATCATTTTCTTCTTCATCTTCTTCGCCTGCTGTAAGCAAGGAAATAAGCTTTCGGGCTACTTCTGAAGTGAAAATACTCCAAATTTTCCGCGCTGTATTCTTTTGTAGAAGCAAGAGCGGTTTTCATCAAGGCTTCAATAAATTCGTCATTTGATTTGAGGAAGTCATAACAGTATAAGATTGCGAAACCAAAATGGTCTCTTATATAATTCCTAGCTTATGCTCCATAAAAAGTACAGAAACTAGAGAATAATAAAAATTTTCTCATCATCATTTAACTCTGGGTTTTTCCCCTGCCCACTCATGTCCTCTCAGGAGTGCAATGAGCTAATGGGTGGAACTGAAGTTCACTTGATGGAACCAGAGTCTCCCCTTAGCCACTCAAAAAGATGGTCGAGCCATAGACAGCTGTTTCGTCCTTAATAGGACTCATCAGTATGGCATACGATGGATGTTAGAGTGGCTAGTCTGCTAATAAGTACTCCCAGAAGCTAAAAAGCTTGTGGTTTCCTTATCAGCAGATATGGGATACAGCCAAAAGTGTGGCTGACCACTAGTATGGAAAAAAGGGGAACTTTAAGATCTAAAGCCAATCTTAAAGCATCGATGTCATCCTCATTTAACTCTGGGTATTACCCCTGGCCACTCAAAGCTCCCCTTTTTTCCAATAAAATTTTCTACAAAAATAGTGCAAGATGTAGGGATGGCACAAAAAGCACAGAAACAAGAAAGAGATGTCACAGAGTGAAGAATTATTTATGCTTTTGTCACACAACACCTTTTCTTGTAGGATTCATGCATAAATAATTCTTCACTGTGTAACATCCCTTTCTTGTTTCTGAGCTTTTTGTGCCATCCCTACATCTTCTACTATTTTTGTAAAATATTTTTATTATTCTCTTATACAAAAAACTAGTAGATACAACTAGTATTTCCAATTAGTAGATACAACTAGTTCATACAACTAGTAACTAGTACATAAAACTAGTACATGCAACTAGTACATACAACTAGTAACTAGTACATAAAACTAGTACATGCAACTAGTACATACAACTAGTACAAACAACTAGGACATATAACTAGTACGTACACCTACTACATATAACTAGTATATACACATATACCTAGAAATTATAAATAGTTCATACAACTAGTACATAGAGCGAGTACATACAACTAGTACATACAACAAGTACATACAACTAGAACATACAACTAGTACACAGCTGGGACATACAACTACTATATACATATAACTAGTACACACAATTAGTACATAGAATTACTACAAACAACTACTACATACAACTACCACATACAACTAGTACCTACAACTTGTCAATATAGTTGGTACGTACAACTAGTACTTACATTTAATAGGTACAACTGGTCATACAACTAGTATCTAGTACATACAACTAATACCTACCTAGTATCTAGTATAACTGGTACAAAAACCTACAACTAGTTCATACTGCTAGTACATACAAGTAGTATGTACAACTACTACGTACAACTCGTACATACAACTAGTACATACAACTAGAAACTGGTATAAACAACTAGTACATAAAATGAGTACATAAATCTAGTATATATAACTACTACGGAAACTAAAAACTACAACATACAACTAGTATATAGCTAGTACATACAATTAATATATACATACAGATAGTAGATACAATTAGTGCATATAAATAGTACATACAAATAGTACATAAAAGTAGTTCAAACAACTGGGACATATAACTAGTGCACACACCTACTACATTTACCTAGTACATACATATATATCTAGTACATAAAAAGAGTACATACAACTAGTACATACAGCGAGTGCATACAGCTAGTACATATAACTAATACATAAAACTAGTACATATACCTAGTACACAAAAATATAATTAGTACATATAAATAGTACATACAACTAGTATATACACACAACTACTACATTAAACTAGTACATATTACTAGTACATATAATTAGTACTTATAACTAGTATATATAACTAGTGCATATAACTAGTACATATATATTCTACATACAAATAGAACACACTACTAGTACATACAACTGGTAAATACAACTAGTGTACATACAACTTTACCCACAATTAGTACATATAACCAAATCATACACATATAACTATCTTTGGGATGGTACATCCTTCGATTTTTGAGCGTTTTTACCATCCCAAAGATAAGTTCGACGCAGTTATAAGGAATCCTTATTCTATTATCACATATAACTAGTACATATAACTAGAACATAAAACTAGTATATGCAACTAGTACATAGAACTATTACATATAACTAGTACATACAAGTAGCACATATAACTAGTTCATACAACTAATAACTAGAACATATAACTAGTACATGCAACTATTACATACAACTAGTACACACAACTAGAACATACAACTTGTTCATAAACTAGTACCAACAACTAGTACATATAGCTAGTATCTAGTACCTGCAACTAAAACCTACACAGTACCTTGTAAAACTAGTACAAGAACCTACAACTAGTACATCCAACTTGAACATACAACTATATACTACATATTACTAGTACATACACATATAACTAGTATACATACCTAGTTCATACAACTAGTACATACAACTAGTACATACAAGTAGTATTTACAACTACTACATACAACTAGTACATACAACTAGAAACTAGTACATACAACTAGTACATAGAACTATTACGTATAACTAGAACATACAAGTAGTACATACAACTACTACATTCAACTACTACATACAACCAGTTCCTACAACTAGTAAATATAACTAGTACTAGTACATACAACTAGTACAAACAACTATACATTAAAGTAGTACTAACAACTAGTGCATACAACTAGTACCTACATAGTACCTACTATAACTAGTACTAGAACCTACAACTAGTACATAAAGCTAGTACATACAACTAGTACAGGCTACTAGTACATACAACTGGTACATACAACTACTACATATAACCATTTCATACAAATAAAACTAGTACATGAAACTAGTACATACACCTAGTACATACAACTAGTACATATAATTAGTACATGCAACTACTACATCCAACTACTATATACACCCAGTACCTACAATTAGTAAATATAACAAGTACAAGTACATACACCTAGTACATACAACTAGTGCTTTAAAGTAGTACTAACAACTAATACATAGAACTAGTACCTACATTGTACCTACCATAACTAGTGCTAGAACGTACAACTAGTAAATACAGCTAGCACATACAACTAGCACTGGCAACGAGTACATGCAACTGGTACATACAACTAGGATATATAACTAGTACACACAACAACTACATATAACCAGTACATACACATATAACTAGTATATATAAATAGTATATACACCTAGTACATACAACAAGTACATAAAACTAGTACATTGAACTAGAAACTAGTACATACAACTAGTACATACAACTAGAACATGCAACAAGTACATATAACTAGTACATACACATATAAGTATCACATATAAATAGTACATATACCTAGTTCATACAATTAGTATATACAACTAGTACATACAACTAGAAACTAATACATACAACTAGTACATACAACTAATGGCTACTTAGTACTTAATATAACTACAGTGGAACCTCCATAATCAGGACACCCTCGGGAACAGATCCAAGTGTCCTGATTATGGAGGTGTCCTGATTTCAGAGGTTTGCCATTAAATGTATATTAATTACGTTTATATGCAAAGATAGGCAATATAATGACAAAGTAATGTTAATATGCTATAGTGTTGCTAAAACATATGCATCTAGTAAACGCGAGATTCGTTCTTTTGTAAGAGGAGCTCATGCCTACCCAGAATATTGGCAGCGAAGAACTGGACAGGTGTTAAACCTGAAGAAAGAGCCTGAAAATTGTCGGGATAAGAGCGCTGTTGCGATAATAAAGGCGGACGGTACAACAGTCGGGCACATTCCATACAAATTTGCCCCAATTGTCTCATCATTCCTTGCAAGAGATTGCAACTAAGGTACGGTCGAAATCAATGGGAAAGGGATCAATTGCGGCACTGGGTATGGACTTGAAGTCCCTTGTGTTTATCGTCTGTACGGCCACAAAAGTACATTCAACGACTTGAAGAGATATTGTCAAGATTCAGAGAAAAATCACTCTTGCCAGAATCATCTGACTGAAGCTTACACTTATTTATATAGTCCACATTATAGAGTATATTTTGTATAATAATAAATAAGTTGGGACCTATTTACTTGTCCATAATACAGAATAGAGAGGTGTCCGTATTTGGGAGTGTGCCATTGTATTATGGTTAATGGATTTTCAATCGGGACTGCAACAATGTGTCCGCACTAGCAAGGTGTCCGCTATCAGGAGGTGTCCGTTAAGGGAGGTTCCACTGTAGTACTAGAACCTACAACTAGTAAATACAGCTAGCACATACAACTAGTATAGGCAACTAGTACATACAACTGGTACATTCAACTACTACATATAATCAGTACATACACATATAACTAGTATATAAAAGTAGTACATACACCTAGTACATACAACAAGTACATACAGAACATACGTACTACAAGTACATACAACTAGTACATACAACTAGTACATACAACTAATAAGTTAAAGTAGTACTAAAAAATAGTACATACAACTAGTACCTACATAATACTTACTATAAGTAGTACTAGAACTTATAACTAGTACATACAGCTAGCGCATACAACTAGTACAAGCAGCTAGTACATGCAACTAGTATTTACAACTAGTACATATAACTAGTACACAGAAATAGTACTACACCTAGTACATAAAACTAGTACATACACATATACCTAGAAAAAGTACATACAACTAGTACATATGGCTAGTGCATACAACTAGTACATATAACTAGTCCACACATATACAACCAGTACTTACAACTAGTATATCCAACTAGTACATCCAACTAGTATCTAGTACATACAACTAGATCATACAGCTAGTACATAGCTAGTACATACAACTAGTATATACGTACAACCAGTACACAAACCTTGTACATACAATTAGCACATACAACTACCTCACACAGCTACTACATACAACTAGGAAATATAGCTAGTTCTAGTACATACAACTAGCACATACAACTAATAAGTTAAAGTAGTACTAAATACTAGTACATACAACTAGTAGCTACGTAATACTTACTATAAGTAGTACTAGAACCTATAACTAGTACATAAAGCTAGCGCATACAACAAGTACAAGCAACTAGTACATGCAACTAGTACATACAATTAGTACATATAACTAGTACACAGGACTACTACATATAACCAGTATATACACATATAACTAGTAAATAGAAATAGTACATACACCTAGTACATAAAACTAGTACATGCACATATACCTAGAAAATATAAATAGTACATACAACTAGTACATACAACTAGCACATACAACAAGTACTTGCAACTAGTACATATAACTAGTACACACACTTACTACATATAACAAATACATATAAATATAACTAGTATATATGAATAGTACATACATATGGTACATACAAGTAGTACATAAAACTAGTATATACAACTAGTAAATATATAAAATTAGTACATACAACTGGTATATACATACAACTAGTACATACAACTAGTACATAAATTTAATAGGTACAACGTGTTCATACAACTAGTAACTAGTACATATTACTAGTACATGCGACTAGTAAATCCAACTAGTACATACAACTAGTACATATAACTAGTTCATAAAACTAGTATATAGATAGTACAAAGAACTAGTGCATACATCTTGTATATATATATTATAAATAGTACATATCATGTGAAGGACTTCTGCGTGGCTAGGTTCTTGCATATCGGTACGATCGAGGGAACCACACTAGCCAAAATCAACTTAGAATAGATTCCAAACGTTTCGGTCCAATCCAGGACCTTCATCAGTGGAATTAACACTTACAAAACCCCGGCACCGCAAAGAACTGGTGTAGTCTACAGGATTCCTTGTGGAAACTGCCCCAAAGTCTACATCGGTCAGACCAGCAGGACGCTGAAGCACCGCCTCACAGAGCACAAGAGGGCCCTGAGGTTAGGCGAGGCAGCCCAGTCAGCGGTGGCAGAGCATGCCATGGAGGAGGACCACACCATCAAGTGGGAGGATGCAGAAGTGGTGGACCACAACCATCGGTACCGCCAGAGATGCACCCTTGAAGCCTGGCACATCCGAACAGAACGGCATAAGATGAACCGAGATGAAGGCCCGCTGCCAGGGGTGTACAACCCACTTATCCACCTCTACACACCCTCTTGATTATTAGACTGTGTCACTGCATGTTAGCATATTTCAGTTACTTTATATTCCATTATACCAGTATATTACATCACAGTTAAACAATAGGACTTATACCTCATGCATGCAAGCTGTCATCCCCTAGCAACACATTTATTCACACCTTATTTCCGCTTTTTTCATGTATATAAAGTCTGCCATCTCAGTTTTGTAAGTGTTAATTCCACTGATGAAGGTCCTGGATTGGACCGAAACGTTTGGAATCTATTCTAAGTTGATTTTGGCTAGTGTGGTTCCCTCGATCGTACCGATATAAATAGTACATATATAATACAATACAATACAATAGTGTTAGAATAGTATTATATATAAATATATATTTTAGTGTACATACAACTGCTTCATATCTAGTATGTACAACTAGCACATACAACTAGTACATACAATTAGAACATACAACCAGCAAATACAGCTAGTACATACAAGTAGTACATATACCTAGTACATACACATATAAATAGAACATATAAATAGTACGTACAACTAGTATATATAAATAGTACAAATAACTAATACAAACACCCAGTACATACAAATGTAACGAGTACATATAAGTAGTACCTACAACTAGTATATATAACTGGTACATACAACAATTACACACTACTAATACATTCAACTAGTATATATAACTACTACATTCGACTAGTACATACAATAGTATTGACTATACACACAACTAGTACATACAACAGGTACACACAAATAGTACATTCAACTAGTAAATATAACTAGTTCATAAAACTAGTTCATATAACTAGTACATGCAACAAGTATCTAGTACATACAACTAGAACCTACCTAATACCTGGTATAACTAGTACAAGAATCAACAACTGGTACATACACATAGTACATACAACTAGTACAAACAACTAGTACATACAACTAGAAACTAGTAAATACTACTAGTTCATAGAACGATTACATAATACTAGAACAGACAACTTGTATATACATTTAGTACATAGCTAATATTTATAACTAGTATATGCATACAATTATAACGTACAACTGGTACATAACTAGTACACACAACTAGGACATACAACTACTACAAACAATTAGTACATACAACTACTACATACAACTTCTACATAAAACTAGTACCTACAACAAGTAAATATAATTAGAACTAGTACATAAAACTAGGGCATACAACTAGTACATACACCAACTTTAGAAACAAAAGCCTTAACGGAGAACCTTGTTGCTTCTTGCCTTAGTTTACTAAGGCAAGGCGTATGTGGCTTGGACAACCCTCAGTCAGTTGTGTTTTCCCTTCTTCGGGTTTTTGCCTCTTTCCGGCAGCAGCAGACAGGTGCAAGTCGGGCCAAAGTTGACCGTCATAATAGGAGGGAGTACCTCCATACACCAATCCACCACCGCTTTCCAGAGGTTGACAGGCAAGGACTGGGACAGGACTACTTATCGTCCAGGCCCCAATCCCTCAACAGATAGATGTCGCCTCATTATCCTCACAGCCGAACAGAGAACAGTTCTCTGCATGGCTCTCATCACTTCTACTGCACTTTTTGAGAGCTTTGGAATTCCCCTAAGGTCTTCCAGGAGCGTCTCCACTGTCCCCAAAGCACCAATTATCATCGGGACTACCTTAATTCGGTAGACCCTAAATTGTTTCCTCATATCAGCCGCCAGCTTGTAGTACTTTTGGAATTTCTCTTGCCGTCTTCCATTAATATTGCTGTCAGTAGGTACTGACATTTTGATAATGTAGATGGACTTACATATCCGATCCTCAACACTAAGTCTGGCCTTTTATTCTGTCATTTCTTCATCTGTAGGGATGCTAGGATACCACAAGATTTTGATAGACCTATTCTCATAGACTGGTTTTTAAAATTCCTTTGGCTCACACATGTTTAGTATGTGTTTGACTGTTTCCATAGCCTTGCCACATTAGGAGGCTAGAATTCCTCAGAATCCTATTTTGGAACCACCTAGTGTGCAGCACATCATCTTGGTCTGCAAGAATCAGAGCCTCAGTTTGAGGTCTGAGTCTCCCCTCAGAAAGCCACACATAAGACTCCCTATTTGTGACTTGTCTGTGGTATGAGCCCTGGTGAGACTTTTCAGCTAGGTTACTATTTAACCTTTCAATCTGAGCCTCCCAGAGCTCACGTGCCACTCTCCTCCACTCTCTTACACTATTTTGTGAGGGATCTGTCTTTAGCCACATTTCCGGTTCTAGTTCTATTCCGTGGCTTCCCAGTATCAATCTGGCTTCTTTCAAGACAGTCCTCCTCTGTTTTGAGCACTCCAGCCACTTTTGGCATACTTCTTTTCCATGGGCTTACTTTCTCGGTAGAGCTCCATGATGATATAATCCCTCTGAAGTTTCCAGATCACCCCTTGGATCCTTCTCCTTCTAGAGGCACCTTGCGGTGCATCATTAACCAAATTGAAATCTCGGCTACCAGTGACTAGCAATACTCCGTCTCCCACCAAGTTCCTTTTGGCATGGAAGGCAAGGGTTCGACCGGTCTGAGGCAAATGTGGGTATTTGCTCAGCCATTCCTGCTCTAAACGCTTCTGATAGCCACCTCTTTTGGGTTCAGATCGCTCATAGCAATCAATTAGTGCCCTAACCATTTCCTCGGTCCAGAGGGCTGGTTGGCCCGTCATAGGGACCAAAGAAAGGCTATTACATTCAGGTACATCTACCTGTGAGGCACCAGTGGAATCACCTATTCTGGTTGACCCAGGGTTTTCTTCATCACTGGTGCACCTAGGCCACAGCCTGTCTTGAAAATTGTTATTCTCATGACGTAACGTAACCCAGTGAAACTGTCAGACAGGGGGTTAGCCCATGCTGACAAGGAGGTTGACTTAGCCACAGGATGCCATATGAGGGGCTAAGCACCCTGCTCCGTCGGGGGGTTGAACTGGACAATACCCATCCTCTTCTCAGTTTGGAACCACAGCCTCCAATTCCCACGACCATACACCAACTACATATAACTAGTAAATACACATATACCTTGTAATTATAAATAGTACATACAACTAGTACATACAGCTAGTGCATACAACTAGTATATATACCTAGTTCACAAAGATATAACTACTACATACACAAATAACTGGTACTTATAAATAGTACATACAAATAGTTGATACAACTAGTGCATACTACTGCTACATACAATTAATACCTACAACTAGTAAATATAACCAGAACTAGTTCATAAAACTGGTGCATACAACTAGTACATGTAATTAGTACATACAACTAGTACATCCAAAGAGAAAACACAAATAGCACATACAACTAGTACATACAACTAGTACATTCAATTAGAACATACAACTAGTACAAACAAATAGGACATTTAACTAGTACTACATATAGCTAGTACATACACATATACCTAGTAATTATAAATATAACATAAAACTAGTACCTTCCTAGTACATAGTATAACTAGTACAGGAACCTACAACTAGTACACACTACTATTACACACAAATAGAACTTACAACTTGTACAGAGCTAGAACATACAACTAGTATATATATACAACTAGTACACACAACTAGTACATTCAATTAGAACATACAACTAGTACAAACAAATAGGACATTTAACTAGTACTACATATAGCTAGTACATACACATATACCTAGTAATTATAAATATAACATAAAACTAGTACCTTCCTAGTACATAGTATAACTAGTACAGGAACCTACAACTAGTACACACTACTATTACACACAAATAGAACTTACAACTTGTACAGAGCTAGAACATACAACTAGTATATATATACAACTAGTACACACAACTAGTACATACAATAAGTAGATACAACTACTACATACAACTCCAACATACAACTAGTACCTACAACTAGTAAATATAGCTAGTGCTAGTCCATACAAGAAGTACATAGAACGAGTACATAAAACTTGGACCTATAACTAGTACTCACACCTACTACATATAACTAGTACATAAACAAGTATTTCGAGTTTAAAAACTCGTGAGGCTGCTGCCCCCCAAATTAACTCGAACTACTTGGCCGCATCGTTGGGATTTAATATACATATTCGGAATACTAACGATTGAGGACACTTAAGTGTCCTGAACTTTATAAATAACGATGGAAAAGGTTCGTTAACCAAAGCTTCCAGAATGCCGCCATTTGCAAAAATGATGTATTGACGTATAAATTAAGTGTAACCATAGTTACGTATGAACTCGTATTATACATATATCGACGTATAAAATAAGTGTTATAATAATTGCGTATGAACCCGTATTATATATATAGATATATATATATATCTTTCCATAACATGAAGCCATACAACGTAATCGACAAATGAAAACAATATAAGGGGCTGCCACAGGCAGCCCCTAAAAATAACTGGTACATATAAATAGTGCATCCTTATAGCACATACAACTAGTACATAAAACTAGTACATACAACTAGTATTTACAATTAGTATGTACAACTAGTTCATCCACAACTAGTACATACAACTAGTTCATGAAACTTGTCGATACAACTAGTACACACAAATAATTCGTACAACTTGTAACTAGTTCATATAACTAGTACATGCAACAAGGACATACAAATAGTACGTTCATCTAGTACATACAACTAGGACAAACAACAAGGACATATAACTAGTACATACACCTACTACATATAACTAGTACATCAATATATAACTAGTACATACAACTAGTATTTCCAATTAGAATGTAAAACTACTTCATTCAACTAGTAACTAGTACATATAACTTGCACATACAACTAGTACATACAACTAGTACTTGCAACTAATACATACAACTTGTTCATAAAACAAGTACATACAACTAGTACATACAACTAGTACATACAACTAGTATATACCTAGTAGCTAGTATAACTAGTACAAAAACCTACAACTAGTACATTCAACTGGTACATACAACTAGTTCATACACATATAGCTATTACATATAAAGAGTACACATACCTAGTTCATACAACTAGTACATACAACTAGTACTTAAAACTAGTACATACAAGTAGTATTACAACTACTACGCACAAATAGCATATACAACTAATACATACAACTAGTACATACATACAAATAGCACATACAATTAGTACATACAATTAGTACATACAACTAGTACATAAAAGTAGTTCAAACAACTAGGACATATAACTGGTGCACACACCTACTACATATAACTAGTACCTACCCATAATCCTAGTCCATATAAATAGTACATACAACTAGTACAAACAACTAGTACATACAACTAGCATATACCCACAACTACTACATTAAACTAGTACATATAACTAGTAGCGCATATAACTAGTACATATAACTAGAGCATATAACTATTACATGCAACTAGTACATACAACTGGTACATTTAACTAGTACATACAACTATGACAAACAACTAGGACATATAAATAGTACATACACCAACTAAATATAACTATTAAATACACATATACCTTGTAATTATAAATAGTACATACAATTAGTACATACAACTAGTGCATACAACTAGTATATATAACTAGTTCACAAACATATAACTACTACATATAACTGGTACTTATAAATAGTACATACACAAAGTACAGACAAATAGTACATACTACTAGTACCTACAACTGCTACACACAACTAGTACCTACAACTAGTAAATATACAAAAAACTAGTTCATAAAACTGTTGCATACAGCTAGTACATGCGATTAGTACATACATCCAAACAGTACACACAAATAGTACATAAAACTAGTTCATACAACTAGTACATTCAATTAGAACATACAGCTAGTACAGGACATATAACTAGTGCATACACCTACTACATATAACTAATACATACACATATACCCAGAAATTATAAATAGTACATAAAACTAGTATCTAGTACATACAACTAGTACTTCCTAGAACCTAGTACAACTAGTACAAGAACCTACAACTAGTACACACACCTATTACATACAATTAGAACATACAACTAGTACATAGCTGAAGGAATAACGATTTCTTCTAGCTGTATCAAAGTTATCTTTGTAAAGGTTCATCTTTTGAATTTGGGAGTGTCTAGAGACGCAGCTGTTTTTACGACTCTTCTTTCTGCCAAACGTTTCGACCCTGGGGGTCTTCTTCAGTGACTGATGTTGGTCCTCAAGGTGTCTACATTTATAGGAATCTTTTCCCGCCATTTTTGATTACCTCATCAGTGATGTCATCGGTTACATCATTTCCGGAAGAAGGAGAGTTGAAGGGAGAATTCATAAAAAAGGGTTTCCAACCACTTCTTAGTACAATTCCTTGATCTAAGTTCATTCTCACCTGACATTGTTGGATCTTCAGGGCTTGTTTAATCCTTCTTCTGTACCAGTTCTCTTTCCTCTCCACCACTCTGGCTTGACTCCACTCAATTGGATGGCCAGTTTTTAGGGTGTGAACAGCTAAGCCATTGTTCACATCCCCCATCCTTACAGTACGTTCTTCCTGTTTCTCCAGTGTACACTGCAGGGCAACTAGAACAGGGGATCAGGTAAACGGCACCTTTAATATCCATGGTAGGCTGTGGTTGTTTAGGCCCAGAGAGGATACTCCTCAGTGATCCCTGCTTTGTGAAGATGGTTTCAATGTTCATCTTCCGGCATGCTCTGGAGATCATTTCACTGAGGCCTTTCACATATGGAATAGAAAGTTTTCGTTTACCATCTACCCTACTTCCCTGGCTCCGTTGTCTCCTTCTTCATGTGCCTAGCAGCAACCTTACTGGGGAATCCATTGGCCTGGAGTACCACTTTCAGGTGCTCTTTTTTCTCTTGGAGGACACTGGATCCAGCACCAACAATAATGAACAATGGCTTAGCTGTTCACGCCCTAAAAACTGGCCATCCAATTGAGTGGAGCCAAGCCAGAGTGGTGGAGAGGGAAGAGAACTGGTACAGAAGAAGGATTAAACAAGCCCTGAAGATCCAACAATGTCAGGTGAGAATGAACTTAGATCAAGGAATTGTACTAAGAAGTGGTTGGAAACCCTTTTTTATGAATTCTCCCTTCAACTCTCCTTCTTCCGGAAATAATGTAACCGATGACATCACTGATGAGGTAATCGAAAATGGCGGGAACAGATGCCTATAAATGTAGACACCTTGAGGACCAACATCAGTCATTGAAGAAGACCCCCAGGGTCGAAACGTTTGGCAGAAAGAAGAGTCGGAAAAAGAGCTGCGTCTCTAGACACTCCCAAAGTCGAAAGATGAACCTTTACAAAGATAGAACATAGCTAGTACATACAACTAGTATACACATACAACTAGTACACACAACTAGTACATACAATTAGTACATACAACAACTTCATACAACTACCAAATACCACTAGTACCTACAACTAGTAAATATAGATAGTACTAGGCCATACAACAAATACCTAGAACGAGTACATAAAACTAGGACCTATAACTAGTACTCACACCTACTACATATAACTAGTACATAAATTAATAACTAGTACATATAAATAGAGCATCCTTATAGTACATACAACTAGTCCATAAAACTAGTACATCCAACTAGAAACCAATACATACAACTAGTATATACATAAAATTAGGACATACAACTAGTATTTTCAATTAGTACGTACAACTAGTTCATACAGCTAGTAACTAGTACATATAACTAGCACATGCAACTAGTACATATACAACTAGTCCATAAAACTAGTACATCCAACTAGAAACCAATACATACAACTAGTATATACATAAAATTAGGACATACAACTAGTATTTTCAATTAGTACGTACAACTAGTTCATACAACTAGTAACTAGTACATATAACTAGCACATGCAACTAGTACATACAACTAGTTAATAAAACTAGTACATACAACTAGTACACACAACTAGGTTCATACAACTAGTAACTAGTACATATAACTAGTACATGCAACAAGTACATACAACTAGTATATTCATCTAGTACATACAACTAGGACAAACAACTAGGACATATAACTAGTACATACACCTACTACATATAACTAGTACATACAACTAGTATTTGCAATTAGTACGTACAAGTACTTCATACAACTAGTAACTAGTACATATAACTAGTAAATACAACTACGGTATATACAACTAGTTCATGCAACTACAATACATACAACTAGTTCATACAAGTTTACACACAACTAGTATATATAACCAATTCATACACATATAACTAGTACATATAACTAGTACATAAACTAGTATATGAAACTAGTACATAGAACTATTACAAATAACTAGTATATACAAGTGGTACAAACCACTAGTTCATGCAACTATTCCATTTAACTAGTACATACAATGAGAACGTATATCTAGTATCTAGTACCTACAACTAATACCTACAACCTGTAAATATAACTAGTACTAGTCTATACAACTAGTATTTGCAACTAGAACATATAACTAGTACACACACCTAGTACATATAACTAATACATAACAAGTAGTTCGAGTTTAAAAAACTCGTGGGGTGCCAGGCGCCCCTAAGTAAACTCAAACTACTCGGCTGGTTCTTATAGATATCCGGTTAACCGATTTCCGATTGACTCTTGTTGACCGTCAATTTTTCAAGGCCATATCTCGTAGAAAACGTTTTTGCCAAAGCTTTACGTTACATAGTATTAGTAAGGGTAGTTTTTAAGTCCATTTCGTTCGTTCAATGTTCTACGCTAAGGAAGAGAAAGCTAATTTTAAGCTAGAAAACGAAAGCTAGCCGCACGTCCACCATTTTTTGACAGATATATATATATATACAAGACTACGAACAGGAAGCCATACGTCAACATAATTTTTGAAAACAATATAGGGGCGCCTATGGCGCCCCAAAAATATAACTAGTACATATAATTATTACATAAACATAGTACATACAGCTAGTTTATACAACTACTACATACAACAAGTACATAGAACGAGTACATAAAACCAGGACCTATAACTAGTACAAACACCTTCTACATACAACTAGAACACACAACTAGTACATAGCTAGTACATACAACTAGTATAAACATACAACTAGTACACACAACTAGTACATACAACCACCACATACAATTAGTACCTACACCTAGTAAATATAGCTAGTACTAGTCCATACAACTAGTACATACAACTAGTACTTGCCACTAATACATATAACTAGTACACACTCCTACTACATATAACTAATAGATAATAATTTAACTAGTACATATAAATAGTGCATACATATATTACATACAACCAGTACAACTGCCGAAAATGTCGGCAAAGTGTTGTTGTGAAGAAAATAGTTTTATGCGTTGTCTAGAAGAACAGTTGGACAACGCCGATGGTTTCATAGTGATCAGTAAGTGTTGCTATACAACACTGTTGGCCTTGGTATCGATTCCTTCTTCATTAGTCAAGTTATGGCCAAATTTGTGCTCGTTAATTACACTTAATAGTCACATTTTCTTTATTATCTCAAGAAAGGAAGGCTGTATTAAAACCGAGGCCGAGAGATTTTTAGTTTAACCTATAAGGATTCCAATGATGTACAGAAATTGGCTGTTGCTATTCCTAGAACTAAGCACAAACATTAGGAGTGTTGTAAACGGGTGCTAATTCGGGGGAAAATTTCAAAGAAAACGTTTATTCGATGCCCTTCAGAAGTGGTAAGACTATAATTCTAACCATAAAGACTTAAAATATAAATTTTGAAAGGCATTAGTTATTCCTATGTTGAGCAAATAACTTGTAAAAGCGTTAACGGTTTAACGCAATTTAACGCAGAACAGCCATACGGAGCCTGTGTACATATAACTAGTTCATGCAACCAGTACATACAACTAGTACGTACAACAAGTTCATAAAAGTAGTACATACAATATAACCAGTTCATACTACTAGTTCATACAACTAGTACATATATCTAGGACACAAACATATAACTAGTGCATATAAATGTTACATACAACTAGTACAAACTACAAGTACATACAACTAGTATATACACACAGCTACTACAATAAACTAGTACATATTACTAGTACATATAATTAGTACATCGAACTAGTATATATAACTAGTGCATATAACTAGTACATAAAAATTGTACATACAAGTACGTAGAACATACTACTAGTACATATAACTAGTAAATACAACCAGTGTACATATAACTAGTTCATGCAACTAATGACTAGAACATACAACTAGTACATACAAGTAGTACACACAACTAGTACACACAACTAGTACATATAACTAGTTCATTCAACTAATAACTAGAACATATAACGAGTATATGCAACTTATACATACAATAATGGAATAAGGATTTCTTCTAACTGCGTCGAACTTATCTTTGTAAAGGTTCATCTTTCGACTTTTAGAGCATCTAGAGACGCAGTTTTTTCCAATTCTTCTGTCTGCTAAATGTTTTGACCCTGGGGGTCTTCTTCAGTGACTGGTGGTGGTCTTCAAGGTGTCTTCATTTATAGGCATCTTTTCCCACCATTTTCGATTACCTCATCAGTGATGTCATCGGTTACGTCATTTCCGGAGGAAGGAGAGGTGAAGGGAGTATTCATAAAAGAGGGTTTCCAACCACTTCTTAGTACAAATCCTTGATCTAAGTTCATTCTTACCTGACATTGTTGGATCTTGATACAAGCTATCAACCAATCAAAAAGAACCCAACATTGAAAATAGAACGGAAGGTAACTGAAGTTCTCCGGTCACTGGAAAGAAATGGCAAACTCCCCAATGATCTGAGGAAGAGGGTTCAGAACCAACAGCGCTCCACCCCCCAGTTATATGGACTCCCAACGATCCACAAGGCCAGTTGCCCCTTGAGACCTATTGTTTCCTCTATAAACTCCACTACCTAACACCTATCCAGATATCTGGCAAATATCCTGTCACCTTTGTGGGGGAACACTCCTCACTTTGTGAGGAACTCGGAGGACTTTGTGAAGAAAATCAAGGGATTACAAGTAGAGAATGAAGATAAGTTAATCAGTCGTGATGTGAAGAGCTTGTTTACAAAGGTACCTATAGATCTCTCCTTACAGATCATTGAGAGGAGGCTGAAGGAAGACAACACCCTATCAGACCGGACCACTCTGGACCCTCCCACCATCACGATGCTCACAGAACTCTGTCTTAGGACAACGTACTTCCAGTACGGTAACGAGTTCTTTGAGCAGAAGGATGGGGCAGCCATGGGCTCTCCTCTCTCTCCAGTGGTGGCAAACATCTTCATTGAAGAGTCTGAAAACGAAGCCCTCCAGGAGGCTGGCTCCAAACCTAGGCTCTGGCTACGTTATGTAGACGACACCTTTGTCATCTGGAGCCAAGGTAGGGATCAGCTGGAGGATTTTCTGTCTTTCCTTAATGGAAGACACGGAAACATCCAGCTCACCATGGAGGAAGAGACAGATGGCTCTATCCCGTTTCTTGACGTGCTAGTGAAAAAGAACAAAGGAAGTTTGAGTACATCCATGTACAAAAAAGCAACCCACAGGGATAGATACCTTCGCTTCTCGTCTCATCACCATCCTAGGGTGAAAGCTGGCATTGCCCTCTGCCTCATGGACAGAGCGGAGAAGATCTGTGGTGCTGGATCCAGTGTCCTCCAAGAGGAAAAAGAGCACCTGAAAGGGGTACTCCAGGCCAATGGACACCCCAGTAAGGTTGCTGCTAGGCACATGAAGAAGAGACAACGGAGCCAGGGAAGTAGGGTAGATGGTGAACGTAAACTTTTTATTCCAAATGTGAAAGGCCTCAGTGAAATGATCTCCAGAACATGCTGGAAGATGAACATTGAAACCATCTTCACAAAGCAGAGATCACTGAGGAGTGTCCTCTCTAGGCCTAAACAACCACAGCTTACCATGGATATTAAAGGTGCCGTTTACCTGATCCCCTGTTCTAGTTGCCCTGCAGTGTATACTGGAGATACTGGAAGAATGCTAAAAGTCAGGATGGCGGAGCACAAACGTGGCGTCAGCATGGGGGATGTGAACAATAGCTTAGCTGTTCACTCCCTAAAAACTGGCCATCCAATTGAGTGGAGCCAAGCCAGAGTGGTGGAGAGGGAAGAGAACTGGTACAGAAGAAGGATTAAACAAGCCCTGAAGATCCAACAATGTCAGGTGAGAATGAACTTAGATCAAGGAATTGTACTAAGAAGTGGTTGAAAACCCTTTTTTATGAATTCTCCCTTCAACTCTCCTTCTTCCGGAAATGATGCAACCAATGACATCACTGATGAGGTAATCGAAAATGGTGGGAAAAGATGCCTATAAATGTAGACACCTTGAGGACCAACATCAGTCACTGAAGAAGACCCCCAGGGTCGAAACGTTTGGCAGAAAGAAGAGTCGAAAAAAAACTGTGTCTCTAGACGCTCTAAAAGTCGAAAGAAGAACCTTTACAAAGATTATACATACAACTAGTTCATAAACTAGAACTAACAACTAGTACATAAAACTAGTATCTACTACCACAACTAATACCTACCTAGTACCTAATAAAACTAGTAAAAGAACAAACAGCTAGTAAATACAACCAATACTTACACATATGACTATCACATATAAATAGTACATAACATAGTTCATACAACTAGTACATACACCTTGAAACTAGTACATACAACTAGTACATACAATTAGTACATGGAACAACTAAATCCAACTACTACGTACAACTAGTACCTACAACTAGTAAATATAACTATTACTAGTACATACAACTAGTACATACAAGTATTAAATTAGTACATACAACTAGTACATACAACTAGTTGGTTAAAGTAGTACTATCAGCTAGTACACGCAACTAGTACCTACATTGTACTTTAGAAACAAAAGCCTTAACGGAGAGCCTTGAACCTTGAGTAACTGGCTTGGACAACCCTCAGTCAGTTATGTTTTCCCTTCTTTGGGTTTTTAGTCAGAAGCCTCGGCTTTGCCTCCTTCCTGCAGCAGCAGACAGGTGCACGTCGGGCCAAAGTTGACCGTCATAATACAAGGGAGTACCTCCATACACCAATCCACCACTGATTTCCAGAGGTCGACAGGCTAGGACTGCGACAGGACTACTTATCGTCCAGGCCCCAATCCCTCAACAGATAGATGTCGCCTCAATATCCTTACAGCCGAACAGAGAACAGTTCTCTGCATGGCTCTCATCACTTCTACTGCACATTTTGAGAGCTTTGGAATTCCCCTAAGGTCTTCCAGGAGCGTATGGACTGTCCCCAAAGCACCAATTATCACCGGGACTACCTTAATTCGGTAGCCCCTAAATTGTTTCCTCATATCAGCCGCCAGCTTCTGGTACTTTTGGAACATCTCTTGCCATCTTCCATTAATATTGCTGTCAGAAGGAACTGACATCTCAATAATGTAGATGGACTTACATATCCGATCCTCAACACTAAGTCTGGCCTTCTTTCTGTCATTTCTAAATCTGTAGGGAAGCTAGGATCCCACAAGATTTTGACAGACCTATTCTCATAGACTGGTTTTGCTTCTAGTTTGTACCAGGGCTCTTCCTGCTGGAATCCATATTCTTTCAACAATCTCCACAACACTATCAGTATTTCCCTGACATGACTCTCTTCATAGCGAGAAAATCCCTTTGGCTCACACATGTTTAGTATGTGTTTGACCGTTTCCATAGCCTTGCCTCATACTCTGCACATTAGGAGGCTAGAATTCCTCAGAATCCTATTTTGGTACCACCTAGTGTGCAGCACATCATCTTGGGCTGCAAGAATCAGAGCCTCAGTTTGAGGTCTGAGTCTCCCCTCAGAAAGCCACACATAAGACTTCCTATTTGTGACTTGTCTGTGGTATGAGCCCTGGTGAGACTTTTCGGCTAGGTTACTATTTAACCTTTTTGTCTGAGCCTCCCAGAGATCACGTGCCACTCTCCTCCATTCTTACACTATTTTGTAAGGGATCTGTCTTTAGCCACATTTCCTGTTCTAGTTCTATTCCGTGGCTTCCCAGTATCAATCTGGCTTCTTTCAAGACAGTCCTCCTCTGCTTTGAGCACTCCAGCCACTTTTGGTGTTTAACCACAACAGCTGTGAGTGGATCATTTGCAGTATGGAGGTATTTTACCAGATTTACAACAGCCCTATCATAATCCAAAGGAAAACTACAGAGCCCTCTACCACCTTGAGAGCGAGGCAAGTTCTCAAGCTCAATGGCAGAGTTATAGTGATGAAACCGGTACTTTCTCATGATCTTTCTCACCATTCGGTCCAGTTTTGGAAGCTCACGTTGAGTCCACTTCAAAACTGGGTAAGAGTATCTCAATAGAGAGGCACACAACATGTTAGAGGCTTCTGCAGCATTCTTACCATTGAGGTGAGGGCCCCACACTTTGTGGAATCTCCTCCTCAATTCATTGATCAAGCAAGCTTTGACCTTGACAGTTGTTCTAGCTCTAGGTACTTATAGGTAGTACCCTTCTCAAGGCTCCTTATGGATTCTTCACTGCGTTCATTTTTGTGTGGGCCAGCCAGAACCTTCCCCTTTTCCATGTGAGCTGTACCACAGTTTCTCACTCCAAACCTTATGCCAATGGCATTTGAGGTTCTCTCCACACATTCCATGGCTTCCCTGAGTTTATCAGGCCCTCCAGGATATATCTTAAGGTCATCCATGTACAAGAAGTGTGACATGGTGTTCCTTTTCCCATTATGCCAGAGGGTATATCTCTTGTTTCTGTGAAGAACTTGGGATATGGGAGCTATGGCCAGACAAAAGAGTAGTAGTGATAAGGAGTCCCCTTGGAAGAGTCCCTTGTTATATTTAACAGGGATGCTCCTAACCACCTTTCCCGCAGTCCTCAACTCAAGCACATCCCAGTGTTTAGAGACGAGCTCTATAGTCCTCCTGATCCAATCTGCGCATTTGATGGTTTTTAGCACCTTCGTCACCCACTTGTGAGGCACGCTGTCATATGCCTTCTCAAATCAATCCATGCCACACTAAATGGCTTGCCCATAATTTTGGCATCTAGACCGATTGTTTGATCCAGCAGTAGACAGTCCACACAGCCCCACCTCCCTTTTCTCATGACCCTTTGGGCCATAGGCAAAAGATTGTAAGTGTAGGTGTAAGTGAGTAGTTCTGATGCAATGTATGCTGTGACAGCCTTGTACATTGTGTTGAGGCATGCAATAGGTCGGTAGTTGGCCGCACCTTTCGGGTCACCCTTTTTGGGGATGAGTAGAGTGCGACCCTTTGTAAGCCAGTCAGGGACTGACAAATCTCCACTCAGCACCCTCCGTAGTACATCCGCCAAGGCAGACTGTGCAGAGGGGAGTGCTTACCACCAAAAAGTGTGGATGCCATCTGGCCCAGGGGCAGCCCAGCTTTTTCCTTTTTCAAGGCTTTCCGCAGTTTTGCCTCATCAATGCTTTCGGGACTTTCAGAGGAGGTTCTACCCACCCTCTTTTTGGTTTCCTTTAGCCATTCTTTCATCCCTGGGTCGTCTTAGTTGACCTTACCAACAGTACCTACACTCTTTGTCCAAATGTCTCTTACTGCTACAATTGAAGGAGCTTCATTGGAGGTTGGAACATTGCCATTCAACTGGAATTTCCTTTGGGTATTCCTAAGGTGGTTTTGTTCCTGGAATGTCCTGCCTTCAGCCGCTCTTGTAGGGTCCAGACCCTGAGTTTCCCCAGTGTCTGTTACCGAGCTCTGATCAGCACATTCAGGTTTAATGAATAGAACTCCCTCCTAAGCTTTCTTCGGAGTACTTTCTGGCATTTGCTCATAGGATTATTACTCTGTTGATGCGCTATTTCCACATCCAACCAGGCAAGCAGTCTTCAAAACCTCAGGCCTTTGGCCTGAAGGTCACTTATGTGACCTTCCTGTCTCTTACAACCCTTCTGATTGTCTGATTTCCTTCCCTGGTCGTGTGGCTGCAATTTGTAGGTTGTTTTTCCCCTCACAGCCATAGCAACAGAGTAGACCAGGCAGTTCAGGTGCCAGGCCAATCTAGGGCCTTCCTGCCACTCTTTCTCCACCCAATCATTGGTTTCCTGAAGCAGTGCCGCCCCTCAGGGTTTTCTATCAGCAAAGGTTTCTTTCGGAGACTGGCATCTTTTGCTTTGCCAAAAAGTGATCATTGCCACTTGTCCAGGGACAGAGATAATCATGTGTGGCAGTTACAACAGGGACTATAAACAGCTCACCATTTTGTTCAGTCCCAGCCTGAACTTGGTGAAGCTCTTCCTTTCCCTGGGCTCTCACACCTTCCTCCACAGTCCCAGTTAGGTGTGGCTACACCACGCGAGTCAGGTTCCACAAGGTTTAGTCTCAAGAGACCTTGACCTCTTCGGATTCTACTAACTCTTGTAGTTAGCTCTACCTTTGTGGTTTTATGGTCTGGCATTGCAGCATTGTACCTACTATAACTAGTACTAGAACGTACAACTAGTCAATACAGCTAGTACATGTAACTTGTGCTGGCAATGAGTACATACAACTGGTACAAACAACTGGTACATATAACGAGTACATACACATATAACTATCACATATAAATAGTACATATACCAAGTTCATACAACTAGTACATACGAGTAGTACATACAATTAGAAAGTAGTAAATACACCTAGTACATACAAAAAGTACATACAACTAATACACACAACTAGAAACTAGTACATACAACTAGTTTATAGAACGAGTACGTAATACTAGAACATACAAATTGAGTATACAATGAGTACATAGCTACTACGTATAACTAGTATATAGAAACAACTAGTACCTACAACTGGTACATAACTTGTATATACAACTAGTACATACAACTAGTACATAGGCAGTACATACAACTAGTACATACAACAAGTACCTAACACTAGTCAATATAACTAGTACTAGTACATGCAACTACTACATACAACTAGTACATACAATTAGCACCTACAATTAGTACATACAACTAGTAAATACAACTAGTACATTAAAGTAGTACTAAAAACTAATACATACTGCGAGCACATACAACTAGTACATATAACGAGTACATACACATATAACTATCACATATAAATAGTACATATACCAAGTTCATACAACTAGTACATATGAGTAAGCCATACAACTAGAAAGTAGTACATACAAGTCGTTCATAGTACGAGTACATAAAACTATTATATACAACTACTATATAAACAAGAAAGCAGAGCATACAACTACTATATACATACAGCAAATACCAATATAATAATAATAATATATACAATAAAATAATGTATTGCCATTAAAAGTGCAAGTCACTGCTAACCGTTTTTAATATATACATTCATATATAATAAAGTCATTAATATTCAATGTTATGTCCACTACGGGTAACAATGGCAACCATTGTTGGATCTGGTGGTGGAGACGTGGACGGTTTGGTAGCTCTGATAGCAATAATGGCAGGTCTGAGAAGACTGAATGTGATTCTTTGTCTGATCCAGATCATCACCTTCTAATAGGTGTTACCTCTTTTGGCGGAAATTATGGATGCCAATTGTTTGAAAAAAATGGATGCTGCTGGTCCCATACCCCCTGTGGCTGAAAGGACTAGAGGGGTGAAAGTTCCCGGCTCAAGCTCTCTAATTCTTTGATCATATACTCGTCTCTTCTCCTTCTCATGATGCTGATACACTGTCTTGATTGGCTTGTTTCTGTTACTGGACGCCGAGGGGTTAAACATCCTTACATCTAAAAATGTGTCTTGGTGTACATTCCAAAAACCAGTGCATTTCACATCGACTCTGCCCGCATCTTCAGTGTTGGCACACCTGCCCCTCAGCACTTCTCCTGTGAGTGTTGCAGTATTGGCTCAGTTTGTACGTTGTGTGTGACCTCTTGTAGTAATGTGGCAGTGAGTCCCTAATCTCATTGTGACGTTTGATGACATGTCCACCCCTGCAGCAGCTCAGAGCATGCTCGACTCCATTTGCCTTTCCACATACACACATATTGGGCATTCCTGTTTGTCACCACCCATACCTCAATGCAATGGCATCGCGGAAGGCTCCCTTGTGCAGGGAAAAACCATGTTCTTCCACTAGGGAGTGTTTAGCCATGAAGATGACCCTTTTTGCTCTGCCAGAGACAACGCCTTTCTTTCATTAGCACTCACTTCCTTTCGCACTGCCTCAGCCTTTCTTTGCTGTTCTTCCTTGTTCTCAAACTGCCCTGACTTGGCAAGTCTACCCTGCTCTGCATCAATCTGGGCTTCATTGGTTTCCTCTTTGCTTCGAATAGAGTTCTTCAAAGTTTCAGTTACCTTCCTCGCAGCGCTATACAACCGATCTGTTACTATTTATCAGTTGTACTTATTTGTACTAGTTTTATGTACTAGTTGCGTGTAATTGTTTTCGGTAATAGTTTTATTTACTAGTTGTAGTTACTAGTTGTATGTAGAAGTTTTATATGCTAGTTGTATTTACTAATATCTATCACTATATATTAGTTGTATGTACTAGTTGAATGTACTAGGTGTAAGTACTAGTAACCATCTGTATTTGCTAGTTGTATGTATTAGTTGTAGATATGTCCTAGTAAGTAGTTGTATGTACTAGTTATATGTACTAGTTGTTTGTACTAATTGTATGTATATACTAGTTGTATGTACTAGTAAGTAGTTGCATATACTAGTTGTATGTACTAGGTGTATGTACTAGTTGTATTTAGTTTTATGTACTAGTTGTATGTAGTAGTTGTTTGTAATTGTTTTATGTACTAGTTATATGTAGTAGTTGTTTGTAATTGTTTTATGTACTAGTTGTATGGACTAGGTGTATGAACTAGTAACAATCTCTATTTGCTTGTTGTAAGTACTAGCTCTATGGAATATTTGTATGTAGTTATATGGACTAGTTGTATGTACTAGTTGTAAGTACTAGTAACTATTTGTATTCATTAGTTGTACGTACTAGTTGTATGTACTAGTTGTATGTACTAGTTTTATGTACAAGCTGTGTATACTAGTTGTTTTAACTAGTTTTATGTACTAGTTGTTTCAACTAGTTGTATATAGTTATAAGTACTACTTGTATGTAGTAGTGGTGTGTAATTTTTGTATGTAATAATTATATTTAATAGTTGTAGTTACTAGTTTTATGTACTAGTTGTATGTACTAGTTGTTTGGACTAGTTGTATAAATGTTCTAGTAAGTAGTTGTATGTATTATATAGTTATATGAACTAGTTCTATGTATATACCTGGTGTATGGGCTAGTTGTATGTACTAATTGTACTAGTTGTATGTACTAGTAAGTAGTTGCATGTACAAGTTGTGTGTACTAGGTGTGTGTACTAGTTGTATGTAGTTATATGTAGTAGTTGTATGTATTAGTTGTGTGTAATTATTTTATGTACTGGTTATATGTAATAGTTGTATTTACTAGTTGTATGCACTATATAGTAACTAGTTGTATGTACTAGTTGTTTGAAGTAGGTGTGTGTAGTTATATGTACTACCTGTATGTATAGGTTGTGTGAAATTAGTGTGAAATTAGTGTATGTACTATTTATATTTACTAGTTGTAGTTACTAGTTGCATGTGCTAGTTGTATGTACTAGTTGTATGTACTAGTAACTAGATATATTTACTAGTTCTATCTACTAGTTCTATGTACTACTTGTATGTACTAGTTGTATGACCTAGTTGTATGTACTAATTATATGTTCTCGTTGTATGTTATAGTTGTATTCACTAGTTGTATATAAGTTCTAGTTAGTTGTTCTATGTACTAGTTATATGTACTAGTTGTATTTACTAGCTGTATATACTAGTTGTCTGTACTAATTGTATGTACTGGTTGTATGTACTAGTAAGTACTTGCATGTACTAGTTATATGAACTATTTGTATGTACTAGTTGTATGTACTATATTCACGAATAATATGTACAAGTATCAATCTGTTATTTAGTAGTTGCATGTACTATTTATATGTACCAGTTGTATGTACTAGTTGTATATACTAGGTGTCAGTACTAGTAACTATCTGAATTTACTAATTGTATGTACTAGTTGTATATAGTTATATGTACTAGTTGTATGTAATAGTTGTGAGTAATTGTTGTATGTCCTACTTATATGTACCCGTTGTATGTACTAATTGTATATACTAGTTGTATAGATTAGCAAGTAGTTGCATGTACTAGTTTTAAGTACCAGTTCTATATATTAATTTTATGTGAAGGCTGTATGTACTGGTTGTATGTACTAGTCAAAAGTAGTAGTTGTTTGAATTCGTTGTATGTAGTTATATGTACCACTAGTATGAACTAGGTGTGTGTCATTTTTGTATGTACTAGTTATATTTACTATATAGTTGTAGTTAGTAATTGTATGTACCAGTTGTTTGAACTGGATGTATGAAGTTATATTTTCTATTTGTATGTACTAGTTGTGTGAAATTTGTGTATGTACTAGTTATATTTACTAGTTGTGAGTTAAAGTTATTTGTACTAGGAACTAGATATATGTACTAGTTGTATGTACTACTTGTATGTACTAGTTGTGTGAAATTTGTGTATGAACGAGTTATATTTACTAGTTGTGTGTTAGGGTTGTTTGAACTAGTAACTAGATATATGTACTAGTTGTATGTACTAGTTCTATGTATTAGTAAGAAGTTGCTTGTACAAGTTATATGTACTAGTTGTACGTACTAGCTGTATGTACTAATTGCTTGTACTAGTAACAATCTATATTTACTAGCTGCATGTAGTAGTTTATGTACTAGTTGTATGTATAAGTTGTATGTACCAGGTGAATGTACTAGTAACAATCTGAATTTACTAGTTGTATGTATTAGTTGTATATTGTTATTTATACTAGTTGTATGTACTAGTTGTATGTACTAGTTTTGTGTAATTGTTGTATGTACTAGTTATAAGTACTATTTGTATGTACTGATTGTAGGTACTAGTTGGATGTTTTAGTAAGTTGTTGCATGTACTAGTTGTATGTACTAGTCGTAAGTAGTAGTTGTTTGATTTAGTTGTAGGTTGTTATATGTACTACTGGTATGTTCTAGGCGTACGTAATTGGGGCGCCACAGGCGCCCTTATATTGTTTTCAGAAATTATGTTAACGTATGGCTTCCTGTTCGTCGTCTTGTATATATATATATATATATATGTATATATATATCTGTCAAAAAATGGTGGACGTTTGGCTAGCTTTCATTTTCTAGCTTAAAATTACCTTTCTCTTCCTTAGCGTAAAACATTAAACGAACGAAATGGACTTAAAAACCACCCTTACTAATACTATGTAACGTAAAGCTTTGGCAAAAACATTTTCTACGAGATATGGCCTTCAAAAATTGACGGCCAACAAGAGTCGATCAAAATCGGTTAACCGTATATCTATGAGAACCAGCCAAGTAGTTCGAGTTTACTTAGGGGCGCCTGGCACCCTACGAGTTTTTTTAACTCGAACTCCTTGTTTTTGTATATACTAGGTATATTTACTATATAGTTGTAGTTACTAAATGTAATTACTAGTTGTTATTTACTAGTTGTATGTACTAGTTGTGTGTAATTGTTGTATGTATTAGTTATATGTACTAGTTGTATGTACTAGTAAGTAGTTGCATATACTAGCTATATGTACTAGTTGTATGTACTAAGTTGTATGTACTAGGTGTATGTACCAGTTGTATGTACAATGTGTATGTACTAGTAACAATCTCTATTAACTATTTGTCTATACTAATTGTATGTAGTTATATGTTCTAGTTGTATGTTCTATTTGTGTGATATTGTTGTATGTACTAGTCATATGTACTAGTTGTATGTACTAGCTCTATGTACTAGTTATGCATACTAGTTGTATGTACTAGTTGTATGTACTTCTTGTGGGATATATTGTGCTAAAACTATAGGTTATTTTATAGGATATATTAAGCAACACATGATCATCCCAGTCCCAGGACAAGTGGCAATGATCATCTGATGTAACTTTTAGGTAAAGCAAAAGATGCCTGTCTCCGAAAGAATCCTGGAGATTTTGCTGATAAAAAACCCTGTGGGGCGGTGCGGTTCAACCATGTTGATACGGCACTGCTTCAGGAGGCCAATGATTGGGTGGAGAAAGAGTGGCAGGAAGGCCCTAGGTCGGCCTGGCACCTGAACTGCCTGGTCTACTCTGTTGCTATAGCTGTGAGGGGAAAAACAACCAAAGAATCCCAGCCATGCAACCAGGGAAAGAAATCAGACAATCAAAAGAGTAGTAAGAGACAGGGAGGTCACAAGAGTGACAGGAAGGCAAAAGGCCTTAGGTTTAGAAGACGGCTTGCCTGGTTGGATGTGGAAATAGCGCATCAACAGAGTAATAATCCTATGACCAAATGCCAGAAAGTACTCCGAAGAAAGTTTAGGAGGCCGTTCCATTCATTAAACCTGAATGTGCTGATCAGAGCCCGGGAACAGACACTGGGGAAACTCAGGGTCTGGACCCTACAAGAGCGAAGATCGGCTGAACGAAGGAAATTCCAGGAACAAAACCACCTTAGGAATACCCAAAGGAAGTTCCGGATGAATGGCAATGTTCCAACCTCCAATGAAGCTCCCTCAACTGAGGTAGTAAGAGACTTTTGGACAAAGATTGTGGGTACTGTTTGTAAGGTCAACAAAGACGACCCAGGGGTGAAAGAATGGCTAAAGGAGACAAAAAGAGGGTGGGTAGAACCTCCTCTGAAGGTCCCGATAGCATTGATGAGACCAAACTGAGGAAAGCCTTGAAAATGGCAAAAAGCTGGTCAGCCCCTGGGCCGGATGGAATCCACACCTTTTGGTGGAAAGCACTCCCCTCTGCACAGTCTGCCTTAGCAGATGTATGACGGAGGATGGTGAGTGGAGATCTGCCAGTCCCAGACTGGCTTACAAGGGTCGCACCCTACTCATCCCTAAAAAGGTGACCCGAAAAGTGTGGCCAACTACCGACCTATTGCGTGCCTAAACACAATGTACAAGGCTGTCACAGCATACATTGCGTCGGAATTACTCACTTACACCTACACTAATGATCTTCTGCCTATGGCTCAATGAGCCATGAGGATTGGGAGGTGGGGCTGTGTGGACTGTCTATTGCTGGATCAATCAATCGGTCTAGATGCCAAAATTATGGGCAAGCCACTTAGTGTGGCATGGATCGATTATGAGAAGGCATATGACAGAGTCCCTCACAAGTGGGTGATGAAGGTGCTAAAAACCATCAAGTGCCCAGGTTAGATCCGGAGGTCTATAGAGCTCTTCTCCAAAGACGGGGCTACTGTGCTTGAGTTGAGGACTGCGGGGAAGGTGGTTAGGAGCACCCCTGTTAAATATAACAGGGGACTCTTCCAAGGAGACTCCCTATCACCACTCCTCTTTTGTCTGGCCATAGATCCCATATCCCAAGTTCTAAACAGAACCAAGGGATATACCCTCTGGCATAATGGGAAAAGGAACACCATGTCACACTTGTTGTACATGGATGACCTTAAGATTTATGCTGGGAGGGCCTGATAAACTCAGGGAAGCCATGGAATGTGTGGAGAAAACCTCAAATGCCATTGGCATGAGGTTTGGAGTGAGAAAGTGTGGAACAGCTCACATGCAAAAGGGGAAGTTCTGACTAGCCCAGACAACCCTGAACGCAGTGAAGAATCCATAAGGAGCCTTGAAAAAGGTACTACTTATAAGTACCTAGGGCTAGAACAACTGTTTGAGGTAGATGACAGCAAGGTCAAAGCTTGATTGATCAATGAATTGAGGAGGAGACTCCACAAAGTGTGGGGCCCTCACCTCAATGGTAAGAATGCTCCAGAAGCCTCTAACATGTTGTGTGCCTCTCTATTGAGATACTCTTACCCAGTTTTGAGGTGGACACAAAGTGATCTTCCAAAACTGGACCGAATGGTGAGAAAGATCATGAGAAAGTACCAGTGTCATCACTATAACTCTGCCATTGAGAGAGTGAAATTGCCTCGCTCTCAAGGTGGTAGAGGGCTCTGTAGTTTTCCTTTGCATCATGACAGGGCTGTTGTGAATCTGGCAAGATACATCCATACTGCCAACGATCCACTCACAGGTGTTGTGGTTAAACACCAAAAGTGGCTGGAGTGCCCAAAGCAGAGGAGGACTGTCTTGAAAGAAGCCAGATTGATACTGAGAAGCCACGGAATAGAACTAGAACCGGAAATGTGGCTAAAGACAGATCCCTCACAAAATAGTGTAAGAGAATGGAGGAGAGTGGCACGTGAGCTCCAGGAGGCTCAGACTGAAAGGTTAAATAGTAACCTAGCCGAAAAGTCTCACCAGGGCTCATACCACAGACAAGTCACAAATAGGGAGTCTTATGTGTGACTTTCTGAGGGGAGACTCAGACCTCAAACTGAGGCTCTGATTCTCGCAGCCCAAGATGATGTGCTGCACACTAGGTGGTACCGAAATAGGATTCTGAGGAATTCTAGCCTCCTAATGTGCAGAGAATGTGGCAAGGCTATGGAAACGGTCAAACACATACTAAACATGTGTGAGCCCAAGGGATTTTCTCTCTACAACGAGAGGCATGACCGGACAATACTGATAGTGTTGTGGAGATTGTTGAAAGAATATGGATTCAAGCAGGAAGAGCCCTGGTACAAATTAGAAGCAAAACCAGTCTATGAGAATAGGTCTGTCAAAATCTTGTGGGATCCTAGCATCCCTACAGATGAAGAAATGACAGAAAGAAGGCCAGACTTAGTGTTGAGGATCGGATATGTAAGTCCATCTACATTATTGAAATGTCAGTTCCTACTGACAGCACCATTAATGGAAGATGGCAAGAGAAGTTCCAAAAGTACCAGTAGCTGGCGGCTGATATGAGGAAACATTTAGGCGCTACCGAATTAAGGTAGTCCCGATGATAATTGGTGCTTTGGGGACAGTGGAGACGCTCCTGGAAGACCTTAGGGGAATTCCAAAGCTCTCAAAAAGTGCAGTAGAAGTGATGAGAGCCATGCAGAGAACTGTTCTCTGTTCGGCTGTGAGGATATTGAGGCGACATCTATCTGTTGAGGGATTGGGGCCTGGACGATAAGTAGTCCTGTCCCAGTCCTTTCCTGTCGACCTCTGAAAAGCCAATGTGGATTGGTGTATGTAGGTACACCCTCCTATTATGACGGTCAACTTTGGCCCGACGCGCACTTGTCTGCTGCTGCCAGAAGGAGACAAAGCCGAGGCTTCTGGCTAAAAACCTGAAGAAGGGAAAACATAACTGACTGAGGGTTGTCCAAGCCAGATACTCCTTGCCTTAGTACACTATGGTAAGAAGTAACAAGGTTTTCCGTTAAGGCTTTTGTTTCTCAAGTTAAATATTAAGCAAAAACTATGGGATATATTCCGCAAACATTATGGGATATATTGTCAAAACTATGGGATATATTCGGAAAAACTATGGGATATATTGGGCAAAAACTATGGGATCTATTTGGCAAAATAGAGGATACACTTGGTTATAACCGTGGTATATATAGGGCTACGGCTATAGGTTATTTTATGGGATATATTTGGCCAAAAGTATGGGATATATTGGTCTAAAATTATGGGTTATATTATGGGATATATTGATTAAAAATTGCTGGATATATTTGGCCAAACTATGGGATATACTGGTCCATTGGATATATTAAGCAAAAATTTAGGGATATATTAGGCAAAATTATGGGATAAATAGGTGAAAAATTGTGGGATATACTATGGGATATATTTAGTAAAATCCCCAAGTATATCCCATAATTTTGCCTAAGACATCCCATAGTTTTTGCTGAATACATCCCATAAAATTATCTAGAGTTTTAGACCAATATATCCCATAGTTTTGACCTAATATATCCCATAAGATAACCTATAGTCGTAGCCCTATATATACCACGGTTATAACCAAGTATATCCTCTATTTTGCCAAATAGATCCCATATTTTTTGCCCAATATATCCCAAAGCTTTTCCGAATATATCCCATAGTTTTTGAAAATATATCCCATAATGTTTGCCGAATATTTCCCATAGGTTTTGCTTAATATTTTACTTGAGAAACAAAAGCCTTAACGGAAAACCTTGTTACTTCTTGCCTTAGTGTACTAAGGCAAGGAGTATCTGGCTTGGACAACCCTCAGTCAGTTATGTTTTCCCTTCTTCGAGTTTTTAGCCAGAAGCCTCGGCTTTGCCTCCTTCCGGTAGCAGCAGACAGGTGCAAGTCGGGCCAAAGTTGACCGTCATAATAGGAGGGTGTACCTACATTCACCAATCCACCACTGCTTTTCAGAGGTCGACAGGCAAGGACTGGGACAGGACTACTTATCGTCCAGGCCCCAATCCCTCAACAGATAGATGTCGCCTCAATATCCTCACAGCCGAACAGAGAACAGTTCTCTGCATGGCTCTCATCACTTCTACTGCACTTTTTGAGAGCTTTGGAATTCCCCTAAGGTCTTCCAGGAGCGTCTCCACTGTCCCCAAAGCACCAATTATCATCGGGACTACCTTAATTCGGTAGCGCCTAAATGTTTCCTCATATCAGCCGCCAGCTACTGGTACTTTTGGAACTTCTCTTGCCATCTTCCATTAATGGTGCTGTCAGTAGGAACTGACATTTCAATAATGTAGATGGACTTACATATCCGATCCTCAACACTAAGTCTGGCCTTCTTTCTGTCATTTCTTCATCTGTAGGGATGCTAGGATCCCACAAGATTTTGACAGACCTATTCTCATAGACTGGTTTTGCTTCTAATTTGTACCAGGGCTCTTCCTGCTTGAATCCATATTCTTTCAACAATCTCCACAACACTATCAGTATTGTCCGGTCATGCCTCTCGTTGTAGAGAGAAAATCCCTTGGGCTCACACATGTTTAGTATGTGTTTGACCGTTTCCATAGCCTTGCCACATTCTCTGCACATTAGGAGGCTAGAATTCCTCAGAATCCTATTTCGGTACCACCTAGTGTGCAGCACATCATCTTGGGCTGCGAGAATCAGAGCCTCAGTTTGAGGTCTGAGTCTCCCCTCAGAAAGTCACACATAAGACTCCCTATTTGTGACTTGTCTGTGGTATGAGCCCTGGTGAGACTTTTCGGCTAGGTTACTATTTAACCTTTCAGTCTGAGCCTCCTGGAGCTCACGTGCCACTCTCCTCCATTCTCTTACACTATTTTGTGAGGGATCTGTCTTTAGCCACATTTCCGGTTCTAGTTCTATTCCGTGGCTTCTCAGTATCAATCTGGCTTCTTTCAAGACAGTCCTCCTCTGCTTTGGGCACTCCAGCCACTTTTGGTGTTTAACCACAACACCTGTGAGTGGATCGTTGGCAGTATGGATGTATCTTGCCAGATTCACAACAGCCCTGTCATGATGCAAAGGAAAACTACAGAGCCCTCTACCACCTTGAGAGCGAGGCAATTTCACTCTCTCAATGGCAGAGTTATAGTGATGACACTGGTACTTTCTCATGATCTTTCTCACCATTCGGTCCAGTTTTGGAAGATCACTTTGTGTCCACCTCAAAACTGGGTAAGAGTATCTCAATAGAGAGGCACACAACATGTTAGAGGCTTCTGGAGCATTCTTACCATTGAGGTGAGGGCCCCACACTTTGTGGAGTCTCCTCCTCAATTCATTGATCAATCAAGCTTTGACCTTGCTGTCATCTACCTCAAACAGTTGTTCTAGCCCTAGGTACTTATAAGTAGTACCTTTTTCAAGGCTCCTTATGGATTCTTCACTGCGTTCAGGGTTGTCTGGGCTAGTCAGAACTTCCCCTTTTGCATGTGAGCTGTTCCACACTTTCTCACTCCAAACCTCATGCCAATGGCATTTGAGGTTTTCTCCACACATTCCATGGCTTCCCTGAGTTTATCAGGCCCTCCCAGCATAAATCTTAAGGTCATCCATGTACAACAAGTGTGACATGGTGTTCCTTTTCCCATTATGCCAGAGGGTATATCCCTTGGTTCTGTTTAGAACTTGGGATATGGGATCTATGGCCAGACAAAAGAGGAGTGGTGATAGGGAGTCTCCTTGGAAGAGTCCCCTGTTATATTTAACAGGGGTGCTCCTAACCACCTTCCCCGCAGTCCTCAACTCAAGCACAGTAGCCCCGTCTTTGGAGAAGAGCTCTATAGACCTCCGGATCTAACCTGGGCACTTGATGGTTTTTAGCACCTTCATCACCCACTTGTGAGGGACTCTGTCATATGCCTTCTCATAATCGATCCATGCCACACTAAGTGGCTTGCCCATAATTTTGGCATCTAGACCGATTGATTGATCCAGCAATAGACAGTCCACACAGCCCCACCTCCCAATCCTCATGGCTCATTGAGCCATAGGCAGAAGATCATTAGTGTAGGTGTAAGTGAGTAATTCCGACGCAATGTATGCTGTGACAGCCTTGTACATTGTGTTTAGGCATGCAATAGGTCGGTAGTTGGCCACACTTTTCGGGTCACCTTTTTAGGGATGAGTAGGGTGCGACCCTTGTAAGCCAGTCTGGGACTGGCAGATCTCCACTCACCATCCTCCGTCATACATCTGCTAAGGCGGACTGTGCAGAGGGGAGTGCTTTCCACCAAAAGGTGTGGATGCCATCTGGCCCAGGGGCTGACCAGCTTTTTGCCTTTTTCAAGGCTTTCCTCAGTTTGGTCTCATCAATGCTATCGGGACCTTCAGAGGAGGTTCTACCCACCCTCTTTTTGTCTCCTTTAGCCATTCTTTCACCCCTGGGTCGTCTTTGTTGACCTTACCAACAGTACCCACAATCTTTGTCCAAAAGTCTCTTACTACCTCAGTTGAGGGAGCTTCATTGGAGGTTGGAACATTGCCATTCATCCGGAACTTCCTTTGGGTATTCCTAAGGTGGTTTTGTTCCTGGAATTTCCTTCGTTCAGCCGATCTTCGCTCTTGTAGGGTCCAAACCCTGAGTGTCCCCAGTGTCTGTTCCCGGGCTCTGATCAGCACATTCAGGTTTAATGAATGGAACGGCCTCCTAAACTTTCTTCGGAGTACTTTCTGGCATTTGGTCATAGGATTATTACTCTGTTGACGCGCTATTTCCACATCCAACCAGGCAAGCAGTCTTCTAAACCTAAGGCCTTTTGCCTTCCTGTCACTCTTGTGACCTCCCTGTCTCTTACTACTCTTTTGATTGTCTAATTTCCTTCCCTGGTTGCATGGCTGCGATTCTTTGGTTGCTTTTCCCCTCACAGCTATGGCAACAGAGTAGACCAGGCAGTTCAGGTGCCAGGCCGACCTAGGGCCTTCCTGCCACTCTTTCTCCACCCAATCATTGGCCTCCTGAAGCAGTGCCGTATCAACATGGTTGAACCGCACCACCCCACAGGGTTTTCTATCAGCAAAATCTCCAGGATTCTTTCGGAGACAGGCATCTTTTGCTTTACCTAAAAGTTACATCAGATGATCATTGCCACTTGTCCTGGGACTGAGATGATCATGTGTTGCTTAATATATCCTATAAAATAACCTATATTCTTAGCACAATATATCCCATAGCTTTTGCCCAATTTATCGCATATTTTTTCCAAATATATCTCATAATGTTTGTCAAATATGTCCCATAATATAACTTATATTGTGGGACCAATTTATCCCATAGTTTCTGCCATATATATTCCATAGTTTTTCTGAATAAATCCCATAGTTTTACAAATATATCCTCTAAGTTTTCCCATAGTTTCCCATATATCCCATAGTATATCCCATAATTTTAGCTTTCTATATTCCAAACTTTTTCCTAAGACATCCCTTCATTTTTGCTAAACATATCCAACGGACCAGTATAACCCATAGTTTTACAAAATATTTCCAACAATTTTTAATCAATATATCCCATAATATATTCTATAATTTTTGCCCAATGTATCCCATAGTTTTTCTGAATATATCCCATTATTTTCGGAATATATCCCATAATTTTTGCCAAATATATCCAATAATTTAAAAATATTGCCAATAATATCCCATAATATATCCCATAATTTTACACCATACACCCCTTATTTTTTGTTAAATATATTCCATAGTACATCCCTAATTTTTGCCTTATATATCCCACAATTTTGCCTAATATATCCCATAGTTTTTGATTAATACATCCATTGGACCAGTATATCACAAAGTTTTACAAAATATATTCAACAATTTAAAACCAATATATCCCATAATATTTCCCATAATATTTACCCAATATATCCCATAGTTTTTGAGGAATATATCCCATAAAATAACCTATAGTCTTAGCCCAATATATCCCATAGCTTTTACCCAATTTATCACATATTTTTATAAATATATCCCATAATGTTTGCCAAATATATCCCATAATAAAACCAATAGTCTTAGCCCAATATAACACATAGTTTCTGCCCTATATATGCCATAGTCTTACTGTATAAATCCAATAGTTTTACAAATATATCCCATAGCTTTTGACAAATATATCCCATAGTATATCCCATAATGTTTGCCCTGTATATCCCATAATTTTGCCTAAAACATCCCTTAGTTTTTACAAAATATATCCCTTGGACCAGTATGTCCCATAGTTTTGCTAAATATATGCAATAATTTGAAAATATTGCCAATTATATCCCATAATATATCCTATAATTTTACCAAATATACCCCTTTGTATTTATCAAATATATTCCATAGCGTTTAACAAATATATCCCATAGTGTATCCCATTATTTTTGCCCTATATATCCCATAATTTTGCCTAATATATCCATTAGTTTTATCTTAATATATCCAATGGACCGTATATCCCATAGTTTTGCCAAATATATCCCATAGTTTTTGCCGAACACATCCCATATAATTATCTATAGTATTAGACCAATATATCCCATAGTTTTTGCTAAATATATCCCATATTTTTACTAAATAAATCCCATAATTTTTTTCAAATATATCCCATAATTTTGCCTAATATATCCCTCAGTTTTTGCTTAATATATCCAATTATTTAAATATATTGCCAATTATATCCCATAATAAATCCCATAATTTTGCCTAATATACCCCTTATTTTTTGTTAAATATATCCCATAGCTTTGGACGAATATATCCCATAGTATATCCCCTAATTTTTGGCCTATATATTCCGCAATTTTGCCTAATATATCTCATAGTTTTTGATTAATATATCCAATGGACCACGTATATCCCCAAGTTTTGCCAAATATATACAAAAATTTTAAACCAATATATCCCATAATATTTCCCATAATATTCACCCAATATATCCCATAGTTTTTGTGGAATATATCCCATAAAATAACCTATAGTCTTAGCCCAATATATCCCATAGCTTTTGCCCAATTTATCGCATACTTTTATTAATATATCCCATAATGTTAGCCAAATATATCCCATAATATAAGCTATAGTCTTAGCCCAATATATCACATAGTTTCTGCCCTATATATCCCATAGTCTTTCTGAATAAATCCCATATTTTTACAAATATATCCCATAGCTTTTGACAAATATATCCCATAGTATATCCCATAAGTTTTCCCTGTATATCCCATAATTTTGTCTAAGACATCCCTTAGTTTTTGCAAAATATATCCAATGGACCCTTATATCCCGTAGTTTTGCCAAATATATCTTATAGCCTTTGCGGAGTATATCCCATTAAGAACCTATAGTCTTAGCCCAATATATCCCGCAGTTTTTCGTATATATCCCATAGTTTTTGCAAGTATATCCTATACTTTTTCCCCAGAACATCCCATAATTTTACCTAATACATCCTCTAGTTTTTGCTTAATATATCCAATGGAGCAGTATATCCCATAGTTTTGCCAAATATATCCAACAATGTTTAACCAATATATCCCATAATATAACCCATAATTTTAACCCATTATATCCCATAGTTTTTGCCGAATACAACCCATTAATGACTCCTCACCTCTGGACTAGTTGGTTCTCCAGTGCCTACGAGTACATCTATAGTGCATGATACCCCAAGCCTATATAGAGTAATCCTCTATATAAATAGACTCTAGATCTACCCAATCTGGCTAGAGGGACTCATTGAATGAGAACCTCCTTGGCGTATGGGACCTGGGTTGCACCCACCGTGTCCTTTGACCCTTGTACTTAACCCCCTTGAGCCTAACAGTATGAGTCAAACTATATACTAACATTGACTCACAGAAGAGGACACACCGGGGGGCACAGACCCAAGGTCCTGAAAAGGATCCCCCAGGTGTGTAAAACCTATTTAATTTTTTATGAACCATAAAACATGAACCAAAATTACATTAAAAGTAAATACATCAAATCATTAATGAATGCATACGTGCATGTATATAATGTGAAAATGGCAGTGAAATGAACTATACCTATATAGCTATTATATGGACACATATGCCGTGCACCAATTAAATACAATAATGCAGAGCTAAAATCTTGAAGGAGCATAGTGTTTTCAAGTATAGCATTTAACAAAACGTGTATAGGCAAGGAATTAATGCCTATTGGCCATCGGTTTTAGCCAGCTGCTGAGAGACTTGGGCCAGAGTATTGGTTGAGGGCCTGATGTACCCTTGATACGCCATGCTCCTCCACCTCCCAAGAATCTTGATTGTGGTTTCCGGGACACCAGCTTGAGAGGCAGATGAAGCTGCTCCTATCCTGAAGCTATGTCCGTTAAATTGCTTCCCTGGGATGCCGACCAAAGTAAGGGCCTGTTGAATTTTTTCAACAAAATACCGTCGGTGCATTGGCTGGCCAGATAGTAACTGGAACAAGGGGCCAGGGTTACTGCCTCTCAGCTGTGCGTATTCCAGTAGGGCTGCGACTGGGCAAAGGTCAAGCCCTGTCCCCCCAAGGACTATAGTAGTGCCTTCCCGGGATTGATCTGTTTTGGATGCTTTAATACGTAAAAAGAACTTCCAAGTATCAGCGGATGTGTCTAATTAAATATCAATGACTGTCAAATGAGATCCGGATTAAAGTCAACATCATCAGGTATCAGAAACTCAGCACAACGTAGAAACCCAAAGAGGCCTACACAACAAGCTGCCCAGAGAGAAGATCTAGTGTATAGATCAGGGAGAAAAGACTCAATCTGAAGGGCCTGCTTAATCCTCCGCATAATACCTGCTGTAATGGGTAAGCGGACACGTGGCGTACCTTGCGCAGAGTTAGCTCGGCCTATACCCTTTAGCAGGACCTTCAAATGAGGAGTGTGAAATGATGGATTCAGACATGATGGATCTTGAGAGATAGTAAGATGTCGGAGGGCTGAAAGGTAAGCTTCAATTTTGGAAGTGGATAACTTCTGGGTCCCTAGGTAAGCCATAAATAGTGTTACATTTTCCTGAGTAACTGGAATGGCCTGGAGTTGCAGGTCTGCAACAAATGCCATATACCGATTCACTCCCGACTGGTAGACTCTTTGGGTTGAGGCTGCCAAGCCTTGCTGGAAATAGCCTGCAGCCTGCCTCTCCAGTGCCTGGATGTCCAATCTGGGGCCTGTCATACTAGGAGAACCAGCAACTCTGGTGGTACCTGAGTAGGAGAAGGTAGTTCTGAAGCACAGTTTGCTAAGAACCGACGAGCTCTATCTCGTGATAGGTCGTCGGCAGCTGTATTATCCTTGCCTGGGATATGCGTCGCATGCATCCTGAAGTCAAATAAAGCCTGAAAGTAGGCCAGGCAGCGGAGTAAGTGAGCGGACAGACTATCTGCAGCATGGAGCTTGTTTACTTGGGCCACTGCAGCTGTGTTATCCGAGTGGCACAGGATGAAGGAACCAGACCACTGAGGACCCCAGACAGCTGCTGCCACTTTTATAGGCAGTAACTCCTTTAGGGCAATTGATGCACCTGAGATGCGACTCCAGGGAATTTGAAACCATAAGGGATTGGAATAAGTGCCACAACCCCACGATCCGGATGCATCAGAGAAGAGGTGGAAGCGGGGCTGATCGAGAATGATGAATTGATGTACAGATGAGCCCACCCATGCATGACATGTAAGGTCCCACCAGGCCAAATCCTCCATGCAGCTGAGTTCATACGCCTTACCTGGTGAGGTTTCAACGCCCTAAAGACTGCAAACAGCTGATTTAAGAAAGCTTTGCCCAGTGGGAGCACCTTTGTTGCGTGAACCAAATGACCGATTAGGGATTCAAAGGACTCGTAGTCCCTGATACACTTGGCCCCCTGTGCGGCTTGCAGCATATGCTGAAGCTTCAACAATTTGTCAGCCGGAGAGCCAGTGACATAGCGGTAGAATTCAGTTCGATCCCCAAAAATGTAAGGATATTACAGGGACCCTCAACTTTGTCCATAGCCAGGGGGACCCCTAATTCATCGCATGTGCGAATGGTTAACTCCAAGGCTCTTTGACATTTGTCGGATGCAGGGGCTCCTAGGACGAGAAAGTCATCCAGATAGTGGATGATAGCCCTGATTCCACGGCTGCGGAGGATCCACTCGAGGGCATCTGCCATGGCATTGAAGATTGCTGGGGCGGAAGCCAACCCAAATGGCAGCTGGCAATCTACATACACTGCTTTGTCCCATATAACCCCTAAGGACCACCTATCCTCTGGATGTATAGGGACCATGCGGTAGGCTGAGCGAATATCAATTTTGGCCATCAGGGTGTCCCGCCCCAATATGTGCATAAGCACAGCTGCATCCTCTACTGAGGCATACGCTACGTGAGTAAGGTTCCTTCGCAGGTTGTCATTCACACTGTAGCCCGATGGGCTGGATAAGTCCACTATTACTCTCCATTTGCCAGCTGCCTTCTTAGGTATCGCCCCCAGCCGGCTCACTAGAATGTTAGGGCTCTCCACCTGGGAAAAAGGTCCCAGCATATAACCATTATCCACCTGGTCTTGGATAAAGGCCTGCACTACTTGTTGGTGGCTAGCGGCTGATGGGGCATTCTTAGGATTGGGCTGCGCTGTTAAAACTGTGGACCGATATTGTGGGGAAGGGTTGAGACCTATACGGAAGCCTTCACGTATTCCTTTGAGTATTGCTTGGGCCCACTGCTTGTTGGGGTGCTGGCTATGTGCCGCTTGCCATGCATGTAGCTTCAGTGGGGTCCGAACTGGGGCTGAAAACAACTGAGGGGGCATTCCTACCCTGGGGGTGAGGTGGTGAGGGCCCGCCTATAGCTGTACAAACTAACTGGCCATGATTGGGGCAACAGTGGATGAGCTGGAGTCTGGCAAAACACCTACAGGTATAATATTATACGTAATGAATTGATTGGGATCGATCCGCTGTCTTATTCGTGAAATCTTTGGCAACCTGTGTGTGTTATGCCTAAATGTACCTGCATATGACTATAAAGTGGACTCTCCCTGATTAAACTGTATATATATATATATATCATACCGCCTTCAAGTATATATACATACATGCATAGGCTACATATATATACATAAATGTACACATACACACATAGATGCTGCCCATGAACACACATATAGGCAGCTTGAGGGACAAAGTGTAAGCCGCAGGGATGATTTATAAATACTTGGGGGAGGCCCCTCCGCGAGACACACTTCTTTGCCAAATTTCAATAGAAGTAAAAAAGAATAAAAAATAAAAAATAAAAAAGATAAAAATAAAAAATAAAAAATCAATAATCAAAAATCAAAAATCAAAATCAGTAACTGAATCGTATAAGTTCAATAACTAAGTTATGAAGCCTGTGCATGTAGTCTAGAACACCACTAGCCAGAAAGGCGAGTGGAAGTCACTGCAGTGGAGGCCGGCGGGGTGGGGGACGGAGAGTGGGACAGTCCCTTGCAGGGTGCTCCAGTTCCCTGCAGGCAAGGCAGGCATGGCGAAAACGACAAGGGCCATAGCAGGAACCTCGGTTCCACCTCTTGCAAATTTCAAATGGAGCTGAGGGGCGAGGGAGCAGCTCATCCCCTTCTGCTGCCAGCCAGGTGTCGGCATTGCGCCTATCCCATTGTAGTGATGAATCCAATGCTGCTGCCTGTCTAAAGGCACGGTTGTAGCGTGACCACATGCCTGCCCTGCCCTGTCTAGCCATGCGCATGATGATTGTCATATAGGTACACAAAGGGCTACCCCTAGATGGATTGTGCTGAGCTGCCACTGCTGCATACGTTGCAAAGGCCAGGGCCCACTCAAGAGGGTCCCTAACTGGGAACTTCTTTTCCTCTTTTGCATCCTTGCTGTTGGAGGGTCAAAGCTGGCCGCTGCCAGGGCTTTGGGCAAGAGGCTGCCTAAGTCCACGAATTTTCCCTCCTGAATGGTTGTTACTGTGTGGGCTGGGATGGGAGGAAGGCCGGGATGCAGCGACACAGGTTTGGGCGTTGGAGCTGTGGTAACTTGGGTGCCTGCTACTGGCTTATTGCTGGGCGCTGGGGGTGTGCCGGATGCTGGTGAGTTACTAGCTTGTGAACTCGTGATGGAACCGGAAACCAAGGCTGGGACTGATATGGGTGCTGATGCGAGGGTGCCAGCTGTGACTGTTGTCATATGTGGCTGTGCCCCTGTAAGGTAGAGCAATGAAAAATTGTTGCATGAGCTAACTGGCTGCTGTGTGGGTATGGGGGTGTCACGCTCAGTGACTATGAGTGGCCCTGTTAGCATTGCATACAAGGATCAGCCTAAAGTTTCATGGAGCCCGAGTGATGATCTATAGCTGCGTGGCCAAGGGGCCTAACGTTAGATGGCCATGATCTCTATGCCTGACTATATACCACTGTTTGCTGGCCTGTAGCTCAGTGCCACTGCAATAAATGAGCTGAGCAGTGTGTGGTCTCGTGTATAGACCCAGACGTGGAGCACCAACCTAATTATAGGCTGGTCGGTGGCTGTGGAAGTGCCGACAGTGCGTCTAAACACGTTCCCCTGCAACGCCACAATGAAACAAAAAATTGTCCTGCTACTGTTAAGCACTACTTCACGAGGCAGTGACTGCGCATGCTCGATACAGCCCTCAATCAAGGTATAGCGGATGCGGCCGGTTTAGTTCATTAACCCCCTTTAATCTTCGATTAAACTTCATTAAAATTATTTATAGTCTTAAACCAATATATCCCATAATTTTACCCAATATACCCATTATTTTTTGTCAAATATATCCCATACCTTTTGACAACTATATCTTATAGTATATACCATAATTTTTGCTTTATATATCTCATAATTTTTGCTTAATATATCCCATAGATTTTAATTAATATATCCAATGGACTAGTATATCCCATATTTTTTCCAAATATATCCCATATTTTTCCAAATATATCCCATATTTTTCCAAATATATCCCATATTTCTTTCAAATATATTCCATATTTTTTCCAAATATATCCCATAATTTTTGACAATATATCATATATTTTTCCAATTATATCCAATAATTTTGCCAAATATAGCCCATAAAATAACCTATAGTCTTAGCCCAATATATCCAGTAATTTTTGCCCATTATATCCCATAGTCTTAAATACCTTATTTTTACAAATATATCCCCTTCGTTTTTTATCAAATATATCCCATAGTATATCCCATAACTTTCGCTTCTATAGCATAGTTTTGACAAATACATCCAACAACTTTTAACCAACATATCCCATAATATATCCCATAGTTTTTGCCTAATATATCATAGTTTTTGGGAATATATCCCGTAAAATAACCTATAGTCTTAGCCCAAAATATCCCATACTTTTGCTAAATATATCCCATATTTTTGCAAAAATATCCCATAGTTTTTGCCGAATACATCCCATAAAATTATCTAAAGTCTTAGCCCAATATATCCCAAATTTTTCTCAATATATCCAATAGTTTTTCAGAATATATCTGATAATTTTGCCTAAAATATCCCTCGGCTGTTGCTTAATATATCCAATAAATTAGAAATATTTCCAATTATATCCCATAATATATCCCGTAGTTTTACCCAAAATACCACTTAGTTTTTGGCAATATATCCCATAGCTTTTAACAAATATATCCCATAGTATATCCCACAATTTTTGTCCAATTTATCCCATAATTTAGCCTAATATATCCCTTAGTTTTAATCTTAATATACCCAATGGACCAGTATATCCCATAGTTTTGCCAAATGTAACCCAAACGTTTTGCTAAATGTATCCCATAATTTAACCTATAGTCTTAGCCCAATTTTTTGGCCTATTATATCTCTCCGTTCTTCCTTAATATATCCAATTATTTATAAATATTGCCTATTAAATTCCATAATATATACCAAAGTTTTACCCAATATGCCCCTTAGTTTTTGTCAGATATATCATATATCTTTTTACAACTATATCCCTTAGAGTATTCCATAATTTTTTCCCTGTATATCCTATAATTTTACCTAAGACATCCCTTAGTTTTTGCTTAATATATCCAATGGACCAGTACATGCCATAATTTTGCCAAATATATCCAATAATTTTATCTATAATATTAGACCAATATATCCCATAGCTTTGCCAAATAAATTCCATACTTTAACTTATGGTCTTAGCCCAATATATCCTATAGTTTTTGCCAAATATATCCCATAGCTATTTCAAATAAATCCCATAGCTTTTGCAAATATATCATATAATTTTTCAAAATATATCCCATAATTTTGCCTAATATATCCCATAGTTTTTGCTTAATATATCCAACAAAATAACCTATAGTCTTAGCACAATATATCCCATAGCTTTTGCCCAATTTATCGCATATTTTTTTCAAATATATCGCATAATGTTTGTCAAAAATATCCCATAATATAACCTATAGTCTTAACCCAATATATCCCATAGTTTCTGCCCTATATATCCCATAGTTTTTCTGAATAAATCCCATAGTTTTACAAATATATTCCCTTAGGTTTTTGTCAAATATATCCCATAGTATATCCCATAATTTTAGCTTTCTATATCCCAAAATGTTTCCTAAGATATCCCTTAGTTTTTGCTTAATATATCCAATGTACCAGTATATCCCATAGTTTTGCAAAATATATCCAAAAATTTTAACCAGTATATCCTTTAATATATTCCATAATTTATGCCCAATATATATATCCCATACTTTTGGTGAATATATCCCACTAAATAACTTATAGTCTTAGCCCAATAGATTGCATAGTTTTTGCCCAATATATCCCATACTTCTTTGGAATATATCCCATTGTTTTTGCAAATATATCCCAGAGTTTTGCCGAATACATCCCATAAAATTATCTATAGTCTTAGACCAACATATCCCATAATTTTTGCCAAATATATCTCATACTTTAACTTATAGTCTTAGCCCAATATATCCCAAACTCTTTGCCCGATACATCCTATAGTTTTTCCGAATACATCCCATTATTTTTGCGAATACATCCCATAATTGTTTACAAATATATCCAATAATTTAAAAATATATCCCATAATATATCCCATAATTTTACCCAATATATCCCTTAGGTTTTGGCAAATATATCCCTTAGGTTTTGGCAAATATATCCCATAGCTTTTAACAAATATATCCCATAGTATATCCAAATATTTTTGCCACATATATCCCACAATTTTGCATAATATATCCCTTAGTTTTATCTTAATATATCCAATGGACCAGTATATCCCAGAGTTTTGCCAAATATATCCAACAATTTTTAACCAATATATCCCATAATATATCCATAATTTTTGCTCCATATATCCCATAGTTTTTGCCAAATATATTACATAAAATAACCTAAAGGCCCAATATAGCCCATAGTTTTTCCTAATATATCCCTCAATGTTTGCTTAACATATCCAATTATTGAAATATTTGTCCATTATATCCCATAAATATCCCTAGATTTACCCAAAATACCCCTTAGTTTTGTCTAATATATCCCATAGCTTTTGACAAATATATCGCACAGTATATCCCATAATTTTTTGCCTTATATATCCCTTAATTTTTCCTAAGACATCCATTAGTTTGTGCTTAATATATTCAATGGACCAGTATATCCCATAGTTTTGCCAAATATATCCCCCAGTTTTGGCTGAATACATCCCAAAAAATTATCTATAGTATTAGACCAATAAATCCCATAATTTTTGCCAAATATATCCAATACTTTAACTTATAGTTTAGGCCAAAACATCATATAGTGTTGCAAAATATATCCCATACTCTTTCCTAATATATGCCATAATTTTGCCTAATATATCCCTCAGTTTTTGCTTAACATATCCAATTATTTAAAAATATTACCAATTATGTCCCATAATATATCCCATAATTTTACCCAATATACCCCTTATTTTTGTCAAATATATTCAACAATTTTAAACCAATATATCCCAAAATATTTCCCATAATGTTTACCCAATATATCCCATAGTTTTTGCCGAATATATCCCATGAAATAAGCTATAGTCTTAGCCCAATATATCACATAGTTTCGGCCCTATATATCCCATAGTCTTTCTGAATAAATCCCATAATTTTACAAATATATCCCATAGCTTTTCACAAATATTTCCCATAGTGTCCCATAACGTTTGGCCTGTATATCCCATAATTTTGCCTAAGACATCCCTTTGATTTTGCAAAATATATCCAATGGAGCAGTATATCCCATAGTTTTTGCCAAATACAACCCATAAAATTATTTATAGTCTTAAACCAATATATCCCATAGTTTTTCCGAATATATCCAATAGTTTTTGCTAATATTTACCATGATTTTTACCAAATATATCCCATAATATAACCTATAGTCTTAGCCCAATAAATTCCATAATTTTTGCCCAATATATCCCATAGTGTTTCCGAATATATCCCATAGTTTTTTGTAAATATATCCCATAATTTTGCGAAATTTATCCCTCAGTTTTTGCTTAATAAATCCAATTATTTAAAAATATTGCCAATTATATCCTATAATATATGAAATAGTTTTACCCTATATACACCTTAGTTTTAGTCAAATAAATCCCAGAGTTTTGGACAAATATATCCCATAGTATATCCCATAATTTTGGTCCTATATATCCCATAATTTTATCTAATATACCATAAAATAACCTATAGTCTTACCCCATTATAATGAAACGCCTTGGCCAAATATATCCCATATTTCTTCCAAATATAACTCATAATTTTTGCCAAGTATATCCCATAATATAATAGCCCAATATATTCCATAGGTTTTGCCCAATATATCCCATAGTTTTTGAAAATATATTACATAATGTTTGCCGAATATATCCCATAGTTTTTGCTTAATACATCCTATAAAATAACCTATAGTCTTAGCCCAATATATCCATAGTTTCTGCCCTATATATCCCATAGTTTTTCTTAATAAAACTCCATAGTTTTACAAAAATATGGGATATATTATGGGATTTAATAGGCAATATTTTTAAATAATTGGACATATTAAGCAAAAACTAAGGGATATATGAGGCAAAATTATGGGATATTTTGGCCTAAACTATAAATTAAAGTATGGAATATATTTGGCAAAAATGTCAGGATTTATTTATTAAAAATATGGGATATATTTGGCAAAACTATAGGATATATTGGTCTAAAACTATAGATAATTTTATGGGATGTATTCGGCATTCGGATATGTTGTGCAAAACTAAAGGGTATATTGGGTAAAACTACGGGATATTTTATGGGATATTATTGGGAATATTTTAAAATAAATGGATAGATTAAGGAAAAACAGAGGGATATTTAAGGAAAATTATAGGATATATTTGGCAAAAATTATGGGAAATATTTGCAAAAATTATGGGATATATTCGGAAAACTATGGGACATATTTGGCAAAACCTTTGTGATGTATTGGGGTAAGACTTTAGGTTATTTATGGGATATATTCGGCAAAACTATAGGATATATTGGACAAATATTATGGGTTGTTTTATGGAAAATATTGGTTAAAATTTGTTGGATATATTTGGCAAAACTATAGGATATACTGGTCCATTGGATATATTAAGCAAAAAGTAAAGGATATATTAGGCAAAATAATGGGATATATTTGTCAAAAGCTATGGGATATATTTGACAAAAACAAAGGAGTATATTGTGTAAAACTATGGGATACATTATGGGATGTAATTGGCAATATTTTTAAATAATTGTATATATTAAGCAAAAACACAGGGATATATTGTGCAAAATTTTGGGATATATAGGGCAAACATTATGGGATATACTATGGGATATATTTGTCAAAAGTTACGGGATATAGTTGACAAAAACTAAGGGATATATTGCCAAAAACTAAGGGATATATGTGGCTAAAACTATAGGTTATTTTATGGGATATATTCGGCAAAACCATGGGATATATTAGTCAAAATTACGGGATTTATACAGCAAAAATTATGGGAAAAACTATGGGATATAAACCAAAAAAATTTAATTATTGAATATATTCAGAAAAACTGAGGGATATATTAGACAAATTAAGGGAAAATTTTGGAAAAATTATGAGATATATTTGCAAAAACTATGGGATATATTCGGAAAACTATGGGATATATAGTGCAAAAACTATGGGATTTACAGGGCTAAGACTATAGGTTATTTTATGAAATATATTCGGCAAAAACTATAGGCAAATATTATGGGATTTACAGGGTTAAGATAATAGGTTATTTTATGAAATATATTCGGCAAAAACTATTTGGGCAAAAATTATGGGATACTTTATGGGATATATTGGTTAAAATTTGTCGGATTTACTTCCAAAAACAATGGCATATACTTGTCCATTGGATATATTAACAAAAAGTAAAGGATATATTAGGCAATATTAAAGGATATACTTTTGGATATATTTGACAAACACTATGGGGTAAAATCTGGGATATAATTGGCATTATTTTTAAATTATTAGATTATTAAGCAAAAACTGAGGGATATATTAGGTAAACTTATAGGATACAATTGGCAAAAGTTACGGGATATATTTTCCAAAAGTATGGGATATATTCGGTAAACTATGTGATATAAAGGGCAAAACTATGGGATATATCGGGCTAAGCCTATAAGTTATTATATGGGATATATTCGGCAAAAAGTATGGGATATATATTGAAAATTATGGGATATATATGGCAAATACTATAGGATATATTGGCCTAAGACTATAGGTTATTTTATGGGATATATTCGGCAAAAACTATGGGATATATTGGGCCAAAATTGTGGGATATATTATGGGATATATTGGTTTAAAATTGTTGGATATATTTGGCAAAACTATGGGATATACTGGTCCATTGGATATATTAAGCAAAAAGTAAGGGATATGTAGCATAGTAATTAACTAATAACTGCATGTATAGCAAACATCGTGTAATGATTTTATATTGCTGCTGTATCAGTTGGTTTGTAATTTAGCTTTCTAGAACTTTCTGTGATGTATATATGCTATTGTACAGAACTTAATAATCTTCTTTTACCCGAAAGTGACTCGAATACTGTTAAGCAGTGTTACGATAATATAACTCATCACAGATATATTAGGCTAAATTATGGGATATATAGTGAACAAATTTTGGGATATACTATGGGATATATTTGTCAAAAGCTTTGGGTTATATTTCACAAAAACTAATGGGTATATTGGGTTAAACTATTGGATATATAATTGGATATTATTGACAATATTTTTAAATAATTGGATATTATAAGCAAAAACTGAGAGAAATATTTAGTACAATTATGGAATATATTTGGAAACATTATGGGATATATATTAGTTGTTGTCAAATATATCCCATAGCCTTTGACAAATATATCCCATAGTATATCCCATAATTTTTGCCATATATTTCCAATAATTTTGCTTAATATATCCCTTAGTTTTCGCTTAATATATCCAATGGACCCGTATATCACATAGTTGGGCCAAATATATGAAACAATTTTTAACCAATATATCCCATAATATATCGCAAACCTTTTGCCCAATATATCCAATAGTTTTTGCCGAATATATCCCATAAATTAACCTATAGACTTAGCACAATAAATCCCATAGTTTTGTCAAATATATCCCATAATGTTTATAAATATATCCCATAAAATAACCTATAGTCTCAGCCTATTATTCCAATGTTCCCATATCCCAATCTTCTGTTCTTGACTTAGCTATCTCTGATCATCTACCTATAATGCTTGACATCGACTGTAGTGTTCCTAAACCTCATCCATGCTTAGTAACTCGTGGGTCATTTAAGAACTTTTCCAAAGGAAGCTTCGAAGAGGATCTTTCTATTGCACCATGGTGTATAATTTATGTCTTCGATAGCCTTGATGATAAGATCGACTTCTTTAACTCACTCTTGCTTGATGTTGCCAGGTTACTCGTGTCAGTGACTCATTCTCCTCTCTTGGTTTTCCCACAACTGGGGTTCCCCAAGGCTCTGTGCTTGGTCCTTCTCTCTTCTCTGCCTTTATCAATGACCTGCCTTCAGTCCTGCCTGCTGATTCTGTTGTTCTCTTTGCTGATGACACTGCCATCTACATCACGAGTAGCAATCTTGCTTCTTTAAACTCTTAACTTCAACAGTGTCTAGATGCAACCAGCCTGTGGATGGCCGACGATGGACTGCAACTGAATGCAAGCAAAACAAAATGTATGCTCCTTCACTCTAGTAGAAGAAAAATTGAGACTGGCTTGGACCTTCTTGTTGATGGTGTAACTGTTAATCAGGGACGAGTGTTCAAGTATCTTGGTGTGCTTATAAACGATACCCTAACTTGGAGTGATCATGTTGACATGATCTGTAGAAAAGTAATCTGTCGTCTCAACCTTCTTCGTAGACTCTCTTGGTTTCTCCCTTGCTCTCTCCTCCTCACTTATCTTAAATCGTACATCCTTCCCCACTTTGACTATTGTGATGTCATCTGGTCTGGCGGTTCTCTAGATGAATCTCGCCGCTTGGAATCGCTGTTGAACTTTAGTTGCAAGATTGTGCTTCATAGGCGTCATGACTCTTCTTCCACTGCTGCTCTTCAGGAACTTGGATTAACGACTCTCACCTTGAGAAGGAAACTTCACATGGCTCAGTGTATGTTTCGCAGCTTATCCTCCCAGGCTCCACCTTATCTGTCTCGGCTCTTCTCTTATGTTTCTTGCCACCATAACACTCGTTCCTCTTTCACTTCCCAACTTAATCTTCCCTTGGTCCGGTCTTCATTCGGACAGAAGGCATTCAGTTTTGCCGGTGCTTCCCTCAGTGTATAGTCTTAGCCCAATATATCCATATTTTTGCTGAATCTATCCTATACTTTTACAAATATATCTCATAGGTTTATCAAATATAACCCATAATCTTGTCTAATATATAATTCAGTGTTTGCTGAATACATCCAATTATTTTAAAGTATTGCCAATTATATCCCATAATATATCAAATAGTTTTACCCAATATACCCCTTAGTTTTAGTTAAATATATCCCATAGTTTTTGACAATATCCCATGGTATATCCCTTAATTTTTGCGTTATATATCCCATAATTTTGCCTAATATATCCCTTAGTTTTTGTTAAAAAATCCAATGGACTAGAATATCCCATAGTTTTGCCAAATATATCCAACAGTGTTTAAACAATATATCCCCTACTTTTTGCCGAATATATCCAATAAAATAACCTATAGTCTTAGCCCAATATAACCAATAGTTTATACCAAACATATACTATATTTTTCAAAATATATCCAATAATTTTTGCCAAATATAACCAATTATATAACCTCTAGTTTTTCCCTAATTTATCCCATAGTCTTTCCAAATATATCCTATAGTTTTTGCTAATTATTCCATACTTTTCACCACATATATCCCATAATTTTGCCTAAAGCATACCTCCGTTTTGCTTAATATATCCAATTACTTAAAAATATTGCCAATAATATCCCATAATATACCCCATAGTTTAACTAAAAAATCTTAGTTTTTGTCAAATATATCCCATGGTATATCCCTTAATTTTTGCGTTATATATCCCATAATTTTGCCTAATATATCCCTTAGTTTTTGCTTAAAAATCCAATGGACTAGAATATCCCATAGTTTTGCCAAATATATCCAACAGTGTTTAAACAATATATCCCCTACTTTTTGCCGAATATATCCAATAAAATAACCTATAGTCTTAGCCCAATATAACCAATAGTTTATACCAAACATATACTATATTTTTCAAAATATATCCAATAATTGTTGCCAAATATAACCAATTATATAACCTCTAGTTTTTCCCTAATTTATCCCATAGTCTTTCCAAATATATCCTATAGTTTTGCTAATTATTCCATACTTTTTATCACATATATCCCATAATTTTGCCTAAAACATACCTCCGTTTTGCTTAATATATCCAATTACTTAAAAATATTGCCACTTATATCCCATAATATACCCCATAGTTTAACTAAAAAATCTTAGTTTTTGTCAAATATATTACTCAGTTTTTTCTTAATATACCCAATGGACCAGTATATCCCATTGTTTTGCCAAATATATTCGACAATTTTTAAACAATATATCCCATAATATATCCTATAATGGTTGCCCAATATATCCCACAGTTTTAACCGAATATGTCCCATAAAATAACCTACAGTCTTAGCCCAATATTTCCAATAGTTTATGCCAAATATATCCCATATTTTTCCTAATATATCCCCTAATGGTTGCCTAATATATCCCATTATATAATCTATAGTCTTGGCCCAATATATACCATAGTTTTTCCTAATATATCCCATAGTTTTGGCTCTATATATCCCATAATTTATGCAAATATATCCCATAATTTTGCCTAATATATCCTTCAGTTTTTGCTTAATATATCCGTTTATTTAAAAATATTTCAAATTATATCTCGTAATATATCCCATAGTTTTACCCAATATAACCTTTAGCTTTTGTCCAAGATATCCCGTAGCTATTGACAAATATAATCCACAGTATATCCCATAATGTTTGCCCTATATATCTCATAATTTTGCCTAATTATATCCATTGGTTTTTGCTTAATATATCCTATGGACCAGTATATCCCGTAGTTTTGCGAAATATATCCAAAAACTTTAACCAATATATCCCATAATACATCCCATAATTTATACCCAATATATCCTATAGCTTTTGCCGAATATATCCCATAAAATAACCTATAGTCTTAGCCCAATATTTCCCATTGTTTTTGCCCAATATAACCCGTAGTTTTTCTGAATATATCCCATAGTTATTGCAAATATATCCCATAGCTTTTGACAATTATATCTCATAGTATATCCCATAATTTTTGCACTATATTTCCCATAATTTTGCCTAATATTTCCTTAGTTTTTGCTTAATATATCCAATGGACCAGGATATTCCATAGTTTTGCCAGATAATATCCTATAACTTTTAACCAATATATCCCATAATATATTCCGTAATTTTTGCCCAATAAATCCCACAAATATATCCCATAGTTTTGGCAAATATATCCAATAATATTTGCCAGATATATCCCATAATTTTGCCTAATATATCCCTCTGTTTTTGCTTAATATATCCAATATTTAAAAATATTGCCAATTATATCCAATAATATATCCCATAGTTTTACCAATATACCCCTTAGTTTTTATCAAATATATCCCATAGTATATCTCAAAATGTTTGCCCTGTATATTCCATAATTTTACTTAATATAACTTTTAGTTTTGCTTAATATATCCAATGGACCAGCATATCCCATAGTTCTGCCAAATATATCCAACAATTTTTAACCAATATATCCCAAAATATATGCAATAATTTTTGCCCATTATATCCAATTGTTTTTACCGCATATATCCAATAAAAAACCTATAGTCATAGCCAATGGATCCCATAGTTTTGACCAAATATATCCAATATTTTCAAAATATATCATATTATTTTTGCTAAATGTATCCCATACTTTATCCAAATATATCCCATAATTTTGCCAGATATATCCCATAATTTTAGCATAATATATCCCCCTGTTTTTGCTTAACATATCCAATATTTAAAAATTTTGCCAAAATATATCCCATAGTTTTACCCAAAATGCCCATTAGTTTTTTTCAAAAAATTTCCATAGGTTTTGAAAAATATATCCCATAATTTTTGCCAAATACATCCCATTATAACCTATAGTCTTAACCCCATATATCCCATAGATTTATCCCAAAATATCCCGTGGTTTTTCCAAATATATCACATAGTTTTTATAAATATATCCCATAATTATTTTCAAATATATCCCAAAATATAACCTAGAGTCTTAGCCCAATATATCCCATACTTTTCGCAAAGTATATCCCATAAAATAGGCTATAGTCTTAGCCCAATATATCCCATAGTGTTTGGCCAATATATCCCTTAATTTTTACTAATATATCCCATACTTTTAACTAATATAACCCATAATTGTTGCCATACATAGCCCATAATTTTGACTAATATATATCTCAGTTTTGGCATAATATAACCAATCATTTAAAAATATTGCCAATTATATCCCATAATATATCCCATAATTTACTCAATATACCCCTTACTTTTTGTCAAATATATCCCATTGCTTTTAACAAACATGGTATATCCCAAAATATTTGTATCCCATAATTTTGCCTTATATATCCTGCAGTTTTTGCTTAAATATCCAATTATTTAAAACGTATTACCAATTTTATCCCATAATATATCCCATAGTTTTACCCAATGTACCCCAGAGATTTTGTCAAATATAACCCATGGGTTTGTCAAATATAACCTATAGTATATCCAATTATTTTTGCCCTATATATTCCATTATTTTGCCTAATATATCCCTTAGTTTTTGGTTAATATATTCAATGGACCAGTATATCCCATAGTTATGCCCAATTTATTCAACAATTTTTAACTAATATATCCCATAATATGTCCCACATTTTTACCAAAAATATCCATAATTTTTGCCAAATATATCCCATTATATAATCTATAGTCTTAGCCCAATATATCCCATAGTTTTTTTCCAATACATCCCAAAGTTTTCCGAATATTCCCCATAGGTTTTGCAAATATATCCCACAATTTTTGTTGAATGTATCTCATAATTTTTCACTCTGTTTTGGCTTAATATATCCAATAATTTAAATATATTGCCAATTATAAACCATAATATATCCAATAGTTTTACCCAGTATACCTCTTAGTTTTAGTCAAATATATCCCATAGCTTTTGACAAATATATCCCATTTCATTCCCATAACTTTTGCCCTTTATATTCTATAATTTTGCCTACTATATACCCTCCTTTTTGCTTAATATATCCAATTGACCTGTATATCTAACAGTTTGGCCAAATATATCCAACAATAGTAGAATAAGGATTCCTTATAACTGCGTCGAACGTATCTTTGGGATGGGACATCCTTCGACTTTTGAGCGTTTAAAAATGCAGTTGGCTTTTTGATCCTTTGTCAAATGTTTCGATCCTGGGGGTCTTCCTCAGTGACCGATGGTTGAGTGGAAGAATTGCTTCTATAAATGCATGTACCATCCCAAAGATATCCAACAATTTTTAACCAATATATCCCATAATATATACTAAAATATTTGGCCCATATAACCCATACTTTTTTCGGGTTATATCCTAAAATGTTTTCCAAATATATCCCATAATATAACTAATAGTCCAAGCTCAATATATCCCAAAGTTTTTGCCCAATATATCCAATAGTGTTGCTGAAAACATCCTATAGATTGTGCAAAAATATCCCCAAATTTTGCCAAATATATCCCATAACTTTGCCTAATACAACCCTCAGTTTTTGCTTAATTTATCCAAATATTTAAAAATATTCCCTGTTATATCCCATAATATATCCCATAGTTTTAGCCAATATACCCCTTAGTTCTTGTGAAATATCTCCCATAGGTTTTGACATATATATCCAATAGTATATCCCATGATTTTTGTCCTATATATCCCATAATTTTGCCTAATACATCCCTTAGTTTTTGCTTAATATATCCAATGGACCTGTATATCCCATACTTTTACCCAATAAATCCAACAATTTTTAACCAATATATCCCTAAATATATCCCATAATTTTTGCCAATTACATCCCATAATTTTGCCTAATAAATCCCTCAGTTTATGCTTAATTTATCCAATTATTTTAAAATATTGCCAATTATATCCCATAATATATCACATAGTTTTAGCCAATATACCACTTAGATTTTGTCAAATATATTCTATAGCTTTTGACATACACATCCCATAATATATCCCATGCTTTTTGTCCTATATATCCCATAATTCTGCCTAATATATTCCCTAGATGTTTCTTAATATATCCAATGGACCAGTATATCCCAAAGTTTTGCTAAATATATCCAACAATTTTTAACCAATATATCCCTTAATATATCCCATAATGTTTCATCTACATATATCCCATAATTTTTATCCAATATATCCCCTAAAATAAGCTATAGCCTTTTTCCAATGTATATCATAATTTTTACCAAATATATCCCATAATATAACCTATAGTCTTAGCCCAATTTATTCCAGTTTTTGCCAATATATCCCTTAGTTTGTGCTTAATATATCCAATGGACCAGTATACCCCATAGTTTTGCCAAATACATCCAACAACTTTTAACCCATATATCCTATAATATATCCCATAATTATTGTCCAATATATTCAATAACTTTTGTTGAATATATCCCATAAAATAACCTAAAGTCCTAGCCCAATATACCCCTTAGTTTTTGTCAAATATATCCCATAGCTGTTGACAAATATATCCCATAGTATATACAATGAATTTTGACCTGTATATCCCATTATTTTGTTTAATATATCCCTTATCTTTTACTTTATATTTCCAATAAACCAATATATTCCACATTTTCCAAATATATCCAACAAGTTTTAACCAATATATTCCATAATATATCCGATAATTTTTGCCCAATATATCCCATACTTTTAGCCGAATATATCCCATAAAATAACCTAAAGTCCTAGCCCAATATACCCCTTAGTTTTTGTCAAATATATCCCATAGCTGTTGACAAATATATCCCATAGTATATACAATGAATTTTGACCTGTATATCCCATTATTTTGTTTAATATATCCCTTATCTTTTACTTTATATTTCCAATAAACCAATATATTCCACATTTTCCAAATATATCCAACAAGTTTTAACCAATATATTCCATAATATATCCGATAATTTTTGCCCAATATATCCCATACTTTTAGCCGAATATATCCAATAAAATATCCTATAGTCCTAGCCCCATATATCCCATAATTTTGCCAAATATATCCCACATGATTTCCAAATATATCCCATAATTTTTGCCAAATATATCCCGTAATGTTTGCCAAATATATCCCATAATATAAACTATACTCTTAGCCCAATATATCCCATAGTTTTGCCCAATATATCTCATAGTTTTCCCGAAAATTTCCCATAGATTTTCTAATATATCCCATAATTTTGGTAAATCTATCCCATAATTTTTCCTAATATATTCTTTAGTTTTTGCTTAATATAACAATGGACCTGTATATCCCATATTTTCGCCAAATATATCCACCAATTTTTAACTAATACATCCAATAATGTATCCCATAATTTTTCCCAATATATCCCATAGTTTTTGCCGAATATATCCTATAAAAAAAACTATACTCTTAGCCCAATTTACTCCATATTTTTTGCCAAAATTTAACCCTTATTTTGTGCTTCATATATCCAATGCACCAGTATATCCCATATTATCTCCCATAATGTTTGCCCAATATATCCCATATTTTTACTCAATATATCCCATAGTTTTTCCCAAATATATACCACCTTTTGCCAAATATATCCCTTAGTTTTGCTTAATATATCCCTCTGTTTTGGCTTATATATATTCAATTATTTAAAAATATTGCCAATTATATCCCATAATATATCCCATAGTTTTAGCCAGTATACCCTTTAGTTTTTGTCAAATATATCCCATAGCTTTTGACAAATATATCCCATTCTGTATCCCATAATTTTTGCACTATATATACCATAATATTGCCTACTATATACCTTAGATTTTGTTAATATATCCCATTGACCTTTATATTTCGTAGTTTTGCCAAATATATGCAATAATTTTTATCAAATATTTCCCATAACATATCCCATAATTTTTGGCCAATATAACCCTTATTTTTTTCAGGTTATATCCCAAATGTTTTCCAAGTATATCCCATAATTTTTGCAAAATATATCCCATAATATAACATACAGTCCTAGCTCAAAATATCCCAAAGGTTTTACCCAATATATCCAATAGTTTTGCTGAATATATCATAAATTTAGCAAAAATATCCCATAATTTTTGCAAAATATATCCCATTATTTTGCCTAATACAACCCTCAGTTTTTGCTTAATTTATCCAATTATTTAAAAATATTGCCAATTATATCCCTTAATATATCCCATAGGTTTAGCCAATATACCCCTTAGTGTCTGTGAAATATCTCCCATAGGTTTTGACATATATATCCCATAGTATATCACATGATTTTTGCCCTATATACCTCATAATTTTGCCTAATACATCCCTTAGTTTTCGCTTAATATATCCAATGGACCTGTATATCTCATACTTTAACCCAATATATTCAACAATGTTTAACCAATATATCCCTTAATATATTCCATAAGTTTTGCCAAATATATCCCATAATTTTGCCTAATACAACCCTCAGTTTTTGCTTAATTTATCCAATTATTTAAAAATACTGCTAATTATATCCCATAATATATCACATATTTTTACCCAATATATTACATTTTTTTCCTAATACATCCCATAATATTTGCCAACCATATCCCATAATATAACCCAAATTCTTAGCCCAATATATCCCATAGTTTTGCTTAATATATCCCTCTGTTTTGGCTTAATATATCCAATATATTGCCAATTATAAACCATAATATATCCAATAGTTTTACCCCATATACCCCTTAGTTTTAGTCAAATATATCCCATAGCGTTTGAAAAATATATCTCATTGTATATCCCATAATTTTGCTACTATATCCCTTACGTTTTGATCAACATATCTAGTTGACCTGTATATCTTATAGTTTTGCCAAATATATCCAACAATTTTTAACCAATATATCCAATAATATAACCCATAATTTTTTCCCAATATAACCCATAGTTTTTTCAGGTTATATCCCACATTTTTTCCAAATGTCTCCCATAATTTTTGTAAAATATATCCCATAATATAACATATAGTCCAAGCTCAATATATCCCAAAGTTTTGCCCAATATATCCAATAGTTTTGCTGAATATATCCTGTAGATTTTGCAAATATATGCCATAATATTGACTAATACAACCCTCGGTTTTTGCTTAATTTATCCAATTTAAAATATTGCCAATTATATCTCATAATATATCCCATAGTTTTAGCCAATAAACCCCTTAGTTTTTATGAAATATCTCTCATAGCTTTTGACATATATATCCCATAGTATATCCCATGACTTTTGTCCTATATATCCCATAATTCTGCTTAATACATCCCTTAGTTTTTGCTTAATATATCCAATGGAGCTGTATATCCCATACTTTTACCCAATATATCGAAATATTTTTAACCAATATATCCCATAATATATCCCATAATTTTTGCCAAATATATCCCATAATTTTGACTAATAAATGCCTCAGTTTTTGCTTAATTTATCCATTTAATTAAAAATATTGCCAATTATATCCCATAATATATCACATAGTTTTAGCCAATATACCCCTTAGATTTTGTCAAATATATTCTACATCGCTTTTGACATATATTTCCCATAATGTTTCTTTTACATATATCCCATAAATTTTATCCAATATATCCCCTAAAATAACCTATAGCCTTCTCCCAATATATCCCATAATATAACCTCTTTAAAGATCTCTGTGTGGCTAGGTGTATTCATGCTTCAGAATCTGGAACGGCACTAGCCAAGGGATTGGGACAGATGTCGCTTGTCAATGATTACCAAACGTTTCGACCCAATCTCGGGTCTTCATCAGTGGTAGTGAGATTACAGGGCAATGTGACTTATATATCGGTAGGGGGAGGGGCAGGTGAGATGTCTGTAGGCGGGAAAATAATGGGCAGGGAACTGGGAGTGTGGGAGGTCACGTGAGGTATATTTTATACAATAAGATAAAACAAACAGTGCAGTAAGTAAGGAATAAATAGGTAAATGAGAGAAAAGAACTAGGTAATGGAAAAAAAAGGGAAGGAGGGGGTTGCAGGAAATGAGGATGAACATCATGCACTGAAAGTGTGTGACTGGATGGGTCAAGGGGTGGGTGGGGCTTGACTAGTCTGAGGATCGAAGCTGGCGGACGAGGAGGTCATAAACCGGGGGGAGGTTGCCTTCATCTCTATTCATTGTGTTCAATTCAGATCGGATGTGCCACGATTCCAGCAGGCATCTCTGGTGATATTGCTGCTGAACATCCATCACTGTGGCGCCCTCCCAGTCAATGTCGTGCGACTCCTGTGCAGCATGCTCTGCCACTGCCGACTGTGCCAGGTGTCCACTCACTAGAGCCCGTTTGTGTTCCTTCAGCCGTTGGGCCAGTGTTCTGCCAGTCTGGCCTACATACACTCTGGGGCAACCGTTGCAGGGGATCCTGTAGATCACCCCTGCCTTCTGCTGGAAAGGGACCCGGTCCTTCAAATTGACCATTCCTAGACACAAGGGTGACTCGAAACAATGATGGCTCACTGACCACCACAGTCTTCAGAAAGAAGACCCACTCAGACCGGTACCTGGACTTTGACTCCCACCATCCTCTAGCGCACAAAGTGGCAGTGGCTCGGACACTACTCACCGGGCAGAACGTATCTGCGAGATTGCCCCAGACAGAGATGTTGAGAAGAGACGGATCATTGAAGCCCTCAACAGCAATGGTTATCCCACTGCACTGGTGAAGAAGAACTGGCACCCGACACCCCACTCCACTCCCCCACTTGAACTGGACCCTCCCAAAGCCGTGGTGGTCATCCCTTACATTAAGCATCTGTCAGAATCCATTCGGCGCATCCTCTCCCCGCTGAAGATCTGTACCTGCTTCAGACCACACCGGACTCTGAGACAGGCACTGGTCAATTTGAAGGACCGGGTCCCTTTCCAGCAGAAGGCAGGGGTGATCTACAGGATCCCCTGCAACGGTTGCCCCAGAGTGTATGTAGGCCAGACTGGCAGAACACTGGCCCAACGGCTGAAGGAACACAAACGGGCTCTAGTGAGTGGACACCTGGCACAGTCGGCAGTGGCAGAGCATGCTGCACAGGAGTCGCACGACATTGACTGGGAGGGCGCCACAGTGATGGATGTTCAGCAGCAATATCACCAGAGATGCCTGCTGGAATCGTGGCACATCCGATCTGAATTGAACACAATGAATAGAGTTGAAGGCAACCTCCCCCCGGTTTATGACCTCCTCGTCCGCCAGCTTCGATCCTCAGACTAGTCAAGCCCCACCCACCCCTTGACCCATCCAGTCACACACTTTCACTGCATGATGTTCCTCCTCATTTCCTGCAACCCCCTCCTTCCCTTTTTTTTCCATTACCTAGTTCTTTTCTCTCATTTACCTATTTATTCCTTACTTACTGCACTGTTTGTTTTATCTTATTGTATAAAATATACCTCACGTGACCTCCCACACTCCCAGTTCCCCTCCCATTATTTTCCCGCCTACAGTCATCTCACCTGCCCCTCCCCCTACCGATATATAAGTCACCTTGCCCTGTAATCTCACTACCACTGATGAAGACCCGAGATTGAGTCGAAACGTTTGGTAATCATTGACAAGCGACATCTGTCCCAATCCCTTGGCTAGTGCAGTTCCAGATTCTGAAGCATAATATAACCTATAGTCCAATATATCCAATATCTTTGGAATAATATATCCCTTAGTATATCCCATAATTTTTAAGTATATATCCCATAATTTTGCCTAATATATCCCTCTGTTTTTGGTTAATATATCCAATGGACCAGTATATCCCAAATGTTATCCTACAATTTTTAACCAATATATCGAAGAATATATCCCATAATGTTTGCCCAATATATCCCATAGTGTTTGCCGAATATATCCCATAAATTACATATAGTCTTAGCCTAATATATCCTATAGTTTTCGAAATATATACCATAATTTTTGCCAAATATATCCCATAATATAATCTATAGTCTTAGCCCAATATATCCCACAGTTTTTGCCCAATATATCCCATACTTTTTCCAATTATATACCATAGTTTTTGCATATATATCCTATAATTTTTGCCCAAGAAACTCATACTTTTGCCTTATATATCCCTCAGTGTTTGCTTAATATATCCAATTATTTAAAATATTGTCAATTATATCTCATAGTTTTACCCGATGTACCCTTTAGGTTTTGTCGAATATATCCCATAGCTTTTGACAATTATATCCCATAATTTATGCCCTTTATATCCCATAATTTTGCATAATATATCCCTTAGTTTTTACTTTAAATTTCCAATGGACCAGTGTATTCCCTAGTTTTGCCAAATATATTGTTACCAATATATCCCATAACATATCCTATAATGTTTGCCATATATCCCACACGTTTTGCCGAATATATCCCATAGTTTTTCCGAATAAATCCCATAGTTTTTGCAAATATATCCCATAATTTTTGCCAAATATATCCTATCAGTTTGCCTAATATGTCTCTCAGTTTTGCTTAATATATCCAATTATTTAAAAATATTTCCAATAATATTCAATTATATATCCAATAGTTTAACCCAATATACTCCTTAGTTTTTGTGAAATATAACCCATAGCTTTTGACAAATACATCCCATAATTTTTACCCTATATATCCCATAATGTTGCCTAATATATCCCTCAGTTTTTGCTTAATATATCCAATCATTTAAAAATATTGCCAATTATATCCCATAATATATCCCATAGTTTACGCTATATACTCGTTAGTTTATGTCAAATATATCCCATAGCTTTTCACAAACATATCCCATAATATATCCCATAATTATTTCCCCTATTTATACCATAACGTTGCCTAATATATCCCTTAGTTTTTGCTTAATATATCCAATGGACCAGTATTTCACATAGTTTTGCCAAATATATTTAACAATTCTTACCCAAAATATCCCATAATATATCCCCTAATCCTTGCCCAATATATCCCATACGTTTTGCCGAATATATCGCCCAAAATAACTTATAGTCTTAGCCCACTATATCCCATATTTTTTCCAAATATATCCGATAATTTTTCTAAATATATTTCATAATTGTGCTTAATATTTCTCTCAGTTTTTGCTTAATATATCCAATTATTTAAAAATATTGCCAATTATATCCCATAATATATTCAATAGTTTTACCCTAAATGCTCCTTAGTTATTGTCAAATATATCCAATAGCTTTTGACAAATATATCCTATGGTATATCAAATAATTTTAGCATTTTTTATCCCAAAATTTTGCCTAATATTTCCCTTATTTTTGCTTAATATATGCAATGGACAAGTATATCCCATATTAGAGTTGGATATGTTTGGCAATTCTTAACCAATTTATTCCATTATATATCCCATACTTTTTGCCCAAAATATCTAATAAAATAACCTATATACTTAACTCAATATATACCATAGTTTTTGCCAAATATATCCCAATTTTTTTCCATATATATCCCATAAGGTTTGTCAAATTTAACCCATTATATAACTTATAGTCTTAGCCCAATATATCCCATAGTTTTTGGCCAATATATCCCATAGTTTTTGCCCTATATATCCCATAGTTTTTGCCCATTATATCCCATAGTTTTTCTTAATATATCCTATAGTTTTTGCAAATATATCCCATAATATTTACCAAATATATCCCAGGCTTTTGACTTATATATCCCCGAATTTTTGTTAATACATCCAATTATTTAAATATATTGCCAATTATATCTCTCAAAATATCCCATAGTTTTACCCAATATACCCCTAATTTTTGTCAAATATATCCCGTAGTTTCTCCTAATATATCCCATAGTTTTTCAAATATATCAAAACATTTTTGCCAAATATAACCCATAATTTTGCCTTATATATCCATCACCTTTTGCTAATATATCCTATTATTTAAAAATATTGCCAATTATATCCCATAATATATCCCATTTTTTACCCAATATACCCCTTAGTTTTTGTCAAATATATCCCATAGCTTTTGACAAATATATATCCATTAATTTTTCCTTATATATTCCATAATTTTACTTAATATATCCCTTAGTTTTCGCTTAATATATCCAATCGACCAGTATATCACATAGTTGGGCCAAATATATCAAACAATTTTTATCCAATATATATATCCCATAATATATCGCAAACTTTTTCCCAATATATCCAATAGTTTTTGCCGAATATATCCCATAAATTAACCTTTAGACTTAGCACAATAAATCCGATAGTTTTGGTCAAATATATATATCCCAAAATGTTTTATAAATGTATCCCATATAATAACCTATAGTCTTAGCCTATTATATCCAATAGTTTTCCCCAATATATCCCATAGTTTTTCTGAATATACCCATAGTGTTACTTCCAATGTTCCCATATCCCAATCTTCTGTTCTTGACTTAGCTATCTCTGATCATCTACCTATAATGCTTGACATCGACTGTAGTGTTCCTAAACCTCATCCATGCTTAGTAACTCGTAGGTCATTTAAGAACTTTTCCAAAGGAAGCTTCGAAGAGGATCTTTCTATTGCACCATGGTGTATAATTTATGTCTTCGATAGCCTTGATGATAAGATCGACTTCTTTAACTCACTCTTGCTGGATGTTGCCAGGTTACTCGTGTCAGTGACTCATTCTCCTCACTTGGTTTTCCCACAACTGGGGTTCCCCAAGGCTCTGTGCTTGGTCCTTCTCTCTTCTCTGCCTTTATCAATGACCTGCCTTCAGTCCTGCCTGCTGATTCTGTTGTTCTCTTTGCTGATGACACTGCCATCTACATCACGAGTAGCAATCTTGCTTCTTTAAACTCTTAACTTCAACAGTGTCTAGATGCAACCAGCCTGTGGATGGCCAGCAATGGACTGCAACTGAATGCAAGCAAAACAAAATGTATGCTCCTTCACTCTAGTAGAAGAAAAATTGAGACTGGCTTGGACCTTCTTGTTGATGGTGTAACTGTTAATCAGGTACGAGTGTTCAAGCATCTTGGTGTGCTTATAAACGATACCCTAACTTGGAGTGATCATGTTGACATGATCTGTAGAAAAGTAAGCTGTCATCTCAACCTTCTTCGTAGACTCTCTTGGTTTCTCCCTTGCTCTCTCCTCCTCACTTATCTTAAATCGTACATCCTTCCCCACTTTGACTATTGTGATGTCATCTAGTCTGGCTGTACTCTAGATGAATCTCACCACTTGGAATCGCTGCTGAACTTTAGTTGCAAGATTGTGCTTCATAGGCGTCGTGACTCTTCTTCCACTGCTGCTCTTCAGGAACTTGGATTAACGACTCTCACCTTGAGAAGAAAACTTCACATGGCTCAGTGTATGTTTCGCAGCTTATCCTCCCAGGCTCCACCTTATCTGTTTCGGCTCTTCTCTTATGTTTCTTGCCACCATAACACTCGTTCCTCTTTCACTTCCCAACTCAATCTTCCCTTGGTCAGGTCTTCATTTGGACAGAAGGCATTCAGTTTTGCCGGTGCTTCCCTCTGGTGAAGCCTACCTACAGCCATTTGTGCAACACCTAACCTCAGCCTCAACAATTTTACGGAACTATGTAAACGTTTTTATTCTAATGCATGAGCAACAATTTGTATTGTGTAACAATATGCACACAACCTAATTGACAATTCTATTTTATTTATTTATTTATTATTTATTAATTGTACATATTGTTGTTTTGGTGCTGGGTGCCTTTGTAATAGCCTCAGACTATTGGCCTCCCCAGTTTAAATAAGATTTCCTTAAATGCTTATATCCTGATAGTTTTTCAAATATATCCCATAATCGTTGCCCTATATATCCCATAATTTTGCCTAATATATCCCTTAGGTTTTGCTAAATAAATCCAATGTACCAGTTTATCCATAGTTTTGCCAAATTACAATTTTTAACCAATATATCCCTTAATATATCCCATAATGTTTGCACAATATATCCCATAGTTTTTACGGAATATATCCCCTAAAATAACCTATAGTCTTAACCCGAAAAATCCCATAGTTTTGCCAAATGTATACCATAATTTTTCCATATTTTTCCAAAAACTTGGCCAAATAAAGCCCTATCCCATAATTTTTGCTAAAGATATCCCATAATTTTGCCTCATATATCCGTCAATGTTTGGTTATATATATATATATTTTAAACTTTTACCAATTATATCCCATAATATATCCCATAAATTGGCTAATATATCCCTTAATTTTTGTTTAATATATCGAATGGACCAGAATATCCCATAGTTTTGTATATATATCCAACAATTTTAACCAATATATCCCATAATATATCCCATAATTTTGGCCCAATATATCCTATAGTGTTTGGCGAATATATGCCATAAAATAACCTATTGACGAAGCCCAGTATATCCCATAGTTTTTCCAAATATATCGCAAAATTTATCCCAATATATCCAATAATATAACCTATTGTCTTAGCCCATTATATCCCATATTTTTTGCTTAATATATCCCATAGTTTTTCCGAATATATCCCATAGTTTTTGCAAATATATTACATAATTTTGCCAAATATATCCCATCATTTTGCCTAATATGTCCCTCAGTTTTTGCTTAATATATCCAATTATTTAATAATATTGCCATTTTATCCCATAATATATCCTATTGTTTTACCCAATATACCCCTTAGGTTTTGTCAAATATATCCTATAGCTTTTGACAAATATATCTCTTAGTATATCCCATAATTTTGCCAAATATATCCCTTAGTTTTTGCTTAAAATATCCAAAGGACCAATATATACCATACAGAACAATAAAAAATTTCTACAAAAATATTGAAGATGTAGGGATGTCATAAAAAGCACAGAAACAAGAAAGTGATGTTACATAGTGAAGTATGTAACATGCATGAATCATATAACACCCTTGCTTGTAGGATTCATGCATAGCTAATACTTCACTATAGAAAATCCCTTTCTTGTTTCTGTGCTTTTTGTGCCATCCCTACATCTTCACTACTTTTGTAGAAATGTTTTATTGTTCTCTAGTTTCTGAACTTTTTATGGAGCATAGGCTAGGTATTCGTTGTATTTTAAACCACTTTGGTTTCGCAATCTTTGACTGATATGACGTCATTAAAATGGCGAATTTATTGAGGCCTTGACTCTGGGACCATGATAACAGTCATGCTCAATAATAAAGTAATTGCTCTTGCTTCAAATAAAAGAATACAGCGCGGAAAATTTAGAGTATTTTCGCTTTAGAAGTAGTCCGAAAGCTTGTTTTCTTTTATAGTTATAGCGAGCAAAGAAGATTAAGAAGAAGATGAAGAAGATGAAGAAGATGAAAATTGGAATTTTTAAAGTCTATTATTTCGCCAGCGGGACATATTCGCTTGCCTTTAAGGTCTAATTAGAGTAAGTATATGGTATATATAGCTATACATAGCCTTGTTTTCTCAATTTTGGGCCTATTTCAGGGTTTTACTCCTATACTGATATATGGGGAAAACAAAAAAACCGTGTCATCTCTACATAGGGAGTACTACCGTACTCCCTGATAGTTTTGCCAAATACATCCAACAATTGCTAACCAATATATCCCATATTTTTTCAAAATATATCCCATAATTTTTGTCAAATATAACCCATAATATAACTATTGTCTTAGCCCAAGACATCCCATAATGTTTGACCAATATATCCCATATTTTTTCCAAATATATCCCATACTTTTGCAAATATATCCCATTCTTTTTGCAAAATATATCCCAAAGTTTACCCATTATATCCCTCAGTGTTTGCTTAATATATCCAATTATTAAAAATATTTCCAATTATATTCCATAATATATCCTACAGTTTTACCCCATTTATTCTGAATATATCGCATATTTTTTGTCCAATATATCCAATAGGTTTTGACAAATATATCCCATTGTATATCCCATAATTTTTGCCCCATAAATGCCCTAATTTTGAGAAATATATCCCACTGTTTCTTAATATATCCAATGGACCAGTTTATCCCATAGGTTTGCCAAATATATCGAAGAATGTTTGCCCAATATATCCCATAGTTTTGCCAAATATATCCCATACTTTTGCCAAATATATCCAACAATTTTTAACCAATATATCCAATTGTATATCCCATAATTTTTGATCAAGATATCCCATAGATTTTGCAGAATATATCCCATAAAATAATCTATAATCTTAGCCCAATGTATCCAATAGTTTTTGCCAAATATATCCTATATTTTTACAAATATATCCCATAATGTTTGCCAACTATATCCCATAATAAAACCTATAGTCTTATCCCAATATATCCCTCAGTTTTGCCCAATATATTCCATAGTCTTTCCGAATATATCCCATAGTTTTCGCAAATATATCCAAACATTTTGTCAAATCTATCCAATACTTTTGCCTAATATATCCCTTAGTGTTTGTTTAACATATCCAATGGACCAGTAGATCCCAAGTTTTGCCAAATATATCCCATAATTTTGCCTAATATATCCCTCAGGTTTTGCTTAATATATCCAATTATTTGAAAATATTGCCAATTATATCCCATAATATATCTCATAGTTTTACCCAATATACCCATTAGTTTTTGTCACTAATATCCCATAGCTTTTGCCAAATATATCCCATAGTATATCCCATAATTTGTACACTATATATCCCATAATTTAGCCTAATATGTCTGTGACGAGTTATATTATCGTAACAATGCTTAACAGTACTCGAGTCACTTTCGGGTAAAAGAAGATTATTAAGTTTTGTACAATAGCATATATACATCACAGAAAGTTCTAGAAAGCTAAATTACAAACCAACAGACACAGCAGCAATATAAAATCATCACACATGTTTGCTATGCATGCAGTAGTTAGTTACTATGCTACAGTGCTCCCCCTCCAGTAAGTAGCTAACGAATGATACATGATAAAGTGAAACGGTCCAGAAAATGACCATGCATCCAGCTCCAAACGGGACAGGGCATCAGCTGCTGTGTTGTCTACACCTTTGATATGCCGGATATCTGGTGAACTGTGAAATGAAGTCCAGGTGTCGTATCTGCCCGAGGAGAATGCTGCTTAGTCTGGGTGGAGAAAACAAAGTTAAGGGGTTTGTGGTCAGTAATCACGTGAAATGTCCTACTTTCCAGAAAGTGACGAAAGTGCTTGTTTGCTAAATAGATAGCTTGGAGCTCACGGTCGAAGGTGCTATACTTAGTTTCAGCTGGATGAAGTTTTCTAGGAAAGTAAGCAATAGGGCTCCAAAATGCTCCTATAAGTTGTTGTAGTACAGTACAGACAGCCACATCTGACGAGTCAGTAATGAGGCAAGTGGGGGCATCAGGTTGTGGATGAAATAGAAGGGTGGCCTTGGCTAGAGCCTCCTTTACCTGGTTAAAGGCAGAAACAGCCTGTTCCGTCCAAATTAGGTGTTTGTCTTCACCTTTAGATGGGACAGCTAGTACTACATTAAGTGGTTGTAGGATCTTTGCGCAGTCAGGGATGAAGCGATGGTAAAACTGATCAATCCTAAAAACTGACGTAATTTGCGCTAGGAGCTCACGGTCGAAGGTGCTATACTTAGTTTCAGCTGGATGAAGTTTTCTAGGAAAGTAAGCAATAGGGCTCCAAAATGCACCTATAAGTTGTTGTAGTACAGTACAGACAGCCACATCTGATGAGTCAGTAATGAGGCAAGTGGGGGCATCAGGTTGTGAATGAAATAGAAAGGTGGCCTTGGCTAGAGCCTCCTTTACCTGGTTAAAGGCAGAAACAGCCTGTTCCGTCCAAATTAGGTGTTTGTCTTCACCTTTAGATGGGAGAGCCAGTAGTACATTAAGTGGTTGTAGGATCTTTGCGCAGTCAGGGATGAAGCGATGGTAAAAGCTTATCAATCCTAAAAACTGACGTAATTTGCGCAGGGTGGTGGGCTGAGGAAACTGTCGGATAACTGTCACTTTCCCCTCTACTGGTTGAATACCATGTCTGTCCACATGATGCCCGAGGAACTCCAGCGACTCTGCACCAAGGACACACTTGGAGGGGTTAATCAGGATCCCATGCTTTCTGAGAGGTGTGAAGACCTGTCGGAGGTGAACTTTATGGTCTTCTTTGGTGGTACTAGCAATGAGGATATTGTCAATATAGGCGTAGCTGTGGGTCAAACCACGTAGGACCTGATCAATAAAATGCTGGAAGGTCTGAGCGGCATTGTGCAAGCCAAATGGCATGGGTAGAAACTCAAACAAGCCGAATGGTGTGATGACAACAGTCTTTGGAACATCAACGAACTCCACAGGGATTTGATGGTAAGCACGTACCAGATCTAATTAAGAGAAAATGGTGGCTCCATGGACGGATGCGGCAAAGTACTGAATGTGAGGGATGGGATAGCGGTCGGGTTGCGTGATGGCGTTAAGTGCCCTATAGTCTCCACAAAGGCGTGGCAGTCTCCTGGTGTCTTCTTGGGGACCATGTGCAGAGGTGAGGCACAGGAACCGGAAGAAGACTGAATAATTCCCAATTCCAATATACGGTTGAATTCCTGATGGGCAATATGTAGGCACTCAGGAGGCAACCGACGAGGGCGGGGACTGACTGGGGGACCAGTAGTATTAATATAATGGGTTACTCCATGCTGTAGGGGTTGTTCCTTTTGGTGGGGCAAACTATGGATGGGAATTTAGCCAGAATGGGTGCAAACACATCCTGAGGAACTACGTCTGGTAGACTGGGGCTGGGAGATGCTTCCTGAGTCAGTAAACCATGTACCTGCAGGTGTGTGAGGGTGTCTACTAAGGCACTGTATTTGACATCCTCCAAGAGGTTGTAATATAGCATGTTTCACATCGGCTATGACAAACATCCAACGAAAGGAACGAGGTAAACTAATGTTGAGAGTAATGGAGCAATTACCAAAAGTTATAATAGGGGAGTGGTTGACTGCTTGTAGGGTGATCCCTGGTTGTGGAGAGGATTGAGGGGTACCTGCAGTAAGAGATCTAGGAATAACACTCACTTCAGCTCCCGTGTCCACCAGAAAATGCATAACAATTACTCGTTCCTTAATAAAGAAGAGGCGACTTGCTTGTAGTCCAGTAAAGCTCGTCATCACTAGCGACTGGCCGGCTCGTTTCCCAAATAGTCACAAGATGAGTTGCACTTGCAAGTTTTTCCCCAAAACGGTGATGATGCCAACAAGTGGTGGGAGTAGAATTGGCTGGGTGTGGGCTGGGCGAGCGTCCTCTTGAACGAGAGGGTCTGGAGCTACCCGGTGATGTGTTAAGGGAGGAGATAATCTCTCTGAGGTGTGCAACTTCCTTCCGTAGCTGGTCCACTTCGGATGAAATATGGGGGGCATTAATTGCGGAGATCGTAGGTGCTGCAACTTCTACGATTTGGTGTGCCGTTTGGGCAAGAGCCTCGAGGGACATAGCATTACCTGTAGAGGCTAAAACCATCCTAACACTACCTCATAAGGGCTGCAGGAAGAGTTCCCTAAGGAAGGAGCTATCTGGCTCTGGTACTGCCGAGTCAAAGGAGTTGTTGCATCCGTTGCAGAAGTTGAGTTGGCTTACTGTAGCCAAGTTTCTCAGCGTTAAAAAGCATTTGAAGACGGCATTGTTCCGAAGCTGCTGTGCAGCGGATTAGCTGTTCCTTAAGGGCGTCATAAGGGTCTTCCTCTGGCGGTTTGAGGATAAGATCGCGGACTTGCGTAGCAAATTTGGGGGCAAGAGAGGCGACAACATAGTCGAAGCGTGTTTTGTGCGAGCTCATATTGCGGGTTGTGAATTGGGCCTCAATTTGGGCGAACCAGACTTGTGGATCAGCAGGCCAAAACGGGGGAATCTTGACGGAAACGGCAGCAAGACTAATGGCTGGTTGGTTTGTCCCTTTGGGTTGCAGAGTTGCCATAGAGATCAGCAGTATCAGGTATAGGACGTTGGGGTCACCAATGGGACGCGTTATATTATCGTAACACTGCTTAACAGTACTCGAGTCACTTTCGGGTAAGAGAAGATTATTAAGTTCTGTACAATAACATATATACATCACAGGAAGTTCTAAATTACAAACCAACTGATACAGCAGCAATATAAAATCATAACAGGATGTTTACTATGCATACAGTAGTTAGTTAGTTACTATGCTACATATCCCTTACTTTTTGCTTAATATATCCAATGGACCAGTATATCCCATAGTTTTGCCAAATATATCCAACAATTTTAAACCAATATATCCCATAATATATCCCATAATTTGGCCCAATATATCCCATAATTTTTGCCGAATATATCCCATAATATAACCTATAGTCTTAGGCCATTATATCCTATAGTATTTGCCATATATATCCCAAATATATCCCATAATTTTTGCCCAATATATCCCATTTAATAACTTATAGACTTAGCCCAATATATCACATAGTTTTTGTCCTATATTTCACATAGTTTTACCGAATATATCCCATAGTTTTTGAAAATATATCACATAGGTTTTGCCAAATTATCCCGTAATTTTGCCTAATATATCCCTCAGTTTTTCTGAATACATTCAATTATTAAAAAGTTTGGATTATATCCCATAGTTTTCCCATAATGTTTGCTGTATAAATCCCGTAATTTTGACTAATATATCACATAGTTTTACCGAATATATCCCATAGTTTTTGAAAATATATCCCACAGTTTTTGCCAAATTATCCCGTAATTTTGCCTAATATATCCCTCAGTTTTTCTGAATACATTCAATTATTAAAAAGTTTGGATTATATCCCATAGTTTTTCCCATAATATTTGCTGTATAAATCCCGTAATTTTGACTAATATATCCCATAGTTTTGCCGAATATATACCATAAAATAACTTATAGTCTTAGCCTCATATGTCCCTTAGTTTTTGGCAATATATCCCTTAGTTTTTATCAACTATATCCTGTAACGTTTGACAAATATATCCCATAGTATATCCCTTAATGTTTGCCCTATATATCCTAAAATTTTGCATAATATATCCCTTTGTTTTTGCTTAATATATACAATTATTTAAAAATATTGTCAATTATATCCCATAATATATCCCATAGTTTTACACAATATACCCCTTAGTTTTGTCAAATATATACCATAGCTTTTGACAAATATATCCCATAGTATATAAAATAATATTTGCCCAATATATTCCATAATTGGCCTAATATATCCTTTACTTTTTGCTTAATATATCCAAAGGACCAGTATATCCTATAGTTTTGCCAAATATATCCAACAAATTTTAACCAATATTTGCCATAAAACAACCCATAATGTTTGCCCAATATATACCATAGTTTTACCGAATATATCCCATAAAAAACCTAAAGTCTTACACCAATACATCACCAAGGTTGTGCCAAATATGTCCCATAGTTTTCCGAATATATCCCATAGTTTTTGCAAATATTTCCCATAATTTTTGCCAAATATATTCTATAATTTTCCTTAAATATCCCTCCGTTTTTCCTTAATATATCCAATTATTATAAAATATTCCCAATAATATCCCATAAAATATCCCATAGTTTTACCCTTTATAACCTTTAGTTTTGGCCCAACATATCCGAATGCCGAATACATCCTATAATATTATCTATAGCATGAGACCAATATATCCCATAGTTTTTGCCAAATATATCCATATTTTTACTAATTAAATTCTGTAATTTTTGCCAAATATATTCCATACTTTAACTTATAGTTTAGGCGAAAATATCCCATAGTGTTGCAAATATATCCCATAATTTTTTCCAAATATATCCCATAATTTTGCTTCATATATCTCTTAGTTTTTGCTTAATATGTCCAATTATTTAAAAAATATTGCCTATTAAATCCCATAATATATCCCATTATTTTACTCAATATACCCATTATATTTTGTCAAATATATCCCATAGCTTTTGACGACTATATCCCATAGTGTATACCATAATTTTTACTTTATATATCTCATAATTTTGCTTAATAGAACCCATAGATTTTAATTAATATATCCAATGGACTAGTATATCCCATATTTTTCCAAATATATCCCATAATTTTTGACAAATATATCGTATATTTTTCCAATTATATCCAATAATTTTGCCAAATATAGCCCATATTTTAACCTATAGTCTTAGCCCAATATATCCTATAGTTTTTGCCCACAATATCCCATAGTCTTACTGAATAAATCCCATAGTTTTACAAATATATCCCCTTCGTTTTTTGTCAAATATATCCCATAGTATATACCATAATTTTTGCCTTTTATATCCCATAATTTTGCCTAATACATTACTTAGTTTTTGCTTAATATATCCAATGGACCACTATATTGCCTAGTTTTGACAAATATATCCAACAATTTTTAACCAATATATCCCATAATATATCCCAAAAGTTTTGCCAATATATCATAGCTTTTGCGAATATATCCTATAAAATAACCTATAGTTTTAGCCCAATATATCCCATACTTTTTTCCAAATATATCCCATATTATTTCAAAAATATCCTTTAATTTTGCAAATATTTCCAACAATGTTTAACCAATATATCCCATAATATATTCCATAATTTTTGCCCAATATATGTAGTTTTTGCCGAATATATAACATAAAATAACCTAAAGTCTTAGCCCAATATAACCCATAGTTTTTCCTAATATATCCCTCAGTGTTGGCTTAACAAATCCAATTATTGTCAATTATATCCGATAAATATCCCATAGATTTACCCAAAATACCCCTTAGTTTTTGTCTAATATATCCCATAGCTTTTGACAAATATATCCCGTAGTATATCCCATAATTTTTGCCCTATATATCCCATAATTTTGCCTAAGATATCCCTTAGTTTTTGCCGAATACATCCCATAAAATTATCTATCATATTTGACCAATATATCCCATAGTTTTTGCCAAATATATCCCATATTTTTACTAAATATATCTTATAATTTTTGCTAAATATATCCCTTATTTTTTGTCAAATATATCCCATAGCTTTTGACGAATATATCCCTTAGGATATCCCTAATTTGTGCCCTATATATCCCACAATTTTGCCTAATATATCCCATAGTTTTTGCTTAATATATCCAAAGGACCAGTATATCCCATAGTATTGGAAAATATATGCAACCATTTTTAACCAAAATATCCCGTAATATATTCCATAATTGTTGCCCAATATATCCCATACTTTTGGCAAATATATCCCACTAAATAACCTATAGTCGTAGCCTAATATATGCCATAGTTCTTTGGAATATATCCCATTGTTTTTGCAAATATATTCCATAGTTTTTTCCTAATACATCCCATAAAATTATCTATAGTCTTAGACCAATATATCACATAGTTGTTGCCAAGTATATCCCATATTTTTCAAAATATATCCCATAATTTTAGCCAAATATATCCAATAATTTAAAAATATTGCCAATTATATCCCATAATATATCCCATTATTTTACCCAATATATCCCATAGTTTTGCCGAATATATAACATAAAATAACCTAACGTCTTAGCCCAATATAACCCATAGTTTTTCCTAATATATCCCTCACTTTTTGTTAACATATCCAATTATTTAAGAATTTGTCAATTATATCCAATAAATATCCCATAGATTAACCCAAAATACCCCTTAGTTTTTGTTGAATATATCCCATAGCTTTTGATAAATATATCCCATAGTTGTGGCCAAATATATCCCATAGCTTTTGCCAATTATCCCGTATTTTTTCAAATTTATCGCATTATGTTTGTCAAATATATCCCATAATATAACCTATAATCTTAGCCCAATATATCCCATAGTTTCTGCCCTATATATCCCACAGTTTTTCTGAATAAATCCCATAGTTTTACAAATATATCCCTTTAGGTTTTTGTCAAATATATCCCATATGATATCCCATAATTTTAGCTTTCTATATCGCAAATTTTTCCTAAGACATCCCTTAGTTTTTAGCTTAATATATCCAATGGACCAGTATATCCCTTAGTTTTTCCAAATATATCCCATAGCATTTGCCCAATATATCCCATAAAACAACCTATAGTCTTAGCTGAATATATCCCATAATTTTTCCAAATATATCCCATAGTTTTTGCAAGTATATCCCATAATTTTTGCCCAATATATACCATAATTTACCTAATACATCCCCTAGTTTTTGCTTAATATATCCAATGTAGCAGTATATCCCATAGTTTTTCCAAATATATCCAACAATGTTTAACCAAAATATCCCATAATATATCCCATAATTTTAACCAACATACCCCTTATTTTTGTCAAAAATATCCCATAGCTTTTGATGAATATAAATCATAGTATATCCCCTAAGATTTGCCCTATATATCCCACAATTTTGCCTAATATATCCCATAGTTTTTGATTAATATATCCATTGGACGAGTATATCCCAAAGTTTTGCCAAATATATTCAACAATTTTAATCTAATATATCCCATATTATTTCCCATAATTTTTACTCAATATATTCCATAGTTTTTGCCGAATATATCCCATAAAATAACCTATAGTCTTAGCCCAATATATTCCATAGCTTTTGCCCAATTTATCGCATATTTTTATTTATATCTCCCATAACGTTTGCCAAATATATCCCATAATATAACCTATAGTTTTAGCCCAATATATCCCATAGTTTCTTCCCTATATATCCCATAGTCTTTCTGAATAAAGCCCATAGTTTTACAAATATATCCCATAGCTTTTCACAAATATATCCCATAGTATATCCCATAATGTTTGCCCTGTACATCTCATAATTTTGCCTAACACATCCCTTACATTTTGCAAAATATATCCAATGGACCAGTATATCCCATAGTTTTGCCAAATATATCCCATAGCCTTTGCCGAATATATCCCATTAAAGAACCTATAGTCTTAGCTCAATATATCCCATAGTTTTGTAAGTATATTCCATAATTTTACTTAATACATCCCCTAGGTTTTGTTTAATATATCCAATGGAGCAGTATAACCAATAGTTTTGACAAATATATCCAACAATGTTTAACCTGTATATCCCATAATATAACCCATACTTTTAGCCCAATATTTTCCAAAGTTTTTGCCGAATACAACCCATAAAATTATTTATAGTCTTAAACCAATATATCCCATCGTTTTTGCTAATATTTACCATGATTTTTACCAAATATATCCCATAATATAACCTATAGTCTTAGCCCAATAAATCCCAGAGCTTTTGCAAAATATATCCCATAGTGTTTCCGAATATATCCCATAGTTTTTGCAAATATCTCCCAAAATTTTGCCAAATATATCCCTCAGTTTTTGCTTAATAAGTCCAATTATTTAAAAATATTTCCAATTATATCCCATAATATATGAAATAATTTTACCCAATATACACCTTAGTTTTAGTCAATAAATATCAGAGCTCTGGACAAATATATCCCATAGTATATCACATAATTTTTGTCCTATATATCCCATAATTGTATCTAATATAACCCATAAAATAACCTATAGTCTTAGCCCAATATAATGAAACGTCTTCGCCAAATATATCCCATATTTTTTCCAAATACGACTCATAAATTTTGCCAAGTATATCCCATAATATAATCAATTGTCTTAGCCAAATATATCCCATAGTTTTTGCCCAATATATCCCATAGTTTTTCCGAATATACCCGTAGCCTTAATAAATATATCCCATAATTTTTGAGAAATATATATTTTTCCAATTATATCCAATAATCTTACCAAATATAGCCCATTTTATAACCTATAGTCTTAGCCCAATATATCCTATAGTTTTTGCCCACTATATCCCATAGTCTTTCTGAATAAATCCCATAGTTTTACAAATATATACCCTTCGTTTTTTGTCAAATATATCCCATTGTATATACCATAATATTTGCCTTTTATATCCCATAATTTTGGCTAATATATTCCTTAGTTTTTGCTTAATATATCCAATGGACCACTATATCGCATAGTTTTGACAAATATATCCAACAATGTTTAACCAATATATCCCGTAAAATATCCCAAAATTTTAGCCCAATATATCATAGTTTTGCCTAAGACATCCTATAGTTTTTGCAAATATATCCCATAATTTTTGCCCAATATATCCCAAAATTTTGAATAAATTGTTTCTTAATATATCCAATTATTTCAAAATATTGTCAATTATATCCCTTAAATAATCCATAGATTTACCAAAGAGCGCCCTTTGTTTTTGTCAAATATATCCCATAGCTTTTGAAAAATATATCCCATAATATACCCCATAATTTTTGCTCAATATGTCCCATAGGTTTTGCCGCATATATCCCATAAAATAACCTATAGTCTTATCCCAATATATCTCATACTTTTTGCCAAATATATTTCATATTCTTCCAAATATATCCCATAATTTTTGCCAAATATATCTGGAAATATCACCTATAGTCTTAGGCCAATATATCCCATAGTTTTTGCCAAATGCCTCAAAGAATTTTTGCAAAATATATCCCATAATATAACGTAAAGTTTTAGTCCATTTTTGGCTAATATCTCCTCTTGTTTTTCCCTTAATATATCCAATTATTTAAAAATGTTGCCTATTATATCCCATAAAACATCCCATAGTTTTACCCAATATGCCCCTCATTTTTTGACAAAAAAAACACATAGCTTTTGACAAATATATCCCATAGTATATCCCATAATTTTTTCCATTGTCTCCCATAATTTTTCCTAAGACATCCCATAGTTTTTTCAAATATATCCCATAATTTTTGCGGATTATATCCCAAAATTTTGAATAAGGTGTTATTTCAAAATATTGCCAAGTATTGCCGATAGTATATCCCATAATGTTTTCAAAGTATATCCCATAATTTTGCCTAAACATCCCTTAGTTTTTGCTTAATATATCCAATGGACCAATATATCCCATAATATAACCAATAGTGTTAGCCCAATATATCCCATAGATTCTGCCCTATATATCCAATAGTCTTTCTGAATGAATCACATAGTTTTACAAATATAACTCAAACTTTTTGCCCAATTTATCGCATATTTTTATAAATATATCCCATAATGTTTGCCAAATATATCCCATAATATAACCTATACTCTTAATCCAATATATCCAATAGTTTCTGTCCCATATATCCCATAGACTTTCTGAATAAATCCCATAGTTTTACAAATATATCCCATAGCTTTTGACAAAATATATCCCATAGTATTTGCTATAATTTTTGCCCTGAACATCCCATAATTTTCCCTAAAACATCACTTAGTTTTTGCAAAATATATCCAATGGACCAGTATATCCCTTAGTTTTGCCAAATATATCCCATAGCATTTGCTGAATATATCCCATAAAAGAACCTATAGCCTTAGCTCAATATATCCCATAGTTTTTCCGAATATATCCTATAGTTTTTGCCAGTATATCCCATAATTTTACCTAATACATCCCATAGTTTTGCCAAATATATCCAACACTGTTTAACCAATATATCCCATAATATATCCCATAATTTAACCCAATATACCCCTTAGTTTTTGTCAAATATATCCCATAGCTTTTGACAATATATCCCACAGTATATCTCCTAATTTTAGCCCTATATATCCCACAATTTTGCCTAATATATACCATAGTTTTTGATTAATATATCAAATGGACCAGTATATCCCAAAGTTTTGCCAAATATATTCAACAATTTTAAACCAATATATCCCATAATATTTCCCATAATTTTACCCCTTATATCCCATAAAATAACCTATAGTCTTATCCCAGTATATCCCATTGATTTGGCCCTATATATCCCATAGTCTTTCTGAATAAATCCCATAGTTTTACAAATATATCCCATATTTTTCCAAATATATCCCATAATTTTTTCCAAATATAACCCATAATATAACCGATAGTCTTAGCCCCTTTCTGGCTAATATATCCCTTGTTTTCTCCTTAATATATCCAATTATTTCAAAATATTGCCTATTATATCCCATAATACATCCCATAGTTTTACCCAATATGCCCCTCACTTTTTCTCAAGGCCGTTGAGGACAAAACGGCCATACTGGCCTGTGTGGATCAAAATGGCATGTTTCCGAGTCAAAGGAGTTGTTGCATCCGTCGCAGAAGTTGAGTTGGCTTACTGTAGCCAGGTTCCTCAGCATTAAAAAGCATTTGAACGGCATTGTTCAGAAGCTGCTGTGCAGCGGATTAGCTGTTCCTTAAGGGCGTCATAAGGGTCTTCCTCTGGTGTTTTGAGGATAAGATCGTGGACTTCCGTAGCGAATTGGGGGCAAGAGAGGCGACAACATAGTCGAAGCGTGTTTTGTGCGAGCTCATATTACGGGTTGTGAATTAGGCCTCAACTTGGGCGAACCAGAATTGTGGATCAGCAGGCCAAAACGGGGGAATCTTGACGGAAACGGCAGCAAGACTAATGGCTGGTTGCTTTGTCCCTTTGGGTTGCAGAGTTGCCATCGAGATCAGCAGTATCAGGTATAGGACATTGTGGTCACCAATGTGATGCATTATATTATCGTAACACTGCTTAACCTTACTCGAGTCACTTTCGGGTAAAAGAAGATTATTAAGTTCTGTAAAATAACATATATACATCACAGAAAGTTCTAGAAAGCTAAATTACAAACCAACTGATAGAGAAGCAATATAAAATCATCACAGGATGTTTACTATGCATGCAGTAGTGAGTTAGTTACTATGCTACATATATATCCCTTACTTTTTGCTTATTATATCCAATGGACCAGTATATCCCATTGTTTTTCCAAATATATCCAACAATTTTAAACCAATATATCCCAAAATATATCCCATAATTTTGGCCCAATATATCCCATAGTTTTTGCCGAATATATCCCATAAAATAACCTATAATCTTAAGCCAATATATCCTATAGTATTTGCCATATATATCCCATAATTTTCCAAATATATCCCATAATTTTTGCCGAATATATCCCATTTTATAACTTACAGACTTAGCCCAATATATCCCATAGTTTTTGCCCTATATATCACATAGTTTTACCGAATATATCCCATAGTTTTTGAAAATATATCCCATAACTTTTGCCATTTGTATCCTATAAGTTTACCTAATTTATCCCTCCGTTTTCGCTTAATATATCCAATAATTTAAAAATATTACCAATTATATCCCATATTATACCCCATAGTGTAAAGTATATCCCATAATATTGCCTAATATATCCTTTACTCTTTGCTAATATATCCAATAACCTATTGTCTTAGCCCTGTAAATCCCATAATTTTTCCCAATATATCCCATAGTTTTTGCCGAATATATTTCATAAAATCACCTATAGTCTTAGCCCTGTAAATCCCATAGTTTTTGCACAATATATCCCTGTTTTCCGAATATATCCCATAGTTTTTGCAAATATATCTCATAATTTTTGCCCAATTTTGTCTAATATATCCCTCATTTTTTTGAATATATTCAATAATTAAAAAATGTTTGGATTATATCCCATAGTTTTTCCCATAATTTTTGCTGTATAAATCCCGTAATTTTGACTACTATATCCCAAAGTTTTTGCTGAATATATCCCATGAAATAACCTATAGTCTTAGCCCCATATATCCCTTAGTTTTTGGCAATATATCCCTAAGTTTTTGTTAACTATATCCCGTAACTTTTGACAAATATATCCCATAGTATTTCCTTAATGTTTGCCCTATATATCCCAAAATTTTGCATAATATATCCCTGTGTTATTGCTTAATATCTACAATTATTTAAACATATTGCCAATTAAATCCCATAATATATCCCATAGTTTTACACAATATACCCCTTAGTTTTTGTCAAATATATCCCATAGCTTTTGACAAATATATCCCATAGTATATAACATAATGTTTGCCCAATATATCCCATAATTGTGTCTAATATATCCTTAACTTTTTGCTTAATATATCCAATGGACCAGTATATCCTATAGTTTTGCCAAATATATCCAACAAATTTTAACCAATATTTCCCATAAAACAACCCATAATGTTTGCCCAATATATACCATTGTTTTTGCCGAATATATCCCATAAATAACTTAAGTCTTACCCCAATACATCACAAAGGTTTTGCCAAATATGTCCCATAGTTTTCCGAATATATCCCATAGTTTTTGCAAATATTTCCCATAATTTTTGTCAAATATATCCTATAATTTTCCTTAAATATTCCTCCGTTTTTCCTTAATATATCCAATTATTTTAAAATATTCCCAATTATATCCCATAAAATATCCCAGAGTTTTACCCAATATACCCTTTAATTTTTCCCCAACATATCCGAATGCCGAATACATCCCATAAAATTATCTATAGTATTAGAACAATATATCCCCTAATTTTTGACAAATATATCATATATTTTTCCAATTATATCCAATACTTTTGCCAAATATAGCCCATATTATAACTTATAGTCTTAGCCCAATATATCCCGTAGTTTTTGCCCACTATATCCCATAGTCTTTCTGAATAAATCCCATTGTTTTACAAATATATCCCCTTCGTTTTGGTCAAATATAAACCATAGTATATACCATAATTTTTGCCTTTTATATCCCATAATTTTGCCTAATACGTTACTTAGTTTTTGCTTAATATATCCAATGGACCACTATATCGCCTAGTTTTGACAAATATGTCCAACAATTTTTAACCAATATATCCCATAAAATATCCCAAATGTTTATTCAATATATCATAGTTTTTGCAAATATATCCTATAAAATAACCTATAGTCTTAGCCCAATATATCCCATAGCTTTTGGCAACTAAATCCCATAGCTTTTAACAAATATATCCCATAGTATATACCACAATGTTTGCCCTATTTATCCCATAATTTTGCCTAATATATCCCTTAGTTTTTGCTTAATATATCCAATGGACCAGTATATCCCAGAGTTTTGCCAAATATATCCAATAATTTTTAACCAATATATCTCATAATATAACCATAATTTTGGTCAAATATATCCCATAGTTTTTGCCGAATACATCTCATAAAATTTTCTTTAGTCTTAGACCAATATATCCCATAGTTTTGGCCAAATATATCCCATAAAATAACCTATAGTCGTAGCCCTATATATACCACGGTTATTGCCAAGTATATCCTATATTTTGCCAAATATATCCCATAGTTTTTCCAGATATATCCCATAGTTTTTGACAATATATCCCATAATTTTTGCGCAATATATCCCATAGTTTTTGCCGCATCATCCCATAAAATAACCTATAGTCTTATCCCAATATATCCCATACTTTTTCCAGATATATCCCATCATTTTCCATATATATCCCATAATCTTTTCTCAATATATCCCATAATATAACCTATAGTCTTAGCCCCATTTTTTGGCTAATGTATCCCGTTTTTCCTTGATATATCCAATTATTTAAAAGTATTGCCTATTATATCCCATAATACATCCCATAGTTTTACCCAATATGCCCCTCATTTTTTGTCAAATAAATCCCATAGCTTTTGACAAATATATCAATAGTATATCCCATAATTTTTTTCCAGTATATCCCCTAATTTTGCCAAAGACATCCCATAGTTTTTGCTTAATATTTCCAATGGACCAGTATATCCCATAGTTTTGCAAAATATATCCCATAGTTTTGGCAGAATACATCACATAAAATTATCTATAGTCTTAGCCCAATATATCCCAATTTTTTGCTCAATATATCCAATAGTTTTTCCGAATATATCCCTCTATTGTTGCAAATATTTCCCATAATGTTTGCCTAATCTATCCTATAATTTTGCCTAAAATGTCCCTCGGTTGTTGTTTAATATATCCAATAATTTAAAAATATTGCCAATTATATCCCATAATATATCCTATAATTTTACCCAATATACCCCTTAGTTTTAGGCAAATATATGCCATAGCTTTTAACAAATATATCCTATAGCTTTTGAAAAATATATCCCTTAGTATATCCCATGATTTTACCTTATATATCCCATATTTGCCTAATCCATCCCTTTGTTTTAGCTTAATTAAATCCCATAATTTTGCTAAATTTATCCCATATTTTTGCGGAATACATCCCATAATTTATCTATAGTATTAGACCAATATATCCCATAGTTTTTGCCAAATATATTCCATACTTTAACTTATGGTCTTAGCCCAATATATCCTATAGTTATTCCAAATAAATCCCATATTTTTGCAAATATATCCCATAATTTTTTCTAAATATATCCCATAATTTTGCCTAATATATCCCTCAGATTTTGCTTTATATATCCTTTTATTTCAAAATATTGCCAATTATATCCCATAATATAACCCATAATTTTACCCAATATACCCTTAGTTTTTTGGCAAATAAATCCCATAGCTTTTAACAAATATATCCCCATTATATACCACAATGTTTGCCCTATTTATCCCAGAGTTTTGCCAATAATTTTTAACCAATATATCCCATAAAATAACCTATAATTTTGGTCCATAATATCCCATAGTTTTAGCCAAATATATCCTATAAAAGAACCTATAGCCGTAGCCCTATATATACCACGATTATTGCCAAGTATATCCTATATTTTGCCAAATATATCCCATATTTTTCCCAATATATCCCATAGTTTTTCCAGATATATCCCATAGTTTTTGACAATATATCCCATAATGTTTGCCAAATATATCCCATAGTTTTTGCTTAATATATCCTAAAAAATAACCTATAGTCTTAGCACAATATATCCCACAGTTTCTCCCCATATATCCCATAGTCTTTTTGAATAAATCCCATATTTTACAAATACATCCCCTTCGACTTTTCTCAAATGAATCCCATAGTATATTGCATAATTTTTGCCTTTTATATCCCATAATTTTGCTAATACATTTCTTAATTTTTGCTTAATATATCCAATGGACCACTATATTGCGTAGTTTTGAAAAATATATCCAACAATTTTTAACGAATATATCCCATAATAATTCCCAAAATGTTTACCAAATATATCATAGTTTTTGCGAATATATCCCATAAAATAACTTATAGTCTTATCCCAATATATCCCATATTTTTGCCAAATATATCCCATAATTTTACAAATATATCCCATATTTTTCCAAATATATCCCGTAATTTTTTCCAAATATATCCCATAATATGACCTATAGTCTAAGTCCTTTTTTGGCTAATATATCCCCTGTTTTTCCCTTAATATATCCAATTATTTAAAAATATTGCCTATTATATCCCATAATACATCCCATTGTTTTACCCAATATACCACTCTCTTTTTGCCAAATAAATCCCAAAACTTTGGACAAATATATCCCATAGTATATCCCATAATTTTACCTAATACATCCCATAGTTTTGCCAAATATATCCAACACTGTTTAACCAATATATCCCATAATATATCCCATAATTAAACCCAATATACCCCTTAGTTTTTGCCAAATAAATCCCAAAACTTTGGACAAATATATCCCATAGTATATCCCATAATTTTTTTCCAGTATATCCCATAAAATTGCCTAAGACATCCCTTAGTTTTTGCTTAATATATCCAATGGACCAGTATATCCCATAGTTTTGCAAAATATATCCCATAGCTTTTGCCCAATTTATCGCATATTTTTATAAATATATCCCATAATGTTTGCCAAATATATCCCATAATATAACCTATACTCTTAATCCAATATATCCAATAGTTTCTGCCCTATATATCCCATAGACCTTCTGAATAAATCCCATAATTTTACAAATATATCCCATAGCTTTTGACAAAATATATCCCATAGTATTTGCTATAATTTTTGCCCTGTATATCCGTTAATTTTGCCTAAGACATCACTTAGATTTTGCAAAATATATCCAATGGACCAGTGTATCCCTTAGTTTTGCTAAATAAAAATATCTCATAGCATTTGCCGACTATATCCCATAAAAGAACCTATAGTCGTAGCTCAATATATCCCATAGTTTTTCCGAATATATCCTATAGTTTTGCAAGTATATCCCATAATTTTACCTAATACATCCCATAGTTTTGCCTAATAGATCCAACACTGTTTAACCAATATATCCCATAATATATCCCATACGTTTACCCAATATACCCCTTAGTTTTTGTCAAAAATATCCCATAGCTTTTGACGATTATATCCCATAGTATATCCCCTACTTTTAGCCCTATATATCCCACAATTTCGCCTAATATATCACATAGTTTTTGATTAATATATCCAATGGACCAGAATATTCCAAAGTTTTGCCAATCATATTCAACAATTTTAAACCAATATATCCCATAATATTTCCCATAATTTTTACCCAATATATCCCATAATATAACCTATAGTCTTAGCCCAATATATCCCATAGATTCTGCCCTATATATCCCATAGTCTTTCTGAATAAATCCCATAGTTTTACAAATATATCCCATAATTTTTGCCCAATTTATCGCATATTTTTATTAATCTATCCCATAATGTTTGCCAAATATATCCCATAATATAACCTATAATCTTAAACCAATATATCACATAGTATATCCCAAAATTTTAGCCCAATATATCATAGTTTTTGCGAATATATCCAATAAAATAATCTATAGTCTTAGCCCAATATATTCCATAGTTTTTGCCAAATATATCGCATATTTTTTCAAATACATCCCATAATTTTCCAAATATATCCCATAATATAACCTATACTCTTAATCCAATATATCCAATAGTTTCTGCCCTATATATCCCATAGACCTTCTGAATAAATCCCATAATTTTACAAATATATCCCATAGCTTTTGACAAAATATATCCCATAGTATTTGCTATAATTTTTGCCCTGTATATCCGTTAATTTTGCCTAAGACATCACTTAGATTTTGCAAAATATATCCAATGGACCAGTGTATCCCTTAGTTTTGCTAAATAAAAATATCTCATAGCATTTGCCGACTATATCCCATAAAAGAACCTATAGTCGTAGCTCAATATATCCCATAGTTTTTCCGAATATATCCTATAGTTTTGCAAGTATATCCCATAATTTTACCTAATACATCCCATAGTTTTGCCTAATAGATCCAACACTGTTTAACCAATATATCCCATAATATATCCCATACGTTTACCCAATATACCCCTTAGTTTTTGTCAAAAATATCCCATAGCTTTTGACGATTATATCCCATAGTATATCCCCTACTTTTAGCCCTATATATCCCACAATTTCGCCTAATATATCACATAGTTTTTGATTAATATATCCAATGGACCAGAATATTCCAAAGTTTTGCCAATCATATTCAACAATTTTAAACCAATATATCCCATAATATTTCCCATAATTTTTACCCAATATATCCCATAATATAACCTATAGTCTTAGCCCAATATATCCCATAGATTCTGCCCTATATATCCCATAGTCTTTCTGAATAAATCCCATAGTTTTACAAATATATCCCATAATTTTTGCCCAATTTATCGCATATTTTTATTAATCTATCCCATAATGTTTGCCAAATATATCCCATAATATAACCTATAATCTTAAACCAATATATCACATAGTATATCCCAAAATTTTAGCCCAATATATCATAGTTTTTGCGAATATATCCAATAAAATAATCTATAGTCTTAGCCCAATATATTCCATAGTTTTTGCCAAATATATCCCATATTTTTTCAAATACATCCCATAATTTTCCAAATATATCCCATAATATAACCTATAGTCTTAGCCCATTATATCCCATAGTTTTTGCCCAATATTATCCCATGGTCTTTCTGAATAAATCCCATAGTTTTATAAATATATCCAACAATTTTAAACCAATATATGCCATAATATGTCCCATAATTTTTGCCTAATATATCCCAAAGTTTTTGCCGAATATATCACATAAAATAACCTATAGTCTTAGCCCAATATAACCCATACTTTTGCCTAATATATCCCTCAGTTTTAGCTGAATATATCCAATTATTTAAAAATATTGCCAATTATATCCCTTAAATAATCTATAGATTTACCAAAGATAGCCCTTAGTTTTTGTCAAATATATGCCATAGCTTTTGAAAACTATATCCCATAGTACATCCCATAATTTTTGCGCAATATATCTCATAGCTTTTGCCGCATATATCCCATAAAATATAGTCTTATCCCAATATATCCCATACTTTTTGCCAAATATATCTGGAAATGTCACCCATAGTCTTAGGCCAATATATCCCATAGTTTTTGCCAAATATATCCCATAATTTTTGCCAAATGTATCCCATCTTTTTCCATATATATCCTATAATCTTTTCCAAATATATCCCATAATATAACCTATAGTCTTAGCCCCATTTTTTGGCTAATGTATACCCTGTTTTTTCCTTAATATATCCTATTATTTAAAAATATTGCCAATTATATCCCATAATATATCCCATAATTTTACCCAATATACCCCTTAGTTTTTGGCAAATAAATCCCATAGCTTTTAACAAATATATTCCATAGTATATACCACAATGTTTGCCCTATTTATCCCATAATTTTGCCTAATATATCCCTTAGTTTTTGCTTAATATATCCAATGGACCAGTATATCCCATAGTTTTGCAAAATATATCCAACAATTTTTAACCAATATATCCCATAATATATTCCATAAGTTTTGCCCAATATATATATCCCATCCTTTTGTCGGAATATATCCCACTAAATAACCTATAGTCTTAGCCCAAAATATCCCATAGTTCTTTGGAATATATCCCATTGTTTTTGAAAATATATCTCATAGTGTTTGCCAAATACATCCCATAAAATTATCTATAGTCTTAGACCAATATATCACATAGTTTTTGCCAAGTATATCCCATATTTTTCCATATGTATCCCATAATTTTAGCCAAATATATCCCATACTTTAACTTATAGTCTTAGCCCAATATATCCCAAAGTTTTTGCCCAATACATCCCATAGTTTTTCCGAATATATCCCAATATTTTTGCTAATATATCCCATAATTTAGGCCAAATATATCCAATAATTTAAAAATATGGCCAATAATATCCCATAATATATCCCATACTTTTACCAAATATTCCCCTTAGTTTTTGGCAAATATATCCCATAGCTTTTAACAATTATATCCCATAGTATATCCCATACTTTTTTCCCTGTATATCCCATAATTTTGCCTAAGATATCCCTTAGTTTTTACAAAATATATTCAATGGATCAGTATATCCCATAGTTTTGTCAAATATATCCCATAGCCGTTGCCCAATATATCCCATAAAAAACTATTGCCTTAGCCCAATATATGCCATAGCTTTTCCAAATATATCCCATAGTTTTGCAAGTATATCCCAAAACTTTTGCCTTTTATATCCCATAATTTTGCTAATACATTCCTTAGTTTTTGCTTAATATATCCAATGGACCCCTATATCACATAGTTTTGACAAATATATCCAACAATTTTTAACCAATACATCCCATAATATATCCTAAAATTTTTGCCGAATATTTCATAGTTTTTGCGAATATATCCCATAAAATAACCTCTAGCCTTAGCCCAATATATCCCACACTTTTGCCAAATATATCCCATAATTTTGCCAAATATATCCCATAATATAACCTATAGTCTTAGCCAAATATATCCCATAGTTTTTGCCCAATATTATCCCATGGTCTTTCTGAATAAATCCCATAGTTTTATAAATATAACCAACAATTTTAAACCAATATATGCCATAATATGTCCCATAATTATTGCCTAATATATCCCATAGTTTTTGCCGAACATATCACATAAAATAACCCATAGTCTTAGCCCCATATAACCCATACTTTTGCCTAATATATCCCTCAGTTTTAGCTTAATATATCCAATTATTGCCAATTTTATCCCTTAAATAACCCATAGATTTACCAAACATAGAACTTTGTTTTTGTCAAATATATCCCTTAGCTTTTGCCGCATATATCCCATAAAATAACCTATAGTCTTATCCCAATATATCCCATACTTTTTGCCAAATATATCCCATATTTTTCAAAATATATCCCATAATTTTTGCCAAATATATCTGGAAATATCACCTATAGTCTTAGGCCAATATATCACATAGTTTTTGCCAAATATATCCCAAAATAGTTGCCAAATATATCCTATATTTTTCCAAATATATCACATAATTTTTTCCAAATATATCCCATAATTAAACCTATAGTCTTAGCCCCATATAACCCATACATTTTCCTAATATATCCTTCAGTTTTAGCTAAATATATCCAATTATTTAAAAATATTGCCAATTATATCCCATAAATAACCCATAGATTTACCAAAGATAGCCCTTAGTTTTTGTCAAATATATCCCATAGTATATCCCATAATTGTTGCGCAATATATCCCATAGTTTTGCCGCATATATCCCATAAAATAGCCTATAGTCTTAGCCCCATATAACCCATACTTTTTGCCAAATATATCCCATATTATTCCAAATATATCTCATAATTTTTGCCAAATATATCCATATTTTTCCAAATATATCCCATAATATAACCTATAGTCTTAGCCCCATTTTTTGGCTAATATATCCCCTGTTTTTCCTTAATTTATCCAATTATTTAAAAATATTGCCTATTATATCCCATAAAACATCCCATAGTTTTACCCAATATGCCCTGATATTTTGTCAAGTAAATCACATAGCTTTTGCAAATATATACCATAGTATATACCATAATTTTTTTCCATTATATCCCATAATTTTGCCTAAAACATCCCATAGCTTTTGCAAATATATCCAATAATTTTTGCGGAATATATCCCAAAATTTTGAATAAGGTGTTATTTCAAAATATTGCCAATTATATCCCATATTATATCCCATAATTTTACCCAATATACCCATTATTTTTTGGCAAATATATCCCATACCTTTTTACGCCTATATCTCATAGTATATACCATAATGTTTCCTTTTAATATCTCATAATTTTTGCTTAATATATCCCATAGATTAATATATCCAATGGACTAGTATATCCCATAGTTTGCCAAATATGTCCAACAATTTAAAACCAATATATCCCAAAATATTTATATTATATTTTGCCCAATATATCTCATATTTTTTCCAAATATATCCCATAATGTTTGACAAATATATCATATATTTTTCTAAATATATCCAATACTTTTGCCAAATATATCCCATAATATAACCTATAGTCTTAGCCCCATTTTTTGGCTAATGTATCCCGTTTTTTCCTTAATATATCCAATTATTTAAAAGTATTGCCTATTATATCCCATAATACATCCCATAGTTTTACCCAATATGCCACTCATTTTTTGTCAAATAAATCCCATAGCTTTTGACAAATATATCCCATAGTATATCCCATAATTTTTTTTCCAGTATATCCCTCCTTTTGCCTAAGATGTCCCATAGTTTTTGCTTAATATATCCAATGGCCCAGTATATCCCAGATTTTGCCAAATACATCCAATAACTTTTAACCAATATATCCCATAATATAACCCATAATTTTGGTCCAATATATCCCATAGTTTTTGCCGAATACATCCCATAATATTATCTGTATTCTTAGACCAATATATCCCATAGTTTTGGCCAAATATATCCCATAAAATAACCTATAGTCGTAGCCCTATATATACCACGGTTATTGCCAAATATATCCCATAATTTTGCCCCATATATCCCATAGTTTTTCCGGATATATCCCATAGTTTTTGACAATATATCCCATAATGTTTGCTGAATATATCCCATAGTTTTTGCTTAATATATCCTATAAAATAACCTATAGTCTTAGCACAATATATCCCATAGCTTTGCCCAATTTATCGCATATTTTTTCAAAAGATAATGCATAATGTTTGTCAAATATATCCCATAATATAACCTATATTCTTAGCCCAATATATCCCATAGTTTCTGCCCTATATAACCCATAGTTTTTCTGAATAAATCCCATAGCTTTAAAAATATATCCCATTAGGTTTTTGTCAAATATATCCCATATTATATCCCATAATTTTAGCTTTCTATATCCCAAAATTTTTCCTAAGATGTTCCTTAGTTTTTGCTTAATATATCCAATGGACCAGTATATTCCATAGTTTTGCAGTATATATCCCATAGCTTTTGCCCAATTTATCCCATAATGTTTGCCAAATATATCCCATAATATAACCTATATAGTCTTAATCCAATATATCCCATAGTTTCTACCCTATATATCCCATAGACTTTCCGAATAAATCCCATAGTTTTACAAATATATCCCATAGCTTTTGACAAAATATATCCCATAGTATTTGCTATAATTTTGCCCTGTACATCCCATAATTTTTCCTAAGACATCACTTACTTTTTGCGAAATATATCCAATGGACAAGTATATCCCTTAGTTTTGCCAAATATATCCAACACTCTTTAACCAATATATCCCATAATATATCCCATAATTTACCCAATATACCCCTTAGTTTTTGTCTAATATATCCCATAGCTTTTGACGAATATATCCCATAGTTTATCCCCTAATTTTAGCCCTTTATATCCCACAATTTTGCCTAATATTTCCCAAAGTTTTTGATTAATATATCCAATGGACCAGTATATCCCAAAGTTTTGCCAAGTATATTCAACAATTTTTACCCAATATATCCCATAATATAACCTATAGTCTTAGCCCAATATATCCCATAGATTCTGCCCTATATATCCTATAGTCTTTCTGAATAAATCCTATAGTGTTACAAATATATCCCATAATTTTTGCCCCATTTATGGCATATTTTTATAAGTATATTCTATAATGTTTCCCAAATATAACCCATAATATAACCTATAGTCTTAGCCCAATATATTCCATAGTTTTTGCCAAATATATCCCATATTTTTTCAAATATATCCCATAATTTTCCAAATATATCCCATAATAGAACCTATAGTCTTAGCCCAATATATCCCATAGTTTTTGCCAAATATATCCCATAGTTTTCCAAATATATCCAACAATTTTAAACCAATATATGCCATAATATGTCCCATAATTTTTGCGCAATATATCCCATACTTTTTGCCAAATATTTCCCATAATTTTTGCCAAATATATCCCATCTTTTTCCATATATATCCCATAATCTTTTCCAAATATATCCCATAATATAACCTATAGTCTTAGCCCCATTTTTTGGCTAATGTGTCCCTTGTTTTTTCCTTAATATATCCAATTATTTAAAAGTATTGCCTATTATATTCCATAATACATCCCACAGTTTTACCCAATATGCCCCAATAAATCCCATAGCTTTTGACAAATATATCCCATAGTATATCCCATAATTTTTTTCCAGTATATCCCATAATTTTGCCTAAGACGTCCCATAGTTTTGCTTAATATATCTAATGGACCAGTATATCCCATATCCCAAGCCCCTCTCTTTTTGTCAAATAAATCCCAAAGCTTTTGACAAATATATCCCATAGTATATCCCATAATGTTTTTCCAGTATATCCCATAATTTTGCGTACGTACTACTTTTATGTACTAATTGTATGTACTAGTAGCTAGTTACATGTACTAGTGGTATGTACAAGTTGTATGTACTAGTTGTATGTATTAGTTGTAAATATGTACTAATAACTAGTTGCATATAATAGTTGTATGTACTAGTTGTTTGTACTGGTAACTAGTTGTATGTACTAGCTGCGTGTACTAGTTGTATGTAGTTATATATACTACTTGTATGTAGTAGTTGTGCGGATTTTTTGTATACTAGTTAAATTTACTAGTTGTAGCTACTAGTTTTATGTAGTAGTTGAATGTACTAATAACTAAATGTGTGTAGTAATTGTATGTACTAGTTGTATGTTCTAGTTGTATTTACTAGTTTTATGTACTAGCTGTATGTACTAGTTGTATGTACTAATTGTATATACTAGTTGTATATACAAGTAAATAGTTGCCTGTACTAGTTATATGTCCTAGTTGTATGTACTAGTTGTGTGTAATTGTTGTATGTAATTGTTATATGTACTATCAAATCTAGATCTAGATCTACTACATACAACTAGTGCATACAGCTAGTACATACAACTAGTACATACAACCAATAGATACAATTAGTACATATAACTAGTACACACAACTACTACATATTACCAGTATACATAAATAGTATATACATCGAGTGCATAAAACTAGTGCATACAACTATATAGTTAATAAAACTAGTACATACAATTAGTACATAAATCTAGTACAAAAAACTAGTACATAGCTAGTCTAAACAACTAGTGCATACAACTACTAAACAGAACTCGTTCATATCTAGTATACTATTGGTACATACAACTGTTACATACAATTAGTGCATACAATTACCACATACAACTTGTACATACAACTAGCACCTACAACTACCTAGTAATAGTACATTAGAACTAGTAGGTGCAATTAGTATACACAACCAGTATATACATACAGCTAGTACATACAACTTGTACATACAACTGATTCATATCTAGTGCATACAACTAGTACATATAACTAGTTAACAAACATATAACTAGTACATGCAAATTGTAAATACAACTCAACTACTATATACAACTAGTACATATAACTAGTTAATACAACTAATAATTAAAACATATAACTACTACATACATTTAGTAAATACAACTAGTACATACAACTAGTACATACAACCAATAGATACAACTAGTAAATATAACTAGTACACACAACTACTACATATTACCAGTATATATAAATAGTATATACATCGAGTACATACAACTAGTACATACAAATATATAGTAAATACAACTAGTACATACAATTAGTACATACAACTAGTACATACAACCAATAGATACAATTAGTACATATAACTAGTACACACAACTACTACATATTACCAGCATACATAAATAGTATATACATTGAGTGCATACAACTAGTACATAAAACTATATAGTTAATAAAACTAGTACATACAATTAGTACATACATCTAGTACAAAAAACTAGAACATAGCTAGTCCAAACAACTAGTGCATACAACGACTAAATAGAACTCGTTCATATCTAGTACCTACAAATAGTACATACAATTAGTACATACAACTACCACATACAACTTGTACATACAACTAGCACCTACAACTAACTAGTAATAGTACATTTTAACTAGTAAGTGCAATTAGTACAAACAACCAGTATATACATACAGCTAGTACATACAAGTGGTGCATATACTTATTACCTACTCATATAATTAGTAAATATAAATAGTAAGTACAACTAGTACATACAGCTAGTGCATACAACTAGTACATATAACTAGTTCACAAACATATAACTAGTACATACAAATAGTAAATACAACTCAACTACTATATACAACTAGTACATACAACTAGTTCATAAAACTAGTACATACATCTAGTATATAATAACACAACTAGAACACACAACTAGTTCATACATCAAGTGCATACAATTAGTACACATAAATAGTACACACAACTAGTACATACAACTAGTACATATAAATAATATTTAGAACTAATACATACCTAGTACAAATAACTAGTGCATAAACTAGTAAATATAACTAGTGCTAGTGCATAGAACTAGTACATACAACTAGTAAATATAACTACCGCACATACATATAACCAATACTATTACACAAACGTATAACTAGTACATACACATATAACTGGAACTTATAAATAGTACATACACATAGTACATACGAATAGTACATAAAAATATTACATATAACTTGAAACTAGTACATATAAGTATTTCATAGAATGAGTACATAATACTAGAACGTACAACTTGTATATACAACTAGTAGATAGCTACTACATACAACTCTTATATATGTACCACTAATACATACAACTCGCACATAACTAGTACATATACCTAGTACATACAACTGGTATCTAGTACAAACCACTAGTGCCTACCTAGGTCCTAGTATAACTAGTATTTGAACCTATATTTAGAACATACAACTCATACATACAACTAGTACATACTACTATTACCTACATCTAGTACATATAAATAGTACTTGCATCTAGTATATACAACTAGTACATGCCCAAAGAACGTATTCTTAAAAAGACAAATACCAGCCCTAGGAAATCCCCCTTTTTAGACTTAGATATAACCATTACTAACAATCTATTTATCGCTAAAGTATATGATAAGCGAGAGGACTTTAACTTTGATATAGTAAATTTCCCCCATTTAGATAGTAATATTCCTAATACCCCAGCCTATGGTGTCTTTATTTCACAACTAATTAGGTATTCCAGAATATATAGTGACTTCTCCAGTTTTCAGTCTAAAAGTTTGCAGTTATGCAGTAGGCTTATTAAACAGGGTTTCAAATACTTGAAGCTAAAATCAACCTTTAAAACCTTCCTATCCCGGCAGCCTCTAGTTAGAATCAAGTATAAGCAAAAAGTAGCTAGTATGCTTAAGCACTGTCTGGTGTTACCCCATATTGTGTTACCCCACCTCCAAAGAAATGTTACTACTAGAAGACCTAAGGGGAGACTTATGTAATATGTCCTACTTGTGTCTATAGTTATGCTGAGTCTGTTTTACCTATAAGCAAGATTACTAATAGATTTATAATTAATTCATAAAGTTAATTGGACCTACATTCCTTTCATAAAATTAAATTTCATCATGTGTCTTAGTTAACACCTAATTTAACTTTTGGCGCCAAACTAGTGTATATAAGGCCCCTAGATTTAGCATAGAGAGCCAAGGATTCACAGAAGATCAAGATAAAGAAAAAGATAAAGACTCCCAGGATCACTGATGAAGGGTGGCATTCCCAGAAACGGCTGTCTGACCCAGTGGAGAAGAAGATGAAAGAAGGGAAAAGAAGGAAGAAAAGACTTCTGTATCTTCATCTAAAGCTCTCTTTAGGTTTAGTTCCCCTATAGGCTCGTTTTATAGAATAGGCATATAGCATGTAGGAAAATGGTATATTAGATTTTTCATGCAATTAGTACATGCAACCAATAAATACAACTAGTACATACTACTACCACATACAACTAGTAAATACAACTAGCACCTACAAGTAAATTTAACTAGTAGGAGTACATACAACTAGAACATGCAATTAGTACATGCAACCAGTTCATAAAGCTACTACATACAAGTAGTACATATACCTGGTACATACACATATAAATAGTACATATCAATAGTACGGACAACTAGTACAAATAACTAGTACATACAACTAGTATATGTATCTAATACATACAAATATAACGAGTACATATAAGTAGTACATACAACAATTACACACAACTGGTCCATTTAACTAGTACATACAACTAGTGTCTAGTACATACAACTAGTACCTACCTAGTACCTAATATAACTAGTATTAGAATCTACAAATAGAACATACAACTAGTACATACAACTACCACATACAACTAATACATACATCTAGTACATATAAATAGTACATGCATCTAGTACATACATATAGTACATACAACTAGTACATACAACTAGTACATATAACTAGTACATATAGCTACTACATATGAATAGTTCTTATACACATAACTAGTACATAACAATAGTACATACAACAAGTAAAAAATTAGTCACTAGAACATACAACTAGTACATACAATTACCCACAACTGTTACATGCATGTAATACATATAATAAATACAAACAACTAGTACGTACAACTAGTAAATAGCACATAAAACTAGTACTTCCCTGGTACCTAGTATAACTAGTATTAGAACCTACAACTAGAACATACATCTAGTACATAAAAATACTACATACAACTACTACATACAACTTATACATACAACTAGTGCATGTTACTAGTACACACAACTATTACATATATCTAGTACATACAACTAGTACATACAACTAGTTAATACAACTAGTACATACAATTAGTGCATACAACAAGTACATAAAACTAGTACGCAGGTCCTACAAACAACTAGTGCATACAACTAGTACATACAACTGGTTCATATCTAGTACATACAACTTGTACATACAACTAGTACCTACAATTAGTACATACAACTACCACATACAACTAGTTCCTAAACCTAGTACCTATAACTAGTAAATATAACTAGTAATAGTGCATACAACTAGTACATGCAATTAGTATATACAGCAAGTACATACAGCTAGTACATATAACTGGTACATACACATATAAATAGTACATATAAATAATACGTTCAACTAGTACATATATCTAGTTCATACAAATATAACGAATACATATAAGCAGGGCATACAACTAGTACATACAACTAGTACATGTAAATAGTACATACAACTAGTACATACAACAATTGCACACATCTAGTACATATAACTAGTACATACACCTAGTATCTAGTACAAAGAACTAGTGCCTACTTAGGTCCTAGTATAACTAGTGCCTACCTAGGTCCTATTATAACTAGTGCCTACCTAGGTCCTAGTATAACTAGTATTAGAACCTAAATTTAGAACATACAACTCGTATATACAACTAGTACATACAACTATTAGCTACATCTAGTACATATAAATAGTCATGCATCTAGTTTATACAACTAATACATGCAATTAGTACATGCAACCAATAAATACAACTAGTACATACTACTACCACATACAACTAGTAAATACAACTAGCACCTGGGAGTAAATATAACTCGTATTAGTACATACAACTAGTACATGCAATGAGTACATGCAACCAGTACATACAGCTACTACATAAAAGTAGTAGATATACCTGGTACATACACATATAAATAGTACATATAAATAGTACGTATAGCGCATTTCACCATAAATGTAAAATATACAGTAGGCATATATAGACTGATGAAAAGTGGTGAATTTAAAATTTACCGGCAGTTTCACCATGGCAACCGTTGTATTATTTTCCAGTAACCATGGTTACGACTGTAACTTATGCGACATATGTTGCTATGATGATAATTGTTGCGCAATCATGTAAAAATGGTATTAATCAAAAAAGATCTTAGAGGTGAACGTTATTCTCTGGAGAATTATTGGATCGATCTGTAACTTTCAGCGAAGAATCATCATCAGAGGAGCTAAACTTCTACAGAAGACTTTCCTTGATTTAGATCACGAAAGGTAAGATATTATGGATTTTACGGGTATTAGGCTGTAACGGGTTTGCTAAGGTTTTGTCTTCATATCATCTTCTTTAAGTCTAACTTCTAGAATATAAATGACTATTAAAAGTACTAAAGTATTACGGATCGATTTTGTTTATTTCGATTTCTGTAAAGAAAATATGAGGCTTTGAATTTCGGACTTGTAAACGATTATGACCCTCATCAAAACATGTGGTTTCAAGTAACCAGCATGTGCTAGGCTACTTATAAACATACATTAAGGCTCAAAAAGACTCATATAAGTCTAGTAGAATTTCCTGAAATGTACAATTTAGGGATGCATGTCTTATCCAATTATCCTGAGAATTTTTGGGGCGCCACAGGCGCCCCTATATTGTTTTCAGAAATTATGTTAACGTATGGCTTCCTGTTCGTAGTCTTGTATATATATATATATATATCTGTCAAAAAATGGCGGACGTTCGGCTAGCTTTCGTTTTCTAGCTTAAAATTAGCTTTCTCTTCCTTAGCGTAGAACAGTGAACGAACGAATTGGACTTAAAAACCACCTTTACTAATACTATGTAACGTAAAGCTTGCGTAAAAACGTTTTCTACGAGATATGGCCTTGAAAAATTGACGGTCAACAAGAGTCGATCGGAAATCGGTTAACCGGATATCTATGAGAAGCAGCCAAGTAGTTTGAGTTTACTTAGGGGCGCCTGGCGCCCCACGAGTTTTTTAAACTCGAACTACTTGTTAATAAAATATTTTGATAAATAGTTAATGATGATGATGAAGTCAATATGATGATGGTATGCAAACTGATTAGGCTATATCTTGAGGATAGTGATATTTTGTATAGTGATTCTGCTTATATAGTATATTTGCATGTCAATGGTATATATCTAAAGGTACAAATTAACTTTCGTTTGTAGGAACTCTTCTGTGGGACTTATATTCTTTAACTTTGATATCTGCATCTTTTCCAGTCATTTCACCTTCTATGTAGGCTCGATTGTAATTTCTACACTTGCGAAAATACTTCCTGATCGTGTCCAAGGAAACTGAGTCAAGAGCATCTGGAACTACTCTTCTCAAGCCTGACATGGAGTAATCACAGTTAGCCCTTGCATACTTCTTTGCTTTACCCCAACATCTTTCGATGGGGTTCAGCTCAGGATGGAACTAAATGGATCAGTAGTAGGGAACTTAAGGTACATGTTTTACAGTGGAAAATGTGCAAAGCATGTACTATCCAAATTGAATAATTACCTTGGGGTTGAAGAGGCATCTGTGATGCTTTCCCTCAAGAAACTGCTGTACACTGGTTTTCTCGTGTTTGAAGTCAGGAAATTCCTGCATCCTCTTCACCATCTCCAAGCGATTTAAGCCATCTGTATTAACGCCGCGTTCTCTAAGGATGATGTCTAATCCCTTTGGAGTTCCATCCATGAACACCATTGACTGGGGAGTGCCGTCTGGAAGCCTTCCTGGATGCATCTTTGGTTGCTTCCCTCCTGGTTTGACATTCATTCGAGAAGCAACCAAAGCATCTTCTAAGTAAGCCTGATGTCCACTGCTGTGGTCGAAAATCCAAACCAGGTCATACTGGTCTGAAGGATACTTATACTCAGCGATGCGTACAGCCTTTCAAACACTTCTCATGAATCTCTCATTGTCCCAGTAGCCGTCTCGCTGAAATTCCAGCATATCTCGTGCCTCCCTGGGAAAAGAGATAAATTCTCTTCTTGCATCCTCAAGTTGCTGCTGAGTTAGGCGAAGGTATCCTCCAAATTCTTCTATATAGTCACTAATCATAAGTCCTCTGCCCTTTCCTTTTGGTCGTATTGCTCCTCTGCCTTCTGGATCCACCCAAGTAGTGCCTTGGGCATCATTAGCATTGAAAACGGTCTCATCATGATACAAGAAGATGACATAGCGCGACTTTGATGGATCACCAGAATTCCATGAAGCAATCCCGTCTTCACAAATTGGAGGTGGTAAATGAACGGACTCCAGAAATCGCAGTTTCTGGAGAAAGGACTTCCTGTACTCTACGACATCTGGTCTCTCATGCCCATCTGTGTAGCCTTGGTGATAGGGACGACTAGTAAACCCCAACTTTTTCATATAGTGGAAAGCTGTCACCTTTGAGATTTCTTTGGGAAATTTATCATCAAGGTTAAGCGTTGGCAAATATTCATTTAGCCAGGAACAAAACTTGGCTGATGTCAAGTTAAATTTCAGCAAATGTACCTTCTCTCTCAACCACCTGACCAACTTCCTGCAAATATCTTCTTGATCTAACAGTGATGGTCTTGCGTACTTTCCCCTTCTGTCAGCAGTTATGCTTCATTTACCCTTGTTGAAATTGTTATGCCACCTAGTGATGGACCTCTTCTCCATTTGAAGAGCTGCAGCTGCACTATTTGCTGAGTCAGTCTTTCCCAAACTGTGAAAGTGGTGAAGGTGATCATACAGCATTGAGCCAAGGATTTTGCGATCAACTGTTGGTAGCCTTTTTACCCAATCCTGGTAGATGGGCTTTGCTTGCTCATATGAAAAACCTTCAGCTACTTCATCATCACTGTCAACCTAAAAGATTTAATTTGTCATAACTATTAACAGTTTTCTGTTATATTTATTTTTGTAAAATTAATTATTTGTCAGAAGCTGTGCTTTATAGTTACCTCATCCTCAGAACTTGATGATATTGCATATGCAAGTGGACTCAGTTCTTGTTGTGGATCTAAAATCTGCTCACTAGCTGAAGTGGATGGACCAGCTGATTGCATTACTTCAGTAGTAGTGTTATCAGTCTCAGCTATAGAGGTAAGCCTAGGATACCACCTGGAGTGTGATGCCATTCTTGGTCTTTCGACCAGTTTCTTCTTCTTGCTGCATCTAGACACTGGAGAAGGTGTGTTCCTCTTTGTAGAAACAATCTCCTGTAAATCTGAAGTGGGTGTTGTAGGGGAATCTTCCGTATCGCTTCGTAAGTCGTCGGTTGCTGTTTTTCGATCGATTTCAGACATTGTTTGCCAGAAAATAAGCTTTTAGCATTATCAATCCCTTAAGAAGAGGTCGCTTAATATTTAAATGAAGCGTTGTCAACGTACGTTGCATCTAAGATACGAAAAAGCTTACTAGTAAGTGTGTTTATATCATCGTGAATTGCCTGACATTTTAATGACCACAGTTTAACGTAATTTCGTTGCGGTATACCTCGTTTTATACCTAATTAACTATGCAAACGTAACCACATCGCGCAATCTGATTGGCGCTTTTAGGTGGATCGCTTTCGTTGCCCGTTTCTCCGTACTCGAAGTATCTACGAGAAAATCGAAAACAATTTAAGATTTCTGAAGCTTTGCTCTCTAGTTTGATACCCAACTTGGTGGGTATATTCAAATGGCTGATCTTCGCCGTGCTATTACATTTTTTTACATTTATGGTGAAATGCACTATACAACTAGTGTAAATAACTAGTACATACAGCTAGTACATATATCTAATACATACAAATATAACGAGTACATATAAGTAGTACATACAACAATTACACACAACTGGTCCATTTAACTAGTACATACAACTAGTGTCTAGTACATACAACTAGTACCTACCTAGTACCTAATATAACTAGTATTAGAATCTACAAATAGAACATACAACTAGTACATACAACTACCACATACAACTAATACATACATCTAGTACATATAAATAGTACATGCATCTAGTACATACATATAGTACATACAACTAGTACATACAACTAGTACATATAACTAGTACATATAGCTACTACATATGAATAGTTCTTATACACATAACTAGTACATAACAATAGTACATACAACAAGTAAAAAATTAGTCACTAGAACATACAACTAGTACATACAATTACCCACAACTGTTACATGCATGTAATACATATAATAAATACAAACAACTAGTACGTACAACTAGTAAATAGCACATAAAACTAGTACTTCCCTGGTACCTAGTATAACTAGTATTAGAACCTACAACTAGAACATACATCTAGTACATAAAAATGCTACATACAACTACTACATACAACTTATACATACAACTAGTGCATGTTACTAGTACACACAACTATTACATATATCTAGTACATACAACTAGTACATACAACTAGTTAATACAACTAGTACATACAATTAGTGCATACAACAAGTACATAAAACTAGTACGCAGGTCCTACAAACAACTAGTGCATACAACTAGTACATACAACTGGTTCATATCTAGTACATACAACTTGTACATACAACTAGTACCTACAATTAGTACATACAACTACCACATACAACTAGTAAATATAACTAGTAATAGTGCATACAACTAGTACATGCAATTAGTATATACAGCAAGTACATACAGCTAGTACATATAACTGGTACATACACATATAAATAGTACATATAAATAATACGTTCAACTAGTACATATAACTAGTACATACACCTAGTATCTAGTACAAAGAACTAGTGCCTACTGAGGCCCTAGTATAACTAGTGCCTACCTAGGTCCTAGTATAACTAGTGCCTACCTAGGTCCTAGTATAACTAGTATTAGAACCTAAATTTAGAACATACAACTCGTACATACAACTAGTACATACAACTATTAGCTACATCTAGTACATATAAATAGTGCATGCATCTAGTTTATACAACTAGTACATGCAATTAGTACATGCAACCAATAAATACAACTAGTACATACTACTACCACATACAACTAGTAAATACAACTAGCACCTAGGAGTATATATAACTAGTATTAGTACATACAACTAGTACATGCAATTAGTACATGCAACCAGTACATACAGCTACTACATAAAAGTAGTAGATATACCTGGTACATACACATATAAATAGTACATATAAATAGTACGTACAACTAGTGTAAATAACTAGTACATACAGCTAGTACATATATTTAATACATACAAATATAACGAGTACATATAAGTAGTACATACAACAATTACACAAAACGTGTCCATATAACTAGTACATACAACTAGTGTCTAGTACATACAACTAGTACCTACCTAGTACCTAATAAAACTAGTATTAGAATCAACTAATAGAACATACAACTAGTACATACAACTACCACATACAACTAATACATACATCTAGTACATATAAATAGTACATACACATAGTACATACTACTAGTACATACTACTAGTATGTACAACTAGAAACTAGTACATACTACTAGGTCATAGAATGAGTACATAATACTAGAACAAACAACTTGTATATGCAACTAGTACATAGCTAATATTTATGAAAAGTATATACATACAACCATAAACTAGTATAAACAACTAGCTCATAGAACGAGTAGATAATACTAGAACGTACAACTTGTATATACAAGTAGTACATAGCTACTACATATAAGTAAAGGAAACTAGGACATATAACTAATACATTCACCTACTACATATAACTAGTACATACACATATATCCAATTATTATAAATAGTACGTGCAACTAGTACATACACCTAGTTCATAAACCTAGTACATACAACAAGTACATACAACAAGTACCTTCCTAGTACCAAGTATAACTAGTACAAGAACCTACAACTAGTACATTCAACTAGTACATACAACTAGAACATAAAACTAGCATATACATACAACTAGTACATATAATTAGTACACACACCTACTACATATAAGAAAGACATAAAAATATAACTAGTACATATAAATAGTACAAACAATGGGACCCTTTAATGGAGTTCGGCAGCCATTTTTAACCCTAGGAACAGTCTTCGGTACAGATTCACAACCTATATTTTTGAAATCGGCAGCCATTTTAACTTGGAGATAAGTCGTAGAGTTTCAGGGACACTTTTATCAAGTTCGGCGGCTATTTTTATCCCAGGACTGGTCTTTGGTATTCCATATTTTCGAAATTTGTAGACAATTTTAACTCAGAGATAGGTTTTAGAGCTTCGGGGAACCTTTAATCAAATTTGGCGGCCATTTTTAACCTAGAAACGGTCTTCGGTATGCTTTTATAGCCCATATTTTCGAAATCAGCAGCCATTTTTAACTCGGAGATAGGTTGCATAGCTTCGGAGACCATTTAATTCTGTTCTGCGGCCATTTTTATCCTATGAATGGTTATTTTTACGCTTTCATAGCCCATATTTTCGAAATTTGTGGACAATGTTAACTCAGAGATAGGTCTTGGAGCTTAGGGGACCTTTAATCGAGTTTTGAGGCCATTTTTATCCTAGGAACAGTCCTTGGTACAGCTTCATAGCCAATATTTTCGAAATCAGCAGCCATTTTTAACTCGGAGATAGGTTATATAGCTTTGGGGACCATTTAATCGAGTTCTGGACCATTTTTATCCTAGGAACGGTTTTTGGTACGCTTTCATAGCCCATATTTTCGAAATCGGCGGCCATTTTTAACTCGGATATAGGTCGTAGAGCTTCAGGGACCCTTTCATCACGTTAGGCGGCCATTTTATCCTAGGAACGGTCTTCGGTACATAGGCGCCATATGACTGATCTGCATGTTTTACGTTTTTTATAAACACTTTTATGAGCAAGTTTTGTTGTAACAGAAATGATTTGCTACGTTAAACTAGTATACATCGAAGCACTTATTTATATTTCAGCGAAATCTAAAATTTGAATGAGATTGAACAACCAATATCGAAGATATAACATGTTAAAAAGGGCCGATTTTAAAACTCTAAAACAAAAAGCTAGAACTATGTTCTACACTTCATTGAAAAGGTTACTTGTATGCTTACAAAATTAAGAAGTCCGTTTCGATTCGCCCATCCGTTAAGAAGAAAACTGGGAAAATACACTTTTAATAGGTTAGTAAATGCTATTTAATCTTTCATATCTTGGGAAATAAAGCTCAGGCGCCAACGGACTTCTTAATTTTTCTAAATGACACTCACTGAATCCATTGAAGCTGACTACACGACTATGACGATCTTCTAACTTAAGCGCATAGGCAATTTTCCTTCGCTTCTGCAAAAGACGAGATTTCATTTAAATCATATTCATTAGCAAATAAGTATATTCATGGGATGATTTACACATTTGAAACGCAAACAGTGAAATTTTTATAGCCGGATGTTAATATTGCGCAAATCCTAAGTTGTGTAACTGGGATATTATATACATGTATAGTATTTGTTGACTCGAGGATCGCCGTAAGGTGTTTTTCACACTAATTATCGCCAATTTTCGAATTTTCGTCTACAACAGAGAAGATTATGCCCCCCCAAAAACGCCAAGAGGGATAACAGTTGATAATCAGATTACTCTTAAGTTCAACTGCAGCTTTGCAAGAGTTGCTGCATACGAACTATTCGTTAACAAAAGGTACGTAAAAAATAAGTAGTCCACGATAGCTAGAGAAGTGAATCATGTTATAGCTAGCGCTACTATGCAAAGAGCCCTGAAAAGCCGTTTTCACTCATATTAGACATAAATTGTATAATACAATACGTACGAAGTGAGACGATTAAATAAAACATTAATAAGATACAAAGTAAGACGATTATAAGACAAGGATACGAAGCGAGACGATTATATACGATACGTAAAGCAATTAGGCTAAAGGATGCCTGCTGTTTTAAGTCTATATCCTATAACCAATTTAACAATGGACGATTTCAAATAAATAAATAAATAAATAATGCAAAAATAAATTTAAAAAATCTTTGTCTTGCATATTGGCAACCTACAGAATAGATCAGATAGTTTAACAAATGAAACTCATTGAAATTATTATAGACATATTCACAAAGACAGGAAAAAGCAAATTCTCCAACAAATGATGAAGCCACTCCAACTCAGGAAACCACAAAATAAGGTACAGAAGACACTCAAACAGAACTTACCTACAAGCAAAACATACAAAGGTTCAGAGATTTATTTAGCAGCCCCAAATTTGGACTAGACGATTCTATGTTTACAGACTATTACTCCCTTAAGTCCACTCCTTTTGACAAGTTACTTGAGAATATTCTAAAAGGTTTAAAAAGTGGCTGGAGATCGTCTAAGGCTAGGGAGACTTATCTAGAAACTTTCCCCATAGTGATATGGGAGGCTCTAAGTGAATGTAACAAAATAAGACATTCTCTGAGCTACTGTGAGGCCTGCTGCATGGAATACCTGTCAGTACAAGAGGTTTTCCCACTTAAGCCTGTATTCAATAGTTGCAAACCTAACACGGAACACAGAGAGACTACCATAAATAGTCTTGTAGATGGCATAAGTAATAATCCTGCTGCTTGTACTAGAAAAGCATTACAGGTGCTTAACACTAGTGTAGCCTCTTCCACAGGAAAGAGCTTCAATACACTGGTTGACCTACACGACAAAAAACTAAGTTAAGGGAATCTGCCAAAGAAAAATTGCAAAACAATATTGAATTGCTAAGCAAAATAAGAGATAATGCTAATAGTTTCTATAAACAAAATGCAGCCTTGACTATGTTAGCAGAAAATGAATCAAAACGTTCATACAACAGAAAAAGAAAGGCTTTGTACTTTCAGGAAAATGTGTGTGACACACCAAAAAGGAAAAAATCATATTTAAAGGGACGAGTTGCTGAAACCGTCCTCCAAAAACTAACTAAAGCTATTGAAGGAGAAAGGACTATTCAATGGAAGTCGTTTGCTTCAGAATGTGGACTGAACAGTTCAGATTCTGGTGCAAGAGTCAAAATATTTGCCATGGAAAATGGTTTGAATATAACTAAACTAGCAGGGGAAACAAAATCCACTGAAACAAAAAGGCATAGGAGAATATTACCAAAGATGCCTGGTAGTCACGGCAGAATTTCATTCCCCAGCCCTCCTAGCTTAGATGAGGTCAATAAGGACATAGCAAAAATGTTAGTGGAAGGTCAGTTGAATGTTGGGCAACCTTGTGCACCAATGGCCTTAGAAAGGTACATGCCTGATGGTAATATACAAATAGTCCAGGCTCATGGGAATAAAATTCCATTAACAGAGCTACGCCAGAAACTATTGGACAAACATAGTTAATATATTTTTTTTAGTTCAGTTAAATCTGGGAGAAGTATCTCCAGCAGTCCTTGTCATGCATTACCTTCCACAAGTCTTGTCGATCCTCTCTCCTCATGCCACAGTCTCTCAGGATGGTGTCAGAGTAAGTTTGCTTAGCCCCCTTGCCATGTCTAGTCTTTGCTTTTGGCTCCCACATGACCAGCTGACATACTGGTTGTGGGGTATAGCTGTTCATGCGAGTGCAGGGGCCAGCAAACTTGAGTCTCTTAGCTCGAAGACTCTCTGTCACTGGTTGGATGCTTCGATACACTTGGGCATTGGTCTGGTGGTCTTGCCATTTGATCCCTAGTGCGTATCTTAGCAACCGAGTGTAGGTGCCATCCAGTGCTCTCTCTAGCCCCTTAGTCAGTGTCCATGCTTCTGCTCCATAGAGCAGAAGAGTCTCTACGGTGGCTTGAAAAAGACGTACCTTCATTTTGTGGGACACATTTGACTGCCAGACCCTGTACATTCGCTTGCATGCCTGCCAAGCTTGAGCTCGTCGTACCTCGAAATCTTTACGCGAAGACACTACCCAGCTACCTAGGTAAGTCATCCACACGGGCAATGGGACCTTCAACCACTGTTAGCCCTGGGTCAGACTTGAAGTCACCCACTAGCATGTACTCTGTCTTCTTCCGATTGATCTTCAGACCAGCAGGCAGAGCCTCCTGTTCCACAGCAGTGAGTAGAGATTGAGCATCCACATGATTGTGTGAGAGCAAAGCAATGTCATCCGCAAAGTCCAGGCCTGATACTGCATATGCGGGGAAAGTTGTACGTGATCGAGTACCCACACGCGGACTGATGGTAAAGCCGCGAGTGTTGTCTGGTATGGCACGTCTCAAAATATAGTCCACCACCAGTACACCAGAGTGTCTCCTTGCAGTACCCCAGCAGATGGGTCTGCCTCTCCATCTTTGGTGGTTACTACTGCCTTAGCTCCGTAATAGAGTGCCATTATCGCATTATTCAGCTTCTGTGGGATACTGTATGCAGCCAGTATGCTGTTCAGCGCTGGCCATCTGATGGAATCAAATGCCTTTCTGAAGTCAATGAAAGTGATAACAAGGTTCACCTGCTTGGTCTGACAACCCTCTATCAGCCGTCGCAGTGCGAGCACATGCTGTGTAGTGGATCTGTGTGGTCGAAAACCATTCTGGTTGGGTCTGAGGTGGGAGTTCAGGACACTGCAGATTCTACTTAGAAGGATGCAATTGTACAGTTTTGCAGGGATGGACATCAGGGCTATGCCTCTGTGGTTGGTTCGCATGGACAAATCTCCTTTCTTGGGAATGGGGATCAAAGCACTCAAGTGCCATTCTTTAGGCACTGTGCCAGACGCATAAACAGCATTGAGTACTTCGAGGAGCTCTTCACGTAGCTCAGGCAACTTCAATGACTCAGCTGTGACTTGGTCCAAGCCAGGAGCACGACCAGGCCTGAGTGCTTTCACTGGTGAATCCAGTTCCTCAATGGTGATTGGACCTTGCTCAAATTGAGTGGGTACTTCAAACACTGGCTCACAGGAGAAGGATATTGTGGTGGCATTAGAATCAGGAGGTGACAAGAGAGTTCAAAATGATTCCGCCACCCATGAAGTCATTCAGTAGGGGAATCAGCAGGAATGATGTCCCAAACTCTCGCCTTCCTTCCAGTGAGAGTATTGATCAAATTCCAGGCAGCCTTGTGCCGAAGTGCCTCATCACAGCACTCGACTTCGCTCAACATTGATTGATAGGACTCTTCATGCTTTTCAGTGTGAAGATCAGATAGAGATCGAGCTGTAACTTCAACCTTCTTCCTGGCTGCTGCACTACTCCTGTTTTCTTGCAAGGCTCTGCGGGCATGCACTAGTTGTTGACGGGATGCTTGGATGTCTTTGTCCTCAGCCCAAGGTGTTGCTCTTTGCCTGGTTGTTAGAGCTGGAACAGCTGTGGTTGCACTTCTGATGGCTTTGGCAAACAGCGAATACTTTATCTCTCCGTTGGCTCCACGACAGGAACCCTTGACATGACAAATAAATTCAGCACGGTGTTCCTGGCTTTGGTAGAGTGTTTTCCAGTCAGGGCGAGTACAGCATGGAACTTTGGTCTTCTTTGTTGCTAAGTGCCAGCGGCACTTGACAATCAGGGCTGTGTGATCAGACTTAACATTGTGCACTTGCTCACTCTCACAGTCAAGGAAAGATGAGCACCACTTTCGCCATACAAGAATGTGATCTAGACATGCCCGTCTGCCTCTAGGTCCATTGAAGGTGACTAAATGGTACCTAGGTTTTTGGAATTTGGTGTTTATAGCCACCAAGTCTGCTCCATCTGCCAAGTCTCGTAGTAGATCTCGGTTGCGATTCAGTTTCTGTTGTGGGCAATGCCTTGAACCAGCATCGCCAGGTGCAAGAGTGGCATTGAAGTCCCCACATACCAGCAGCATGTGGCGCCTAGGAGTTGTCACAATGTTGTCAGACAGATGATGGTAAAAAGAATCTGCCTCGTGGAGATCAGACGAAGAGGTAGGGCTGTAGATGGAAAACATGACTGTCTGCAGTTGACCACCAGATGAGAGTTGTAGGCGCAAAATTCTTGGTGAGAACATGTTGTAAGTATCGATGGCATGTCTCACCTTTGGACTGACAATGAAGCCTACTCCTCCCATGCCTGCAGCTGATGCTGAGGCAGCTAGTAGCAACCAACCTTTCCCAAGCTCGAGGTGTCTCACAGGATCTCCAGTGTCAAAGAGAATGGGATGTTCTTGTATGGCCAAAATGTCTACATTGTTTGCTGAGGCATACGCCGCCAGTTCGCTCCTCCGCCAAACAGGTAAAAGCGTGCGACAAGTGAAGGACCCCAGTCGACACACATTCCTTTGGGATACACCACCACCACCACCATTACCTGCAATTTGCTTGTTCTGCTTGGAGAAATTCTCTTTCTTGGCTAACCCACCAAGTCGAAGAACAGGGAGGGAATGTTAAGCGGGATCGCCACTTCCTCACTCCAACCTGCGGAAGAGCGCATGTCGAAGTCTTCACGTCGCCTGCCGATGGTCCTTGACCCTGGCGGCTCGTCGTTGCGACTGAACGCTTTCCACGAGGCGCCCCCCGTTTTCTTCTCGCCCGCTTGGTCACCGCAGTGTCTGTAGCAGCAGAGCGTGGTTCAGCCGTTGTACCACGAGTAGGTGGGGTGAGCTGGGAGGCAGTAGGCATGATGGAAGAGCGCTGGTGGAAATGCTGTCCGCCTACTTCAGAAAATGCGATGGTCGACCATTTTCTCCAACTAGTTAATATATGAGAATAGCTACTGATGAGGAAATTACAAAAATGTCTCTTACCTCTCTTAGATCAGAAGTTAGCAAATACATTAGTAATTGTGAATCCCTTTCTAGACCTGAAATAGAACATACATTCAAAAAATTGCAAAGAAAGAGACACCGAATAATGTGGCATGACCATTCTACTTTACTTTCCTTTGGTCTCTTACTGATAACAGTTAAAACTGCATATGATCCAGCAGTATTTTATACAAATTCTGAAGTTCCTGTTAAAAAAAGGAAGCTATCAATTCAGGAAATAGTTGAAAAACCTGAAATTCACCTTGTTGGTGTTTCAACTTCTAGTCACAGCTCACAAGCTAATTTTATCTCCGACAGGTTAGATTGCTTATCAGAGATTAGTGAGAAAGTAAAAACGTCTAAAGGAATTGAGATCACTGATGTATTACAGTTATTGGTGATAAGCCTGCAGTCCAGTTTGAACACGGGACCCAACAGGGAGGAAATTATCCTTGTAGCTATGGTGTACACCTTAGTAGATTCATAGATCAAGCTGTACCACTAAGACAACCTCCTAGGTCACTGACTGAAATGTAACTCTTAGCAATTGGTGGTAATGCTGGTAAGCAGCCTAATTCAATAAACCTTTTGATAAACTTAAAAAGAAAGAGTTACTAGAAGAGCTTAAAAAAAGAGGTTTTATGGACATTTATTACTTTACACAACCTCAGCTAGAAAACAAACTTGGAAATGAATTAAGGGTGTTCAAAGAGTTCCAACTTTACTTTAGCCCTATCCCATGGAGTCTCTAAAAACTGTAAACTTACAAAAATTTTGTGTATTAGACTGTGAGCCTCTTCATGATTTCAAAGGGTATGCCATGCATCTAATTACTGAGACCTCTAAGAGCCATCACTTGCCTATATGTTAGGGCTTACATTGTTAGGGCTCTTAAGGGTCAACATGTTTCAGGATGTGATATTAGGTGTGCTGTTATACATATTTATCAAATGTTATCAATTGCTAGAGAAAGTTGGAAAATCCAAACACTGTTTTTGACTCTAGTTCAAATAAGCCAATGTCTTTATTCTGAAGATGTTGAGAGGTGCCCTAAACAAATATTGAGATTTTACAACTGCTGCTGGCTACATCATGAACTAAGTGTGGATTTATTCCCAAACCCACATGAAACTGCCTTACATGGAGTCTATTTCCATGCCTTGTTAAATCATGGCCCTGTTCAGCAAGAGATTATCAATAATAGGTCTGTCAAAACTGAAAGTGAAGAGCAGATCTTCCAAAAGGCAAAAAGGTGTGTAAGGGATACTAGTAATAGAAAATCAGACACTCTGATTCCTAATCTGCTGATAGGATTAGAGGCCAAAGAGATATTATATGGCTCAACCTCGGTAACTGTGCATGAAAGTGATACCAGAGTCAAACAGGCTGCACAATTTCTAAAACAATTCAGTGGCACTGAAGTACCACTCAAATACATAAGAGAGAGGCCATACAGCTGGCAAGCACATTTGGAAAGAATAGCACCTTTCCTAACACCTGGTAAAGGTCAGTGGTGGGACATTAACCAAAGTGAGTCAGACATCATCTTTCATGATGGTGACATTCATCCTAATTATATAGAGAAGGGACCTAGCCTTTTACATTTTAGGGATTCTACATTACAAGATGTAGTCACACAGGCTAGAGGTGAATGGCTCCAACTGTTAAATGGAAATGTTGATATTCCAAGTTTTGAGATAAAAATTTACAATGAACAGGGCCAAGTAACAGAAACAATTCCTGGACATCTACTAAATGTTAGAGGTTATGGTAGTCATATGGATGAAATGGACATCTGTACTAACGAAGAGCCAGATGATTGTAGTACATCACCTCCAAAATCCAACTTAGAAAAAGCATTGATGTACCATTAAGTACAGATAGCTCCAGTCAGGGTCCATCTATGTCTACCCCCATTACCCACTATCAACCACAATTGCAAACTAATATTGCAATCAGTCCTATAACTGAAGAAGATGGTAGAAACTGGGAGTCTGAGCCTACAAAAGAAGAAATGATGTATGCCAATGTATGTACAGACACTACAGGTGAATGCTATACTTCTAGTTTGGCAAGGGCACTTCACCAAGTACTTGGTCCATCAAATGAATTGCTAAATTGGACAGGTGTAGAAAACAGCTAAAAGTACTTAGGCCAATACCCCTAGATATTAGGCAAACCCACAAGCTTAAGGTAGATACCAAAAAAGAATTGGACAGGTTGATTCAAGCCAATATAGGTGAAAAAGACCTATCAACAGAGAATGATGACATATACAAGGCAGTAGAAAAAAATTTAGAAGAACTGTGAAGCTACTAAGGGAGTTTAGGCTAGAGCCTGAATAGTGCTATAGTGTACTGATGGTGGTACCTGATTTGGAGTGGCAGTGGACAACCAACAAGCAACACATCAAGTTCAAGTTTAAAGATGCAGTAAGTAAATAACATCTGCTAAGTACACAAAGTTGCCATACCTTTTTGTAACCCGTGTACACAGGATGGAACAACATTGGGAGACGTGTTCAACACTACAATATAATACAATACATATTCATTAATATGGCTTCAAACAATACAATAATAATTATTTAGTATTTTTGTACCATACTTCATTAGCTTTTCCTTTAGACACACATTATAATAAATATTTCATGTGTTAATTATGGCTGTATTCATAGCCAGTTAATGCATGCTTAGGTGATGAAACATCATCAGTTTAAGCTAATCTGATTGGTTCTTTAAGTCACAACTTCATTGGCTAACACAATTTTCATGGTATCCTACCCTAATCATTAATCTGATTGGATAACTTACTTTCCAAGGTATCCTCCTAACAAGTATATATAGAGATGACTAAAGACAGAAATCATATTGAATAGAAAACAGCTAAAGAAATAAGACTCTAAATAAAGGAAAATGGATACTATCAGTCAACAGCAGGGAGATTCCCATCAAGAAGTTACAGAAAGCCCTATAAATGGCACAATCAGCAACAATACTTAAAGAGAAAAAATAGAAAAAACCAAAGGGAGTAAATTCTTTGATTACAATGAAGGTGGAAGAAGAAGTCAGCAGAAGAATGAAAATAGAAAAGCAGAAGGCTGAAGAGGAGAAGAAAAAAAGAGAAGAAGAGAGGCAAAAAGAAGAAGAAATAAAAAGGATAGAGGAAGAAGTGCAGAGGAGACTAGTTGAAGAAGCACGAAAAGAAAAGGAAGAAAAGATACGAATGGAGCAGATAAAGGAGGAAGAGAAGGAGAAAAAACAAAAGGAAAAGGAAGAACAGGAAAATCGGGCTCAGCTATTGAAAACACTAATTAAGGAAGTCCTCAGAGAAATAAATAACAAATAGGAACTATACTACTAACTTAAAACTTGCATGTCTATTACATATTATATTTTACATTATAACTTTTATTATACATCAAGTCCCAGTCAAGTCCATCTTTTGAATGTAATGGCTTTAAAAAGCCTTTTAATAAAAATAAAGGCCCTAAGCATCAAATAAACAACATATATATAAACCAAGTATAATAAACTGATAAAATATCAGTATAGTCCTTTGTCAGTTGTGGCTTTGAAAAAAAAGCCTTTTGATGATATCCAAGTAACACATGCTATCAATAACACGGAAAGTACTTTAAAACGACAATATAAAAATGGGCCAGAATACCTTTAATAAAATACACACAAACAATATGAAGGAACAGAATATACATTTCCTAAAGGCATTTACTAGAAGAAATATGAACAAACGGCGTGAACTAAAACTATGAAGCCCTTAAAACAACAGTGTGTCAAAGTAAGAGCGAACTCACCGATTGAAGGGCTAAATTCTTCACTGACTGGCGAGGCTTCTTCTTCTTCGCTGGCAAGGCTTCTTCTTCGCTGGTGAGGCTTCTTCTTCGCTGGCGGGCGAGGCTTCTTCTACTTCGCTGGCGAGGCTTCTTTTCTGCTGACTGGCGAGGCTTCGATTAGTCACACACAACGTGTTTGAGATTGAATACCTGGTAACGCTTGGTTACGGTTTTGATTTCTTCCGGTATGTAAACGATAACACTAAATAACGCATTCACTCTTAAAGATTGAAAATGAAAATTCTTTATTAATTAGCGCTTGTTACGTGCTGATTGCTATAAGGCAGCCTATCCCTAAGAAACAGCCATAAGGTACCAGTGTACGGCTTTATAGCCCATGTTTTCAAAATTGGCGGCCATTTATAACTCGGAGATAGGTTGCAGAGCTCCAAGGACCCTTTAATCGGGTCCGGCAGCGATTTTTATCCTCGGAACAGTCTTCTGTACGTATTCATAGCCTATATTTTTGAAATCAGTGGTCATTTTTAACTCAGAGATAAATAATAGAGCTTCGGGGACCCTTTAATCGCATTCGGCGGCCATTTTAACCTACGAACGGTCTTCGGTACGGCTTTATAGCCCATATTTTCAAAATTTGTGGATAATTTTAACTTAGATATAGGTCTTGGAGCTTCGGGGACCATTTAATCAGATTTGTTGGCCATTTTTAACCGAGAAACAGTCTTTGGTAAGGCTTCATAGCCCATATTTTCGAAACCAGCCGCCATTTTTAACTCGGAGATAGGTTATATAGCTTTGGGAACCCTTTAATCGAGTTCGGCAACCATTTTTATCCTAGAAACAGTTTTGGTACGCTTTCATAGCCCATATTTTCGAAATCGCCGGCAATTTTGAACTCGGATTAGGTCGTAGAGCTTCAGGGACCTTTTAATCGCGCTCGGCAGCAATTTTATCCTAGGAAAGGTCTTTGGTACGGCTTTATTGCCAATATTCTCGAACTTTGCGTACAATTTTAACTCAGAGATAGGTCCTGGAGTTTTGGGAAATTTTAATCAAATTTGGCAGCCATTTTTCTCCTAGGAACAGTCTTCGGTACGGATTCATAGTCCATATTTTTGAAATCGGCGGCCATATAACTCGGAGATAGGACGTAGAGTTTCGGGGACCCTTTAATCAGCTTATGCGGCAATTTTTATCCTATGGACGGTCTTCGGCACAGCTTCATACCACATACATTCAAAATCGGTGGCCATTTTTAACTAGGAAGTGGGTCGTAGAGCTTCGGGACCCTTTAATCGGATTGGGCGGTCATTTTTATCCAAGAAGTGGTCTTTGGTACGGCTGTAACCCTAATATTTTAAAAACCGGCAGCCATTTTTAACTCGAATAAAGGTCGTAGGACTTCAGGGACCCTTTAATCAAGTTCGGCGGCCATTTTTATCCTGGGAACCGTCTTTCGTACGGCTTTATACCCATTATTGCGAAATTGGCGGCCATTTTTAACTGTGATATTTTGTAGAGCTTTGGGGACCCTTAAATCCGGTGAGGCAGACATTTTACCCTAGGAACGTCTTCGGTCCAGCCTAATCGCCAATATTTTCGACATCGGCTCTCATTTTTAACTCAGTGATAGGTTGTAGAACTTTGGTGACCCTTAAATCGGGTGTGGCGGCCATTTTACCCTCGGAACCGTCTTCAGTACGGCTTTATAGCTCATATTTTAGTAATCTGCTGCCATTTTTAATGGGGAGATAGGTCGCAGGGGTTCGAGGACCCTTAAATCGGGTTCAGCCGCCATTTTTATCCTAGGAAAGGTCTTCGGTACGGCTTCATTGCCTATATTTTCGAAATCGGCGACCATTTATAACTCCGAGAGAGTTCATAGACGCTTAAATTGGGTATGTTAATCATTTTTACCATCGGGAGAGTCTTTGTTAGAGTTGCATATCTCAAACTTTTGAAATCGGGGGCCATTTTTATTTACAGACAGGTCGTAGTGCTTCTGGGACCCTTTATCGAGTTGGACGGCCATTTTTACCATTGGTAAGGTCTTCTGTACGGCTTCATAGCCCAAAGTTTGGAAATTGGCGGCCATTTTTACTCGGGAATAAGTTGTAAAGCTTCAGGGACCCTTAAATGCAGGTTCGGCTACATAAAATTAGAACACACAACTACTACATACAATTAATACTACAACTAGTACTGTTTGTACTAGTTGTAGTACTAGTACTACACTGGTACCTTATGACTGTTCCTTAGGGATAGGCTGCCTTATAGCGATCAACACATAACAAGCGCTAATTAATAAAGAATTTTCGTTTTCAATCGTTAAGAGTGAATGCGTCATTTAGTGTTATCGGTTACACACCGGAAGGAATTTAAAATTGTCCATTGTTAAATTGGTTATAGCATCCTTTGGCTTAATTGATTTACATATCGTATATAATCATTTCGCTTCGTATCATTGTCTTATAATCGTCTCACTTCGTATCCTATTAATGTTTTATTTAATCGTCTCACTTTGTACGTATTGTATTATACAATTAATGTAAAGCTATAAAATGATTCACTTCTCTAGCTATCGTCGAATACTTACTTTTTACGTACCTTTTGTTAACGAATAATTCGTATGCAGCAACTCTTGCAAAGCCGCAGTTGAACTTCAGAGCAATCTGATTATCGACTGATATCCCTCTTGCCTTTTTTGGGGGGCATAATCTTCTCTGTTGTAGACGAAAATTCGAAAATTGGCGATCCTTAGTGTGAATAACACCTTACGGCGATCTTCGATCACTTGCGTCAACATACATACATACATGTATATATCCCAGTTACACAACTTAGGATTTGCACAATATTAACATCCGGCTATAAAATTTCACCGTTTGCGTTTCAAATGTGTAAATCATCCCATGAATAAACTTATTTGCTAATGAATATGATTTAAATGTTAAGAAATGGTGTCTGTTGCAGAAGTGAAGGAAAATTGCCTATGCGCTTAAGTTAGAAGATCCTCATAGTCGTGTAGTCAGCTTCAATGGATTCAGTGAGTGTCATTTAGTAAGAATTAAGAAGTCCGTTTGCGTCTGAGCTTTATTTCCCAAGATATGAAAGATTAAATAGCATTTACTAATCTATTAAAAGTGTATTTTCACAGTTTTCTTCTCAACGGATGGGCGAATAGAAATGGACTTCTTAATTTTGTTAGAATACATTGTAACCTTACCAATAAAGTATAGAACGTAGTTCTAGCTTTTTCCTAGACTAAGCGCATAGTGTCTGAGAGTTTTAAAATCGGCCCTTTTTAACACGTTATATCTTCGATATTGGTTGTTCAATCTCGCTCAAATTTTTGATTTCGCTGACATTTAAATAAGCGCTTCGATGTATACCAGTTTAAGTTAGCAAATCGTTTCTGTTAGAACGAAACTTGCTTTTAAAAGTGTTTATAAAAAAAACGTAAAAACACGCAGATCAGTCATATGGCACCTGTGTAGTGCATACAACTAGTACTACTCCTAGTACATGCAGCTAGTACATACAATTAGTACATAGAACTAGTTCAAACAGTTAGAACATACAACTACTACATACAACTAATACCTATAATTCGTAAATATAACTGGTACTAGTACATACAACTAGTGCATAAAGCTAGTACCTACAACTAGTAAATATTACCAGTACTAGTACATAAAACTAGTTATTAGAACTGGTACATGCATCTAGTACATAACTAATACATACAGTTAATACATAAAACTAGTACATACAACTAGTACATACAACTAGTATATACAACTAATACATACAACTAGTATATAACTATATAGTACAAACAACTAGTACATAAAACTGGTTCATACAATTAGAATATACAACTAGTACATCCAACTAATACCTACAACTAGTTACTAGTGCATAAATCCAGTTCATACAACTAGTACAAATAACTAGTACATACAACAATTACACACAATTAGTAAATACAACTAGAAATAATAAAAATTTTATACAAAAATAGTGAAGATGTAGGGATGGCACAAAAAGTAGAGAAACAAGAAAGGGATGTTACACAGTGAAGCATTAGCTATGCATGAATCATACAACACCCTTGCTTGTAGGATTCATGTATAGCTAATGCTTCACTGTGTAACATCCCTTTCTTGTTTCTCTACTTTTTGTGCCATCCCCACATCTTCACTATTTTTGTAGAAAATTTTTAATATTTCTAGTTTCTGTACTTTTTATGGAGTATGGGCTAGGAATTATAATTTTATCCAATTTTGGTTTCTCAATCTTCGACTGATTATGACGTCATTAAAATGGCGAAATTATTGAGGCCTTGACTCTGGGGCCATGAAAACCGTCATACTCAATAATAGCGTTATCGCTCTCGTTCTACAAAAGAATACAGCTCGGAAAATTTGCAATAATTTCGTTTAACAATTAGTCCAAAAGCTTGTATAGTTTTTTAGTTATGGCTGACGAAGAATAAGAATAAGAAGAATATGAAGACGACGAAAATGGGAATTTTTAAAGTTTATTATTTCGCCAGAGGGACATATTCGCTTACCTTTAAGGTCTATTTAGAGTATGTATATTATATATTTAGCTATACATAGCCTTGTTTTGTCGATTTTCGGCCTATTTCGGGATTTTGCTCCTATACCGATGTATGGGGAAAACGAAAAAAACGCACCATCCCTACATAGGGAGTACTACCGTACTCCCTGATTAGTACATACAACTAGCAAATACAACTAGTACAAACATCTATCACATACAATTATTAAATACAATTAGTATACACAAAACTTACACACAACTAATACATACAAGTAGTACTTATAACTACATACAACTAGTACAAACAATTAGTATATACAACTAGAAAATACAGATTGTTACTAGTACATACAACTAGTCAATACAATAAGTAAACACAAGTAGTACATACTACTAGTAAATACTGCTAGTACATACAACTAGTACATAAAACTAGTTACTACAAATAGAAAAGTACGTACAACAATTACACACAACTAGTACATACAACTAGTACATAATACTACATACAACTAGTACAGTATATACAACTAGGACAGACAGATAGTTACTAATAAAAACAACTGGTATATACAATTGGTACAACTAGTAACTACAACTAATATAAAGAACTAGTACATACAACAATGACACACAATTAGTAAAAACAATTAGAACATATAACTAGTACATACAATTAGTATATACATCTAGAATATAGTACATAAAACTAGTACATACAACTAGCACATAAAACTAGTACATACAACTAGTACATACATACAGTTACTCGTACATGCAACCAGTACACAAGAAATACAAACAACTAATAACTACAACTAGTACAAATTAGTAGTACATACAAAAATTACACACAACTGGTACATACAAGTAGTACATACAACTAGTACATACAATTAGTAACTACAACTGGTAAATACAACTAGTACATACAATTAGTACATATAACTAGTACATTCAACTAGTTACTAATACATACAACTAGTACATACAACTGATAACTATATACAACAAGTAAACATAATGTGTACATCCAACCATTACACACATCTGGTACATAAAGGTAGCATATATATCTGCATACAACTAGTACATACAAATAGTACATACAATTAGTACATACAGAGAGTTACTAGTACATACAGTTAGCTTCTAGTACATACAACTAGTACATACAACTAGTTTATCTAACTAGTACATACAACTAGTTACTAGCACATACAGTTAGTTTCTAGTACATACAATTAGTACATACAACTAGTACATACAACTAGTTTATCTAACTAGTACATACAACTAGTTACTAGCACATACAACTAGTACATACAACTAGTCCATACAACTATATAGTACATACAATTAGTAACTACAACTAGTAAATATATCTAGTATTTACACCTAGTACATATAACTACATACAATTAGTACATACAACTATTACACCCAAGTAGTAAATACCGATTGTTACTAGTACATACAACTAGTTCTCCTATTTTTTCCATACATACAACTAGTACATAAAAGTACTACATGCAAATAGTGCATCCAACTACTACATACAACTAGTTACTAGTACATACAACTAGTACATACAAGTAGTATATACAACTAGTACATTCAATTAATATGTACAACTAGTACTATTACTAGAACAAAGAACTGGTACATACAACTATTATACACAACTGGTTCCTACTACAATCATCCAATATGCACATCTAGTAAATAGGATGAGTTACAAGTACATACAACTTGTAAATATAACAAGGACATACGACTAGAACATACAATTAGTATCAAGTACATACAACTAGTACATAAAAATAGTACATTCAACTAGTTACTAGTACATTCAACTTTTATATACAACTATTATAAATATACAACTAGTACATATACTTACATACAACTTGTATATACATCAAGTACATACAAGGAGTACATATAACTAGTACATAAATCTAGTTACTACTAAACACACCTAGTACATACAACTAGTACATACAAGTAGTTAATACAGATTGTTACAAGTAGCACATAGAACTAGCACATATAACTAGTACTCATAAATTGCACATACAACTAGTACATCCAACTAGAAGCTACAACTGGTATATAAAACTAGTACATACAACCATTACACACAACTAGTACATACAAGTAGTACATATATCTACATACAACTAATACATACAACTAGTGATTACAATTAGTACATACAGAGAGCTAATAGTACATACAACTAGTACATACAATTGGTACATACAACTAGTACATGCAACTAGTACATCTAACTAGTACATACATGTAGTAACTACAACTAGTAAATATAATTTGTACATACAACTAGTACATTCAAGTAGTAAAAACAGATTGTTACTAGTACATACAACTAGTTCATACACCTAGTACATACAGCTAGTACATATAACTTATACATTCACTAGTTACTAGTACTTACAACTAGTACATGCAACTAGAAGCTACAATTAGTACATAAAACTAGTGCATAAAAATAGTATATACAACTAGTACATACAACTAGTATATCTAACTAGTATATAGAACTAGTTACTAGTACATACAACTAGTACATACGACTAGTTCTTACAACTAGTACAAACAACTAATACATACAACTAATACATACAACTGGTAACAAGTACATACCACTAGAACATGAAACTAGTAAATATAACTAGTATATACAGCTAGTACATAAACCTAATACATAGAACAAGTGCATTCAACTAGTACATGCAACTACTTACTAGTACATACAACTAGTACATACAATTAGTACTAATTATTAATATATATACAACTAGCATATATTATTAGTTCTTACAACAATTACACGCAAGTAGTATATACAACAATTACACACGAGTAGTATATACAACCAGTACATATAACTACATACAACTAGTACATACAACTAGTAAATACAAACTGTTACTAGTACATACACCTAGTACTCACAACTTTTAAAGACTACTAGTACCTATAACTAGTACATGCAACTACTAAATACAGATGGATACTAGTACCTACAATTAGTACTTACAATTAGTACAAACAGCTAGTAAATACAGATTGTTACAAGTAGTTACACCTCGTACATGCAACAAGTACATACAACTAGTACATATATCTAGTACATATATCTAGTTACTAGTACATACAGCTAGTACATAAAATGAGTACATAGAACTAGTACATACAGCTAGTACATAAAACTAGGATATATAATTAGTAATACAACAATTACACACAACTAGTATATACCATGATAAGCAAAAGTATTCACTGGAAGATATTACGCCAAACCAGCCAAGGGACCGAAGTCTAATCTTGGCTGGGGGACCGAAGTCATATTAAAAATGGCAACCAGTGATCACCTCCCAGTCATCCAAGATGGAAAAAAATTCATCAAAGAACCACAGACAGCTGTTTCGCCCTCATTTGGGCTCATCAGTGTGGTACACTTCAATGATGGTGAGTTGGATGACCATCTTCACTTATTAATCAGCCACAAGTGAAACACTTGTGGTTTCATAATAAGCAAAGATGGAGGGCTGCAGTCTAAGCGAGACCGAGCGCTCACAATAAAAAAAAATACCACTTAGTACATACCACTAGTACATATAACGACATACGACTAGTACATACAACTAGTACATACAACTAGTACATACAACTGGTACATATAACTAGTAAATGCAACTTGTAAATACAGCTTGTTACTAGTACATACAATTAGTACCTACAACTAGTACATACAGCTAGTACATACAGCTAAAACTTATAACTAGTACATACAACAGGTACATACAGCTAGTACATACAGCTAAAACTTAGAACTAGTACATACAACTAGTACATATATCTAGTTAATAGTACATACAACTAGTACAAACAACTAGTACATAAATTAGTAACTACAACTAGTAAATATAACTGGTAGATACACAAATTTAGTACATATAACTACATACAACTAGTTCAAACAATTAGTACATACAACTAGTAAATACCACTAGTACATACAACTAGTACATAAAACTAGTACATAGAAACTGGTACACACAGCTAGTACATACAACTACTTCAAACAACTAGTTTGTACAACTAGTAAATACAACTAGTACATACAGCTAGTACTTAAAACTAGTACATAGAACTAGTACATACAGCTAGTACATACAATTAGTTACTATATAGTACATACAACTAGTAAATACAACTAGTACATATAACTAGTACATTAACAAGGAGGTCGAGTTTAAAAAATTCGTACGACGCCAGGCGCCCCTATGTAAACTCAAACTACTTGACTGGTTCTCATAGATATAAGGTTAACCGATTTCGATCGACTCTTGTTGGCCGTCAATTTTGCAAGGCCATATCTCGTAGAAAACGTTTTTGCGCAAGCTTTACGTTACATAGTATTAGTAAGGGTGGTTTTTAAGTCCATTTCGTTCGTTCAATGTTCTACGCTAAGGAAGAGAAAGGTAATTTTACGCTAGAAAACGAAAGCTAGCCGAACGTCCACCATTTTTTGAGAGATATATATATACAAGACTACGAACAGGAAGCCATACGTTAACATAATTTCTGAAAACAATAAAGAGGCGCCGACGCCGCCCCAAAAAACTCACACAAATAGTACATACAAGTAGTACAAATAACTATATACAGCTAGTTCCAACAACTAGTAGATACAACTAGTATACACTGATAGTTACTAGTACATACAACTAGTACACACAAGTTCTGCATACAACTAGTACATAAAACTAGTAAAAACAACCGGTACATACAGCTTGTACATAAAACTAGTACATACAACTAATACATACAACTAGTTACTAGTTCGTACATCTAGTTCATACAACTAGTACATATATATTACAAGTAGATACAACAATACACACAAATAGTCCATACAGCTAGTATATACAACTGGTAAATACAGATTGTTACTAGTTCATACACCTAGTAAAAACAACTAGTACATGTAACTAGTACATGCAACTAATTACTAGTACATACAACTATTATATACAATTAGTACAAACAACTAGTACATACATCTAGTACACACTACTAGTACATATAACTAGTGAGTACAACTACTCAGTAGAACATATATAAAACAAGTACATACAACAAGTACATACATCTAGTTACTAGTACATACAACTAGGACATACAACTAGTACATAAAACTAGTAAGTACAACTAGTAAATAAAACTAGTGCATAAAAAATACACACTACTTGTACATACAAGTAGTACATATAACTAGATACCACTAGTTCAAACAACTAGTACTTACAATTAGTATATACTGATAGTCACTACTACATACAACTAGCACATACAACTTCTACATACATCTAGTGCATAAAACTAGTACATACAACTAATACATACAACTAATACATGCAACTAGCTACTAGTACATACAACTAGTAAATAGATCTAGTACATACAACTAGTAACTACAACTTGTATATATAAATAGTACGGACAACAATTACATGCAACTAGTACATTAAACTACTAGAGATAATTACATAAAACTAGTACATATAACTAGTACATGCAGCTAGTCCATACAACTAGTACATATAACTAACACATACAGCTAGTACACACAACTAGTACATATAACTAGTACATACAACAATTTCACACAACTAGTATATATAATTGCATACAACTATAGTGTGTGCCATAATAAAGTGCCCCTTCAAAATTCTACCATATTTTGGTCTTATAAGCTATAAATGTGACTAGTGAAAATATCCTTGTTTAATTTTTGATATTTAAATTAAAAGCACTGAGGTATAGCAAAAAAATATTTTTAGCCAATCAAATCACTGTTGCTAAGATGCAAACTAGGGATTACATCATTTTTGATTGCAAAATATTAAAAAATTAAATGGCCGACTTTTTGTTACTGATTTATTGTTGATTGTTTTGATGAAATGAAGACACCAAAAATTTGGAAGAAAAAGAGAACCACTACAAGTTCCTTGGAGAAGGCAAGGGAAGCCAAAAAATGAAAAACAATGAACTAATTAGGTCTGAAGATGAGGATGTCTAATTAAAGGAAGATCTCTTTATTGAAGCAGATTCTAGTAGTGATCATGACAGTGATAATGAGCATGAAGATGGGGAATATGAGTTTTCTTATGAAGATGCTAAGGAAACTTACACAGAATGGATTGATAGCCTTGAAAGAGATGACAGTAAGTAAGGTGGTAGGTCATATAGCAACAAGAGGTCACAGGTGTCTTATTCTGCCCAAATTCCATTGTGAACTCAACCCGATTGAAAGAGTATGGTGTAGAGCTAAACTTTATGCCAGAAACCAATGCGACTACACATTTCAGCATTTACGCCGAACAGTGCAACCAGCACTTGATTCAGTTACAACTGATGATGTCAGGAAATACTTCAGAACATTTAGAGACTATAAGGAAGCCTATAAGTAGAAATTGGGAGTAGTAGAAGCAGAAGAAGAAGTGAAGACACATAAATCCCATTGTCGTATTTTTTCACCTAATTCATAGCCAGCTAAACCTTGGATACTTGCTTTTTCAAATTTTTATTCTGTAATCTTTCTTACTTTATGCATACTTATTTTAATCATATCACTATAAAAGAATTTCCTTAAACAATTAATTTTAAATTTCTACATATATGATACCATATATTCGATAAATTTACCTTGATAAAGTCTTCAAAAAGGAAGAAATCTAAATTCCGTTCTTTGACATTTAGAGGTAATACCCCTTTAAAGGTTTTCACTAAAATTTATAGTTATTGTACAAAGCTGCTATTCAAAAATTCTAAATAAGTGAGAATTTAAAAGTGCGGCCATTTTCTAGAGATTTTGCAAGTTGTGTTACCATGGCGACACAAAAGCTTATATCTTACAAAATTTGTACATGTTGCTCATTCCAAATTTGAATTTGATCAAAATATACATTTTAAAATTTGGGGCAAGTTATGGTGGCACACACTATAGTACACACAACTAGTACATATAACTACAAACAACTATATAGTACATACAATTACTAGTAAATACAGATTGTTTCTATTATAAACACCTAGTAAATACAACTAGTACATATAACTAGTACCTGCAACTACTTACTACTACATACAACTTGTACACCCAATTAGTACATACAACTAGCACATACAGTTAGTACATACAACTAGTACATACAACTAGTAAATACAATTACAACATACATCTAGTTCGTAGCAAATACAATTAGTACCTAAAACTAGTAAATACAACTAGTAAATTTAACTAGTATACAAACAAGTATTTTGAGTTTAAAAACTCGTGGGGCTGCCGCCTCCCGATTTAACTCGAACTTCTTAGCTGCATCGTTGGTATATTACATATAAATTCGTAATACTAATGATTGAGGACGCTTAAGTGTTCTGAACATTATAAATAGCGATGGAAAAGCTTCGTAAACTAAAGCTTCCTGAATGCTGCAATTCGCAAAAACTATGTATTGACATATAAATTAAGTGTTACAATAGTTGCGTATGAACTCGCATTATACATATAGCGATGTATGAAAAAAGTGTTATAATAGTTGCGTATGAACCCGTATTATATATATATCCTTCCGTAACATGAAGCCGTACAACGTAATCGGCAAATAAAAACAATATAAAGGGCTTCCCACGGCAGTTCCTAAGTATATACACAACTAGTACATACAGATAATACATCAAACTAGTTACTAGTACATACAACTAGTACATACAACTAGTAGATACAACTAGTACATATAATTAGTCCATACAGCTAGTACATATAACAAGTAGATACAACAATTACACACAACTAGTACATACAACTAGTCCATTTAACTAAATACAAATAGTCCATACAGCTATTATATACAACGGGTAAATACAGATTTTTACTAGTTCATACACCTAGTAAAAACAACTAGTACATATAACTAGTACATGCAACTAATTACTAGTACATACAACTACTATATACAATTAGTACAAACAACTAGTACATACATCTAGTACACACTACTAGTACATATAACTAGTGAATACAACTACTAACTAGAACACATATACAACAAGTACACACAACTAGCACATACAACTAGTACATACAACTATTACATACAACTTGTACATTCAACAAGTACATACATCTAGTTACTAGTACATACAACTAGTACATATATCTAGTTAATAATACATACAACTATTACATTCAACTAGTACATATAATTAGTAATTACAACTAGTAAATATAACTAGTAGATACACAAATTTCACACAACTAGAATATAGAATTGGTACATACAGCTAGTACATACAACTACATCAAACAACTAGTTCATACAACTAGTAAATACACCTAGTACATATAGCTAGTTCTTATAACTAGCACAAATAACTAGTACATACAACAATTACGCACACCTAGTACATACAACTAGTACATATACCTACATACAACTAATACATACAAGTAGTACATAAAACTAGTAAATACAGATTGTTACTAGAACATACACCTAGTACAAACAACTAGTCCATACAATTAGTACACACAACTAGTACATATAGCTAGTAGTTACAACAATTACACTCAACTATATAGTACTTACAACTATTAAATATAGCTACATACAACTAGTCCATACAACCTGTACATACATCTAGTACATATAACTACTTACTAGCACATACAACTAGTACATATAACTAGTGCATCCACTACTTACTAGAACACATATTCAACAAGTACATACAAAAAATACATACATCTAGTACATACAACTAGTAAATACAACTAGAACATTCAACTAGTACATACAATTACTACACACATTTAGTTATTAGTACATTCAACTACTACATAAAACTAGTAGCTACAACTAGTAAATTTAACTAGTATACAAAAAATCCACACAACTAGTACATACAAGTAGTATATATAACTACATGAAACTAGTACAGGCAGCTAGTACATACAACTAGTTACCAGTACATACAACTAGTACATACAACTATTATATATAACTAGTGAATATAACTAGTACATACAGCTATTTCATACAACTAGTACATATATACAATGAGTACATACAACTAGGACCTATAACTAGTATATACAGCTAGTACATACAACTTGTACATAAAACTAGTAAATACATCAATTTCCTCTGACTAGTACTTAAAACTAATACATACAACTAGTACATACAACTAGTTACTAGTACATATATACAACTAATACATCCAACTAGCACATACAACTAGTATATACAATTAGTACATACACTAGTCCATACAGCTAGTACATACAATTAGAACATTGAATTAGTGCATAAAACTACTTAATAGACCACATATACAACAAGTACACACAACAAATACATACATCTAGTTACTAGTACATACGAACAAGTATTTCGAGTTTAAAAACTCGTGGGGCTGCCGCCCCCCGAATCAACTCGAACTACTTGGCCGTATCGTTGGCATTTAATATATATATTCGTAATACTAACGATTGAGGACGCTTAAGTGTCCTGAACACTATAAATAGTGACAGAAAAGCTTCGTTAACTAAAGCTTCCTGAACGCCGCCATTTGCAAAACGATGTATCAGAGAGTACGGTAGTACTCTCTATGTAGGGATGGTACTGGTTGTTTCGTTTTCCCCATACATTGGTATAGGAGCGAAATTCCGAATTAGGCTGAAAATCGCCGAAACGAGACTATGTAGAGTTAAATATAGAACAGCCATGCTATAAATTGGCCTTGAAGGCAAGCGACCGTGTATCGTTGGCAAATGAACGAACTTTGAAATCTCCCATTTTCGTTTTCTTCTTCTTCATCTTCTTCTTCTTCTTCTTCTTCATCTTCTTCTTCTTCTTCGCCCGCTGTAACTAAAAAACGCAATAAGTCTTCGGACTACTTCTTAAGCGAAAATACTCTAAATTTTCCGAGCTGTATTCTTTTGTAGAAGCGAGAGCGATAACGCTATTATTGAGTATGACAGTTTTCAAGGCCCCAGAGTCAAGACCTCAATAAATTCGCCATTTTAATGACGTCATATTCAGTCGAACATTGCAAAAACCAAAGTGGTTTAAAATACAACGAATTCCTAGCTTATGCTCCATAAAAAGTACAGAAACTAGAGAACAATAAAAATTTTCTTCAAAAATAGTGAAGATGTAGGGATGGCACAAAAAGCAGAGAAACAAGAAAGGGATGTTACACAGTGAAGCATTAGCTATGCATGAATCCTACAAGCAAGGGTGTTGTATGATTCATGCATAGCTAATGCTTCACTGTGTAACATCCCTTTCTTGTTTCTATACTTTTTGTGCCATCCCTACATCTTCACTATTTTTGAAGAAAATTTTTATTGTTCTTTGATGTATAAATTAAGTATTATAAAGTATTATAATAGTTGCGTATATATGAACCTGTATTAATTATATAGCGACGTATAAATAAAGTGTTATAATAGTTGCGTATCAACTAGTACATATAAGTAGAATATATAACTGCATACAACTAGTTCAAACAACTGGTACATACAACTAATATATTCTGATAGTTACTAGTACATACAACTAGTATATACAATTAGAACATAGACTAGTCCATACAGCTAGTACATACAATTAGTAGATATAACTAGTACATACAACTACTTACTATAACATATATACAACGAGTACATACAACTAGTACATACAACTATTACATGCAACTACCTACTAGAACATACAACTAGCATATAATACTAGTACAGATAAGTACATACAACTAGTACATATCACTAGTATATACAACTAGTATATACATACAATTAGTACACACAACTAGTAAATATATATAACAATATACCACTACTACATACAACTAGTACATATAACTAGCACATGCAACAATTGCACACAACTAGTACACACAACCAGTGCGTATATATAACTAAATACAACTAGTACATAAAACTAGTAAATACAACAAGTACATGAAACTCTATATTACATACAACTAGTACTACAACTAGGACATAGAACTAGTACATACAAATAGTACATACAGCTCGTATATAAAAATAGGATATAGAATTATTTTATACAACTAGTACATCCAACTAGTTACTAGTACATACGAAAAATACACACAACTAGTACACACAAGTAGTACATATAACTACATTCAACTAGTTCAAACAACTAATACATAAAACTAGTAAAAACAATTAGTACATAAAACTAGTCGATATAACTACATTCAACTAGTTCAAACAACTAAAACATAAAACTAGTAAAAATAATTAGTACATAAAACTAGTCCATATAACTACATACAAATTTTAAATACAGCTAGTACTTACAACTAAGTTAATACAGATTGCTACTCCTTCATGCACCTAGTACATACAACTAATACATACTACTAGTACATACTACTAGTAAATAAGATTTGTACATTCAACTAGTACATACATCTAGTTCATAAAACTAGTACATATAACTAGTGCATCCACTACTTACTAGAACACATATACAACAAGTACATACAACTAGCACATACAACTAGAACATTCAATAAGTACATACACTAGTCCATACAGCTAGTACATACAATGAGTACATATAACTAGTACAAACAACTACTTACTAGAACATATATACAACTAGTACATACAACTAGTATATACAATTAGTACATATAACTAGTACATACAACTACTTACTAGAACATATATACAAGTACTCCATAGCACTAGTACATACAACTAGTACTTACATCTAGTTACTAGTACATACAAAAAATACACACAACTAGTACATACTAGTAGTACATATAACTGCATACAACTAGTTCAAACAACTGGTACATACAACTAGTATATTCTGATAGTTACTAGTACATACAACTAGTATATACATTTGTACATACACTAGTCCATACAGCTAGTACATACAATTAGTATATATAACTAGTACATACAACTACTTACTAGAACATATTTACAACTAGTACATACAACTAGTACATACAACTAGTACATACAACTCGTACATACAACTCGTACATAAAACTAGTGCAAACAACTAGTACGTACAACTAGTATATACAACTAGTACATACAAATAGTCCATACATCAATTTTACAAAACTAGTACATAAAACTAATACATAGAACTAGTTCATACAATTAGTACATACAACTAGTTACTAGTTAAATCCAACTAGTACATACAGCTAGTATATCAAACTTGTACACACAACTAGTACATACGGCTAGTACATCCAACTAGTCCATAAAACTAGTAAATACATCAATTTCCTGCAACTAGTACTTAAAACTAATGCAGAGAACTAGTACATACAACTAGTACATACAATCAGTACAAACAACTAGTTACTAGTACATATATACAACCAATACATACAACTAGTACATATAACTAGTACACAGAGCTAGTACCTACAACTAGTACTTATAACTAGTACATAAAACAATGTCACAAAACTAGTATATACAACTAGTAAATATAATTATATACATACAACTAGTACCTACAACTAGTACAAAGAATTAGTAAAAAGAGATTATTACTAATGCATACACTAGTACATACAACTAGTTCATACAATTATTACAAATAACCAGTTCACGCAACTAATTACTAGTACTTACCACTACTACATACAACTAGTACATAAACTTAGTAAATATAGTTTGTTAATATTACATACACCTAGTACATACAACTAGTACATACAACTAGTACATACAACTAAGACCTATAACTAGTATATACAGCTAGTACATACAACTGGTACATAAAACTAGTAAATACATCAATTTCCTGCAATTTGTACTTAAAACTAATACAGAGAACTAGTACATACAACTAGTACATATAACTAGTACATACAGCTAGTACCTACAACTAGTACGTATAACTAGTACATAAAACAATGTCACAACAACTAGTATATACAACTAGTACATATAATTATATACATACAACTAGTACCTACAACTAGTACACAGAATTTGTAAATACAGATTATTACTAATGCATACACTAGTACATACAACTAGTTCATACAATTATTACAAATAACCAGTACATGCAACTAATTACTAGTACTTACCACTACTACATACAACTAGTACATAAACTTAGTAAATATAGTTTGTTAATATTACATACACCTAGTACATACAACTAGTACATACAACTAATACATGTAACTAGTACATATGATAACTACATATAACTACTATATATAACTAGTACATAGGACAATTACACACAACTTGTATATACATAAAACTACATACAACTAGTATATGCAACTGTTTACTAGTACATACAACTAGTTACTAGTACATACAACTAGTACATACAAATAGTCCATACATCAATTTCACAAAACTAGTACATAAAACTAATACAGAGAACTAGTTCATACAATTAGTACATACAATTAGTTACTAGTATAATCCAACTATTACATACAGCTAGTATATCCAACTTGTACACATAACTAGTACATACAGCTAGTGCATCCAACTAGTACATATAACTAGTACATGCAACTACTTATTAGTACTTACAACTAGTACACACCATTAGTACATACAACTGCAATATACAACTAGTGCATATATCTAGTTACTAGTACATACAACTAGTACATACAATTAGTAACTACAACTAGTAAATATAACTACTACATACAGTTAGTAAAAACAACTAGTACATACAACTAGTAAATACAACTAGTACATACACCTAGTACATACAACTAGTACATACAACTAGTTCATATAACTAATACATGCAACTATTACTAGTAGATACCACTACTACATACAATTAGTACATACAACTAGTACATACACCTAGTACATACAACTAGTACATACAACTAGTTCATATAACTAGTACATGCAACTAATTACTAGTAGATACCACTACTACATACAATTAGTACATACAATACCACTACTATATACAATTAGTACATACAACTAGTACATACAATTAGTACATACAACTAGTACATAAAACTAGTACATACAGCTAGTACATACAACTAATTACTAGTAGATACCACTACTACAAAGAATTAGTAAATACAACTAGTACATAAATCTAGTACATACAACTACTTCATATAACTAATGCAAAAAACGACAAACTAGAACACCTATACAACAAGTTCGTACAATTAGTACACTAAATAGTATATAGAACTATTTCATACAACTAGTACATTCAAAGAGTACATACAAGTAGTACATACAACTAGTTACTACTACATACAACTAGTACATTCAAAGAGTACATACAAGTAGTACATACAACTAGTTACTACTACATACAACTAATACATACAACTAGTAACTACAAATAGTAATTAAAATTAGTAGATACAAAAACAAGGAGTTCGAGTTTAAAAAACTCCTGGGGCCCTAGGCGACCCTGAGTAAACTCGAAATACTTGACTGGTTCTCATGGATATCCGGTAAACTAATTTCAGATCGACTCTTGTTGGCCGTCAATTGTTGCACAAGCTTTATGTTATATTGTTTTAGTAATGATGGTTTTTAAGTCCATTTTGTTCGTTCAATGTTCTACACAAAGGAAGAGAAAGCTAGAAAACGAAAGCCACCCGAACATCCACATTTATTAACAGATATATAAATGTATATATTTACAAAACTACGAACAGGAAGCCATACGTTAACATAATTTTTGAAAACAATATAGGGGCCCTTGTGGCACCCCAATTAGATACAACTAGAACATACAACTAGCACATACAACTATTACATACAACTAGTACATACAACTAGTACATACAACTAGATCATATAACTAGTTCATACAGCTAGTATATACTTACAATTAGTGGATATAAAGAGTTCATACAGCTAGAACATATAACTAGTACATTCAACAATTTCACATAACTAGTAAATTCAACTAGTGAATATAACTATTTACTAGAACATACAACTTGTACATACAACTAGTACATACAACTAGTTACTAGTATATACAATTAGTACAGACAACTTGTACATATAACTAGTTACTGCTACATACAACTAGTACATACAACTAGTAACTACAACTAGTAAATATAAGTAATACATACAAAAATTACACACAATTAGTACATACAATTAGTTCATATAACTAGTACATAAAACTAGTAACTACAACAAGTAAATACATCTAGTTACTAGTATATATGAAAGATACACACAACTAGTAGTACATATAACTATATATAACTAGTTAAAACAACTAGTACATACAACTAGTATTTCTGAGAGTTACTAGTATATACAACTAGTACATACAATTAGTACATACCCTATTCCATAGAGCTAGTACATAAAATTAGTACATAGAACTTATACATACAACTATATACTACTTACAACTAATACATACATCTAGATACTAGTACAGTACAGACACTAGTACAGTACTATATCCACTAGAAAAGCCCAGCTAGCCAGTTTTGATTTTTCTACCTTATATACAGCGATCCCCCATAACCTACTTAAAGACAAGATTACTAACCTTATTCATAGTGCCTAAACCTGTAGTAAGTCCCAATATATAGAAGCCTGTCAGGATAAAGCCTTTTGGTCTAACAATGTCTCCAATAAAGCAGTCACAGCTGTTCATTTAGTAGAGCTCTTTAATTACCTTATTGACAACATTTATGTATGTGTAGATGGTTCTGTATTTAAGCAATGTGTAGGTATCCCTATGGGTACTGACTGTGCCCCTGTAGTTGCTTATCTTTTTCTGTTTGCCTATGAGTATGAGTTTATGAAAGGACTACTTAAGGATAACATCACCTTAGCTATTAAATTTTCCAATACTTATAGGTATATTGATGACCTTTTATATATTAACAACAAGGATTTTGAACTGTCAATTAGTGATATTTACCCCAAAGAACTTATTCTTAAAAAGACAAATACCAGCCCTAGGAAATCCCCCTTTTTAGACTTAGATATGACCATTACTAACAATCAGTTTATCACTAAAGTATATGATAAGCGAGAGGACTTTAACTTTGATATAGTAAATTTCCCCCATTTAGATAGTAATATTCCTAATACCCCAGCCTATTGTGTCTTTATTTCACAACTAATTAGGTATTCCAGAATATGTAGTGACTTCTCCAGTTTTCAGTCTAAAAGTTTGCAGTTATGCAGTAGGCTTATTAAACAGGGTTACAAATACTTGAAGCTAAAATCAACCTTTAAAACCTTCCTATCCCGGCAGCCTCTAGTTAGAATCAAGTATAAGCAAAAAGTAGCTAGTATGCTTAAGGACTGTCTTGTGTTACCCCATATTATGTTACCCCACCTCCAAAGAAATGTTACTACTAGAAGACCTAAGGGGAGACTTATGTAATACGTCCTACTTGTGTCTATAGTTATGCTGAGTCTGTTTAACCTATAAGCAAGATTACTAATAGATTTATAATTAATTCGTAAAGTTAATTGGACCTACATTCCTTTCATAAAATTAAATTTCATCATGTGTCTTAGTTAACACCTAATTTAACTTTTGGCGCCAAACTAGTGTATATAAGGCCCCTAGATTTAGCATAGAGAGCCAAGGATTCACAGAAGATCAAGATAAAGAAAAAGACAAAGACTCCCAGGATCACTGATGAAGGGTGGAATTCCCAGAAACGGCTGTCTGACCCAGTGGAGAAGAAGATGAAAGAAGGGAAAAGAAGGAAAAAAAGACTCCTGTATCTTCATCTAAAGCTCTCTTTAGGTTTAGTTCCCCTATAGGCTCTTTTTACAGAAAAGGCATATACCATGTAGGAAAATGGTATATTAGATTTTTCATACAACTTGTACATACAAGTAGTATATGAAACTAGTAACTACAACTAGTAAATATAACTAGTACATACAAACATTGCACACAACTATTTCCTACAAGTAGTACATATAACTACATTCAACTAGTTCACACAGCGAATACATAAAACTAGCAAAAACAATTAGTACATAAGACTAGTCCATATAACTATATACAAATTTTCAATACAACTAGTACTTACAACTAGTATATAAATACAGATTGCTACTCCTTCATACACCTAATACACACAGCTAAAACATACAACTAGTACATACAACTAGTAAATACAACTAACTACTAGTACATACTACTAGTACATAAAATTTGTACCTTCAACTAGTACATACATCTAGTTCATACAACTAGTACATATAACTAGTGCATCCACTACTTACTAGAACACATATGCAGTAAGTACATACAACTAGCACATACAACTAGAACATTCAACAAGTACATACAACAAGTACATACAATAAGTACATACATCTAGTTTCTAGTGCATACGAAAAATACACACAACTAGTACATACAAGTAGTACATATAACTGCATACAACTAGTTCAAACAACTGGTACATACAACTAGTATATTCTGATAGTTACTAGTACATACAACCAGTACACACAACTAGTCGATACTACTAGAACATACAACTAGTACATACAAGTAGTACACACAACTAGTTACTACTACATACAACTATTACATACAACTAGTAACTACAACTAGTAAGTACAACTAGTAAATAAAAGTAATACATACAACAATTACACACAACTGGTACATACAAGTAATACATATAACTAGTACATAAAACTAGTAACTACAACTAGTAAATATAACTAGTACATACAAAAATTACACACAACTGGTACATACAAGTAATACATATAACTACATACAACTAGTTCAAACTACTAGTATATAAAACTAGTAAAAACAACTAGTACATACAGCCTATACCAAAAACTAGTACATAGAATAGATACATACAACAAATACATACAACTAGTTACTAGTATGTACAATTAGTATTTACAACTAGTACATACAACTAGTACATATAACTGGTACATACAGCTGGTACATACAACTAGAACATATAACAAGTAGATACAACAATTACACACAACTAGTACATAAAACTAGTCCATATAACTACATAGAAATTGTCCACAACTAGTACTTAAAACTAGTAAATACAGATTGTTACTACTTCATACACCTAGTACATACAACTAATACATACAACTAGTACATACAACTAGTAAATACAACTAACTACTAGTGCATACTACTAGTACACTACATTCAACTAGTACATACATCTAGTTCATAAAACTAGTACATATATCTAGTGCATCCAACCACTTACTAGAACACATATACAACAAGTACATACAACTAGCACATACAACTAGAACATTCAACAAGTATATCCAACAAGTACATACATCTAGTTACTAGTACATACGAAAAATACACACAACTAGTACATACAAGTAGTACATATAACTACATACAACTAGTTCAAACAACTAGTACATACAACTAGTATATTCTGATAGTTACTAGAACATACAACTAGTACACAATTAGTGCATACACTAGTCCATACAACTAGTACATACAATTAGTATATATAACTAGTACATACAACCCCTTACTAGAACATATATACAACTAGTACATAGAACTAGTCCATACAACTAGTACATACAAATAGGACATACAACTGATACATACATCTAGATACTAGCTTATAAAACTTGTACATACAACGAGTACATAAAACTAGTAACTACATCTAGTAAATATAACTAGTTCATACAAAAATTACGCCCAACTAGTACATACAAGTAGTACATATAACTACATTCAACTAGTTCAAACAACTAGTACATAAAACTAGTAAACAAAATTAGGACATACAGCTTATCTTTGGGATGGTACATCCTTCGACTTTTGAGCGTTTAAAAACGCAGTTGGTTTCTTTCAATTCTTGGTCAAACGTTTCGACCCTGGGGGTCTTCCTCAGTGACTGATGGTTGAGTGGAAGAATTGCCTCTATTTATAGAGGATTTTTCCCACCATTTCCACTTCCTGTCATGTGACCCTCAGCAGAATGAGAAAAACAGGAAGTATGAATATTAAATCGTCTCCAGGCTTGATGTAACACAATGCCTTGATCTAAATTCATTCTCACCTGACTCTTCTGGATCCTGATGGCTTCTTTGACCCTTCTCCTTTGCCAGTGGGTTTCCCTGTCTGTAATCTTGGCCTTGTCCCAAGCAATTGAGTGGCCAGTCTTGAGGGAGTGAACAGCTATACCGTTGTTCACATCCCCCATCCTGACTGCTCGCTTGTGTTCTGCCAATCTCACTTTCAGGGTCCTTCCAGTTTCACCAATGTAGACTGCAGAACACTCAGAGCAAGGAATTAGGTAAACTACACCCTTGATATCCATAGGTGGTTGTCGCTGTTTTGGTTTGGATAAAACGGTTCTCAGTGATCTCTGCTTGGAGAAAATGGTCTGGATACCCATTTTTCTACAGCTTTTATCGATCATCTCACTGAGTCCCTTTATATATGGAATAAAGAGTTTGTGTTTACACTCATCCTCACTCCCCTTAGTCTGCCTTCTCCTGTTGAGCAGTCTGTGAGCCTCCCATTTAGGGTATCCATTAGCTTGAAGTACTCCTTCCAACTATATATACATATATATATACATACAATTAGTACACACAACTAGTGAATATATATAACAACATACAACTACTACATACAACTAGTACATATAACTAGTACATACAGCCAGTACCTACAACTAGAACATATAACTAGTACATATAAAAATTTCACACAACTAGTAAATACAACTAGTACATATAATTACAAACAACTAGTACAGACAATATTTAAATAAAGATTGTTACCAGTACATACATCTAGTACATATAACTAATTCGTACATGTATGATGTATAATAGTTGCTAGTACATATAACTAGTACATACAACTAGTACATAGAACTAGTAAATACAGATTGTTACTAGGACTTACACCTAGTACTACACCTAGTACATACAACTAGTACATGCAACTACTTCCTAGTACATAGAACTAGTACGTAATATTATTACACACAACTAGTACATATAACTAGTACATACAACAATTACCCACAACAAGTATATACACTAGTACATAAAACTAGTACATATAACTAGAATATGCAACTTTTTACTATTTCATTCAACTACTACACACAATTAGAACATTCAACTAGTTCTTACATCTAGTACATACAACTAGCACATAACATTAAAGCATAAAACTACTTACTAGAACACATATACAACAAGTACATACAACTAGTACATACAACTAGTACTTACAACTCGTACATAAAACTAGTACATACACCTAGTACACACAACTAGTACATACAACTAGTATATACAACTAGTACATACGAAAAATACACACAACTAGTACATACAAGTAGTACATAAAATTACATACAACTTGTTCAAACAACTAGTACATACAAAAAGTATATACTGAGAGTTACTAGTACATACAACTAGCACATACAACTTGTACGTACAACTGGTACAATAAACTAGTATATAGAACTTGTACAAAAAAAAACAATTTTACACAACTAGTACATACAACTAGTATATATAATTAAAAACAACTAGTACAAACAACTAGTACATACAACTAGTTCGTACAACTATTACATATAATAGTTGCTAGTACATATAACTAGAACATACAACTAGTACATAGAACTAGTACATAGAACTAGTAAATACAGATTGTTACAAATACTTATACCTAGTACATACAACTAGTACATGCAATTACTTACTAGTACATAGAACAAGTATGTAAAATTATTACACACAACTAGTACATATAACTAGTACATACAACAATTACACACAACAAGTATATAAAACTAGTAAATTCAACTAGTAAATACAACAAGAACATATAACTAGTACATACTAACTAGTATATGCAGCTAGTACACACAACTAGTACAAAAAATAGTATATAGAACTAGTACATACAACTAGTACATGCAACTAGCTACTAGTATTAACAACTAGTAAATAAAACTAGTACGTACAACAATTACACGCTACTAGTCCATTAATCTAGTACAGTGTAACCCAGATAATCCACTCCTGCTTAATACGCACAACCCCCAATCTGCCTGAGTTCGTATTAAACGAATTCATTTACATACTAGAAGTATATATGTAATCTGCCAATGCCAAATCAACCATCCACCATTATTTGCTCGCCTCAATTGTACATTTATAGGCGTTTTCCACTTTTGTAATACGCTGCTTTCATCAACATTTTAATCGTACGAAATAAATCTTAGAGATTGCCTCTAAGCCTTCAAAAACTGACTTGAAAATTGCCGGATATGTGACTATAAGAGGAAGAATTCGAAGGCAACGCAAAAGAAATTTCGTTCAACGTTTTTTTAGCTGTTTATAATTAGTATTGCATAATGACGATATTTGGGTAATCCGCCAAACTCAATATTCTGCCAAAAAAGTGCTTGAACGAATTGTGGCGAATTTTCCCAGTTACACTGTACATATAAGTACATACAACTAGTAAATAAAACTAGAACATACAACTACTTACTAGTGCTTACAACTAGTACATACAATTAGTACTTACAACTAGTACTACAACTAGGGCATAGTACTAGAACATATAACCTGTATATATAACTAGTACATACAAATAGTATATACAAATAGTCCATACAAGAAGTACATAAAACTAATCACTACTATATAGAACTAGTACACACAACTGGTAACTGCAACTAGTAAATATACTTAGTAGATATAAACATTACACACACCTAGTACATTCAACTAGTACATACAACTAGTAAATACAGCTAGTTCATACAACTACTACATATAACTGGTACATACAACTACATAATAGTACATACAACTAGTACATACAACTAGTACAAACAACTAGTACATTTAACTAGTACATACAAAAATTACACACCACTAGTACATACAACTGCTACATATAAATACATACAACTAATGCATACAATTAGTCTATACAACTAGTAAATACAGATTGTTTCTGGTACATACACCTATTAAATATACTTAGTACATACAAATAGTACATAATAATAGTCCATACAAGAAGTACATAAAACTAATCACTACTATATAGAACTAGTACACACAACCGGTAACTGCAACTAGTAAATATACTTAGTAGATCCAAAAATTACACACACCTAGTACATTCAACTAGTACATACAACTAGTACATACAAAAATTACACACCACTAGTACATACAACTGCTACATATAAATACATACAACTAGTGCATACAATTAGTCTATACAACTAGTAAATACAGATTGTTTCTTGTACATACACCTATTAAATATAATTAGTACATACAAATAGTACATATAACTAGTATATACACCTAGTACATATAACTAGTATATGCAACAAGTAAATACAGATTGTTACTAGTATATACAATTAGTTCAAACCACTGGTACAACAGCTAGTACATACAACTAGTACATATAACTAGTACATACAACTACTGACTAGAAGATATATACAAGTACAAGTACAAGTACATTCAACAAGTACATATGACTAGTACATACAAAGAGTACATAGAAATAGTACATACAACTAGTTAAAAAATCTAGTTACAAGTACATACAACTACTACATACAACTAGTACATACAACTTGTAACTACATCTAGTAAATATAACTAGTTCATACACAAATTTCACACAACTAGTACATACAAGTAGTACATATAATTACATATAACTAGTTCATACAACAATTTCATACAACTAGTGCATATATCTAGTTACTAGTACATACAACTAGTACATACAATTAGTAACTACAACTAGTAAATATAATTACTACATACAGTTAGTAAAAACAACTAGTACATACAACTAGTAAATATAACTAGTACATACACCTAGTACATACAACTAGTACATACAACTAGTTCATATAACTAGTACATGCAACTACTTATTAGTACTTACAACTAGTACATACCATTAGTACATACAACTACAACATACAACTAGTGCATATATCTAGTTACTAGTACATACAACTAGTACATACAATTAGTAACTACAACTAGTAAATATAATTACTACATACAGTTAGTAAAAACAACTAGTACATACAACTAGTAAATACAACTAGTACATACACCTAGTACATACAACTAGTACATACAACTAGTTCATATAACTAGTACATGCAACTAATTACTAGTAGATACCACTACTATATACAATAACTACATACAACTAATACATACATCTAGTACATACAACTAGTTCACATAGCTGATGCAAGAAACTACATACTAGAACACCTATACAACAAGTTCTTACAACTAGTACATAAAACTAGTACATTCAACTATTCCATAGAACTAGTACATTCAACTAGTACATTCAAAGAGTACATACAAGTAGTACATACAACTAGTTACTACTGCATACAACTAATACATACAACTAGTATCTACAAATAGTAATTAAAATTAGTTGATTCAAAAGCAAGGAGTTTGAGTTTAAAAAACTCGTGGGGGCCTAGGCGACCCTGAGTAAACTCGAAATACTTGACTGGTTTTCATGGATATCCGGTAAACTAATTTCAGATCGACTCTTGTTGGCCGTCAATTTTTGCACAAGGTTTATGTTACATTGTTTTAGTAAGGATGGTTTTAAGTCCATTTCGTTCGTTCAATGTTCTACCCTAAGGAAGAGAAAGCTAGAAAATGAAAGCTACCCGAATATCTGCCGTTTTTAAACAAATATATATATGTATATATTTACAAAACTACAAACAGGGAGCCATACGTTAACATAATTTCTGAAAACAATATAGGCGCCCTTGCGGCGCCCCAATTAGAGACAACTAGAACATACAATTAGCACATAAAACTAGTACATATAACTAGTAATTACAACTAGTACACACAACTAGATCATATAACTAGTACATACAGCTAGTACATATAACTAGTACATTCAACAATTTCACACAACTAGTAAATTCAACTAGTGCATATAACTAGTTACTAGTACATACAACTAGTACATACAACAAGTACATACAACTAGTACATATAACTAGTACATATAGCTAGTACATACAATAAGTACATATAACTAGTACATACATCAATTTCACACAACTAGTACATAAAACTAATATATACATGGTACTAGTACATACAACTAGTACATACATTTAGTTACTAGTACATACAACTAGTAGATATAACTAGTATATACAGCTAGTACATACAACTAGTACATATAACTAATACATACAACAATTTCACACAACTAGCACATAAAACTAGTACATATTATTACATACACTAGTACATACAATTAGTAAAAACAGATTGTTACTAGTACATACACCTGTTACATACAACTAGTTCATACAACTGTTTCATATAACCAGTACATGCAACTACTTACTGGTACTTACAACTAGTACGCACAATTAGGACATACAACTACTACATACAACAAGTATATACAACTAGTCCCTACAACTAGTAAATACAGATTGTTCCTAGTTCTTACACCTAATATATACATCTGGTACATACAATTATTAGATACAACCAGAACATACAACTAGTACATTAATCTAGTAACTACAACTAGTAAATATAACTAGTATACAAAATTACGCACAACTATAACATACCAGTAGTACCTATAACTACTTACAACTAGTACATACATCTAGTATAAGAAACTAGTACATAGAACTAGTACATACAACCAGTTCATACAACTAGTTACTAGTATATACAATTAGTACAGTCAACTTGTACATATAACTAGTTACTGCTACATACAACTAGTACATACAACTAGTAACTACAACCTTTGGGATGGTATATCCTTCGACTTTTGAGCGTTTAAAAACCCAGTTGGTTTTTTCAATTCTTGGTCAAACGTTTCGACCCTGGGGGTCTTCCTCAGTGACTGACGGTTGGGTGGAAGAATTGCCTCTATTTATAGAGGATTTTTCCCGCCATTTTCACTTCCTGTCATGTGACCCTCAGCAGAATGAGAAAAACAGGAAGTATGAATATTAAATCGTGTCCAGGCTTGATGTAACACAATGCCTTGATCTAAATTCATTCTCACCTGACTCCTCTGGATCCTGATGGCTTCTTTGACCCTTCTCCTTTGCCAGTGGGTTTCCCTGTCTGTAATCTTGGCCTTGTCCCAAGCAATTGAGTGGCCAGTTTTGAGGGAGTGAACAGCTATACCGTTGTTCACATCCCCCATCCTGACTGCTCGCTTGTGTTCTGCCAATCTCACTTTCAGGGTCCTTCCAGTTTCACCAATGTAGACTGCAGAACACTCAGAGCAAGGAATTAGGTAAACTACACCCTTGATATCCATAGGTGGTTGTCGCTGTTTTGGTTTGGATAAAACGGTTCTCAGTGATCTCTGCTTGGAGAAAATGGTCTGGATACCCATTTTTCTACAGCTTTTATCGATCATCTCACTGAGTCCCTTTATATATGGAATAAAGAGTTTGTGTTTACACTCATCCTCACTCCCCTTAGTCTGCCTTCTCCTGTTGAGCAGTCTGTGAGCCTCCCATTTAGGGTATCCATTAGCTTGAAGTACTCCTTCCAACTCATCAGACAAATGTCTTATCTCTAGGACTAAACTTTATACCTACTCCATCTTCACTTCCACAGGAGGACATCATCACTGGAACTGAGACTCTGGCCCGAACCCTTCCAGGAACACTCGGTGAGAAACTCAGAAGTGAGGTACAACACTGCCTAGCCAAAGCTGAGGCCCCATGCTCCAACCTGACCAAAAGTCAGCAAGTAGCAATCAAGGAGCTTAGGTCTGATCCTGAAACCATCATCCTTCCAGCAGATAAAGGGAATGCCACTGTCCTTATGGATAGGAAGGACTATGACCAGAAGATAAGGGCACTCTTGGATGATACGAGTTATCAAGCCATTAAGAGAAACCCCACAATGAAGATAGAACGGAAGGTAACTGAAGTTCTAAGGTCACTTGAGAAAAAAGGCAAACTCCCCTCTGATCTGAGGAAGAAGGTTCAGAACCAAAACAGCTCCACACCTCAGCTCTACGGATTACCAAAAATCCACAAGGCAAGTGTACCCTTGAGACCAATTGTTTCCTCCATTAATTCCCCTACCTACAACCTTTCCAGGTACCTGGCAGGGGTATTGTCACCACTATGGGGGAAGACTTCTCACTTTTTGCGAAATTCTCATGACTTTGTCAAGAAGATCAGGGGAATGGATGTGAACACCGAAAATAAGTTGATCAGTTTCGATGTAAAGAGCCTATTTAGCAAAGTACCCATTGATCTATCTCTACAGATCATCAGGAGACGACTTGCGCAGGACCCTAACTTGGAGCAACGGACACCCTTGGATGTATCCACCATTGCGGATCTTTCGGAACTCTGTCTCAGGACAACGTACTTCCTGTACAGTGATGAGTTCTTTGAGCAGAAGGAAGGGGCAGCCATGGGATCTCCTCTCTCCCCAGTGGTAGCGAACATCTTCATGAAGGAATTCGAAATAGATGCTCTTCGTGCTGCTGTGATAAGGCCTAAGTTGTGGTTGAGGTATGTGGATGACACATTTGTCATCTGGAATCATGGTGACAAGCAGCTGGAGGACTTCTTGAGTTTCCTCAATGGAAGACATCGCAATATCGAATTTACCATGGAGAAGGAGACCAATGGTTCCTTACCTTTCCTGGATGTGCAAGTAAAGAAGTGCATGGGAAGTTTGGACACATTTGTGTATAGGAAACCAACACACACAGACAGGTACCTTCACTTTACCTCTCATCACCACCCTAGGGTAAAAACTGGTATCGCACTGTGTCTCAAAGACAGAGCCGAAAAGATCTGTGGACCAAACTCCAGTAGCTTGGAAAAGGAAAAGGAGCACCTGGAAGGAGTACTTCAAGCTAATGGATACCCTAAATGGGAGGCTCACAGACTGCTCAACAGGAGAAGGCAGACTAAGGGGAGTGAGGATGAGTGTAAACACAAACTCTTTATTCCATATATAAAGGGACTCAGTGAGATGATCGATAAAAGCTGTAGAAAAATGGTTATCCAGACCATTTTCTCCAAGCAGAGATCACTGAGAACCGTTTTATCCAAACCAAAACAGCCACAACCACCTATGGATATCAAGGGTGTAGTTTACCTAATTCCTTGCTCTGAGTGTTCTGCAGTCTACATTGGTGAAACTGGAAGGACCCTGAAAGTGAGATTGGCAGAACACAAGCGAGCAGTCAGGATGGGGGATGTGAACAACGGTATAGCTGTTCACTCCCTCAAAACTGGCCACTCAATTGCTTGGGACAAGGCCAAGATTACAGACAGGGAAACCCACTGGCAAAGGAGAAGGTTCAAAGAAGCCATCAGGATCCAGAGGAGTCAGGTGAGAATGAATTTAGATCAAGGCATTGTGTTACATCAAGCCTGGAGACGATTTAATATTCATACTTCCTGTTTTTCTCATTCTGCTGAGGGTCACATGACAGGAAGTGGAAATGGTGGGAAAAATCCTCTATAAATAGAGGCAATTCTTCCACCCAACCGTCAGTCACTGAGGAAGACCCCCAGGGTCGAAACGTTTGACCAAGAATTGAAAAAACCAACTGGGTTTTTAAACGCTCAAAAGTCGAAGGATGTACCATCCCTAAGATAAGTTCGACGCAGTTATAAGGAATCCTTATTCTAGTAACTACAACTAGTAAATATAAGTAATACATACAACAATTACACACAATTAGTACATATAGTACAAGGATTCACAGAAGATCAAGATAAAGAAAAAGACAAAGACTCCCAGGATCACTGATGAAGGGTGGAATTCCCAGAAACGGCTGTCTGACCCAGTGGAGAAGAAGATGAAAGAAGGGAAAAGAAGGAAGAAAAGACTACTGTATCTTCATCTAAAGCTCTCTTTAGGTTTAGTTCCCCTATAGGCTCTTTTTACAGAATAGGCATATAGCATGTAGGAAAATGGTATCTTAGATTTTTCATACAATTAGTTCATATAACTAGTACATAAAACTAGTAACTACAACAAGTAAATACATCTAGTTACTAGTATATACGAAAAATACACACAACTAGTACATACAACTAGTATATTCTGATAGTTACTAGTACATACAACTATTACATACAATTAGTACAAGAGCTAGTACATACAAATAGTACATAGAACTTATACATACAACTATATACTACTTACAACTAATACATACATCTAGATACTAGTACATGCAACTTGTACATACAATTAATATGAAACTAGTAACTACAACTAGTGGATATAACTAGTACATACAGACATTGCACACAACTAGTACATACAAGTAGTGCATATAACTACATTCAACTAGTTCAAACAGCGAATACATAAAATTAGCAAAAACAATTAGTACATAAAACTAGTACATATAACTACATACAAATTTTAAATACAACTAGTGCTTAAAACTAGTATATAAATACAGATTGCTACTCCTTCATACACCTACTACATACAGCTAATGCATACAACTAGTACATACAACTAGTAAATACAATAAAGGAATAAGGATTTCTTCTAACTGCGTCGAACTTATCTTTGTAAAGGTTCATCTTTCGACTTTTAGAGCGTCTAGAGACGCAGTTTTTTCGATTCTTCTGTCTGCTAAACGTTTCGACCCTGGGGGTCTTCTTCAGTGACTGGTGTTGGTCTTCAAGGTGTCTTCATTTATAGGCATCTTTTCCCGCCATTTTCGATTACCAGGGAAGTAGGGAACATCAAGGTCAACAGGTTCACTCCCATTGACCCAGAAAAAGTGATCATCAACCTTTCTAAGAGGGAGTTGACACCACAACAGAGACAGGTTCTTACCCTTGGCCTTAATTTTATACCAACTCCTCCTCACATTCCACAGGTTGACATCATTGCGGGGACAGAATCCTTAGCTCGCTACTTACCTGGTCACCAGGGAGAACAACTCAGGAGTGAAGTCCAACGATGCCTGTCAAAAGCTGGGGTCCCAAGCCCTAGTCTGACCAAACGTCAGACAGCGGCCATCAAGGAGCTCAAGGTGAACTCTGATACCATCATTCTTCCAGCAGACAAGGGAAATGCCACAGTCCTCCTGGACAAAGAAGAGTATGACCGCAAAGTAAGGGAACTTTTGGATGATACGAGCTATCAACCAATCAAAAAGAAGCCAACATTGAAAATAGAACGGAAGGTAACTGAAGTTCTCTGGTCACTGGAAAAGAATGGCAAACTCCCTAATGATCTGAGGAAGAGGGTTCAGAACCAACAGAGCTCCAACCCCCAGTTATATGGACTCCCAAAGATCCATAAGGCCAGTTGTCCCTTGAGACCTATTGTTTCCTCTATAAACTCCCCTACCTACCACCTATCCAGATATCTGGCGACTATCCTGTCACCCTTGTGGGGGAACACTCCTCACTTTGTGAGGAACTCAGAGGACTTTGCGAAGAAAATCAGGGAATTACAAGTAGAGAATGAAGATAAGTTAATCAGTTTTGATGTGAAGAGCTTGTTTACGAAGGTACCTATAGATCTCTCCTTACAGATCATTGATAGGAGGCTGAGGGAAGACAACACCCTATCAGACCGGACCACTCTGGACCCCCACCATCACAATGCTCACAGAACTCTGTCTTAGGACAACGTACTTCCAGTACGGTAACGAGTTCTTTGAGCAGAAGGATGGGGCAGCCATGGGCTCTCCTCTCTCTCCAGTGGTGGCAAACATCTTCATGGAAGAGTTTGAAAATGAAGCCCTCCAGGAGACTGGCTCCAAACCTAGGCTCTGGCTACGTTATGTAGACAACACCTTTGTCATCTGGAGCCAAGGTAGGGATCAGCTGGAGGATTTTCTGTCTTTCCTTAATGGAAGACACGGAAACATTCAGTTCACCATGGAGGAGGAGACAGATGGCTCTATCCCGTTTCTTGACGTGCTAGTGAAGAAGAACAAAGGAAGTTTGAGTACATCCGTGTACAGAAAACCAACCCACACGGATAGATACCTTCACTTCTCGTCTCATCACCATCCTAGGGTGAAAGCTGGCATTGCCCTTTGCCTCAGGGACAGAGCGGAGAAGATCGGTGGTGCTGGATCCAGTGTCGCACCTGAAAGGGGTTCTCCAGGCCATCGGATACCCCTGTAGGGTTGCTGCTAGGCACATGAAGAAGAGACAACGGAACCAGGGAAGTAAGGAAGATGGTAAACGTAAACTTTTTATTCCATATGTGAAAGGCCTCAGTGAAATGATCTCCAGAACATGCCGGAAGATGAACATCGAAACCATTTTCACAAAGCAGAGATCACTGAGGAGTATCCTCTCTAGGCCTAAACAACCCCAGCCTACCATGGATATTAAAGGTGTCGTTTACCAGATTCCCTGTTCTAGTTGCCCTGCAGTGTACACTGGAGAAACTGGAAGAACACTAAAAGTCAGGATGGTGGAGCACAAACGTGCCGTCAGGATGGGGGATGTGAACAATGGTTTAGCTGTTCACTCCCTAAAACTGGTCATCCAATTGAGTGGAGCCAAGCCAGAGTGGTGGAGAGGGAAGAGAACTGGTACAGAAGAAGAATTAAGGAAGCCCTGAAGATCCAACAATGTCAGGTAAGAATGAACTTAGATCAAGGAATTGTACTAAGAAGTGGTTGGAAACTATTTTTTATGAATACTCCCTTCACCTCTCCTTCCTCCGGAAATGATGCAACCGATGACATCACTGATGAGGTAATCGAAAATGGCGGGAAAAGATGCCTATAAATGAAGACACCTTGAAGACCAACACCAGTCACTGAAGAAGACCCCCAGGGTCAAAACGTTTGGCAGACAGAAGAATCGAAAAAACTGCGTCTCTAGACGCTCTAAAAGTCGAAAGATGAACCTTTACAAAGATAGTAAATACAACTAACTACTAGTACATACTACTAGTACATAAAATTTGTACCTTCAACTAGTACATACATCTAGTTCATACAACTAGTACATATAACTAGTACATCCACTACTTACTAGAACACATATACAGCATGTACATACAACTAGCACATACAACTAGAACATTCAACAAGTACATACAACAAGTACATACATCTAGTTACTAGTACATACGAAAAATACACACAACTAGCACATACAACTAGAACATTCAACAAGTACATACAACAAGTACATACATCTAGTTACTAGTACATACGAAAAATACACACAACTAGTACATACAACTAGTACATACAATTAGTACATACACTAGTCCATACATCTAGTACATACACTTAGTAACTATAACTAGTACATACAACTACTTACTAGAACATATATACAACTAGTACATAGAACTAATACATAGAACTAGTACATACAAAAAGTACATACAACTAATATATATAACTAATACATACAGCTATTACATACAACAAGAACCTATAACTAGTACATGCAACTACTTACAAGTACATACAACTAGAACATACAATTATGACATACACATAGTACATATAACTAGTACAGGCAACCATTTACTAGTACATACAACCAGTATATACAATGGGTACATAGAACTAGTACATACAGCTAGTACATACAACTAGTATATACAACTAGAACATACAACTAGTACATACAATTACTACACACATTTAGTTATTAGTAAATTCAACTATTACATAAAACTAGTAGCTACAAATTTAACTAGTATCCAAAAATCCACACAAATTGTATATACAAGTAGTACATATAACTACATACAACTAGTACACGCAGCTAGTACATCCAACTAGTTACCAGTAAATACAACTAGTACATACAACTATTATATACAACTAGTGCATATAACTAGTACATACAGCTATTTCATACAACTAGTACATACACCTAGTACATACAACTAGTACATAAAACTAATACATATAACTAGTACATATGATAACTGCATACAAATACTATACTAACTACATATAATTAGTACATATAACAATTTCACACAACTAGTACATACAACTAGTACATATAATTACAAACAAATAGTACATACAACAAGAACATACAATATTTTAATAAAGACAAGAAAGCTATTTCCTACAACTAGTACATACAACTAGTACATACAACTATGACCTATAACTAGTATATACAACTAGTACATACAACTAGTACATAAAACTAGTAAATACATCAATTTCCTGCAACTAGTACTTAAAACAAATACAGTGAACTAGTACACACAACTAGTACATACAACTAGGTACTAGTACATATATACAACTAATACATACAACTAGTACATACAACTACTACATATAACTAGTACATACAGCTAGTACCTACAACTAGTACTTATAACTAGTACATAAAACAATGTCACACAACTAGTATACACAACTAGTACATTTAATTATATACATACAACTACTACCCACAACTAGTACACAGAATTAGTAAAAACAGATTATTACTAATGCATACACTAGTACATACAACTAGTTCATACAATTATTACAAATAACCAGTACATGCAACTAATTACTAGTACTTACCACTACTACCTACAACTAGTACATAAACTTAGTAAATATAGTTTGTTAATAGTACACACACTTAGTACATACAACTAGTACATACAACTAATACATATAACTAGTACATATGATAACTACATACAACTACCATATATAACTAATACATAGAACAATTACACACAACTAGTATATACATAAAACTATTTACATACAACTAGTATATGCAACTAGTTACTAGTACATACAACTAGTACATACAAATAGTCCATACATCAATTTCACAAAACTAGTACATAAAACTAATACAGAGAACTAGTTCATACAATTAGTAAATACAACAGGTTACTAATATAATCCAACTAGTACATACAGTTAGTATATCCAACTAGTACACATAACTAGTACACACAGCTAGTACATTCAACTAGTACATATAACTAATAGTCCATACATCAATTTCACAAAACTAGTACATAAAACTAATACAGAGAACTAGTTCATACAATTAGTAAATACAACAGGTTACTAATATAATCCAACTAGTACATACAGTTAGCATATCCAACTAGTACACATAACTAGTACACACAGCTAGTACATTCAACTAGTACATATAACTAGTACATGCAACTACTTATTAGTACTTACAACTAGTACATACCATTAGTACATACAACTACTACATACAACTAGTGCATATATCTAGTTACTAGTACATACAACTAGTACATACAATTAGTAACTACAACTAGTAAATATAACTCCTACATACCGCTAGTAAAAACAACTAGTACATACAACTAGTAAATACAACTAGTACATACACCTAGTACATACAACTAGTACATACAACTAGTACATATAACTAGTACATATAGCTAGTACATACAATGAGTACATATAACTAGTATATATATATATTTCACATAACTAGAACATGAAACTAATATATACATAGGACTATACATACAACTAGTACAGACTTCTAGTGACTAGTTCATACAACTAGTACATATAACTAGTACATACAGTTAGTACATACAACTAGTACATATAACTAGTACATACATCAATTTCACACAACTAGTACATAAAACTAATATATACATAGTACTAGTACATACATCTAGTACACACATCTAGTTACTAGTGCATACAACTAGTACATATAACTAGTACATACAGCAAGTACATACAACTAGTACATATAACTAATACACACAACAATTTAACACAACTAGCACATAAAACTAGTACACCTTGTTACATACAACTAGTACATACAACTAGTACATACAATTAGTAAATACAGATTGTTACTAGTACATACACCTGGTACATACAACTAGATCATACAACGGTTACATATAACCAGTACATGCAACTACTTACTAGTACTTACAACTAGTACGTACATTTAGGACATACAACTACTACATACAACAAGTACCTACAACTAGTAAATACAGATTGTTCCTAGTTCTTACACCTAGTATATACATCTGGTACATACAATTATTACATACAACTAGTACATACAACAAATACATATAACTAGTACATACCACAATTTCACAAAAATAGTCAATGCAACTAGTACATATAATTACTTACAACTAGTACATACAACTAGTACATACAACCAGAACATACAACCAGTTACAAGTACATACAACCAGAACATACAACAAATTACTAGTATATACAATTAGTACAGAAAACTTGTACATATAACTAGTACATAGCACAATTACACACAACTAGTACATACAACTAGTATATACAACTAGTCCATACTACTAGTACATACAACAAGAACATACAAGTAGTACATACTACTAGTTACTGCTACATACAACTAGTACATACAACTAGTAACTACAACTAGTAAATATAAGTAATACATACAACAATTACACACAATTAGTACATACAATTAGTTCATATAACTAACTACTAGTACATACTACTAGTACATAAAATTTGTACATTCAACTAGTACATACATCTAGTTCATTCAACTAGTACATATAACTAGGGCATCCACTACTTACTAGAACACATATACAGCAAGTACATACAACTAGCACATACAACTAGAACATTCAACATGTACATACAACAAGTACATACATCTAGTTACTAGTACATACGAAAAATACACATAGATAGTACATACAAGTAGTACATATAACTACATACAACTAGTTCAAACAACTAGTACATACAACTAGTATATTCTGATAGTTACTAGTACATACAACTAGTTCATACAATTAGTACATACACTAGTCCATACAGCTAGTACATACACTTAGTACATATAACTAGTACATACAACTACTTACTAGAACATATATACAACAAGTACATAGAACTAGTACATAGAACTAGTGCATACAAATAGTACATACAGTTCGTATATAAAACTATGACATAGAACTATTTTATACAACTAGTACATACAACTAGTTACTAGTACATGCAACTAGTACATACAAAAGTAGATACACCTAATTTATATAACTAGTACATACAGCTATTACATACAACAAGTACATATAACTAGTACATGCAACTACTTACTAGTACATACAACTAGAACATACAATTATGACATACAAATAGTACATATAACTATTACAGGCAACCATTTACTAGTACATACAACTAGTATATACAATTAGTACATACAACTAGTACATACAGCTAGTACATACAACTAGTATATACAACTAGAACATACAACTAGCACATACAATTACTACACACATTTAGTTATTAGTACATTCAACTACTACATAAAACTAGTAGCTACAAATTTAACTAGTATACAAAAACTCCACACAACTATATAGTACATACAAGTAGTATATATAACTACATATAACTAGTACACACAGCTAGTACCTACAACTAGTACATACAACTATTATATAAAACTAGTGCATATAACTAGTACATACAGCTATTTCATACAACTAGTACATACAACTAGGACCTATAACTAGTATATACAGCTAGTACATACAACTAGTACATAAAACCAGTAAATACATCAATTTCCTGCAACTAGTACTTAAAGCTCATAGAGAGAACTAGTTCATACAACTAGTACATACAACTAGTTACTAGTACATATATACAACTAATACATACAACTAGTACATACAGCTAGTACCTACAACTAGTACTTATAACTAGTACATAAAACAATGTTACACAACTAGTATATACAAGTAGTACATATAATTATATACATACAACTAGTACCTACAACTAGTACACAGAATTAGTATATACAGATTATTACTAATGCACACATTAGTACATACAATTAGTTCATACAATTATTACAAATAAGCAGTACATGCAACTAATTACTAGTACTTACCACTACAACATACAACTAGTACATAAACTTAGTAAATATAGTTTGTTAATAGTACACACACCTAGTACATACAACTAATACATACAACTAATACATATAAATAGTACATATGATAACTACATACAACTACAACATATAATTAGTACATATAACAATTTCACATAACTAGTACATATACTCCAGAAACACCTTTTCCGCTGAGACTTATGCTAATGATTAAAGACGTTATTGAAGGACGCGCTTAAGCCAGCCTTCCCAAACACCCAACGAAAACGACAAGACCAGAAGGGTTTCTTAAAATCGTGTTTCATAATAAAGGTGTGGAATAAATAGGCCTCTCAGGTATCTTAAACCAAAAGTGAGTGTTAGAAACTGTCCCACTCTTTATACAAAACAAAGAGCCCCCATGTGTAGTATATAAGTCTATCCAACCAATAGGACCTCAAATCTTTAACTTTTCACAAGCCTTTAAGTCAGATGTCTTTAGAAAACCAGAACCATGTGAGTGTCACAAGTCCCCCTTCATTTACAAGCCCCTAGGCCATGTTTTAACAGGTGACCTACGTATTGTTAGTAACCCAAAACTTAGAAAACTTCTTAAGAAAGGACCAAAATTTAGAGAACCTAATAACTTTAATTGGGCAACTGCTTTAAAAATGTGTAAGGAAGGTCTTAGAAAATATAAGATTACCTGGGCCCGTAGAGAAAATGTATCTACTTCTGTATTTAGTGAGTGGGAAAATACTGTACTTAAGAAAATTAATGATAGGATCTCTAAGCTGTCTAAATTGTATACCAAATCCTCAGTAGCCAAGAAGACCCTTACTTGCCCTAAAATTAAGAAATTCTTAGCAGACCTACACGATAAGTATGTTAGAGCCCCTGCCGATAAGGCCTCTAATAATATAATATTTATATGTAAGTCCTACTATAGACAAATTATTAATAAAGAACTAGGCAGTACCTCCACTTATGCTAAGTGTACAGTTGAACCCCAACAGTTAATTAGGAAACACATAGATTTCTTAAAACTAGAGAACTTAGAACCTAAACCAGACTGGTGTAACCTTCCCTCTTTTTACTGGATGCCTAAGCTACATAAGGACCCTTACAGCTACAGATTCATAGCTGCCTCTCAAAAATGAACTACCAAACCCCTTTCTAGATTTCTAAATTCGGCACTCAGACTAATTCTCAAACATTTTAGAGAATACTGCCTAAGTATATATAGGAATACTGGTGTTAATGCCTTTTGGATAGTAGAAAGCTCACTAGAAGTCTTAGATAGTCTTAGGTCTATACCCACTAGAAAAGCCCAGCTAGCTAGTTTTGATTTTTCTACCTTATATACAGTGATCCCCCATAACCTACAAGATTACTAACCTTATTCATAGTGCCTATACCTGTAGGAAGTCCCAATATATAGAAGTCTGTCAGGATAAAGCCTTTTGGTCTAATAATGTGTCCAATAAAGCAGTCACAGCTGTTCATTTAGTAGAGCTCTTTAATTACCTTATTGACAACATTTATGTATGTGTAGACGGTTCTGTATTTAAGCAATGTGTAGGTATCCCTATGGGTACTGACTGTGCCCCTGTAGTTGCTAATCTTTTTCTGTTTGCCTATGAGTATGAGTTTATGAAAGGACTACTTAAGGATAACATCACCCTAGCTATTAAATTTTCCAATACTTATAGGTATATTGATGACCTTTTATGTATTAACAACAAGGATTTTGAACTGTCAATTAGTGATATTTACCCCAAAGAACTTATTCTTAAAAAGACAAATGGCAGCCCTAAGAAATCCCCCTTTATAGACTTAGATATAACCATTACTAACAATCAATTTATCACTAAAGTATATGATAAGCGAGAGGACTTTAACTTTTATATAGTAAATTTCCCCCATTTAGATAGTAATATTCCTAATACCCCAGCCTATGGTGTCTTTATTCCACAACTAATTAGGTATTTCAGAATATGTAGTGACTTCTCCAGTTTTCAGTCTAAAAGTTTGCAGTTATGCAGTAGGCTTATTAAACAGGGTTACAAATATTTTAAGCTAAAATCAACCTTTAAAACCTTCCTATCCCGGCAGCCTCTAGTTAGAATCAAGTATAAGCAAAAAGTAGCTAGTATGCTTAAGGACTGTCTTGTGTTACCCCACCTCCAAAGAAATCTTACTACTAGAAGACCTAAGGCTAGACTTATGTAATATGTCCTACTTGTGTCTATAGTTATGCTGAATCTGTTTTTCCTATAAGCAAGATAACTAATAGATTTATAATTAATTCATATAATTAATGGGACCTACATTCCTTTCATAAAATTAAATTTCATCATGTGTCTTAGTTAACACCTAATTTAACTTTTGGCGCCAAAATAGTGTATATAAGGCCCCTAGATTTAGCATAGAGAGCCAAGGATTCACAGAAGATCAAGATAAAGAAAAAGACAAAGACTCCCAGGATCACTGATGAAGGGTGGAATTCCCAGAAACGGCTGTCTGACCCAGTGGAGAAGAAGATGAAAGAAGGAAAAAGAAGGAAGAAAAGACTCCTGTATCTTCATCAAAAGCTCTTTTTAGGTTTAGTTCCCCTATAGACTCTTTTACAGAATAGGCATAGCATGTAGGAAAATGGTATCTTAGATTTTTCATATAATTACAAAGAAATAGTATATACAACAAGAACATACAATATTTTAATAAAGATTGTTACCAGTACATACATCTAGTACATACAACTAGTACATAGAACTAGTACATAGAACTAGGAAATGCCGATTGTTACTAGTACTTACACCTAGTACATACCACTAGTACATGCAACTACTTACTAGTACATAGAACTAGTACGTAAAATTATTACACACAACTAGTACATATAACTAGTACATACAAGAATTTCACACAACTAGTAAATACAACTAGGAAATACAATTAGTACATACAACTATGTACTAGTACATACAACTTGTACATTCAACTAGTAAATACAGTGAGTTACTAGTAGATACACCTAGTATATACAGCCAGAACACACAACAAGTACATATAACTAGTTCATACTACAAGTACATACAACTAGCACATAAAATTAGTGCAAAAAAACTACTTATTAGAACACATATACAACAAGTACATACAACTAGAACATACAGCTAGTATATACATCCAACTAGTACATATAACTAGTACATACAGCTAGTCCCTACAAGTAGTACATATAACTATATAGTACATATAACAATTTCACAAAACTAGTACATACAACTAGTACATATAATTACAAACATCTAGTACATACAACTAGTTCGTACAACTATTACGTATAATAGTTGCTAGTGCATATAACCACTACATGGAACTAGTACATAGAACTAGTAGTTACAGATTGTTACTAGTACCTACAACTAGTACATACAACTAGTACATGCAACTACTTACTAGTACATAGAACTAGTACGTAAAATTATTATACACAACTAGTACATATAACTAGTACATACAACAAGTATATACAACAAGTACATACAACTAGTACATATAAATAGAACATGCAACTTTTTACTAGTTCATTCAACTACTACATACAATTAGAACATCCAACTAGTACATGCATCTAGTACATGTAAATAGCACATAAAATTAGTACATAAAACTACATACTAGAACACATATACAACAAGTACATACAACTAGTACATACAACTAGTACATACAACTAGTACATACAACTAGTACATACAACTAGTACATACAAAAAATACGCACAACTAGTACAAACAAGTAGTACATATAACTACATACAACTTGTTCAAACAACTAGTACATGCAACTAACTACTAGTATATACAACTAGTATATGCAACAAGCTACTAGTATATACAACTAGTATTTAAAACTAGTATGTACAATAATAACAGACTACTAGTACAGTGTAACCCGGATAATCTGCCCCCGCTTAATACGCACAACCCCCAAACCGCCTGAGTTCGTATTAAACGAATTCATTTACATACTAGAAGTATATATGTAATCTTCCAACCGCCAAATCCACCATCTCACCATTATTTTCTCGCCTCAATTGTACATTTATAGGTGTTTTCCACCTTTGTAATCCGCCGCTTTCATCAACATTTTAATCGTACCAAATAAATCTTAGAGATTACCTGTAAGCGTTCCAAAACTGACTTGAAAATTTCCCGATATGTGACTGTTTGAGGAAGAATTCGACGGCAACACAAAAGCAAACATCGTTCTTTGTTTTATTTAGATGGTTATAATTACAATTGCATAATGACGATATTTGGCTAATCCGCCAAACTCAATATTCTGCCAAAAAGTGCTTGAATGAATTGTGGGGATTTTCCCAGTTACACTGTATATATCAGTACATACATCTGATACATACAATTATTACATACAACTAGTACATACTACTAGTACATACAACTAGTACATACAAGTAGTACATACAACTAGTTACTACTACATACAACTAGTACATACAACTAGTAACTACAACTAGTAAATAAAAGTAATACCTACAACAATTACACACAATTAGTACATACAATTAGTTCATATAACTAGTACATAAAACTAGTAACTACAACTAGTAAATATAACTAGTACATACAAAAATTACACACAACTGGTACATACAAGTAATACATATAACTACATACAACTAGTTCAAACTACTAGTATATAAAACTGGTAAAAACAACTAGTACAAACAGCTTATACCAAAAACTAGTACATAGAATAGGTACATACAACAAATACATTCAACTAGTTACTAGTATGTACAATTAGTATTTACAACTAGTACATACAACTAGTACATATAACTGGTACATACAGCTGGTACATACAACTAGAACATACAACAAGTAGATACAACAATTACACACAACTAGTACATACAACTAGTACATACAACTAGTCCATAATACTAGTACATACAACTAGTACATACAAGTAGTACATACAACTAGTTACTACTACATAGAATTAGTACATACAACTAGTAACTACAACTAGTAAATAAAAGTAATACCTACAACAATTACACACAATTAGTACATACAATTAGTTCATATAACTAGTACATAAAACTAGTAACTACAACTAGTAAATATAACTAGTACATACAAACATTACACACAACTGTTACATACAAGTAATACATATAACTAAATACAACTATTTCAAACTACTAGTATATAAAACTGGTAAAAACAACTAGTACATACAGCTTATACCAAAAACTAGTACATAGAATTGATACATACAACAAATACATACAACTAGTTACTAGTGTGTACAATTAGTATTTACAACTAGTACATACAACTAGTACATATAACTGGTACATACAGCTGGTACATACAACTAGTACTTACAACTAGTAAATACAGATTGTTACTACTGCATACACCTAGTACATACAACTAATACATACAACTAGTACAAAGAACTAGTAAATACAACTAACTACTAGTGTATACTACTAGTACATAAAATTTGTACATTCAACTAGTACATACATCGAGTTCATAAAACTAGTACATATAACTACTCCAACCACTTACTAGATCACATATACAACAAGTACATACTACTAGAACATTCAACAAGTATATCCAACAAGTACATACATCTAGTTACTAGTACATACGAAAAATACACACAACTAGTACATACAAGTAGTACATATAACTACATAAAACTAGTTCCAACAATTAGTACATATAACTAGTATATTCTGATAGTTACTAGTACATACAACTAGTACATACCATTAGTACATACACTAGTCCATACAGCTGGTACATACAATTAGTACTTAAAACTAGTACATACAACTACTTACTAGAACATATATACAACTAGTACATAGAACTAGTCCATACAACTAGTACATACAACTAGTACATACAACTAAGACATACATCTAGAACTAGTACATACAACTTGTATATACAACGAGTACATAAAACTAGTAACTACATCTAGTAAATATAACTAGTACATACCAAAATTACACCCAACTAGTACATACAAGTAGTACATATAACTACATTCAACTAGTTCAAACAACTAGTACATAAAACTAATAAACAAAATTAGGACATACAGCTTATGCATAAGACTAGTACATACAACTAGTACATATAACTGGTACATACAGCTAGTACATACAACTAGTACATATAACAAGTAGATACAACAATTACACACAACTAGTACATACCACTAGTCCATATAACTACATAGAAATTGTCCATACAGCTAGTACTTACAACTAGTAAAAACAGATTGTTACTACTTCATACACCTAGTACATACAACTAATACATACAAATAGTACATACATCTAGTACATACAACTAGTACATATAACTAGTGCACACAACTTCCTACAACACATATATATACAGCTAGTACATAGAACTAGTACATAAAACTAGTACATAAAACTAGTACATACAACCAGTACATTCAACTAATAAATACAACAAGCACATACATCTAGTCACTAGTATATACAACTAGTACATAATACAAGAAACTTAAACTAGTAAATATAACTAGTGCTTACAAAAAATACACACAACTAGTACATACATGTAGTACATACAACTAAATACAACTAATTCAAACAACTAATACATACAACTAGTATATACTTAAAGTTACTAGTACATATAACTAGTACATACAACTTCTGCCTACAACTAGTACATAAACCCAGTACTAAGAACAAGTACATACAACTATTACATGCAACTACCTACTAGAACATACAACTAGCACATAAAACTAGTACAGATAAGTTTATACAACTAGTACATACATACAATTAGTACACACAACTAGTAAATATATATAACAACATACAACTACTACATACAACTAGTTCATATAACTAGTACATACAACTAGTACATAAAAGTAGTAAATACAACAAGTATATACAAGTGGTACTTACAACTAGTACATACAACCAGTACATGCAACTATATATTACATACAAATAGTACTACAACTAGGACATAGAACTAGTGCATACAAATAGTAGAAACAGCTAGTATATAAAACTAGTACATAGAACAATTACACACAACCAGTATATAAATAAACCTATTTACATAAAACTACATACAACAAGTATATGCAACAAGTTACTAGTACATTCAACTAGCACATCAAACTAGTACATACAACTAGTACATATAACTAGTTACTAGTACATACAACTAGTGCAAAGAAATAGTCCATACAACTACTACATATGATTAGTACATACATCAATTTCACAAACTAGTACATACAACTAGTACATAGAATTAGTACAAGTAAATACAGATTGTTTCTAGGACTTACACCTAGTATATACAACTAGTACATGCAACTACTTACTAGTACATACTACTACTTACTAGTACATACAGCCAGTACACACAACTAGTACATATAACTTGTACATACAACTAGTACAAAAAATAGTATATAGAACTAGTACATACAACTAGTATATGCAACTAGCTACTAGTAAATGCAACTAGTAGATAAAACTAGTACGTACAACAATTACATGCTACTAGTCCATTAATCTAGTACAGTGTGACCCGAATAATCCGCCCCCGCTTAATACGCACAACCCCCCAATCTGCCCGAGTTCGTATTAAATGAATTCATTTACATACTAGAAGTGTCTATGTAATCTGCCAACCGCCAAATTCACCATCCGCCATTATTTTCTCGCCTTAATTGTACATTTATAGGCATTTTCCACCTTTGTAATCCACCGCTTTCATCAACATTTAAATCGTACGAAATAAATCTTAGAGATTGTTTCTAAGCGTTCCAAAACTGACTTGAAAATTACCCGATATGTGACTATAAGAGGAAGAATTCGACGGCAACGGAAGAGAAATTTCGTTCAACGTTTTATTTAGATGGTTATAATTAGTATTGCATAATGACGCTATTTGGCTAAACCACCAAACTCAATATTCTGCCAAAAAAGTGCTTGAACGAATTGTGGCGGATTTTCCCAGTTACACTGTACATACAACTAGTACATAAAACTAGAACATACAACTACTTACTAGTGCTTACAACTAGGACATACAATTAGTACTTACAACTAGTATTACAACTAGGACATAGTACTAGTCCATATAACCTGTATACATAACTAGTACATACAAATAGTACATACAAAAATTACACACCACTAGTACATACAACTGCTACATATAAATACATACAACTAGTGCATACAATTAGTCTATACAGCTAGTAAATACAGATTGTTTCTTGTACATACACCTATTAAATATAATTAGTACATACAAATAGTACCTAGTACATATAACTAGTATATGCAACAAGTAAATACAGATTGTTACTAGTACAAACAATTAGTACATACCAATGGTACAACAGCTAGTACATACAACTAGTAGATATAACTAGTACATACAACTACTGACTAGAAGATACGTACAACTAGTACATTCAACAAGTACATATGACAAGTACATACAAAGAGTACATAGAAATAGTACATACAACTAGTTAAAAAATCTAGTTACAAGTACAGACAACTTGTATATACAACTAGTACATACAACTTGTAACAACATCTAGTAAATATAACGAGTTCATACACAAATTTCACACAACTAGTACATACAAGTAGTACATATAATTACATACAACTAGTTCAAACAACTACTACATACAGCTAGTAAAAACAACTAGTACATACAACTAGTAAATACAACTAGTACATAAAACTAGTTCATATAACTAGTACATGCAACTAATTACTAGTAGATACCACTACTACATACAATTACTACATACAACTAGTACATACATCTAGTACATACAACTAGTTCATATAACTGATGCAAAAAACTACATACTAGAACACCTATACAACCAGTTCGTACAACTAGTACATAAAACTAGTACATTCAATTAGTCCATAGAACTAGTACATTCAACTAGTACATTCAAAGAGTACATACAAGTAGTACATACAACTAGTTACTACTACATACAACTAATGTATACAACTAGTAACTACCAATAGTAATTGAAATTAGTTGATTCAAAAACAAGGAGTTCGAGTTTAAAAAACTCGTGGGGGCCTAGGCGACCCTGAGTAAACTCGAAATACTTGACTGGTTCTCATGGATATCCGGTAAACTAATTTCAGATCGACTCTTGTTGGCCATCAATTGTTGTACAAGCTTTATGTTACATTGTTTTAGTAAGGATGGTTTTAAGTCCATTTCGTCCGTTCAATGTTCTACCCTAAGGAAGAGAAAGGAAGAAAACAAAAGCTACCCGAATATCCGCCATTTTTTGACAGATATATATATGTATATATGTACAAAATTACGAACAGGAAGCCATACGTTAACTTAATTTCGGAAAACAATATAGGGCCCTTGCGGCGCCCCAATTAGAGACAACTAGAACATACAACTAGCACATACAACTAGTACATACAACTAGTACATACAACTAGTATATACAACTAGATCATATAAATAGTACATACAGCTAGTATATACTTACAATTAGTGCATATAAATAGTACATACAACTAGTACATATAACTAGTATATACAACAATTTCACACAACTAGTAAATTCAACTAGTGCATATAACTAGTTACTAGTACATACAACTAGTACATACAACAAGTACATACAACTAGTACATATAACTAGTACATATAGCTGGTACATACAATGAGTACATATAACTAGTACATACATCAATTTCACACAACTAGTACATAAAACTAATATATACATAGTACTAGTAAATATAACTAGTACATACAAAAATTTCACACAACTAGTAAATACAAGTAGTACATATAACTATATTCAACTAGTTCAATCAACTAATACATAAAACTAGTAAAAACAATTAGTTCATAAAACTAGTCCTTATAACTACATACAAATTTTAAATACAGCTAGTACTTACAAGTAGTAAATACAGATTGCTACTCCTTCATACACCTAGTACATACAACTAATACATACAACTAGTACATACAACTAGTAAATACAACTAACTACTAGTACATACTACTAGTACATAAAATTTGTACATTCAACTAGTACATATATCTAGTTCATAAAACTAGTACATATAACTAGTGCATCCGCTACTTACTAGAACATATATTCAACAAGTACATACAACAAATACATACACTTAGTACATACAACTAGTAAATACAACTAAAACATTCAACTAGTACATACATTTACTACACACATTTAGTTATTAGTACATTCAACTACTACATAAAACTAGTAGGTACAACTAGCAAATTTAACTAGTATACAAAAAATTCATACAACTTGTACATACAAGTAGTATATATAACTACATACAACTAACACACTCAGCTAGTATATACAACTAGTTACTAGTACATACAACTAGTACAAAGAAAAATTATATACAACTAGTAAATATAACTAGTACATACAGCTATTTCATACAACTAGTATATACAACGAGTACATACAACTAGGACCTATAACTAGTATATACAGCTTGTACATACAACTAGTACATAAAACTAGTAAATACATCAATTTCCTGCAACTAGTACTTAAAACTAATACAGTGAACTAGTACATACAACTAGTACATATAACTAGTTACTAGTATATATATACAACTAATACATACAACTAGTATATACAATTAGTACATAGAATAAGTGCATAAAACTACTTACTAGAACACATATACAACAAGTACATACAACAAATACATGCATCTAGTTACTAGTACATACGAAAAATACACACAACTAGTACATACAAGTAGAATATAAAACTGCATAAAACTAGTTCAAACAACTGGTACCTACAACTAGTATATTCTGATAGTTACTAGTACATACAACTAGTATATACAATTAGAACATACAGTAGTCCATACAGCTAGTCCATACAAGTAGTACATATAACTAGTACATACAACTACTTACTAGAACATATATACAACTAGTACATACAAATAGTACATACAAATAGTACATACAACTCGCACATACAACTAGTCCATACAACTAGAACATACAACTAGTACATACAATTACTACACACATTTAGTTATTAGTACATTCAACTACTACATAAAACTAGTAGCTAAAACTAGTAAATTTAACTAGTATACAAAAAATTCAAACAGCTAGTACATACAAGTAGTATATATAACTACATACAACTAGTACACGCAGCTAGTACATACAACTAGTTACTAGTATATATATCCAACTAGTACATACAACTAGTATATACAATTAGTACATACACTAGTCCATACAGCTAGTACATACAATGAGTACAGAAAATTAGTTCATAAAACTACATACTAGAACACATATACAACAAGTACATACAACTAGTACTTACAACTAGTACATACAACTAGTACTTCCAACTCATACATAAAACTAGTACATACAACTAGTACATACATCTAGTTAATAGTCCATACACCTAGTAAATACAACTAGTACATACAACTAGTACATACACAAAATACACACAACTAGTACATGCAAGTAGTACATATAACTACATACAAGTTATTCAAACAACTAGTACATAGAACTAGTATATACTGATAGTTACTAGTCCATACAACTAGTACATACAACTTGTACATACAACTAGTCCAAAAAATAGTATATAGAACTAGTACATACAACTAGTACATGCAACAAGCTACTAGCTACTAGTATATACAACTAGTAATCCGCCCCCGCTTAATGCGTACAGCCCCCAATCTGCCTGAGTTCGTATTAAACGAATTCATTTACATACTAGAAGTGTCTATGTAATCCGCCAACTGCCAAATCCGCCATTCGCCATTATTTTCTCGCCTCTATTGTACATTTATTGGCGTTTTCCACCTTTGTAATTCACCGCGTTCATCAACATTTTAATCGTATGAAATAAAACTTAGAGATTGTCTCTAAGCGTTCCGAAACTGACTTGAAAGTTGCCCGATATGTGACTATAAGATGAAGAATTTGACGGCAACGCAAAGGCAAATATCATTCATCGTTTTATTTAGCTGGCTATAATTAGTATTGCATAATGACGATATTTGGCTAATCCTCCGAACTCAATATTCTGCCAAAAAAGTGCTTGAACGAATTGTGGCGGATTTTCCCAGTTACACTGTACATATAGGAACATACAACTAGTACATAAACTAGAACACACAACTACTAACTAGTGCTTACAACTAGTACATACAATTAGTACATACAACTAGTACATGTAACTATTACATATAACTAGCTCATACATCAATTGCATACACTAGTATACACAACAAGTACATATATTTAACTATATACAACTAGTACATACAACTAGTAAATACAACAAGTAGACACAACTTGTACAAGTGCATCCCACCACTGTTTTAGCCATTCACAGGGTGCTGCTGCCGTGGCGTCATCCGCAAACCAACCTGATAGACCGTTTGACACACCTCCATTAGCTTCATTATGAGGGGAACAATGGCAAGCGCAGACACTGCCATGCCTAGTGGGTCACCCTGTGTTGTTCCTACTTTCGAAAGAATTTCCCCTCCACCAGACACAAGCAATCGTATGGATGATTGGTAGCAGTTTGTCAACACAGTTTCGAGAGCAGAACAGACGTACCTCATGTTCTGGAGGGCCACCTTTCGGTTCAAGGTATTGGAAGCATTTGTGGCATCCACTAGCAGGGCACCCTCCACTTCGGATTCGTCAAAAACTCCCTCGTGGCATGAACAGCCGCCTCGCAGCCACTTCCAATACCTGAACACGCCTGGAGTGGGCCAGCTGCTAACATGATGTCTTTCCTCACTACTCTTATTGCGGCTTTGCAGACAATACCTGGGTTCTTGCTCAGTGGGACAAGACGGCATGCAAGCAATGCACTTATACCTGACGGAGATACAGGTTGGGTGCAAATACGCTTGGCCACTCCAGCAATGGCATCACATAGACTAGTGGATGTTTCCTTGAAAGAGGAGCACATTCGGCGCCATGTGCGCGCATCGACACTTGATGGACCAGCGGAGCCTTTACAGTGTAGGGCTGTGCTCTTAATCATGTTGCCATCAATGGCTTCACAGATGACAGGATCTGCTGGAAGAGCATTGGGCAAGGTGCTGGACAAAAGTGCTTCATTGGCCAGGGGCTTTCCTTTAGGGTGCAGTGACTCCAGGATGTTCAGGACAGATTCAGTGGTGCCCTCTTTGGTTTGGATGATATCTTCGAGTTTGAGAGGCAAACCAGAAGTGTTTCGTGATAGAAAGTTGAGAGCACCGTGCACATTCCCGAGGAACATCATCTTACCAAAAGCCCGTGAAACTGCTTAAGGAGTCATTCGAGTGTCTGTGGTGGGGAGATGAGATTGAATTCACCGGCCCTCCGCCACCAGGACTTCAATTACCCCCTTCTTCCAGCTCTCTAGGCGCCTCTGTAAGCAAGTAACATGGTCTTTGGCCTTGCTGGTCTTCGAGGGTTTCTGTAAGAGTAGCATCTGCATGAGAAAGCATGCTTTGAGTGCAATACACTCGAGGCTTGAATTCTAACTATACGCTTGGAAGAGGTTGGCCATTTCTTGAATGAATGACTTCCCTACTTTCCCAAACGGCCCTAGGAAAAGGTTTCTCCTCCATAGCACTCCTTCATCATACGCTTTGTTGACTTTGTCACAAAAGTCCCTTCCAGATAAGTCGCCCCACACGAAGTTTGGCGGTTGTATTGGCACCGGGTCTCCCATATTACCGTGTTCCGATCCTTCAGAGTCAATCTCACCTTCGCCAGGGCGCAAAGCTGAAGACACAGATTCCTGAGTCTCAGTACCAAATCGCCTTCTTGTAGGTGAGGTTGGCAGAGTGCTGGGATTGGTTGAGGCTAGATCGCCATCGCTTGGATCTGCAGCAGATTTGACAGATGTAGGTTGTCTGTTTTGACAATTTCCTAATCTTCCAGGTAAGCAGTTTCCACACTTTCTTCCCAATTGGACACATTTACATCCAGAGCACGATCCTTTGCGACTGCATCTGCAGCAGGACATGTATCAAAAGGAACAATTGAAGTTGATACAATCTCCTTCCAACTGATAAGTCCACCATTTTCCCATATGTTCTCCTAGTGACTAGTACATATCTACAACTAATACATACAACTAGTACATACAACTAGTATATACAATTAGTACATACACTAGTCCATACAGCTAGTACATACAATTAGAACATAGAATTAGTGCATAAAACTACTTACTAGAACACATATACAACAAGTACATACAACTAGTACATACAACTTTTAAATATAACTTGTTCACATATTAATTGCATACACTAGTATACACAGCAAGTACATATATTTAACTATATACAACTAGTACATACAACTAGTAAATACAACACAGGCGCCGTATGACTGTTCCGCGTTAAATTGCGTTAAACCGTTAACGCTTTTACAAGTTAATTTCTTAGCATAGGAATAACTAATGCCTTTCAAAATTTATATTTAAAGTTTTTATGGTTAGAGTAATAGTCTTACAAATTTTGAAGGGCATCAAATAAAATTTTTCTTCGAAATACTCCGCCGAATTAGCACCCGTTTACAACACTCATAAGGTTTGTGCTTAGTTCTTTGAAGAGCTACAGTCAATTTCTGTACATCATTGGAATCCTTATAGGTTAAACTAAAAATCTGTCGGCCTCGATTTTAATACAGCTTTCCTTTCTTGAGATAATAAAGAAAATGTCACTATTAAGTGTAATTAACAAGGACAAATTTGGCCATAACTTGACTAATGAAGAAGGAATCGATACCGAGGCCAACAGTTTTGTATAGCAACACTTACTGATCACCATGAAACCATCGGCCTTGTCCAACTGTTCTTCTAGACTAAGCACAAAACGATTTTCTTAACAACACTTCGCCGACATTTTCGGCAGTTGTAATGATATTCATAAATACAGTTAAATAAAATCATTGTCATTTAACACCTATCGTGTTTCGTCTAACGCAAATACAGTTAAAGGTACTTTCGGAAGTGCAATAGTCGGCGATCATTGGCTGGGCGTACGTATGCATATATTTACAGCTTTGGCTAAAGTGTTACTTTATTTCTCAAGTGAAAATCGCCTAAAATCGTTTAAAGAAATGCCAAGAAAAACCAAAGCAATTCGTGGAAGTTTAACCTTCAAATTTGGATTTGCTTGCGTTGCTGCTTATTATTTATTCGCCAACTAAAGGTAAGTGTTTCGAATTGGGTGAATTTAAAACGCAGAATCTGTATGGACTAACGCTAAACAACGCATTCACTCTAACGATTAAAAAAACGAACATTCTTTACTAATTAGCGATTGTTAGTTGACGATTGCTATAACGCAGCCTATCCCTCAGGAACAGCCATAAGGTACCAGTGAACAAGTAGACACAACTGGTACATAAGATTTGGTATATAATACCAGTACATACAACTATGTAGTACTTACAACTAGTACCACAACTAGGACATAGTATTAGTACATATAACTTGTATATATAACTAGTACATTCAAATAGTATATACAAATAGGCCATACAAGAAGAACATAAAACTAATCACTACTATATAGAACTAGTACACACACCTAGTACATTCAACTGGTACATACAACTAGTACATACAGCTAGTTCATACAACTAGTACATATAACTGGTACATACAACTAAATAATAGTACATACAACTAGTACATACAACTAGTACAAACAACTAGTACATATAACTAGTACATACAAAAATTACACACCACTAGTACATACAACTAGTGCATACAATTAGTCTATACAACTAGTAAATACAGATTGTTTCTTGTACATACACCTATTAAATATAATTAGTACATACAAATAGTACATATAACTAGTATATACACCTAGTACATATAACTAGTATATGCAACAAGTAAATACAGATTGTTACTAGTACATACAATTAGTACCTACCACTGGTACAACAGCTAGTACATACAACTAGTAGATATAACTAGTACATACAACTACTGACTAGAAGATACGTACAACTAGTACATTCAACAAGTACATATGACAAGTACATACAAAGAGTACATAGAAATAGTACATACAACTAGTTAAAAAATCTAGTCAAAAGTACATACAACTAGTACATACAACTAGTACATACAACTTGTAACTACATCTAGTAAATATAACTAGTTCATACAACAATTTCACACAACTAGTTTATATAACTAGTACATACAACAATTTCACACAACTAGTACATACAACTAGTACATATTATTACTTAAAACTAGTATATACATTCAACTGGTATATATATACAATTAGTAAATTAAGATTGTTACTAGTACATACACCTAGTACCTACAACTAGTTATTACAACTATTACATATAACTAGTACATGCAACTACGTACTAGTACTTACAACTTGTACATACCATTAGTACATACAACTACTACATACAACTAGTGCATATATCAAGTTACTAGTACATACAATTAGTAACTACAACTAGTAAATAGAACTACTACATACAGCTAGTAAAAACAACTAGTACATACAATTAGTACATACAACTAGTACATACAACCAGTACATAAAACTAGTACATGCAACTAGTTACTAGTAGATACCACTACAACATACAATTACTACATACAACTAGTATATACATCTAGTACATACAACTAGTTCATATAACTATTTGCAAAAAAACTACATATTAGAACACCTATACAACAAGCTCGCACAATTAGTACATAAAACTAGTACATTCAACTAGTCCAAAGAACTATTACATACAACTAGTACATTCAAAGAGTACATACAAGTAGTACATACAACTAGTTACTACTACATACAACTAATACATACAACTAAGAACTACCAATAGTAATTAAAATTAGTAGACACAAAAAAAGGAGTTCGAGTTTAAAAACTCGTGGGGGCCTAGGCGACCCTGAGTAAACTCGAAATACTTGATTGGTTCTCATGGATATCCGGTAAACTGATTTCAAATCGACTCTTGTTGGCCGTCAATTTTTGCACGAGCTTTAGGTTACATTGATTTAGTTAGGATGGTTTTTAAGTCCATTTCGTTCGTTCAATGTTCTACCCTAAGGAAGAGAAAGCTAGAAAACGAAAGCTACCCGAACATCCGCCACTTTTTAACAGATATATATATGTATATATTTACAAAACTACGAACAGGAAGCCATACGTTAACATAATTTCTGAAAACAATATAGGGGCCCTTGCGGAGCCCCAATTAGAGACAATGAGTATATACAACTAGCATATACAGCTAGTACACACAACTAGTACATACAACTAGTTCTTACAATTAGTAAATATAGATTGTTACTAGTACATACACCTGGTACACACAACTAGTTCATACAATGGTTACATACAACCAGTACATACAAATACTTACTAGTACTTACAACTAGTACGTACAATTAGGACATACAACTACTACATACAACAAGTACATACAACTAGTCCCTAAAACTAGTAAATACAAATTGTTTCTAGTTCTTACACCTAGTATATACATCTGGTACATACAATTATTACATACAACTAGTACATACAACAAGTACATACATCCAGTTACTAGGACAAACAACCAGAACATAAAACTAGTACATTAATCTAGTAAACATAACTAGTATACAAAATATACACACAACTACAACATACCAGTAGTACCTATAACTACTTACAACTAGTACATACATCTAGTATAAAGAACTAATACATAGAACTAGTACATACAACCAGTATATACAACTAGTTACTAGTATATACAATTAGTACAAACAACTTGTACATATAACTAGTACATAGAACAATTAAACACAACTAGTACATACAACTAGTACATACAACTAGTAATTACAACTAGTGAATATAACTAGTACATACAAAAATTACACACAACTCGTTCATACAAGTTATACATATAACTACATACAACTAGTTCAAACTGCTAGTATATAAAACTAGTGAAAACAACTAGTACACACAGCTTATACCAAAAACTAGTACATAGAATAGGTACATACAACAAATACATACAACTAGTTATTTGTATGTACAACTAGTATTTACAACTAGTACATACAAGTGGTATAGATAACTGGTTGCCGATCCGGAAGGCGAGGCAAGTAATCTGGATGCCAGTCTCACCGTGCGTCTGTGTGTATGTATATATATATATATATATCTATATCCGCAGCATTTACATCGCAAGGTATGTGTAAATAGTTTACGCGGGATTGCCACGAGCGCACAAAGAGCTTATTGCTCGCAGTGGCTACACATCGGCTCAGATCGTTGAGATATCGTTTCACGCTGGGAATGCTTCCTCGCTGGACCTGTGTTTGTGCGTTTCCCGCAACTACCTGGCGGACAGGTTGCGACGGCCATTTTCTGCCCAAATCCCGGTACGAAAAATCCCTCGTTACACGGGCACAAAACGGCCAGCAGCTGTACAGGGGGCGTAGCTGTGGTCATCTTCCTTTGTACGCTTAGTCTCTCTGGAATAGCATTACATATGTGTGCTCTGATCACTCTTCAGGGCTACATATACACTTCAGACTGTCAGACCTCACAGCGAGGCTTCTTCTGCACCTCAGTGTATGCCCTAGTACATACAGCTAGAACATACAACTAGTCCCTACAACTAGTAAATACAGATTGTTACTAGTTCTTACACCTAGTATATACATTTGGTACATACAGTTATTACATACAACTAGTACATCCAACAAGTACATATAACTAGTACATACCACAATTTCACACAAATAGTAAATACAACCAGTATATATAATTACTTACAACTAGTACATACAACTAGTATATACAACCAATACATATAACTAGTACATGCAAGTATTTACTAGTACTTACAACTAGTACATACAGTTACTACATACAACTACAACATACAACAAGTATATTAAAATAATTACAAACAACTAGTAGATGTATACAACTATTACATATAACTACATACAACTAGTACATACAACTAGTACATACAACCAGAACATACCAGTAGTACCTATAACTACATACAACTAGTACATAAATCTAGTATAAAAAACTAGTACATAGAACTAGTACATACAACCAGAACATACAACTAGTTACTAGTATATACAATTAGTACAGGCAACTTCTACATATAACTAGTACATAGAACAATTACACACAACTAGTAGATACAACTAGCACATACAACTAGTCCATAATACTAGTACATACCACAAGTACATACAAGAGGTACATACAACTAGTTACAACTGCATACAACTAGTAAATACAACTAGTAACTACAACTAGTAAATATAAGTAATACATACAACAATTACACACAATTAGTACATACAATTAGTTCATATAACTAGTACATAAAACTAGTAACTACAACAAGTAAATATAACTAGTACATACAAAAATTACACACAACTGGTACATACAAGTAATACATATAACTACATACAACTATTTCAAAGAACTTGTACATACAACTAGTATATTCTGATAGTTACTAGTACGTACAACTAGTATATACAATTGGTACATACACTAGTCCATACAGCTAGTACATACAATTAGTACATATAACTAGTACATAAAACTACTTACTAGAACATATTTACAACTACTACATAGTACTAGTACATACAACTATATATTACATACAACTAATACATACATCTACATACTAGCACAATCAACTTAAACATACAACTAGTATATGAAACTAGTAACTACAACTAGTAAAGATAACTAGTACATACAAAACTTGCACACAACTAGTACATACAAGTAGTACATATAACTATATTCAACTAGTTCTAACTAGTAATACATAAAACTAGTAAAAACAATTAGTACACAAAACTAGTCCATATAAGTACATACAAATTTTAAATACAGCTAGTACTTACAACTAGTAAATACAGATTGCTACTAGTACATACTACTAGTACATAAAATTTGTACATTCAACTAGTACATACATCTAGTACATAAAACTAGTACATATAACTAGCGCATCCACTACTTACTAGAATACATATACAACAAGTACATACATCTAGTTACTAGTACATACGAAAAATACACACAACTAGTACATACAATTAGTACATATAACTAGTACATACAACTACTTACTAGAACATATATACAACTAGTACATAGAACTAGTACATACAACTAGTCCATACAACTAGTACGAACAACTAGTTCATACAACTATTACATGCAACTACCCACTAAAACATACAACTAGCACATAAAACTAGTACAGATAAGTAAATACAACTAGTAAATGTAAGTAGTATATACAACTAGTATATACATACAATTAGTACACACAACTAGTAAATATATATAACAACATAAAACTACTACATTCAACTAGTACATATAACTAGTACACACAACCAATACGTATATATAACAACATACAAATACTACATTCAATTAATACATATAACAAGTACATAAAACTGGTACTTACAACTAGTACATACAACCAGTACATGCAACTATATATTACATACAACTAGTACTACAACTAAAATATATAACTAATACCTACAGCTATTACATACAACAAGTACATATAACTAGTACATGCAACTACTTACTTCTACATACAACTAGAACATACAATTAAGACATACAACTAGTACATATAACAATTATATTCAACAATTACACACAACAAGTACATACAACTAGTACATATAACTGGTACAGTCAACTATTTACTAGTACATACAACTAGTATATACAATTAGTACATACAACTAGTACATACAGATAGTACATACAACTAGTAAATACAACTGGAACATACAACTAGTGCATACAATTACTACACACATTTAGTTATTAGTACATTCAACTACTACATAAAACTAGTAGCTACAACTAGTAAATTTAACTAGTATACAAACAAGTAGTTCGAGTTTAAAAACTCGTGGGGCTGCCGCCCTCCGAATTAACTCGAACTACTTGGCCGCATCGTTGGGATTTAATATATATATTCGTTATACTAACGATTGAGGACGCTTAAGTGTCCTGAACTTTATAAATAACGATGGAAAAGCTTCGTTAACTAAAGCTTCCTGAACGCCGCCATTTGCAAAAACGATGTATTGACGTATAAATTTAGTGTTACAATAGTACATATGAACTCGTATTATATATATATCGACGTATAAAATAAGTGTTATAATAGTTGCGTATGAACCCGTATTATATATACAGTACAAGTTACAATATACTAAGGTAATCTAAATAAATAAATAAATAATATAATATAATATAATATAATTAAATAATTCATATGGCTCCAAGAAAGGATCTAGAAACAAAATGGGCATATCATCATAAAGTACAGGGTATAAAACTCGTTTTAAATTAACGGATTTCTTATTTAGGCCTCCGTTTGTTAGAAAACGGAAGACAAAGTCTGCATATAAAAGGCCATAGGACTAGCGAAAACCTATGGAAAATTTATATTCAAACCATGTGTTATATTAATAAAAATTTTCTATTTGTCAGATAACTGTGAAACCCACATATATCATGGTACATGTATATGACAAACGTCTGGCAAAGTTTTGCTTAATTAAAGTTGCAAAATAATCGAGATATAATGAAGAATTCAAGCTTACGATTGCGCAATCTTGTGATGTATTGTGATGTTCTCTAGTGCGTCATCAACATCTTCGAATATCGCTCGGTACACATTTAATGGATTATCATGTGACGTTGCGAAAACGTCACCGCTCGTTGTTACAGAAGATCATCCTTTCGAGAACGGCTATGACAAGTCGACGCTCTCCTACAAGAAGGAGCTACAGAATAAACGAGTTGTAGCGAAGGTTAGATAAAGCGTATTTGTGTATGTTTCCATTAAGTTTGAGGCAGAGTTGTTCCTATATTGATGCGAAAGACTGAATTCGTTTGGTCGACGGTATTACTTTGGTAATTTAAGCTCTGTCTTCTCTTCTTACATTATATATATATATAATATACAGTACAAGTTACAATATACTAATATATATATATATATAAAATACTAAAATTACAATCAAGTACTACACAGTACAAGTTACAAATTTATGGGAGCCAACTGACTATACAATATTAAAATTACAATCAAGTACTAGCTACACAGTTCCAGTTACAAATTTAAAGAGATCCAAGTGACCTCTATAGGATAATCAGTATTTTCAATAGTACGTATAGTTGCAGACTTTCAAATCCTCAACTACTGCATAGAGAGTAGTAGTTGATACAGATCATCCAATTGCAAGGTAGAACACATGGCCTACCAATTACCTTTTCACACCTTAGTATATAGACTGAAGATGATGCATCTGCATGCCATATATCAACAAAGGTTCCAGTCTTAAAGGGGTCTCAGCTAATAACCACGTCCACAGCAGATTTGATTTGCCTTTGTGAGTGAGCTAAGAATACTGACAGTTGGTTGAATGCATTCACATAATCAACAGGGTTGGAGACCATTTTGTAACTTGTACACAAGGGACATAAAAGGCCAAGGCCTTTATATACGTATATGATGTCCCTTGTGTACAAGTTACAAAATGGTCTCTAACCCTGTAGATTATGCCAATGCATGCAACCAACCGTCGGTGTTCTTAGCTCCCTCACAAGGCAAATCAAATCTGCTGTGGTTATTAGCTGAGACCCCTTTAATACTGGAGCCTTTGTTGATATATGGCATGCAGATGCATCATCTTCAGTCTATAATAAGGTGTGAAAAGGTAATTGGTAGGCCATGTGTTATACCTTGCAATTGGATGATCTGTATCAACTACTACTCTCTATGCAGTAGTTGAGGATTTCAAAGCCTGCAACAGTACTAGTGTGACTAAATTCTTGTACTGTTTAAAATACTGATTATCCTAGGGGTCACTTGGATCTCTTTAATTTGTAACTTGCACTGTGTAGCTAGTACTTGATTGTAATTTTAATATTACATAGTCACTTGGATCTCTTAAATTTGTAACTTGTATTGTGTAGTACTTGATTGTAATTTAATATTTTATATATTTGCTAGGAACTTGCACTGTGTAGTGTACTTGAGTGTAATTAGCTAACAAAGTATTTCACTATAGTTATAGACATTCCCTATAAGCAATTTCGTTACTGTATGTAGTACACATGGAAAACGTACTAAATATATATATATATAATCATAAGACTAATTACTAGTACTCACCACTACTACATACAACTAGTACATAAACTTAGTAAATATAGTTTGTTAATAGTACATACACCTAGAACATACGACTAGTACATACAACTAAGACTTATAACTAGTACACACAGCTAGTACCTACAACTAGTACTTATAACTAGTACATAAAACAGTGTCACACCACTAGTATATACAACTAGTAAATATAATTATATATATACAACTTGTACCTACAAATAGTACACAGAATTTGTAAATACAGATTATTACTAAGGCATACACTAGTCCATACAACTAGTTCATACAATTATTACAAATAACCAGTTCATGCAACTAATTACTAGTACCTACCACTACTACATACAACTAGTACATAAACTGAGTAAATATAGTTTGTTAATAGTACATACACCTAGTACATACAACTAGTCCTTACAACTAATACATATAACTAGTACATATGATAACTACATACAACTACTACATATAACTAGTACATAGAACAATAGCACACAACTAGTATATACAAGAGAACAATTAAAATTTTATACAAAAATAGTGAAGATGTAGGGATGGCACAAAAAGTATAGAAACAAGAAAGGGATGTTACACAGAGAAGCATTAGCTATATATGCACGAATCATACAACACCCTTGCTTGTAGGATTCATGCATAGCTAATGCTTCACTACATCCCTTTCTTGTTTCTATGCTTTTTTTGCCATCCCTACATCTTCACTATTTTTGTAGAAAATTTTTATTGTTCTCTAGTTTCTGTACTTTTTATGGAGCATAAGCTAGGAATTCGTTGTATTTTAAACCACTTTGGTTACGCAATCTTCGACTGAATATGACGTCATTAAAATGGCGAATTTATTGAGGTCTTGACTCTTGAGCCATGAAAACTGTCATACTCAATAATAGAGTTATTGCTCTCGCTTCTACAAAAGAATACAGCTCGAAAACTTTAGGCGGGCCAAGAAGATGAAGAAGATGAAGTAGAAAATGAAGAAGAAGAAAACGAAAATGGGAGATTTCAAAGTTTGTTCGTTTGCCAACGATACACGGTCGCTTGCCTTCAAGGCCAATTTATAGCATGTTTGTTCTATATTCAACTCTACATAGTCTCGTTTTGGCGATTTTCAGCCTAATTCGGAATTTCGCTCCTATACCAATGTATGGGGAAAACGAAACAACCCGTACCATCCCTACATAGAGAGTACTACCGTACTCTCTGATAAAACTATTTACATAAAACTATATACAACTAGTATATGTAATAGTTACTAGTACATCCAACTAGTACTTCAAACTAGTACATACAACTAGTTCATACAAATAGTCCATACATCAATTTCACAAAACTAGTACATAAAACTAATACATAGAACTAGTTCATACAATTAGTACATACAACTAGTTACTAGTATAATCCAACTAGTATATACAGCTAGTACATCCAACTAGTACATATAACTAGTACATACAGCCAGTACCTCAAACTAGTACATATAACTAGTCCATATAACAATTTCACACAACTAGTACATATAATTACAAACAACTAGTACATACAACAAGTACATACAATATTTAAATAAAGATTGTTACCAGTACATACATCTAGTACATACAACTAGTTCGTACAACTATTACGTATAATAGTTGCTAGTACATATAACTAGTACATATAATTAGTACATACAACTAGTACATACAACTAGTAAATACAGATTGTTACTAGTACTTACACCTAGTACATACAACTAATACATGCAACTACTTACTAGTACATAGAACTAGTATGTAAAATTATTACACGCAACTAGTACATATAACTAGTTCATACAACAAGTATATACAACTAGTACATACAACTAGTACATATAACTAGAACATGCAACTTTTTACTAGTTCATTCAACTACTACATACATTTAGAACATCCAATTAGTACATACATCTAGTACATACAACTAGCACATAAAATTAGTGCATAAAACTACATACTAGAACACATATTCAGCAAGTATATACAACTAGTACATACACCTAGTACATACAACTAGTACATACAACTAGTACATACAAAAAATACACACAACTAGCACATCCAAGTAGTACATATAACTACATACAACTTGTTCAAACAACTAGTACTTCAACTAGCTACTAGTATATACAACTAGTACATGCAACAAGCTAGTAGTAAATACAACTAGTACATAAAAGTAGTACGTACAACAATCACACGCTACTAGTACAGTGTAACCCGGATAATCTGCCCCGCTTAATACGCACAACCCCCCAATCGGCCAGAGTTCGTATTAAACGATTTCATTTACATACTAGAAGTATATATGTAATCTGCCAACCACCAAATCCGCCATTTGCCATTATTTTCTCGCCTTAATTGTACATTTATAGTCGTTTTCCACCTTTGTAATCCGCCGCTTTCATCAACATTTTAATCGTACGAAATAAATCCTAGAGATTGCCTCTAAGCTTTCCAAAACTGACTTGAAAATTGCCCAATATGTGACTGTAAGAGGAAGAATTCGACGGAAACTCAAAAGAAAATATCAATCATCGTTTTATTTAGCTGGTTATAATTAGATTTGCATAATGACGATATTTGGCTAATCCACAAAACTCAATATTCTTCCAAAAAAGTGCTTGAACGAATTGTGGTGGATTTTCCCAGTTACACTGTACATATAAGTACATACAACTAGTACATAAAACTATTACATATAACTAGTTCATACATCAATTGCACACACTAGTACACACAATAAGTACATATATTTAACTATATACAACTAGTACATAAAATAATGGAATCAGGATTTCTTCTAACTGCGTCGAACTTATCTTTATAAGGGTTCATATTTCGACTTTTAGAGCGTCTAGAGACGCAGTTTTTCCAATTCTTCTGTCTGCCAAACATTTCAACCCTGGGGGTCTTCTTCAGTAAATGGTGGTGGTCTTCAAAGTGTCTTCATTTTATAGGCATCTTTTCCCGCCATTTTCAATTTCCTCATCAGTGATGTCATCGGTTACGTCATTTCCGGAGGAAGGAGAGGTGAAGGGAGTATTCATAAAAAAGGGTTTCCAACCACTTCTTAGTACAAATCCTTGATCTAAGTTCATTCTTACCTGACATTGTTGGATCTTCAGGGCTTCCTTAATTCTTCTTCTGTACCAGTTCTCTTCCCTCTCCACCACTCTGGCTGGGCTCCACTCAATTGGATGGCCTTTACAAAGATAGTACATACAACTATGTAGTACTTACAACTAGTACTACAACTAGGATATAGTACTAGTACATATAGCCTGTATATATAACTAGTACATACAAATAGTACATACTAATAGTCCATACAAGAAGTATATACAACTACTTACTACTATATAGAACAAGTACAAACAAATGGTAACTGCAACTAGTAAATATACTTAGAAGATACAAAAATTACACACACCTAGTTCTTTCAAATAGTACATACAACTAGTACATACAGCTAGTTCATAAAACTAGTACATATAACGGTACATACAACTATATAATAGTACATACAACCAGTACATACAACTAGTATATACAAATAGTTAAAAAATTTAGTTACAAGTACATACAACTAGTACATACAACAAGCACATACAACTTGTACCTACATCTAGTAAATATAACTAGTTCATAGACAAATTTCACGCAACTAGTACATACAAGTAGTACATATAATTACATACAACTAGTTCAAACAACTAGTAAATACATCTAGTAAATATAACTAGTACATATAACTAGCACATACAACAAGCACATACAACTTGTAACTACATCTAGTAGATATAACTAGTTCATAGACAAATTTCACACAACTAGTACATACAAGTGGTCCATATAATTAAACACAACCAGTTCAAACAACTAGTACATTCAACAATTTCACACAACTAGTACATACAACTAGTACATATTAATATTTTAAACTAGTACATTCAACGGGTATATATAATTAGTAAACACAGATTGTTACTAGTACCTACACCTAGTACCTACAACTAGTAATTACAACTATTACATATAATTAGTACATGCAACTACTTATTAGTACTTACAACTGGTACATACCATTAGTACATACAACTACTACATACAACTAGTGCATATATCTAGTTACTAGTAAATACAACTAGTACATACACCTAGTACATACAACTAGTAAATACAACTAGTTCATATAACTAGTACATGCAACTAATTACTAGTAGAAACCACTACTACATACAATTAGTAAATACAACTAGTACAAACATCTAGTACATACAACTGGTTCATATAACTAATGCAAAAACTACATACTAGAACACCTATACAACAAATTCATTCAACTAGTACATTAAAGTAGTACATAGAACTAATACACACAATTAGAAACTACAATTAGTAATTAAAATTAGTAGATATAAAAACAAGGAGTTCAAGTTTAAAAAACTCGTGGGGCCCTAGGTGACCCTGAGTAAACTCGAAATACTTTACTGGTTCTCATGGATAGTTGGTAAACTGATTTCAGATCGACTCTTGTTGGCCGTCAATTTTTGCCCAGTCTTTATGTTACATTGTTTTAGCAAGGATTGTTTTTGAGTCCATTTCGTTCGTTCAATGTTCTACTCTAAGGAAGAAAAAGCTGATTTTAAGATAGAAAACAAAAGCTAACCGAACGTCCGCCATTTTTTAACAGATATATATATGTATATATGTACGAAACTACGAACAGGAAGCCATACATAACATAATTTCTGAAAACAATATAAGGGCCCTTGCGCCTCCCCAATTAGGGACAACTAGAACATACAACTAGAAGATACAACTAGTACATACAACTAGTACATACAACTAGTACATACAACTAGTACATACAACTAGATCATATAACTATATAGTACACACAACTAGTATATACATACAATTAGTACATATAACTAGTACTTACAACAATTTCACTCAACTAGTAAATTCAACTAGTGCACATAACTAGTCACTAGTACATACAACTGGTACATATAACTACTACATATAGCTAGTACATACAATGAGTACATATAACTAGTACATACATCAATTTCACACAAGTAGTACATAAAACTAATATATACATAGTACTAGTACATACAACTAGTACATACATCTAGTTACTAGTATATCCAACTAATACATCCAACTAGTACATATAAAAGTACATACAGCTAGTACATACAACTAGAACATATAACTAATACATACAACAATTTCACACAACTAGCACATAAAACTAGTACATACTATTACATGCAACTAGTACATACAATTAGTAAATACAGATTTTTACTAGTCCATACACCTGGTACATACAACTAGTTCATACAACTGTTACATATAACCAGTACATGCAACTACTTACTAGTACTTACAACTAGTACGTACAATTAGGACATACAACTACTACATACAACAAGTACATACAACTAGTCCCTAAAACTAGTAAATACAGATTGTTACTAGTTCTTACACCTAGTATATACATTTGATACATACAATTATTACATACAACTAGAACATACAACTAGTACATACAACAAGTACATATAACTAGTACATACCACAATTTCACACAAATAGTAAATACAACTAGTACATATAATTACTTACAACTAGTACATACAACTTGTAATTAAAGTTAATAAATACAGATTATTACTAGTACATACACCTAGTACATACAACTAGTACATACAACTAGTTCATAAAACTAGTAACTACAACTAGTAAATATAACTAGTACATACAAAAATTACACACAACTGGTACATACAAGTAATACATATAACTACATACAACTAGTTCAAACTACTAGTATTTAAAACTAGTAAAACAACTAGTACATACAGCTTATACCAAAGACTAGTACATAGAATAGGTACATTCAACAAATACATACAACTAGTTACTTGTATGTACAACTAGTATTTACAACTAGTACATACAACTAGTACATATAACTGGTACATACAGCTGGTACATACAACTAGAACATACAACCAGTACATAAAACAAGTAGATACAACAATTACACACAACTAGTACATACAACTAGTCCATATAACTACATACAAATTTTAAATACAGCTAGTACTTACAACTAGTAAATACAGATTGTTACTCCTTCATATACCTAGTACATACAACTAATACATACAACTAGTACATTCAACTAGTAAATACAACTAACTACTAGTACACACTACCAGTACATAACATTTGTACATTCAACTAGTACATACATCTAGTTCATAAAACTAGTACATATAACTAGGGCATAAACTACTTACTAGAACAACAAGTACATCCAACTAGCACATACAACTAGAACATTCAACAAGTATATCCAACAAGTACATATATCTAGTTACTAGTACATACAAAAAATACACACAACGAGTACATACAAGTAGTACATATAACTACATACAACTAGTTCAAACAACTAGTACATATAATTAGTATATTCTGATAGTTACTAGTACATACAACTAGTACATACAATTAGTACATACAATAGTCAATACAGCTAGTACATACAATTAGTACATATAACTAGTACATACAACTAGTACATACAATTAGTACATACACTAGTCAATACAGCTAGTACATACAATTAGTACATATAACTAGTACATACAACTACTTACTAGAACATATATACAACTAGTACATAGAACTAGTCCATACAACTAGTACATAAAACTAGTACATACTACTAATGCATACATCTAGAACTAGTACATACAACTTGTACATTCAACGAGTACTTAAAACTAGTAACTACATCTAGTAAATATAACTAATACATACAAAAATTACACCCAACTAGTACATACAAGTAGTACATAAAACTACATTCAACTAGTTCAAACAACTAGTACATAAAACTAGTAAAAAAATTAGGACATACAGCTTATTCATAAAACTAGTACATAGAACTAGTACATAGAACTAGTACATACAATTAATACATACAACTAGTTACTAGTATGTACAACTAGTACATACAACTAGTACATATAACAAGTAGATACAACAATTACACACAACTAGTACATACAACTAGTCCATATAACTACATACAAATTGTCCATACAGCTAGTACTTACAACTATTAAATACAGATTGTTACTACTTCATACACCAAGTACATACAACTAATACATACAACTATTTCATACAACTAGTAAATACAACTAACAACTAGTACATACAACTACTACATAACAATAATTCATTCAACTAGTACATACATCTAGTACATACAACTAGTACATAAAACTAGTGCACACAACTTCCTACAACACATATACAGCAAGTACATAAAACTAGTACATAAAACTAGTACATACAACAAGTACATTCAACCAATAAATACAACAAGCACATACATCTAGTTACTAGTATATACAACTAGTACATAATACAAGAAACTTAAACTAGTAAATATAATTAGTGCTCACAAAAATACACACAACTAGTACATACATGTAGTACATACAACTACATAAAACTAATTCAAACAACTAATACATACAACTAGTATATACTTAAAGTTACTAGTACATATAACTAGTATATACAACTTCTGCCTACAACTAGTACATAAAACTAGTACTTAGAACTAGTACATACAACTATTACATGCAACTACATACTAGAACATACAACTAGCACATAAAACTAGTACAGATAAGTAAATACAACTAGTACATATAACTAGTATCTACAACTAGTATATACATACAATTAGTACACACAACTAGTAAATATATATAACAACATACAACTACTACATACAACTAGTACATATAACTAATACATATAACTAATACATACAACAAATGCACACAACTAGTACACACAACCAGTACGTATATATAACTAAATACAACTAGTACATAAAACTAGTAAATACAACAAGTACATACAACTAGTACTTACAACTAGTACATACAACCAGTACATGCAACTATATATTATATACAACTAGTACTACAACTAGACATAGAACTAGTCCATACAAATAGTACATACAGCTAGTATTTAAAATTAGAACATAGAACTACAGTGGAACCTCCCTTAACGGACCTTCACAATAGCGAAAACCTCCACTACAATGGCCCGGAAGTAAAGTACCGACTGAACTTCGTATTAAAGTAGTGTGTAAGAACCCTCCGTATAGCGGAAATCTTTCAGTTCCGTAATAACGAACTTACCCCCTTTGTCAAAGTGTAAATTCTATCTCTATTTAATGGAAAAGGGATTCACTATTCGAATATCATATATCGGGAATTAATATGTGTGTCAAAAGAATGCGATTTACAGATACGCAATCTTTTGACACGTATTGATTTGACACCTCAGTAACTTCGTTTACACATCCCGTACACCTAAGCATTCTTTTAACCACAATGTTCACTTGCACCCAAATTTCGACCAGATTCGAATCCAGTGATATAATTAGGTAAGTAGCTGCCATCTACGGACAGGAGGAGCATCTTGAATAATATAGATATGAACAGAATCGACAGAGAAAGGAAAGCTTCCATAAGGACAAATAAAGAACTGTTGTTCTTAAATGTCCTTTAAAAAGCTTTGTAAATGAGCACGCACTTACACAGAACTAAAATTATCGTGAAAAGTATCTTCTTCGAGATGCTCCTCCTGGCCATAGATGGCAGCTGCTTAACTATCAATGGATTCGAAAGAATCCCTGCAGGACATCAAATACGTTTTGGAGAGCTATTCCCACTTTATTGAAGCAACTACTACCAGCAACCTTATTGATAGAGTTGCAATGTTACATTCAGTTTGTGCCTGACAGACTACTATAGATGATCATAATTAAGGATTGTAGTTACATGTGTGCATGTAAATATATATGAAGTCTGAGTAATTATTTCTGTGTAAAAACAAGAAATGTGCAAAACCTCCCTTTAAAGAAAACCTCCTAAATAAAGGAAAAAGAAATTGTCCCAATGATGTTCGCTATTCGGAGGTTCTACTGTAGTTTATACAACTAGTACATACAACTAGTACATACAAAAAGTACATACAACTAATATATATAACTAGTACATACAGCTATTACATACAACAAGTACATATAACTAGTACATGCAACTACTTACTAGTACATACAACTAGAACATCTAACAATTACACTGGTACCTTATGGCTGTTCCTTAGGGATAGGCTGCCTTATAGCGATCAACAAGTAACAAGCGCTAATTAATAAAGAATTTTCGTTTCAATCGCTAAGAGTGAATGCGTTATTTAGTGTTATTGGTTACACACCGGAAGTTTAATTGTTAAATTGGTTATAGCATCCTTTGGCTTAATTGATTTACGTATTGTATATAATCATCTCGCTTGGTATCATTGTCTTATAATCGTCTCACTTCGTATCTTATTAATGTTTTATTTAATCGTCTCACTTCGTACGTATTGAATTATACAATTAATGTCTAATATAAGTCTTAAGCGTGAAAACGGCTTTTCAGGGCTCTTTGCATAGTAGCTATAACATGATTCACTTCTCTAGCTATCATCAACTACTTATTTTTTACGTACATTTTGTTAACGAATAGTTCGTATGCAGCAAGTCTTGCAAAGCTGCAGTTGAACTTCAGAGCCATCTGATTATCGGCTGATATCCTTCTTGGCTTTTTTGGGGGGCATAATCTTCTCTGTTGTAGACGAAAATTCGAAAATTGGCGATCCTTAGTGTGAATAACACCTTATGGCGATCCTCGATCACTTGCGTCAACGTATAGTATACCTGTATATAATATCCCAGTTACACAACTTAGGATTTGCGCAATATTAACATCCGGCTATAAAATTTCACCGTTTGCGTTTCAAATGTGTAAATCATCCCATGAATAAACTTATTTGCTAATGAATATGATTTAAATGTTGAGAAATGGCGTTTGTTGCAGAAGTGAAGGAAAATTACCTATGCGCTTTAGTTAGAAGATCCTCATAGTCGTGTAGTCAGCTTCAATGGATTCAGTGAGTGTCATTTAGTAAGAATTAAGAAGTCCGTTGGCGTCTGGGCTTCATTTCCCAAGATACGAAAGATTAAATAGCATTTACCAATCTATTAAAAGTGTATTTTCACAGTTTTCTTCTCAGTGGATGGGCGAATCGAAACGGACTTCTAAATTTTGTTAGAATACATTGTAACCTCTTTAATGAAGTATAGAGCGTAGTTCTAACTTTTTCCTAGACTAAGCGCATAGTGTCTGAGAGTTTTAAAATCGGCCTTTTTAACACGTTATATCTTCGATATTGCTTGTTCAGTCTCGCCCAAACTTTAGATTTTGCTGACATTTAAATAAGCGCTTCGATGTATACCAGTTTAAGGTAGCAAATCGTTTCGGTTAGAACGAAACTTGCTCTTAAAAGTGTTTATAAAAAAACGTAAAAACACGCAGATCAGTCATATGGCACCTGTGTATATACAACAATTACACATAACTAGTACACACAACTAGTATATATAACTAGTACAGGTAACTATTTACTAGTACATACAACTAGTATATACAATTAGTACATACAACTAGTACATACAGCTAGTACATACAACTAGTAAATACAACTAGAACATACAACTAGTACATACAATTACTACACACATTTAGTTATTAGTACATTCAACTACTACATAAAACTAATAGCTACAACTAGTAAATTTAACTAGTATACAAAAAATCCACACAACTAGTACATATAAGTAGTATATATAACTAAATACAACTAGTACACGCAGCTAGTATATATAACTAGTTCAAACAACAAGTATATACAACTAGTACATACAACTATCACATAAAATTAGTGCATAAAACTACTTACTAGAACACATACACAACAAATACATGCAACTAGTACATACAACTAGTACTTACAACTAGTATATAAAACTAGTACATACAACTAGTACATACAACTAGTAAATACAACTAGTACATTCAAGTAGTACATATAACTGCATACAACTTGTTCAAACAAGTAGTACAAAATAATAGTATATAGAAGTATTACCCACAACTAGTACATAAAACTAGTACGTTCAACAATTACACGCTATTAGTACATCAATCTAGTGCAGTGTAACCCGGATAATCTGCCCCCGCTTAATGAGCACAACCCCCAATCCGCCTAGGTTCGTATTAAACCATTTCATTTACATACTAGAAGTATCTATGTAATCTGCCAACCGCCAAATCCGCAATCCCCCATTATTTTCTCGCCTCAATTGTACATTTATAGGCGTTTTCCACCTTTGTAATCTGCAGCTTTCATCAACATTTTAATCATACGACATAAATCTTGGAGATTGCCTCTAAGCATTCCAAAACTGACTTGAAAATTGCCCAATATGTGACTATAAGAGGAAGAATTGGACAGCAAGGCAAAAGCAAATATCGTTCATCGTTTTATTTAGCTGGTTATAATTAGTATTGCATAATGACGATATTTGGCTAATCCGTCAAACTCCGCCAAAAAGGTGTGGCGGATTTTCCCAGTTACACTGTACATATAAGTACATACAACTAGTACATAAAAATAGAACAGACAACTACTTACTAGTGCTTACAACTAGTACATACAATTAGTACATACAACTAGTACATACAACTATTACAGATAACTAGTTCACACATCAATTGCACACACTAGTACAAACAACAAGTACATATATTTAACTATATACAACTAGTGCATACAACCAGTAAATACAACAAGTAGACACAACTGGTACATAAAATTTGGTATATACTACCAGTACATACAACTATGTAGTACTTACAACTAGTACTACAACTAGGACATAGTACTAGTACATATAACCTGTATATATAACTAGTACATACAAATAGTACATACAAATAGTCCTTACAAGAAGTACATACAACTAATTACTACTATATAGACATAGTACACCCAACTGGTAACTGCAACTAGTAAATATACTTAGTAGATACAAACATTACACACACCTAGTACATTCAACTAGTACATACAACTAGTACATACAGCTAGTTCATACAACTAGTAGATATAACTGGTACATACAATTATATAATAGTACATACAACTATATAATAATACATACAACTAGTACATACAACTAGTACAAACAACTAGTACATATAACTAGTACATACAGCTAGTCCATACACCTAGTATATTTAACTAGTACATACAAAAATTACACACCACTACTATATTCAACTAGTGCATATATCTAGTTACTAGTACATACAACTAATACATACAACTAGCAAATACAACTAGTACATACACCTAGTACATACAACTAGTACATACAACTAGTTCTTATAACAAGTACAAGCAACTAATTACTAGTAGATAACACTACAACATACAATTATTACATACAACTGGTACATACATCTAGTACATAATACTAGTTCATATAACTAATGCAAAAACTACATACTAGAACACCTATACAACAAGTTTGTACAACTAGTACATAAAACTAGTACATTAAACTAGTGCATAGAAGTAGTACATACAACTAGTACATTCAAAGAGTACATACAAGTGGTACATACAACTAGTTACTACTACATACAACTAATACATACAACTAGTAACAATTAGTAATTAAAATTAGTAGATACAAAAACAAGGAGTTTGAGTTTAAAAAACTCGTGGGGCCCTAGGCGACCCTGTGTAAACTTGAAATACTTTGCTGGTTCTAATGGATATTTGGTAAACTGATTGTCATGCCTTGAGTCCCCAGTCATGTCACTGTGGGCTCAGCTATATACATGGGGCATGCATATGGCCAATTTGATGGCCACCTCTATTAAGCTGATATCTCAGATATACAGCACGGTACTTCTATTCCTCATCCACTATACTATGCATATGTTATCACGTATAGTTGAGTGACCTCATGCATGGGCTCTTCACGTGTTGTACGCTCATTTCACTTTGCAGATGTAACCCATGAAAACAATGAGACTCAGGATTTTGAACCTGTAGTCAATTTGCTGGCTGGTTCCACTGAATCTAAGATCAAAGAAGGCAACCCAGCCACCAGCAGCAAGCCATCCACAGAAAATGTGGGGCTGGTGTTGAGTGGGGGATTGCCAACCATCCCAGCAGACATCTTCTCGAAGATAAAAGCTAATCACTATGTGGAGTTATCAGAACTCCTTCCGGAAAAAATCCAGGACTCAATCCTCTACCCAGAAGGAAAAAAAAAGAAAGCCCCAGCCCTTGAAAAATTTACCGACTGGGTGCTTACATTTTGCAATTATAGCCAGGCCCTTCTCTCGGTCAACCCTCATCTTGGGGGAGATCTACTTACCTTCGTTGGCACTGTGGCCCGGTTGGCACGGGATCATCCCAGTTTAGCCTGGGCTGCATATGAGCGCTCTTTCAGAGCCAATGTCGTGGCCGACCCATCCCTCAAGTGGGGCCGGCTAGATCAAGAGCTGTGGGCCCTTAGTCTAGTTAAAGCCACCACCACCACCACGTCTCAACCAGCTAATCATCCCCCTCAAAAGAGGAAGGCCCCCACTTGTGACAAGTGGAATGATGGCAACTATTGCCCCTTTAAGACATGCAAGCTGACCCATGTCTGCTCAGTCTGCCATAGCCCACAGCATAGGGCTACTACTTGCCCTTCTGCAGCTGGCTCCAAAGCTCTCTCAGGCAGCCAGCAAAAGAAGGCTTAACTCTGGATTATATAGTATCCAGTGCATGCTTATTCAGCCCAACACTAACTCAACTCTGAGTATTTACTGTTTTATTTATTCATCTTATATATGAGTTTCCAATATATTGCGATTTATCCTAGATATATACAAGTCGCAAATTGTTTTTTATATACGTATGCATGGCTATATATAATGCCGGCTAACACCATATAATGCTGCTAACCATAGTAGCCATATGACTAGTACATATGACTAGTACATGCAAGTACTTACTAGTACTTATAACTAGCACATACAGTTACTACATACAACTACTACATATAACTAGTACATAAAATGATTACAAACAACTAGTATATGCATACAACTATTACATATAACTACATACAACTAGTACATACAACCAGTACATACAACCAGAACATACATCCAGCTACTAGTACGTACAACCAGAACAAACAACTAGTACATTAATCTAGTAATTACAACTTGTAAAAATAACTAGTATACAAAAAATACACACAACTAGAACATACCAGTAGTACCTATAACTACATACAACTAGTACATACATCTAGTATAAAAATTAGTATATAGAACTAATACATACAACCAGTACACACAACTAGTTACTAGTATATACAATTTGTGCAGACAACCAGTACACACAACTAGTTACTAGTATATACAATTAGTACAGACAACTTGTACATAAAACTAGTACATAGAACAATTACACACAACTAGTACATACAACTAGTACATACAACTAGTCCATACTACTAGTATATTAAGCTAGTAAAAACAACTAGTACACACAGCTTACACAAAAAACTAGTACATAGAACTAGTACAAACAACTAATACTTACAACAAGTTACTAGTACATACAACTACTTACTAGAACATATATACAACTAGTACATAGAACTAGAACATACAACTAGTACTTACAACTATACACTACACACAACTAATACATATATCTAGATACTAATACATAAAACTTGTACATACAACTAGTATATACAACTAATACATACATCTAGATACTAGTACACGCAACTTGTACATACAAATAGTATATGAAACTAGTAACTACAACTAGTAAATATGACTAGAACATACAAAAATTGCACACAACTAGTACGTACAAGTAGTACAGATACCTACATACAACTAGTTCACACAACTAGAACAAACAACTAGTATATTCTGATAGTTACTAGTACCTACAACTAGTACATATAATTAGTACAAACACTCTTCCAAACAGAGAGTACATACAATTAGTACATATAACTATTACATACAACTACTTACTAGAACATATATAGAACTAGTACATCAAACTAGTACGTACAACTAGTACATATAACTAGTTACTAATAGATACAACTAGTACATACAAATAGTCCACACTACTACTATATATAACTATTACTTACATCAATTTCAAAAAACTAGTACAAAAAATTAATACATAGAATTAGTACATAAAATTAATACATAGAACTAGTACATAAAATAAAGTACATACAACTAGTTACTAGTATAATCCAACTAGTACATCCAACTAGTACATATAACTAGTACATACAGCTAGTACATACAACTAGTACATACAACTAGTACATATGACTAGTACATACAGCTAGTACATCCAACTAGTACATATAACTAGTACATACAGCTAGTACCTACAACTAGTACATATAACTAGTACATATAACAATTACACACAACTAGTACATGCAACTAGTACATATAACTAGTACATATAACAATTACACACAACTAGTACATGCAACTAGTACATATAATTACAAACAACTAGTATATACAACAAGTACATACAATATTAAAATAAAGATTGTTACCAGTACATATATCTAGTACATACAACTAGTTCGTACAAGTATTACGTATAATAGTTGCTAGTACATATAACTAGTACATACAACTAGTACATAGAACTAGTACATAGAACTAGTACATACAGCTAGTACCTACAACCAGTACATATAACTAGTACATATAACAATTACACACAACTAGTACATGCAACTAGTACATATAATTACAAACAACTAGTATATACAACAAGTACATACAATATTAAAATAAAGATTGTTACCAGTACATATATCTAGTACATACAACTAGTTCGTACAAGTATTACGTATAATAGTTGCTAGTACATATAACTAGTACATACAACTAGGACATAGAACTAGTACATAGAACTAGTAAATACAGATTGTTACTAGTACTTACACCTAGTACATACAACTAGTACATGCAACTACTTACTAGTACATAGAACTAGTATGTAAAATCATAACACCCAACTAGTACATATAACTAGTACATAAAACAATTACACACAACTATGTCATCATCATTTAACTCTGGGTATTACCCCTCCCCACTCATGTCCCCTTAGGAACGCAATGAGCTAATGGGCGAAACCGAAGTTCGCTTGATGGGAACCACAGTCTCCCCCTAGCCACTCAAAAAGATGGTCGAGCCATAGACAGCTGTTTCGTCCTTATTAGGACTCATCGGTTTGGCATACGATGGAAGTTAGAATGGCTAGTCTGCTAATAAGTACTCCCAGAAGCTAAAAAGCTTGTGGTTTCCTTATCAGCAGATATGGGATAAAGCCAGAAGTGTGGCTGACCACTAATATGGAAAAAGAGATTGCGCTCCTCAGGGGACATGAATGGGCAGGGGTAATACCCAGAGTTAAATGATGATGACATCAATGCTTTAAGATCGGCTTTAGATCTTAAAGTTCCTCTATTTTTTCCATACTAGTGGTCAGCCACACTTTTGGCTGTATCCCATATCTGCTGATAAGGAAACCACAAGCTTTTTAGCTTCTGGGAGTACTTATTAGCAGACTAGCCGCTCTAACTTCAATCGTATGCCAAACTGATGAGTCCTAATAAGGACGAAACAGCTGTCAATGGCTCGACCATCTTTTTGAATGGCTAAGGGGAGACTCTGTTTCCCATCAAGTGAACTTCGGTTCTGCCCATTAGCTCATTGCACTCCTCAGGAGACATGAGTGGGCAGGGGTAATACCCAGAGTTAAATGATGATGACATCGATGCTTTAAGATCGGCTTTAGATTTAAAGTTCCCCTATTTTTTCTACACACAACAAGTAAATACAACCAGTAAATACAATTAGTACATACAACTATGTACTAGTACATACAACTAGTACATTCAACTAGTAAATACAGAGAGTAACTAGTAGATACACCTAGTATATACAGCCAGTACACACAATTAGTACATATAACTAGTTTATACAACTACAACTAGTACATATAACTAGAACATGCAACTTTTACTAGTTCATTCAACTACTACAAACAATTAGAACATCCAACTACTTCATACATCTAGTACATACAACTAGCACATAAAATTAGTGCATAAAACTACTTACTAGAACACATATTCAACATGTACATACAACTAGTAAATACAACTAGTACTTACAACTCATACATAAAACTAGTACATACAACTAGTACATGCAACTAGCTACTAGTATATACAACAGTTTATGCAACAAGCTACTAGTGCATACAACTAGTACATAAAACTAGTACGTACAACAATTACACGCTACTAGTACATCAATCTAGGATAGTGTAACCCGGATAATCCGCCCCCGCTTAATACGCACAACTCCCCAATCCACCTGAGTTCGTATTAAACGAATTCATTTACATACTAGAAGTATCTATGTAATCCGCCAACCGCCAAATCCGCCATCCGCCATTATTTTCTCGCCTCAAATGTACACTTATAGGCGTTTTCCACCTTTACAATCCGCAGCTTTCATTTTAAACGTATGAAATAAATCTTAGAGATTGCCTCTAAGTGTTCCAAAACTGACTTGAAAATTGCCCGATATGTGACTATAAGAGGAAGAATTCGACGGCAAAGCAAAAGCAAATATCGTTCATCGTTTTATTTAGATGGTTATAATTAGCACTGCATAATGACGATATTTGGCTAATACGCCAAACTCAATGTTCTGCCAAAAAAACGAATTGTGGCGGATTTTCCAAATTACACTGTACATATAAGTACATACAACTAGTACATCAAACTAGTACATAAACTAGAACATATAATTAGTTCATACATCAATTGCACGCACTAGTACAAACAACAAGTACATATATATAACTATATACAACTAGTACATACAACAAGTAAATACAACAAGTAGACACAACTGGTACATAAAATGTGGTATATACTACCAGTACATACAACAATGTAGTACTTACAACTAGTACTACAACTAGGACATATATAGTACTAGTACATATAACCTGTATATATAACTAGTACATACAAATAGTACATGCAAATAGTCCTTACAAGAAGTATATACAACTAATTACTACTATATAGAACTAGTACAAACAACTGGTAACTGCAACTAGTAAATATACTTAGTAGATTCAAATATTACACACACCTCGTCCATTCAACTAGTACATACAACTAGTACACACAGCTAGTTCATACAACTAGTAGATATAATTGGTACATATAACTATATAATAGTACATACAACTAGTACATACAACTACTGACTAGAACATATATACAACTAGTACATTCAACAAGTACATATAACTAATACATACAACTACTGACTAGAACATATATACAACTAGTACATTAAACAAGTACATACAACTTGTAACTACATCTAGTAAATATAACTAGTTCATACACTAATTTCACAAAACTAGTCATACAAGTAGTACCTATATTTACACACAACTAGTTCAAACAACTAGTACATACAACTAGTAAATACAACTAGTACATATAACTAGTACAAACAACGATTTCACACAACTAGTACATATAACTAGTCCATACAACAATTTAACACAACTAGTACATACAACTTGTACATTCAAAGAATACATACTAGTAGTACATACAACTAGTACATTCAAAGAGTACATACAAGTAGTACATACAACTAGTCACTACTACATACAACTAATACATACAACTAGTAACTACAATTAGTAATTAATATCAGTAGATATAAAAACAAGGAGTTTGAGTTTAAAAAAACTCCTGGGGCCCTAGGCTACCCGGATTAAACTCGAAATACTTGGCCGGTTCTCATGGTTATCCGGTAAACTGATTTCAGATCGACTCTTGATGGCCGTCAATTTTTGCGAAAGGTTTGTGTTACATTGTTTTAGTACGGATGGTTTTTAAGTCCATTTTGGGCGTTCAATTTCACACAACTAGTACATAAAACTAATATATACATAGTTCTAGTACTTACAACCAGTACGTACAATTAGGACATACAACAATTACACACAACAAGTACATACAACTAGTCCCTACAACTAGTAAATACAGATTGTTACTAGTTTTTACACCTAATATATACATCTGGTACATACAATTATTACATACAACTAGTACATACAACAAGTACATATAACTAGTACATACCACAATTTCACACAAATAGTAAATACAACTAGAACATATAATTACTTACAACTAGTACATACAACTTGTAAATACAATTAGTAAATACAGATTGTTACTAGTACATACACCTAATACATACAACTAGTACATATAACTAGTACATGCAAGTACTTACTAGTACTTACAACTAGCACATACAGTTACTACATACAACTACTACATATAACTAGTACATAAAATAATTACAAACAACTAGTATATGCATAAAACTATTATATTTAACTATATACAACTAGTACATACAACCAGAACATACATCCAGTTACTAGTACATACATCCAAAACATACAATTAGTACATTAATCTAGTAACTACAACTAGTAAATATAACTAGTATACAAATAATACACACAACTAGAATATACCAGTAGTACCTATAACTACATACAACTAGTATATACATCATAGTATAAAAAACTAGTACATAGAACTATTACATACAACCAGTAAATACAACAAGTTACTAGTATATACAATTAGTACAGACAACTTGTACATATATAACGAGAACATAGAACAATTACACACAACTAGTACATACAACTAGTACATAAAACTAGTCCATATTACGAGTACATACAACAAGGACATACAAGTAGTACATACAACAAGTTACTACTACCTACAACTAGTACATACAACTAGTAAATATAAGTAATACATACCACAATTACACACATTTAGTACATACAATTAGTTGATATAACTATTACATAAAACTAGTAACTACAACTAGTAAATATAACTAGTACACACACAAATTACACACAACTGGTACATACAAGTAGTACATATAACTACATAAAACTAGTTCAAACAACTAGTACATACAACCAATATATTCTGATAGTTTCTAGTACATACAACTAATACATACAATTAGTATATACATACACTAGTCCATACAGCTAGTACATACAATTAGTACGTATAACTAGTACATACAACTACTTACTAGAACATATATACAACTAGTACATAGAACTGGTACATACAACTAGTACATACAACTATATACTACATCCAACTAATACATACATCTAGATACTAGTACATAAAACTTGTAAATACAACTAGTATATACAACTAATATATACATCTCTATCCCAGTACATGAAACTTGTACATACAACGAGTACATAAAACTAGTGACTACAACTAGTAAATATAACTAGTACATACAAAAATTGCACACAACTAGTACATACAAGTAGTACACATAACTACATACAAATTTAAAAAACAGCTAGTACCTACAACTAGTAAATACAGATTGTTCCTCCTTCATACACCTAGTACATACAACTAATACATACAACTTGTACATACAACTATTATATGCAACTAACTACTAGTACATACTACTAGTATATAAAATTTGTACATTCAACTATACATACATCTAGTTCATAAAACTAGTAGATATAACCAGTGCATCCAACTACTTACTAGAACAAATATACAACAAGTACATACAACTAGCACATACAACTAGAACATTCGACAAGTACATACAATAAATACATACATCTAGTTTATAGTACATACGAAAAATAAACACAACTAGTACATACAAGTAGTACATATAATTACATACAACCAGTTCAAAGAACTACTACATTCAACAATTTCAACACAACTAATACATACAACCAGTACATAAAATTACTTAAAACTAGTACATTCAACTGGTATATTCAATTAGTAAATACAGATTGTTACTAGTACCTACAACTAGTTCATACAACTATTACATATACCTAGTACATGCAACTACGTATTAGTACTTACAACTAGTACATACCATTAGTACATACAACTACTACATACAACTAGTGCATATATCTAGTTACTAGTACCTACAACTAGTACATACAATTAGTAACTAAAAAACATACAATTAGTAAATACAAAAACAAGGAGTTCGAGTTTAAAAAACTCGTGGGGCCCTAGCCAACCCTGAGTAAACTCGAAATACTTGACTGGTTCTCATGGATATCCGGTAAACTGATTACAGATCGACTCTTGTAGGTCGTCAATTTTTGGGCAAGCTTTATGTTACATTGTTTTAGTTAGGATGGTTTTTAAGTCCATTTCGTTCGTTCAATATTCTACAATAAGGAAGAGAAAGCTGATTTTAAGCTAGAAAACGAAAGCTACCCGAAAGTCTGCCATTTTTTAACAGATATATATGTATATATTTACAAAACTACGAACAGGAAGCCATATGTTAACATAATTTCAGAAAACCATATAGGGGCCCTGGCGGCACACCAATTAGACACAACTAGAACATACAACTAGCACATACAACTAGTACATAAAACTAGATCATATAACTTGCACATACAACTAGTATATACTTACAATTAGTACATATAACTAATACATACAACTAGTATATATAACTAGTGCATACAACAATTTCACACAACTAGTTAATTCAACTAGTTTTCTTATAACTAGTCACTAGTACATACAACTAGTACATACAACCAGTTCTTACAACTAGTACATAGAACTAGTACATATAACTAGCACATATAGCTAGTACATACAATGAGTACATATAACTAGTACATACATCAATTTCACACAACTAGAACATAGAAGTAATATATACATAGTACTAGTACATACAACTAGTACATACATCTAGTTACTAGTATATCCAACTAGTACATTCAACAATTACATATAGCTAGTACACACAGCTAGTACATACAACTAGTACATATAACTAATACATACAACAATTTCACACAACTAGCACATAAAACTAGTACATATTATTACATACAACTAGTACATACATCTAGAATAAAAACTAGTACCTAGAACTATATAGTACATACAACCAGTACATACAACTAGTTTCTAGTATATACAATTAGTACTGACAACTTGTACATATAACTAGTACATAGAACAATTACACACAACTAGTATTTACAACTATTACATACAACTAGTCCATATTACTAGTACATACAACAAGTACATACAAGTAGTACATACAATTAGTTACTACTACCTACAACTAGTACATACAACTAGTTAATATAAGTAATACATACAACAAATACACACAATTAGTACATACAATTAGTTCATATAACTATTACATAAAACTAGTAACTACAACTAGTACATACATCCAGTTATTAGTACATACGAAAAATTCACACAACTAGTACATACCAGTAGTACATATAACTACATACAACTAGTTCAAACAACTAGTACATACAACTAGTATATTCTGATAGTTACTAGTATATACAACTAGTACGTATATACAACTATATACTACATACAACTAATACATACATCTAGATACTAGTACATAAAACATGTACAGACAAATAGTATATACAACTAATATATACATCTAGATACGAGTACATGCAACTTGTACATACAATGAGTACATAAAACTAGTAACTAGAACTAGTAAATATAACTAGTACATACAAAAATTTCACACAACTATAACATACAAGTAGTACATATAACTACATACAAATTTTAAATACAGCTAGTACTTACAATTAGTAAATACAGATTGTTACTCTTTCATACACCTAGTATATACAACTAATACATACAACTTGTACATACAACTAGTATATACAACTAACTACTAGTACATACTACCAGTACATAAAATTTGCACATTCAACTAGTACATACATTTAGTTCATAAGACTAGTACATATAACTGGTGCAGTCAACTACTTACTAGAACACATATACAACAAGTACATACAACTAGCACATACAACTAGAACATTCAACAAGTACATACAACAAGTACATACATCTAGTTACTAGTACATACGAAAAATACACACAACTAGTACATAAACGTAGTACATATAACTATATACAACTAGTTCAAACAACTAGTACATACAGCTAGTATATTCTGATAGTTACTAGTACATACACTAGTTCATACAGCTAGTACATACAATTAGTACATATAACTAGTACATACAACTACTTACTAGAACATATATACAACTAGTACATAGAACTAGTCCATACAACTAGTAGATACAACTAGTACATATAACTATATACAACTAGTTCAAACAACTAGTACATACAACTAGTATATTCTAATAGTTACTAGTACATATAACTAGTAGATACAATTAGTACATACACTAGTCCATACAGCTAGTACACACAATTAGTACATATAACTAGTACATACAACTACTTACTAGAACATATATACAACTAGTACATACAAGTAATACATATAACTGAATACAATTAGTTCAAACAACTAGTACATACAACTAGTATATTCTGATAGGTACTAGAACATACAACTTGTACATACAATTAGTACATACACTGGTCCATACAGCTAGTACATACAATTAGTACATATAACTATGTACATACAACTACTTACTAGAACATATATACAACTAGTACATAGAACTAGTCCATACAACTAGTAGAAACAACTAGTACTTTTTAGAAACAAAAGCCTTAATGGAGAACCTTGTTACTTCTTGCCTTAGTTTACTAAGGCAAGGAGTATCCGGCTTGGACAACCCTCAGTCAGTTATGTTTTCCTTTCTTTGGGTTTTTAGCCAGAAGCCTTGGCTTTGCCTCCTTCCGGCAGCAGCAGACATTTGCACGTCGGGCCAAAGTTGACCGTCATAATAGGAGGGAGTACCTCCATACACAAATCCACCACTACTTTCCAGAGGTCGACAGGCAAGGACTGGGACAGGACTACTTATCGTCCAGGCCCCAATCCCTCAATAGATAGATGTCGCCTCAATATCCTTACAGCCGAGCAGAGAACAGTTCTCTGCATCGCTCTCATCACTTCTATTGCACTTTTTGACAGCTTTGGAATTCCACTTAGGTCTTCCAAGAGCGTGTCCACTGTCCCCAAAGCACCAATTATCATCGGGACTACCTTATTTCGGTAGCCCCTAAATTGTTTCCTCATATCAGCCGCCAGCTTCTGGTACTTTTGGAACTTCTCTTGCCATCTTCCATTAATATTACTGTCAGTAGGAACTGACATCTCAATAATGAAGTTGGACTTACATAGCCGATCCTCAACCACTAAGTCTGGCCTTCTTTCTGTCATTTCATCATCTGTAGGGATACTAGGATCCCACAAGATTTTGACAGCCCTATTCTCATAGACTGGTTTTGCTTCTAGTTTGTACCAGGGCTCTTCCTGCTTGAATCCATATTCTTTCAACAGTCTCCACAACACTATCAGTATTGCCCGGTCATGTCTCTCTTTGTAGAGAGAAAATCCCTTGGGCTCACACATGTTTAGTATGTGTTTGACCGTTTCCATAGCCTTGCCACATTCTCTGCACATTAGGAGGCTAGAATTCTTCAGAATCCTATTTTGGTACCACCTAGTGTGAAGCACATCATCTTGGGCTGCGAGAATCAGAGCCTCAGTTTGAGGTCTGAGTCTCCCCTCAGAAAGCCACACATAAGACTCAATATTTGTGACTTGTCTGTGGTATGAGCCCTGGTGAGACTTTTCGGCTAGGTTACTTTTTAACCTTTCAGTCTGAGCCTCCCGGAGCTCACGTGCCACTCTCCTCCATTCTCTTACACTCTTTTGTGAGGGATCTGTCTTCAGCCACATTTCCGGTTCTAGTTCTATTCCGTAGCTTCTCAGTATCAATCTGGCTTCTTTCAAGACAGTCCTCCTCTGCTTTGAGCACTCCAGCCACTTTTGGTGTTTAACCACAACAGCTATGAGTGGATCATTGGCAGTATGGAGGTATCTTGCCAGATTCACAACAGCCCTGTCGTGATCCAAAGGAAAACTACAGAGCCCTCTACCACCTTGAGAGCGAGGCAAATTCACTCTTTCAATGGCAGAGTTATAGTGATGACACTGGTACTTTCTCATGATCTTTCTCACCATTCGGTCCAGTTTTGGAAGCTCACTTTGAGTCCACTTCAAAACTGGGTAAGAGTATCTCAATAGAGAGGCACACAACATGTTAGAGGCTTCTACAGCATTCTTACCATTGAGGTAAGAGCCCCACACTTTGTGGAGTCTCCTCCTCAATTCAATGATCAAGCAAGCTTTGACCTTGCTGTCATCTACATCAAACAGTTGTTCTAGCCCTAGCTACTTATAAGTAGTACCTTTTTCAAGGCTCCTTATGGATTCTTCACTGCGTTCAGTGTTGTCTGGGACAGCCAGAACTTTCCCCTTATGCATGTGAGCTGTTCCACACTTTCTCACTCCAAACCTCATGCCAATGGCATTTGAGGTTTTCTCCACACATTCCATGGCTTCCCTGAGTTTATCAGGCCCTCCAGAATATATCTAAAGGTCACCCATGTACAGCAAGTGTGACATGGTGTTCCTTTCCCCATTACGCCAGAGGGTATATCCCTTGGTTCTGTTAAGAACTTGGGATATGGGAGCTATGGCCAGACAAAAGAGGAGTGGCGATAGGGAGTCTCCTTGGAAGAGTCCCCTGTTATATTTAACAGGGGTGCTCCTAACCACCTTCCCCGCGGTCCTCAACTCAAGCACAGTAGCCCAGTGTTTGGAGAAGAGCTCTATAGACCTCCGGATCCAACCTGGGCACTTGATGGTTTTTAGCACCTTCATCACCCACTTGTGAAGGACTCTTTAATATGCCTTCTCATAATCGATCCATGCCACACTAAGTGGCTTGCCCATAATTTTGGCATCTAGACCGATTGATTGATCCAGCAATAGACAGTCCACACAGCCCCACCTCCCTTTTCTCATGGCTCGTTGAGCCATAGGTAAAAGATCATTAGTGTAGGTGTAAGTGAGTAATTCTGATTCAATGTATGCTGTGACAGCCTTGTACATTGTGTTGAGACACGCAATAGGTCTGTAGTTGGCCGCACTTTTCGGGTCACCCTTTTTGGGAATGAGTAGAGTGCGACCCCTTGTAAGCCAGTCTGGGACTGACAGATCACCACTCACCACCCTCCGTAGTACATCTGCCAAGTCAGACTGTGCAGAGGGGAGTGCTTTCCACCAAAAAGTGTGGATGCCATCCGGCCCAGGGGCTAACCAGCTTTTTGCCTTTTTCAAGGCTTTCCTCAGTTTGGTCTCATCAATGCTATCGGGACCTTCTACCCACCCTCTTTTTGATTTCCTTTAGCCATTCTTTCACCCCTGGGTCGTCTTTGTTGACCTTACCAACAGTACCTACAATCTTTGTCCAAAAGTCTCTTACTACCTCAATTGAGGGAGCTTCATTGGAGGTTGGAACATTGCCATTCATCTGGAACTTCCTTTGGGTATTCCAAAGGTGGTTTTGTTCCTGGAATTTCCTGCGTTCAGCCGATCTTCGCTCTTGTAGGGTCCAGACCCTGAGTCTCCCCAGTGTCTGTTCCTGAGCTCTGATCAGCACATTCAGGTTTAATGAATTGAACTCCCTCCTAAGCTTTCTTCGGAGTACTTTCTGGCGTTTGGTCATAGGATTATTATTCTGTTGACGCGCTATTTCCACATCCAACCAGGCAAGCAGTCTTCTAAACCTAAGCCCTTTGGCCTTCCTGTCACTTATGTGACCTTCCTGTCTCTTACTTCCCTTCTGATTATCTGATTTCCTTCCCTGGTTGCATGGCTGCGATTCGTAGGTTGTTTTTCCCCTCACAGCCATAGCAACAGAGTAGAATAGGCAGTTCAGGTGCCAGGCCGACCTAGGGCCTTCCTGCCACTCTTTCTCCACCCAATCATTGGCCTCCTGAAGCAGTGCCGTATCAACATGGTTGAACCGCACTGCCCCCCAGGGTTTCCTATAAGAGAAATCTCCAGGTTTCTTTCGGAGACAGGCATCTTTTGCTTTGCCTAAAAGTTGCATCAGTTGATCATTGCCACTTGTCCTGGGACTATGATGATCATTTGTAGGAGTTTCAACAGGGGCTTCAGGCAGCTCACCATTTTGTTCATATAACTATATACAACTAGTTCAAACAACTAGTACATACAACTAGTATATTCTGATAGGTACTAGTACATACAACTAGTACATACAATTAGTACATATAACTAGTACATACAACTACTTACTAGAACATATATACAACTAGTACATAGAACTAGTCCATACAACTAGTAGAAACAACTAGTACATATAACTATATACAACTAGTTCAAACAACTAGTACATGCAACTAGTATATTCTGATAGTTACTAGTACATACAACTAGTACATACAATTAATACATAGACTAGTCCATACAGCTAGTACATACAATTCGTACATATAACTAGTACATACAACTACTTACTAGAACATATATATATATACAACTAGTACATAGAACTAGTCCATACAACTAGTCCATACAACTAGTACATATAACTGGTACATACAGCTAGTCCATACAACTAGTACATATAACTGGTACATACAGCTAGTACATACAACTAGTACAAATAACAAGTAGATACTACAATTACACACAACTAGTACATACAACTAGTCCATAAAACTATATACAAATTGTCCATACAGATAGTACTTACAACTAATACATACAACTAGTACATACAACTACTTAATACAACTAACTACTTGTACATACAACTACTACATAACATTAATTCAGACAACTAGTACATATATCTAGTACATACAACTAGTACATAAAACTAGTGCACACAACTTCCTACAACACATATACAGAAAGTACATAAAACTAGTACATACAACTAGTACATACAAGTATTACATACAACTACATACAACTAATTGAAACAACTAATACATACAACTAGTATATACTGAAAGTTAGTAGTACATATAATTAGTACATACAATTTCTGCCTACAACTAGTACATAAAACTAGAACATGCAACAAGTACATACAACTGGTACTTACAACTAGTACATAAAACCAGTACATGCAACTATATATTACATAGAACTAGTACTACAACTAGGACATAGAACTAGTACATCCAAATAGCACATACAGCTAGTATATTGAACTAGGACATAGCAGTAGTTTACACAAGTAGTACCTAAAACTATATAGTTACTAGTACATACAACTAGTACCTACAAAAAGTACATACAATTAATATATATAACTAGTACCTACAGCTATTACATTCAACAAGTACATATAACTAGTACATGCAACTACTTACTAGTACATACAATTAGAACATACAATTATGATATACAACTAGTACGTATATCAATTACATACAACAATTACACACAACTAGTACATACAACTAGTACATATAACTAGTACAGGCAACTATTGACTAGTATATACAACTAGTATATACAATTAGTACATACCAAGGATTCACAGAAGATCAAGATAAAGAAAAAGACAAAGACTCCCAGGGTCCCTGATGAAGGGTGGAATTCCCAGAAACGGCTGTCTGACCCAGTGGAGAAGAAGATGAAAGAAGGGAAAAGAAGGAAGAAAAGATATCTTCATCTAAAGCTCTCATTAGGTTTAGTTCCCCTATAGGCTCTTTTTACAGAATAGTCATATAGCATGTAGGAAAATGGTATATTAGATTTTTCATACAACTAGTACATACAGCTAGTACATACAACATGTAAACACAACTAGAACATACAACTAGTACATACAATTACTACACACATTTAGTTATTAGTACATTCAACTACTACATAAAACTAGTAGCTACAACTTATAAATTTACCTAGTATACATAAAAACCCACACAACTAGTACATACAAGTAGTATATAACTACATACAACTAGTACACACAGCTAGTACATACAACTAGTTACCAGTACATACAACTAGTACATAAAACAATTATATACAACTAGTGCATATAACTAGTACATACAGCTATTTCATACAACTACTACATACAACTAGTACATACAACTAGTAAATACATCAATTTCCTGTAACTAGTACTTAAACTAATACAGAGAACTAGTACATACAACTAGTACATACAACTAGTTACAAGTACATATATACAACTAATACATACAACTAGTATATACAACTAGTACATATAACTAGTACATACAGCTAGTACCTACAACTAGTATGAATAACTTGTACATAAAACAATGTCACACAACTAGTATATACAACTAGTACATATAATTATATACATACAACTAGTACCTACAACTAGTACACAGAATTAATAAATACAGATTATTACTAATGCATACACTAGTACATACAACATGTTCATACAATTATTACAAATAACCAGTACATGCAACTAATTACTTGTACTTACCACTACTACATACAACTAGTACATAAACTTAGTAAATATAGTTTGTTAATAGTACATACACCGAGTACATACAACTAGTACCTATGTTGTAGTACATACATATAACTAGTACATAAGATAACTACATAAAACTACTTCATATAACTAGTACATAGAACAATTACACACAACTAGTATATACATAAACCTATTTGCATAAAACTATATACAACTAGTTTATGCAACTAGTTACTAGTACATCAAACTAGTACGTACAACTAGTACATATAACTAGTTACTAGTACATACAACTAGTTCAAAGAAATAGTCCATACAACTACTACATATAACTAATTCATACATCAATTTCACAAAACTAGTACATAAAACTAATACATAGAACTAGTACATAAAATTAGTACATACAACTAGTTACTAGTATAATCCAACTAGTACATACAGCTAGTACATCCAACTAGTACATATAACTAGTACATACAGCTAGTACCTACAACTAGTACATAAAACTAGTACATATAACAATTTCAGACAACTAGTACATACAACTAGTACATATAATTACAAACAACTAGTACATACAACAAGTACATACAATATTAAAGATTGTTACCATTGCATACATCTAGTACATACAACTAGTTCGTACAACTATTACGTATAATAATTGCTAGTACATATAACTAGTACCTACAACTGGTACATAGAACTAGTAAATACAGATTGTTACTAGTACTTACACCTAGTATATAAAACTAGTACATGCAACTACTTTCTAGTGCCTAGAACTAGTACTTATAATTATTACACACAACCAGTAGATATAACTAGTACATACAACAATTACACACAACAAGTATATACAACTAGTACATACAACTAGTACATATAACTAGAAAATGCAACTTTTTACAAGTTCATTCAACTACTACATACAATTAGAACATCCAACTAGTACATACATCTAGTACAAACAACTAGCACAGAAAATTAGTGCATAAAACTACTTACTAGAACACATATACAACAAGTATATACATACAACTAGTACATACAACTAGTACATAAAACTAGTACATACAACTAGTACATACATGATAAGCAAAATATTCACTGGAAGATATTACGCCAAACCAGCCAAGTGACCGAAGTCTAATTTTAGCTGGCGGACCGGAGTCCTATTAAAAATGGCAACCAGTGATCGCCTCCAAGATGGAAAAAATTCATCAAAGAAACACAGACAGCTGTTTCACCCTCATTTGGTCTCATCAGTGGTACACATCAATTATGGTGAGTTGGATGACCGTCTTCACTTATTAATCAGCCTAAGGTGAATAACTTGTGGTTTCATAATAAGCAAAGCTGGAGGGCTGCAGTCTAAGCCAGACCGAGCGCTCACAATGAAAAAAGAGAGTTAATTTCACTGAGCTGTGCAAAGGCCAGGATGATAAGCAAAATTATTCACTGGAAGATATTACGCCAAACCAGCCAAGTGACCGAAGTCTAATCTTGGCTGGGAGACCGAAGTCCTATTAAAAATGGCAACCAGTGATCGCCTCCCACTTACTAGTACATGCACCTAGTACATACAACTAGTACATACAACTTGTACATAAAACTATTACAAAAATAGTATATAGACCTAGTACATACAACTAGTACATGCAACTAGCTACTAATATATACAACTAGTATATGCAACAAGCTACTAGTACATACCACTAGTATATAAAACTAGTATGTACAACAATTACACGCTACTAGTAGATCAATCTAGTAACCCGGATAATCCGCCCCCGCTTAATACGCACAACCCCCCAATCTGCCTGAGTTCATATTAAACGAATTCATTTACATACTAGAAGTATCTATGTAATCTGCCAACCCCCAAATCCGCCATCTGCCATTATTTTCTCACCTCACCTCGTTTTCCACCTTTGTAATCCACCGCTTTCATCAACATTTTAATCTTACGAAATAAATCTTAGAGATTTCCTCTTAATGTTCCAAAACTGACTCGAAAATTGCCCGATATGTGTGCCTATAAGTGGAAGAATTCGACAGCAACGCAAAAGCAAATATCGTTCATTGTTTTTTTAGATGGTTATAATTAGAATTGCGATATTTGGCTAATCAGCCAAACTCAATATTCTGCCAAAAAAGTGCTTGAATGAATTGTGGTGGATTTTCCCAGTTAAACTCTACATATAAGTACATACAACTAGTACATAAAACTAGGACAAACAACTACTTATTAGTGCTTACAACTATTACATACAACTAGTACATCTAACTAGTACATACAAAAATTACACACGACTAGCACATACAACTGGTACATATAAATACTTACAACTAGTGCATACAATTAGTCTATAAAACTAGTAAATACAGATTGTTTCTAGTACATACAACTATTAAATATAATTAGTACATACAAATAGTACATATGACTAGTGTATACACCTAGTACATATAACTAGTATATGCAACAAGTAAATACAGATTGTTACTAGTACATACAATTAGTACATACAACTGGTACAACAGCTAGTACATATAACTAGTACATATAATTAGTACATACAACTACTGACTTGAACATATATAAACCTTGTACATTCAACAAGTACATATGACTAGTACATACAAAGAGTACATAGAAATAGTACATACAACTAGTTAAAAAATCTAGTTACAAGTATATACAACTAGTACATACAACTAGTACATACAACTTGTAACTACATCTAGTAAATATAACTAGTTCATAAACAAATTTCACACAACTAGTACACACAAGTAGAACATATAATTGCATACAACTAGTTCAAACAACTAGTACATACAACTAGTAAATACAACTTCTACATATAACTAGCACATACAACGATTTCACACAACTAGTACATATAACTAGTACATACAATAATTTCACACAACTAGTACCTACATCTAGCACCTACAACTAGTTCATACAACTATTACATATAACTAGTACATGCAACTACATAACAGTTCTTACAACTAGTACATACCATTAGAACATACAACTACTACATACAACTAGTGCATACAATTAGTAACTACAACTAGTAAATATAACTAGTTCATACACAAATTTCACACAACTAGTACATACAAGTAGTACGTATAATTGCATACAACTAGTTCAAACAACTAGTACATACAACTAGTACATATAATAACTTAAAGCCAGTACATTCAACTGGTATATACAATTAGTAAATACAGATTGTTACTAGTACCTACACCTAGTACCTACAACTAGTTCATACAACTATTACATATAACTAGTACAAGCTACTAATTAGTACTTACAAATAGTACATAGCATTAGTACATACAACTACTACATACAACTAGTGCATATATCTAGTTACTAGTACATACAACTCGTCCATACAATTAGTAACTACAACTAGTAAATACAACTACTACATACAGCTAGTAAAAACAACTAGGACATAAAACTAGTACATTAAACTAGTACATAGAACTAGTACATACAACGAGTACATTCAAAGAGAACATACAAGTAGTATATATAACTAGTTACTACTACATAAAACTAATACATACAACTAGTAACTACAATTAGTATATAAAATTAGTAGATACAAAAACAAGGAGTCTGAGTTTAACAAACTCGTAGGGCCCTAGCCGACCCTGAGTAACCTTGAAATACTTGGCTGTTTCTCGTGGATATCGGGTAAACTGATTTCAAATCGACTCTTGTTGGCCGTAAATTTTTGCACAAGCTTTATGTTACATTGTTTTAGTAAGGATGATTTTTAAGTCCATTTTGTTCGTTCAATTTTCTACCCAAAGGAAGAGAAAGCTGATGTTAAGCTAGAAAACGAAAGCCACCCGAACGTCCGCATTTTTTTAACAGACATCAGAGAGTACCGTACTCTCTATGTAGGGATGGTACGGGTTGTTTCGTTTTCATCATGCATTGGTATAGGAGCGAAATTCCGAATTAGACTGAAAATCGCCAAAACGAGACTATGTAGAGTTAAATATAGAACAGCCATGCTATAAATCGACCGTGTATTGTTGGCAAATAAACGAACTTTGAAATCTCCCATTTTCGTTTTTTTCTTCTTCACCTTCTTCTTCATCTTCTTCTTCATCTTCTTCGTCCGCTGTAACTAAAAAACGAAATAAGACTTCGGACTACTTCTTAATTGAAATTACTCTAAATTTTCCGAGCTGTATTCTTTTGTAGAAGCCAGAGCGATAATGCTATTATTGGTATGACAGTTTTCATGGCTCAAGAGTCAAGACAACAATAAAGTCGCCATTTTAATGACGTCATAATCAGTCGAAGATTGCGAAACCAAAGTGGTTTAAAATACAACGAATTCCTATGCTCCATAAAAAGTACAGAAACTAGAGAACAATAAATATTTTCTACAAAAATAGTGATATGAAATATATATAGCTAATGCTTCACTGAAATATATATAGCAAATGCTTCACTGTGTAACATCCCTTTCTTGCTTCTATACTTTTTGTGTCATCCCTACATCTTCACTATTTTTGTAGAAACTTTTTATATATGTATATATTTACAAAACTACAAACAGGAAGCCATTCGTTAACATAATTTGTGAAGAAAATATAGGGGCACTTGCTGCGACCCAATTACGGTCAACTAGAACATACAATTAGCACATACAAAAAGTACATATAACTAGTACATACAAATAGTACATATAACTAGTACATGCATGTACTTACTAGTACTTACAACTAGCACATACAGTTACTACATACAACTACTACATATAACTATTACATAAAATAATTACAAACAACTAGTATATGCATACAACTATTACATATAACTATATACAACTAGTACATACAACCAGTACATACAACCAGAACATACATCTAGTTAATAGGACATACAACTAGTACATTAATCTAGTAACTACAAATAATATATATAACTAGTATACAAAAACTACACACAACTAAAACTTACATCTAGTTACAAGTATATACAATTAGTACAGACAATTTGTACATATAACTACATAGCACTAGTTCAAACTACTAGAATATAAAACTAGTAAAAACAACTAGTACATACAACTAAAACTTACATCTAGTAACAAGTATATACAATTTGTACAGACAATTTGTATGACTAGTAACTACAACTAGTAAATATAAGTAATACATCCAACAATTACACACAATTAGTACATACAATTAGTACATACAATTAGTTCATATGACTAGTACATAAAAATAGTAACTACAACCAGAAAATATAACTAGTACATACAAAAATTACACACAAATGGTACATACAAGTAATACATATAACTACATAGCACTAGTTCAAACTACTAGTATATAAAACTAGTAAAAACAACTAGTACATACAACTAAAACTTACAACTAGTTACTAGTATGTACAACTAGTGTGTACAACTAATATGTACAACTTGTACATACAACTAGTACATATAACTGGTACATACAGCTAGAACATACAACTAGTACATATAATAAGTAGATACAACAATTACACACAACTAGTACATACAACAAGTACATACATCTAGTTACTAGTACATACGAAAAATACACACGACTAGTACATACAAGTAGTACATATAACTACATACAAATTTTAAATACAGCTAGTACTTACAACTAGTAAATACAGATTGTTACTCCTTCATACACCTAGTACATACAACTAATACATACAACTAACTACTAGTGCATTCTACTAGTACATAAAATTTGTACATTCAACTAGTACATACAACTAGGACATAAAACTAGTGCACACAACTTCCTACAACACATATACAGCAAGTACAAAAAACTAGTACATAAAACTAGTACATACAACTAGTACATACAACCAGTACATTCAACTAATAAAACTACAAGCATATACATCTAGTCACTAGTATATACACCTAGTACATTAAACAAGTAACTCAAACTAGTAAATATAACTAGTACTTACAAAAATTACACAAAATTAGAACATACAAGTAGGACATACAACTACATACAACTAATTCAAACAACTAATACATACAACTATTATATACTGAACGTTACCAGTACATACAACTAGTACATACAAGTAGTACATATAACTACATACAACTAGTTCAAACAACTAGTACATACAACTAGTATATTCAGATAGTTACTAGTACATACACTAGTCCATACAGCTATTACATGCAATTTGTACATACAACTAGTACATACAACTACTTACTAGAACATATATACAACTAGTACATAGAACTAGTACATACAACTAGTACATACAACTAGTATATACAACTAATACATACATCTAGATACTAGTATATGCAACTTGTACATACAACTAGTATATGAAACTAATAACTACAACTAGTAAATATAACTAGTACATGCAAAAATTGCACACAACTAGTACATACCAGTAGTACATATAACTACATTCAACTTGTTCAAACAACTAATACATAAAACTAGTAAAAACAATTGGTTCATAAAACTAGTCCATATAACTACATACAAATTTTAAATACAGCTTGTACTTACAACTAGTAAACACAGATTGCTACTCCTTCATACACCTAGTACATACAACTAATACATACAACTAGTACATACTACTAGTACATAAAATTTGTACATTAAACTAGTACATACAACTAGTACATACAACTAGTTCATAAAACTAGTACATATAACTAGTGCATCCACTACTTACTAGAACACATATACAACAAGTACATACAACTAGCACATACAACCAGAAGATTCAACAAGTACATACAACAAGTACATACATCTAGTTACTAGTACATACGAAAAATACACACAACTATTACATACAAGTAGTACATATAACAGCATACAACTAGTTCAAACAACTAGTACATACAACTAGTATATTCTCATAGTTACTAGTACATACAACTAATATATACAAATGGTACATACACTAGTCAATACAGCTAGCACATACAATTAGTACATATAACTAGTACATACAACTACTTAATAGAACATATATACAACTAGTACATACAACTAGTACATATAACTAGTACATACAACACGTACATACAACTAGTCCATACAACTAGTACGTACAACTAGTACATACAACTATTATATACAACTAGTTCATACAACTAGTCCATGCAACTAGTGTGTACAACTAGTACATACAACTATTATATACAACTAGTTCATATAACTAGTACAAACAGCTATTTCATACAACTAGTACATACAACTAGTATATACAACTAGGACCTATAACTAGTATATACAGCTATTACATAAAACTAGTACATAAAACCAGTAAATACATCGATTCCCTGCAACTAGTACTTAAAACTAATACAGAGAACTAGTACACACAACTAGTACATACACCTAGAACATACAACTAGTACATATAACTAGTACATACAGCTAGTACCTACAACTAGTTCGTAAAACTATTACGTATAATAGTTGCTAGTACAGTACATACAACTAGTACATACAACTAGTACATAGAACTAGTAAATACAGATTGTTACTAGTACTTACACCTAGTACATACAAATAGTACATGCAACTACTTACTAGTACATAGAACTAGTATGTAAAATTATTACACACAACTAGTACATATAACTAGTTCATACAACAAGTATATACAACTAGTACATACAACTAGTACATATAAATAGAAAATGCAACTTTTACTAGTTCATTCAACTACTACATACAATTAGAACATCCAACTGCTACATACATCTAGTACATACAAGTAGCACATAAAATTAGTGCATAAAACTACATACTAGAACACATATACCACAAGGACATACAACTAGTACATACACCTAGTACATACAGTTAGTACATACAACTAGTACATACAAAAAATACACACAACTAGTACATACAAGTAGTACATATAACTACATACAACTTGTTCAAACAACTAGTACATGCAACTAGCTATTAGTATATACAACTAGTACATGCAACAATCTACTAGTATATACAAGTAGTATATAAAACTAGTGTGTACAACAATTAAACGCTACTAGTACATCAATCTAGTACAGTGTAACTCGGTTAATCCTCCCCCGCTTAATACGCACAACCCCCCAATCTGCCTGAGTTCGTATTAAACGAATTCATTTACATACTAGAAGTATTAATGTAATTCGCCAAACGCCAAATCCGCCATCCCCCATTATTTTTTCGCCTCAATTGTACATTTATAGGTGTTTTCCACCTTTGTTATCCGCCGCTTTCATTAACATTTCAATCATACCAAATAAATGTTAGAGATTGCCTCTAAGCGTTCCAAAACTGACTTGAAAATTGCCCGATATGTGACTGTGAGAGGAAGAATTGGACTGAAAGGCAAAAGCAAATATTGTTCAACGTTTTATTTAGCTGGTTATAATTAGAATTGCATAATGACGATATTTGGCTAAACACCAAACTCAACATTCTGCCAAAAAAGTGCTTGAATGAATTGTGGAGGATATTCCCAGTTACACTGTACATATATGTACATACAACTAGTACATAAAACTATTACATATAACTAGTTCATACATCCATTGCACACAGTAGTACACACAACAAGTACATATATTTAAATATATACACCTAGTACATACAACTAGTAAATACAACAAGTAGAGACAACTGGTACATACAATTTGGTATATACTACCAGTACATATAACTATGTAGTACTTACAACTATTACTACAACAAGGACATAGTACTAGTTCATATAATCTGTATATATAACTAGTACATAAAACGAGTACAACCAGTACATACAACCAGTAACTACATCTAGTAAATATAATTAGTTGATACACAAATTTCACACAACTAGTATATACAAGTAGTACATACAACTAGTTAAAACAACTAGTACATTCAACAATTTCACACAACCAGTACATAAAACTAGTACATACAACAATTTCACACAACTAGCATATAAAACTAGTACATATTATTAAATAAAACTAGCACATACAACCAGTACATAGAATTAGTAAATACAGATTGTTACTAATACATACACCTGGTACATACAACTAGTTCATACAACTGTGACATATAACCAGTACATGCAACTACTTACTAGTACAATTAGGATATACAACTACTACATACAACAAGTATATACAACTAGTCCCTACAACTAGTAAATACAGATTGTTCCTAGTTCTTACACCTAGTATATACATCTGGTGCATACAATTATTACATAAAACCAGAACATACAACTAGTACATTAATCTAGTAACTGCAACTACTAAATATAACTAGTATATAAAATTATGCACAACTATAACATACCAGTAGTACCTATAACTACTTACAACTAGTACATACATCTAGTATAAAAACTAGTACATAGAACTAGTTACTGCTACATACAACTAGTACATACAACTAGTACATACAACTAGTAACTACAACTAGTAAATATAAGTAATACATACAACAATTACACAATTAGTACATACAATTAGTTCATATAAATAGTGCATAAAACTAGTAACTACAACAAGTACATACATCTAGTTACTAGTACATACGAAAAATACACACAACTAGTATTAGAGAAAAATAAGCTATATATGCATGAATCATTCAACACCCTTGCTTGTAGGATTCATGCATAGCTAATGCTTCACTGTGTAACATCCCTTTCTTGTTGATGTGCTTTTTGTGCCATCCCTACATCTTCACTATTTCTGTAGAAAATTTTTCTCTAGTTTCTGTTCTTTTTATGGAGCATAAGCTAGGAATTCGATTGTATTTAAACCCATTTTGATTTTGCAATCTTCGACTGAACATGACGTCATTAAAATGGAGATTTATTGAGGTCTTGACTCTGGGGCCATGAAAACTGTCATACTCAATAATAGCGCTATCGCTCTCGCTTCTGCAAAAGAATACAGCCCTGAAAATTTGCAATCGTTTCGTTTAACAATTAGTCCAAAAGCTTATATAGTTTTTTAGTTATGGCTGACGAATAAGAAGAAGAATGAGAATAAGAAGAAGAATATGAAGAAGACGAAAATGGGAAATTTAAAGTTTATTATTTCGCCAGCGCGACATATTAGAGTATGTATATTGTATATTTGGTTATACATAACCTTGTTTTGTCGATTTTTGGCCTATTTCGGGATTTTGCTCCTATACCGATGTATTGGGAAAACGAAAAAACCACGTCAACCCTACATAGGGAGTACTACCGTACTCCCTGATATTCTGAGGGTTACTAGTACATACAACTAGTACATACAATTAGTACATACACTAATCCATAGAGCTAGTACATACAATTAGTACATAGAACTTATACATACAACTATATACTACTTACAACTAATACATACATCTAGATACTAGTACATCCAACTGGTACATACAACTAGTATATGAAACTAGTCACTACAACTAGTAAATATAACTGATAGATACAAACATTGCACACAACTAGTACATACAAGTAGTTCAAACGGCGAATACATAAAACTAGCAAAAACAATTAGTACAGAAAACTAGTCCATATAACTACATAAAATTTTTTAAATACAGCTAGTACTTACAACTACTATATAAATACAGATTGCCACTCCTTCATACACTTAGTACATACAGCTAATACATACAACTAGTACACAAAACTAGTAAATACAACTAACTACTAGTATATAAAATTTGTACATTCAACTAGTACATACATCTAGTTCATACAACTAGTACATATAACTATTGCATCCACTACTTACTAGAACACATACACAACAAGTACATACGACAAGTACATACATCTAGTTACTAGTACATACGAAAAATACACACAACTAGTACATACAAGTAGTACATATAACTGCATACAACTAGTATATTCTGATAGTTACTAGTACATACAACTAGTATATACAATTAGTACATACACTAGTCCCTACAGCTAGTACATACAATTAGTACATGTAACTAGTACATACAACTACTTACTAGAACACATATACAACATATAAATACAACTAGCACATACAACTAGAACATTCAACAAGTACATACAAGTAGTACATATAACTAGTGCATCCACTACTTACTAGAATACATATACAACAAGTACATACAACTAGCACATCCAAGTAGAACATTCAACAAGTACATACAACAAGTACATACATCTAGTTACTAGTACATACGAAAAATACACTCAACTAGTACATACAAGTAGTACATATTACTGCATACAACTAGTTCAAACAATTGCTAGTATATTCTTATTGTTACTAGTATATACAACTAGTATATACAATTAGTACATACACTAGTCCCTACAGCTAGTACATACAGTTAGTACATATAACTAGTACATACAACTACTTACTAGAACACATATACAACATATACATACAACTAGCACATACAACTAGAACATTCAACAAGTACATACAACTAGTACATACATCTAGTTACTAGTACAAACGAAAAATACACACGACTAGTACATACAAGTAGTACATATAACTATATACAACTAGTTCAAACAACTAGTACATACAACTAGTATATTCTGATAGTTACTAGTACATACAACTAGTACATACAATTAGTACATACACTAGTCCATACAGCTAGTACATACACTTAGTACATATAACTAGTAAATACAACAATTTCACACAAATATTACAAAATAAATACAACTGGGAAATACAATTAGTACATACAACTATGTACTAATACATACAACTACTACATTCAACTAGTAAATACAAGAGTTACTAGTAGATACACCTATTATATACAGCCAGTACACACAACTAGTACATATAACTAGTTCATACAACAAGTATATACAACAAGTACATACAACTAGTACATAAAATTAGTGCATAAAACTACATACTAGAACACATATACCACAAGGACATACAACTAACGACTATTATATACAACTAGTATATGCAACAAGCTACTAGTATATACAACTAGTACTTAAAACTAGTACGTACAACAATTACACACTACTAGTACAGTGAAACCCGGAAAATCTGCCCCCGCTTAATACGCACAACCCCCCAATCGGTCTGAGTTTGTATTAAACGAATTCATTTGCATTCTAGAAGTATATATGTAATCTGCCAACCGCCAAATCCACCATCCGCCATTATTTTCTCGCCTCAATTGTACATTTATAGGTGTTTTCCACCTTTGTAATCCGCCGCATTCATCAACATTTTAATCGTACCAAATAAATCTTAGAGATTACCTCTAAGCGTTCCAAAACTGACTTGAAAATTGCCCGATATGTGACTATAAGAGGAAGAATTGGACAGCAAGGCAAAAGCAAATATCGTTCATCGTTTTATTTAGCTGGTTATAATTAGAATTGCATAATGACAATATTTGGCTAATCCGCCAAACTCAATATTCTGCCAAAAAAGTGCTTGAACGAATTGTGGCGGAATTTCCCAGTTACACTGTACATATATGTACAAACAACTAGTACATACAACTATTACATATAACTAGTTCATGAATCTATTGCACACACTAGTACACACAACAAGTACATATATTTAACTATATACAACTAGTACATACAACTAGTAAATACAACAAATAGAGACAACTGGTACATAAAATTTGGTATATACTACCAGTCCATACAACTATGTAATACTTACAACTAGCACTACAACTAGGACATAGTACTAGTACATATAACCAGTATATATAACTAGTACATACAAATAGTACATAAAAATACTCCATACAAGAAGTACATACAACTAATTAATACTATATAGAACTAGTACACACAACTGCTAACTGCAAGTAGTAAATATACTTTGTAGATACAAAAATTACACACACCTAGTACATTCAACTAGTACATACAACTAGTACATACAAATAGTTCATAAAACTAGTAAATATAACTGGTACATACAACTCCATAATAGTACATACAACTAGTACATACAACTAGTACAAACAACTAGGACATATAACTGGTACAAACAGCTTGTACATACAACTAGTACATACATACAGATTGTTACTAGTACATACACCTGGTACATACAACTAGTTCATACAACTGTTACATATAACCAGTACATGTAACTACTTACTAGTACTTACAACTAGTACGTACAATTAGGACATACAACTACTACATACAACAGGTACATACAACTAGTCCCTACAACTAGTAAATACAGATTGTTACTAGTTCTTCCACCTATAATATACATCTGATACATACAATTATTACAAGAAATATTAAAAATGTTCTACAGAAATAGTGAAGATGTAGGGATGGCATAAAAAGTAGAGAAACAAGAAAGGGATGTTACACAGTGAAGAATTAGCTATACATGAATCCTACAAGCAAGGGTGTTTTATGATTTATGTATAGCTAATTCTTCACTGTGTAACATCCCTTTCTTGTTTCTCTACTTTTTATGCCATCCCTACATCTTCACTATTTTTGTAGAATTTTTTTAATATTTCTAGTTTCTGTATTTTTTATGGAGCATGGGCTAGGAATTAGATTCGTATAATTAAAATCATTTTGGTTTCGCAATCTTCGACTGATTATGACGTCATTAAAATGGTGATTTATTGAGGCCTTGACTCCAGGGTCATGAAAACCGTCATGCTCAATAATAGCGTTATTGCTCTCGCTTCTACAAAAGAATACAGCTCGGAAAATTTGCAGTAGTTTCGTGTAACAATTAGTCGAAAAGCTTATATAGTTTTTTTAGTTATGGCTGATGAAGAAGAAGAAGAAGAAGAAGAAGAATATGAAGAAGACGAAAATGGGAATTTTTAAAGTTTATTATTTCGCCAGCGGGACATGTTTGCTTGCTTTTAAGGTCTATTTAGAGTATGTATATTGTATATTTAGCGATATATAGCCTTGTTTGTCGATTTTTGGCCTGTTTCGGGATTTCGCTCCTATACCAATGTATGGGGAAAACGAAAAAACTGTGTCATCCCTACATAGGGAGTACTACCGTACTCCCTTTAACAACTAGTACATAGAACTAGTACATGCAACAAGTATATATAACTAGTACATACCACAATTTCACACAAATAGTAAATACAACTAGTACATATAATTACTTACAACTAGTACATACAACTTGTAAATACAATTAGTAAATACAGATTGTTACTAGTACATACAACTAGTATATGCATACAACTATTACATATAACTACATACAACTAGTGCAAAGAACTTGTACATACAACCAGAACATACATCCAGTTACTAGTACATCCAACCAGAACATACCAGTAGTACCTATAACTACATACAACTAGTACATAAATCTAGTATAAAAAACTAGTACATAGAACTAGTATATACAACTAGTTACTAGTATATACAATTAGTACAGGCAACTTCTAAATATAACTAGTACATAAAACAATTACACACAACTTGTACACACAACTAGTACATACAACTAGTCCATACTACTAGTACATACAACAAGTACATACAAGTAGTACATACAACTAGTTACTTCTACATACAACTAGTACATACAACTAGTAACTACAACTAGTAAATAAAAGTAATACACAAAACAATTCCATACAATTAGTACATACAATTAGTTCATATAACTAGTACATAAAACTAGTAACTACAACTAGTAAATATAACTAGTACACACAAACATTACACACAACTGGTACATACAAGCAGTACATATAACTACATACAACTAGTTCAAACTACTAGTATATAAATCTGGTAAAACAACAAGTACATACAGCTTATACCAAAAACTGGTACATAGAATAGGTACATACAACAAATACATACAACTAGTTACTAGTATGTACAATTAGTATTTACAACTAGTACATACAACTAGTACATATAACTGGTACATACAGCTAGTACATACAACTAGTCCATACAACTAGTCCATATAACTACATACAAATTGTCCATACAGCTAGTACTTACAACTAGTAAAAACAGATTGTTACTACTTCATACACCTAGCACATACAACTAACACATACAACTAGTACATACAACTAGTAACTACAACTAACTACTAGTGCATACTACTAGTACATAAAATTTGTACATTCAACTAGTACATACATCTAGTTCATAAAACTAGTACATATAACTAGTGCATCCAACCACTTACTAGAACACATATACAACAGGTACATACAACTAGCACATAATAATAGAACCTTCAACAAGTATATATATCTAGTTACTAGTACATACGAAAAATACACAAAACTAGTACATACAAGTAGAACATATAACTCTATACAACTAGTTCAAACAACTAGTACATACAAGTAGAACATATAACTCTATACAACTAGTTCAAACAACTAGTACATACAACTATTATATTCTGATAGTTACTAGTACATACAACTAGTACATACAATTAGTACATACACTAGTCAATACAGATAGTACATACAATTAGTACATATAACTAGTACATAAAACTACTTTCTAGAACATATATAGAACTAGTACATAGAACTAGTCCATACAACTAGTACATACAACTAGTACATACAACTAATGCATACATCTAGATACTAGTACATAAAACTTGTACATACCATACATCTAGAACTAGTACATACAACGAGTACATACAACGAGTACATAAAACTAGTAACTACATCTAGTAAATATAACGAGTACATACAAAAAACCTAGTACATACAAGTAGTACATCTAACTACATTCCACTAGTTTAAACAACTAGTACATAAAACTAGTAAACAAAATTAGGACATACAGCTTATGCATAAAACTAGTATAGAAGTAGTACATAGAACTTGTACATACAACCAATACATACAACTAGTTACTAGTATGTACAACTAGTGCATACAACTAGTACATATAACTAGTTCATATAACTGGTACATACAGCTAGAACATACAACTAGTACATATAACAAGTAGATACAACAATTACACACAACTAGTACAAACCACTAGTCCATATAACTATATACAAATTGTCCATGCAGCTAGTTCTTAAAACTAGTAAATACAGATTGTTACTACTTCACACACCTAGTACATACAACTAATACATACAACTAGTACATACAACCAGTAAATTCAACTAACTAACTACTAGTACATACAACTACTACATAACATTAATTCATACAACTAGTACATACATCTAGTACATACAGCTAGTACATATAACTAGTGCACACAACTTCCTACAACACATATACAGCAAGTACATAAAACTAGTACATAAAACTAGTACATACAAGCAGTACATTCAACTAATAAATACAACAAGCACATACATCTATCTTTGTAACGGTTCATCTTTCGACTTTGGGAGCGTCTAGAGACGCATTTTTTTCGATTGTTCTTTCTGCCAAACGTTTCGACCCTGGGTGTCTTCTTCAGTGACTGAGTCACTGAGTCACTGAAGAAGACCCCCAGGGTCGAAACGTTTGGCAGAAAGAACAATCGAAAAAACGGCGTCTCTAGACACTCCCAAAGTCGAAAGATGAACCGTTACACAGATAAGTTCGACACAGTTAGAAGAAATCCTTATTCCATCATATACATCCAGTTACTAGTATATACAACTAGTACATAAAACAAGTAACTTAAACTGGTAAATATAACTAGTGCTTACAAAAAATACACACAACTAGTACATACATGTAGTACATACAACTAAATACAACTAATTCAAACAACTAATACATATAAATAGTACATACAACTTCTTCCTACAACTAGTACATAAAACTAGTACTCAGAACAAGTACATACAACTATTACATGCAATTACCTACTAGAACATACAACTAGCACATGAAACTGGTATAGATAAGTACAAATAATTAGTACATATAACTAGTATATACAACTAGTATATACATACAATTAGTACACACAACTAGTAAATATATATAACAACATACAACTACTACATACAACTAGTACATATAACTAGTACATACAACAATAGCACACAACTAGTACACACAACCTGTACGTTTATATAACTAAATACAACTAGTACATAAAACTAGTAAATACAACAAGTACATACAACTGGTACTTACAACTAGTACATACATCTAGTAAATGCAACTATATACTACATACAACTAGTACTACAACTAGGACATAGAACTAGTACATACAAATAGTACATACAGCTAGTATATAAAACTAATACATAGAACAATTACACACAACTACTATACAAATAAACCTATTTACATAAAACTACATTAACAAGTATGTGCAACAAGTTACTAGTACATCCAACTAGTACATCAAACTAGTACATACAACTAGTACATATAACTAGTTACTAGTACATACAACTAGTACAAAGAAATAGTTCATACAACTACTACATATAATTAGTACATACATCAATTTCACAAAACTAGTGCATAAAACCAATACATAGAACTAGTACATAAAATTAGTACATACAACTAGTTACTATTATAATCCAACTAGTGCATACAGCTAGTACATCCAACTAGTACATATAACTAGTACAAACAGCCAGTCCTTACAACTAGTACATATAACTAGTACATATAACAATTTCACACAACTAGTAAATACAACTAGTACATACAACAAGTACATACAATATTTAAATAAAGATTGTTACCAGTACATACATTTAGTACATATAACTAGTTCACACAAGTATTACGTATAATAGTTGCTAGTACATATAACTAGTACATACAACTAGTACATAGAACTAGTACATAGAACTAGTAAATACAGATTGTTACTAGGACTTACATCTAGTCCATACAACTAGTACATGCAACTACTTACTAGTACATAGAACTAGTACGTAGTATTATTACACACAACTATTAGATATAACTAGTATATACAACAATTACCCACAACAAGTATATACAACTATTACATACAACTAGTACATATAACTAGAACATGCAACGTTTTACTAGTTCATTCAACTACTACACACAATTAGAACTTCCAACTAGTTCTTGCATCTAGTACATACAACTAGCACATAAAATTAATGCATAAAACTACTTAGTAGAACACATATACAACAAGTACATACACCTAGTACATACAACTAGTACATACAACTAGTACATACAAAAAACACAACTACTACGTACAAGTAGTACATAAAATTACATACAACTTGTTCAAACAACTAGTACATACAACTAGTATATACTGATAGTTATTAGAAAATACAACTAGCACATACAACTTGTACATACAACTAGTACAAACAACAATTTTACACAACTAGTACATACAATTAGTATATATAATTACAAACAACTAGTACAAACAACAAGTACATACAACTAGTTCGTACAACTGTTACATAAAATAGTTGCTAGTACATATAACTAGTACATACAACTAGTACATAGAACTAGTACATAGAACTAGTAAATACAGATTGTTACAAATAGTTATACCTAGTACATACAACTAGTATATACAACTATTACATATAACTGGTTCATACATTAATTGCACACACTAGTATACACAACAAGTACATATATTTAACTATATACAACTAGTACATACAACTAGTAAATACAAGAAGTTGGGACAACTGGTACATAAAATTTGGTATATACTACCAGTACATACAACTATGTAGTACTTACAACTAGTACTACAACTAGGACATAGTACTAGTACATATAACCTGTATATTTAACTAGTACATACAAATAGTACATACAAATAGTCCATACAAGGAGTACATAAAACTAATCACTTCTATAACAGAACAAATACACACAACTGGTAACTGCAACTAGAAAATATACTTAGTAGATACAAAAATTACACATACCTAGCACATTCAACTAGTACATACAACTAGTACATACAGCTAGTTCATACAACTAGTACATATAACTGGTACATACAACTAAATAATAGTACATACAACTAGTACATACAACTAGTACAAACAACTATACATACAACTAGTACATACAGCTAGTACATACAACTAGTACATTTAACTACTACATACAAAAATTACACACCACTAGTACATACAACTGGTACATATAAATACATACAACTAGTGCATACAATTAGTCTATACAACTAATAAATACAGATTGTTACTAGTACATACAATTAGTACATACCACTGGTACAACAGCTAGTACATACAACTAGTAGATATAACTAGTACAAACAACTACTGACCAGAAGATATATACAACTAGTACATTCAACAAGTACATATGACTAGTACATACAAAGAGTACATAGAAATAGTACATACAACTAGTAACTACATCTAGTAAATCTAACTAGTTCATACACAAATTTCACACAACTAGTACATACAAGTGGTACATATAATTACATACAACTAGTTCAAACAACTAGTACATTCAACAATTTCACACAACTAGTACATACATCTAGTACACATAATTACTTAAAACTAGTACATTCAACTGAGTACATATAACTAGTACATAGAACAATTTCACACAACTAGTACATACAACTAGTACATATTATTAATTAAAACTAGTATATACATTCAACTGGTATATACAATTAGTAAATACAGATTGTTACTAGTACCTACACCTAGTACCTACAACTCCTTCATACAACTATTACATATAACTAGTACATGCAACTACGTACTAGTACTTACAACTATTACATACCATTAGTACATACAACTACTACATACAACTAGTGCATATATCTAGTTACTAATACATACAACTAGAACATACAATTAGTAACTACAACTAGTAAATATAACTAGTTCATACACAAATTTCACACAACTAGTACATACAAGTAGTACATATAATTACATACAATTAGTTCAAACAACTAGTACATACAACAATTTCACACAACTAGTACATACAACTAGTACATATATTTACTTAAAACTAGTACATTCAACTGGTATATACAATTAGTAAATACAGATTGTTCCTAGTACCTACACCTAGTACCTACAACTAGTTCATACAACTATTACATTTAACTAGTACATGCAACTACTAATTAGTACTTACAACTAGTATATACTATTAGTATACACAACTACTACATACAACTAGTGCATATATCTAGTTACTAGTACATACAACTAGTAAATACAACTAGTACAAACAAGTAGTTCATATAATTAGTACATGCAACGAATAACTAGAAGATACCACTACTACATACAATTAGTACATACAACTAGTACATACATCTAGTACATACAACTAGTTCATATAACCAATGCAAAAAAACTACATACTAGAACACCTATAAAACAAGTTTGTACAACTAGTACATAAAACTAGTACAATCAATTAATACATAGAACTAGTACATACCACTAGTACATTCAAAGAGGACATACAAGTAGTACATACAACTAGTTACTACTACATACAACTAATACATAAAGCTAGTAACTACAAATGGTAATTAAAATTAGTAGATACAAAAACAAGGAGTTGGAGTTTAAAAAACTCGTGGGGCCCTAGGCGACCCTGAGTAAACTCGAAATACTTGACTGGTTCTCATGGATATCCAGTAAACTGATTTTAGATCGACTCTTGTCGGCCGTCAATTTTTGCACAAGCTTCATGTTACATTGTTTTAGTTTGGAAGGTTTTTAAGTCCATTTCGTTCGTTCAATGTTCTACCCTAAGGAAGAGAGTACATAAAACTAGTACATACAACTAGTAACTACAACTAGTAAATAAAAGTAATACACACGACAATTACACACAATTAGTACATACAATTAGTTCATATAACTAGTACATAAAACTAGTAACTACAACTAGTAAATATAACTAGTACATACAAACATTACACACAACTGGTACATCCAAGTAATACATACAACTACATACAACTAGTTCAAACTACAACTATATAAAACTAGTGAAAACAACTAGTACACACAGCTTATACCAACAACTAGTACATAGAATAGGTACATACAACAAATATATACAACTAGTTATTTGTATGTACAACTAGTATTTACAACTAGTACATAGAACTAGTAGAGATAAGTGGTTTCTGAGCCGGAAGGCGAGGCAAGTAATCTGGATGCCAGTCTCACCGTGCGTCTGCATGTATGTATATATGTCTGCATGTATATATATATCTATATCCGTAGCATTTACATCACGACACCTCAATTGTGCAATGTATATATATATGTATATATCTATATCCATAGCATTTACATCGCGACACCCCAGTTGCGCAAGAGGCACGCGGAGTCGGAACAACTTTGTCCGCTTTGTTCACACTAGAGACAGATCAAACCTGGCTAGCCACTTGCGCATGCGTAGATTAGTCAGACGGATTAGTGAAGGAATGTGTAAATTGTTTACGCGTGATTGCCACGAGCGCACAAGGAGCTTATTGCCAGCAGTGGCTGCACATCGGCTCAGATCGTTGAGATATCGTTTCACGCTGGGAATGCTTCCTCGCTGGACCTGTGTTTGTGCGTTTCCCGCAACTTCCTGGCGAAAAGGTTGTGACGTTCATTTTCTGCCCACGTCCCGGTACGAAAAATCCCTCGTTACACGGGCACAAAAAAGCCAGCAGCTGTACAAGGGGGCGTATCTGTAGTCATCTTCCTTTGTGCACTTAGTCTGTCTGGAATAGCATTACATTTGTGTGCTCTGATCACTCTTCAGGGCTACATATACACTTCAGACTGACAGACCTCACAACGAGGCTTCTTCTGCACCTCAGTGTATGCCCTAGTACATACAGCTAGAACATACAACTAGTCCCTACAACTAGTAAATACAGATTGTTACTAGTTCTTACACCTAGTATATACATCTGGTACATACAATTAATACACACAACTAGTACATCCAATAAGTACATATAACTAGTACATACCACAATTTCACACAAATAGTAAATACAACCAGTATATATAATTACTTACAACTAGTACATACAACTAGTACATACAACTATTACATATAACTAGTACATGCAAGTACTTACTAGTACTTACAGTTACTACATCCAAATACTACAAATAACTAGTATATAAAATAATTACAAATAGCTAGTATATGTATACAACTATTACATATAACTACATACAACTAGGACATACAACTAGTACATACAACAAGAACATACATTCAGTTAATAGTACATACAACCAGAACATACCAGTAGTACCTATAACTACATACAACTAGTACATAAACCTAGTATAAAATACTAGTACATAGAACTAGTACATACAACCAGTACATGTAACTAGTTACTAGTATATACAATAAGTACAGGTAACTTCTACATATAACTAGTACATAGAACAATTACACACAACTTGTACATACAACTAGTACAAACAACTAGTCCATACTACTAGTACATACAACAAGTACATACAACTAGTACATACAACTAGTAACTACAACTAGTAAATATAAGTAATACATACAAAAATTACACACAATTAGTACATACAATTAGTTCATATAACTAGTACATAAAACTAGTAACTACAACAAGTAAATATAACTAGTTCATACCAAAATTACACACACCTGGTACATACAAGTAATAAATATAACTACATACAACTAGTTCAAACTACTAGTATATTAAACTAGTAAAAACAACTAGTACATACAACTTATACAAAAAACTAGTAGACTAGTAACTAGAAGATACGAGTTACTAGTATGTACACCTAGTATGTAGAACTATTACATTCAACAATTACATACAACTAGCACATACAACCAGAACATTCAACTAGTACATACAACAAGTACATATATCTACTTTCTAGTACATATGAAAAATACACACAACTAGTACATACAACCAGAACATTCAACAAGTACATACAACAAGTACATATATCTAGTTTCTAGTACATATGAAAAATACACACAACTAGTACATACAAGTAGTACATATAACTACATACAACTAGTTCAAACAACTTGTACATACAACTAGTATATTCTGATAGTTACTAGTACGTACAACTAGTACATACAATTAGTACATACACTAGTCCATAGAGCTAGTACATACAATTAGTACATATAACTAGTTCATACAACTACTTACTAGAACATATATACAACTAGTACATACAACTAATACATACAACTATATATACTACATACAACTAATACATACATCTAGATACTAGTACAAGCAACTTGTACATACAACTACTATATGAAACTAGTAACTACAACTAGTAAATATAACTAGTACATACAAGTAGTACATATAACTACATTCAACTAGTTCAAACAAGTAATACATAAAACTAGTAAAAACAATTAGTACACAAAAGTAGTCCATATAACTACATACAAATTTTAAATACAGTTAGTACTTACAACTAGTAAATACAGATTGTATGAAGGAGTAGTCCTTCATACACCTCGTACATACAACTAATACATACAACTAGTACATACAACTAGTAAATACAACTAACTACTAGTACATACTACTAGTACCCAAAATTTGTACATTCAACTAATACATACATCTAGTTCATAAAACTAGTATATATAACTACAGTGGACTCTCCATTAACGGACTCTCCCAGTAACGATCAGTCGCTTTACAACGTCTTCCATGCAGTTAAGGTTTCTCCCGTGCATGGCGTTAATACGTTTTAATCTCCCAAATGCGGACGCTCTCAATACCGTCCAACAGACGCTTTAAAGTTCCCGATTGCGAACATACATACTAAATTCTCTCTATGAACGGACACAAAGAACCAGTAAATCAATAAAAGTACCAGAAACGTCACAAACAACAAGCAGGCTAGTTTAAATGGGTCAGAAGTTCCTTTGCACGCTGCATGCAGAAAACATTTTGGTCCAGTTAGTGTGTAGCAGCAAGGAACCTCCAGAGCCAAACCCGCTCCACGATTGACTCGAGCATCAGTTATGGTTGCTATGATGGTGTTACACTCCCTTGCCAGAAATGGAGAAAACATTAGGGCAAGATTAGCAGGAATTCGAACTCTTCCGACTATATCGCCGTCCAGGCAAACAGCCACAGCGAATCTGTCCTTTGGATTTAATGGTTCGCACTGCAGTTGAAGTACCTGCCCTTCAAAAGGTGTCCAAACAGCTTGATAAATATTTATACTTATTTTGGTCACTGTAGATTGGTGCTTTTGTGATTGTAGTAATTTCATTAATGGATAGCAGTGTGTTAGTTTGCTTATAATATGGTTTTCTAATACTTTCTGAGTTAAGGACATTTCCATACAAAGGACAAATGCTATCGTCCCAGACGGTCCCTTGGATGGAGAGTCCACTGTAGTGCATCCACTACTTACTAGAATACATATACAACAAGTACATACAACTAGCACATAATACTAGAACATTAAACAAGTACATACAACAAGTACACACATCTAGTTACTAGTACATATGAAAAATACACACAACTAGTACATACAATTAGTACATATAACTAGTACATACAACTACTTACTAGAACATATAGACAACTAGTACAAAGAAGTAGTACATAGAACTAGTACATACAACTCGTACAAACAACTAGTCCATACAACTAGTACATACACCTATTACATGCAACTACCTACTAAAAAATACAACTAGCACATAAAACTAGTACAGATAAGTACATACAACTAGTGAATATAAGTAGTATATACAACTAGTATATACATACAATTAGTACACACAACTAGTAAATATATATAACAACATACAACTACTACATTCAACTAGTACATATAACTAGTACACACAACCAATACGTATATATAACAACATACAACTACTACATTCAACTAGTACATATTTCAAGTACATAAAACTGGTACTTACAACTGGTACATACAACCAGTACATGCAACAATATATTACATACAACTAGTACTACAACTAATAAATATAACTAGTACATACAGCTATTACATACAACAAGTACATATAACTAGTACATGCAACTACTTACTAGTACATACAACTAGAATATACAATTAAGACATTCAACTAGTACATATAACAATTATATACAACAATTACACGCAAAAAGTACATACAACTAGTACATATAACTAGTACAGGCAACTATTTACTAGTACATACAACTAGTATATACAATTAGTACATACAACTAGTACATACAGATAGTACATACAACTAGTAAATACAACTAGAACATACAACTAGTGCAAACAATTACTACACACATTTAGTTATTAGTACATTCAACTACTACATAAAACTAGTATCTACAACTAGTAAATTTAACTAGTTTACAAAAAAATCCACACAACTAGTACATACAAGTAGTATATATAACTACATAAAACTATATAGTTACCAGTACATACAACTAGTACATACAATTATTATATACAACTAGTGAATATAACTAGTACATACAGCTATTTTATACAACTAGTACATACAACTAGGACCTATAACTAGTATATACAGCTAGTACATACAACTAGTACATAAAACTAGTAAATGCATCAATTTCCTGCAACTAGAACTTAAAACCAATACAGAGAACTAGTACATACACTAGTACATACAACTAGTTACTAGAACATATATACAACTAATACATACACCAAGTACATACAACTAGTACATATAACTAGTACACACAGCTAGTACCTACAACTAGTACCTACAACTAGTACACAGAATTTTGTAAATACAGATTATTACTAATGCATACACTAGTACATACAACTAGTTCATACAATTATTACAAATAACCAGTACATGCAACTAATTACTAGTACTTACCACTACTACATACAACTAGTACATAAACTGAGTAAATATAGTGTGTTAATAGTACATACACCTAGTACATACAACTAGTACATACAACTAATACATATAACTAGTACATATGATAACTACATACAACTCCTACATATAACTAGTACATAGACCAATTACACACAACTAGTATAAAACTACATACAACTAGTATATGCAATAGTTACTAGTACATCCAACTAGTACATCAAACTAGTACATACAACTAGTATATACAAATAGTCCATACATCAATTTCACAAAACTAGTACATAAAACTAATACATGGAACTAGTAAATACAATTAGTACATACAACTAGTTACAAGTATAATCCAACTAGTACATACAGCTAGTCCATCCAATTAGTACATATAACAAGTACATACAGCTAGTACATCTAACTAGTACATATAACTAGTACATACACCTAGTACATACAATTAGTACACACAACTAGTAAATACAACTAGTACATACAAAAATACACGCTACTAGTACATCAATCTAGTACAGTGTAACCCGGATAATCCGCCTCCGCTTAATAAGCACAACCCCCCAATCGGCCTGAGTTCGTATTAAATGAATTCATTTACATTCTAGAAGTATTTTTGTAATTCTTCAACCGCCAAATCCATAATCCGTCATTACTTTCTCACCTCAATTGTACATTTACAGGTGTTTTCCACCTTTGTAATCCGCCGCTTTCATCAACATTTTAATCGTACGAAATTAGACATTGCCTCTAAGCGTTCCAAAACTGACTTGAAAATTGCCCAATATATGACTGTGAGAGGAAGAATTCGACGGAAACGCAAAAGCAAATATCGTTCATCGTTTTATTTAGCTGGTTATAATTAGAATTGCATAATGACGATATTTGGCTAATCCGCCAAACTCAATATTCTGCCAAAAAAGTGCTTGAACGAATTGTGGCGGATTTTCCCAGTTACACTGTACATATAAGTACAAACAAATGGTAAATACAACAAGTAGAGACAACTGGTACATAAAATTTGGTATATACTACCAGTACATGCAACTATGTAATATTTACAACTAGTACTACAACTAGGACATAGTACTTGTTCATATAACCTGTATATATAACTAGTACATACAAATAATACATACAACTAGTTAAAAAATCTAGTTACAAGTACAAACAACTAGTACATACAATTAGTACATACAACTTGTAACTACATCTAGTAAATATAATTAGTTCATACACAAATTTCACAAAACTAGTATATACAAGTAGTACATATAATTACATACAACTAGTACATTCAACAATTTCACACAACTAGTACATACAACTAGTACATATAATTACTTAAAACTAGTACATTCAACTGGTATAAACAATTAGTAAATACAGATTGTTACTAGTACCCACACCTAGAAACTATCACATATAACTAGTACATGCAACTACTTATTAGTACATACAACTAGTACATACAATTAGTACATACAACTACTACATTAAACTAGTAGCTACAACTAGTAAATTTAACTAGTATACAAAAAATCCACACAACTAGTACATACAAGTAGTATATATAACTACATACAACTAGTACACGCAGCTAGTACATACAACTAGTTACCAGTACATACAACTAATACATACAACTATTATATACAACTAGTGCATATAACAAGTACATACAGCTATTTCATACAACTAGTACATACAACTATTATATACAACTAGTGCATATAACTAGTACATACAGCTATTTCATACAACTAGTACATACAACTACATACTAGAACACATATACAACAAGTACATACAACTAGTTCATACACCTAGTACATACAACTAGTACATACAACTATTAAATACAACTAATACCAACAAAAAATACACACAACTAGTACATACAAGTAGTACATATAACTACATACAACTTGTTCAAACAACTAGTACATGCAACTAGCTACTAGTAAATACAACTAGTACATAAAACTAGTACGTACAACAATCACACACTACTAGTACAGTGTAACCCGGATAATCTGCCCCCGCTTAATACGCACAACCCCCCAATCTGCCTGAGTTTGTATTAAACGAATTCATTTACACAATAGATGTATATATGTAATCTGCCAACTGCCAAATCCGCCATCCACCACTATTTTCTCGCCTCAATTGTACATTTATAGGCGTTTTCCACCTTTGTGAACCGCCGCTTTCATCAACATTTTAATCGTACGAAATAAATCTTAGAGATTGCCTCTAAGTGTTCCAAGACACCTTGAAGACCACCACCAGTCACTGAAGAAGACACCCAGGGTCGAAATGTTTGGCAGACAGAAGAATTGGAAAAAACTGCGTCTCTAGACGCTCTAAAAGTCGAAAGATGAACCTTTACAAAGATAGTACATACAAGTAGTAAATACAACAAGGAGACACAACTGGTGCATAAAATTTGGTATATACTACCAGTACATACAACTATGTAGTACTTACAACTAGTACTACAACTAGGACATAGTACTAGTACATATAACCAGTATATATAACTAGTACATACAAATAGTATATACAAATAATCCATACAAGAAGTACATACAACTAATTACTACAATATAGAACTAGTACACACAACTGGTAACTGCAACTAGTAAATATACTTGGTAGATACAAAACTTACACACTTACTTTCAACTAGTACATACCATACAAACTTACACACTTACTTTCAACTAGTACATACCATACAACTAGTATATACAGCTAGTTCATACAACTAGTACATATAACTGGTACATACAACTATATAACAGTACATACAACTAGAATATACAAATAGTTCATACAACTAGTTAAAAAATTTAGTTACAAGTACATACAACTAGTACATACAACAAGTACATACAACTTGTAACTACATCTAGTAAATATAACTAGTTCATACACAAATTTCAAACAACTAGTACATCCAAGTTGTACATATAATTACATACAACTAGTTCAAACAACTACTACATACAACTAGTAAATACAACTAGTACATATGCCTAGTACATACAACAATTTCACACAACTAGTACATACAAGTAGTCCATATAATTACATACAACCAGTTCAAAGAACTAGTACATACAACTAGTACATATAATTACTTTAAACTAGTACATTCAACTGGTATATACAATTAGTAAATACAGATTGTTACTAGTAACTAGTTCATACCATTAGTACATACAACTACTACATACAACTAGTGCATTTATCTAGTTATTAGGAAATACAACTAGTACATACATCTAGTACATACAACTAGTACATACAACTAGTTCATATAACTAATGCAAAAACTACATACTAGAACACCTATACAACAAGTTCGTACAACTAGTACTTTAAACTAGTACATAGAACCAATACCCACAATTAGAAACTACAATTAGTAATTAAAATTAGTAGATATAAAAACAAAGAGTTCGAGTTTAAAAAACTGTGGTGCCCTATGTGACCCTGAGGAACTTCGAAACACTTGACTGGTTCTCATGGATACTTGGTAAACTGATTTCAGATCGACTCTTGTTGGCCGTCAATTTTGGCGCAAGCTTTATGTTACATTGTTTTAGTAAGGATGGTTTTTAAGTCCATTTCGTTCGTTCAATGTTCTACACTAAGGAAGAAAAAGCTGATTTTAGGATAGAAAACAAAAGATACCCGAACGCCCGCCATTTTTTAACAGATATATGTATATATTTACAAAACTACGAACAGGAACCTATACGTTAACATAATTTCTGAAAACAATATAAGGGACCTTGCACCGCCCCAATTAGAGACATATAGAACATACAACTAGTACATACAACTAGATCATATAACTAGTACATACAGCTAGTATATCCATACAATTAGTACATAAAACTAGTACATAAAACTGGTACATATAACTAGTACATACAACAATTTCACCCAACTAGTAAATTCAACTAGTGCATATAACTAGTCACTAGTACATAAAACTAGTACATACAATTAGTACATACAACTAGTACATATAACTAGTACATATAGCTAGTACATACAATGATTACATATAACTAGTACATACATCAATTTCACACAACTAGTACATAAAACTAATATATAAATAGTACTAGTACTTACAACTAGTACATACATCTAGTTACTAGTATATCCAACTAGTACATCCAACTAGTACACATAAAAGTATATACAGCTAGTACATACAACTAGTACATATAACTAATACATACAACAATTTCACACAACTAGCACATAAAACTAGTACATATTATTACATACACTAGTACATACAATTAGTAAATACAGATTGTTACTAGTACATACACCTGGTACATACAACTAGTTCATACAACGGTTACATATAACCAGAACATGCAACTACTTACTAGTACTTACAACTAGTAAGTACATTTAGGACATACAACTACTACATACAACAAGTACATACAACTAGTCCCTACAACTAGTAAATACAGATTGTTACTAGTTCTTACGCCTAGTATATACATTTGATACATACAATTATTACATACAACTAGAACATATAACTAGTACATACAACAACTACATATAACTAGTACATACCACAATTTCACACAAATAGTAAATACAACTAGTACATATAATTACTTACAACTAGTACATACAACTTGTAAATACAATTAGTAAATACAGATTGTTACTAGTACATACAACTAGTACATACAGTTACTACATACAACTACTACATATAACTAGTACATAAAATAATTACAAACAACTAGTATATGCATGTAACGATTACATATAACTACATACAACTAGTACATACAACTAGTACATACAACAAGAACATACATCCAGTTAATAGTACATACAACCAGAACATACCAGTAGTACCTAAAACTACATACAACTAGTACATAAATCTAGTATAAAAAACTAGTACATAGAACTAGTACATACAACCAGTAGATACAACTAGTAACTAGTATATACAATTAGTACAGGCAACTTCTCCATATAACTAGTGCATAGAACAATTACACACAACTTTTACACACAACTAGTACATACAACTAGTCCATACTACTAGTACATAAAACAAGTACATACAAGTAGTACATACAACTAGTTACTACTACATACAACTAGTACATACAACTAGTAACTACAACTAGTAAATATAAGTAATACACACAAAAATTACACACAACTGGTACATACAAGTAATACATATAACTACATACAACTAGTTCAAACTACTAATATATAAAACTAGTAAAACAACTAGTACATACAGCTTATACCAAAAACTAGTACATAGAATAGGTACATTCAACAAATACATACAACTAGTTACTTGTATGTACAACTAGTATTTACAACTAGTGCATAAAACTAGTACATAAAACTGGTACATACAGCTAGAACATACAACCAGTACATAAAACAAGTAGATACAACAATTACACACAACTAGTACATACAACTAGTCCATATAACTACATACAAATTTTAAATACAGCTAGTACTTACAACTAGTAAATACAGATTGTTACTCCTTTATACACCTAGTACATACAACTAATACATACAACTAGTACATACAACTAGTAAATACAACTAACTACTAGTACACACTACTAGTACATAAAATTTGTACATTCAACCAGTACATACATCTAGTTCATAAAACTAGTACATATAACTAGTATATTCTGATAGTTACTAGTACATACAACTAGTACATACAATTAGTACATACACTAGTCAATACAGCTAGTACATACAATTAGTACATATAACTAGTACATACAACTACTTACTAGCACATCTATACAACTAGTACATAGAACTAGTCCATAAAACTAGTAGATACAAATAGTACATACAACTAATGCATACATCTAGATACTAGTACATAACACTTGTACATACTTCTAATATATGCTACTAATACATACATCCTAGAACTAGTACATACAACTTGTATATACAACGAGTACATAAAACCAGTAACTACAATTAGTAAATATAACTAGTACCCACAAAACTTACACCCAACTAGTACATACAAGTAGTACATAAAACTACATTCAACTAGTTCAAACAACTAGTACATAAAAGTATTAAAAAAATTTAGGATATACAGCTTATGCATAAAACTGGTATATAGAACTAGTACATAGAACTAGTACATACAACTAATACATACAACTAGTTACTAGTATGTACAACTAGAACATACAACTAGTACATACAACTAGTGCATATAAATGGTACATACAGCTAGTACATACAACTAGTACATATAACAAGTAGGTAGAACAATAACACACAACCAGTAAATACAAGTAGTCCATGTAACTACTTACAACTAGTAAATACAGATTGCTACTACTTCATACACCTAGTACATACAACTAATACATACAACTAGTACATACACCTTGTAAATACAACCAACTACTAGTACATACAACTAAAACTTAACATTAATTCATACAACTAGAACATACATCTAGTACATGCATATTATTATATATTAGGTATTCCAGAATATGTAGTGACTTCTCCAGTTTTCAGGCTAAAAGTTTGCAGTTATGCAATAGGCTTATTAAGCAGGGTTACAAATACTTTAAGCTAAAATCAACCTTTAAAACCTTCCTATCCCAGTAGCCTCTAGTTAGAATCAAGTATAAGCAAAAAGTAGCTAGTATGCTTAAGGACTGTCTTGTGTTACCCCATATTGTGTTACCCCACCTCCAAAGAAATGTTACTACTAGAAGACCTAAGGGTAGACTTATGTAATATGTCCTACTTGTGTCTATAGTTATGCTGAGTCTGTTTTACCTGTACAAGCAAGTTTACTAATAGATTTATAATTAATTCATAAAAGTTAATTGGACCTACATTCCCTTCATAAAATTAAATTTCATCATGTGTCTTAGTTAACACCTTATTTAACTTTTGGCGCCAAAATAGTGTATATAAGGCCCCTAGATTTAGCATTGAGAGCCAAGGATTCACAGAAGATCAAGGTAAAGAAAAAGACAAAGACTCCCAGGATCACTGATGAAGGGTGGAATTCCCAGAAACGGCTGTCTGACCCAGTGGAGAAGAAGATGAAAGAAGGGAAAAGAAGGAAGAAAAGACTCCTGTATCTTCATCTAAAGCTCTCTTTAGGTTTAGTTCCCCTATAGGCTCCTTTTACAGAATAGGCATAAAGCATGTAGGAAAATGGTATCTTAGATGTTTCATGCAACTAGTATATAAAACTAGTGCACACAACTTCCTACAACACATATACAGCAAGTACATAAAACTAGTACATAAAACTAGTACATAAAACTAGTACATAAAACTAGTACATAAAACTAGTACATACAACCAGTACATTCAACTTATAAATACAACAAGCACATACATCTAGTTACTAGTATATACAACTAGTACATAAAACAAGTAATTTAAACTAGTAAATATAACTAGTGCTCACAAAAAATACACACAACTGGTACATACATGAAAAATCTAAGATACCATTTTCCTACATGCTATATGCCTATTCTGTAAAAAGAGCCTATAGGGGAACTAAACCTAAAGAGAGCTTTAGATGAAGATACAGTAGTCTTTTCTTCCTTCTTTTCCCTTCTTTCATCTTCTTCTCCACTGGGTCAGACAGCCGTTTCTGGGAATTCCACCCTTCATCAGTGATCCTGGGAGTCTTTGTCTTTTTCTTTATCTTGATCTTCTGTGAATCCTTGGCTCACTATGCTAAATCTAGGGGCCTTATATACACTATTTTGGCGCCAAAAGTTAAATAAGGTGTTAACTAAGACACATGATGAAATTTAATTTTATGAAGGGAATGTAGGTCCAATTAACTTTTATGAATTAATTATAAATCTATTAGTAAACTTGCTTGTACAGGTAAAACAGACTCAGCATAACTATAGACACAAGTAGGACATATTACGTAAGTCTACCCTTAGGTCTTCTAGTAGTAACATTTCTTTGGAGGTGGGGTAACACAATATGGGGTAACACAAGACAGTCCTTAAGCATACTAGCTACTTTTTGCTAATACTTGATTCTAACTAGAGGCTGCCGGGATAGGAAGGTTTTAAAGGTTGACTTTAGCTTAAAGTATTTGTAACCCTGCTTAATAAGCCTACTGCATAACTGCAAACTTTTAGCCTGAAAACTGGAGAAGTCACTACATATTCTAGAATACCTAATTAGTTATGAAATAAAGACACCATAGGCTGGGGTATTAGGAATATTACTATCTAAATGGGGGAAATTTACTATATCAAAGTTAAAGTCCTCTTGCTTATCATATACTTTAGTGATAAATTGATTGTTAGTAATGGTTATATCTAAGTCTAAAAAGGGGGATTTTTAGGGCTGGTATTTGTCTTTTTAAGAATAAGTTCTTTGGGGTAAATATCACTAATTGACAGTTCAAAATCCTTGTTGTTAATACATAAAAGGTCATCAATATACCTATAAGTATTGGAAAATTTAATAGCTAGGGTGATGTTATCCTTAAGTAGTCCTTTCATAAACTCATACTCATAGGCAAACAGAAAAAGATTAGCAACTACAGGGGCACAGTCAGTACCCATAGGGATACCTACACATTGCTTAAATACAGAACCGTCTACACATACATAAATGTTGTCAATAAGGTAATTAAAGAGCTCTAGTAAATGAACAGCTGTGACTGCTTTATTGGAGACATTGTTAGACCAAAAGGCTTTATCCTGACAGACTTCTATATATTGGGACTTTCTACAGGTATAGGCACTATGAATTAGGTTAGTAATGTTATCTTTTAGTAGATTATGGGGGATCGCTGTATATAATGTAGAAAAATCAAAACTAGCTAGCTGGGCTTTTCTTGTGGGTATAGACCTAAGACTATCTAAGACTTCTAGTGAGTTTTCTACTATCCAAAAGGCATTAACACCAGTATTCCTATATATACCTAGGCAGTATTCTCTAAAATGTTTGAGAATTAGTCTGAGCCCCGAATTTAGAAATCTAGAAAGGGGTTTGGTAGTACATTTGTGAGAGGCGGCTATGAATCTGTAGCTGTAAGGGTCCTTATGTAGCTTAGGCATCCAGTAAAAAGACGGAAGGTTACACCAGTCTGGTTTAGGTTCTAAGTTCTCTAGTTTTAAGAAATCTATGTGTTTCCTAATTAACTGTTGGGGTTCTACTGCACATTTAGCATAAGTGGAGGTACTGCCTAGTTCTTCATTAATAATTTGTCTATAGTAGGACTTATATATAAATATTATATTACTAGAGGCCTTATCGGCAGGGGCTATAACACACTTATCATGTAGGTCTGCTAAGAATTTCTTAAATTTAGGGCAAGTAAGGGTCTTCTTGGCTACTGAGGATTTGGTATACGATTTAGACAGCTTAGAGATCCTATCATTAATTTTCTTAAGTACAGCATTTTCCCACTCACTAAATACAGAAGTAGATACACTTTCTCTACGGGCCCAGGTAATCTTATATTTTCTAAGACCTTCCTTACACATTTTTAAAGCAGTTACCCAATTAAAGTTATTAGGTTCTCTAAATTTTGGTCCTTTCTTAAGAAGTTTTCTAAGTTTTGGGTTACTAACAATACGTAGATCACCTGTTAAAACATGGCCTAGGGGCTTGTAAATGAAGGGGGACTTGTGACACTCACATGGTTCTGGTTTTCTAAAACATCTGACTTGGAGGCTTGTGAAAAGTTAAAGATTTGAGGTCCTATTGGTTGGGTATACTTATATACTACACATGGGGGCTCTTTGTTTTGTATAAAGGGTGGGACAGTATCTAACACTAACTTTTGGTTTAAGATACCTAAGAGGCCTATTTTTTCTACACCTTTATTATGAAACACGATTTTAAGAAACCCTTCTGGACTTGTCGTTTTCGTTGGGTGTTTGGGAAGGCTGGCTGAAGCGCTTGCTTTAATAACGTCTTTAATCATTAGCATAAGTCTAAGTGAAAAAGGTGTTTTTGGGGTATCGATGAGACATTGTACCGAGTTTAACAAACAATGAAGGTGTCGAGCTGGTAATGCAAAAGTATCGCGTTTAAGTTTGGCTAGAAAGCCAACGTTCTTGTAAAGTGGTAGTTGTTCTTTGAGCCATTCAGGGTCGTAGGCAGCGTTATTACTACTGCCTGTCGATTTTAGATTGGAGCGCCGATGCCGTCTTTTATGAGATAAGCGATTAAAAAGGTTCCATACGATGATTTCTTTGTTAAGTTTTGAAATATTGCCAATGCCTTTAATGTTATCGTTAAGTCCATATGGGTAAATAGAGCAGAGTTCCTTGTACCAGAACGCTTCTCTCAGTAGTCTGAGGCTAGTAGAATTAGGTGTCTCAGATATCTGTTCTATGGGCATAATCAAGGCATCATCAAAACTATGGTTATCAGAATTAAAGTGATTATGTTAACTACATACAACTACTACATATAACTAGTATAAAGAACAATTACACACACCTAGTATAAACATAAAACTATTTATATAAAACTACATACAACTAGTATATGCAACTAGTGACTAGTATATCCAACTAGTACATCAAACTAGTACGTACAACTAGTACATATAACTACTTACTAGTACATACAACTAGTAAATACAAATAGTCCATACTACTACTACATATAACTATTACATACATCAATTTCACAAAACTAGTACATACAATTAATACATAGAATTAATACATAAAATTAATACATGGAACTAGTACATAAAATTAGTACATACAACTAGTTACTAGTATAATTCAACTAGTACATACAGCTAGTACATAACTAGTACATACAGCTAGTACATCCAACTAGTACATATAACTAGTACATACAGCTAGTACCTACAACTAGTACATATAACTAGTACATATAACAATTACACACAACTAGTACATACAACTAGTACATATAATTACAAACAACTAGTACATACAACAAGTACATACAATATTTAAATAAAGATTGTTACCAGTACATACATCTAGTACATACAACTAGATCGTACAAGTATTACGTATAATAGTTGCTAGTACATATAACTAGTACATACAACTAGTACATAGAACTAGTACATAGAACTAGTACATAGAACTAGTAAATACAGATTGTAACTAGTACTTACACCTAGTACATACAACTAGTACATGCAGCTACTTACCAGTACATAGAACTAGTACATAAAACAATTACACATAACTATGTCATCATCATTTAACTCTGGGTATTACCCTGCCCATTCATGTCCCCTGAGGAGCGCAATGAGCTAATGGGCGGAACCGAAGTTCGGTTGATGGGAACCAAAGTCTCCCGCTAGCCACTCAAAAAGATGCTCGAGCCATAGACAGCTGTTTCGTCCTTATTAAGGCTCATCAGTTTGGCATACGATGGAAGTTAGTGTGGCTAGTCTGCTAATAAGTACTCCCAGAAGCTAAAAGCTTGTGGTTTCCTTATCAGCAGATATGGGATAAAGCCAAAAGTGGGCTGACCACTAGTATGGAAAAAAAGATTGCACTCCTCAGGGGACATGAATGGGCAGGGGTAATACCCAGAGTTAAATGATGATGACATGAATGCTTTAAGATCAGCTTTAGATCTTAAAGTTCCCTATTTTTTCCATACTAGTAGTCAGCCACAAATTTTTGCTGTATCCCATATCTGCTGATAAGGAAACCACAAGTTTTTAGCTTCTGGGAGTACTTATTAGCAGAATAGCCACTCTAACTTCCATCGTATGCCAAACTGATGATTCCTAATATGGACGAAACAGCTGTCTATGTCTCGACCATCTTTTTGAGTGGCTAGGGGGAGACTCTGTTTCCCATCAAGCGAACTTCGGTTCTGCCGATTAGCTCATTGCGCTCCTCAGGGGACATGAGTGGGCAGGGGTAATACCCTGAGTTAAATGATGATGACATCGATGCTTAAAGATCGGCTTTAGATCTTAAAGTTCCCCTATTTTTTCTACACACACCTAGTAAATACAACCAGTAAATACAATTAGTACATACAATTATGTACTAGTACATACAACTAAAACTTTCAACTAGTAAATACAGAGAGTTACTAGTAGATACACCTAGTATATACAGCCAGTACACACAATTAGTACATATAACTAGTTCATACAACAAGTAAATACAACTAGTACATACAACTAGTACATATAACTAGAACATGCAACTTTTTACTAGTTCATTAAACTACTACATACAATTAGAACATCCAACAAGTTCATACATCTAGTAGATACAACTAGCACATAAAATTAGTGCATAAAACTACTTACTAGAACACATATACAACATGTACATACAACTAGTACATACAACTAGTACATGCAACTAGCTACTAGTATATACAACTAGTATATGCAACAAGCTACTGGTACAAACAACTAGTGCATAAAACTAGTATGAACAACAATTACACGCTACTAGTACATCAATCTAGTATAGTGTAACCCGGATAATCCGCCCCCGCTTAATACGCACAGCCCCCCAATCTGCCTGAGTTCGTATTAAACGAATTCATTTACATACTAGAAGTATATATGTCATCTGCCAACGCCAAATCCACCATCCGCCATTATTTGCTCGCCTCAATTGTACATTTATAGGTGTTTTCCACCTTTGTAATCCGCCGCTTTCATCAACATTTTAATCGTACGAAATAAATCTTAGAGATTTCCTCTAAGGTTTCCAAAATTGACTTGAAAATTGCCCGATATGTGACTATAAGAGGATGAATTCGACGGCAACGCAAAAGCAAATATCGTTCATCGTTTTATTTAGATGGTTATAATTAGTATTGCATAATGACGATATTTGGCTAATCCGCTCAATATTCTGCCAAAAAACGTATTGTGGCAGATTTTCCAAGTTACACGGTACAGATAAGTACATACAACTAGTACATAAAACTAGAACATATAACTAGTTCATACATCAATTGCACGCACTAGTACAAACAACAAGTACATATATTTAACTATATACAACTAGTACATACCACTTGTAAATACAGCAAGTAGACACAACTGGTACATAAAATTTGGTATATACTACCAGTACATACAACTATGTAGTACTTACAACTAGTACTACAACTAGGACATAGTACTAGTACATATAACCTGTATATATAACTAGTACATACAAATAGTACATACAAAAAGTACATAAAACGAATATATATAACTAGTACATACAGCTTTTACATACAACAAGTACATATAACTAGTACAGGCAACTATTTACTAGTACATACAACTAGTATATACAATTAGTACATACAACTAGTAAATACAACTAGAACATACAACTAGTACATACAATTACTACACAAATTTAGTTATTAGTATATTCAACTACTACATAAAACTAGTAGCTACAATTAGTCAAATTTAACTAGTATACAAAAAATCCACACAACTAGTACATACAAGTAGTATATATAACTACATACAACTAGTACACGCAGCTAGTACATACAACTAGTTACCAGTACATACAACTACTACATACAACTATTATATACAACTAGTGCATATAACTAGTACATACAGTTTTTTCATACAACTACTACATACAACTAGGACCTATAACTAATATATACAGTTATTTCATACAACTAGTACATACAACTAGGACCTATAACTAGTATATATAGCTAGTACATACAACTAGTACATAAAACTAGTAAATACATCAATTTCCTGCAACTAGTACTTAAAACTAATACAGAGAACTAGTACATACAACTAGTTACTAGTACAAATATACACCTAATACATACAACTAGTACATACAACTAGTACCTACAACTCGTACATACAACTAGTACATACAACTAGTACCTACAACCAGTACGTATAACTAGAACATAAAACAATGCCACAAAACTAGTACATACAACTAGTACATATAATTATATACATACAACTAGTACCTACAACTAGTACACAGAATTAGTAAATACAGATTATTACTATTACATACACTAGTACATAACAACTAGTTCAAACAATTATTACAAATAACCAGTACATGCAACTAATTACTAGTACTTACCACTACTACATACAACTAGTACATAAACTTAGTAAATATAGTTTATTAATAGTAGATACACCTAGTACATACAACTAGTACATAAAACTAATACATGGAACTAGTACATAAAATTTGTACATACAACTAGTTACTAGTATAATCCAACTAGTACATACAGCTAGTACATCCAACTAGTACATACAGCTAGTACCTACAACTAGTACATATAACTAGTACATATAACAATTTCACACAATTAGTACATACAACTAGTACATATAATTACAAACAACTAGTATATACAACAAGTACAAACAATATTTAAATAAAGATTGTTACCAGTACACACATGCAACTACATAGAACTAGTACGTAAAATTATCACACACAACTAGTACATATGACCAGCACATACAATAATTACACACAACTCTGTCATCAACATTTAACTCTGGGTATTACCCCTGCCCACTCATGTCCCCTGAGGAGCGCAATGAGCTAATGGACGGAACCGAAATTCGCTTGATGGGAACCGGAGTCTCCCGCTAGCCACTCAAAAAGATGCTCGAGCCATAGACAGCTGTTTCGTCCTTATTAGGACTCATCAGTATGGCATACAGTGGAAATTAGAGTGGCTAGTCTGCTAATAAATACTCCCAAAAGCTAAAAAGCTTGTGGTTTCCTTATCAGCAGATATGGGATACAGCCATAAGTGTGGCTGACCACTAGTATGGAAAAAAACATAGTAGTGGTCAGCCACACCTTAGGCTGTATCGGATATCTGCTGATAAGGAAACCACAAGCTTTTTAGCTTCTGGGAGTTCTTATTAGCAGACTATCCACTCTAATTTCCATCGTATGAAATACTGATGAGTCCTAATAAGGACGAAACAGCTGTCTATGGCTCGACCATCTTCTTGAGTGGCTAGGGGGAGACTCTGGTTCCCATCAAGCGAACTTCAGTTCAGCCCATTAGCTCATTGCGCTCCTCAGGGGACATGAGTGGGCCGGGGTAATACCCTGAGTTAAATGATGATGACATCGATGCTTTAGGATCGGCTTTAGATCTTAAAGTTCCCCCGTTTTTTTACACATAACTAGTAAATACAACTAGTAAATACAATTAGTACATACAACTATGTACTAGTATATACAACTATAACATTCAACTAGTAAATACAGAGAGTTACTAGTAGATACACCTACTATATACAGCCAGTACACACAACTAGTACATATAACTAGTTCATACAACAAGTATATACAACTAGTTCAAAAAACTAGTCCATATAACTAGAACATACAACTTTTAACTAGTTCATTCAACTACTACATACAATTAGAACATCCAAGTGGTACATACATCTAGTACATACAACTAGTACTTACAACTCGTACATAACTAGTACATACAACTAGTAAATACAACTAGTACATACAAAAAATACACTCAACTAGTACATACAAGTAGTACGTATAACTCCATACACCTTGTTCAAACAACTAGTACATACAACTAGTATATACTGATAGTTACTAGTACATACAACTAGTACATACAACTTGTACATACAACTAGTACAAAAATAGTATATAGAACTAGTACATACAACTAGTACATGCAACTAACTACAAGTACATACAACTAGTACATAAAACTAGTACGTACAACAATTACACCCTACTAGTATATGAATCTACTACAGTATAACCCGGATAATCTGCCCCCCATCCGCATGAGTTTGTATTAAACGAATTCATTTACATACTAGAAGTATCTATGTAATCCGCCAACCGCCAAATCCGCCATCCACCACTATTTTCTCGCCTCAATTGTACATTTATAGGCGTTTTCCACCTTTGTAATCCGCAGCTTTCATCAACATTTTAATCGTGCGAAATAAATCTTAGAGATTGCCTCTAAGCGTTCCAAAACTGACTTGAAAATTGCCCAATATGTGACTATAAGAGGAAGAATTCGACGGCAACGCAAAAGCAAATATCGTTCATCGTTTTCTTTAGCTGGTTATAATTAGTATTGCTTAATGACGATATTTGGCTAATCCGCCAAACTCAATATTCTGCCAAAAAGTGCTTGAACACATTGTGGTGGATTTTCCCAGTTACACTGTTCATATAAGTACATACAACTAGTACATAAACCTAGAACATACAACTACTTACTATATAGTGCTTAAAACTAATACTTACAATTAGTACATACAACTGGTACATACAACTATTACATATAACTATTACATATAACTAGTTCATACATCAATTGCACACACTAGTACACACAACAAGGACATTATATTTAACTATATACAACTAGTACACACAACTTGTAAATACAACAAGTAGACACAACTGGCACATAAAATTTGGTATATACTACCAGTACATACAACTATGTAGTACTTACAACTACAACTAGTACAGAGTAGTAATACATGAAACCTGTATATATAACTAGTACATACAAATAGTACATACAAATAGTCCATACAAGAAGTACATACAACTACTTACTACTATATAGAACTAGTACACACAACAGGTAACTGCAACTAGAAAATATACTTAGTAGATACAAAAATTACACACACCTAGTACATTCAACTAGTACATACAACTAGTACATACAGCTAGTTCATACAACTAGTACATATAACTGGTACATATAACTATATAATTGTACATACAACTAGTACATACAACTAGTACAAACAACTAGTCCATACTACTAGAACATACAACTAGTACATACAAGTGGTACATACAACTAGTTACTACTACATACAACTAGTACATACAACTAGTAACTACAACTAGTAACTACAACTAGTAAATAAAAGTAATACATTCAACAATTACACACAACCGGTACATACAAGTAATACATATAACTGCATACAACTAGTTCAAACAACGGGTACATACAACTAGTATATTCTGATAGTTACTAGTACATACAACCAGTACACACAACTAGTCCACACTAGTAGAACATACAACTAGTACATACAAGTGGTACATACAACTAGTTACTACTATATACAACTAGTACATACAACTAGTAACTACAACTAGTAACTACAACTAGTAAATAAAAGTAATGCATACAACAATTACACACAACTGGTACATACAAGTAATACATATAACTAGTACATAAAACTAGTAACTACAACTAGTAAATATAACTAGTACATACAAAAATTACACACAGTTGGTACATACAAGTAATACATATAACTACATACAACTAGTTCAAACAACTAGTATATAAAACTGTTAAAAACAACTAGTACATACAGCCAATACCAAAAACTACTACATAGAATAGATATATACAACAAATACATACAACTAGTTACTAGTATGTACAATTAGTATTTACAGCTGGTACATACAACTAGAACATATAACAAGTAGATACAACAATTACACACAACAAGTACATACAACTAGTCCATATACCTACATACAAAATTGTCCATACAGCTAGTACTTAAAACTAGTAAATACAGATTGTTACTACTTCATACACCTAGTACATACAACTAATACATACAACTAGTACATACAACTAGTAAATACAACTAACTATTAGTGCATACTACTAGTACATAAAATGTGTACATTCAACTAGTACATACATCTAGTTCATAAAACTAGTACATATGACTAGTGCATCCAACCACTTACTAGAACACATATACAACAAGTACATACAACTAGCACATACAACTAGAACATTCAACAAGTATATCCAACAAGTACATACATCTAGTTACTAGTACATACGAAAAATACACACAACTAGTACATACAAGTAGTACATATAACTACATACAACTAGTTCAAACAACTAGAACATACAACTAGTACATACAATTAGTACATGCACTAGTCCATACAGCTAGTACATAGAACTAGTCCATACAACTAGTACATACAACTAGGACATACAACTGATACATACATCTAGATACTAGTATATAAAACTTGTACATACAACGAGTACATAAAAGTAGTAACTACATCTAGTAAATATAACTAGTTCATACAAAAATTACACCCAACTAGTACATACAAGTAGTACATATAACTACATTCAACTAGTTCAAACAACTAGTACATAAAACTAGTAAACAAAATTAGGACATACAGCTTATGCATAAGACTAGTACATACAACTAGTACATATAACTGGTACATACAGCAAGTATATACAACTAGTACATATAACAAGTAGATACAACAATTACCCACAACTAGTACATACCACTAGTCCATATAACTACATACAAATTGTCCATACAGCTAGTACTTACAACTAGTAAATACAGATTGTTACTACTTCATACACCTAGTACATATAACTAATACATACAACTAGTACATACAATTAGTAAATTCAACTAACTACTAGCACATAGAACTACTACATAACATTAATTAATACAACTAGTACATACATCTAGTACCTTCAACTAATAAATACAACAAGCACATACATCTAGTTACTAGTATATACAAGTAGTACATAATACAAGTAACTTAAACTAGTAAATATAACTAGTGCTTACAAAAAATACACACAACTAGTACATACATGTAGTACATACAACTAAATACAACTAATTCAAACAACTAATACATACAACTAGTATAAACTTAAAGTTACTAGTACATATAACTAGTACATACAATTTCTGCCTACAACTATACATAAACCTAGAACTCAGAACAAATACATACAACTATTATATGCAACTACCTACTAGAACATACAACTAGCACATAAAACTAGTACAGAAAAGTCCATACAACTAGTACATATAACTAGTATATACATACAATTAGTACACACAACTAGTAAATATATATAACAACATACAACTACTACATACAACTAGTACAAATAACTAGTACATACAACAACAACACACAACTAGTACACACAACCTGTACGTATATATAACTAAATCCAACTAGCACATCAAACTAGTACATACAACTAGTACATATAACTAGTAACTAGTACATACAACTAGTACAAAGAAATAGTCCATACAACTGCTACATATAATTAGTACATACATCAATTTCACAAAACCAGTACATAAAACTAATACATAGAACTAGTACATAAAATTAGTACATACAACTAGTTACTAGTATAATCCAACTAGTACATATAACTAGTACATACAGCCAGTACCTACAACTAGTACATATAACTAGTACATATAAAAATTTCACACAACTAGTAAATACAACTAATACATATAATTACAAACAACTAGAACATACAACAAGTACATACAATATTTAAATAAAGATTGTATGTACATACATCTAGTACATATAACTAGTTCGTACAAGTATTATGTATAATAGTTGCTAGTACATGTAACTAGTACATACAACTAGTACACAGAACTAGTACATAGAACTAGTAAATACAGATTGTTTCTAGGACTTACACCTAGTACTTACACCTAGTACATACAACTAGTACATGCAACTACTTCCTAGTACATAGAACTAGTAGGTAATATTATTACACACAACTAGTACATATAACTAGTACATACAACAATTACCCACAACAAGTGTATACAACTACTACATAAAACTAGTACATATAACTAGAATATGCAACTTTTTACTAGTTCATTCAACTACTACACACAATTAGAACATCCAACTAGTTCTTACATCTAGTACATACAACTAGCACATAAAATTAAGGCATAAAACTACTTAATAGAACACATATACAACAAGTACATACAACTAGTACATACAACTAGTACTTACAACACGTACATAAAACTAGTACATACACCTAGTACATACAACTAGTACATACAACTAGTACATACAACTAGTACATACAAAAAATACACACAACTAGTACATACAAGTAGTACATAAAATTACATACAACTTGTTCAAACAACTAGTAAATACAACTAGTATATACTGATAGTTACTAGTACATACAACTAGCACATATAACTTGTACGTACAACTGGTACAAAAAACTAGTATATAGAACTAGTACAAAAAACAATTTTACACAACTAGTACATACAACTAGTATATATAATTAAAAACAACTAGTACAAACAACTAGTACATACAACTAGTCGTACAACTATTACATATAATAGTTGCTAGTACATATAACTAGTATATACAACTAGTACATAGAACTAGTACATAGAACTAGTAAATACAGATTGTTACAAATACCTATACCTAGTACATACAACTAGTACATGCAATTACTTACTAGTACATAGAACAAGTATGTAAAATTATTACACACAACTAGTACATATAACTAGTACATACAACAATTACACACAACTAGTATATAAAACTAGTAAATTCAACTAGTAAATACAACAAGAACATATAACTAGTACATACTAACTAGTATATACAGCTAGTACACACAACTAGTACATATAACTTGTACATACAACTAGTACAAAAAATAGTATATAGAACTAGTACATACAACTAGTACATGCAACTAGCTACTAGTATTAACAACTAGTAAATAAAACTAGTACGTACAACAATTACATGCTTCTAGTCCATTAATCTAGTACAGTGTAACCCAGATAATCCACTCCCGCTTAATACGTACAACCAATCTGCCTGAGTTCGTATTAAACGAATTCATTTACATACTAGAAGTATATATGTAATCTGCCAACGCCAAATCCGCCATCCGACATTATTTCCTCGCCTCAATTGTACATTTATAGGCGTTTTCCACCTTTGTAATCCGCCCCTTTCATCAACATTTTAATCGTACGAAATAAATCTTAGAGATTGCCTCTAAGCCTTCAAAAACTGACTTGAAAATTGCCGGATATGTGACTATAAGAGGAAGAATTCGATGGCAACGCAAAAGAAATTTCGTTCAACATTATATTTAGCTGTTTATAATTACTATTGCATAATGACGATATTTGGCTAATCCGCCAAACTCAATATTCTGCCCAAAAAGTGCTTGAACGAATTGTGGCGAATTTTCCCAGTTACACTGTACATATAAGTACATACAACTAGTAAATAAAACTAGAACATACAACTACTTACTAGTGCTTACAACTAGTACATTCAATTAGTACTTACAACTAGTACTACAACTAGGGCATAGTACTAGAACATATAACCTGTATATATAACTAGTACATACAAATAGTATATACAAATAGTCTATACAAGAAGTACATAAAACTAACCACTACTATATAGAACTAGTACACACAACTGGTAACTGCAACTAGTAAATATACTTAGTAGATATAAAAATTACACACACCTAGTACATTCAACTAGTACATACAACTAGTAAATACAGCTAGTTCATACAACTACTACATATAACTGGTACATACAACTACATAATAGTACATACAACTAGTACATACAACTAGCACAAACAACTAGTACATATAACTAGTACATACAGCTAGTACATACAATTAGTACATTTAACTAGTACATACAAAAATTACACACCACTAGTAAATACAACTGCTACATATAAATACATGCAACTAGTGCATACAATTAGTCTATACAACTAGTAGATACAGATTGTTTCTGGTACATACACCTATTAAATATACTTAGTACATACCAATAGTACATAATAATAGTCCATACAAGAAGTACATAAAACTAATCACTACTATATAGAAGTAGTACACACAACCGGTAACTGCAACTAGTAAATATACTTAGTAGATACAAAAATTACACACACCTATTACATTCAACTAGTACATACAACTAGTACATACAAAAATTACACACCACTAGTACATACAACTGCTACATATAAACGACAATTCCGCTCCACCCTTAGTGTACTACGGGACAAACATCCTACAGGAAAGCCACCTAATGAAGATTCCCTGCTTAACAACACCACCCCCCAACTGGTTGACCCTATTCTTTTTGAACATTTGAATGCAGACACTATCCGCCAAGCAGCCATGCGTATTCATGGAGCAGCAGGTCCATCAGGACTAGACGCTCATGCATGGAAGCGATTGTGCTCATCTTTTGGACAGGCTTCATACAGCCTCTGCACTGCAATGGCTGAGGTGGGTCGCCGCATATGTACCACATTTGTCCATCCAAACAGCTTGAGTGCTTTTGTCGCTTGCCGACTAATCCCTTTAGACAAATGCCCTGGAGTAAGACCTATAGGAGTAGGGGAGGTCCCAAGACGAATCATAGCAAAGTCTGTGCTTCGTATCATTGGTTGGGATATTGGAAAAGCGGCAGACCCTCTTCAGCTATGTTCTGGGCAGGAGGGGGGATGTGAAGCAGCAGTACATGCCATGCGACAGATATTCAGAAGCCCTGAGACTGAAGGCATCCTCCTGGTGGATGCCACAAATGCCTTTAACACCATTAACAGGCAGGCTGCCCTCCATAACATCAGCATCCTATGTCCTCCTTTAGCACCTATTTTGATCAACACCTATAGAGCACCAGTCAGGATGGTCATCACAGGAAGTGGAGAAATTGAATCAACGGAAGGTACAACACAAGGGGACCCCTTGGCAATGGCCATGTACGCTCTGGCAATTACCCCATTGATCCAGCAGCTGAGAACAAGAAATCCAGAAGCCAGTCAAGTGTGGTTTGCCGACAATGCGACATGTGCTGGTACCTGCACACAACTGAGAGCTTGGTGGGAAAATCTATCTTTAAGTGGACCCACCTTCGAATATCATCCCAATGGTTCCAAAACACATCTAGTGGTGAAAGAAGAACATGAGGAAAGGGCCAGACAGATATTTAGAGACACCGACATACAAATCTCCATTCATGGGAAACGCCACCTAGGTGCTGCCCTCGGTTCCAGGACCTTTACCGAGGAATATGTCCGTGACAAAGTACAAGGTTGGCTCCAGGAGATATCTCACCTATCCGAAATAGCCATCTCCCAGCCACATGCTGCCTACGCTGCCTTTGTACATGGCCTATCTAGTCGCTGGTCATACCTGTCACGAACAATTCCAGACATTGATGATTTACTACTACCTCTGGAGGCTGCCATTCAGCAAACCCTGATTCCTGCCCTGACAGGTCGGGCGACCTGCTCTGACCTTGAGCGCGAGCTGCTGGCCCTTCCTGCTAGATTAGGTGGGATGGCATTGGCAAACCCCGCAACAAAAGCTGGCGAAATTTTTGCCGCCTCAGAAGAATTTACAATGCCCCTTGTAGCCCTGATAGTCTCACAAGAGTCCAATCAAGTGATTGAGGCCGGCCAGATCATGTCCATCAAGCAAGACATTCGGCATAAGAACAGACAGAAGCAGGATAAGAAAGCCAAAGAGGTATACGATCATCTCTCCCCCCATCTGCAGCGTGCAGTTGACCTGGCCAAAGAGAAAGGATCTTCTTCCTGGCTGACAGTCACTCCATTGGAAGAGCATGGATTCTACCTAAACAAGGGGGAATTTCGAGATGCACTATGCCTAAGATATGGATGGACCCTAAACAACCCTCCCCAAACATGCAACTGTGGAACAGCGTTCACTGTTGATCATGCCATGATATGTCCAATGGGTGGCTTTCCGATCATCCGCCACAATGAGATCCGTGATATCCCTGCCTCATTGCTCACCGAGGTATGCCACAATGTTGCCACAGAACCTCCCTTACAGCCACTGACAAGTGAAACATTTCATCTACGTTCAGCAAATGTTGCAGATGGTGCTCGCCCAGACATCCGTGCCAGGGGTTTTTGGAGCAAAGCTCAGGACGCATTCTTTGACATACGGGTTTTTCACCCAAACGCGCCCAGCAACCGTTCCTCCTCATTGGCAACTGCATACAAGAAGCATGAGGCTGCAAAGAAAAGAGAATATGCCCAGCGCATACGGGATGTTGAACATGGAGTATTTACACCCATTGTCCTCTCCACTGTAGGAAGTATGGGAAGGGAGGCAACCATCTTCTACAAGAGGCTGGCAGACCTGGTTGCACAGAAGCAGCAAAGGCCATATGCCCTTGTCATGAATTGGTTGAGATGCCGTCTGTCGTTTGCTATACTTAGGTCCGCCATCATGTGCATCCGTGGAAGTCGTTCCTCTCTACATCACCCAATCTGTGAGGTGGACATATCTCTTGCTGCCTCTGAGGGATGCATCTCAACAAACCATTGACAATACTATATAGACTTGTAGCTTTGATTTTTTTAAAGACACTCTCAAAATCCATCACGTATTAATAATCTCTTGTAGATGAGCAATTAGGCATTTTTTAATTCTTCTTTTGAATGTATAGCATCACTTCACTATTTTAACTCATTTGTTGTACACTAGTTATTTATTTATTATTACTACTGTAAAAAAAAAAAAAAAAAAAAAAAAAAAAACTAGTACATACAACTAATACATACAACTAGTTACAAGTACTTACAACTTGTAACTACAGATTGTTACTAGTTCATACAACTAGTACATAAAACTAGTAATACAACTAGTAACTACATTTAGCAAATAAAACCAAAACATACAACAATTACATGCGGGTAGTATATACATAAAACTGGTAGAAATAAGTACATACAGCTAGTGCATACAAGTAGTACATGCAACTAGTACATATAACTAGTAAATATAACTAGTACATACAACAATTGCACACAATTAGTACTCACAAATATTAGATATATATAACTACATACAACTGGTACATACAACCAATAAATACAACAAGTACGTACAACTGGTTTATACAACTAGTACATACAACCAGTACATACAACTTTATAGTACATAAAGCTAGTACTAAAACTAGGACATAAAACTAGTACATATAACCAGTACATTTAGCTAACACATACAAATAGTACATACAAATTATACATACAAGTAGTACATACAACTAGTTACTACTCGAAAGACCTAGTACATAAAACTAGTAACTACAACTAGTAAATATAATAAGTAGATACAAAACTTACACACAACTAGTACATACAACTAGTACATACAGCTAGTACATGCAGCTAGTACATACAGCTAGTGCATAGAAGTAGTACACACCGCTAGTTAATACAACTAGTACATATAACTAGTCCATACAACAATTACATACAACTAGTACATACAACTAATACATATAACTACATTCAACTACTCCATACAATTAGTACATGCAATTAGTAAATAGAGATTGTTACTAGTACATAAACCTAGTACATACAACTAGTACATACAACTAATACATATAACTAGTACATACAACTACTTACTAGTACATACAACAATTACACACAACTAGTACAAACAACTAGTATAATACAACTACATACAAGTAGCACATACAACTAGTACATATAACTAGTGCATATAACTAGTATAGAACTAGGACATACAACTAGTGCATTCAACTAGTACAATCAATTAGTACATACATCTAGTAACAAGGACATAAAACTAGTAACTACAACTAGTAAATTTAACAAGTATACAAACATATACACAACTAGTACACAGAAGAAGTATATAGAACTACATAACACTAGTACATACAACTTGCATAAAAAACTAATACATACAACTAGTACATACAACTAATACATATAACTAGTACATTCAACTACTCACTAGTACATACAACTAGAACATACAATTAATACATACAACTATAACATATAACAAGTACATACAACAATTACACAGAAGTAGTACACACAACTAATATATACAACTACATACAACTAGCACATACAAATAGTACATACAACTAGTAAATATAGGTTGTTTCTTGTAAGTACACCTTGTAAATATAACGACTACATATAAATAGTACATATAACTAGTACATACAACTACTTACTAGTACATACAGCTAGTACATACAACTAGTACATATAACTAGTACATATAACTAGTACATACAACAATTTCACACAGCTGGTACATACAACTAGTTTATAAAACTAGTAAATAGTATATACAACTAGTACATACAACTAGTACATGCAACTAGCTACTAGTACACAAAACTAGTACATAAAACAAGTTCATATAACTAGTAGATACAACTACTCACTAGTACATACAACTAGTACGTATAACTAGTACATACATCAATTGCACACAACTAGTATATACAACTAGTAAATACACCAGTACATATAACTTGTACATACAAATAGGACATACAAATAGGACATACAAATATTACATAGTAAGAGTACTTACAAATAGTCCATACAAGTAGTATATGCAACTAGTAACTACTACATAGAACTAGTACATACAACTAGTAACAACAACTAGGAAATATAATTAGTAGATACAAAATTTACACACAACTAGGACATTAAACTAGAACATACAACTAGCAAATACTTATTGTTACTAATACCTACAACTTGTACCTTCAACTAGTACTTATACCTAGTACATGCAACTACTTACTAGTACATACAACTTGTACATATAACTAGTAAATGCAACTACAAACTAGAACATCTATGCAACTACTCCATACGTCTGGTTTATTTAACTAGTAACTGCAACTAGTAAATATAACTAGCATATACACAAATATTTTCACAACTAGTATATACACGTAGTATATATAACTACATACAACTAGTTCAAACAACTAGTACATACAACTATAAAATGCAACTAGTACATACAACTAGTACATACAACTAGTACATACAACTAGTACATACAACTAGTAGATACAATTAATTACTAGTACATACAACTAGTAAATACAACTATGACATATAACTAGTAGATACAACAATTACATACAACTAGTACATATAACTACATACCACTAGTTCAGACAACTAGAATATGCAACTAGTAACTACAGATTGTTACTAGAACAAACACCTAGTAAATACTAGTAGTACATGCAACTACTTACTAGTACATACAACTAATACATACCATTAGTGCATACAACTACAATATATAACTATTAGTTACAAGAATTACACAGAACCAGTACTTACAACTAGTACATATAACTACATACAACTAGTTCAAACAACTAATACATGAATCTAGTAAAAACAACTAGTACATTCAGCTAGTACATAACACTAGTACATAGAACTAGTACATACAACTAATTACTAGTACATACAACAATTACATACAATTAGTTCATACAACTTGTACATAGAACTAGAACATACAACTAGTACATACAACTAATACACACAACTAGTTACTAGTACTTACAACTAGTACATACAATTAGTACATATAACTAGTACATACAGATAGTACATACAATTAGCACATATAACTCCTAGATACAACAATTACTCACAACCAGCACATACAACTACATACAACTAGTCCATTTAATTACATAAAAATAGTCCACACAGCTAGTACTTACAACTAGTAAATACATATTGTTACTAGTACATACAACTAGTACATATAACTAGTACATGCAACAACAAACTAGAACATCTATACAACTAGTCCATTTAATTACATAAAAATAGTCCACACAGCTAGTACTTACAACTAGTAAATACATATTGTTACTAGTACATACAACTAGTACATATAACTAGTACATGCAACTACAAACTAGAACATCTATACAACTAGTACATACGTCTGGTTCATTTAACTAGTAACTGCAACTAGTAAATATAACTAGTACATACACAAATATTTTCACAACTAGTATATACACGTAGTGTATATAACTACATACAACTAGTTCAAGCAACTAGTACATACAGCTAGTACATAAAACTAGTACATACAACAAGTATATACAACTAGTAGATACCATTAATTACTAGTTACCACAACTAGTAAATACAACTAATACATATAACTAGTAGTTAAAACAATTACAAACAACTATTACTTAAAACTAGTACATAAAACTAGTACTTACAACTAGTACATATAACTACATATGACTAGTCTGTACAACTAGTATATACAACTTATAAATACAGATTGTTGCTATGGCATACACCTAGGACATACAACCAGTCCATACAACTAGTACATATAACTGGTACATGCAACTACTTACTAGTATGTACAACTAGTACATACAATTAGTACAGACAACTAGTCCAAACAGCTAGTACATACAACTAGAACATATAAATAGTACATACTACTATTCACTATAACATATAAACAACTAGTACATACAACCAGGACATGCAACTAGTACATACACCTAGTGTATACAACTAGTACATACAACTACTACATACAACTAATACATTCATCTAGATATTAGTACATACAACTAGAAAATACAACTAGTACATACATTTAGAGCATAAAACTAGTACATACAACTAGAACATACAACTAGAACATACAACTAGTAAATACAACTAGTACATATAACTAGTATCACACAACAATTACACACAACTAGTACATACAACTAGTTACAATACTTACAACAAGTACATACAACTAGTACATACAACTAGTTTCTACTACATAGAACTGGTACATACAACTAGTACCTACAACTAGTACATACAGCTGGAACATAAAACTAGTACCTTGAACTAGTTCATACAACTAGTGCATACAACTAATTACTAGTACATTCGACTAGTACATATAACTAGTTAAAACTGCTAGTACATACAACTAGTTCATATAACTAGTACATACAACAATTACACACAACTAGTATATATTACAAGTACCTTCAAGTACATACAATTAGTACATACAATTAGTACATACAATTAGTATATACAACTAGTAAATACATAATTTTACAAGTACCTACACCCAGTACATACAACTAGTACACACAACTAGTATATACCACAAGTTACTAGTACTACCAACTAGTACATAAAACTAGTAAATGCAACTAGTACATAAAACTAGTACATACAACCAGTACATACAACTAGTACATATAACTGGTACATACAACTAGTACAGATACCTGCTACATACAACAATTTCACACAAACAGTAAAAACAACTAGTACATATAACTAGTAACTAGTACATACAACTAGTACATTCAACTAGGACATACAACTAGTACATATAACTGGTACATACAACTAGTACGTATACCTGGTACATAAAACAATTTCACTCAACTAGTTTATACAACTAGTACATAAAACTAGTAACTACTATATACATACAACTAGTTCATACAACTAGTACATTCAACTAGTACATACAACTAGTAAATACAACTATAACTAATAACTAATACATACAACAATTACACACATCTAGTACATACAACTAGTACATACAACTAGTACATACAATTAGTACATACATCTAGTTACTAATACATTCAACTATGTCATAAAACTAGTAATTCAGCTAGTAAATTTAACTAGTATACAAAAAATACCAACAACTAGTACGTAGAAGTAGAATATAAAACTACCTACAACTAGAACATATAGTTATTAAATACAACTATTTACTCGAACATACAATTAGTCCATGTAACTAGTATTTACAGATAATTCGTTCAACTAGTCCATATAACTAGTACATACAGATTGTTGCTAGTACATACACCTAGTACTTACAACTAGTTCATACAACTAGTACATATAACTAGTACATGTAACTACTTACTAGTCCATACAACTAGTACATACAACTAGTACATTCAATTAGTAAATGCAGATTGTTACTCATACATACACATAGTACATACAAAGAATAGAAAGAATTAGTACATATAACTAGTACATACAATTACTAAATCAACTACTTCGTATACTTAGCACATATAGAACAATTACACACAACGACTATATACATACAACTATTCCATATAACAACATACAACTAGTACATACAACTAGTATATACATACAACTAGTACATACAGCTAGTACATACAACTAGTACATATAACTAGTACATGCAACCACTAACCAGTACATACAACTAGTAAATACAACTGTTACGTACAACTAGTACATATACCTAGTACATACAACAATTACACACAACTAGTACATACAATTAGAATATATAACTACATACAACTAGTACATATAACCACACAATTAGTACATAAAAGTAGAAATACAGATTGTTACTGGTACATACAACTAGTACATTCAAGTAGTACATACAACAAGTATATACATATAACTAGTAATTACAACTAGTACATACATCTACTACATACAACCAGTAGATACATCTAGTACATACAACTAGTACATATAACTAGTGCATACAACTACTTACTAGAACACATATACAACAAGTACATACAACTAGTACATTCAACTAGTACATACAACCCGTATATACAACTATATAGTACTTAAAATTAGTACCACAACTAGGAAATAAAACTAGTACATATAACCGGTACATATAACTTGTACCTACAAGTAGTGCATACAACTAGTTACTTGTACATTCAACTAGTACATATACCTAGTTAAAACTGCCACTACATGCAACTAGTTCATATAACTAGTACATACAACAATTACATACAACTAGTACATATATCAAGTACCTTCAACTACATACAACTAGTACATACAATAAGTATATACAAATAGTAAATACATATTTTACAAGTACCTACACCAAGTACATACTACTAGTACACACAACTAGAACATACAATTAGTACCTACATCTAGTATATATAACAAGTACATACAAACATTACACACAACTAGTACATACAACTACATAAAACTGGCACATACAACCAGTATATACAACTAGTAAATTCAGATTGTTTCTAATACATCAATTAATCAATCAATCAATCAATCAATCAATCAATCACAACAGCGTTTCTCCTATGCAGGAGGTAGCCAGAATACATATTGTTATAATACCTACTGGACCTGTTGCTTTAAAATAAAGATATACGGACTTAGATATATGCATGCACAGTTCTGTATAAGTTTTATCATTAATTCAAGTCATCTTCCCATCTTTTCCGCGGTCTCCCTCTTGGTCTCTTTCCTGGCAGCTCCTCTATATACACCGTCTTCACTAGTCTCTCTTCTGGCATCTCTTCAATCATCTTCATCCATTGCTTCTTCTTTCTTATTACAGTATCTATAACATCTTCTTGCCTCAGTCTCTCTCTAATGTCATCGCTTCTCATCCTGTCCATTCTTGTGACACCCTCAACTTTCCTCAGGTATCTCATCTCTTTTGCCTGCAGCTTCTTCTTGTGCCTGTTCTGCAGTGTCCACGTTTCACTGCCATAGAGTAGTGTAGGCTTCACCACGGCATTGTATACTCTCAATTTTGTGGCCTTGCTTAGCTCTTTACGATCTACAACCTCCTTTCTCAGTGCCCCTATGGTTCTGCATGTCAGCCCTATTCTGCTATCAACCTCATCTTTGCATGACCCCTCCTCATTGAACATTGCCCCTAAATACTTCATCACTTTCACTTCTTCTATCTTCTCCCCCTTTACCGATACATTGCATGGACCTCCTCCTCTTTTCACAACCATTGCCTTAGTCTTCCCCCAGTTTATCTTCATCTGCCACTTTGCCATCACACCGTCTAAGATCCTTAGATTGCTCTCCACATCCTCCTCTTTCTCCACCACTAGCATTAGGTCATCCGCAAAAAAGAGAAACTGCACATTTCTATCTTCCAGTTTGAAAAAAAAAAAAAAAAAATTAAATGGCGGCAGTGACCGATCGCGTCGGGTAACCTGTCTTCGATGTGACAGCCCACCGATCTTGTAAGAATGCCACAGCCGACAAAGATTGGGGCAGATTGGACATACAACTGGAACACATCTGGTACATACATCTGGTACATACAAATAATAAGCACAACTAGTACATATAAATAGTGCATATATACAACTAGTACATGAAACTGCTACATACAACTAGTACATAGAACTACTAAATATAACCATTACATACAACGATTACACACAAATAAAACATACAACTAGTACATATAACTTGTACATACAATTAGTACACAAAACTAGTATGGCGTACATACAACTAGTACATACAACTAGTACAAACAATTAGAACATTCAACCAGTACATATAACTAGGACGTACAACTAGTACACACAACTAGTACAAACAATTAGAACATACAACCAGTACATATAACTAGGACGCACAACTGGTACACACAACTAGTATCGAGTACATACAACAAGTACATACAACTAGTACAAACAATTAGAACATACAACTAGTACATACAACTGGAACATACAACTAGTACATAGCTACTACATACAACTACCACATAAAACTAGTACCTACAACTAGTAAATAAAACTAGTACTAGTACCTACAATTACTTACAATTACTAAATATATATAACTAGTACACAATACTAGTACACATAACTAGTACATATAACTGGTACATTTAACTAGTACATATAAATAGTACATACAACTAGTTCATAAAACTAGTACATACAACTAGAACATGCAACTAGTATCTAGTATATACAACTACAACCTACCTAGTACCTAGTATATCTAGTAAAAGATTCAACAACTAGTACATACACATAGTACATACAACTAGTACATACAACTAAAAACTAGTACATACTACTAGTTTATAGAACGAGTACATAATACTAGAACATACAACTTGTACATAGCTAACATTTATAACTAGTATATACATACAGCTAGTACATACAACTAGTACAAACAATTAGTACATACAACTAGTACCTACAATTAGTAAATATAACTAGTGCTAGTACATAAAACTATTGCATACAACTAGTAAATATAAGTAGTACAAACAACTAGTACATGCAACTAGTTCATACAACTAGTACACACCAAATAGTGCACACAACTATTATATACAATTAGTACATTTAACTAGTACATTCAACTAATTCATACAACTTCGGCAAATAAATAGGACATATAACTAGTACATACACCTACTACATATAACTAGTAAAGACACATATACCTAGTTATAATAAATAGTACATACACATTGTACATACAAATAGTACATACGATTAATACATACAAATAATTCATAGAATGAGTAGATAATACTAGAACCTAAAACTTGTATATACAACTAGTACATAGCTACTACATACAACTAGCGTATACGTAAAACTAGTACGTACAACTAGTACATAAAACTAGTAAATACAACTAGTACTAGTACATAAAACTTGTGCAGACAACTAGTACAAGGAACTAGTAAGTACAACTAGTACTAGTACATAAAACTTGTGCAGACAACTAGTAAAAGGAACTAGTAAGTACAACTAGTACATCGAAATAGTGCACACAACTAGTACACACAAGTAGAATATACAACTAGTACATTCAACTAGTACATACAACTGGTACAAAAAACGAGGACATGTAACTTGTAAATACCTCTGCTACATATAACCATTTACTACACATATACCTAGTAATTATAAATGGTACACACAATTAGTACATTTAACAATTAAACACAACAGGGGCAGTGGAAACGGCGGAAATGGCGGAAACCGTGAAAATGGCCAAGGAGGTTTTTGACGAAGCCATGAAGCTAGCATGCAGCTTTCTAACTAAGAGTGCTTAAGGCCGTCCTATTGTGAGAACGTTTAAAAACAGTGAGAGAGAACAAAAAATGGCCTTGCGCAATACAAGTAGTACATACAAGTTGTACATATAACTAGTACTTACTTCTAGTAAATACAACTAGTACATAAAACTAGTAAATATAACTAGTACATATAACTTGTATATATATAAATAATACATACAACTAGTACATGCAACAAGTATCTAGTACATGCAACTACAACCTACCTTTTACCTAGTATAACTAGTACAAGAACCAACAACTAGTACATACATATAGTACCTACAACTACACAGGTGCCATATGACTGATCTGCGTGCTTTTACGTTTTTTATAAACACTTTTAAAAGCAAGTTTCGTTCTAACAGAAACGATTTGCTAACTTAAACTGGTATACATCGAAGCTCTTATTTAAATGTCAGCACAATCAAAAATTTGAGCGAGATTGAACAACCAATATCGAAGATATAACGTGTTAAAAAGGGCCAATTTTAAAACTCTCAGACACTATGCGCTTAGTCTAGGAAAAAGCTAGAACTACGTTCTATACTTTATTGGAAAGGTTACAATGTATTCTAACAAAATTAAGAAGTCCGTTTCGATTCGCCCATCCGTTGAGAAGAAAACTGTGAAAATACACTTTTAATAGATTAGTAAATGCTATTTAATCTTTCATATCTTGGGAAATAAAGCTCAGACGCAAATGGACTTCTTAATTCTTACTAAATGACACTCACTGAATCCATTGAAGCTGACTACGTGACTATGAGGATTTCTAACTTAAGCCCATAGGCAATTTTCCTTCACTTCTGCAACAGACGCCATTTCTTAACATTTAAATCATATTCATTAGCAAATAAGTTTATTCATGGGATGATTTACAGATTTGAAACGCAAACGGTGAAATTTTATAGCCGGATGTTAATATTACGTAAAAAGTAAGTATTCGACGATAGCTAGAGAAGTGAATCATTTTATAGCTTTACATTAATTGTATAACACAATACGTACGAAGTGAGACAATTAAATAAAACATTAATAGGATACGAAGTGAGACGATTATAAGACAATGATACGAAGCGAGATGATTATATACGATATGTAAATCAATTAAGCCAAAGGATGCTATAACCAATTTAACAATGGACGATTTTAAATTCCTTCCGGTGTGTAACCGATAACACTAAATGACGCATTCACTCTTAACAATTGAAAACGAAAATTCTTTATTAATTATTGCTTGTCACGTGTTGATCGCTATAAGGCAGCCTATCCCTAAGGAACAGTCATAAGGTACCAGTGTAGTACATACTACTAGTATATACAACTAGAAACTAGTACATACTACTAGTTCATAGAACAGTTACATAATACTAGAACATACAACTTGTAAATGCAACTAGTACATAGCTAATATTTATGTCTAGTATATACATGCAACTATTACATACAACTGGTTCATAACTATTACATACAACTAGTACATACAACTAGTAAAAACAATTAGAATATACAACTACTACAAACAACTTGTACATACCACTAGTACCTACAACTACTAAATATAACTAGGACTAGTACATAAAACTAGAACATGCAACTAGTACATTCAACTAGTACAAACAACTAGGACAAACAACTAGGTCATATAACTGTTACATATACCTACTACATATACCTAGTAAATACACATATACCTTGTAATAATAAATAGTACTTACAACTAGTACATACAGCTATTGCATACAACTAGTACATATAACTAGTACATAAACATATAACTAGTACATACATTAATAACTGGTACTTATAAATAGTACATACACATAGTTCATACAACTAGTACATACAACTAGAAACTAGTACATACAACTAGTTCATAGAACGAGTACATAATACTAGAATGTACAGCTTGTATAAACAACTAGTACATAGCTACTACATACAACTAGTATATACGTACAACTAGTACCTACAACTCGTACATCACTAGCACATACAACTAGTACATAAATCTAGTACAAACAATTAGTATATACAACTACTACATACAACTACAACATAAAACTAGTACCTACCACTAGTAAATATAACTAGTACTAGTACATAAAACTAGTGCACACAATTAGTACATACAACTAGTAAAAACAACTAGGACATAAAACTAGAACATACGCCTACTACATATGACTAGTACATACACATATACCTAGAAATTATAAATAGCTCATACAACTAATACATACAGCTAGTGCATACAACTAGTATATACAACTAGTAAATACAACTAGTACATACAACTAAAAACTAGTATATACAACTAGCTCATAGAACAAGTACAAAATACTAGTATGTACAACTTGTATATTCAACTAGTACATTGCTACTACATACAACAAGTAAAAACAACTAGGACATATAACTAGTACATACACCTACTAGCATATAACTAGCCCATACACATATACCTAGTAATTGTAAATAGTACATGACTCTTCAGGTTTAGTTCCCTTATAGGCTCTTTACAGAATAGGCATAGCATGTAGGAAAATGGTATCTTAGATTTTTCATGTAACTAGTACATACAACTAGTTCATGAAATTAGTACATACAACTAGTACATACAACTAGTACCTTCCTAGTACCTAGTATAACTAGTACAAGAACCTACAACTGGTACATACAACTAGTACATACAACTAGAACATACAACTAATACATAGCTAGTACATAGAACTAGTATATACATACAACTAGCATATATAACTAGTACACACACCTACTATATATAATTAATACATAAAAATATAACTAGTACATATAAATAGTACATACACATAGTACACACAACTAGTTCATACAACTCTACATGCAACTATGACATAGAACGAGTACATAAAACTAGGACCTATAACTAGTACACACGCCTACTACATACAACAAGTACATAAATATATAACTGGTACATATAAATAGTGCATCTATATAGTACATAAAACTAGGACATAAAACTGGTGCATACAACTTTAAACTAGTACATACAGCTAGTATATACATAAAACTAGTACATTTAACTAGTACATAAAACTAGTATCAGAGAGTACGGTAGTACTCTCTATGTTGGGATGGTACCGGTTGTTTTGTTTTCCCTATAGATTGGTATAGGAGCGAAAATCCGAAATAGGCAGAAAATCGCTGAAAAAAAGCTAAGTATAGTTAAAAATAGACCAGCCATGCTATAAACTAGCCTTAAAGGCAAGCGACAGTGTTCTGCTAGCAAATGAACGAACTTTGAAAAATGCCATTATGTTTTCTTCTTCATCTTCTTCCCCTGCTGTAACTAAACAAGGAAATAAGCTTTCGGCCTACTTATGAAGCAAAAATACTCCAAATTTTGCGGGCTGTATTCTTTTGTAGAAGCGAGAGCGATAACGTTATTATTGAGCATGACGGTTTTCGTCAAGGCTTCAATAAATTTGCCATTTGATGACGTCATATCAGCCTGAGATTGCAAAACCAAAATGGTCTCTTATATAATTCCTTGCTTATGCTCCATAAAAAGTACAGAAACTAGAGAATAATAAAAATTTTATACAAAAATAGTAGAAGATGTAGGGATGGCACAAAAAGCACAGAAACAAGAAAGGGATGTTACAGAGTGAAGAATTATTTATGCTTGAGTCACCCAACACCCTTGCTTGTAGGATTCATGCATAAATAATTCTTCCTTGCACGAGATTGCAACTAAAGTACGGTCGAAATTACTGGGAAAAGGATCAATTGCGGAACTGGGTATGGACTTGAAGTACCTTGTGTTTATCGTCTGTACGCCCACAAAAGTACAGTCAACGACTTAAAGAGTTCTGTCAAGACTCAGAGAAAAATCACTCTTGCCAGAATCATCTGACTGAAGCTTACACTTATTTATATAGTCTGCATTATACAGTATATTTTCTATAATAATAAATACATTGGGACCTATTTACATGTCCACAATACGGAATAAAGAGTTGTCCGTATTTAGGAGGGTGCCATTGTATCGTGGTTAATGGATTTTCAATAGGGACTGCAACAATGTGTCCGCACTAGCAAGGTATCCACTATCAGGAGGTGTCCGTTAAGGGAGGTTCCACTGTAGTACTAGAACCTACAACTAGTACATAAAGCTAGCACATACACCTAGTTCATACAACTAGTACATACAAAACGTACATACTACTAGTATATATATACAACTAGTACATACAACTAGTGCATACAACCAGTATATACAACTAATACCTTATAGTAGTCCTAAAAATTAGTACATACAACTAATACCTACATAATACTTACTATAAGTAGTACTAGAACCTATAACTAGTACATACAGCTAGGGCATACAACTAGTACAAGCAACTAGTACATGCAACTAGTACATACAACTAGCACATATAACTAGTACACAGAACTACTACATATAACCAGTACATACACATATAACTAGTACATAGAAATAGTACATACACCTAGTACATAAAACTAGTACATACACATATACCTAGAAAATATAAATAGTACATACAACTAATACATACAGCTAGTGCATACAAAACGTACCCACTACTAGTATATATATACAACTAGTACATACAACTAGTGCATACAACCAGTATATACAACTAATACCTTATAGTAGTCCTAAAAATTAGTACACACAACTAATACCTACATAATACTTACTATAAGTAGTACTAGAACCTATAACTAGTACATACAGCTAGGGCATACAACTAGTACAAGCAACTAGTACATGCAACTAGTACATACAACTAGCACATATAACTAGTACACAGAACTACTACATATAACCAGTACATACACATATAACTAGTACATAGAAATAGTACATACACCTAGTACATAAAACTAGTACATACACATATACCTAGAAAATATAAATAGTACATACAACTAGTACATACAGCTAGTGCATACAAAACGTACCCACTACTAGTATATATATACAACTAGTACATACAACTAGTGCATACAACCAGTATATACAACTAATACCTTATAGTAGTCCTAAAAATTAGTACACACAACTAATACCTACATAATACTTACTATAAGTAGTACTAGAACCTATAACTAGTACATACAGCTAGGGCATACAACTAGTACAAGCAACTAGTACATGCAACTAGTACATACAACTAGCACATATAACTAGTACACAGAACTACTACATTTAACCAGTACATACACATATAACTAGTACATAGAAATAGTACATACACCTAGTACATAAAACTAGTACATACACATATACCTAGAAAATATAAATAGTACATACAACTAGTACATACAGCTAGTGCATACAGCTAGTATATATAACTAGTCCACACACATATAACAAGTACATCCAACCAGAACATACAACTAGTATCTAGTACATACAACTAGAACATACAACTAGTACTTAGCTAGTACATACAACTACTATATACGTACAACAAGTACACAGAACTTGTACATATAATTAGCACATACAACTACTACATACAGCTACTACATACAACTAGTCCCTACAACTAGTAAATATAGCTAGTTCTAGTACATACAACTAGCACATACAACTAGTACTTGCAACCAGTACATATAACTAGTGCACACACTTACTACATAAACAAATACATAACTAGTATATATGAATAGTACATAAACATGGTACATACAACTAGTACATTAAACTAGTATAAACAACTAGTAAATATATGGAATTAGTACATTTAACTAGTACATACAACTGGTATATACATACAACTAGTACATACAACTAGTACATAAAATTAATAGGTACAACTAGTTCAAACAATTGGTAACTAGTACATATAACTAGTACATGCGTCTAGTACATACAACTAGTACATACAACTATCTTTGGGATGGTACATCCTTCGACTTTTGAGCGTTTAAAAACGCAGTTGGTTTCTTTCAATTCTTGGTCAAACGTTTCGACCCTGGGGGTCTTCCTCAGTGACTGATGGTTGAGTGGAAGAATTGCCTCTATTTATAGAGGATTTTTCCCGCCATTTCCACTTCCTGTCATGTGACCCTCAGCAGAATGAGAAAAACAGGAAGTATGAATATTAAATCGTCTCCAGGCTTGATGTAACACAATGCCTTGATCTAAATTCATTCTCACCTGACTCTTCTGGATCCTGATGGCTTCTTTGACCCTTCTCCTTTGCCAGTGCTGTGATAAGGCCTAAGTTGTGGTTGAGATATGTGGATGACACATTTGTCATCTGGAATTATGGTGACGAGCAGCTGGAGGACTTCTTGAGTTTCCTCAATGGAAGACATCGCAACATCAAATTTACCATGGAGGAGGAGACCAATGGTTCCTTACCCTTCCTGGATGTGCAAGTAAAGAAGTGCATGGGAAGTTTGGACACATTTGTGTATAGGAAACGAACACACACAGACAGGTACCTTCACTTTACCTCTCATCACCACCCTAGGGTAAAAAGTGGTATCGCACTGTGTCTCAAAGACAGAGCCGAAAAGATTTGTGGACCAAACTCCAGTAGCTTGGAAAAAGAAAAGGAGCACCTGGAAGGAGTCAAGCTAATGGATACCCTAAATGGGAGGCTCACAGACTGCTCAACAGGAGAAGGCAGACTAAGGGGAGTGAGGATGAGTGTAAACACACACTCTTTATTCCATATATAAAGGGACTCAGTGAGATGATCGATAAAAGCTGTAGAAAAATGGGTATCCAGACCATTTTCTCCAAGCAGAGATCACTGAGAACCGTTTTATCCAACCCAAAACAGCCACAACCACCTATGGATATCAAGGGTGTAGTTTACCTAATTCCTTGCTCTGAGTGTTCTGCAGTCTACATTGGTGAAACTGGAAGGACCCTGAAAGTGAGATTGGCAGAACACAAGCGAGCAGTCAGGATGGGGGATGTGAACAACGGTATAGCTGTTCACTCCCTCAAGACTGGCCACTCAATTGCTTGGGACAAGGCCAAGATTACAGACAGGGAAACCCACTGGCAAAGGAGAAGGGTCAAAGAAGCCATCAGGATCCAGAAGAGTCAGGTGAGAATGAATTTAGATCAAGGCATTGTGTTACATCAAGCCTGGAGACGATTTAATATTCATACTTCCTGTTTTTCTCATTCTGCTGAGGGTCACATGACAGGAAGTGGAAATGGCGGGAAAAATCCTCTATAAATAGAGGCAATTCTTCCACTCAACCATCAGTCACTGAGGAAGACCCCCAGGGTCGAAACGTTTGACCAAGAATTGAAAAAAACCAACTGCGTTTTTAAACGCTCAAAAGTCGAAGGATGTACCATCCCAAAGATAAGTTCGACGCAGTTATAAGGAATCCTTATTCTATTATACATACAACTAGTTCATAAAACTAGTATATAGATAGTACAAAGAACTAGTGCATACATCTTTTACATACAACTGGATCATATCTAGTATATACAACTAATACATACAACTAGTACATACAATTAGAACATACAACCAGTAAATACAGCTAGTACATAAAAGTACAACATTTACCTGGTACATACACATATAAATAGAACATATACATAGTTCGTACAACTAGTATATATAACTAGTACAAATAACTAATACAAACACCCAGTACATACAAATGTAACGACTACATATAAGTAGTACATACAACTAGTACAAATAACTAGTACATACAACAATTACACACTACTAATACATTCAACTAGTATATATAACCACTACATTCGACTTGTACATACAAATAGTATTAAACTACTAGTACATTAACTAGTACATATAAATAGTACATACAACTAGTTCATAAAACTAGTTCATATAACTAGTACATGCAACAAGTATCTAGGACATACAACTAGAACCTACGTAGTACCTGGTATAACTAGTACAAGAATCAACAACTGGTAAATACACAACTAGTACATACAAGCAGTACACACAAATAGTACATTCAACTAGTAAATATAACTAGTACATACGACTAGTACATAAAACTAGTACATATAAATGGTACATATAACTAGTACATATAAATAATACATACAACTAGTTCATAAAACTAGTTCATATAACTAGTACATGCAACAAGTATCTAGGACATACAACTAGAACCTACGTAGTACCTGGTATAACTAGTACAAGAATCAACAACTGGTAAATACACAACTAGTACATACAACTAGTACACACAAATAGTACATTCAACTAGTAAATATAACTAGTACATACTACTAGTACATAAAACTAGTACATATAAATGGTACATATAACTAGTACATATAAATAGTACATACAACTAGTTAATAAAACTAGTTCATATAACTAGTACATGCAACAAGTATCTAGGACATACAACTAGAACCTACGTAGTACCTGGTATAACTAGTACAAGAATCAACAACTGGTAAATACACATAGTACATACAACTAGTACAAACAACTAGTACATACAACTAGAAACTAGTAAATACTACTAGTTCATAGAACGATTACATAATAATAGAACATACAACTTGTATATACATCTATAACATAGCTAATATTTATAACTAGTAGATACATATAACTCTTACGTACAACTGGTACATAACTACTACATACAACTTCTAAATACAACTAGTACCTACAACTAGTAAATATAACTAGGACTAGTACATAAAACTAGGGCATACAACTGGTATATACATACAATTAGTTTATACAACTAGTACATGCAACTAGTACATACAACTAGTACATACAAAAGAGTACACACAACCAGTACATACAATTAATACTAGTCCATACAATTAGGACAAACAACTAGGACATATAACTAGTACATACACCAACTACATATAACTACTAAATACACATATACCTTATAATTATAAATAGTACACACAATTAGTACATACAGCTAGTGATTACAACTAGTACCTATAACTAGTACACCAACATATAGCTAGTACATACACATAAAACTGGTACTTATAAAGAGTACATACACATAGTACATACAACTACTTCACAAAACTAGTACATACAACTAGTACATACAACTAGAGACTACTATATACAACTAGCTCACAGAACAAGTACATAATACTAGAACGTACAACTTGTATATTCAACTAGTACATAGCTACTACATACAACTAGGAAAAACAACTAGGACATATGACTAATACATACACCTACTGCATATAACTGGTACATACACATTTACCAAGTTATTATGAATAGTATAAACAACTAGTACATACAACTAGTTCATAAAACTAGTACATACAACTAGAACATACAACTAGTACCTTCCTAGCACCTAGTATAACTACGACAAGAACCTACCACTAGTACACACAACTAATAGATACAACTAGAACATACAACCAGTACATAGCTAGTACATACAACTAGTATATACATACAACTTGTACCTACAACTAGTACCTACAAATAGTTAATATAGATAGTAATAAACCATACAACTAGTACATACAACTAGTACTTGCCACTAGTACATATAACTAGTACACACATCTAAAACCTATAACTAATACATAAAAATATAACAGGCAACTAGAAACTGGTACATACAACTAATATATACATAAAACTAGCACATTTAACTAGTACATACAAATAGTATATACATACAACTGGTACAACTAGTATATACAATTAGGTCGTACAACTAGTTCATACAAGGAGTAACTAGTACATATAACTAGTACATGCAACTAGTACATACTACTGATACATACAACTAGTTCATAAAACTAGTACATACAACTATTTCATACAACTAGTAACTAGTACATACAACTAATACATGCAACTAGTTCATACAACTAGTAACTAGTACATGAAACTAGTAAATGCAACTAGTAAATACAACTAGTATATACAACTAGTACATACAACTAGTATATACCTAGTACCTACTATAACTAGTACAAAACCTTCAACTAGTACTTTCAACTGGTACATACAACTAGTTCATACACATATAACTATTACATATAAAGAGTATACATACCTAGTTCATTCAACTAGTACATACAACTAGTACTTACAACTAGTACATACAAGTAGTATTACAACTACTCCGCACAATTGGTACATACAACTAGTACATACATACAAATAGCACATACAATTAGTACATACAACTAGTGCATACAACTAGTACATAAAGGTAGTTCAATCAACTAGGACATATAACTGGTGCACACACCTACTACATATAACTAGTACCTACCCATAATCCTAGTTCATATAAATAGTACATACAACTAGTATATACAGCGAGTGCATACAGTTAGTACATATAACTAATACATACAACTAGTACATATATCTATAGCACAAACATATAACTAGTCCATATAAATAGTACATACAACTAGTACAAACAACTAGTACATACAACTAGCATATACCCACAACTACTACATTAAACTAGTACATATAACTAGTACATATGATTAGCGCATGTAACTAGTACATATGACTAGTGCATATAAATAGTACATACAAGTAGGAAGAACAAACTACAAGTACACACAACTAGTAAAACAACCACGGTATATACAACTAGTTCATAAAACTAGTTCATAAAACTAGTTCGTACAACTAGTTCATTCAACTAGTAACTAGTACATATAACTAGTACATGCAACTAGTACATACAACTGGTACATTCAACTAGTACATACAACTATGACAAACAACTAGGACATATAATTAGTACATACACCAACTACATATAACTAGTAAATACACATATACCTTGTAATTATTAAAGGTACATACAACTAGAACATACAACTGGTTTACAAACATATAACTATTACATTTAACTGATACTTATAAATAGTAAATACACATAGTATATACAAATAGTAGATACTACTAGTACATACAACTGCTACACACAACTAGTACCTACAACTAGTAAATATAACTAGAACTAGTTCATAAAACTGGTGAATACAACTAGTACATGCGATTAGTACATACAACTAGTACATCCACACCGTACAGACAAATTGTACATACAACTAGTACATACAACTAGTACATTCAATTAGAACATACAACTAGTACAAACAAATAGGACATATAACTAGTACATACACCTACTACATATAACTAGTACATACACATATACCTAGTAATTATAAATAGCACATAAAACTAGTATCCAGTATATACAACTAGTACCTTCCTAGAACCTAGTATAACTAGTACAAGAACCTACAATTAGTACACACAACTATTACATACAACTAGAACATACAACTAGTACATAGCTGAAGGAATAAGGATTTCTTCTAACTGCGTCGAACTTATCTTTCTAAAGGTTCATTTTTCGACTTTGGGAGCGTCTGGAGACGCAGTTTTTTCCGACTCTTCTTTCTGCCAAATGTTTCTACCCTGGGGGTCTTCTTCAGTGACTGATGTTGGTCTTCAAGGTGTCTTCATTTATAGGTATCTTTACCCGCCATCTTTGATTACCTCATCAGTGATGTCATCGGTTACATCATTTCTGGGGAAAGGAGAGATGAAGGGAGTATTCATAAAAAGGGTTTCCAACCACTTCTTAGTACAATTCCTTGATCTAAGTTCATTCTCACCTGACATTGTTGGATCTTCAGGGCTTCTTTAATCCTTCTTCTGTACCAGTTCTCTTCCCTCTCCACCACTCTGGCTTGGTTCCACTCAATTGGAAAGCCAGTTTTTAGGGCGTGAACAGCTAAGCCATTGTTCACATACCCCATCCTGACAGAACGTTTGTGCTCCGCCATCCTGACTTTCAATGTTCTTCCTGTTTCTCCAGTGGACACTACAGGGCAACTAGAACAGGGGATCTGGTAAACGACACCTTTAATATCCATGGTAGGCTGTGGTTGTTTAGGCCTAGAGAGGATACTCCTCAGTGATCTCTGCTTTGTGAAGATGGTTTCAAGGTTCATCTTCCAGCATGTTCTGGAGATCATTTCACTGAGGCCTTTCACATATGGAATAGAAAGTTTTCGTTTACCATCTACCCTACTTCCCTGGCTCCGTTGTCTCTTCTTTATGTGCCTAGCAGCAACCTTACTGGGGTATCCGTTGGCCTTGTGAAGAAAATTAGGGGATTACACGTAGAGAATGAAGATAAGTTAATCAGCTTTGATGTGAAGAGCTTGTTTATGAAGGTACCTATAGATCTCTCCTTCCAGATCATTGATAAGAGGTTGAGGGAAGACAACACCCTATCACACCGGACCACTCTGGACCCTCCCACCATCACAACACTCACGGAACTCTGTCTCAGGACAATGTACTTCCCGTACAGTAGCGAGTTCTTTGAGCAAAAGGATGGGGCAGCCATGGGCTTTCCTCTCCTTCCAGTGGTGGCAAATATCTTCATGGAAGAGTTTGAAAACGAAGCCCTCCAGAAGGCTGGCTCCAAACCTAGGCTCTGGGTAGGTTATGTAGACGAAACCTTTGTCCTCTGGAGCCAAGGTAGGGGTCAGCTGGAGAATTTCTGTCTCTCCTTAATGGAAGACATAGAAACATCCAGTACAACATGAAGGAGGAGACCGATAGTTCTATCCCGTTCCTTGACGTGCTAGTGAAGAAGAACAAAGGAAGTTTTAGTACATCCGTGTACAGAAAACCAACCCACACGTATAGATACCTTAACTTCTCGTCTCATCACCTACCTAGGATGAAAGCTGGCATTGCCCTCTGCCTCAGGGCAGAGTGGAGACGATCTGTAGTGCTGATCCAGTGTCCTCCAAGAGGAAGAAGAGCACCTGAAAGGAGTACTCTAGGCCAACGGATATTCCAGTAAGGTCGCTATTACAGCTATTGTTTAGAAGATAGGTGTTATTGAAAGAGGATACCTATTTCAGCCAATCAAATGGCTTCATTCTGTCACATTTTCATAATTAATAAGGTGAAATCGAGTTACAACGTTCCTGTGTATAACCATTATCGAAAAATGGATGTTTAAAAATAAACAAATGAACACTTACCCATTTTAAGCTTTTTAGAGGTGTATACGCTTGTTAAGTTGACAACGCTTTATTCGAAGGATAGCTAAGGCGATTTAAAGACTAAAAAGCTTTTAAAGTAGGAAATTATGTCAGAAATCGACAGAGAATTGGCCGAAGTCGGCAATCGTGATAACGAGGAACTATCCAGTGAACAAATGACTGAGGAATTCTGTATTTAAACTTGTTTGTGCCTTTGTCATGCACAGTTATAAGAACTGTATGGTAAGTTGAAATTGAATAATGTTTACATAACACTATATTATTTGAATAGAAAATGTGCTTTCAAATGTGTTTATCATTTGAGTCAGAAGGTAATAAAGTAAATAATCCCTTTCAAGACTGTCACTGCCTAGTTGTATGTGAATCTCGAGGAGTCTTATTTGGTAAAAAATGTCAAATGAAAGTTATTACTGGTTGTCTATATTAACCCCACTTTTCTGCTAAATTTCTTTCCCAAAAAGTCTAGTAAGTTAAAATTAATATCTAAGTGTTTAAAATATTGCTGTGAATGGACACATACGAAGGCTAGGATCTATAGGATTCATTAAAAGACAACTATACTTCATTAGTTGTTGAAAGTGTTGTTAAATAGACTATGAAAATTCAAACCTTTATATCTCATCACACAGAGCAAAACTTACAAAAAAGGCTACTTAAAGATTTAGCTTATTTCTTAAATATTCTTATACTAAAAGTGTGTATCGATTAGGCTAACTTGAAAGGAGTGCCGATTAAAAGCCGTCAAGGTGCGGAAATATGGAAACACGCAATAACTTTCTTATAAAATGTCATATTATAAAAAGCTACTTAAGTTTTTGAGTGCGTACAAGGGCTACCAGAAACCAGTGTTTTGGTCTTCTCTGTTTCTTCTTTAACAAGCAAGGATCACTTTTATCTTTAACTGCTCTCCTTCTTTTTCACGATTGTGCAATCGAAAATTTTGCCATAACAACGAATGTCACAATATTTCTTGCCGTTTCCATGGTTACATGAGAATAATTATTTTGGTGGCAAGTTTGAAAAAGACTCACTTTTCACATTAATCACTTTTGTCACCTATTTTGAACCAAACTATACACTTGGAAATTTTACATTTATGGTGAAATGCACTATACATACAACTACTACATACAACTACCAAATACAACTAGTACCTACAACTAGTAAATATAGCTAGTACTAGTCCATACAACTAGTACATAGAACGAGTACATAAAACTAGGACCTATAACCAGTACTCACACCTACTACCTATAACTAGTACATAAATAAATAACTAGTATATATAAATAGAGCATCCTTATAGTACATACAACTAATACATAAAAACTAGTACATACAACTAGTATATACATAAAATTAGTTCATTTAACTAATACATTCAACTAGTATATACATACAACTAGTACACACAACTAGTATTTACAGTTAGTACGTACAATTAGTTCATACAACTAGTAACTGGTACATATAACTAGCACATGCAACTAGTACATACAACTAGTTCATAAAACTAGTACATACAACTAGTACACACAACTAGTTCATACAACTAGTAACTAGTACATATAACTAGTACATGCAACAAGTACATACAACTAGTACATTCAACTAGTTCATACAACTAGAACAAACAACTAGGACATATAACTAGTACATAAACCTACTACATATAACTAGTACATAAATATATAATAATACATACAACTAATATTTGCAATTAGTACGTACAACTACTTCATACAACTAGTAACTAATAGATACAACTAGTTCATAAAACCAGTTCATACAACTAGTACATGCAACTAGTTCATACAACTAGTACACACAACCAGTACATACAACTAGTATCTAGTACATACAACTGGTATATACCTAGTACCTACTATAACAAGTACAAAAATGTACAACTAGTACATACAACTAGCACTTACAACTGGTACATACAAGTAGTATATACAACTACTATGCACAACTAGTACATACAACTAGTACATACAACTAAAAACTGGTATATACAACTAGTAAATAGAATGAGTACATAAACCTAGCATATACAACTACTAAAGAAACTTGAAACTGCTACACACAACTAGTACATATCTAATACAAACAAGTAGTATATACATACAAATAGCACATACAATTAGTACATAGAACTAGTACATACAACTAGTAAATACAACTATGGTATATACAACTAGTTCATACAACTACGGTACATACAACTAGTTCATACAACTTTACACACAACTAGTACATATAACCAATTCATACACATATAACTAGTACATATAACTAGTACATAAAACTAGTATATGCAACTAGTACATAGAACTATTCCATATAACTAGTATATACAACTGGTACACTCCACTAGTTCATGCAACTATTCCATTTAACTAGTACATGCAACGAGAACATATAAATAGTATCTAGTATCTGCAACTAATACCTACAGAACCTACAACTAGTACATACAACTAGTACATTAAACTAGAACATGCAACTAGTACATAGCTAGTACATAAAACTAGTACATACATACAACTAGTACACACAATTTGTAGATAAAATTAGTACATACAACTGCTACATACAACTACCACATACAACTAGTACCTACAACTTGTAAATATAACTAGTACTAGTCCATACAACTAGTATTTGTAACTTGAACATATAACTAGTACACTCACCTACTACATATAACTAATACATAAAAATATAACTAGTACATATAAATAGTACATATAAATAATACATAAACATAGTACATACAGCTAGTTCATACAACTACCACATACAACAAGTACATAGAACGAGTGTTGCTATACAAAACTGTCTGCCTCGGTATGGATTCCTTCTTCATTAGTCAAGTTATGGCCAAATTTGTGCTTGTTAATTACACTTAATAGTGACATTTTCTTTATTATCTCAAAAAGGAAGGCTGTATTAAAACCGAGGCTGACAGATTTTTAGTTTAACCTATAAGGATTCCAATGATGTACAGAAATTGGCTGTAGCTCTTCCAAGAACTAAGCACAAACATTATGAGTGTTGTAAACGGGTGCTAATTTGGCAGAGAATTTCAAAGAAAACATTTTTTCGATGCCCTCCAGAATTTGTAAGGCTATTATTCTAACCATAAAGACTTAAAATGTAAATTTTGAAAGGCATTAGTTATCCCTATGCTGAGAAATTAACTTGTAAAAGCGTTAACGGTTTAACGCAATTTAATGCGGAACAGCCATACGGCGCCTGTGTACATATAACTAGTACATACAGCTAGTATGTACAACAAGTTCATAAAACTAGTACATACAACTAGTACATACAGCGAATGAATACAGCTAGTACATTTAACTAATACATACAACTAGTACATACAACTAGTACATATATCTAGGACACAAACATATAACTAGTACATATAAATGGTACATACAACTTACAAACTACTAGTACATACAACTAGTATATACACACAGCTACTACAATAAACTAGTACATATTACTAGTAAAATATAATTAGTACATCTAACTAGTACATATAACTAGTGCATATAACTAGTTCATGCAACTAATGACTAGAACATATAACTAGTACATACAAGTAGTACACACAACTAGTACACACAACTAGTACATATAACTAGTTCATACAACTAATAACTAGAACATATAACTAGTATATGCAACTTATACATACAACTAGTACATACAACTAGAACATACAACTAGTTCATAAAATAGTACTAAAAACTAGTACATATAACTAGTATCTAGTACCACAACAAATACCTACCTAGTACCTAGTAAAACTATTAAAAGAACATACAGCTAGTTCATACAACTAGTAAATCCAACCACTACATACAACCCGTACCTACAACTAGTAAATATAACTATTACTAGACCATACAACTAGTACATACAAGTATTACATACAATTAGCACATACGATTAGGACATACAACTAGTTCGTTAAAGTAATACTAACAGCTAGGACACACAACTAGTACCTACATTGTACTTTAGAAACAAAAACCTTAACGGAGAGCCTTGTTACTTCTTGCCTTTGTTTACTAAGGCAAGGAGTATCTCGCTTGGACAACCCTCAGTCAGTTATGTTTTCCCTTCTTTGGGTTTTTAGCCAGAAGCCTCGGCTTTGCCTCCTTCCGGCAGCAGCAGACAGGTGCACATCGGGCCAAAGTTGACCGTCATAATAGGAGGGAGTACCTCCATACACCAATCCACCACTGATTTCCAGAGTCAACAGGCAAGGACTGGGACAGGACTACTTATTGTCCAGGCCCCAATCCCTCAACAGATAGATGTCGCCTCAATATCCTGCCAGCCGAACAGAGAACAGTTCTCTGCATGGCTCTCATCACTTCTACCACACATTTTGACAGCTTGGGAATTCCCCTAATGTCTTCCAGGAGCATATCAACTGTCCCCAAAGCACCAATTATCGTTGGGACTACCTTAATTCGTAGCCCCTAAATTGTTTCCTCATATCAGCCGCCAACTTCTGGTACTTTTGGAACTTCTCTTGCCATCTTCCAATAATATTGCTGTCAGTAGGAACTGACATCTCAATAATGTAGATGGACTTACATAGCCGATCCTCAACCACTAAGTCTGGCCTTCTTTCTGTCATTTCTTCATCTGTAGGGATGCTAGGATCCCACAAGATTTTGACAGACCTATTCTCATAGACCGGTTTTGCTTCTAGTTTGTACCAGGGCTCTTCCTGCTTAAATCCATATTCTTTCAACAATTTCCACAGCACTCTCAGTATTGCCCTGTCATGCCTCTCTTTGTAGAGAGAAAATCCCTTTGGCTCACACATGTTTAGTATGTGTTTGACCGTTTCCATAGCCTTGCCACATTCTCTGCACATTAGGAGGCTAGAATTCCTCAGAATCCTATTTTGGTACCACCTAGTGTGCAGCACATTATAGTGCATTTCACCATAAATGTAAAATTTCCAAGTGTATAGTTTGGTTCAAAATAGGGTGACAAAAGTGATTAATGTGAAAAGTGAGTCTTTTTCAAACTTGCCACCAAAATAATTATTCTCATGTAACCACGGAAACGGCAAGAAATATTGTGACATTCGTTGTTATGGCAAAATTTCGATTGCGCAATCGTGAAGATGAAGAACAGCAGTTAAAGATAAAAGTGAATAGTGCTTGTTGAAGAAGAAACAGAGAAGCCCAAAACACTGGCTTCTGGTAGCCCTTGTAAGCACTCAAAAAACTCAGTAGCGTTTTTTTAATATGACATTTTATAAGAAGGTTATTGGGTGTTTTCATATTTCCGCACCTTGACGGCTTTTAATTGGTACTCCTTTCAAGTTAGTCTAATCGATACAGACTTTTAGTATAAGAATATTTAAGAAATATACTAAATCTTTAAGTAGCCTTTTGTGAGTTTCGCTCTGTGTGATGAGATATAAAGGTTTGAATTTTCATAGTCTATTTAACAACACTTTCAACAACTAATGAAGTATAGTTGTCTTTTAAAGAATCCTATATATTCTAGCCTTCATATGTGTCCATTCAGAGCAATATTTTAAACACTGAGATATTAATTTTAACTTACTAGACTTTTTTGGGTAAGAAATTTAGCAGAAAAGTGGGGTTAATATAGACAACCAGTAATAACTTTCATTTGACATTTTTTACCAATTAAGACTCCTCGAGATTCCCATAAAACTAGGCAGTGACAGTCTTTAAAGGCAGTATTTACTTTATTACCTTCTGGCTCAAATGATAAACACATTTGAAAGCACATTTTTCTAATCCAATTATAAGGCGTTATAAACATTATTTAATTTCTACTTACCATACAGTTCTTATAACTGTGCATGACAAAGGCACAAACAAGTTCAAATACAGAAAATGATTAACTAAAGTGTACAGTGTGCAGATATTTCACTGGATAGTTCCTCGTTATCACGATTGCCGACTTCGGCCGAATCTGGGTCGATTTCTGACATAATTTCCTACTTTAAAAGCTTTTTAGTCTTTAAATCGCCTTAGCTATTATAGCTTGACCTTCGAATAAAGTGTTGTCAACGTAACAAGCGTATACACCTCTAAAAAGCTTAAAATGTGTAAATGTTTATTTGTTTATTTTTAGACATCCATTTTTCGATAATGGTTATACGCAGGAACGTTGCATTGTAACTTGATTTCACCTAATTAATTATGCAAACGTGACTGAATGAAGCCATTTGATTGGCTGAAATAGGTACCCTCTTTCAATAACACCTATCTTTTAAACGATAGCTGCTATCGCAAAACAGAAAAAAGGTACGGATTCCCTGGTCTTCCCTCTTTCATTTGATACCAAATTTGAAAATACACTGAGGATAATTTTACATTTATAGTTAAATGCACTATATCTCGGGCTGCAAGAATCAGAGCTTCAATTTGAGGTCTGAGTCTCCCTTCAGAAGCCACACATAAGACTCCCTATTTGGAACTTGTCTGTGGTATGAGCCCTGGTGAGACTTTTTGGCCAGTCTGAGCCTTCCAGAACCACGTGCCACTCTCCTCCATTCTCCTACACTATTTTGTAAGGGATCTGTCTTTAGCCACATTTCCTGTTCTTGTTCTCTTCCGTGGCTTTCCAGTATCAATCTGGCTTCTTTCAAGACAGTCCTCCTCTGCTTTGAGCACTCCAGCCACTTTTGATGTTTAACCACAACAGCTGTGAGGGATCATTGGCAGTATGGAGGTATTTTGCCAGATTCACAACAGCCCTATCGTGATCCAAAGGAAAACTACAGAGCCCTCTACCACCTTGAGAGCAAGGCAAGTTCACTCTCTCAATGGCAGAGTTATAGTGATGACACTGGTACTTTCTCATGATCTTTCTCACCATTCGGTCCAGCTTGGGAAGCTCATGTTGAGTTCACCTCAAACTGGGTAAGAGTATCTCAATAGAGAGGCACACAACATGTTAGAGGCTTCTGCAGTATTCTTGCCATTGAGGTGAGAGCTCCACACTTTGTGGAGTCTCCTCCTCAATTCATTGATCAAGCAAGCTTTGACCTTGAAAGTTGTTCTAGCTCTAGGTACTTATAAGTAGTACCCTTCTCAAGGCTCCTTATGGATTCTTCACGGCGTGCAGGGTTGTCTGGGCCAGCCAGAACCTTCCCCTTTTGCATGTGAGCTGTTCCACAATTTCTCACTCTAAACCTTATGCCAATGGCATTTGAGGTTTTCTTCACACATTCCATGGCTTCCCAGAGTTTATCAGGCCCTCCAGCATATATCTTAAGGTCATCCATGTACAACAAGTGTGACATGGTGTTCCTTTCCCCATCATGCCAAAGAGTATATCCCTTGGTTCTGTGAAGAACTTTGGAAATGGGAGCTATGGCCAGACAAAAGAGGAGTGGCGATAAGGAGTCACCTTGGAAGAGTCCCCGGTTATATTTAACAGGGGTGCTCCTAACCACCTTCCCCACAGTCCTGAACTCAAGCACAGTAGCCCAGTGTTTGGAGAAGAGCTCTATAGACCTCCGGATCCAACCTGGGCACTTGATGGTTTTTAGCACCTTCATCACCCACTTGTGAGGGACTCTGTCATATGCCTTCTCATAATCGATCCATGCCACACTAAGTGGCTTGCCCATAATTTTGGCATCTAGACCGATTGTTTGATCCAGCAGTAGACAGTCCACACAACCCCACCTCCTTTTTCTCATGGCCCTTTGGGCCATAAGCAAAAGATCATTAGTGTAGGTGTAAGTGAGTAGTTCTGATGCAATGTATGCTGTGACAGCCTTGTGCATTGTGTTGAGGCATGCAATAGGTCCGTAGTTGGCCGCACCTTTCGGGTCACCCTTTTTTGGGGATGAGTAGAGTGCAACCCTTTGTAAGCCGGTCTGTGACTGACAAATCTCCACTCACCACCCTCCGTAGTACATCTGCCAAGGTAGACTGTGCAGAGGGGAGTGCTTCCAACCAAAAAGTGTGGATGCCATCTGGCCTAGGGGCAGACCAGCTTTGTGCGTTTTTCAAGGCTTTCCTCAGTTTGGTCTCATCAATGCTATCGGGACCTTCAGAGGAGGTTCTACCCACCCTCTTTTTGGTTTCCTTTAGCCATTTTTTCACCCCTGGGTCGTCTTTGTTGACCTTACCAACAGTACCTACAATCTTTGTCCAAATGTCTCTTACTACATCAATTGAGGGAGCTTCATTGGAGGTTGGAACATTGCCATTCATCCGGAATTTCCTTTGGGTATTCCAAAGGTGGTTTTGTTCCTGGAATTTCCTGCTTTCAGCTGATCTTTTCTCTTGTAGGGTCCAGACACTGAGTTTCCCCTGTGTCTGTTCCCGAGCTCTGATCAGCACATTCAGGTTTAATGAATGGAACTCCCTCCTAAGCTTTCTTTGGAGTACTTTCTGGCGTTTGGTCATAGGATTATTATTCTGTTGACACGTTATTTCCACATCCAACCAGGCAAGCAGTCTCTTAACCTAAGGCCTTTGGCCTTCTTGTCACTTATGTGACCTTCCTGTCTCTTATTACCCTTCTGATTGTCTGATTTCCTTCCCTGGTGGCATGGCTGCGATTTGTAGGTTGTTTTTCCTCTCACAGCCATAGCAACAGAGTAGACTAGGCAGTTCAGGTGCCAGGCCGACCTAGAGCCTTCCAGCCACTCTTTCTCCACCCAACTATTGGCCTCCTGAAGCAGTGCCGTATCAACATGTTTGAACCGCACTGCCCCACAGGGTTTTCTATCAGCAAAATCTCCAATCATGTGTGGGAGGTTCAACAGGGCCTATAAACAGCTCACCATTTTGTTCAGTCCCAGCCTGAACTTGGTGAAGATCTTCCTTTCCCTGGGCTCTCACACAGTCCGACTTAGGGTGGCTACACCACACGAGTCAGGTTCCACAAGGCTTAGTCTCAAGAGACCTAACTCTTGCAGTTAGCTCTACCTCTGTGGTTTAATGGTCTGGTATTGCAGCATTGTACCTACTATAACTAGTACAAGAACGTACAACTAGTCAATACAGCTAGCACACACAACTTGTGCTGGCAACGAGTACTACAACTGGTACATACAACTAGTACATATAACTAGTACACACAACTACTACATATAACCGGTACATACACATATAACTAGTATATATGAATAGTACATAGAAAAAGTACATACAACTAGTACATACAACTAGTTCATGGAACGAGTACATAATACTAGAACATACAAATTGTATATACAATGAGTACATAGCTACTACATACAACTAGTATATACAGACAACTAGTTCTTACAACTGGTACATAACTTGTACAATTAAAAAATGGCGTTACTTTCAAAAGTAACACGCTTTGGATGGAGCGCGTTGAAATCTAGGGTAGCCTATTCCCTAGTTTGGAAAATTCATGACGATTTAGTATTTGTATGCACCTGAGTAAGTTCGCATGTTAGCGCTAGCTCATTTGAAAAAAGAAGAAGAAAAAATGAGGAATTTCAGAATTTGGCCTATTTCGGTTTAACCACTTTGCGAAGGTTGTAGAGCATCGAAACATGCTTTGGCGTTTAGAAAAGCATGCAAAAACGACTGTAAACACACGAATGCAACCGAAAATCTCAACGTTCTTGATTTATGAGGCGTTAATTGATAATACATTGAATAGGGCGGCCATGTTTTTTTCGGCCATCCCTACTTATAGAGTACTACCGTACTCTATGATATAACTTGTGTTATAGCTGTGCACTAGTTTTATATACTAGTTTTATGTGGGAGTTTTATGTACTCTTTTTATGTACTAGTTGCATGTACTAGTTACTAGTTGTACGTACTAGTGGTTTGCACTGGTTGTGTGTACGAGTTGTATATATTACTTGTATGTCCTAGTTCTTTGTACTAGGTGTATGAACTATTTATATATACTAGTTATATGTGTATGTACTAGTTATATGAACTAGTTATATGTAGTTCTTGTGTGTACTAGTTGTATGTACTAATTTTATGTACTAAGTGTATGTACTAGTTCTATATACTAGCAATATGTACTAGTTCTATGTTCTAATTGTTGGTACTAGTTGTATGTACTAGTTGTATGTACTCGATACCAGTTGTGCGTACTAGTTGTGCGTACTAGTTATATGTACTAATTGTTCTTATTAGTTGTATGTACTAGTTGTATGTTCCAGTTGTATGTACTAGTAGTATGTACTAGTTGTAATAACTAGTGTTATGTACTAGTTGTACGTTCTAGTACTAGTTATACTAAGTACTGGGTAGGTACTAGTTGTGTGAACTAGTTGCATCGACTAGTTGCATTTACTAGTTGAATGTACTAGTTGTTTGTACTGGTTTTATGTACTAGTTCTATGTACTAGTTCTATGCACTAGTTTTATGTTCTAGTTTATGTTAACGTATGGCTTCCTGTTCGTAGTCTTGTAAATATATATATATATCTGTCACAAAATGGCGGACGTACGGCTAGCTTTCGTTTTCTAGCTTAAAATTAGCTTTCTCATCCTTAGCGTAGAACATTGAACGAATGAAATGGACTTAAAAACCACCCTTACTAAAACTATGTAACGTAAAGCTTGCGCGAAAACGTTTTCTACGAGATATGGCCCTAAAAAATTGACGGCCAACAAGAGTCGATCGGAAATCGGTTAACCAGATATCTATAAGAACCAGCCAAGTAGTTTGAGTTTACTTAGGGGCGCCTGACACCCCTCGAATTTTTTAAACTTGAACTCCTTGTAATGTACTAGTTACCTCTGTATGAATTAGTTTTATGTAGCAGTTGTCTTAACTAGTTATATGTACTAGTTGCATGTACTAGTTGTATGTAGTGTTGTGTATACTAGTTGTATGTACTAGTTGCATGTACTAGTTGTAGACACTATTTATATGTACGCGTTGTATGTACAGGTTGTATAGTGCATTTCACCATAAATGTAAAAACATTTAATAGCACGGCAAAGATCAGCCATTTGAATAAACCCACCAAGTTGGGTATCAAACTAGAGAGCAAAGCTTCAGAAATCTTAAGATTTTTTCGATTTTCTCGTAGATACTTCGAATACGGAGATACGGGCAACAAAAGCGATCTAACTAAAAGCGCCAATGAGATTACGCGATGTGGTCACGTTTGCATATTTAATTAGGTATAAAACGAGGTATACCGCAACGATATTGCGTTAAACTGTGGTCATTAAAATGTCGAGCGATTCACGATGATATAGACATATTTACTAGTAAGCTTTTTCGTATCTTAGATGCAACGTACGTTGACAACGCTTTATTTAAATATTAAGCGACTTCTTCTTAAGGGATTAATAATGCTAAAAGCTTATTTTCTGGCAAACAATGTCTAAAATCGATCGAGAAACGGCAACCGACGAATTACGAAGCGATACGGAAGATTCCCCTACAACACCCACTTCAGATTTACAGAAGATTGTTTCTACAAAGAGGAACACACCTTCTCCAGTGTCTAGATGGAGCAAGAAGAAGAAACTGGTCGAAAGAACAAGAATGGCATCACACTCCAGGTGGTATCCTAGGCTTACCTCTATAGCTGAGACTGATAACACTACTACTGAAGTAATGCAATCAGTTGGTCCATCCACTTCAGCTAGTGAGCAGATTTTAGATCCACAACAAGAACTGAGTCCACTTGCATATGCAATATCATCAAGTTCTGAGGATGAGGTAACTATAAAGCACAGCTTCTGACAAATAATTAATTTTACAAAAATATATATAACAGAAAACTGTTAATAGTTATGACAAATTAAATCTTTTAGGTTGACAGTGATGATGAAGTAGCTGAAGGTTTTTCATTTGAGCAAGCAAAGCCCATCTACCAGGATAGGGTAAAAAGGCTACCAACAGTTGATCGCAAAATCCTTGGCTCAATGCTGTATGATCACCTTCACCACTTTCACAGTTTGGGAAAGACTGACTCAGCAAATAGTGCAGCTGAAGCTCTTCAAATGGAGAAGAGGTCCATCACTAGGTGGCACAACAATTTCTACAAGGGTAAAGGAAGCATAACTGCTGACAGAAGGGGAAAGTACGCAAGGCCATCACTGTTAGATCAAGAAGATATTTGCAGGAAGTCGGTCAGGTGGTTGAGAGAAAAGGTACATTTGCTGAAATTTAACTTGACATCAACCAAGTTTTGTTCCTGGCTAAATGAATATTTGCCAACGCTTAACCTTGATGATAACTTTCCCAAAGAAATCTCAGAGGTGACAGCTTTCCGCTATATGAAAAAGTTGGGGTTTAGTAGCAGTCCCTATCACCAAGGCTACACAGATGGGCATGAGAGACTAGATGTCGTAGAGTACAGGAAGTCCTTTCTCCAGAAACTGCGATTTCTGGAGTCCGTTCATTTGCCACCTCCAATTTGTGAAGAGGGGATTGCTTCATGGAATTCTGGTGATCCATCAAAGTCGCGCTATGTCATCTTCTTGTATCATGATGAGACTGTTTTCAATGCTAATGATGCCCAAGGCACTACTTGGGTGGATCCAGAAGGCAGAGGAGCAATACGACCAAAAGGAAAGGGCAGAGGACTTATGATTAGTGACTATATAGAAGAATTTGGAGGATATCTTCGCCTTACTCAGCAGCAACTTGAGGATGCAAGGAGAGAATTTATTTCTTTTCCCAGGGAGGCACGAGATATGCTGGAATTTCAGCGAGATGGCTACTGGGACAATGAGAGATTCATCAGAAGTGTACGAAAGGCCGTACGCATCGCCGAGTATAAGTATCCTTCAGACCAGTATGACCTGGTTTGGATTTTCGACCACAGCAGTGGACAACAGGATTACTCAGAAGATGCTTTGGTTGCCTCTCGAATGAATGTCAAACCAGGAGGGAAGCAACCAAAGATGCATCCAGGAAGGCTTACAGACAGCACTCCCCAGTCAATGGTGTTCATGGATGGAACTCCAAAGGGATTAGACATCATCCTTAGAGGACGTGGGGTTAATACAGATGGCTTAAATCGCTTGGAGATGGTGAAGAGGATGCAGGAATTTCCTGACTTCAAACACGAGAAAACCAGTGTACAGCAGTTTCTTGAGGGAAAGCATCACAGATGCCTCTTCAACCCCAAAGTAATTATTCAATTTGGATAGTACATGCTTTGCGCATTTTCCACTGTAAAACATGTACCTTAAGTTCCCTACTACTGACCCATTTAGTTCCATCCTGAGCTGAACCCCATCAAAAGATGTTGGGGCAAAGCAAAGAAGTATGCAAGGGCTAACTGTGATTACTCCATGTCAGGCTTGAGAAGAGTAGTTCCAGATGCTCTTGATTCAGTTTCCTTGGACACGATCAGGAAGTATTTCCGCAAGTGTAGAAATTACAATCTAGCCTACAGAGAAGGTGAAATGACTGGAAAAGATGCTGATATCAAAGTTAAAGAGTATAAGTCCCACAGAAGAGTTCCTACAATCGAAAGTTAATTTGTACCTTTAGATATATACCATTGACATGCAAATATACTATATAAGCAGAATCACTATACAAAATATCACTATCCTCAAGATATAGTCTAATCAGTTTGCATACCATCATCATATTGACTTCATCATCATCATAAACTGTTTATCAAAATATTTTATTAAAAATTCTCAGGATAATTGGATAAGACATGCATCCCTAAATTGTACATTTCAGGAAATTCTACTAGACTTATATGACTCTTTACGAGCCTTAATTTATGTTTATAAGTAGCCTATATAGCACATGCTGGTTACTTGAAACCACATGTTTTGATAAGGGTCATAATCGTTTGCAAGTCCAAAATTCAAAGCCTCATATTTTCTTTACAGAAATCGAAATAAACAAAATCGATCCGTAACACTTTAGTACTTTTAATACTCATTTATATTCTAGAAGTTAGACTTAAAAGATGATGATATGAAGACATAACATTAGCAAACCCGTTACAGCCTAATACCTGTAAAATCCATAATATCTTACCTTTCGTGATCTAAATCAAGGAAAGTCTTCCGTAAAAGTTTAGCCCCTCTAATGATGATTCTTCGCTGAAAGTTACAGATCGATCCAATAATTCTCCAGAGAATAACGTTCACCTCTAAGATTTTTTTGATTAATACCATTTTTACCTGATTGCGCAACAATTTTCGTCATAGCAACATATGTCGCAAAAGTTACAGTCGTAACCATGGTTACTGGAAAATAATACAACGGTTGCCATGGTGAAACTGCCGGTAAATTTTAAATTCACCACTTTTCATCAGTCTATATATGCCTACTGTATATTTTACATTCATGGTGAAATGCACTATAAGTACTAGCTGTATGTACTAGTAGTATGGACTAGTTGTATGTACTAGTTGTTTGTACTAGTTATACATACTCGATACTTGTTGTATGTACTAATTGTAAGTACTAGTTGTAGGTTCTAGTACTACTTGTATTAGGTGCTAAATAGGTTCTAGTTGTATGTACTAATTCAATGTTCTAGTTGTATGTTCTAGTTTGTGTTCTAGTTGTATATGCTATTTATATGTACTAGTTAGCTGCGTATGGACTAGTTTTATGTAGTAGTTGTGTGTACTAGTTATATGTGTATGTAATAAGAATATGAACTAGTTGTTTGTACTAGTTGTGTGTACTAGTTGTATGTACTACTAGAATGTACTAGTTGTATGTACTAGTTATATGTACTAGTTGTATGTACTAGTTGTGTGAACTAGTTGTGTGTACTAGTTATATGTTCTAGTTGTATATACTAGTTGTATATTCTAGTTGTAGCACTAGTTTTATGTAATAGTTGTATGTACTAGATGTATGTACTAATTGTAAGTACTAGTTCTATGTACTAGTTGTATGAAGTAGTTGTATGTACTAGTAACTCATTGTATGGTCTAGTTGTATGTACTAGTTGTATGTACTAATTGGAAATAATAGTTCTATAAACTAGCTGAATGTACTAGTTGTATATACCAGTTGTATGTCCTGGTTTTATGTACTAGTAACTAGTTGTAGGGTCTAGTTGTGTGTATAAGCTGTGTGTACCAGTTGTATGCACTAGTTTTATGTACTGGTACTAGTTATATTTACTAGTTGTAAGAAATAGTTGTATGTACTAGTTGTTTGTACTATTTATACACACTAGTTGTATGTACTAGTTATATAACTAGTATATGTACTAGGTACATATACTAGTTATATATACTAGTTATGTACTTCCTGTGTGTACTAGTTGTATGTAAAATTTTTTGTACCAGTTGTATGTACTAGTTGTATGTACTAGTTGTATGTTCTATTTATATGGACTAGTTTTGTGTAGTAGTTGGATGAACTAGTAATATGTACTGGTTGTGTGTAATAATTGTATGTACTAGTATTATGTACTAGTTGTGTGTACTAGTTGTATGTACTAGTTGTAAATACTAGTCGTATGTACTAGTTGTAAGTAACAGTTATATGTACAAGTTGTATGAAGTTGTTGTATGTACTAGTTGGATGAACTTGTATGTACTCAATGCTAGTTTTATATACTAGTTGGATGAACTTGTATGTACTCAATGCTAGTTTTATGTAATAGTTGTATGTACTAGATGTATGTACTATTTGTAAGACTAGATTTATGTACTAGTTGTAAGTAGTAGATGTATTTACTAGTTGTAAGTAATCGTTCTATGTACTAGCTTTATGAAGTAGTTGCATACACTAGTTTTAGGTACAAGTTGTATATATTTGTAGCTAGTTGTATGTACTGGTTGTATGTACTCGTAGCTAGTTGTATGTACTAGTTGTATGTACTAGTTATATGTACTAGTACTGGTTGTATTTACTAGTTGTAGGTACTAGTTGTAGGTACTAGATGTGTGTACTAGTTTTGTACTAGCTGTTTTTGTTAGTTACTAGTTGTAAGTACTAATTGTTTGTGCTAGTTTTATGTTCTAGTTGAATGTACTAGTTATATGTACTACTTATATGTTCTAGTTATGTGTGTATGTTCTATGTATTTTTGTTCTAATTGAATGTACTAGTTGTATGTACGTACTAGGTATATGTACTAGATGTGTACCAGTTATATTTACAAGTACTATGAACTAATTGTATGTAATGGCTATGTACCTGTTATATGTTCTAATTGTATGTACTAGTTTTATATACCCAGTCTATGTACCAGTTCTATGTACTAATTATAGAACTAATTGTATGTGCTACTTGTGTGTACTAGTTGTATGGACTAGGTGTATGTAATAGTTGTATGTACTAGGTGTTTGTACTAGTTGTATGTGCTAGTACTGGTTGTATTTACTACTTCTAGGTACTCTTTGTATGTACTAGCTGTATGGACTAGAACTAGTTATATTTACTAGTTGTATGTACTAGTTGTATGCACTAATTGTAGGTTCTAGTACTAGTTTAACTATGTAATAGGTAGGTCCTAGTTTTGTGTATTAGTTGTATGTACTCGTTCTATGTACTAATTGTATGGACTAGTTGTATGTACTAGGTGTATGAACTAGTTATATGTAGTAGTTGTGTGTACTAGTTGTATATACTAATTGTAAGTTTTAGGTGTATGTACTAGTTTTACGTACCAGTTGTATGTCCCAGTTTTATGTGGTAGATTTATGTACACGTTCTGTGAACAAGCTTTGTGTACTAGTTGTATCTAATACTTCTATGAACTAGGTGTGTGTAATTGTTTATGTACAAGCTATATTTACTAGTTGTATTTATTATTTGTATGTGCTAGTTGTATGTTTCAGTTGTATGTACTAGTTGTATGTTCTAATTGTGTATACTAGTTATATGTACTATATAGTTGTATGTACTCGATACTAGTTTGTGTACTAGTTGTTTGTACAGGTTATATTTAGTAGTTGTTTGTACTAGTTACATGTACTATTTGTATTTACTAGTTGTATGTTCTAATTGTTTGTACTAGTTATATAATAAGTATATGTACTAGTTGTATGTACTAGGTTTATGTAATAGTTATAGATTCTAGTACTAGTTATAGTGGTTACTAGGTGGGTACAAGTTGTATGTACTCGTTGTTTGTACTATTTGTATGTACTAATTGTATATACTTGTTGATTTTTCAAGTTGTGTGTACTAGTACTAGTTATATTTATTAGTTGTAGGTACAAGTTGTATGTAATAGTTGTATGTAATAGTTTAATGTAATTGTTATATGTACTAGTTGTATGTACTAGTTGTATGTATATATTACTTGTCTGTACTAGCTGTGTACTAGTTAAATATACTAGTTTTATGTGGTAGTTTTATGTTTACGTTCTATGAACAAGCTGTATGTGCTAATGTCTTGTAGTTCGTACTAGTTGTATGTATGAGTTTTATGTACTCTTTTTATGTACTAGTTTAGTTGCATACACTAGTATCTAGTTGTATGTACTAGTTGTATGCACTGGTTGTGTGTACTAGTTATGTATACTACTTGTATGTCCTAGTTGTATGTACTAGGTGTATGTACTATTTATATATACTAGTTATATGTTTATGGACTAGTTATATGTACTAGTTGTATATACTAGTTGTAGGTTCTAGTTCTAGTTATACTATGTACTAGGTAGATCCTAGTTGCATGTACTATATACAAGTTCATGTACTATTTGTAGTTATATATGCATGTATTAAGTATATGTACTAGTGGTATGTACTAGGTTTATGTACTAGTTTTATGTACTAGTTGTATGGACTAGTATTAGTGATATTTAATAGTTGTAGGTACAAGTTGTATGTACTAGTTGTATGTAATAGTTGTATCTACTAGTTATGTACCAATTGTATGTACTAGTTGTATGTATATATAACTTGTATGTACTAGCTGTGTACTAGTTGTATATACTAGTTTTATGTGGTAGTTTTATGTTCACCTTCTATGAACTAGCTGTATTTACTAGTGTCTTGTTGTTCGTACTAGTTGTATGTATGAAAAATCTAAGATACCATTTTCCTACATGCTTTGCCTATTCTGTAAAGAGCCTATAGGAAAACTAAACCTGAAGAGAGCTTTGGATGAAGACACAGGAGTCTTTTCTTCCTTCTTTTCCCTTCTTTCATCTTCTTCTCCACTGGGTCAGACAGCCGTTTCTGGGAATTCCACCCTTCATGAGTGATCCTGGGAGTCTCTTTATCTTGATCTTCTGTGAATCCTTGGCACTCTGTGCTAAATCTAGGGGCCTTATATACACTATTTTGGCGCCAAAAGTTAAATAAGGTGTTAATTAAGACACATGATGAAATTTAATTTAATATGAAAGTAATGTAAGTCAAATTAAATTTTATGAATTAAATCAATTAGTAATCTTGCTTTTACAGGTAAAACAGATTCAGCCTAACCATAGACACAAGTATATAGGACATATTACATAAGTCTACCTTTAGGTCTTATAGTAGTAACATTCCTTTGGAGGTGGGGTAACACAATTTGGGGTAACACAAGACAGTCCTTAAGAATACTAGCTACTTTTTGTTTATACTTGATTCTAACTAAAGGCTGCCGGGATAGGAAGGTTTTAAAGGTTGATTTTAGCTTAAGGTATTGTACCCTTTCTATGTACTAGTTGCATGTACTAGTTTCTAGTTGTATCTAATAGTTGTATGCACTGGTTGTGTGGACTAGTTGTATGTACTAGGTGTATGTACTATTTATATACTAGTTATATGTGTATGTACTAGTTATATGTACTAGTTGTATATACTAGTTGTGGGTTCTAGTTCTAGTTATACTAGGTACTAGGTAGATCCTAGTTGCATGTACTAGATACAAGTTGATGAACTATTTGTATGTACTAGTTATATGTGTATGTATTAAGAATATGTACTGGTTGTCTAAACTAGTTATATTGTACTAGTTTTTTGGACTAGTTGTATGTACTAGTTTTATGAACTTGTTCTATGAACTAGTGGTGTGTACTAGTTGTATTTGCTAGTTGTATATACTACTAGTAATATATAACAGTTGTGTGTTCTAGTTATATGTACTAGTTGTATGTACTAGTTGTATGTATTAGTTGTATGTACTAGTTGTATGTACTAGCTGTGTGAACTAGTTCTGTGTACTAGTTATATGAACTAGCTGTATGAAGTAGGTGTATGTACTAGTTTTATGTCTCGTATGTACTCATTGCTAGTTTTATGTACTAGTTGTATGTACTAGTTGTATGTATTAGTTGTATGTACTAGTTATATGTACTAGTTGTGTGAACTAGTTCTGTGTACTAGTTCTATGTACTAGTTTTATGAAGTAGTTGTATGTATTAGTTGTGTGTACTAGTTATATGTATTAGTTGTGTGAACCAGTTCTGTGTACTAGTTAAATGTACTAGTTTTATATACTAGTTGTATATGCTAGTTGTAGGACTAGTTTTGTGTAATAGTTGTGTGTACTAGATGTATGTACTAATTGTAAGTACTTATTCTATGCACTAGTTGTATGAAGTAGTTGTATATACTAATTGTAAGTAATAGTTCTATGAACTAGCTCAATGTACTAGTTGTAAATACTAGTTGTATGTCCTAGTTGTATGAACTATTAACTAGTGGTATGGTCTAGTTGTATGTATAAGTTGTATGTACCAGTTGTATGTACTGTTTTTATGTACTGGTACCAGTTATATTTACTAGTACTCAGAAATAGTAGTATGTAATAGTTGTTAGTACTATTTATACATACTAGTTATATGTACTAGTTATATATACTATGTGTATGTACTAGGTACATATACTAGGCATATATACTAGTTATGTACTTCTTGTATGTACTAGTTATGCAATATTTTTATGTACTAGTTGTATGTACTAGTTGTATGTACTATTTGTAGGACTAGTTTTATGCACGAGTTGTATGTAGTAGATGTATTTGCTAGTTGTAAGTAATCATTCTATGTACTAGTTTTATGAAGTAGTTGTATATACTAGTTTTAGGTACAAATTGTATGTACTGGTTGTATGTACTCGTAGCTAGTTGTATTTACAAGTTGTATGTACTAGCTGTATAAGTTGTATGTACTAGTTATAACAACTGTTTGAGGTAGATGACAGCAAGGTCAAAGCTTGCTTGATCAACGAATTGAGGAGGAGACTCCACAAAGTGTGGGGCTCTCACCTCAATGGTAAGAATGCTGCAGAAGCCTCTAACATGTTGTGTGCCTCTCTATTGAGATACTCTTACCCAGTTTTGAAGTGGACTCAAAGTGAGCTTCCAAAACTGGACCGAATGGTGAGAAAGATCATGAGAAAGTACCAGTGTCATCACTATAACTCTGCCATTGAAAGAGTGAATTTGCCTCGCTCTCAAGGTGGTAGAGGGCTCTGTAGTTTTCCTTTGGATCACGACAGGGCTGTTGTGAATCTGGCAAGATACCTCCATACTGCCAATGATCCACTCACAGCTGTTGTGGTTAAACAGCAAAAGTGGCTGGAGTGCTCAAAGCAGAGGAGGACTGTCTTGAAAGAAGCCAGATTGATACTGAGAAGCCACGGAATAGAACTAGAACCGGAAATGTGGCTGAAGACAGATTTCTCACAAAATAATGTAAGAGAATGGAGGAGAGTGGCACGTGAGCTCCGGGAGGCTCTGACTGAAAGGTTAAAAAGTAACCTAGCTGATAAGTCTCACCAAGGCTCATACCACAGACAAGTCACAAATAGGGAGTCTTATGTGTGGCTTTCTGAGGGGAGACTCAGACCTCAAACTGAGGCTCTGATTCTTGCAGCCCAAGATGATGTGCTGCACACTAGGTGGTACCAAAATAGGATTCTGAAGAATTCTAGCCTCCTAATGTGCAGAGAATGTGGCAAGGCTATGGAAACGGTCAAACACATACTAAACATGTGTGAGCCCAAAGGATTTTCTCTCTACAAAGAGAGACATGACCGGGCAATACAGATAGTGTTGTGGAGACTGTTGAAAGAATATGGATTCAAGCAGGAAGAGCCCTGGTACAAACTAGAAGCGAAACCAGTCTATGAGAATAGGGCTGTCAAAATCTTGTGGGATCCTAGTATCCCTACAGATGATGAAATGACAGAAAGAAGACCAGACTTAGTGGTTGAGGATCGGCTATGTAAGTCCATCTTCATTATTGAGATGTCAGTTCCTACTGACAGTAATATTAATGGAAGATGGCAAGAGAAGTTCCAAAAGTACCAGAAGCTGGCGGCTGATATGAGGAAACAATTTAGGGGCTACCGAATTAAGGTAGTCCCGATGATACTTGGTGCTTTGGGGACAGTGGACACGCTCCTGGAAGACCTAAGTGGAATTCCAAAGCTGTCAAAAAGTGCAGTAAAAGTGATGAGAGCAATGCAGAGAACTGTTCTCTGCTCGGCTGTGAGGATATTGAGGCGACATCTATCTGTTGAGGGATGGACGATAAGTAGTCCTGTCCCAGTCCTGGCCTGTCGACCTCTGGAAAGTAGTGGTGGATTTGTGTATGGAGGTTCTCCCTCCTATTATGACGGTCAACTTTGGCCCGATGTGCACCTGTCTGCTGCTGCTGGAAGGAGGCAATGCCGAGGCTTCTGGCTAAAAACCCAAAGAAAGGAAAACATAACTGACTGAGGGTTGTCCAAGCCGGATACTCCTTGCCTTAGTAAACTAAGGCAAGAAGTAACAAGGTTCTCCATTAAGGCTTTTGTTTCTAAAGTATGTACTAGTTATATGTACTATAGTGCGTTTCAGTCAAAGCTTCCACTTTTTGAATTTTTTACCTCTTAAGCTTTTGATAAGCTTAAATTCAAATTTGGTAAGGTCATTTTCTTTGAAACTTGGACAGGTTGTAGCTAACTCATGTAGCTTTGGAATAGCTAGACAATTGTGTTACCATGGTAACCATGGGCTTGCGTAATTGCCCCCAATTTCCAAATAAGGTAAAAAGATGCTTTTCTTCAATCTCCTCCTAGGTTGTTTGAAATTTTTTTACTTTCTTTAATGTAACATATATTTAAGATAATTTTTAGACTTTATAAAGAGGCTTTTTGTAATATACTTCTTTATTTTTGAGAAATATCAGTTGGAAATTTTTAATGGTACAAATATTCATTTTCTATCTAGTTTGTGGGGAAACCTTCTAGGAAGTCAATTTTGCTAGCATTCTAAACTAGAATGAATTATCTAAATTTTTAAAGAGGGTTTTTTCCATAAATGGTTCTAGGAAGGAGTTATTAACTTTTATATTTTACCTAATTTCCATAATTGAAACCACAATGTAAACAATATAATGAAATGCACTGGAAATCAAAAATGTGAAGTGTATGGTATTAAATCAAGTCAGTAAAATCAAACATCTTATCTACTTCCCGTTTCTGGAACTCTTCTGTGACTTTTGTACTCTTTAATTTTACTGTCTGCTTCTAATGCTGTATAGCCTTCTCTGTATGCATGTGCATATTCGCGGGATTTCCTAAAGAATTTTCTAATGTCATCTGTACTTACACTATTAAAAGCTGGTATAATTACGTTTCTCAGTCCATTGAATGTGTAATCACACTTATCCTTTGCATAAACCTTGGCTTTACCCCATACCCTCTCTATTGGATTAAGTTCTGGATGAAATTTTGGTAAAAATGGTACTCTGTGACCTAATGCCTGCAAAATTCTTTTAATTTTAGATTTTTCATTTTTGAAATCTTCATGTTTACCCAATATATCCATCATTTCTTTCTTTGTCATATCAGTAGCTGCAGTCACACCTCTTTCTATCAATACTGTCCGTAATCCCTTTGCTTGTCCCATTCTGTTAACCATAAACTGCTCCCTGCCATTCCATGTTGTTGTCCTCATTTTTGGTTGCTTGCCTCCATCATTTACATTCATCCTACTTGCTACTAATGCATCATCACTATATACCCTATGATTACTACTTTGATCAAAAATCCATAATATGCTAAATCTATCTACTGGATACTTGTATGATGCAATTTTGGCTACTTTCTTTACATGTTTAACGAATAGTTCACAAGTCCAGTATCCCTCATTCTCTGCTCTTATGTGCAAAATGTCTCTACCATACTGTGGAAAATTAGGATTACTATAAATTCGTTTAGCATCTTCTACCTCTTCATCTGTTAATTGTAAAAAGCCTCCATGTTCTTCAATAAAGTCACTAACCATTAAACCCCTCCCCTTTCCCTTAGGCAATAAAGGCTGCTTTCCCTTCACTGTCCACCCACTAGTTCTCCCTTCATTTGCATGAAATGCTGACTCATCATGATAAATTGTAACTAGATGCCTAGATGCATTATTTGTACCTATGGTGTATGGATGAACACCATCTGAGCAAGGTGGTGGTGGCAGATGTGTTGATTCTAGTATTTTCATCTTTTCTAGAAATAATCTCCTATCCTTAACTACATCCTCCCTTTCATGACCATCTACATATCCCTTGGTGTACTTAACATAGCAAAAACCTAGTGAGTGCATCCATCTCCCAGCAGTGACTCTAGATATTTCCTTTGGGTAGTTGGCTGGCATGCTTGACTTAGGAATTAGGGTATTGTTTATCCACCTACAAAAGGCACTAACTGTTAATTTATTGTTTTTCCTCCTAGTTTCCTTCCGCAGCCATTCAATAACTTCCTCCTTTAAATTTTCATCTATCAGTAACGGATTTTTTTGACTACCACCTCTCTTACTAATGGATATTCCCCTCTAGTGTAATATGATTTCCTCCATTTTCTTAATGATCGCTCTGATATGCCTACTAAAGACTCTGTCTGCCTACAAGCTTGTACTGTACCCTTACCCTCCTTCCTTAGGGCATCTACTACTATTAACCCTACCATCTTTTGTACTTCACCAGCCTGATCCCTTACCCAATCCTTATAATTTACTATTGCCTCCTCAGTTGTGAAGTGAAAGCTGGAAAGAACCAAGTAATTAAAATTTAATAATGGTTGAAATTACCTTTGAATACCTTTAGAACGCAAACAGAGCACATTTAGTCTAATTATAAGACTTTTAGGTATGCTCTAAGTGTGTAAATAGGTAAGAAAGGCCAAATGATTGCTATTACGTTAATGTTTATAAACAAAGAGTGCATAATATTCATTTAAAGTAGAAATCTAAGCGAACAAAACTTTAGTTAAACTTTAGATACTTAAATAAATGCTCTAGTTTAAAGCATAATACGTTTCTTTATCCCAGTATTAAATATGAAAACATACCCAACATCGCCGTCTTCATCTTCACTAGGATTTTCAGCTTCTGACTGATTTGTACCAGTGATCGCTTCAATCATTTCTTCTTCTTCTTCTGTCTCTTCATTGGCAGAGTATTGATCACTTAGGCTTTCACTGACGCTGACTTGTGGCGAATTGACTATTAATAAAGGCTCGTTGGGAAGTTGCCGTGAAGAAGACTTCTTCTTCATTGGGCTTGAATCTTTTCAGATTTCGCAACCTATCCATTTTATTCTTCATAATACTAACTCTTGACTTCCTTTTAGGCATGATAAAGCCTTAGAATAATCGACTGAAAGAACAAACGAATAAAATGAATCTCTTCGCCGCGATGGGCATTGTTATCTATTAGTAGGACGGACTTATACGGATTCTGTGGTTAAACGTCATAGGAAACCATAGTAACGCATCCTGATGTCACAGGTAACAAGCCATATGATTGGCTTATATCGAAACTGTGCTTTAGAACAATCGTTTTAAAAAATTAATGTCAGATTCGGAATCTACGGTATGAAAAACCTATATGTACGTATTTATTTCATAGCGGTTCATTACTGTATATAAAATTTATACAGGTTTTAAAAAGTGGAAGCTTTGACTGAAATGCACTATAGTACTAGTTTTATTTACTAGTTGTAGGTAATAGTTGTACGTACTAGTTGTAGGTACTAGTTGAATTTACTATCTGAATGTAATATTTGTATGTACTAATTGTGTGTACTCGTTCTATGTACTAGTTTTATGTACTAGTTGCATGTATTCATTCCATACACTAGTTGCATGGACTAGTTGTATGTACTAGTTTTATATACTAGTTTTATGCAGTAGTTGTGTGTACTAGTTGTATCTAATACTTCTATGTACTAGTGGTGTGTAATTGTTTATGTACTAACTATATTTACTAGTTGTATGTACTAGTAACTAGTTGTATGTACAAGTTAAATGTACTAGTTGTATTTATTAGTTGTATGTGCTAGTTGTATGTTACAGCTGTATGTACTAGTTGTATGAACTAGTTGTATGTACTCGATACTAGTTGTGTCTACTAGTTGTGCGTACTAGTTATATGTACTAGTTTTACGTATTAGTTGTATGTACTAGTTGTATGTACAAGTTATATGTACTAGTTGTATTTATTAGTTGTATGTACTAGTTGAATGTACTAGTTGTTTGTACTAGTTCTATGTACTAGTTGCATGTACTAGTGTTATGCACTATTTATATGTACTAGTTGTAAGTACTAGTTGTAGGTTCTAGTACTCGTTGTAACAGGTACTAGGTAGGTTCTATAGTTGTATGTACTAGTTCAATGTACCAGTTGGTTGTTCCAGTTTTTTTCTAGTTGCATACACTATTTATATGTACTAGTTACCTTTGTATGAATTAGTTTTATGTAGCAGTTGTGATTACTAGATATATGTACTAGTTGTGTGTACTAGTTGTATGTAGTAGTTGTATGTAGTAGTTGTATGTACTAGTTCAATGTGCAAGTTGTAGGCACTATTTATATATATGCGTTGTATGTACTGGTTGTAAGTACTAGCTGTATATACTAGTTGTAAGTACTAGGTGTAGGTTCTAGTAGTAGTTATACTAGGTACTAGGTTGGTACTATTTGTATATACTAGTTGTATGGACTAGTTGTATGTACTAATTGTTGTACTTGTTGTATGCACTCATACTAGTTGTATGTACTAGTTGCAAGTACTAGTTTTATGTACTCAATACTTGTTGTGTAAACTAGTTGTATGTTCTAGTTGTATATACTATTTATATGTACTTGTTACCTGTGTATAGACTAGTTTTATATAGTAGTTGTGTGTACTAGTTATATGTGTATGTAAAAAGTATATGTACTGTATGTATTAGGTGTATATAATAGTTATAGGTTCTAGTACTAGTAATTGTGGTTAACAGGTGGGTACAAGTTGTATGTACTACCTGTTTGTACTATTTGTATGTATTAATTGTATATACTAGTTGATTTTACTTGTTGTATATACTAGTACAAGTTATATTTACTAGTTGTAGGTACAAGTTGTATGTAGTAGTTGCATGTGGTGGTTGTATGTACAAATTGCATATACTTGTTGTATGTAATAGTTGCATGTACTAGTTATGTACCAATTGTATGAACTAGTTGTTTGTATATATAACTTGTATGTACTAGCTGTGTACTAGTTGTATATACTAGTTTTATATGGTAGTTTTATGTTCACCTTCTATGAACTAGCTGTATGAACTAATGTCTTGTTGTTCATACTAGTAGTATGTATGAGTTTTATGTACTCTTTCTATGTACTAGTTGCATGTACTAGTTTCTGGTTGTATGTACTAGTCGTATGCACTGGTTGTGTGTACTAGTTGTATATATTATTTCTTTGTCCTAGTTGTATGTACTAGGTGTATGTACCATTAATATATACTAGTTATATGTGTATGTACTAGTTGTATGTACTAGTTGTATGTACTAGTAGTGCACACGACTGGAACATACAACTTGAACCTACAACAAGGAAATATTGCTAGTACCTACAACTAGCAAACATAACTAGTACTAGTACTTAAATCTAGTACACACAACTAGTATATACAACAATTGCATGCAACTAGTACATACAACTAGTACATAAGACTAATACATACAACTAGTGTATACAATTAGAACTTACAACTAGTAGATACAATTAGTACACACTTGAAAAACAAAAGCCTTAACGGAGAACCTTGTTACTTCTTGCCTTAGTGTACTAAGGCAAGGAGTATCTGGCTTGGACAACCCTCAGTCAGTTATGTTTTCCTTTCTTTGGGTTTTTAGCCAGAAGCCTCGGCTTTTCTTCCTTCCGACAGCAGCAGACGGGTGCACATCGGGCCAAAGTTGACCGTCATGATAGGAGGGAGTACCTCCATACACCAATCCACCACTGCTTTCCAGAGGTCGACAGGCAAGGACTGGGACAGGACTACTTATAGTCCAGGCCCCAATCCCTCAACAGATAGATGTCGCCTCAATATCCTCACAGCCGAACAGAGAACAGTTCTCTGCATGGCTCTCATCACTTCTACTGCACTTTTTGACAGCTTTGGAATTCCCCTAAGGTCTTCCAGGAGCGTGTCCACTGTCCCCAAAGCACCAATTATCATCGGGACTACCTTAATTCGGTAGCCCCTAAATTGTTTCCTCATATCAGCTGCCAGCTTCTGGTACTTTTGGAACTTCTCTTGCCATCTTCCATTAATATTGCTGTCAGTAGGAACTGACATCTCAATAATGAAGATGGACTTACATAGCCGATCCTCAACCACTAAGTCTGGCCTTCTTTCTGTCATTTCTTCATCTGTAGGGATACTAGGATCCCACAAGATTTTGACAGACCTATTCTCATAGACTGGTTTTGCTTCTAGTTTGTACCAGGGCTCTTCCTGCTTGAATCCATATTCTTTCAACAGTCTCCACAACACTATCAGTATTGCCCGGTCATGCCTCTCATTGTAGAGAGAAAATCCCTTGGGCTCACACATGTTTAGTATGTGTTTGACCGTTTCCATAGCCTTGCCACTTTCTCTGCACATTAGGAGGCTAGAATTCCTCAGAATCCTATTTTGGTACCACCTAGTGTGCAGCACATCATCTTGGGCTGCGAGAATCAGAGCCTCAGTTTGAGGTCTGAGTCTCCCCTCAGAAAGCCACACATAAGACTCCCTATTTGTGACTTGTCTGTGGTATGAGCCCTGGTGAGACTTTTCAGCTAGGTTACTTTTTAACCTTTCAGTCAGAGCCTCCCGGAGCTCACGTGCCACTCTCCTCCATTCTCTTACACTATTTTGTGAGGGATCTGTCTTTAGCCACATTTCCGGTTCTAGGTCTATTCCGTGGTTTCCCAGTATCAATCTGGCTTCTTTCAAGACAGTCCTCCTCTGCTTTGAGCAATCCAGCCACTTTTGGTGTTTAACCACAATAGCTGTGAGTGGATCATTGGCAGTATGGAGGTATCTTGCCAGATTCACAACAGCCCTGTCGTGATCCAAAGGAAAACTACAGAGCCCTCTACCACCTTGAGAGCGAGGCAAGTTCACTCTCTCAATGGCAGAGTTATAGTGATGACACTGGTACTTTCTCATGATCTTTCTCACCATTCGGTCCAGCTTTGGAAGCTCACTTTGAGTCCACTTCAAAACTGGGTAAGAGTGTCTCAATAGAGAGGCACACAACATGTTCGAGGCTTCTGCAGCATTCTTACCATTGAGGTGAGAGCCCCACACTTTGTGGAGTCTCCTCCTCAATTCGTTGATCAAGCAAGCTTTGACCTTGCTGTCATCTACCTCAAACAGTTGTTCTAGCCCTAGGTCCTTATAAGTAGTACCTTTTTCAAGGCTCCTTATGGATTCTTCACTGCGTTCAGGGTTGTCTGGGCCAGCCAGAACTTTCCCCTTTTGCATGTGAGCTGTTCCACACTTTCTCACTCCAAATCTCATGCCAATGGCATTTGAGGTTTTCTCCACACATTCCATGGCTTCCCAGAGTTTATCAGGCCCTCCAGCATATATCTTAAGGTCATCCATGTACAACAAGTGTGACATGGTGTTCCTTTCCCCATCATGCCAGAGGGTATATCCCTTGGTTCTGTTAAGAACTTGGGATATGGGAGCTATGGCCAGACAGAAGAGGAGTGGCGATAAGGAGTCTCCTTGGAAGAGTCCCCTGTTATATTTAACAGGGGTGCTCCTAACCACCTTCCCCACAGTCCTGAACTCAAGCACAGTAGCCCAGTGTTTGGAGAAGAGCTCTATAGACCTCCTGATCCAACCTGGGCACTTGATGGTTTTTAGCACCTTCATCACCCACTTGTGAGGGACTCTGTCATATGCCTTCTCATAATCGATCCATGCCACACTAAGTGGCTTGCCCATAATTTTGGCATCTAGACCGATTGATTGATCCAGCAGTAGACAGTCCACACAGCCCCACCTCCCTTTCCTCATGGCCCTTTGGGCCATAGGCAAAAGATCATTAGTGTAGGTGTAAGTGAGTAGTTCTGACGCAATGTATGCTGTGACAGCCTTGTACATTGTGTTGAGACACGCAATAGGTCGGTAGTTGGCCGCACTTTTCGGGTCACCCTTTTTGGGGATGAGTAGAGTGCGACCCCTTGTAAGCCAGTCTGGGACTGACAGATCTCCGCTCACCACCCTCCGTAGTACATCTGCCAAGGCAGACTGTGCAGAGGGGAGTGCTTTCCACCAAAAAGTAGGGGAGTGCTTTCCACCAAAAAGTGTGGATGCCATCCGGCCCAGGGGCAGACCAGCTTTTTGCCTTTTTCAAGGCCTTCCTCAGTTTGGTCTCATCAATGCTGTCGGGACCTTCAGAGGAGGTTCTACCCACCCTCTTTTTGGTTTCCTTTAGCCATTCTTTCACCCCTGGGTCGTCTTTGTTGACCTTACTAACAGTACCTACAATCTTTGTCCAAAAGTCCCTTATTACCTCAATTGAGGGAGCTTCATTGGAGGTTGGAACAGTGCCATTCATCCGGAACTTCCTTTGGGTATTCCAAAGGTGGTTTTGTTCCTGGAATTTCCTGCGTTCAGCCGATCTTTGCTCTTGTAGGGTCCAGACCCTGAGTTTCCCCAGTGTCTGTTCCCCAGCTCTGATCAGCACCTTCAGGTTTAATGAATGGAACTCCCTCCTAAGCTTTCTTCGGAGTACTTTCTGGCGTTTGGTCATAGGATTATTATTCTGTTGATGTGCTATTTCCACATCCAACCAGGCAAGCAGTCTTCTAAACCTAAGGCCCTTGGCCTTCCTGTCACTTATGTGACCTTCCTGTCTCTTACTTCCCTTCTGATTGTCCGATTTCCTTCCCTGGTGGCATGGCTGTGATTCGTTGGTTGTTTTTCCCTCACAGCCATAGCAACAGAGTAGACCAGGCAGTTCAGGTGCCAGGCCGACCTAGGGCCTTCCTGCCACTCTTTCTCCACCCAATCATTGGCCTCCTGAAGCAGTGCCGTATCAACATGGTTGAACCGCACCCCCCCACAGGGTTTTCTACCAGAGAAATCTCCAGGTTTCTTTCGGAGACAGGCATCTTTTGCTTTGCCTAAAAGTTGCATCAGATGATCATTGCCACTTGTCCTGGGACTGGGATGATCATGTGTAAGAGTTTCAACAGGGACTGCAGGCAGCTCACCATTTTGTTCAGTCCCAGCCTGAACTTGGTGAAGCTCCCACTGTCCCTGGGCTCCCACACCTTCCTCCACAGTCCCAGTTAGGATGGCTACACCACAAGAGTTAGGATCCACAAGGTTTAGTCTCGAGAGACCTTGACCTCTTTGGATTCTACTAAGTCTTGTAGTTAGCGCTACCTTTGTGGTTTTATGGTCTGGCATTGCAGCATTCCAAGCCTGGTACAACCGCTTGGCATACCCCTTTTCCATGGGCTTACTTTCTCGGTAGAGCTCTATGAGGATATTATCCCTCTGAAGGTTCCAGATCACCCCTTGGATCCTTCTCCTTCTAGAGGCACCTTGCGGTGCATCATTAACCAAATCTAAATCTCGGCTACCCGTTACTTGCAGTACTCCGTCTCCTACCAAGCTCCTTTTGGCTTGGAAGGCAAGGGTTCGACCGGTCTGAGGCAAATGTGGGTATTTGCTCAGCCATTCCCGCTCTAAACGCTTTTGATAGCCACCTCTTTTGGGTTCACATCGCTCAAAGCAATCAATTAGTGCCCTAACCATTTCCTCAGTCCATAGGGCTGGTTGGCCCGTCACGGGGACCGAAGAAGGGTTATTACATTCATGTACATCTACCTGTGAGGCACCAGTGGAATCACCTATTCTGGTTGACCCAGGGTTTTCTTCACCACTGGTGCACCTAGGCCACAGCCTGTCTTGAAAATTGTTATTCTCATGACGTAACGTAACCCAGTGTAGCTGCCAGATGGGGGGTTAGCCCATTCTGACAGGGAGGCTGATTTAGCCACAGGATGCCACATGAGGGGCTAAGCACCCTGCTCCGTCGGGGGGTTGAACTGGACAATGCCCATCCTCTTGTCAGCTCGGAACCACAGCCTCCAATTCCCACGACATACAATTAGTACACACAACCTAAAACTATAGCTAGTACTAGTACATACAAATAGTACATACAAATAGTACATGCAGTTAGTACATACAATTAGTACAAATAACTAGGATATACATACAACTAGTACATACAACTAGGTCATACAACTAGAACTAAAAATATTATATAAAACTAGTCCAAAAATGAGAACTTAAAACAAGTACATTCAACTACTAGTACATAGAACGAGGACATACAACAAGTACATACAGCTAATACATAAAACTAGTACATAGAACTAGTACGTACAACTAGTACATACAGCTAGATACTAGTACAATCAACTAGTACATACAAAGAGTAACTACAACTTATATACACTAGTATATACAAAAATAACACACTACTTGTACATATAACAAGTACGTACACATATAACTACTACATATAAATATTACATACAAATAGTATATACAACTAGTTCATACAACTAGTACATACAATTAGTACATACACTAGTACATACAACAATTACCCACAACTAGTTCTTACACCTAGTACATACAACTAGTATCAATTACATACAACTAGTGCCTACCTAGTACTTAGAATAACTAGTACTAGAACCTACAACTAGTAAATATAACTAGTACATACAACAATTACACACAACCAATACAATCAACTAGTACATACAAATAGTACAAACAACTAGTACATACAACTAGAACCCACCTAGTACCAGGTACAACTAGCACTAGAACCAACAAAAATTGCATACAACTAGTACATAATACAATTATACATAACTAGTACATACAACTAGTACATACAACTAGAATCTGGTATATCTAGTACTAGAACCTACAACTAGTACATAAAACTAGTACATATAAATGATGCGTACAACTAGTATATAAAACTAGTACGTACAAATAGTACATACACCTAGTACATACAGACAGTAAATACAACTAGTGCATATAAATAGTACAGACAACTAGTACATACAACTGGTAAAGACAACTAGTGCATACAACTAGTACACACAGCTAGTACATACAACTAGGACATACACTTAGTACAAACAGTATTACATACAACTATTACACACACCTACTTAATACACCTAGTATATACAATAATTACACACAACTAGTACATACAAATAGTACATACAACTTGTATCTAGTCCATGCAACTAGGATCTACATAGTACCTAGTATAACTAGGACTAGAACCTACAACCAGTACATACAACTAGTACATATAACTAGTTCATACAGCTAGTATATACACCTAGTACACGCAACTACTACATATAACTAGTACATACACCGATAAATAGTACATATATATAGTATATACAACTAGAACCTACAACTAGTACATACAACTAGAAGCTACCTAGTACGTGGTACAACTAGTATTAGAAGCGACAACTAGTGTCTACACCTTGTAAAACAACTATTATCGAGTACACACAACTAGTACAAACAACTAATACATGCAAGTATATAGTATATACAACTAGGACATACAACTTCTATCCAGAACATACAACTAGGATCTACCTAGGACCTAGTATAACTAGTACAAGAACTAACAACTAGAGCATAGAACTAGTACATACAACTAATACATACAACTAGTGCCTACAACTAGTAAATATAACTATTACATACAACTAGTACAAACAATTAGAACCTAAAACTGGTATGTATATAAAATACATACAATTAGTACATACAACTAGAACATACAACTAGTTACTGGTACAACAACTAGTACATACAACTAGTAACTACAAATAGTAAATATAGTTAGTACATACAACAATTAGACACAACTAGAACATATAACTAGTACATACACATATAACAAGTGTATATAAATGGTAAGTACACCTAGTAAATACAACTAGGATATACAAGTATTTTAAACAACTAGTACACACAACCAGTACATACAACTAGTGCATAGAACTAGACACTAGTATATACATACAACTAGTATATAGCTAGTACATACAAATAATATATAAATACAACTAGTACATACATTGGGTACATAACTAGTACATGCAACTAGTTCTTACAACTAGTACATAAAATTCGTACATGCAACTTCTACATCCAACTACTACCTACAATAATACCAACAACTATTAAATATAACTAATACTAGTACATACAACTAGTAGAGAAAACTAGTATATACACCTAGTACATACAACTAGTACATACAACTAGTACATACAACGAGTACATACAACTAGTACATAGAACGAGTACATAAAACTAGTACATAAAACTAGTGCATACAATTGGTACATAACTAGTACATACAACTAGTACATATAACCAGTACATATAACTATTACATACAAGTTCTACATACAACTAGTACCTAAAACTAGTAGATATAATTTTTATTAGTATATAAATTAGTACAATCAACTAGTACATACAATTAGTACATACAAATAGTACAAACAGCTTGTACATACAACTTGTATCTATCTAGTACCCACTATAACTAGTACTAGAACCCATAACTATTACATACACCTAGTACATACAACTAGTACCTATGCACATATAATTAGTACACAACTACTACATAAAACTAGTCAATACACAGGTAACTAGTACATATTAATAGTATATACAGCTAGAACATAAACTAGAACATACCACTAGTACATTGAACTAGTATATACATACAACTAGAACCTATCTAGTACCTAGTACAATTAGTACTAGAACCTACAACTAATACTTACATCTAGTACATACAACAAATATCGAGTATATACAACTAGTACATACAACTAGTTCATAGAAATAGAAACTAGTACAAACAACTAGTACATACAACTAGTACATACAACAATTACATAGAAGGAGTACATAAAGGTAGTACATACAACTAGTGTATACAACTGGTACATAACTAGTACATACAACTAGTACATACAACCAGTACCTACAACTAGAGATATAACCTGTACTAGTACTTACAATTAGTACAATCAAGTAGTACCTACAATTAGTTCATACAAATTGTACAAACAGCTAGTACATACAACTAGTACATATAACTAGTACATACAGCTAGTACATTTACTTATTACATACACAAATAACTAGTACATACAAATAGTTCATCAACTTGTATCTAGTACATGCAACTAGGACAAACGAGTAATATATACAACTAGTCCACACAACCAGTGCATACAACTAGTACATACAACTAGAAACTAGTACATGCAACAAGTACATAATAAGAGTACATAAAATGCATACATACAACTAGTACGAACAACAAGACACTAGTACATACAGCCAGTTCATATAACATGAATTTAAAACTACCACATAAACTAGTATATACAACTATTACACAGTTAGTACATACAAGAAATTTATACATACAACTAGTACAATCAACTAGTCCATAAAACTAGTTCATACAACTAGGACGTACATTTCGTATCTTCAACGAGTAAATATAACTAGAACTACTTCATACAACTAGTACATACAACTAATACATAAAACTAGACCCACAATTAGTACATACAACTAGTACAGACAACTAGTACAGATTACTAGTTCATACAAGTAGTACATACAACCAGACCATACAACTTGTACATACAACTAGTAAATAGTACATAAAACTAGTACATATAACTAGTACATACAAGTAGTACCTACAACTTGTTAATATTACCAGTACTAGTACCTACAACTGGTGCCTACAACTAGTACACACAACTAGTACGTATAACTAGTACATACATTTGGAAGGTACAACTAGAACTTATAACTAGTAACTAGTACATATAACTAGTACATAAAAATAGAACATACAACCAGAACATACAACTAGTACATACAACTAGTAAATAGTACATACAACTAGTTCATATAACTAGTACATACAAGTAGTACCTACAACTATTTAAAATTACCAGTAATAGTACCTACAACTAGTTCATACAACTAGTACGTCAAAAGTGCATAAAACTAGTTAAGACAACTAGCACAAACAACTACAACATAATTACTACATACAACTAGTATGTACAACTAGAACATACAATTGGTACATACAACTATTACATTAAACCTGTACATACAACTTTTACCTACAACTAGTAAATAAACCTAGTACTAGTACATACAACTAGTACATGTAACTAGTTCATACAACTAGTAAATATTACTACTATATACAAGTAGTACAATCAAAATAGTCCATAAAACTAGTTCATACAACTAGTACGTACATTTAGTATCTACAACGAGTAAATATAAGAGTACTAGTTCATACAACTAGTACATACAACTAGTACATAAAACTAGCAACGTGTACACACGATAACTTACAACTAGCACATAAAACTACTTCATACCACTAGTACATATAACTCATTACTTACATCTAGTACATACGACTAGTATCTACAACTAGTACATAAAACTAGACCTAACATTAGTACATACAACTAGTACACACAAGTAGTACATATTACTAGTTCATACAACTAGTACATACAACGGAACCATACAACTAGAACATACAACCAGACCATACAACTAGTAGAACTAGCAAATTGTACATACAACTAGTACATATAACTAGTACATACAAGTATTACCTATAACTTGTTAATATTACTAGTACTAGTACCTATAACTAGTACACACAGCTAGTACATATAACCAGTACATATAACTAGTACATACACCTAGTACATACAACTAGTAAATAGTACATACAACTTGTACATATAACTAGTACATACAAGTAGTACCTACAACTATATAATATTACCTGTAATAGTACCTACAACTATTTAATATTACCTATAATAGTATCTACAACTAGTTCATACAACTAGTTCATACAACTAGTACATAAAAGTGCATAAAACTAGTTAAGACAACTAGCACAAACAACTACTACATAATTGGTACATACAACTAGGACATACAACTAGTACATACAATCAGTACAAACAACTATTACATAAACCTGTACATACAACTTTTACCTACAACTGGTAAATAAACCTAGTACTAGTACATACAACTAGTCCATACACCTAGTAAATATAACTAGTTCCTGCAACTAACAAATATAACCAGTACATACAACTAATACATTCAGCTAGTCCATAAAACTAGTTCATACAACTAGAACGTACGTTTAGGATCTTCAACGTGTTTATGAAACTATTACTAGTACATACAACTAGTAAATTACTTACAATCAGTTCATACAACTAGTTCATGCAAATAGTACATACACCTAGTACCTACGGTCTGAACATACAACTAATTTTGAGAACATACAAGTCATACAAACAACTAGTAACGAGTACATAAAAACTATTCCATTCAACTAATACATACAACTAGCACATTCTAATAGTAGATACAACTAGTACATACATATAGTACTGACAAATATTAAATATTATATTCAACTGATACATAAAACTAGAACATAAAACTAGTACATAAACTAGTACAATTCTAGTACATACATCTATAGTAAATACAACTAGTACATACAACTAGTACAATTCTAGTACATACATCTATAGTAAATACAACTAGTACATACAACTAGTACATTCACCTAGTACATACAACTAGTCCAATAACTAGTACATATAATACATACAACAAGTACATATAACTAGAAAATACAACTAGTGCACACAACTAGTACCTACCGAGTATAACTAGTACTAGAACGTACTAAATAAAACATAGTACATTCAAGTACTATATATAACTTGTACAAACAACAAGTACACAAACTGGTATTGCGTACATACAACTAGTACATATAACTAGTACAAACAATTAGAACATACAACTAGTAAATACAAATAGTACATGCAACTAGTACAAACAACTACTAAATATAACTTGTAAAAACAACTAGTACACAAACTAGTATCGAGTACATACAACTAGTACATATAACTAGTACAAACAATTAGAACATACAACTAGTACATACAACTGTACCATACAACTAGTACATACTATATATTATATTAGGTTTATGACCTCCTCGTCCGCCAGCCTCAATCCTCAGACTAGTCAAGCCCCACCCACCCCTTGACCCATCCAGTCACACACTTTCACTATTTATTCCTTACTTACTGCACTGTTTGTTTTATCTTACTGCATAAAATATACCTCACGTGACCACCCACACTCCCAGCTTCCCGCCCATTATTTTCCCGCCCACAGCCATCTCACCTGCCCCTCCCCCTACCGATATATAAGTCACCATGCCCTGTAATCTTACTACCACTGATGAAGACCCGAGATTGGGTCGAAACGTTTGGTAATCATTGACAAGCGACATCTGTCCCAATCCCTTGGCTAGTGCAGTTCCAGATTCTGAAGCATGAATACACCTAGCCACACAGAGATCTTCAAAGTAATACAATTAGTTCTATAATTAGTACATAGAACTAGTACATATATATAGCCATTACAAACAATTAGTTCATAGTACTTGTAAATATAACTGGTACACATCTAGTACATATACCTAGTACATACAACTAGTACATTCAATTAGAACAAATACATAGAACATACACACATAACTAGAACATATAAATAGTACATATAACTAGTACATTCAACTAGAACATAAAACTAGCACAAACAATTAGTACTTACAACTAGTAACTAACAAAAACAACTAGTACATAACTAGTACACACATCTAGTACATACAACGAGTACACACAATTAGTACATACAAATATTACATTCAGCTAGTAAATTCAACTAGTACCTACAACTAGTACATACAACTATTACCTACAACTAGTAAATATAACCAATACTAGTACATATAACTAGTACATACAACTAGTACACACAACTAGCTACGAGTGCATACAACCAGTACATACAACTAGCTACAAATACATACAACTTGTACCTAAAACTAGTATATACAACTACTTCATAAAACAAGTCCATAAACAGGTAACTAGTACATATAAACAGTATACACACCTAGAACATAAACTAGAACATACAATTAGTATATTGAACTATTATATACAACTAGAACCTATTTAGTGTCTAGTACAACTAGTACTAGAACCCACAACTAGTACCTACAACTAGTACATACAACAACTATCGAGTACATAAAACTAGTACTTACAACTAGTACTTACAACAAGTATCGAGTGCATACAACTAGTACATACAACTAGTCCATACAACTAGTACATACAACTAGTACCTACCTAGTACCTAGTATAACTGATACCAGAGCGTACAACTAGTAATTACAACTAGTACATACAGCTAGTACTTACAACCAGTACATTCAACGCGTATATATAAATAGTGCCTACAACTAGTACATGCAACTAGTACATACAACTAGTACATACAACTAGTACATTCAACTAGTACACACAACTAGTACATATTACTAGTAAACACAACTGCTACATAAAACTAATTCATACACGGGTAACTAGTACATATAAATAGTGTATGCAACTAGAACATAAACTAGAACATACAACTAGTACATTGAACTAGTACATACAACTAGAACCCACGTAGTACCTAGTACAATGAGTACTAGAACCTACAACTAGTACTTACAACTAGTACATATAAATAGTGTATACAACTAGTACATGCAACTAGGACATAAAAGTAATATATGCAACTAGTACACACAACCAGTGCATACAACTAGTACATACAACTAGAAACTAGTACATGCAACTAAACTAGTACATAAAAAGAGTTCATAAAACTCAAACATACAACTAGTACGAACAACAAGACATTAGTACAAACAACTAGTACATTCATCTAGTACATACAACTAGTCGATACAACTAGTTCCTACAACTAGTTCCTACATTGTACTTAGTATAACTAGTTCTAGAACGTACAACTAGTACCTACAACTAGTACATACCACTAGTTATTACAACTAGTACATACTACTAGTACATATAAATAGTGCATACCACTAGTACATGCAACTAGTACATACAACTAGTACATACAACTAGTACATACAACTAGTACATATAAGCGGTTCATGCAACTACTAAATATAACTCGTACAAACAACTAGTACACAAATTAGTATCGAGTACATATAACTAGTACATATAACTAGTACAAACAATTAGAACATACAACTAGTACATACAATTGGAACATAAAACTAGTACATACAACTAGTACATACAACTAAAACGTAAAACTAGTACATATAACTAGTACGCACAATTCGTACACACAACTAGTATAGAGTACATACAACTAGTCCATACAAGTAGTACTTACCACTAGTTATTACAACTAGTACATACTATTAGTACGTATTAATAGTGCATACAACTAGTACATGCAACTAGTACATACAGCTAGTACATACAACTGGAACATACAACTAGCACATACAACTAAAAAATACAACTAGTACATATAACTTGTACATACAACTAGATGCTAGTACATACAACTAGTACATACAACTAGTCCATATAACTAGTCCATACAACTAGTACATACTACTAAGACCTAATTATTACATAGTTCAACTATACTAGAACCTACAATTAGTACATAAAACTAGTACATACAACTAGTGCATACAACTAATAGATTCAACTGCGACATAAACTAGTACGTATAACTAGTGCATACAATTAGTGCATATAACTAGTAAATATTACTAGTACTAGTCCATACAACTGGTACACACAAGTAGCACATACAATTAGTTCTATAATTAGTATATAGGAGTAGTACATAAAACGGGTACATAAAAGTAGAACATACAAATTGTACATATAACAGGTACGTAGCCATTACATACAATTAGTTCATAAAACTTGTAAATATAACTGGTACACATCTAGTACATATACCTAGTATATACAACTAGTACATTCAATTAGTAAATTTAAATAGAACATACACATATAACTAGAACATATACAGAGATCATAAAACTAGTACATTCAACTAGAACATAAAACTAGCACAAACAACTAGTACTTACAACATAGATATACGACTCCTTTAATGGATTGGAAACGGCATCACGTGACGCAAGCGAGGGTTGTTACGCTTCCGGATTTTAGTATTGGAGGTGTGAAGATGGCCGAGAAACCGATCGAGAAACAACCGAGTGATTTTACCGTAGTCAGACAAGCTTTATCGTTCGTTTTAGACAGCGTACATTCTCTGGATATATCGCAGGTGCGTAACACGTTCATTAATAAACCCATTTCACATACAGGGTCCAATAGTAGGCAAAACGTCGTTCTCGAGAAAGACGTTTTGCGAATTCTCTTTTAGTTGGAACGACCTAAGCCATTCAAACATCTCTAAGTTAAAACGAAAGTCTAGATCTTACACACGAAAAGATTACAGAAAAGTTAATAGTGTACTAATTTCCCTTCCATTCACCCACAGCCTCCAGGTTTTATTCACTGTGTGCACAGCCAATAGAACTTGTACTGTGCAAGGAATGAGGGATGGGTCATTGGCCATGGTTGATACTGAGAAAGACATTTTCCAAAAGAAATTATGGTGATCTACTGTTTGGCTGTACCATTTCCCTTCATTGCTGACTGATGTGGATGGCTGTACATCAACATTTTGGGGTGATGGTTGATTCAATGCATTGTTGGCTTCTGTCTCTAAGACTACAGGAGATGTCACTTCATTGATCAGCCTTTCTTCTTCTTCCCCTTTCCTGCCCTTCCTTTCTTGATTTTTCCTACTATGCAGTCCAACCTTTCTAGGCATTATGCACTAGTCATATAAAGATACATTGACCTTATAATACCTGCTCTTTAATCAAGAATTTACGCATTAATCACTTTTGTGTTACTAATTTAAACAGAATATCTTTTTCTTATTATTCAAGTGAGAGATACATTGTAATGGTGAGTCCAGAGATTAACTCTCCCTTAATAGATTCACATCGAAAGACTTTACGTTTACCGTTATAAGAGTCAGATATAGGTACACAAAATTTGCTCGACAAGTTACCATCTGCAGCGTTTTTCTTAAGTTTGCTAAAAGGATGGCCTATTTTAACTAGTGGAGTCCGTGTAGCACATGTAGATATTCTTAGGGATATGCTATATTCATTAAAGAATTATGTAGTGCTACTACTACAGGTACACAAATGATTTACGTGCGTTACTAACCTTCTTTTCGCTTCTTCACAAGATCCGTTGCGAACGATTTCCGTATATATCGATATATTACGATACTTAGCAACATAGCCTTTCAATCGATACCTTGTGAAGCGTCAGGTTAAAATTTATATAAAGCCTATACGCGTCACGTGATGCCGTTTCCAATCCATTAAAGGAGTCGTATATCTATGCTTACAACTAGTAACTAGTAAAAACAACTAGTACATAACTAGTACTTAAGACTAGTTTTTACAACAAGTACGCACAATTAGTACATACAAATATTACATTCAGCTAGTAAATTCAACTAGTACCTACAACTAGTACGTACAACTATTACCTACAACTAGTAAATAAAACCAGTACTAGTACATATAACTAGTACATACAACTAGTACATACAATTAGCTACGAGTACATTCAACCAGTACACACAACTAACTACGAGTACATACAATTTGTACCTAAAACTAGTATATCCAACTACTTCATAAAACTAGTACATAGAATGATTACTTACAACTAGTAAATACATCTACTACATACAACTAGTACATAAAACTAGTCCTACAAATAGTACATACAACGAGTGCATACTACTAGTACACAAAACTAGTTCATATAACTAGAACATACAACTAGTACATAAATATATTACATACAACTAGCACATAGGTCCTAGTTCCATGTACTAGTTGTATGTACTAGTTGTATGTGGTTATATGAACTAGTTGTATGTGATGATTGTGTGTAATTGTATGTTCTAGTTATATTTACTAGTTGTAGTTACTAGTTGTATGTACTAGTAACTAGTTATATGTACTAATTCTATGTACTAGTTCTATGTACTAGTTTAATGTACTAGTTGTATGTAGAAGTTGTATGTACTAGTTGTAAGTATTAGTAACTATCTGTATGTACTAGTTGTATGTACTAGCTGTATGTACTAGTTGTATGTACTAGTTATATGTTCTAGTTGTATGTAGTAGTTGTATGTACTAGTTGTATGTAGTAGATGTATGCACTAGTAACTGTCTGTGTGAACTAATTGTTTGTTCTAGTTATATGTACTAGTTGTATATATGTACTAGTTTTAGGTACTAGATACTAGTTGTATATACTAGTTGTGAGTACTAGTTATATATACTAATTGTATTTACTGATTGTGTGTAATTGTTGTATGTACTACTTATATTTACTCGTAACTAGTCGTAAGTACTAGTTATATGTACCAGTTGTATGTACTAGTTGTATGTAGTTATATGTACTATTTGTATGTACTAGTTGTGTGTAATTGAGTGTATTAGTTATATTTACTAGTTGTAGTTACTAGTTTTATGTACTGGTTATATGTACTAGTTGTATGTACTAATAAATAGATGTATGTACTAGTTGTATGTACTAGTTGCATTTACTAGTTGTATGTACTAGTTGTATGCACTAGTTGTATGTACTAATTGTATGTACTAGCTGAATGTACTAGTTGTATGTACTGGTTGAACGAACTCCTTACTAGTTGTATGTTATAGCTGTAAGTACTAGGACCACTTTACTAGTCGGAGGTTCTAGTTGTATGTACTCAAGTCTAAGTAGTAGTTGCATGTTCTAATTGTATGTACTTAATATATGGACTAGTAATATGTATATAGTCATATATATGTACTAGTTATATATACTGGTTTTATATACTAGTAGTATGTACTAGTTCTTTGCACTAGTAAATAGTTGATATACAAGTCATATGTACTAGCTGTATGTACTAGTATTCTGTACTAGCTGTATGTACTAATTGTATGTTCTAGTTGTATGTACTAGTAATTTGTAGTATGTACTAATTATATGTACTAGTTGTATGTACTAGTTGTATGTACCAGGTGTATGTACTAGTAAAAATCTGAATTTACTAGTTGTATGTACTAGTTGTATGTAGTTATATGTACTAGTTGTATGTAGTAGTTGTGTGTAATTGTTGTACGTACTAGTTATATTTATTAGTTGTAGTGACTAGTTGTACGTACTAGTTGTAAGTACAAGTAACTAGGTGTATGTACTAGTCGTATGCACTAGTTCTATGTACTGGTTTTATGTACTAGTTGCATGACGAAGTTGTATGTACAAGTTATATGTACAAGTAATCATCTGTTTGTACTAGTTATCTGTACTAGTTGTATGTACTAGTTGTGTGTAATTATTGTACGTACTAGTTATATTTACTACTTGTAGTTACTAGTTTTATGTACTAGTTGTATTTACTAGTTGTATGTACTACTAGTTGTATGTTCTAATTGTATGAAAAATCTAAGATACCATTTTCCTACATGCCATGCCTATTCTGTAAAAGAGCCTATAGGGGAACTAAACCTGAAGAGAGCTTTGGATGAAGATACAGGAGTCTTTTCTTCCTTCTTTTCCCTTCTTTCATCTTCTTCTTCACTGGGTAAGACAGCCGTTTCTTGGAATTCCACCTTTTATCAGTGATCCTGAGTCTTTATCTTTTCTTTATCTTGATCTTCTGTGAATCTTTGGCTCTCTATGCTAAATCTAGGGGCCTTATATACACTAATTTGGCGCCAAAAGTTAAATAAGGTGTTAATTAAGACACATGATGAAATTTAATTTTATGAAAGGAATGTAAGTCAAATTAAATTTTATGAATTTAATCTATTAGTAATCTTGCTTGTACAGGTAAAACAGATTCAGCATAACCATAGACACAAGTAGGACATATTACATAAGTCTATCCTTAGGTCTTACAGTAGTAACATTCCTTTGGAGGTGGGGTAACAAAATATGGGGTAACACAAAACAGTCCTTAAGCATACTAGCTACTATATAGTTGTATGTACCAGCTGTATGTACTAATTATATGTTCTACTTGTATGTACTAGGTGTATGGACTAATAACAATCTGTATTTACGAGTTGTACGTACTAGTTATATTTACTAGTTGTAGTTACTAGTTGTAGTTACTTGTTTTATGTACTAGTTGAATGTTCTGGTAACAAGATGTATGTACTAGTTGTATGTACTAGCTGTATGTCCTAATTGTATGTACTAGTTGTATGTACTAGTTGTACGTACTTGTTGCAGTACTAGTTGTATGTTCTAGTTGTCTGTACTCGTTGTATGTAGTTGTTGTATGCACTAGCTGTATGTACTAATTGTATGAACTAGTATGTAATTTTATGTACTAGTTGTATGAACTAGTTGAATGTACTAGCTAAATGTACTAGTAACAAACCTTATTTACTAGTTGTATTTACTAGTCAAATGTAGTTATATGTACTAGTTATTTGTGCTAGTTGTGTGAAATTGTTGTACGTACTAGTTATATTTACTAGTGATAGTTACTAATTGTATGTACTAGTTTTATGTACTAGTTTTTTGTAATTATATGTACTAGTTGTGTGTACAAGTTGTGTGTAATTGATGTACATACTACTTATTTTTACTAGTTGTAGTTACTAGTTGTATGAACTAATTGTATGTACTAGTTATATGTACTAGTTGTATGTACTAGTTGAATGTACTTGTTGTATGTACTAGTTGTGTGTACTTGTTATATGTAGTAGTTGTGTGTACTAGCTGTGTGTACTAATTGTAGGTACTAATTGTATGTAATAGCATGTAGTTTTATGTACTAGTTGTATGTTCTAGTTGTATGTACTAGGTGTATGTACTAGTAACAATCTGTATTTAGTAGTTGTATTTACTAGTTGTATGTACTAGTTTTATGTACTAGTTTTCTGTAGTAGTTGTGTGTAATTGTTGTACGTACTAGTTATATTTACTAGTTGTAGTTACTCGTTGTATGTATTAGTTTTATGTACTAGTTGTATGTACTAGTTGTGTGTAATTTTTGTACATACTAGTTATATTTACTAGTTGTAGTTACCAGTTTTATGTACTAGTTATCTGTACTAGTTGTATGTCCTAGCTGTATGTACTAGTTTTATGTACTAATTATATGTACTTGTTGTTTGTACTAGTAAGTAGTTGCATTTACTAGTTATATGTACCGGTTCTATGTACTAGTAGAATGTACTAGTTGTATGTACTAATTGTATGTACTAATTGTATGTACTAGTTGTATGTACTAATTGTGTGTACTAGTTGTGTGTGCTAGTTGTATGTGCTAGTTGCATGTACTAGGTGTATGTACTAGTTGTATATAGTAGTTGTAGGCACTAGCTGTGCGTAATTGTTGAACGTAGTAGTTATATTTACTTGTTGTAGTTACTAGCTGTAAGTACTAGTTTTATGTACTAGTTGTATGCACTAATAACTAGTTGTATGTACTAGGTGTATGTATTAGTTCTATGTATTAGTTGTATGTACTAGCTGTATGTACTTATTGTGTGTAATTGTTGTACATACTAGTTATATTTACTAGTTGTAGTTACTAGTTACAAGTTTTATGTACTAGTTGTATGTTCTAATAACAAGATGTATGTTCTAGTTGCATGTACTAATTGTATGTATTAGTTGTATGTACTAGTTGTATGTACTAGTTGAATGTACTTGTTGTATGTACTAGTTGTGTGTACTTGTTGTATGTAGTAGTTGTGTGTACTAGCTGTGTGTACTAATTGTAGGTACTAATTGTATGTAATGGCATGTAGTTTTATGTACTAGTTGTATGTTCTAGTTGTATGTACTAGTTGTATTTACTAGTTGTATGTACTAGTTGAATGTACTTGTTGTATGTACTAGTTGTGTGTACTTGTTGTATGTAGTAGTTGTGTGTACTAGCTGTGTGTACTAATTGTAGGTACTAATTGTATGTAATAGCATGTAGTTTTATGTACTAGTTGTATGTTCTAGTTGTATGTACTAGGTGTATGTACTAGTAACAATCTGTATTTACTAGTTGTATTTACTAGTTGTATGTACTAGTTTTATGTACTAGTTGTATGTAGTTATATATAGTAGTTGTATGTAGTAGTTGCGTGTAATTGTTGTACATACTAGCTATATTTACTAGTTGTAGTTACTAGTTGTATGTACTAGTTTTATGTATTAGTTGTATGTACTAGTAACTAGTTATATGTACTAGTTCTATGTACTAGTTCTATGTACTAGTTTAATGTACTAGTTGTATGTAGAAGTTGTATGTACTAGTTGTAAGTATTAGTAACTATCTGTATGTACTGGTTGTATGTACTAGTTGTTTGAATTAGTTGTATGTACTAATTGCATGTACTAGTTTTATGTACTAGTACGTAGTTGCATGTATTAGTTATATGAACTTATTGTATGAACTAGTTGTAGTTACTAGTTGTATGTACTAGTTTTATGTACTAGTTGTATGTACTAGTAACTAGATGTATATATGTTCTATTTGTATGTAATAGTATTAGGTTCTTTATAGAACTAGTTATAATGGGTACTAGGTAAGTACAAGTTGTAGGTACTACCTGTTTCAACAATGTGTACGTACTAATTTCATGTACTATTTGTATGTACTAATTATATACACTAATTATTTGTTCTAGGTGTCTGTACTACTTGTATGTACTTGTTATGTGCAAATTGCATGTACTAGTTGTATGTACTAGTAAGTAGTTGCATGTACTAGTTATGTGTACTAGTTGTATGTACTAGGTGTATGTACTAGTAACAATCTGTATTTACTAGTTGTATGAACTAATTGTATGTACCAGGTGTATGTAGTAGTAAGTAGCTGCATGTACTAGTTATATGTACTAGTTGTATGTACTAATTGTACGCACTAATTTTATGTACTAGTTGTATGTACTAGTTGTATGTACTAGCTATGTACCACTTGCATGCACTAGTTGTATGTAGTAGTTGTAAGTACTATATATATGTACTAGTTATATGTGTATGTACTAGTTTTATGTAGTAGTTGTGTGTATTAGTTTTATGTAATTGGTGTATGTACTCATTGTATGTACTAGTGTTTTGAACTAGTACTAGTTGTATTAACTAATTGTTGGTACTAGTTGTGTGTACTAGTTGTATGTGGTCATTATGAACCAATTGTATGTACTAGTTGTATGTATTAGCTATGTTCTAATTGTATCTACTAGTGGTATGTAGTATTTTTATGTAATAATTGTAAGTACTAGTTGTGCATACTAGTCTTATGTACTAGGTGTGTGTACTATATATATGTACTAATTTTATGCGTAAGTACTGATTATATGTAATAATTTTGTGTAATTGTTGTATATACTAGTTGTGTGTACTAGTTGTATGTACTACTTGTGTGTACTAGTTTTATGTACTAGTTGTATGTACTAGTTGTATGTACTAGTTCTATGTACTAGTTGCTAGTTGAAGGTAGTAGTTTTATGTTCTCATTCTTTGAACTAGTTCTATATAATTTTTGTAGTTCTAGTTGTATGAACTAGTTGTATTTACTAGTTGTATGTATAGGCGTGGGAATCGGAGGCTGTGGTTCCGAGCTGACAAGAGGATGGGTATTGTCCAGTTCAACCCCCCGACGGAGCAGGGTGCTTAGCCCCTCATGTGGCATCCTGTGGCTAAATCAGCCTCCCTTTCAGTATGGGCTAACCCCCTGTCTGGCAGCTACACTGGGTTACGTTACATCATGAGAATAACAATTTTCAAGACAGGCTGTGGCCTAGGTGCACCAGTGGTGAAGAAAACCCTGGGTCAACCAGAATAGGCGATTCCACTGGTGCCTCACAGGTAGATGTACCTGAATGTAATAACCCTTCTTCGGTCCCCGTGACGGGCCAACCAGCCCTATGGACCGAGGAAATGGTTAGGGCACTAATTGATTGCTTTGAGCGATCTGAACCCAAAAGAGGTGGCTATCAGAAGCGTTTAGAGCGGGAATGGCTGAGCAAATACCCACATTTGCCTCAGACCGGTCGAACCCTTGCCTTCCAAGCCAAAAGGAGCTTGGTAGGAGATGGAGTACTGCAAGTAACTGGTAGCCGAGATTCAGATTTGGTTAATGATGCACCGCAAGGTGCCTCTAGAAGGAGAAGGATCCAAGGGGTGATCTGGAACCTTCAGAGGGATAATATCCTCATGGAGCTCTACCGAGAAAGTAAGCCCATGGAAAAGGGGTATGCCGAGCGGTTGTACCAGGCTTGGAATGCTGCAATGCCAGACCATAAAACCACAAAGGTAGCACTAACTACAAGACTTAGTAGAATCCGAAGAGGTCAAGGTCTCTCGAGACTAAACCTTGTGGATCCTAACTCTTGTGGTGTAGCCACCCTAACTGGGACTGTGGAGGAAGGTGTGGGAGCCCAGGGACAGGGGGAGCTTCACCAAGTTCAGGCTGGGACTGAACAAAATGGTGAGCTGCCTGAAGTCCCTGTTGAAATTCCTACACATGATCATCCCAGTCCCAGGACAAGTGGCAATGATCATCTGATACAACTTTTAGGCAAAGCAAAAGATGCCTGTCTCCGAAAGAAACCTGGAGATTTCTCTGGTAGAAAACCCTGTGGGGGGCGCGGTTCAACCATGTTGATACGGCACTGCTCCAGGATGCCAATGATTGGGTGGAGAAAGAGTGGCAGGAAGGCCCTAGGTCGGCCTGGCACCTGAACTGCCTGGTCTACTCTGTTGTTATGGCTGTGAAGGGAAAAACAACCAACCAATCGCAGCCATGCAACCAGGGAAGGAAATCGGATAATCAGAAGGGTAGTAAGAGACAGGAAGGTCACATAAGTGACAGGAAGGCCAAGGGCCTTAGGTTTAGAAGACTGCTTGCCTGGTTGGATGTAGAAATAGTGCGTCAACAGAATAATAATCCTATGACCAAACGCCAGAAAGTACTCCGAAGAAAGCTTAAGAGGGAGTTCCATTCATTAAACCTGAAGGTGCTGATCAGAGCTCGGGAACAGACACTGGGGAAACTCAGGGTCTGGACCCTACAAGAGCGAAGATTGGCTGAACGCAGGAAATTCCAGGAACAAAACCACCTTTGGAATACCCAAAGGAAGTTCCGGATGAATGGCACTGTTCCAACCTCCAATGAAGCTCCCTCAATTGAGGTAGTAAGGGACTTTTGGACAAAGATTGTAGGTACTGTTAGTAAGGTCAACAAAGACGACCCAGGGGTGAAAGAATGGCTTAAGGAAACCAAAAATAGGGTAGGTAGAACCTCCTCTGAAGGTCCCGATAGCATTGATGAGACCAAACTGAGGAAGGCCTTGAAAAAGGGAAAAAGCTGGTCTTCCCCTGGGCAGGATGGCATCCACACTTTTTGGTGGAAAGCACTCCCCTCTGCACAGTCTGCCTTGGCAGATGTACTACGGAGGGTGGTGAGCGGAGATCTGTCAGTCCCAGACTGGCTTACAAGGGGTCGCACTCTACTCATCCCCAAAAAGGGTGACCCGAAAAGTGTAGCCAACTACCGACCTATTGCGTGTCTCAACACAATGTACAAGGCTGTCACAGCATACATTGCGTCAGAACTACTCACTTACACCTACACTAATGATCTTTTGCCTGTGGCCGAAAGGGCCATGAGGAAAGGGAGGTGGGGCTGTGTGGACTGTCTACTGCTGGATCAATCAATCGGTCTAGATGCCAAAATTATGGGCAAGCCACTTAGTGTGGCATGGATCGATTATGAGAAGGCATATGACAGAGTCCCTCACAAGTGGGTGATGAAGGTGCTAAAAACCATCAAGTGCCCAAGTTGGATCCGGAGGTCTATAGAGCTCTTCTCCAAACACTGGGCTACTGTGTTTGAGTTGTGGACTGCAGGGAAGATGGTTAGGAGAACCCCTGTTAAATACAATAGGGGACTCTTCCAAGGAGACTCCTTATCGCCACTCCTCTTTTGTCTGGCCATAGCTCCCATATCCCAAGTTCTTAACAGAACCAAGGGATATACCCTCTGGCATGATGGGGAAAGGAACACCATGTCACACTTGTTGTACATGGATTACCTTAAGATATATGCTGGAGGGCCTGATAAACTCAGGGAAGCCATGGAATGTGTGGAGAAAACCTCAAATGCCATTGGCATGAGATTTGGAGTGAGAAAGTGTGGAACAGCTCACATGCAAAAAGGGAAAGTTCTGGCTGGCCCAGACAACCCTGAACGCAGTGAAGAATCCATAAGGAGCCTTGAAAAAGGTACTACCTATAAGTACCTAGGGCTAGAACAACTGTTTGAGGTAGATGACAGCAAGGTCAAAGCTTGCTTGATCAACGAATTGAGGAGGAGACTCCACAAAGTGTGGGGCTCTCACCTTAATGGTAAGAATGCTGCAGAAGCCTCTAACATGTTGTGTGCCTCTCTATTGAGATACTCTTACCCAGTTTTGAAGTGGACTCAAAGTGAGCTTCCAAAACTGGACCGAATGGTGAGAAAGATCATGAGAAAGTACCAGTGTCATCACTATAACTCTGCCATTGAAAGAGTGAATTTGCCTCGCTCTCAAGGTGGTAGAGAGCTCTGTAGTTTTCCTTTGGATCACGAAAGGGCTGTTGTGAATCTGGCAAGATACCTCCACACTGCCAATGATCCACTCATAGCTGTTGTGGTTAAACACCAAAAGTGGCTGGAGTGCTCAAAGCAGAGGAGGACTGTCTTGAAAGAAGCCAGATTGATACTGAGAAGCCACGGAATAGAACTAGAACCGGAAATGTGGCTGCAGACAGATCCCTCACAAAATAGTGTAAGAGAATGGAGGAGAGTGGCACCTGAGTTCCGGGAGGCTCAGACTGAAAGGTTAAAAAGTAACCTAGCCGAAAAGTCTCACCAGGGCTCATACAACAGACAAGTCACAAATGGGGAGTCTTATGTGTGGCTTTCTGAGGGGAGACTCATACTTCAAACTGAGGCTCTGATTCTCGCAGCCCAAGATGATGTGCTGCACACTAGGTGGTACCAAAATAGGATTCTGAAGAATTCTAGCCTCCTAATGTGCAGAGAATGTGGCAAGGCTATGGAAACAGTCAAACACATACTAAACATGTGTGAGACCAAGGGATTTTCTCTCTACAAAGACAGACATGACCGGGCAATACAGATAGTGTTGTGGAGACTGTTGAAAGAATATGGATTCAAGCAGGAAGAGCCCTGGTACAAACTAGAAGCGAAACCAGTCTATGAGAATAGGGCTGTCAAAATCTTGTGGGATCCTAGTATCCCTACAGATGATGAAATGACAGAAAGAAGACCAGACTTAGTTGTTGAGGATCGGCTATGTAAGTCCATCTTCATTATTGAGATGTCAGTTCCTACTGACAGTAATATTAATGGAAGATGGCAAGAGAAGTTCCAAAAGTACCAGAAGCTGGCGGCTGATATGAGGAAACAATTTAGGGGCTACCGAATTAAGGTAGTCCCGATGATAATTGGTGCTTTGGGGAGAGTGGACACGCTCTTGGAAGACCTAAGTGGAATTCCAAAGCTGTCAATAAGTGCAGTAGAAGTGATGAGAGCGATGCAGAGAACTGTTCTCTGCTCGGCTGTAAGGATATTGAGGCGACATCTATCTGTTGAGGGATTGGGGCCTGGACGATAAGTAGTCCTGTCCCAGTCCTTGCCTGTCGACCTCTGGAAAGTAGTGGTGGATTTGTGTATGGAGGTTCTCCCTCCTATTATGACGGTCAACTTTGGCCCGAAGTGCACCTGTCTGCTGCTGCCGGAAGGAGGCAAAGCCGAGGCTTCTGGCTAAAAACCCAAAGAAAGGAAAACATAACTGACTGAGGGTTGTCCAAGCCAGATACTCCTTGCCTTAGTAAACTAAGGCAAGAAGTAACAAGGTTCTCCATTAAGGCTTTTGTTTCTAAAGTAGGTATAGTTGTATGTCGTGGGAATTGGAGGCCGTGGTTCCGAGCTGACAAGAGGATGGGTATTGTCCAGTTCAACCCCCCGACAGAGCATGGTGCTTAGCCCTTCATGTGGCATCCTGTGGCTAAATCAGCCTTCCTTCCAGTATGGGCTAACCCCCCGTCTGGGAGCTTCACTGGGTTACGTTACGTCACAAGAATTAAAATTAGGCCTAGGTGCACCAGTGGTGAAGAAAACCCTGGGTCAAACAGAATAGGTGATTCCACTGGTGCCTCGCAGGTAGATGTACCTGAATGTAATAGCCTTTCTTCAGTCCCCATGATGGGCCAACCATCCCTATGGACCGAGGACATGGTTAGGGCACTAATTTATTGCTATGAGCGATCTGAACCCAAAAGAGGTGGCTATCAGAAGCGTTTAGAGCAGGAATGGCTGAGCAAAGACCCACATTTGCCTCAGACCAGTCGAACCCTTGCCTTCCAAGCCAAAAGGAACTTGGTAGGAGATGGAGTACTGCAAGTAACTGGTAGCCGAGATTTAGATTTGGTTAATGATGCACCGCAAGGTGCCTCTAGAAGGAGAAGGATCCAAGGGGTGATCTGGAACCTTCAGAGGAGTAATATCCTCATGGAGCTCTACCGAGAAAGTAAGCCCATGGAAAAGGGGTATGCCGAGCGGTTGTACTGGGCTTGGAATGCTAAAATGCCAGACCATAAAACGACAAAGGTAGCGCTAACTATGAGAATTAGTATAATCCAAAGAAGTCAAGGTCTCTCGAGACTAAACCTTGTGGAACCCGACTCTCCTGGTTTAGCCACCCTAACTGAGACTGTGGAGGAAGGTGTGGGAGCCCAGGGAGAGGGGGAGTTTAACCAAGTTCAGGCTGTGACTGAACAAATGGTGAGCCTCCTGCAGCCCCTGCTGAAACTCCTACAAATCATCATCCTAGTCCCAGGACAAGTGGCAATGATCATCTGATGCAACTTTTAGGCAAAGCAAAAGATGCCTGTCTCCGAAAGAAGCCTGGAGATTTCTCTGGTAGAAAACCCTGTGGGGCGGTGCGGTTCAACCATGTTGATACGGCACTGCTTCAGGAGGCCAATGATTGGCTGGAGAAAGAGTGGCAGGAAGGCCCTAGGTCGGCCTGGCACCTGAACTGCCTGGTCTACTCTGTTGCTATGGTTGTGAGGGGAAAAACAACCTACGAATCGCAGCCATGCAACCAGGGAAGGAAATCAGATAATCTGAAGGGAAGTAAGAGACAGGAAGGTCATAAAAGTGACAGGAAGGCCAAGGGCCTTAGGTTTAGAAGATTGCTTGCCCGGTTGATGTGGAAATAGCGCCTCAACAGAATGATAATCCTATGACCAAATGCCAGAAAGTACTCTGAAGAAAGCTTAGGAGGGAGTTCCATTCATTAAACCTGAATGTGCCGATCAGAGCTCGAGACAAGACACTGGGGAAACTCAGGGTCTGGACCCTACAAGAGCGAAGATCGGTTGAACGCAGGAAATTCCAGGAACAAAACCACCTTTGGAATACCCAAAGGAAGTTCAAGATGAATGGCAATGTTCCAACCTCCAATGAAGCTCCCTCAATTGAGGTAGTAAGAGACTTTTGGACAAAGATTGTAGGTACTGTTGGTAAGGTCAACAAAAACGACCCAGGGGAGAAAGAATGGCTAAAGGAAACCAAAAAGAGGGTAGGTAGAACCCCCTCTGAAGGTCCCGATAGCATTGATGAGACCAAACTGAGGAAAGCCTTGAAAAAGGCAAAAAGCTGGTCAGCCCATGGGCAGGATGGCATTCACATTTTTTGGTGGAAAGCACTCCCCTCTGCACAGTCTGCCTTGGCAGATGTACTACGGAGGGTGGTGAGTGGACATCTGTCAGTCCCAGACTGGCTTACAAGGGGTCGCAATCTACTCATCCCCACAAAAGTGACCCGAAAAGTGCAGCCAACTACCGACCTATTGCGTGTCTCAACACAATGTACAAGGCTGGCACAGCATACATTGCATCACAACTACTCACTCACACCTACACTATTGATCTTTTGCTTATGGCCCAAAGGGCTATGAAAAAAGGGAGGTTGGGTTGTGTGGACTGTCTACTGCTGGATCAATCAATCGATCTAGATGCCAAAATTATGGGCAAGCCGCTTAGTGTGGCATGGATTGATTATGAGAAGGCATATGACAGAGTCCCTCACAAGTGGGTGATGAAGGTGCTAAAAACCATCAAGTGCCCAAGTTGGATCCAGAGGTCTATAGAGCTCTTCTCCAAACACTGGGCTACTGTGCTTGAGTTGTGGACTGCAGGGAAGGTGGTTAGGAGAACCCCTGTTAAATATAACAAGGGACTCTTCCAAGGAGACTCCTTATCGCCACTCCTCTTCTGTCTGGCCATAGCTCCCATATTCCAAGTTCTTAACAGAACCAAGGGATATACCCTCTGGCATAATGGGGAAAGGAACACCATGTCACACTTATTGTACATGGATGACCTTAAAATATATTCTGGAGGGCCTGATAAACTCAGGGAAGCCATGGAATGTGTGGAGAAAACCTCAAATGCCATTGGCATGAGGTTTGGAGTGAGAAAGTGTGGAACAGCTCACATGCAAAAAGGGAAAGTTCTGGCTGGCCCAGACAACCCTGAACGCAGTTAAGAACCCATAAGGAGCCTTCAAAAAGGTACTACTTATAAGTACCTAGGGCTAGAACAACAGTTTGAGGTAGATAACAGCAAGATCAAACTTGCTTGATCAACTAATAGAGGAGAAGACTCCACAAAGTGTGGGACTCTCACCTCAATGGTAAGAATGCTGCAGAAGCCTCTAACATGTTGTGTGCCTCTTTATTGAGATACTCTTACCCCGTTTTGAAGTGGACACAAAGTGAGCTTCTAAAACTAGACCGAATGGTGAGAAAGATCATGAGAAAGTACCAGTGTCATCACTATAACTCTGCCATTGAGAAGGTAAACTTGCCTCGCTCTCAAGGTGGCGCTAGTGGAACATGTCCATACTTCCGGAAATTTTCAAAAAAGTCGTTAACTAACACTCTTTTTTAATCTGCTCTATTTTACTTTAGAAACATCGTATCACTAAACAAATTATATAGATTTGAAGCGCTATTCTTTCTTAATAATTTGGCTACAAGAGCGTCACGATTGCAGGCTTAAAGGAGAAGGTTAGCGGCCGTAAGTGATAGGTGCCAAATCGCCAAAAATGTTTTATTTGACAGTGGAAAATACGAATATAGAATAGATGGTGACACCAATCTATGAAGGATAATGATATCTAACGATTGTATGTATACTCCTTTTAAATTCCCTTTACTTTTTGAATTATAATCGAAAACGTATTTTCGTACCTTTATCAGGCGCCTCTACTACTTCATATCTCAGTTAAACAAGGGAATATTCCAGGAGTATACATACAACTTTTAGGCTGTTACTTACTGAAGAGATTGATGTCAAAAAATGGTTAGATATACAATTCTCCACTGTCTAATAATCGGTTCGTTTTCCATTTGTCTCTTCTCCTTCGAGTAATGGTATTGTCACGTGATTATCAGCCGAAATTAGTGATATAGCTTAGCCATCATACAATGACGTCTTATGACGTTGCATATGCACCCAAATATTTGGTAACACGTTATACAAGAATTAGACTTCCGACGTTGATATGTCAAGTAAGGCTTCTCGGTAGCGATACAGTTTCCTTGATCGAAGTTTTTTGTTATTGTAAGAGGTAAGTGGAAACAGTAAACATATTGCATGTCTACCAATATCTACGTAATTATCAATGGCGAAAATGTATGAGCAATTAACGAAGTATAATCAAAAGAAAATAGAACGTTTCGGTCATGTAAGCCTTAATTCCTCAGCTATTATAATACGTTAATAATAGCTGAGGAATTAAGGCTTACGTGACCGAAACGTAAAAACGAAAACGAAAATTTTTTTTTGACTATTAACGTAGTATAATCAAAAGAAAAACGTTCTATTCTTCTTTTGATTATTAACGTAGTATAATCAAAAGCAAAATAGAACGTTTCGGTCACGTAGGCCTTTATTGGCCTTCCTCTGTCGTTGGCCTTCCTCCGCAATTGCTCATAAGTTTTCATAATTGATACTTTAACATCGAAAACGACTAGTGATGAATCGTGACGTTTCAGTGGCTGGTGCTCGGCTTCACGCGCAGGTCACATGCTAGCGACACTTCCGCCTGGAATGTGACACCTCTGAATGCGCTAATAGACGATTTACAAAAATCGGAAATTCGTAGACATGTTACACATGCGGGTAGAGGGCTCTGCAGTTTTCCTGTGGATCACGACAGGGTTGTTGTGAATCTGGCAAGATACCTCCATACTGCCAATCATCCACTCACAGCTGTTGTGGTTTAACACCAAAAGTGGCTGGAGTGCTCAAAGCAGAGGAGGACTGTCTTGAAAGAAGCCAGATTGATACTGAGAAGCCACGGAATAGAACTAGCACCGGAAATGGGGCTAAGGACAGATCCCTCACAAAATAGTGTAAGAGAATGGAGGAGAGTGGCACATGAGCTCCGGGAGGCTTAGACTAAAAGGTTAAAAAGTAACCTAGCCGAAAAGTCTCACCAGGGCTCATACCACAGACAGGTCACAAATAGGGAGTCTTATGTGTGGCTTTCTGAGGGGAGACTCAGACCTCAAACTGAGGCTCTGATTCTTGCATGATGTGCTGCACACTAGGTGGTACCAAAATAGGATTCTGAGGAATTCTAGCCTCCTAATATGCAGAGAATGTGGCAAGGCTATGGAAACAGTCAAACACAGACAAAACATGTGTGAGCCAAAGGGCTTTCCTCTCTACAAAGAGAGGCATGACCGGGCAATACTGATAGTATTGTGGAGATTGTTGAAAGAATATGGATTCAAGCAGGAAGAGCCCTGGTACAAACTAGAAGCAAAACCAGTCTATGAGAATAGGTCTGTCAAAATCTTGTGGGATTATAGCATCCCTAGAGATGAAGAAATAACAGAAAGAAGGCCAGACTTAGTGGTTGAGGATCGGCTATGTAAGTCCATCTTCATTATTGAGATGTCAGTTCCTACTGACAGCAATATTAATGGAAGATGGCAAGAGAAGTTCCGAAAGTACCAGAAGCTGGCGGCTGATATGAGGAAACAATTTAGGGGCTACCGAATTAAGGCAGTCTTGATGATAATTGGTGCTTTGGGGACAGTGGACACGCTCTGGGAAGACCTTAGGGGAATTCCAAAGCTGTCAAAAGATGTAGTAGAAGTGATGAGAGTGATGCAGAGAAGTGCTTTCTGCTCGGCTGTAAGGATATTGAGGCGACATCTATCTGTTGAGGGATTGGGGCCTGGACGATAAGTAGTCCTGTCCCATACCTTGCCTGTCGACCTCTGGAAAGTAGTGGTGGATTTGTATATGGAGGTACTCCCTCCTATTATGACGGTCAACTTTGGCCCCACGTGCACCTCTCTGCTGCTGCCGGAAGGAGGAAAAGCCGAGGCTTCTGGCTTAAAACCCAAAGAAAGGAAAACAAAACTGACTGAGGGTTGTCCAAGCGAGATACTCCTTGCCCTAGTAAACTAAGGCAAGAAGTAACAAGGTTCTCCATTAAGGCTTTTGTTTCTAAGTATATATATCTTAGTTTTTTGTACTAATTGTATGTACTATGTGTATATACTATTTGTATGTACTAGTACTAGCTATAGTTTTAAGTTTTGTGTACTAGTTGTATCGACTAGTTGTAGGTGCTAATTGTATACACTAGTTGTATGTATTAGTCTTATGTACTAGTTGTATGTACAAGTTGCATGTAGTAGTTGTATGTACTAGTTGTGTGTACTAGATTTAAATACTAGAACTAGTTAGTTGTAGGTACTAGTTATATTTTCTTGTTGTAGGTTTAAGTTGTATGTTCCAGTTGTGTGCACTAGTTGTTGCTTCTAGTTATATGTATATATTCTTTCTATGTACCAGTTGTATGTACCAGTTACTAGTTGTATATACTAGATATATGTACTAGTAACAATCTGTATTTACTAGTTGTATGTACTAGTTGTATGTACTAGTTGTATGTACTAGTTGTGTGTAGAAGTTGTATATACTAGTTGTTTGTACTAGTAAATATCTGTATATACTAGTTGTGTGTACTAGTTGTTTGTAGTTATATGTACTAGTTGTATGTGCTAGTTGTGAGTAATTGTTGTACGTACAAGCTATATTTACTAGTTGTAGTTACTAGTTGTATGTTCTAGTAACTAGTTGTATATACTAGATCTATGTACTAGTTCTATGTACTAGTTTTATGTACTAGTTGTATGTAGAAGTTGTATGTACTAGTTGCATATAAAAGTTGTATGTACTACTTCTAGGGACTACTTGTATGTACTTGTTACTAGTTGTATGTTCTAGTTGTAAGGACTAGTTTTATGTACTAGTTGAATGTGCTAGTTGTATAAAATAGTCATATGTACTAGTTATATGTACTAGTTGTATGTACTAGGTATATATACTAGTTATATATATATAATAGTTATACACTACTTGTGTGTTCTAGCTAAAATACTAGTTGTATGTACTAGTTGTATGTACTAGTTATAGGAACTGATTGTATGTAATTTACTAGTTGTAATTACCATTACTAGTTATATTTACAAGTTGAAGATCCTAAATGTACGTGCTAGTTGTATGAACTAGATTTATGGATTAGCTGAATGTACTAGTTGTATGTACTAGTTATATTTATTAGTTGTATTAACTAGTTATATTTATTAGTTGTATTAACTAGTTAGTCGTGGGAATTGGAGGCTGTGGTTCCGAGCTGACAAGAGGATGGGTATTGTCCAGTTCAAGCCCGCGACGGAGCAGGGTGCTTAGACCCTCATGTGGCATCCTGTGGCTAAATCAGCCTCCCTGTCAGTATGGGCTAACCCCCCGTCTGGCAGCTACACTGGGTTACGTTACGTCATGAGAATAACAATTTTCAAGACAGGCTGTGGCCTAGGTGCACCAGTGGTGAAGAAAACCCTGGGTCAACCAGAATAGGTGATTCCATCGGTGCCTCACAGGTAGATGTACCTGAATGTAATAACCCTTCTTCGGTCCCCGTGACGGGCCAACCAGCCCTATGGACTAAGGAAATGGTTAGGGCACTAATTGATTGCTTTGAGCGATGTGAACCCAAAAGAGGTGGCTATCAAAAGCGTTTAGAGCGGGAATGGCTGAGCAAATACCCACATTTGCCTCAGACCGGTCGAACCCTTGCATTCCAAGCCAAAAGGAGCTTGGTAGGAGACGGAGTACTGCAAGTAACTGGTAGCCGAGATTTAGATTTGGTTAATGATGCACCGCAAGGTGCCTCCGCAAGGTGCCTCTAGAAGGAGAAGGATCCAAAGGGTGATCTGGAACCTCATGGAGCTCTACCGAGAAAGTAAGCCCATGGAAAAGGGGTATGCCGAGCGGTTGTACCAGGCTTGGAATGCTGCAATGCCAGACCATAAAACCACAAAGGTAGCACTAACTACAAGACTTAGTAGAATCCGAAGAGGTCAAGGTCTCTCGATACTAAACCTTGTGGATCCTAACTCTTGTGGTGTAGCCACCCTAACTGGGACTGTGGAGGAAGGTGCGGGAGCCCAGGGACAGGGGGAGCTTCACCAAGTTCAGGCTGGGACTGAACAAAATGGTGAGCTGCCTGCAGTCCCTGTTGAAACTCCTACACATGATCATTACAGTCCCAGGACAATTGGCAATGATCGTCTGATGCAACTTTTAGGCAAAGCAAAAGATGCCTGTCTCCGAAAGAAACCTGGAGATTTCTCTGGTAGAAAACCCTGTGGGGGGGTGCGGTTCAACCATGTTGATACGGCACTGCTCCAGGAGGCCAATGATTGGCTGGAGAAAGAGTGGCAGGAAGGCCCTAGGTCGGCCTGGCACCTGAACTGCCTTGTCTACTCTGTTGCTATGGCTGTGAGGGGAAAAACAACCAACGAATCACAGCCATGCAACCACGGAAGGAAATCGGACAATCAGAAGGGAAGTAAGAGACAGGAAGGTCACATAAGTGACAGGAAGGCCAAGGGCCTTAGGTTTAGAAGACTGTTTGCCTGGTTGGATGTGGAAATAGTGCGTCAACAGAATAATAATCCTATGACCAAACGCCAGAAAGTACTCCGAAGAAAGCTTAGGAGGGAGTTCCATTCATTAAACCTGAAGGTGCTGATCAGAGCTCGGGAACAGACACTGTGGAAACTCAGGGTCTGGACCCTACAAGAGCGAAGATCGGCTGAACGCAGGAAATTCCAGGAACAAAACCACCTTTGGAATACCCAAAGGAAGTTCAAGATGAATGGCAATGTTCCAACCTCCAATGAAGCTCCCTCAATTGAGGTAGTAAGAGACTTTTGGATAAAGATTGTAGGTACTGTTGGTAAGGTCAACAAAGACGACCCAGGAGTGAAAGAATGGCTAAAGGAAACCAAAAAGAGGGTGGGTAGAACCTCCTCTGAAGGTCCCGATAGAATTGATGAGACCAAACTGAGGAAGGCCTTGAAAAAGGCAAAAAGCTGGTCTGCCCCTGGGCCGGATGGCATCCACACTTTTTGGTGGAAAGCACTCCCCTCTGCACAGTCTGCCTTGGCAGATGTACTACGGAGGGTGGTGAGCGGAGATCTGTCAGTCCCAGACTGGCTTACAAGGGGTCGCACTCTACTCATCCCCAAAAAGGGTGACCCGAAAAGTGCGGCCAACTACCGACCTATTGCGTGTCTCAACACAATGTACAAGGCTGTCACAGCATACATTGCGTCAGAACTACTCACTTACACCTACACTATTGATCTTTTGCCTATGGCCCAAAGGGCCATGAGGAAAGGGAGGTGGGGCTGTGTGGACTGTCTACTGCTGGATCAATCAATCGGTCTAGATGCCAAAATTATGGGTAAGCCACTTAGTGTGGCATGGATCGATTATGAGAAGGCATATGACAGAGTCCCTCACAAGTGGGTGATGAAGGTGCTAAAAACCATCAAGTGCCCAAGTTGGATCAGGAGGTCTATAGAGCTCTTCTCCAAACACTGGGCTACTGTGCTTGAGTTGAGGACTGCGGGGAAGGTGGTTAGGAGAACCCCTGTTAAATATAACAGGGGACTCTTCCAAGGAGACCCCTTATCGCCACTCCTCTTTTGTCTGGCCGTAGTTCCCATATCCCAAGTTCTTAACAGAACCAAGGGATATACCCTCTGGCATGATGGGGAAAGGAACACAATGTCACACTTGTTGTACATGGATGACCTTAAGATATATGCTGGAGGGCCTGATAAACTCAGGGAAGCCATGGAATGTGTGGAGAAAACCTCAAATGCCATTGGCATGAGATTTGGAGTGAGAAAGTGTGGAACAGCTCACATGCAAAAGGTGAAAGTTCTGGCTGGCCCAGACAGCCCTGAACGCAGTGAAGAATCCATAAGGAGCCTTGAAAAAGGTACTACTTATAAGTACCTAGGGCTAGAACAACTGTTTGAGGTAGATGACAGCAAGGTCAAAGCTTGCTTGATCAACGAATTGAGAAGGAGACTCCACAAAGTGTGGGGCTCTCACCTCAATGGTAAGAATGCTGCAGAAGCCTCTAACATGTTGTGTGCCTCTCTATTGAGATACTCTTACCCAGTTTTGAAGTGGACTCAAAGTGAGCTTCCAAAGCTGGACCGAATGGTGAGAAAGATCATGAGAAAGTACCAGTGTCATCACTATAACTCTGCCATTGAGAGAGTGAACTTGCCTCGCTCTCAAGGTGTAGAGGGCTCTGTAGTTTTCCTTTGGATCACAACAGGGCTGTTGTGAATCTGGCAAGATACCTCCATACTGCCAATGATCCACTCACAGCTATTGTGGTTAAACACCAAAAGTGGCTGGAGTGCTCAAAGCAGAGGAGGACTGTCTTGAAAGAAGCCAGATTGATACTGGGAAGCCACGGAATAGAACTGGAACCGGAAATGTGGCTGAAGACAGATCCCTCACAAAATAGTGTAAGAGAATGGAGGAGAGTGGCACGTGAGCTCCGGGAGGCTCAGACTGAAAGGTTAAAAAGTAACCTAGCCGAAAAGTCTCACCAGGGCTCATACCACAGACAAGTCACAAATAGGGAGTTTTATATGTGGCTTTCTGAGGGGAGACTCAGCCTCAAACTGAGGCTCTGATTCTCGCAGCCCGAGATGATGTGCTGCACACTAGGTGGTACCAAAATAGGATTCTGAGGAATTCTAGCCTCCTAATGTGCAGAGAATGTGGCAAGGCTATGGAAACGGTCAAACACATACTAAACATGTGTGAGCCAAAGGGATTTTCTCTCTACAAAGAGAGGCATGACCGGGCAATACAGATAGTGTTGTGGAGACTGTTGAAAGAATATGGATTCAAGCAGGAAGAGCCCTGGTACAAACTAGAAGCAAAAACCAGTCTATGAGAATAGGTCTGTCAAAATCTTGTGGGATCCTAGTATCCCTACAGATGAAGAAATGACAGAAAGAAGGCCAGACTTAGTGGTTGAGGATCGGCTATGTAAGTCCATCTTCATTATTGAGATGTCAGTTCCTACTGACAGCAATATTAATGGAAGATGGCAAGAGAAGTTCCAAAAGTACCAGAAGCTGGCAGCTGATATGAGGAAACAATTTAGGGGCTACCGAAATAAGGTAGTCCCGATGATAATTGGTGCTTTGGGGACATTGGACACGCTCCTGGAAGACCTTAGGGGAATTCCAAATCTGTCAAAAAGTGCAGTAGAAGTGATGAGAGCCATGCAGAGAACTGTTCTCTGTTCGGCTGTGAGGATATTGAGGCGACATCTATCTGTTGAGGGATTGGGGCCTGGACGATAAGTAGTCCTGTCCCAGTCCTTGCCTGTCGACCTCTAGAAAGCAGTGGTGGATTGGTGTATGGAGGTACTCCCTCCTATTATGACGGTCAACTTTGGCCCCATGTGCACCTGTCTTCTGCTGCCGGAAGGAGGAAAAGCCGAGGCTTCTGGCTTAAAACCCAAAGAAAGGAAAACATAACTGACTGAGGATTGTCCAAGCGAGATACTCCTTGCCCTAGTAAACTAAGGCAAGAAGTAACAAGGTTCTCCATTAAGGCTTTTGTTTCTAAGTATATATATCTTAGTTTTTTGTACTAATTGTATGTACTATGTGTATATACTATTTGTATGTACTAGTACTAGCTATAGTTTTAAGTTGTGTGTACTAGTTGTATCGACTAGTTGTAGGTGCTAATTGTATACACTAGTTGTATGTATTAGTCTTATGTACTAGTTGTATGTACAAGTTGCATGTAGTAGTTGTATGTACTAGTTGTGTGTACTAGATTTAAATACTAGAACTAGTTAGTTGTAGGTACTAGTTATATTTTCTTGTTGTAGGTTTAAGTTGTATGTTCCAGTTGTGTGCACTAGTTGTTGCTTCTAGTTATATGTATATATTCTTTCTATGTACCAGTTGTATGTACCAGTTACTAGTTGTATATACTAGATATATGTACTAGTAACAATCTGTATTTACTAGTTGTATGTACTAGTTGTATGTACTAGTTGTATGTACTAGTTGTGTGTAGAAGTTGTATATACTAGTTGTTTGTACTAGTAAATATCTGTATATACTAGTTGTATGTACTAGTTGTTTGTAGTTATATGTACTAGTTGTATGTGCTAGTTGTGAGTAATTGTTGTGCGTACAAGCTATATTTACTAGTTGTAGTTACTAGTTGTATGTACTAGTAACTAGTTGTATATACTAGATCTATGTACTAGTTCTATGTACTAGTTTTATGTACTAGTTGTATGTAGAAGTTGTATGTACTAGTTATATGTACTAGTAACTATCTGTATGTACTAGTTGTAAGCACTAGTTGTATGTTCTAGTTGTATGTAGTTATATATGTCGCAGTCGAGGTTAGAAACTCGACGTTATGTCGCAATACTAGTTTTGAGAACGGCGCTTGCAAAGTTTTCGTTAGTATTCGACTGTTTGCGTTCTCAGAAGTCGTGTTTGACTACTTGCAGCGTGTTGTCCAGTCAAAGGGCTATCTTTTAGTCTTTGACCGACGACAATATCACGTTCCTGGACCACGATATGCTCGCTCAAAAATGTGACATTAGCTATATGGTTTGTCAGATGTAGCTACATGTTATTTATGCTGCTTGTATTAGCTACCTAGTGGAGTATGATTTTCTGCATGCATTTTGGTACACGTCGTTTTGCGTTCATCAGTAAGACTATTTAAGGATAAGGTAGCTAGTGAATGCTAGCTAGCTAGCTAACTAAAAACAATAATGGCTATTGTTTTCCTACTTGTCAATCTTTTGCTCTAGAATAAAATGCTGCTTATCATACTGTGTGGTGTAAATTGCTAAGGAACTTACCAATTACGATGCAGGATCGGGCTGTTTTGGAACGAAATCCGATAGTCCGTGAATGTGGCGGCGGCCATTTTATAGCTTGTTAATATGCAAATTATATGGAAGGAGACGGCTGGAGTCCAATCGCGGATACTTCTGAGGCTCTAGCTCTGCCATAAATGAAGGCATTGCTTTGAAACTTTCAGCGAAGATAGTCCAATAGTTCTTCTTTCCAAAAATGCAAAAAACTTATAATGCGACCCCTTGACATAAAGTCGAGTTTCTAACCTCGACTGCCACATATACTAGTTGTATGTACTAGTTGTGTGTACTAGTTTTATGTATTAGGTGTATGTCCTAGTAACTATTTGTATGTACTAGTTGTATGTACCAGTTCTATGTACTAGTTCTATGTACTACTTTAATGTACTAGTTGTATTTATATAGAAGTGGTATGAACTAGTTGTGTGTAATGTTTGTATGTACTAGTTATATTTGTTGGTTTTAGTGACTAGTTTTATGCACTAGTTGTGTGTACTAGTTTTATGTATTAGGTGTATGTCCTAATAACTATTTGTATGTACTAGTTGTATGTACCAGTTCTATGTACTAGTTCTATGTACTACTTTACTGTACTAGTTGTATTTATATAGAAGTGGTATGAACTAGTTGTGTGTAATGTTTGTATGTACTAGTTATATTTGTTGGTTTTAGTGACTAGTTTTATGTACTAGTTGTATGTATAAATTGTAGTACTAGTTTTATGTACTATATAGTGGTATGTACTGTTGTGTGTACTAGTTGTTTGGACTGGGTATATGTACTAGTGTTATGAATTAGTTGTATTTACTAGTTGTATGTATATCTTAGTTTTTTGTACTAATTGTATGTACTAGTTGTATGTACTATTTGTATGGACTAGTACTAGCTATAGTTTTAAGTTGTGTGTACTATATAGTTGTATTTACTAGTTGTAGGTGCTAATTGTGTACACTAGTTGTATATACTAGTTGCATGCAGTAGTTGTATTTACTAACTGTGTGTACTAGATTTAAGTACTAGAACTAGTTATGTTTTGCTAGTTGTAGTTACTTGTTAAATTTTGCTTGTTGTAGGTTCTAGTTGGGTGTACTAGTTGTACGTACTAGCTGTAGTTACTGATTGTATGTACTAGTTTTATGTACTTCTTGTGTGTACTAGTTCTATGTACTAGTTCTATGTACTGGTTACTAGTTGAATGTACTAGTTTTATGTTCTCATTCTATGAACTAGTTCTATATAACATTTGCAGCTGTAGTTTTATGAACTAGTTGTATGTACTAGTTGTATGTATATCCTAGTTGTTTGTACTAATTGTATATACTAATTGTATGTACTAGTACTAGCTATAGTTTTAAGTTGTGTGTACTAGTTGTATCTACTAGTTGTAGGTGCTAATTGTATACACTAGTTGTATGTATTAGTCTTATGTACTAGTCGTATGTACTAGTTATGTGTACTAGTTGCATGCACTAGTTATATGTACTAGTTTTATTTAATAGTTGTATGTACAAATTGTATGTACTAGTTTTATGTACTAGTACATACAGCTCTAGTACATACAACTAGTAGATACAACAAGTACATACAACTAATACATCCAACTTGTACATAACTAGTACAAACAAATGGTACATATAACTAGTTGTTGGTACTAATTATATGTACTAATTTTATGTAATAGTTGTATGTACTAGTTGTATGTACTAGTTGCATATAAAGTTGTATGTACTACTTCTAGGGACTACTTGTATGTACTCGTTACTAGTTGTATGTTCTAGTTGTAAGGAGTAGTTTTATGTACTAGTTGAATGTGCTAGTTGTATAAAATAGTCATATGTACTAGTTATATGTACTAGTTGTATGTACTAGGTATATATACTAGTTATATATATATATAATAGTTATACACTACTTATATGTACTAGCTAAAATACTAGTTGTATGTACTAGTTGTATGTACTATTTGTAGGAACTGATTGTATGAAATTTACTAGTTGTATGTACCATTACTAGTTATATTTACAAGTTGAAGATCCTAAATGTACGTGCTAGTTGTATGAACTAGATTTATGGATTAGCTGAATGTACTAGTTGTATGTACTAGTTATATTTATTAGTTGTATTAACTAGTTATATTTATTAGTTGTATTAACTAGTTAGTCGTGGGAATTGGAGGCTGTGGTTCCGAGCTGACAAGAGGATGGGTATTGTCCAGTTCAAGCCCGCGACGGAGCAGGGTGCTTAACCCCTCATGTGGCATCCTGTGGCTAAATCAGCCTCCCTGTCAGTATGGGCTAACCCCCCGTCTGGCAGCTACACTGGGTTACGTTACGTCATGAGAATAACAATTTTCAAGACAGGCTGTGGCCTAGGTGCACCAGTGGTGAAGAAAACCCTGGGTCAAACAGAATAGGTGATTCCACTGGTGCCTCACAGGTAGATGTACCTGAATATAATAACCCTTCTTCGGTCCCCGTGACCGGTCAACCAGCCCTATGGACTGAGGAAATGGTTAGGGCACTAATTGATTGCTTTGAGCGATGTGAACCCAAAAGAGGTGGCTATCAAAAGCGTTTAGAGCGGGAATGGCTGAGCAAATATCCACATTTGCCTCATACCGGTCGAACCCTTGCCTTCCAAGCCAAAAGGAGCTTGGAAGGAGACGGAGTACTGCAAGTAACAGGTAGCCGAGATTTAGATTTGGTTAATGATGCACCGCAAGGTGCCTCTAGAAGGAGAAGGATCCAAGGGGTGATCTGGAACCTTCAGAGGGATAATATCCTCATGGAGTTCTACCGAGAAAGTAAGCCCATGGAAAAGGGGTATGCCGAGCGGTTGTACCAGGCTTGGAATGCTGCAATGCCAGACCATAAAACCACAAAGGTAGCACTAACTACAAGACTTAGTAGAATCCGAAGAGGTCAAGGTCTCTCGAGACTAAACCTTGTGGATCCTAACTCTTGTGGTGTAGCCACCCTAACTGGGACTGTGGAGGAAGGTGTGGGAGCCCAGGGAGAGGGGGAGCTTCACCAAGTTCAGGCTGGGACTGAACAAAATGGTGAGCTGCCTGCAGTCCCTGTTGAAACTCCTACACATGATCATTACAGTCCCAGGACAAGTGGCAATGATCGTCTGATGCAACTTTTAGGCAAAGCAAAAGATGCCTGTGTCCGAAAGAAACCTGGAGATTTCTCTGGTAGAAAACCCTGTGGGGGGTGCGGTTCAACCATGTTGATACGGCACTGCTCCAGGAGGCCAATGATTGGGTGGAGAAAGAGTGGCAGGAAGGCCCTAGGTCGGCCTGGCACCTGAACTGCCTTGTCTACTCTGTTGCTATGGCTGTGAGGGGAAAAACAACCAACGAATCACAGCCATGCAACCACGGAAGGAAATCGGACAATCAGAAGGGAAGTAAGAGACAGGAAGGTCACATAAGTGACAGGAAGGCCAAGGGCCTTAGGTTTAGAAGACTGCTTGCCTGGTTGGATGTGGAAATAGTGCGTCAACAGAATAATAATCCTATGACCAAACGCCAGAAAGTACTCCGAAGAAAGCTTAGGAGGGAGTTCCATTCATTAAACCTGAAGGTGCTGATCAGAGCTCGGGAACAGACACTGTGGAAACTCAGGGTCTGGACCCTACAAGAGCGAAGATCGGCTGAACGCAGGAAATTCCAGGAACAAAACCACCTTTGGAATACCCAAAGGAAGTTCAAGATGAATGGCAATGTTCCAACCTCCAATGAAGCTCCCTCAATTGAGGTAGTAAGGCACTTTTGGACAAAGATTGTAGGTACTGTTGGTAAGGTCAACAAAGACGACCCAGGGGTGAAAGAATGGCTAAAGGAAACCAAAAAGAGGGTGGGTAGAACCTCCTCTGAAGGTCCCGATAGCATTGATGAGACCAAACTGAGGAAGGCCTTGAAAAAGGCAAAAAGCTGGTCTGCCCCTGGGCCGGATGGCATCCACACTTTTTGGTGGAAAGCACTCCCCTCTGCACAGTCTGCCTTGGCAGATGTACTACGGAGGGTGGTGAGCGGAGATCTGTCAGTCCCAGACTGGCTTACAAGGGGTCGCACTCTACTCATCCCCAAAAAGGGTGACCCGAAAAGTGCGGCCAACTACCGACCTATTGCGTGTCTCAACACAATGTACAAGGCTGTCACAGCATACATTGCGTCAGAACTACTCACTTAGACCTACACTAATGATCTTTTGCCTATGGCCCAAAGGGCCATGAGGAAAGGGAGGTGGGGCTGTGTGGACTGTCTACTGCTGGATCAATCAATCGGTCTAGATGCCAAAATTATGGGTAAGCCACTTAGTGTGGCATGGATCGATTATGAGAAGGCATATGACAGAGTCCCTCACAAGTGGGTGATGAAGGTGCTAAAAACCATCAAGTGCCCAGGTTGGATCAGGAGGTCTATAGAGCTCTTCTCCAAACACTGGGCTACAGTGCTTGAGTTGAGGACTGTGGGGAAGGTGGTTAGGAGCACCCCTGTTAAATATAACAGGGGACTCTTCCAAGGAGACTCCTTATCGCCACTCCTCTTTTGTCTGGCCATAGTTCCCATATCCCAAGTTCTTAACAGAACCAAGGGATATACCCTCTGGCATGATGGGGAAAGGAACACCATATCACACTTGTTGTACATGGATGGCCTTAAGATATATGCTGGAGGGCCTGATAAACTCAGGGAAGCCATGGAATGTGTGGAGAAAACCTCAAATGCCATTGGCATGAGATTTGGAGTGAGAAAGTGTGGAACAGCTCACATGCAAAAAGGGAAAGTTCTGGCTGGCCCAGACAACCCTGAACGCAGTGAAGAATCCATAAGGAGCCTTGAAAAAGGTACTACCTATAAGTACCTAGGGCTAGAACAACTGTTTGAGGTAGATGACAGCAAGGTCAAAGCTTGCTTGATCAACGAATTGAGGAGGAGACTCCACAAAGTGTGGGGCTCTCACCTCAATGGTAAGAATGCTGCAGAAGCCTCGAACATGTTGTGTGCCTCTCTATTGAGATATTCTTACCCAGTTTTGAAGTGGACTCAAAGTGAGCTTCCAAAGCTGGACCGAATGGTGAGAAAGATCATGAGAAAGTACCAGTGTCATCACTATAACTCTGCCAATGAGAGAGTGAACTTGCCTCGCTCTCAAGGTGGTAGAGGGCTCTGTAGTTTTCCTTTGGATCACAACAGGGCTGTTGTGAATCTGGCAAGATACCTCCATACTGCCAATGATGCACTCACAGCTATTGTGGTTAAACACCAAAAGTGGCTGGAGTGCTCAAAGCAGAGGAGGACTGTCTTGCAAGAAGCCAGATTGATACTGGGAAGCCACGGAACAGAACTAGAACCGGAAATGTGACTGAAGACAGATCCCTCACAAGATAGTGTAAGAGAATGGAGGAGAGTGGCACGTGAGCTCCGGGAGGCTCAGATTGAAAGGTTAAAAAGTAACCTAGCCGAAAAGTCTCACCAGGGCTCATACCACAGACAAGTCACAAATAGGGAGTCTTATGTGTGGCTTTCTGAGGGGAGACTCAGACCTCAAACTGAGGCTCTGATTCTCGCAGCCCGAGATGATGTGCTGCACACTAGGTGGTACCAAAATAGGATTCTGAGGAATTCTAGCCTCCTAATGTGCAGAGAATGTGGCAAGGCTATGGAAACGGTCAAACACATACTAAACATGTGTGAGCCCAAGGGATTTTCTCTCTACAAAGAGAGGCATGACCGGGCAATACAGATATTGTTGTGGAGACTGTTGAAAAAATATGGATTCAAGCAGGAAGAGCCCTGGTACAAACTAGAAGCAAAACCAGTCTATGAGAATAGGTCTGTCAAAATCTTGTGGGATCCTAGTATCCCTACAGATGAAGAAATGACAGAAAGAAGGCCAGACTTAGTGGTTGAGGATCGGCTATGTAAGTCCATCTTCATTATTGAGATGTCAGTTCCTACTGACAGTAATATTAATGGAAGATGGCAAGAGAAGTTCCAAAAGTACCAGAAGCTGGCGGCTGATATGAGGAAACAATTTAGGGGCTACCGAATTAAGGTAGTCCCGATGATAATTGGTGCTTTGGGGAGAGTGGACACGCTCCTGGAAGACCTTAGGGGAATTCCAAAGCTGTCAAAAAGTGCAGTAGAAGTGATGAGAGCCATGCAGAGAACTGTTCTCTGTTCGGCTGTGAGGATATTGAGGCGACATCTATCTGTTGAGGGATTGGGGCCTGGACGATAAGTAGTCCTGTCCCAGTCCTTGCCTGTCGACCTCTGGAAAGCAGTGGTGGATTGGTGTATGGAGGTACTCCCTCCTATTATGACGGTAAACTTTGACCCGACGTGCACTCATCTGCTGCTGTCGGAAGGAGGAAAAGCCGAGGCTTGTGGCTAAAAACCCAAAGAAAGGAAAACATAACTGACTGAGGGTTGTCCAAGCCAGATACTCCTTGCCTTAGTACACTAAGGCAAGAAGTAACAAGGTTCTCCGTTAAGGCTTTTGTTTTTTCAAGTAAAGTATTAACTAGTTATATTTACTAGGTGTATTGACTAGTTGTATGTACCAGTACTAGGTTTATTTACCAGTTGTTGGTACAAGTTGTATGTACAGGTTTATGTAATAGTTGTATGTGCTGATTGAATGTGCTAGTTGTATTAACTAGCTTTATGCCCTTTTTATGTACTAGTTGTATGAACTAGTTGTATGAACTAGTTGTAGGTACTACTACTGGATAATATTAAATAGTTGTATGTACTAGTTATATGTACTAGTTATATATACAAGGTATATATACTAGTTATGTACTACTTCTATGTACTAGTTTAAATACTAGTTATATGTGCTGGTTTTATGTGCTATTTGTATGTACTATTTGCATGTACTAGTTATATTTACTAGCTGTATGTACCGGTACTTTTACTACCGGGGTATTAGTCTACTAATTGTTCCAGGGAAGGTGTACGCTACTGTATTTGATAAGAGGATACGAGCCATCCCTGAAGAGAGTGTACTAGAAGAAAAGGGTGCATTCCGGAGGCAAAGAAGTTGCATTGATCAGTTATTCACAGTGAGACAACTCGAGGAGAAGATAATTGAGAAGAACAAAACAATGAACATGGTATGCATAGCCCTAGAAAAAGCCTTTGACACAGTGAATAGGATGTTGCTATGGGTGGTGGTAGAGAGATATGGTGTCAAGAGGAGGCTGAAGGAAGCAGTGAAGTCTCTGTACCTAAGAAGTGAAGCATGTGTACGGATACAGGGGCAAAATTCAGACTGGTTTGGTGTAGAGAGAGGGTGTGAGACAGGGGTGCACCTTGTCGCCTTGGCTTTTTAACCTATTTCTGGACAACATAGTGAGGGAGGCGAGGGAGAGTTTCCAGGGTGGTGTGCAGTTGGAAGCAAGTAAGGTACAATTTCTTATGTTTGTGGATAACCTTGCGGTAGTGACTGAAAAGGAGGAGGACATGAAAAGAAATGTTGAAGTGCTCAATGAAGTAATGACAGAGTGGAAGATGAAGATAAACTGGAAGAAGACCAAGGTGCTGGTAGTACAGAGGGGAGGTGGCACATGTCACATAGTTGTGGATGGAGTTGAGGTGGAAGGAGTACAGACAGCAAAATATTTGGGGGCCATGTTTAATGAGGAAGGATCATGCAATTATGAGATTGAGAACAGGATTGGGGCTGCAGCAAGAATGGTGGGGGCATTAAGAAGTGAAATTATTGAACGCAAAGAGCTGTGGAGATGAGGTACCTTAGGAGAGTAGAAGGTGTGACTAGAATGGACAGATAAATAAATGAAGATATTAGAAGAAGGCTGGAGGTTGAAGCAGTTTTAGAAGTGGCAGATAGGAAGGAGGAGTGGAGGAAAAAGATTGAGGAAATGCCTCAGGAGAGGTTGGCGAGAAGAGTGTTTGAGGAAGAGGTGTGTGGTAAACGACCAAAGGGCGGCCAAGAAAGAGATGGAGAGATGACACTTAATGATTTTGCCTATATATTATTATGCAGAACAGTCTATATTCCTATAGAAACTGAAAATTTAAAGTATTTTTACCGTATGTAACAGCGACCTCCTACTGAGGAGATGAGCTACATGATGATGATGATGATGATGATGTACCGGTACTAGTTATATTTACTCGTTGAAGATACTAAATGTACGTACTAGTTCTTTGAACTAGTTTTATAGATTACTTGAATGTACTAGTTGTGTGTAGTAGTTTTATTTACTACTTGTATGAACTAGTTACATGTACTAGTTGTATGTACTAGTACTAGGTTTATTTACTAGTTGTAGGTACAAGTGGTATTTAAAGGTTTAATGTAAACGTTGTATGTACTAATTGTATGTTCTAATTGTATGTACTAGTTGTATGTACTAGTTATGTTGTAGTTGTTCGTGCTAGTTGTATTAACTAGTTGTATGCACTATTTATAACTAGTTGTATGAACTAGTTGAATCAAATAGTTGTAGGTACTATTACTGGTAATATTAACTAGTTGTAGGTACTACTTGTATGTACTAGTTATATGTACTAGTTGTATGTACTATTTACTAGTTGTATGTACAAGTTGTATGGTCTGGTTGTATGTACTAGTTGTATGAACTAGTAATATGTACTAGTTGTCTGTATTAGTTGTATGTACTAGTTGTAGATAATAGTTGTATGTACTAGTTGTAAGTAATAGTTATATGTCCTAGTTGTATAAAGTAGTTGTATGTACTAGTTGTATGAACTCGTATGTACTCATTTCTAGTTTTATGTACTAGTTGTATGTACTAGTTTTATGAACTAGTACTAGTTATATTTACTCGTTGTGGATACTAAATGTACGTACTAGCTGTATGAACTAGTTTTATGGACCAGTTGAATGTACAAGTTATGTAGTACTTGTTTGTGTTAGTTGTTTTATCTAGTTGTATGCACTATTTATATACTAGTAGTTGTATGAACTAGTTGTCGGTACTATAGCTGGTAATATTAACTAGTTGTAGGCACTTCTTGTATGTACTAGTTGTATGTACTATTTGTATGTACTAGGTTTGTACTAGTAGTTTGTGCTAGTTGTATGTACTAGTTGTATGAACTAGTTGTATGAGCTAGTCACTAGTGTTAAGTTCTAGTTGTATGTTCTAAATACATGTACTAGTTATATGTACTAGTTCCATGTACTAGTTGTGTGTATTAGTTCTATGAACTAATTTTCTGTTCTAGTTGAATGTACTAGTCGTATCGACTAGTTCTATGTACTCGTTGTGTGAACTAGTTATGTGTGCTAGTTATACGTACTATTTGTATGTACTAGTTGTATTTACTAGTTGTAGCACTAGTTTTAAGTACTAGTTGTATGTACTAGATGTATGTACTAATTGTAAGTAAGAGTTCTATATACTAGTTGTATGAAGTAGTTGTATGTACTTGTTGTATGTACTATTTGTATGTACTCGTTACTAGTTGTATGTACTCATTACTAGTTGTATGTACTAGTCGTATCGACTAGTTCTATGTACTCGTTGTGTGAACTAGTTGTGTGTACTAGTTATATGTACTATTTGTACGTACTAGTTGTATTTACTAGTTGTAGCACTAGTTTTAAGTACTAGTTGTATGTACTAGATGTATGTACTAATTGTAAGTAAGAGTTCTATGTACTAGTTGTATGAAGTAGTTGTATGTACTTGTTGTATGTACTATTTGTATGTACTCTTACTAGTTTTATGTACTAGTTGAACATACTAGTTGTATATTCTAGTTGTATATCCTAGTTGTAATCACTAGTAACTAGTTGTATGGTCTAGTTGTATGTACTAGTTGTATTTACTTGTTGTATGTACTGGTTATAACTAGTACTTGTGTGTACTAGTTGTATGTACAAATTATACGTACAAGGTGTATGTACTAGTTTTATTTACTAGTGTTATGTACTAGTATTAGTTATATTTAATAGTTGTAGGTACAAGTTGTATGTAGTAGTTGCATGTAGTAGGTTTATGTACGAATTGTATATACTAGTTGTATGTAATAGTTGCACGTACTAGTTATGTACCAATTGTATGTACTAGTTGTATGTATATATTACTTGTATGTCCTAGCTGTGTACTAATTGTATATACTAGTTTTATGTGGTAGTTTTATGTTCACTTTCTATGATATAGCTGTATGTACTGGTGTCTTGTTGTTCGTACTAGTTGTATTCATGAGTTTTATAATCTCTTTCTATGTACTAGTTGCATGTACTAGTTTCTAGCTAGTTGTATGCACAGGTTGTGTGTACTAGTTGCAAATAATACTTGTATGTCCTAGTTGTATATACTAGATGTATGTACTATTTATATATACTAGTTATATGTGTATGTACTAGTTATATGTACTAGTTATATGCAGTACTTGCGTGTACTAGTTGTATGTACTAATATTATATACTAGGTGTATGTACTAGTTTTATGTACAAGTTGTACGTACTAGTATTAGGTATACTTAATAGTTGTATGTAGTAGTTGCATGTAGTAGTTGAATGTACGAATTGTAAATACTAGTTGTATGTAATAGTTGCATGTACCAGTTATGTACCAATTGTATGTACTAGTTGTACATATATATTACTTGTATGTACTAGCTGTGTACTAGTTGCATATCCTAGTTTCTTGCTAGTTGTGTGCACTGGTGGCGTGTACTAGTTGCAAATATTACTTGTATGTCCTAGTTGTATATACTAGGTGTATGTACTATTTATATATACTTGTTATATGTGTATGTAATAGTTATATGTACTAGTTATATGCAGTACTTGTGTGTACTAATTGTATGTACTAGTTTTATGTACAAGTTGTACGTACTAGTATTAGGTATACTTAATAGTTGTATGTAATAGTTGCACGTAGTAGTTGTATGTACGAATTGTATATATTAGTTGTATGTAATAGTTGCATGTATTAGTTATGTACCAATTGTATGGTACTAGTTGTACGTATATATTACTTGTATGTACTAGCTGTGTACTAGCTGCATATACTAGTTTTATGTGGTAGTTTTATGAACTAGCTGTATGTACTAGTGTCTTGTTGTTCATACTAGTTGTATGTATGAGTGTTATATACTCTTTCTGTGTATTAGTTGCATGTCCTAGTTTCTAGTTGTATGTACTAGTTGTATGCACTGGTTGTGTGTATTAGTTGTATATATTACTTGTATGTCCTAGTTGTATGTACTAGGTGTATATACTATTAGACAGGCTGTGGCCTAGGTGCACCAGTGGTGAAGAAAACCCTGGGTCAACCAGAATAGGTGGTTCCACTGGTGCCTCCCAGGTGGATGTACCTGAATGTAATAGCCTTTCTTCGGTCCCCATGACAAACCAACCAGACCTCTAGACCGAGGACATGGTTAGGGCCCTAATTGATTGCTATGAGCGATCTGAACCCAAAAGAGGTGGCTATCAGAAGCGTTTAGAGCGGGAATGGCTGAGCAAATACCCACATTTGCCTCAGACCGGTCGAACCCTTGCCTTCCAAGCCAAAAGGAACTTGGTAGGAGACGGAGTACTGCAAGTAACTGGTAGCCGAGATTTAGATTTGGTTAATGATGCACCGCAAGGTGCCTCTAGAAGGAGAAGGATCCAAGGGGTGATCTGGAACCTTCAGAGGAGTAATATCCTCATGGAGCTCTACCGAGAAAGTAAGCCCATGGAAAAGGGGTATGCCGAGCGGTTGTACTGGCCTTGGAATGCTAAAATGCCAGACCATAAAACCACAAAGGTAGCGCTAACTACAATAGTTAGTAGAATCCAAAGAAGTCAAGGTCTCTCGAGACTAAACCTGGTGAAACCTGACTCTCCTGGTTTAGCCACCCTAACTGAGACTGTGGAGGAAGGTGTGAGAGCCCAGGGACAGGAAGAGCCACACCAAGTTCAGGCCAGGACTGGACAAAATGATGAGCTGTTTATAGGCCCTGTTGAAACTCCCTCACATTATCATCCCAGTCCCAGGACAAGTGGCAATGATCATCTGATGCAACTTTTAGGCAAAGCAAAAGATGCCTGTCTCCGAAAGAAACCTGGAGATTTCTCTGATAGAAAACCCTGTGGGGTGGTGAGGTTCAACCATGTTGATACGGCACTGCTCCAGGAGGCCAATGATTGGGTGGAGAAAGAGTGGCAGGAAGGCCCTAGGTCGGCCTGGCACCTGAACTGCCTGGTCTACTCTGTTGCCATGATTGTGAGGGAAAAACAACCAACGAATCGCAGCCATGCAACTAGAGAAGGAAATCAGACAATCAAAAGAGTAGTAAGAGACAGGGAGGTCACATAAGTGACATGAAGGCCAAAGGCCTTAGGTGTTGTGTATGGAGGTACTCCCTCCTATTATGACGGTCAACTTTGGCCCGACGTGCACCTGTCTGCTGCTGCCGGAAGGAGGCAAAGCCGAGGCTTCTGGCTAAAAACACGAAGAAGGGAAAACATAACGGACTGAGGGTTGTCCAAGCCAGACACTCCTTGCCTTAGTTAATTAAGGCAGGAAGTAACAAAGTTCTCCATTAAGGCTTTTGTTTCTAAAGTATACTAGGTGTATGTACTATTCATATATACTAGTTAGATGTGTATGTACTAGTTATATGTACTAGTTATATGCAGTACTCATGTGTACTATTTGTATGTACTAATTTTATGCACTAGGAGTATGTACTAGTTTTATGTACTAGTTGTATGTACTAGTATTAGGTATACTTAATAGTTGTATGTTGTAGTTGCATGTAGTAGTTGTATGTACGAATTGTATGTACTGGTTGTATGTATATATTACTTGTATGTCCTAGCTGTGTACTAGTTGTATATACTAGTTTTATGTGGTAGTTTTATGTTCACTTTCTATGAACTAGCTGTATGTACTAGTTTCTTGTTGTTCGTACTAGTTGTATAATCTCTTTCTATGTACTAGTTGCATGTACTAGTTTCTAGCTAGTTGTGTGCACTGGTTGCGTGTACTAGTTGCAAATATTGCTTGTATGTCCTAGTTGTATATACTAAGTGTATGTACTATTTATATATACTAGTTATATGTGTATGTACTAGTTATATGTACTAGTTATATGCAGTACTAGTGTGTACAGTTGTATGTACTAATTTTAGGTCTAGTTTTATGTACTAGTTGTAGATACTAGTCGTATGTACTAGTTGTAAGTTATAGTTTTATGTACTAGTCGTGAGTAATCGTATGCACTCGTTGCTAGTGTTATGTACTAGTTTTATGTACTAGTTGTATGAACTAGTACTAGTTATATTTACTCGTGGAAGATACTAAATGTATGTACTACTTGTATAAACTAGTGTTTTGGACTAGTTGATTGTACTAGTTCTATTAAGTAGTTATATTTACTAGTTGTATGAACTAGTAACATGTACTAGCTGTATGTACTTGTACTAGGTTTATTTACTAGTTGTAGGTAGAAGTTGTATGTACAGGTTTTATGTAATAGGTGTATGTACCAATTCTATGTTCTAGTTGTATATACTAGTTGTATGTACTAGTTATGTTGTAGTTGTTCGTGCTAGTTGTATTAACTAGTTTTATGCACCTTTTATGTACTAGTTGTATGAACTACTTGTATGAACTAGTTGTAGGTACTATTACTGGTAATATTAACTAGTTGTAGGTACTACTTGTATGTACTAGTTATATGAACTAGTTGTATGTACTATTTACTAGTTGTATGTACTAGTTGTATGTTCTGGTTGCATGTACTATTTTTATGTACTAGTTATATGTCCTAGTTATATGTATAAGTTACTAGTTATAAGTTCTAGTTGTACCTTCTAAATGTGTGTACTAGTTATACGTACTAGTTGTGTGTACAAGTTGTAGGCACTAGTTGTAGGTACGGGTAATATTAACAAGTTGTAGGTACTACTTGTATGTACTAGTTATATGTACTAGTTTAATGTACTATTTACTAATTGTATATACTAATTGCATGGCCTGGTTGGATGTACTAGTTGTATGAACCAGTAATATGTACTAGTTGTCTGCACTAGTTGTATGTACTAATTGTAGGTCTAGTTTTATGTACTAGTTGTATGAACTAGTCCTAGTTATATTTACTCAATGAAGATACGAAATGTACGTAGAAGTTGTATGAACAAGTTTTATGGACTAGTTCATTGTACTAGTTGTATGTAGTAGTTATATTTACTAGTTGTATGAACCAGTTACATGGACTAGTTGTATGGAGTAGTACTTTGTTTATTTACTGGTTGTAGGTACAAGTTGTATGTTTAGGTTTAATGTAATGGTTGTGTGTACTAATTGTATGTTCTAGTTGTATATACTAGTTGTATGTACTAGTTATGTTTTAATTGTTTGTCCTAGTTGTGTTAACTAGTTGTATGCACTATTTATGTACTAGTTGTATGAAATAGTTGTAGGTACTATTACTGGTAATATTAACTAGTTGTAGGTACTACTTGTATGTACTAGTTGTATGTACTAGTTGTATGTACTACCTACTAGTTGTATGTACTAGTTGTGATTATTATTTACTAGTTGTATGTACTAGTTGTATGTACTTGTTGTAAGTTCTAGTTGTATGTACTAGTAATATGTACTAGTTGTGTGTACTAGATGTTTGTACTATTTGTATGTACTAATTACATGTACTACTTCATTGTACTAATTGTATGTACTAGTTGATTGTACTAATTGTATGTACTAGTACAATTTATTTCTACTAGTTGTAGACACTAGTTGTATGTAGTAGTTGTATGTAATAGTTGTATGTACTAGTTATATGTACTGGTTGTATGTACTAGTTGTATGTACTAGTTGTATGTACTACTTATATGTACTAGTTGTATGTACTAGATGTTTGTACTATTTGTATGTACTAATTACATGTACTACTTCATTGTACTAATTGTATGTACTAGTTGATTGTACTAATTGTATGTACTAGTACAATTTATTTCTACTAGTTGTAGACACTAGTTGTATGTAGTAGTTGTATGTAATAGTTGTATGTACTAGTTATATGTACTGGTTGTATGTACTAGTTGTATGTACTAGTTATGTACCAGCTGTATACACTAGTTGTATGTACTACCTTTATGTACTCGTTCTTTGTACTAGTTGTATGTACTAGTTGCTGTACTAGATATGTACCAATTGTGTATATTACTTGTATATACCAGCTATGTACTAATTATATGGATTAGCTTTATGTACTCTTTCTATGTACTAGTTGTTTGGACTAGTTTCTATTTCTATGTACTAGTTGTAAGTACTAGTTGTATATACTCGATACTTGTTGTATGTACTAGTTGTAAGTACTAGTTGTAGGTTCTAGTACTAGTTGTACTAGGTATTAGATAGGTTCTAGTTGCATGTACTAGTTCAATGTACTAATGGTATGTTCAAGTTTATATTCTAGTTGTATATACTCTTTATATGTACTAGTTACCTGTGTATGGACTAGTTTTATGTAGTAGTTGTGTGTACTAGTTATATATGTATGTAATAAGTATATGTACTAGTTGTATGTACTAGGTGTATGTAATAATTATAGTTTCTAGTACTAGATATAGTGGTTACTAGGTGGGTACAAGTTGTATGTACTAGCTGTTTGTACTATTTGTATGTACTAATTGACTGTACTAGTTGATTTTACTAGTTGTATGTACTAGTACTAATTATATTTACTAGTTGTAGGTACAAGTTGTATGTAGTAGTTGTATGTAATAGTTGAATGTAATAGTTTATGTACTAGTTGTGTGCACTAGTTCTATGTATACATTACTTGTATGTACTAACTGTGTACTAGTTGTTTATACTAGTTTTATGTAGTAGTTTACGTTCTATGAACTAGCTGTATGTACTGGTGACTTGATGTGGTATGTATGAGTTTCATGTACTCTTACTATGTACTTGTTGCATGTGCTAGTTTCTAGTTGTATGTACTAGTTGTATGCACTGGTTGTGTGTACTAGTTGTATATATTACTTGTATGTCCTCGTGGTATGTACTAGGTGTATGTACTTGTTCTATGTACTAGTGGTATGTAGTAGTTTTATTTACTAGTTGTATGTACTAGTTATATGTAGTAGTTGTGTATACTAGTTTTATGTGTTAATTTTATGTACTAGGTGTATTTACTAGTTTATATACTAGTTGTATGTACTAGTTTTAGTTGTATTTAATAGTTGTAGGTACAAGTTGTATGTAGTAGTTGCATGTAGTAGTTGTATGTACGAATTGCATGTACTAGTTGTATGAAATAGTTGCATGTACTAGTTATATACCAATTGTATATACTAGTTGTATGTATATATAACTTGTATGTCCTAGCTGTGCACTAGTTGTATATATATACTAGTTTTATGTGGTAGTTTTACATTTCACCTTCTATAGACTAGCTGTATGTACTAGTGTTTGGTTGTTCGTTCAAGTTGTATGCACTGGTTGTGTGTACTAGTTGTATATATTACTTTTATGTCCTAGTGTTATGTATGAGTTTTATGTATGCTTTCTATGTAATAGTTGCATGTACTAGTTTCTAGTTGTATCTACTAATTGTATGCACTAGATGTGCGTACTAGTTGTATGTATTACTTGAATGTCCTAGTTGTATGTACTAGGTGTATGTACTATTTATGTATACTAGTTATATGTGTATGTACTAGTTATATGTCCTACTTGTATATACTAGTTGTAGGTTCTAGTTCTAGTTATACTAGGTACTAGGTAGATCCTAGTTGAATGTACTAGATACACGTTGATGTACTATTATGTATGTACTAGTTATATGTGTTTGTAATAAGTATATGTACTAGTTGAATGTACTAGTTATATGTACTAGTTGCATGTACTAGCTGTATGTAATAGTTACAGATTCTAGCACTAGGTATAGTGGGTACTAGATAGATAGAAGTTGTATGTACTAGCTGTTTGTTCTATTTGTATGTACTAATTGCATGTATTATTTGTATGTACTAATTGTTTGCACTAATTATATGTACTAGTTGTATGTACTAGTTGTATGTACTAGTTGTATGGAGTAGTTATGTACCAGTTGTATGCACTAGTTTAATGTACTAGTTTTATGCACTCGTTCTATGTACTAGTTCTATGTACTAATTTTATGTACTAGGTGTATATACTAGTTTTCTCTACTAGTTGTATGTACTGGTATTAGTTATATTTAATAGTTTTTGGTATAGTTGTATGTTGTAGTTGCATGTAGAAGTTGCATGTATGAATTTTATGTACCAGTTGAAGAACTAGTTGCATGTAATAGTTATGTACCAATTGTATGTACTGGTTGTATGTATTTATTACTTGTATGTACTAGCTATGTACTAGTTGTGTGTATATACTAGTTTCTAGTTCTATGCATCAGCTGTTTATAATACTTGTATATCTTAGTTGTATGTACTAGGGGTCCTAGTTATATGTTCTAGTTGTGTCCGATTGTATGTACTCACAATATTTACTATTTGTAGTTACTAGTTGTATGTACTAGTTGTTGTACCAGTAACTAGTTGTAGGTTCTAGTTGTACATACTAATTGTATGTATTATATGTATGTACTAGTTTTATGTTCTAATTTTTTGTATTAGTTGTATGTATGTTGTGTGTACTAGTTGTATATAGTCGTTGTCTGTACTGTTTACAGGTACTAGTTGTGTGTACTAGTTGTATGCACTAATAATATGAACGAGTTTTAAGTACTAGTTATATGTACTAGTTGTATATATGCTCTAGCTGTATGTAATAGTTATAGGTTCTTTATGGTACTAGTTATAGTGGGTACTAGGTAAGTACAAGTTGTATGTACTACCTGTTTGTTCTATTTGTATGTACTAATTGCATGTATTATTTGTATGTACTAATTGTATGCACTAATTATATGTACTAGTTGTATGTACTAGTTGTTTGTACTAGTTGTATGGAGTAGGTGTATATATTAATTGTATCTACTAGTGTTTTGTACTAGTACTAGTTGTATTAACTAATTGTAGGTATTGGTTGTGTGAACTAGGTGTATGTAGCCATTATCAACCATTGTATATACTAGTTGTATGTATTAGCTGTGTACTAATTGTATGTACTAGTTGTTCGTACTAGTCCTATGTACTAGGTGTAAGTACTATATATATGTACTAGTTATATGTGTATGTACTGAATATATGTATTAGTTTTGTGTAATTGTTGTATGTACTAGTTGTATGCACTAGTTGTATGTCATCGTTGTATTTTCTAGTTGTGCTAATAGTTTTATGTACTAGTTATACGCATCATATATGTACTAGTTGTATGTACTAGTTGTATGTACTAGTTGTATGTACTAGTTGTAGGTTCTAGTACTAGTTATACTAGGTACCAGTTGTATGTACTAGTTGTTTGTACTAGTTCTATGTACTCAATACTAGTTGTATGTACTAGTTCTAGGTAATTGTTGTTGGTTCTAGTGCTAGTTGTACCAGGTACTAGGTTGGTTCTAGTTGTATGTACTAGTTGTTTGTACTATTTGTATGTACTAGTTGTTTGAATTGGTTGTGTTTAATTGTTGTGTGTACCAGTTGTGGGTACTAGTTGTATGTACTACTTGTGTGTACTAGTTGTATGTACTAGTTGTATGAACTAGTTATATATACTAGGTGTATGTAATATTTATAGTAGTAGTTATATGTGTACGTACTTGTTATATGTACTAGTAGTGTGTTGTATATAATAGGTATATTTACCAGTTGTAGTTACTATTTGTTTGTACTAGTTGTATGTAGTAGTAACTAGTTGTATGTACTAGTTGTATGTGTCTAGTTGTATATACTCGTTGTATGTACTAGTTGTATGTAATTGTTGCATGTTCTAGGTGTATGTACTAGTTGTATGTTCTAGCTGTTTGTACTAGTTGTACGTAATAGTTCTATGTACTAGTTTTATGTATTAGTTGTATGTACTAGTTGTATGTAAATCCTAGTTGTTTGTACTAATTTTATGTACTAATTGCATGTACTATTTGTATGTATTCTTTGTATGTACTAGTACTAGCTATAGTTTTAGGTTGTGTGTACTAGTTGTATCTACTAGTTGTAGGTTCTAATTGTATACACTAATTGTAGATATTAGTCGTATGTACTAGTTGTATGTACTAGTTGCATACAATTGTTGTATATACTAGTTGTGTGTGCTAGATTTAAGTACTAGTACTAGTTATGTTTGCTAGTTGTAATATTTCCTTGTTGTAGGTTCAAGTTGTATGTTCCAGTTGTGTGCACTAATGGTAAGTAACAGTCACTTGTTGTATGCACTATATGGTTGTGTTTTCTAGTTATATGTACTTGTTGTATGTATTAGGTGTATGTGCTAGTTAATGGATTAGTTGTATATACTACGTGAATGTACTAGTGGTGTGTACTAGTTGTATGAACTCTAGATGTATATACTAGATGTATACTAGTTGTATGTACTAGTTGTGGTTCTAGTTTTATGTAAAAGTTGTATGTACTAGTTGTGTATACCAGTTGTATGTATTATATATTGCGTGAACTAGTTTTATGAACTAGTTATATGTATTAGTTGTATGTACTATGTATATGTACTAGTTTAATGTTCTAGTTGTATGAACTATTTGTACGTACTAGTTGTATGCACTAGATGTGTGTACTACTTCTATGTACTCATTAGTAGTTCTATCTACTAGTTGTGTGTTCTTGTTTATGTACTAGTTGTATGTACTAATACTTGTTATATTTACTAGTCGCAGGTATTAGTTGTGTATACTAGTTGTATGTACAACTACTAGTTATATTTACTAGGTTTAATTATTAGTTGAATGTATTAATTGTAATTAATAGTTGTATTTACTAGTTGTATATACTAGATGTATTTACTAGTTATTATTACTCATTACTAGCTGTATGTGCCAGTTGTATGTTCTAGTTGTATGTACTAATACTAGTTTTATTTACTAGTCGTAGATACCAGTTGTATGTACCAGTTGCATGTACTGGTACTAGGTATATTTAATATTTGTAGGTACTATATGTATGTACTAGTTGTAGGTACTAGATTTATGTTCCAGTTGTAGGTAGTAGTTGTATGTATTAGTTGTATGTAATAGTTTTTATGTACTCATAACTAGTTGTATGTACTAGCTGAATGTAGTAGTAACTAGTTGTGTGTACTAGTTATATGTACTAGTTGCATGTATTAGTTGAATGTACTAGTTGTATGTTCCAGTTGTATGTACAAGTTGTATGTTCTAATTGTTTGTACTAGTTGTATGTACTAGTTGTATGTACTCAATACTAGTTGTGTGTACTAGTTGTATGTCCTAGTTATATGTACTGGTTGTATGTTCTAATTGTTTGTACTAGTTGTATGTACTAGTTGTATGTACGCGATACTAGTTTTGTGTACTACTTGTATGTACGAGTTATATGTACTAGTTGTATGTTCTATTTGTGTGTAATCATTGTATGTACTAGTTATATTTAGTACTTGTATGTACTAGTTGTATGTACCAGTTTCATGTACTAGTTGTATATATGCACTATTTATATGTACTAGTTGTACTTATTATTTGTATGTACTAGATGTGTGTTCCAGTTGTATGTACTTGTTATATTTAGTAGTTGTATGTACTAGTTGAATGTCTAGTTGTTTGTACTTGTTGTATGTACTAGTTGTATGCACTATTTATATGTACTTCTTTAAGTACTAGTTTTATGTTCTAGTACGCGTTCTACTAGGTACTAGTTATGTTCTAGTTGGATGTACTAGTTCAATGTACCAGTTGTATGTTCTAGTTAATGTTCTAGGTGCATACACTATTTATATGTAGTAATTACCTGTGTATGAATTAGTTTTTTGTTGCAGTTGTGTTTACTAGTTATATGTACTAGTTGTGTATACTAGTTGAATCAGCTAGTTGTATGTACTAGTTGTATGTACTAGTTGTAAGTACTAGTTGAACATTCGAGTACTAGTTATACTAGGTACTAGGTGGGTACTAGTTGTATGTACTAGTTGTATGGACTAGTTGTATGAACTACTTGTTTGTACTAGTTGTATGTACTAGTTGTATGTACTCGATACTCGTTGTATTTACTAATTGTAAGTTGTAGTTGTAGGTTCTAGTACTAGTTGTAAGTACTAGTTTAATGTACTAGTTGTATGTTCTAGTTTATGTTCTAGTTGTATATACTATTTATATGTACTAGTTACCTGTGTATGGACTAGTTTTATGTAGTAGTTGTGTGTACTAGTTATATGTGTATGTAATAAGTATATGTACTAGTTGTATATACTAGCTGTATTGAAGAGTTATAGGTTCTAGTACTAGTTATAGTGGTTACTAGGTGGGTACAAGTTGTATGTACTAGCTGTTTGTTCTATTTGTATGTACTGATTGTATGTACTAGTTGATTTACTAGTTGTATGTACTAGAACAAGTTATATTTATAATTGTAGGTACAAGTTGTATGTACTAGTTGTGTGTAATAGTTTATGTACTAGTTATATGTCCTAGTTGTCTATACTTGGTTTATGTACTCGTTCTATGTACTAGTTGTATGTACTAGTTATATCTAGTAGTTGTGTGTACTAGTTCTATGTACAAATTTTATGGACTAGGTGTATGGACTAGTTTTATGTACTAGTATTAGTTATATATAATAGTTGTAGGTACAAGTTGTATGTGGTAGTTGCATGTAGTAGTTGTATAAACAAATTGTTTGTACTAGTTGCATGGACTAGTTATGTACCAATTGTATGTACTAGTTGTATGTATATATTACTTGCATGTACTAGCTTAGTACTAGTTGTATAATTACTAGTTTTATGTTCACATTCTATGAGCTAGCTGTATGTACTAATGTCTTATTGTTCGTACTAGTTGTATGCATGAGTCTTATGTACTCTTTCTATGTACTAGTTGCATGTACTAGTTTCTAGTTGTATAGTGAAGTGATGCTATACATTCAAAAGAAGAATTAAAAAATGCCTAATTGCTCATCTACAAGAGATTATTAATACGTGATGGATTTTGACAGTGTCTTTAAAAAAATCAAAGCTACAAGTCTATATAGTATTGTCAATGGTTTGTTGAGATGCGTCCCTCAGAGGCAGCAAGAGATATGTCCACCTCCCAGATTGGGTGATGTAGAGAGGAACGACTTCCACGGATGCACATGATGGCGGACCTAAGTATAGCAAATGACAGACGGCATCTCAACCAATTCATGACAAGGGCATATGGCCTTTGCTGCTTCTGTGCAACCAGGTCTGCCAGCCTCTTGTAGAAGATGGTTGCCTCCCTTCCCATACTTCCTACAGTGGAGAGGACAATGGGTGTAAATACTCCATGTTCAACATCCCGTATGCGCTGGGCATATTCTCTTTTCTTTGCAGCCTCATGCTTCTTGTATGCAGTTGCCAATGAGGAGGAACGGTTGCTGGGCGCGTTTGGGTGAAAAACCCGTATGTCAAAGAATGCGTCCTGAGCTTTGCTCCAAAAACCCCTGGCACGGATGTCTGGGCGAGCACCATCTGCAACATTTGCTGAACGTAGATGAAATGTTTCACCTGTCAGTGGCTGTAAGGGAGGTTCTGTGGCAACATTGTGGCATACCTCGGTGAGCAATGAGGCAGTGATATCACGGATCTCATTGTGGCGGATGATCGGAAAGCCACCCATTGGACATATCATGGCATGATCAACAGTGAACGCTGTTCCACAGTTGCATGTTTGGGGAGGGTTGTTTAGGGTCCATCCATATCTTAGGCATAGTGCATCTCGAAATTCCCCCTTGTTTAGGTAGAATCCATGCTCTTCCAATGGAGTGACTGTCAGCCAGGAAGAAGATCCTTTCTCTTTGGCCAGGTCAACTGCACGCTGCAGATGGGGGAGAGATGATCGTATACCTCTTTGGCTTTCTTATCCTGCTTCTGTCTGTTCTTATGCCGAATGTCTTGCTTGATGGACATGATCTGGCCGGCCTCAATCACTTGATTGGACTCTTGTGAGACTATCAGGGCTACAAGGGGCATTGTAAATTCTTCTGAGGCGGCAAAAATTTCGCCAGCTTTTGTTGCGGGGTTTGCCAATGCCATCCCACCTAATCTAGCAGGAAGGGCCAGCAGCTCGTGCTCAAGGTCAGAGCAGGTCGCCCGACCTGTCAGGGCAGGAATCAGGGTTTGCTGAATGGCAGCCTCCAGAGGTAGTAGTAAATCATCAATGTCTGGAATTGTTCGTGACAGGTATGACCAGCGACTAGATAGGCCATGTACAAAGGCAGCGTAGGCAGCATGTGGCTGGGAGATGGCTATTTCAGATAGGTGAGATATCTCCTGGAGCCAACCTTGTACTTTGTCACGGACATATTCCTCGGTAAAGGTCCTGGAACCAAGGGCAGCACCTAGGTGGCGTTTCCCATGAATGGAGATTTGTATGTCGGTGTCTCTAAATATCTGTCTGGCCCTTTCCTCATGTTCTTCTTTCACCACTAGATGTGTTTTGGAACCATTGGGATGATATCCGAAGGTGGGTCCACTTAAAGATAGATTTTCCCACCAAGCTCTCAGTTGTGTGCAGGTACCAGCACATGTCGCATCGTCGGCAAACCACACTTGACTGGCTTCTGGATTTCTTGTTCTCAGCTGCTGGATCAATGGGGTAATTGCCAGAGCGTACATGGCCATTGCCAAGGGGTCCCCTTGTGTTGTACCTTCCGTTGATTCAATTTCTCCACTTCCTGTGATGACCATCCTGACTGGTGCTCTATAGGTGTTGATCAAAATAGGTGCTAAAGGAGGACATAGGATGCTGATGTTATGGAGGGCAGCCTGCCTGTTAATGGTGTTAAAGGCATTTGTGGCATCCACCAGGAGTTATACTAGGTACTAAGTAGGTACTAGTTGTATGTACTAGTTGTATGTACTAGTTGTATGGACTATTTGTATGTACTATTTGTTTGTACTAGTTGTATGTACTCGATACTAGTTGTATGACTAGGTGTAGATACTAGTTGTAGGTTCTAGTACCAGTTCTACTACGTACTAAGTGGCTTCTAGTTGTATGTACTAGTTTTATGTACCACTTGTAGGTTCTAGTTTATTTTCTAGTTGTATATACTATTTATATGTGCTAGTTTTCTGTGAATTCACTAGTTTAATGTAGTAATTGTGTGTACTATATATATGTACTAATTGTGTGTAGTAGTTGTATGTACTAGTTGTATGTACTATTTATATGTACTGGGTATATGTGTATGTACTAGTTATATGTAGTAGTTGTGTGTACTAGGTGTATATACTAGCTGTATGTTCTAGTTATATGTACTAGTTGTATGTACTGGTTGTAGGTTCTAGTCCTAGTTATACTAGGTACTAGGTGGGTCCTAGTTGCATGTACTAGACACAAGTTGTATGTACTATTTGTATGTACTAGTTGTGTACTAGTTTTATGTACTAGTTGTGTGTAGTAGTTGTACGTACTACATGCACTTATTATGAGTATGTACTAGTTGTATGCATTAGTTATATGTACGAGTTGTAAGTACTACTTGTATGCACTAGTTGTATATATTTTCTGGCTGCATGTAATAATTAAAGGTTCTTTATAGTACTAGTTATAATGGGTACTAGGTAAGTACAAGTTGTATGTCCTATCTGTTTGTACTATTTGTATGTACTAATTACATGTACTAGTTGTATGTACTAGTTATGTACCACTTGTATGTACTAGTTGTATTTAGTAGTTGTAAGTACTATTTATATGTACTAGTTATATGTGTATGTACTAGTTATATGTAGTAGTTGTGTGTACTAGGTGTATATACTAGCTGTATGTTCTAGTTATATGTACTAGTTGTATGTACTGGTTGTAGGTTCTAGTCCTAGTTATACTAGGTACTAGGTAGGTCCTAGTTGCATGTACTAGACACAAGTTGTATGTACTATTTGTATGTACTAGTTGTGTGTACTAGTTTTATGTACTAGTTGTGTGTAGTAGTTGTACGTACTACATGCACTTATTATGAGTATGTACTAGTTGTATGCATTAGTTATATGTACGAGTTGTAAGTACTACTTGTATGCACTAGTTGTATATATTTTCTGGCTGCATGTAATAATTAAAGGTTCTTTATAGTACTAGTTATAATGGGTACTAGGTAAGTACAAGTTGTATGTCCTATCTGTTTGTACTATTTGTATGTACTAATTATATGTACTAGTTGTATGTACTAGTTATGTACCACTTGTATGTACTAGTTGTATTTAGTAGTTGTAAGTACTATTTATATGTACTAGTTATATGTGTATGTACTAGTTTTATGTAGTAGGTGTATGTATTACTTGTAATTAATAGTTGTATGTACTAGTTGCATATACTAGGTGTATTTACTAGTTATATATACACATTTCTAGCTGAATGTGACAGTTGGACGTTTTAGTTGTATGGACTAATACTGGTTTTATTTAATAGTCATAAATACTAGTTGTTTGTAGTATTTGTATGAACTGGTACCAGGTATATTTAGTATTTGTATCTACTATATGTATGTACTAGTTGTATGTACTAGTTGCATATAAAAGTTGTATGTACTAGTATTAGGGACTACTTGTATGTACTCGTTACTAGTTGTATGTACTACTTGTAAGGACTAGTTGCATGTACATACTGGTTGAATGTACTAGTTGTATAAAGTAGACACATGTACTAGTTATATCTACTTGGTGTATGTACTAGGTATATATACTAGTTATATATATCTAATAGTTATATACTACTTGTATGTACTAATTGTATGTACTATTTGTATGTACTACTTGTAATAACTGATTGTATGGAATTTACTTGTTGTATGTACCAGTACTAGTTACATTTTCACGTTGAAGAGCCTAAATGGACGTGCTAGTTGTATGAACTAGTTATATTTACTAGTTATATGAACTAGTTATTTTTACTAGGTGTATGGACTAGTTGTATGTACTAGTATATACTAGGTTTATTTACCAGTTGTAGGTACAAGTTGTATGTACAAGTTTATGTAATAGTTGTTTGTACTGATTGTATGTACTAGTTGTATGTACTAGTTGTAAGTACCAAATATGTCGTAGTTGTTTATGCACTTTTTATTGACTAGTTGTATGAACTAGTTGTATGAACTAGTTGGAGGTACTATTACTGGTAATATTAAAGAGTAGTAGGTACTATTACTGGTAATATTAAGGAGTTGTAGGTACTACTTGTATGTACTAGTTATATGTACTAGTTATATATACTAGTTATATATACTAGTTATATGTACAGGTATATATACTAGCTATATATATACTAGTTTTGTACTACTTCACTACTTCTATGTACTAGTTGAAATACTAGTTATATGTACTAGTTGTATGTTCTATTTGTATGTATTATTTGCATGTACTATGTTATATTTACTAGTTGTAAGTTTCAGTTGTGTGTACTAGTTGTATGAACTGATTGTATGTAATTTACTAGTTGTATGTACTGGTACTAGTTATATTTACTCCTTGAAGATACTAAATGTCCGTACAATTTATTTAAACTAGTTTTATTGACTACTTAAATGTACTAGTTGTATGTAATAGTTATATTTTCTACTTGTATGAACTAGTTTCATGTACTAGTTGTATGGACTAGTTGTATGTACTAGTACTAGGTTGATTTACTAGTTGTAGGTACAAGTTGTATGTAGAGATTTAATGTAATAGTTTTATGTACTAATTGTATGTTCTAGTTGTATGTACTAGTTGTATATACTAGTTTTGTTGTATATAGCTGTTTGTGCTAGTTGTATTAACTAGTTGTATGCACTATTTACTAATTGTATGTCCTAGTTGTTTGTTCTGGTTTTATGTGCTAGTTGTATGTACCAGTAATATGTACTAGTTGGGTGTACTAGTTGTAGGTACTAGTGGTAATTCTAGTTTTATGTACTAGTTGTAGATACTAGTTGTATGTACTAGTTGTAAGTAATAGGTATATGTACTAGTTGAATGAAGTAGTTGTTTATACTAGTTGTATGTACTCGTGGTATGTTCTCCTTGCTAGTTTTATGTACAAGTTGAAGGTACTAGTTGTTAGTAGTAGTTATATTTACTAGTTGTATGAACTAGTAACATGTACCAGTTGAATGGACTAGTTGTATGTACTATTTAAGTAGTAGTTGTTTGTGCTAGTTGTATTAACTAGTTGTATGGACTATTTTTGAACTAGTTGTATGAACTAATTCTATGAAATAGTTGTGTGAAATCGTTGTAGGTACTATTACTTGTCATATTAACTAGTTGTAGGTACTAATTGTATGTACTAGTTGTATGTACTAGTTTTGTACTAGTTGTTTGTGCTAGTTGTATGAACTAGTGGTATCAACTAGGGATGTACTAGTTGTATGAACTAGTTGTATGAACTAGTTACTAGTTGAAAGTTCTAGTTGTATGTTCTATATGTATATACTAGTTATATGTACTAGTTGTGTGTACTAGTTGGAGGCACTAGTTGTAGGTATTAGTACTGGTAATATTAACTAGTTGTAGGTACTACCTGTATGTATTAGTTGTATGTACTAGTTGTATGTTCTAGTTATATGGACTACGTTTGTGTACTAGTTGTATGTACTATTTGTAGGACTAGTTTTATGTACTAGTTGTATGTAGTAGATGTATTTACTAGTTGTAAGTAATCGTTCTATGTGCTAGTTTTATTAAGTAGTTGTATATATATACTAGTTTACGGAACAAGTTGTATGTACTCGTAGCTAGTTGTATGTACTGGTTGTATATACTCGTAGCAAATTGTATGTACTAGTTGTATGCACTAGTTATATATACTAGTACTGGTTTATTTATTAGTTGTAGGTAATAATTGTACGTACTAGTTGTAGGTACTAGTTGAATTTTCTAGCTGAATGTAATATTTGTATGTACTAATTCTATGCACTCGTTGTATGTACTAGTTGTATGTACTAGTTATGTACTAATTGTTTTTGCTAGTTACTAGTTATAAGCACTAGTTGTTTGTGCTAGTTTTATGTTCTAGTTGAAAGTACTTATAGGATATATTATGGTATATATTGGTTAAATATTGTTGGATATATTTGGCAAAACTATGGGATATTCTGGTCCATTGGATATATTAAGCAAAAATCAGGCAAAATTATGGGATATATAGGGCCCAAATTATGGTATATACTATGGGATATATTTGTCAAAAGCTATGAGATATATTAGGCAAACATTAAGGGTTATATTATGGTATATATTAGTTATAAATTATTGGATATATTTGGCAAAACTATGGGATATACTGGTCCATTGGATATATTAAGAAAAACTAAGGGTTATATTAGCAAAATTATGGGATATATAGGACAAAAATTATGGGATATAGTGTGGGATATATTTGACGAAAACTAAGGGTATATTGGGTAAATCTGCGGGTTATATTAAGGGATATAATTGGCAATATTTGTAAATAATTGGACACATTAAGCAAAAACAGTTATATATTAGGCAAAATTATGGGGTATATTTGTCAAAAATTAGGGGATATATTTGCAATAACTATGGAATATATTGGGCTGAGGGTGTAGGTTATATTTTGGCATATATTTTGTAAAAGTTGTTGGATATGTTTGGAAAAAATGGGATATATTTTGGCAAAATGATGGGATATATTTGGAAAAGCTATGGGAAATATTGGGCAAAAATTATGGGATATATTACGGGATATATTGGTCAAATATTGGGTGATATATTTGGCAAAACAATGGGATATACTGTTCCATTGGATATATTTAACAAAACTAATGGATGTTTAGGTAACATTATGGGATATATAGGCAAAAAATTATGGGATATACTTTGGGATATATTTGCAAAGCCATGGGATAGGATATACTGGTACATTGGATATATTAAGCAAAAACTGAGGGATTTACAAGGCAAAATTATGGGATATATTTGGCATTAATTGTGGGATATATTTGCAAAACTATGGGATATATTCGGTAACGTATGGGATATATTGGGCAAAAACTATGGGATATATTGGGCTAAGGCTATAGCTTGTATTATGGGATATATTTGGCAAATATTATGGGATTTACTAGTTGTATGTACTAGTGAGTAGTTGTATGTACTAGTTGTATGTACTAGTTCTATGTACAAGTACTCTGTCCTAGTTGTATGTAGAAGTTGTATGTACTAGTTGTATGTCCTCGTAATTATCTGTATGTACTAGTCGTACATACTATTTTTTGTAGGTATATGTACTAGTTGTATGTACTAGTTGTGTGTAATTGTTTTACGTACTAGTTATATTTACTACTTGTGGGTTTTCTGTACCAGTTGTATGTACTAGTTGTATTTACTACTAGTTGTATGTACTAGTTGTTTGCGCTAGTTGTATGTACTAGTTGTATGTGCTAGTTGTATGTACTTGTTATATGTACTAGTTGTATGTAGTAGTTGTATATATGTTCTAGTAAGTAGTTGTATGTACTAATTATATGCACTAGTTGTTTATTCTAGCTGAATGTACGGGTTGTAGTTATTAGTTGTATGTACTAATTGTATGTACTAGGTGTATGTACTAGTAACTAGATGTATGTTCTATTTGTATGTAATAGTTTTAGGTTTTTTATAGTACTAGTTATAGTGGGTACTAGGTAAGTACAAGTTGTAGGTACTACCTGTTTGAACAATTTGTATGTACTAATTTCATGTACTATTTGTAGGTACTACTTGTATGTACTTGTTATGTACTAATTGTATGTACTAGTTGTATGTACTAGTAAGTAGTTGCATGTACTAGTTATATGTACTAGATGTATGTGTATGTACTAGTTTTATGTAGTAGTAGTGTGTATTAGTTTTATGTAATTGCTATTTGTAGGTACTACTTGTATGTACTTGTTATGTACTCATTGTATGTACTAGTGTTTTGAACTAGTACTAGTTGTATTAACTAATTGTTGGTACTAGTTGTATTAACTAATTGTTGGTACTAGTTGTGTGTACTAGTTGTATGTAGTCATTATGAACGAATTGTATGTTCTAGTTGTACGTATTAGCTATGTACTAATTGTATATACTAGTGGTATGTAGTATTTTTATGTAATTATTGTAAGTACTAGTTGTGTGTACTAGTCTTATGTACTAGGTGTGTGTACTATATATATGTGCCTGCAGCCCCTGTTGAAACTCCTACAAATGAACATCCTAGTCCAAGGACAAGTGGCAATGACCAACTGATGCAACTTTTAGGCAAAGCAAAAGATGCCTGTCTCCGAAAGAAACCTGGAGATTTCTCTGATAGAAAATCCTGTGGGGCGGTGCGGTTCAACCATGTTGATACGGCACTGCTTCAGGAGGCCAATGATTGGGTGGAGAAAGAGTGGCAGGAAGGCCCTAGGTCGGCCTGGCACCTGAACTGCCTGGTCTACTCTGTTGCTGTGCCTGTGAGGGGAAAAAAACCTACGAATCGCAGCCATGCAACCAGGGAAGGAAATCAGATAATCAGAAGGGAAGTAAGAGACAGGAAGGTCACATAAGTGACATGAAGACCAAAGGCCTTAGGTTTAGAAGACTGCTTTGCCCGGTTGGATGTGGAAATAGCGCGCCAACAGAGTAATAATCCTATGACCAAACGCCAGAAAGTACTCCGAAGAAAGCTTAGGAGGGAGTTCCATTCATTAAACCTGAATGTGCCGATCAGAGCTCGGGAATAGACACAGGGAAACTCAGGGTTTGGACCCTACAAGAGCGAAGATCGGCCGAACGCAGGAAATTCCAGGAACAAAACAACCTTTGGAATACCAAAAGGAAGTTCCAGATGAATGGCAATGTTCCAACCTCCAATGAAGCTCCCTCAATTGAGGTAGTAAGAGACTTTTGGACAAAGATTGTAGGTACTGTTGTTAAGGTCAACAAAGACGACCCAGGTGTGAAAGAATGGCTAAAGGAAACCAAAAAGAGGGTGGGTAGAACCCCCTCTGAAGGTCCCGATAGCATTGATGAGACCAAACTGAGGAAAGCCTTGAAAAAGGCAAAAAGCTGGTCAGCCCCTGGGCCGGATGGCATTCACACTTTTTGGTGGAAAGCACTCCCCTCTGCACAGTCTGCCTTGGCAGATGTACTATGGAGGGTGGTGAGTGGAGATCTGGCTTACAAGGGGTCGCAATTTACTCATCCCAAAAAGTTGACTCGAAAAGTTCAGCCAACTACCGACCTATTGCGTGTCTCAACACAATGTACAAGGCTGTCACAGCATACATGGCATCAGAACTACTCACTCACACCTACACTAATGATCTTTTGCTTATGGCCCAAAGGGCCATGAAAAAGGGAGGTGGGGCTGTGTGGACTGTCTACTGCTGGATCAATGAATTGGTCTAGATGCCAAAATTATGGGCAAGCCACTTAGTGTGGCATGGATCGATTATGAGAAGGCATATGACAGAGTCCCTCACAAGTGGGTGATGAAGGTGCTAAAAACCATCAAGTGCCCAGGTTGGATCCGGAGGTCTATAGAGCTCTTCTCCAAACACTGGGCTACTGTGCTTGAGTTGAGGACTGTGGGGAAGGTGGTTAGGAGCACCCCTGTTAAATATAACAGGGGACTCTTCCAAGGAGACTCCTTATCGCCACTCCTCTTTTGTCTGGCCATAGCTCCCATATCCCAAGTTCTTAACAGAACCAAGGGATATACCCTCTGGCATGATGGGGAAAGGAACACCATGTCACACTTTTCCTGGAGGGCCTGATAAATTCAGGGAAGCCATGGAATGTGTGGAGAAAACCTCAAAAGCCATTGACATGAGGTTTGGAGTGAGAAAGTGTGGAACAGCACACATGCAAAAGGGGAAGGTTCTGGCTGGCCCAGACACCCTGAAAACAGTGAAAATCTATAAGGGGCCATGGAAAAGGTACTAGTTATAAGTACCTAGGGCTAGAACAACAGTTTGAGGTAGATGACAGCAAGGTCAAAGCTTGCTTGATCAACAAATTGAGGAGGAGACTCCACAAAGTGTTGGGCTCTCACCTCAATGGTAAGAATGCTGCAGAAGCCTCTAACATGTTGTGTGCCTCTCTATTGAGATACTCTTACCCAGTTTTGAAGTGGACACAAAGTGAGCTTCCAAAACTAGACCGAATGGTGAGAAAGATCATGAAAAAGTACCAGTGTCATCACTATAACTCTGCCATTGAGAAGGTAAACTTGCCTCGCTCTCAAGGTGGTAGAGGGCTCTGTAGTTTTCCTTTGGATCATGACAGGGCTGTTGTGAATCTGGCAAGATACCTCCATACTGCCAATCATCCACTCACAGCTGTTGTGGTTAAACACCAAAAGTGGCTGGAGTGCTCAAAGCAGAGGAGGACTGTCTTGAAAGAAGCCAGATTGATACTGGGAAGCCACGGAATAGAACTAGCACCGGAAATGGGGCTACGGACAGATCCCTCACAAAGTAGTGTAAGAGAATGGAGGAGAGTGGCACGTGAACTCCGGGAGGCTCACACTAGAAAGGTTAAAAAGTAACCTAGCCGAAAAGTCTCACCAGGGCTCATACCACACATAGGTCACAAATAGGGAGTCTTATGTGTGGCTTTCTGAGGGGAGACTCAGACCTCAAACTGAGGCTCTGATTCTCGCAGCCCGAGATGATGTGCTGCACACTAGGTGGTACCGAAATAGGATTCTGAAGACTTCTAGCCTTCTAATGTGCAGAGAATGTGGCAAGGCTATGGAAACGGTCAAACACATACTAAACATGTGTGAGCCCAAAGGATTTTCTCTCTACAAAGAGAGACATGACCGGGCAATACTGATAGTGTTGTGGAGACTGTTGAAAGAATATGGATTCAAGCAGGAAGAGCCCTGGTACAAACTAGAAGCAAAACCAGTCTATGAGAATAGGTCTGTCAAAATCTTGTGGGATCGTAGTATCCCTACAGATGATAAAATGACAGAAAGAAGGCCAGACTTAGTGGTTGAGGATCGGCTATGTAAGTCCATCTTCATTATTGAGATGTCAGTTCCTACTGACAGCAATATTAATGGAAGATGGCAAGAGAAGTTCCGAAAGTACCAGAAGCTGGCGGCTGATATGAGGAAACAATTTAGGGGCTACCGAATTAAGGTAGTCCTGATAATAATTAGTGCTTTGGGGACAGTGGAGACACTCCTGGAAGACCTTAGGGGAATTCCAAAGCTGTCAAAAAGTGCAGTAGAAGTGATGAGAGCCATGCGAACTGTTCTCTGTATGGCTGTGAGGATATTGAGGCGACATCTACCTGTTGAGGGATTAGGGCCTGGACGATAAGTTGTCCTGTCCCAGTCCTGGCCTGTCAACCTCCGGAAAGCAGTGGTGGATTTGTGTATGGAGGTACTTCCTCCTATTTTGACGGTCAAATTTGGCCCGATGTGCACCTTTCTGCTGCTGCCGGAAGGAGGCAAAGCCGAGGCTTCTGGCTAAAAATCCGAAGAAGGGAAAACATAACTGACTAAGGGTTGTCCAAGCCAGATACTCCTTGCCTAAGTTAACTAAGGCAGGAAGTAACAAGGTTCTCTGTTAAGGCTTTTGTTTCTAAAGTATACTAGGTGTATATACTATTCATATATACTAGTTATATGTGTATGTACTAGTTATATGTACTAGTTATATGCAGTACTTATGTGTACTAGTTGTATGTACTAATTTTATGCACTGGGAGTATGTACTAGTTTTATGTACTAGTTGTATATACTAGTATTAGGTATACTTAATAGTTGTATGTTGTAGTTGCATGTAGTAGTTGTATGTACGAATTGTATGTACTGGTTGTATGTATATATTATTTGTATGTCCTAGCTGTGCACTAGTTGTATATACTAGTGTTATGTGGTAGTTTTATGTTCACTTTCTATGAACTAGCTCTATGTACTGGTGTCTTGTTGTTCATACTAGTTGTATTCATGAGTTTTATTATTTCTTTCTATGTACTAGTTGCATGTACTAGTTTCTAGTTAGTTTTGCGCACTGGTTGCGTGTACTAGTTGCAAATATTACTTGTATGTCCTAGTTGTATAAACTAAGTGTATGTACTATTTATATATACTAGTTATATGTGTATGTACTAGTTATATGTACTAGTTATATGCAGTACTTGTGTGTACTAGTTGTATGTACTAATTTTAGGTCTAGTTTTATGTACTAGTTGTAGATACTAGTCGTATGTACTAGTTGTATGAAGTAGTTTTATGTACTAGTTGTGAATAATCGTATGTACTCGTTGCTAGTGTTATGTACTAGTTGTATGAACTAGTACTAGTTATATTTACTCGTTGAAGATACTAAATGTATGTACTAGTTGTATGAACTCGTTTTTGGACTAGTTGATTGTACTAGTTGTATAAAGTAGTTATATTTACTAGTAACATGTACTATTTGTATGCACTTGTACTAGGTTTATTAACTAGTTGTAGGTAAAAGTTGCATGTACAGGTTTAATGTAATAGGTGTATGTACCAATTCTATGTTCTAGTTGTATATACTAGTTGTATGTACTAGTTATGTTGTAGTTGTTCGTGGTAGTTGTATTAACTAGATTTATGCACCTTTTATGTACTAGTTGTATGAACTAGTTGTATGAACTAGTTGTAGGTACTATTACTGGTAATATTAAATAGTTGAAGGTACTACTTTTATGTACTAGTTATATGAACTAGTTGTATGTACTATTTACTAGTTGCATGAACTAGTTGTATGTTCTGGTTGTATGTACTATTTTTATGTGCTAGTTATATGTCCTAGTTATATGTACTAGTTACTAGTTATAAGTTCTAGTTGTATCTTCTAAATGTATGTTCTAGTTGTACGTACTAGTTGTGTGTACAAGTTGTAGGCACTAGTTGTAGGTACTGGTAATATTAACAATTTGTAGGTACTACTTGTGTGTACTAGTAATGTGTACTATTTTTATGTACTATTTACTAATTGTATGTACTAATTGCATGGTCTGGTTGGATGTACTAGTTGTATGAACCAGTAATATGTACTAGTTGTCTGCACTAGTACTAGTTATATTTACTCGTTGAAGATCCGAAATGTACGTAGAAGTTGTATGAACTAGTTTTATGGACTAGTTCATAGTACTAGTTGTATGTAGTAGTTACAGTTACTAGTTGTATGAACCAGTTACATGCACTAGTTGTATGGAGTAGTACCTTGTTTATTTACTAGTTGTATATAGGTACAAATTGTATGTACAGGTTTAATGTAATGGTTGTGTGTACCAATTGTATGTTCTAGTTGTATATACTAGTTGTATGTACTAGTTATGTTTTAATTGTTTGTGCTAGTTGTGTAAACTAGTTATATGCACTATTTATGTACTAGTTGTATGAACTAGTTGTATGAAATAGTTGTAGGTACTATTACTGGTAATATTAACTAGTTGTAAGTACTAGTTGTGTGTACTAATAATATGTACTAGTTGTGTGTACTAGTTGTATGTACTAGTTGTAGATACTAGTCGTATGCACTAGTTGTAAGTAATCGTTATATGTACTAGTTGTATTAAGTAGTTTTATGTACTAGTTGTATGTTCAAATTGTTTTTACTAGTTGTGTGTACTATTTACTAGTTGTATGTACTAGTTTTATGTACTTGTTGTATGTACTAGTTGTACGTACTACTTATATGTACTAGTTGTGTATAATCGTTGTATGTCCTAGTTATATTTAGTAGTTGTATGTACTAGTTGTATGTACTAGTTGTATGTACTAGTTATATGTACTAGTTGTATATACTAGGTGTAGGTTCTAGTTCTAGTTATACTAGGGACTAGGTAGATCCTAGATGCAAGTACTAGATACAAGTTGATGTACTTTTTGTATGTACTAGTTATATGTGTATGTAATAAGTATATGTACTAGTGGTGTACTACTTATATGTACTAGTTGTATGTACTAGCTGTTTGTACTATTTGTATGTACTAATTGCATGTACTACTTGATTTTACTAATTGTATGTACTAGTACAATTTATATCTACTAGTTGTAGGCATTAGTTGTATGTAGTAGTTGTATGTAATAGTTGTATGTACTAGTTATATGTACTGGTTGTATGTACTAGTTGTATGTACTAGTTATGTACCAGCTGTATACACTAGTTGTATGTGCTACCTTTATGTACTCGTTCTTTGTACTAGTTGTATGTACTAGTTGCTGTACTAGATATGTACCAATTGTGTATATTACTTGTATATACCAGCTATGTACTAATTATATGGATTAGCTTTATGTACTCTTTCTATGTACTAGTTGTTTGTACTAGTTTCTATTTCTATGTACTAGTTGTAAGTACTAGTTGTATATACTCGATACTTGTTGTATGTACTAGTTGTAAGTACTAGTTGTAGGTTCTAGTACTAGTTGTACTAGGTATTAGATAGGTTCTAGTTGCATGTACTAGTTCAATGTACTAATGGTATGTTCAAGTTTATATTCTAGTTGTATATACTCTTTATATGTACTAGTTACCTGTGTATGGACTAGTTTTATGTAGTAGTTGTGTGTACTAGTTATATGTTTATGTAATAAGTATATGTACTAGTTGTATGTACTAGGTGTATGTAATAATTATAGGTTCTAGTACTAGTTATAGTGGTTACTAGGTGGGTACAAGTTGTATGTACTAGCTGTTTGTACTATTTGTATGTACTAATTGACTGTACTAGTTGATTTTACTAGTTGTATGTACTAGTACAAATTATATTTACTAGTTGTAGGTACAAGTTGTATGTAGTAGTTGTATGTAATAGTTGAATGTAATAGTTTATGTACTAGTTGTATGCACTAGTTCTATGTATACATTACTTGTATGTACTAACTGTGTACTAGTTGTTTATATTAGTTTTATGTAGTAGTTTTAAGTTCACGTTCTATGAAATAGCTGTATGTACTGGTGACTTGATGTGGTATGTATGAGTTTCATGTACTCTTACTATGTACTTGTTGCATGTACTAGTTTCTAGTTTTATGTACTAGTTGTACTGGTTGTGTGGACTAGTTGTTTATAATACTTGTATATCCTAGTTGTATGTACTAGGTGTCTTAGTTATATGTTCTATATGTGTCCGATTGTTGTATGTACTCACAATATTTACTATTTGTAGTTACTAGTTGTATGTACTAGTTTTTGTACCAGTAACTAGTTGTAGGTTCTAGTTGTACGTACTAATTGTATGTATTATATGTATGTACTAGTTTTATGTTCTAATTTTTGTATTAGTTGTATGTATGTTGTGTGTACTAGTTGTATATAGTCGTTGTCTGTACTGTTTACAGGTACTAGTTGTGTGTACTAGTTGTATGCACTAGTTATATGTACGGGTTGTATGTACTAGTTATATGTACTAGTTGTTAGTACTAGTTGTGTGGACTAGTTGTATGTACTAGTAGTGTGTAGTAGTTGTACGTACTACATGTACTTACTGTTTGTATGTACTAGTTGTATGCATTAGTTATATGAACGAGTTGTAAGTTCTAGTTATATGTACTAGTTGTATATATGTTCTAACTGTATGTAATAGTTATAGGTTCTTTATGGTACTAGTTATAGTGGGTACTAGGTAAGTACAAGTTGTATGTACTACCTGTTTGTTCTATTTGTATGTACTAATTGCATGTATTAATTATATGTAATAGTTGTATGTACTAGTTCTGTACCACTTGTATGTACTTCTTGTATGTAGTAGTTGTAAGTGCTATTTATATGTACTAATTATATGTGTATGTACTAGTTTTATGTAGTAGTTGTGTGTACTAGTTGTATGTACTAGTTGTATGTAGTAGGTGTATATACTAATTGTATCTACTAGTGTTTTGTACCAGTACTAGTTGTTTTAACTAATTGGAGGTACTAGTTGTGTGAACTAGGTGTATGTAGTCATTATCAACCAATTTTATATAGTTGTATGTATTAGCTGTGTACTAATTGTACGTACTAGTTGTTTGTACTAGTCTTATGTACTAGGTGTAAGTACTATATATATGTACTAGTTATATGTGTATGTACTGAATATATGTATTAGTTTTGTGTAATTGTTGTATGTACTAGTTGTATGCACTAGTTGTATGTCATCGTTGTATTTTCTAGTTGTGGGTACTAGTTTTATGTACTAGTTGTACGCATCATTTATATGTACTAGTTGTATGTACTAGTTGTAGGTTCTAGTACTAGTTATACTAGGTACTAGTTGTATGTATTAGTTGTTTGTACTAGTTCTATGTACTCAAAACTAGTTGTATGTACTAGTTCTAGGTAATTGTTGTTGGTTCTAGTGCTAGTTTTACCAGGTACTAGGTGGGTTCTACTTGTATGTCCTAGTTGTTTGTACTATTTGTATGTACTAGTTGTATGTACTAGTTGTATGTGTCTAGTTGTATGTGTCTAGTTGTATATACTCGTTGTATATACTAGTTGCATGTTCTAGGTGCATGTACTAGTTGTATGTTCTAGCTGTTTGTACTAGTTGTATGTAATAGTTCTATATACTAGTTTTATGTATTAGTTGAATGTACTAGTTGTATGTAAATCCTAGTTGTTGGTTCTAATTTTATGTACTAATTGCATGTACTATTTGTATATATTCTTTGTATGTACTAGTACTAGCTATAGTTTTACGGTGTGTGTACTGGTTGTATCTACTAGTTGTAGGTTCTAATTGAATACACTAATTGTTTATATTAGTTGTTTGTACTAGTTGTATGTACTAGTTGCATCCAATTGTTGTATATACTAGTTGTGTGTGCTGGATTTAAGTACTAGTACTAGTTATGTTTGCTAGTTGTAGGTACTAGTAATTTTTCCTTGTTGTAGGTTCAAGTTGTATGTTCCAGTTGTGTGCACTAATGGTAAGTAACAGTCACTTGTTGTATGCACTATATAGTTGTGCTTTCTAGTTATATATATTGGTTGTATGTACCAGTTGTATGTACTATTATATACTAGATATATTTTCTAGTTATATGTACTTGTTGTATGTATTAGGTGTATGTACTAGTTAATGGATTAGTTGTATATACTAGGTGTATGTACTAGTGGTGTGTACTAGTTGTATGAACTCTAGATGTATATACTAGATATATACCAGTTGTATGTACTAGTTGTGGTTCTAGTTTTATGTAAAAGTTGTATGTACTAGTTGTGTATACCAGTTGTATGTATTATATATTGCGTGAACTAGTCTAATGTACTAGTTATATGTATTAGTTGTATGTACTATGTATATGTACTAGTTTAATGTTCTAGTTGTATGAACTATTTGTACGTACTAGTTGTATGCACTAGATGTGTGTACTACTTCTATGTACTCATTAGTAGTTGTATCTACTAGTTGTGTGTTCTTGTTGTATGTACTAGTTGTATGTACTAATACTTGTTATATTTACTAGTCGCAGGTATTAGTTGTGTATACTAGTTGTATGTACTACTACTAGTTATATTTACTAGGTTTAATTATTAGTTGAATGTATTAATTGTAATTAATAGTTGTATGTACTATATGTATATACTAGATGTATTTACTAGTTATATTTACTCATTACTAGCTGTATGTGCCAGTTGTATGTTCTAGTTGTATGTACTAATACTAGTTTTATTTACTAGTCGTAGATACCAGTTGTATGTACCAGTTGTATGTACTGGTACTAGGTAAATTTAATATTTGTAGGTACTATATGTATGTACTAGTTGTAAGTACTAGATTTATGTTCCAGTTGTAGGTAGTAGTTGTATGTATTAGTTGTATGTAATAGTTTTTATGTACTCATTACTAGTTGTTGGTACAAATTGTATTTACTACATGTACGTACTCATAACTAGTTGCATGTACTAGTTGAATGTACTAGTAACTAGTTGTATGTACTAGTTATATGTACTAGTTGTATGTTTTAGTTGAATGTACTAGTTGTATGTTCCAGTTGTATGTACTAGTTGTATGTTCTAATTGTTTGTACTAGTTGTATGTACTGGTTGTATGTACTCGATACTAGTTGTGTGTACTAGTTGTACAGCCTAGTTATATGTACTGGTTGTATGATCTCATTGTTTGTACTAGTTGTATGTACTAGTTGTATGTACGCTATACTAGTTTTGTGTACTACTTGTATGTACGAGTTATATGTACTAGTTGTATGTACTAGTTATATTTAGTAGTTGTATGTACTCATTGTATGTAGAAGTTTCATGTACTAGTTGTAAATATGCACTATTTATATGTACTAGTTGTACTTATTATTTGTATGTACTAGATGTGTGTTCCAGTTGTATGTACTTGTTATATTTAGTAGTTGTATGTTCTAGTTGAATGTACTAGTTTTTTGTACTTGTTGTATGTACTAGTTGTATGCACTATTTATATGTACTTGTTTAAGTACTAGTTGTATGTTCTACGCGTTGTACTAGGTACTAATTAGGTTCTAGTTGGATGTACTAGTTCAATGTACCAGTTGTATGTTCTAGTTTATGTTCTAATTGCATACACTATTTTTATGTACTAGTTACCTGTGTATGAATTAGTATTTTGTCGCAGTTGTGTTTACTAGTTGTATGTACTAGTTGTATGTACTAGTTGTAAGTACTAATTGAACGTTCGAGTACTAGTTATACTAGGTACTAGGTGGGTACTAGTTGTATGTACTAGTTGTATGGACTAGTTGTATGTATTAGTTGAATGTACTAGTTGTATGTTCCAGTTGTATGTACTAGTTGTATGTTCTAATTGTTTCTACTAGTTGTATGTACTGGTTGTATATACTCGATACTAGTTGTGTGTACTAGTTGTACAGCCTAGTAATATATACTGGTTGTATGTTCTAATTGTTTGTACTAGTTGTATGTACTAGCTGTTTGTTCTATTTGTATGTCCTGATTGTATGTACTAGTTGATTTACTAGTTGTATGTACTAGAACAAGTTATATTTATAATTGTAGGTACAAGTTGTATGTAGTAGTTGTGTTTAATAGTTTATGTACTAGTTATATGTCCTAGTTGTCTATACTTGGTTTATGTACTCGTTCTATGTACTAGTTGTATGTACTAGTTATATCTAGTACTTGTGTGTACTAGTTGTACAGCCTAGTAATATATACTGGTTGTATGTTCTAATTGTTTGTACTGGTTGTATGTACTAGCTGTTTGTTCTATTTGTATGTCCTGATTGTATGTACTAGTTGATTTACTAGTTGTATGTACTAGAACAAGTTATATTTATAATTGTAGGTACAAGTTGTATGTAGTAGTTGTGTGTAATAGTTTATGTACTAGTTATTTGTCCTAGTTGTCTATACTTGGTTTATGTACTCGTTCTATGTACTAGTTGTATGTACTAGTTATATCTAGTACTTGTGTGTACTAGTTGTATGTACAAATTTTATGGACTAGGTGTATGGACTAGTTTTATGTACTAGTATTAGTTGTCGGTACAATTTGTATGTAATAGTTGCATGTAGTAGTTGTATAAACAAATTGTTTGTACTAGTTGCATAGACTAGGTATGTACCAATTGTATGTACTAGTTGTATGTATATATTACTTGCATGTACTAGCTTAGTACTAGTTGTATAATTACTAGTTTTATGTGGTAGTTTTATGTTCACATTCTATGAGCTAGCTGTATGTACTAATGTCTTATTGTTCGTACTAGTTGTATGCATGAGTCTTATGTACTCTTTCTATGTACTAGTTGCATGTACTAATTTCTAGTTGTATGTACTAGTTGTATGCACCGGTTGTGTGTACTAGTTGTATATATTACTTGTGTGTCCTAGTTGTATGTACTGGGTGTATGTACTATTTATATATACTAGTTATATGTGAATGTAGTAGTTATATGTCCACGTTGTGTCTAATTATTGTATGTACTAACTCTATTTACTATTTGTAGTAACTAGTTGTATGTACTAGTTGTACGTACTAATTGTATGTATTAGGTGTATGTACTAGTTGTAAGTTCTAATTGTTTGTACTAGTTGCATGTACACTAGTACATGCAACTAGTACAAACAACATGTATTTACGAGTTATATGTACTAGTTGTATGTTCTAGTTTGGTGTAATAACTGCATGTACTAGTTATACTTTCTAGTTGTAGGCACTAGTTGCATGTATTAGTTGTATGTACTAGTTCTATGCTCTAGTTGTAACTTCTAGTAGTAGTTATACAAGGTACTAGGTAGATCCTAGTTATATTTACTGGATATAAGTTGTATGTAGTAGTTGTACATACAAGATGGGTGTAATTTGTGTACGTACTAGTTGTATGTACTAGTTGTATGTACTAGTTGTATATACTATTTATATGTACTATGTATATGTGTATGTACTAGTTATCTTTAGTAGTTGTGTGAACTAGGCGTATATACTAGTTGTTTGTACTAGTTATATGTACTAGTTGTATGTACTAGTTGAATGCACCATTTATATGGACTAGTTGTATATACTAGTTGTAAGTACTAGATGTAAGTTCTAGTACTAGTTTATACTACGTACTAGGTTGGTTCTAGTTGTACGCACTAGTTGTATGTACTAGTTGTTTGTCCTAGTTTTATGTACTCAATACAAGTTGTATGTACTAGTTGTATGTACTAGTTATATGTACTAGTTGTTTGTACTAGTTGTATGCACTAGTTGTTTGTACTAGTTCTATGTACTAATTGTATGTTCTAGTTATGTTGTAGTTGTATATTGTATTTATATGTACTCGTTTAATGTAGTAATTGTGTGTACTAGTTATATTTACTGGTTGTGTGTACTAGTTGTATGTTCAAGTACAAGTTATAACAAAGTATTAGGTAGGTACTAGTTGTATGTACTAATCGTTTGAACTAGTTCTATATACTAATTGTATATTCAAGTTTTATGTACTAGTTGTATGTACTGGTTGTATGCACTATTTATATGTACTAAGTATATGTGTATGTGCTAGTGATATGTAGTAGTTGTGTGTACTACATGTATATACTAGTTGTATAAAGTAGTTATATGTACTAGTTGTATGTACAAGTTATAGGTTCTAGTATGAGTTATACTAGGTACTAGGAAGATTTTAGTTGAATGTACTAGACACAAGTTGTATATACTATTTGTATGTATTAATGGTGTGTTATTGTTGTATGTACTGGTTGTATGCACTATTTATATGTACTAAGTATATGTGTATGTGCTAGTGATATGTAGTGGTTGTGTGTACTACATGTATATACTAGTTGTATAAAGTAGTTATATGTACTAGTTGTATGTACAAGTTATAGGTTCTAGTATTAGTTATACTAGGTACTAGGAAGATTTTAGTTGAATGTACTAGACACAAGTTGTATATACTATTTGTATGTATTAATGGTGTGTTATTGTTGTTTGTACTTGTTGTATGCACTATTTATATGTATTAACTGTATGTACTAATAGTAAGAACTAGTTGTGTGCTCTAGTACTAGTTATACAAGGTACTAAGTAGGTACTAGTTGTATATACTAATTGTATGTAGTAGTTGTATGTACTAGTTGTATGGACTATTTGTATGTACTAGTTGTTTGTACTAGTTGTATGTACCACTTGTAGGTTCTAGTTTATGTTCTAGTTGTATATACTATTTATATGTGCTAGTTTTCTGTGAATTCACTAGTTTAATGTAGTAATTGTGTGTACTATATATATGTACTAGTTGTGTGTAGTAGTTGTACGTACTACATGTACTTACTATGTGTATGTACTAGTTGTATGCATTAGTTACATGTACGAGTTGTAAGTACTACTTGTATGCACTAGTTGTATGTATGTTCTGGCTGTATGTAATAGTTAAAGGTTCTTTATAGTACTAGTTATAATGGGTACAAGGTAAGTACAAGTTGTATGTCCTATCTGTTTTTACTATTTGTATGTACTAATTATATGTACTAGTTGTATGTACTAGTTATGTACCACTTGTATGTACTAGTTGTATTTAGTAGTTGTAAGTACTATTTATATGTACTAGTTATATGTGTATGTACTAGTTTTATGTAGTAGGTGTATGTATTACTTGTAATTAATAGTTGTATGTACTAGTTGCATATACTAGATGTATTTACTAGTTATATGTACACATTACTAGCTGAATGTGAGAGTTGTACGTTTTAGTTGTATGGACTAATACTAGTTTTATTTACTAGTCATAAATACTAGTTGTTTGTAGTATTTGTATGTACTGGTACAAGGTATATTTAGTATTTGTAGGTAGTCTATGTGTGTACTAGTTGTAGGTACTAGATTTATGTTCCAGTTGTATGTACTAGTTGTATGTATTAGTTGTATGTACTAGTTGTGTGTACTGGTTGCATGCACTAGTTATATGTACTAGTTTTATGTATTAGTTGTAAGTACTAGTTTTAAGTACTCATTCTATGTACTAATTCTATGTGTTAATTGTATGTACTGTAACTTCTCCTTTCTATTTGCATGTACTAGTTTTATGCCCTAGTTGTATGTACAAGAACAAGTTATATTTACTAGTTTACGCACTAATCATATATATTAGTTGTATGTACTGGTTACTAGTTGAGTGTACTAGTTTTATGTTCTCATTCTATTAACTAGTTCTATATAATATTTGTAGTTCTAGTTGTATGTACTAGTTGTATGTACGTGTTGTATGTATATCCTAGTTGTTTGTACTAGTTGTATGTACTAGTACTAGCTATAGTTTTAAGTTGTGTGTACTAGTTGTATCTACTAGTTGCAGGTGCTAATTGTATAGACTAGTTGTATGTATTAGTTTTATGTACTACTTGTATGTACTAGTTGCATGCAGTAGTTCTTTGTACTAGTTGTGTGTACTAGATTTATATACTAGTACTAGTTATGTGTGCTAGTTGTAGGCATTAGTTACATTTCCTTGTTGTAGGTTCTAGTTTTATGTAGTTACTGATTGTACAAACTAATTGTATGTACTTGTTGTATGTACTAGTTGTATGTACTAATACTAGTTACATTTAATAGTAATTGGTTCAAGTTTTATGTACCAGTTGTATGTACTAGTTACTAGTTGAGAGAATATAGGTTCATTGCTACGTTGTTTATATGGTTAATTAGTTGATGAGCTTCCCGTAGCAGCGCGAAACAATTAATGAATTACTTCAGGACGTTTCGGTCCGTAGACTTTCATCAGCTGAATGACACAAATAAGTTACACCTTCGATGTAAACACACAGGTTGGTGAGGTAAGAAATCGTGACGTAATGTGATGTTGTCAACGATGATGTAATAGTTCTAAAAATAGGTCGTGAGAAAAAATAGGTAGTGAAAAAAAGTAGTTGTAGTTACTAGTACTAGTTACTAGTTGTATATAATAGATATATTTTCTAGTTATATGTACTTGTTGTATGAATTAAGTATATGTACTAGTTAATGGACTAGTTGTATGTACTAGGTGAATGTACTAGTTGTATGTACTAAGTGAATGTACTAGTTGTATGTACTAGTTCTATCTACTAGTTGTGTGTACTTGTTTTATGTATTTGTTGTATGTACTAATACTTGTTATATTTACTAGGTTTAGTTATTAGTTGTATGTATTACTTGTAATTAATAGTTGAATGTACTAGTTTTATATACTAGATGTATTTACTAGTTATATGTACTCGTTACTAGCTGTATGTGCCAATTGTATGTACCAGTTGTATGTACTTGTACCAGGTATATTTAATATTTGTAGGTACTATATGTATGTACTAGTTGTAAGTACTAGATTTATGTTCCAGTTGTAGGTAGTAGTTGTATGTATTAGTTGTATGTAATAGTTTTTATGTACTCGTTACTAGTTGTTAGTACAAATTGTATGTACTGCATGTATGTACTCAGAAGTAGTTGTATGTACTCACTCTATGTACTTGTTTTATGTAATAGTTGTAAGTATTAGTTGTTTGTACTAATTGCATGCACTAGTCATAGGTACTAGTTTTATGTACTAGTTGTGTGTACTAGTTGTATGAACTTGTTATATGGACTAATACATACAGCTAGTACATACAACTAGTACATACAACAAGTACATACAACAAATACATACAACTTCTAAAAAAGTAATAAAAACAACTAGTAAATATAACTAGTTGTAGGTACTAATTATATGTACAAATTGTATGTAATAGTTGTATGTACTAGTTGTATGTACTAGTTGCAAATAAAAGTTTTATGAACTAGTTTTATGGACTATCTGAATATACTAGTTGTATGTTCTAGTTATATTTACTAGTTATATGAACTAGTTATTTTTACTATATAGTTGTATGGACTAGTTGTATGTACTAGTATATACTAGGTTTATTTAAGTTGTAGGTACAAGTTGTATGTATAAGTTTATGTAATAGTTGTTTGTACTGATTGTATGTACTAGTTGTATGTACTAGTTGTAAGTACCAAATATTTCGTAGTTGTTTATGCACTTTTTATTGACTAGTTGTATGAACTAGTTGTATGAACTAGTTGGAGGTACTATTACTGGTAATATTAAAGAGTTGTAGGTACTATTACTGGTAATATTAAGGAGTTGTAGGTACTACTTGTATGTACTAGTTATATGTACTAGTTATATATACTAGTTATATGTACTAGTTATATATACTAGTTATATGTACTAGTTATATGTACAGGTTTATATACTAGCTATATATATACTAGTTTTGTACTACTTCTATGTACTAGTTGAAATACTAGTTATATGTACTAGTTGTATGTTCTATTTGTATGTATTATTTGCATGTACTAGTTATATTTACTAGTTGTAAGTTTCAGTTGTGTGTACTAGTTGTATGAACTGATTGTATGTAATTTACTAGTTGTATGTACTGGTACTAGTTATATTTACTCCTTGAAGATACTAAATGTACATACAAGTTATTTGAACTAGTTTTATGGACTACTTGAATGTACTAGTTGTATGTAGTAGTTATATTTACTACTTGTATGAACTAGTTTCATGTACTAGTTGTATGGAATAGTTGTAGGTCCTGGTACTAGGTTGATTTACTAGTTGTAGGTACAAGTTGTATGTAGAGATTTAATGTACTAGTTTTATGTACTAATTGTATGTTCTAGTTGTATGTACTAGTTGTATATACTAGTTTTGTTGTATATAGTTGTTTGTGCTAGTTGTATTAACTAGTTGTATGCACTATTTATGTACAAGTTGTTTGAAGGATGTACTATCGCCAAAATCGTATGAACTAGTTGTATTAACTAGTTGTAGGTACTTTTATTGGTTTTATTAACTCGTTTTAGGTACTACTTGTATGTACTAGTTATATGTACTAGTTGTATGCACTATTTACTAATTGTATGTCCTAGTTGTTTGTTCTGGTTGTATGTGCTAGTTGTATGTACCAGTAATATGTACTAGTTGTGTGTACTAGTTGTAGGTACTAGTGGTGGTTCTAGTTTTATGTACTATTTGTAAGTTATAGGTATATGTACTAGTTGAATGAATTACTTGTTTATACTAGTTGTATGTACTCGTTGTATATTCTCCTTTCTAGTTTTATGTACAACTTGAAGGTACAAGTTGTTTGTAGTAGTTATATTTACTAGTTGTATGAACTAGTAACATGTACCAGTTCAATGGACTAGTTGTATGTACTATTTAAGTAGTAGTTGTTTGTGCTAGTTGTATTAACTAGTTGTATGGACTATTTTTGAACTAGTTGTATGAACTAATTGTATGAAATAGTTGTATGAAATTGTTGTAGGTACTATTACTGGTAATATTAACTAGTTGTAGGTACTACTTGTATGTACTAGTTGTATGTACTAGTTTTGTACTAGTTGTTTGTGCTAGTTGTATGTACTAGTGGTATCAACTAGGGATGTACTGGTTGTATGAACTACTTACTAGTTGAAAGTTCTAGTTGTATGTTCTATATGTATATACTAGTTATATGTACTAGTTGTGTATACTAGTTGGAGGTAATAGTTGTAGGTATTAGTACTGGTAATATTAACTAGTTGTAGGTACTACCTGTATGTGTTAGTTGTATGTACTAGTTGTATGTTCTAGTTATATGGACTACGTTTGTGTACTAGTTGTATGTACTATTTGTAGGACTAGTTTTATGTACTAGTTGTATGTAGTAGATGTATTTACTAGTTGTAAGTAATCGTTCTATGTGCTAGTTTTATGAAGTAGTTGTATATATATACTAGTTTAAGGTACAAGTTGTATGTACTCGTAGCTATTTCTATGTACTAGTTGTATGTACTAGTTGTATGTACTAGTTATATGTACTAGTACTGGTTTTATTTATTGTACGTACTAGTTGTAGGTACTAGTTGAATTTTCTAGCTGAATGTAATATTTGTATGTACTAATTTTATGTACTCGATGTATGTACTAGTTGTATGTACTAGTTATGTACTAATTGATTTTGCTAGTTACTAGTTATAAATACTAGTTGTTTGTGCTAGTTTTATGTTCTAGTTGAAAGTACTAGTTATAAGTACTATTTATATGTTCTAGTTATATGTGTATGGACTAGTTCTATGTAATAGTTGTGTGTACTAGTTATATGTGTATATAATAAGTATATGTACTAGTTGTATGTACTAGGTGTATGTAATAGTTATAGGTTCTAGTACTAGTTATAGTGGTTACTAGGTGGGTACAAGTTTAATGTAATAGCTGTTTGTTCTATTTGTATATACTAATTGTATGTACTAGTTGATTTTACTAGTTGTATATATGTACTAGTACAAGTTATATTTACTAGTTGTAGGTACAAGTTGGATGTAATGGTTGTATGTAATAGTTTAATGTAATAGTTATATGTACTAGTTGTATGTACTAGTTGTATGTATATATTACTTGTCTGTACTAGCTGTGTACTAGTTGTATATACTAGTTTTATGTGGTAGTTTTATGTTGACGTTATATAAACTAGTTGTATGTTCTAGTCTCTTGTTGTTTCTACTAGTTGTATGTATGAGTTTTATGTACTCTTTCTATGTACTAGTTGCATGTACTAGTTGCTAGTTGTATTTACTACTTGTTTGCACTGGTTGTGTGTACTAGTTGTGTATATTACTTGTATGTCCTAGTTGGGTGTACTAGGTGTATGTACTATTTATATATACTAGTTATATGTGTGTGTACTAGTTATATGTACTAGTTGTATATACTAGTTGTAGGTTCTAGTTCTAGTTATGCTAGGTACTAGGTAGATCCTAGTTGCATGTACTATATACAAGTTGTTGTGCTTTTTGTATGTTCTAGTTACATTTGTATGTAATAAATATATGTACTAGTTGTATGTACTAGTTGTATGTACGAGTTATGTACCAGTTGTATGCACCAGTTGTATGTACTAATTTTATGTATTTGTTCTATGTTCTAGAGGTATGTACTAGTTCTATGTACTAGTTGTATATACTAGTTATCTGTAGTAGTTGTGTGTACTAGTTGTATGTACTAATTTTATGTACTAGATTTTTGTACTAGTTTTATGTACTAGATGTATGGACTAGTATTAGTTATATTTAATAGTTGTAGGTACAAGTTGTATGTAGTAGTTACATGTACTAGTTATGTAACAATTGTATGTACTAGTTGTATGTATATATAACTTGTATGTACTAGCTGTGCACTAGTTGTATATACTAGTTTTATGTGGGAGTTTTATGTTCACGTTCCATGAAGTAGATGTATGTATAATATCTTGTTGTTCGTACTAGTTGTATGTATTAGTTTTATGTACTCCTTTTATGTACTATATAGTTGCATGTACTAGTTTCTAGTTATATGTACTAGTTATATGTATTAGTTGTATGGACTAGTATTAGTTATATTTAATAGTTGTAGGTACAAGTTTTATGTAGTATTTGCATGTGGTAGTTGTATGTACGAATTGCATGTACTAGTTGTATGTAATAGTTGTATGTACTAGTTATGTACCAATTGTATGTACTAGTTGTATGTATATATAACTTGTATATACTAACTCTGTACTAGTTGTATTTACTAGTTTTATGTGGTAGTTTTATGTTCACCTTCTATGAACCAGCTGTATGTACTAGTGTCTTGTTGTTCGTACAAGTCGTATGTATGAGTTTTATATACTCATTCTATGTACTAGTTGCATGTACCAGTTTCTAGGTGTATCTATACACTAGTTGTATGCACTGGTTGTGTGTACTAGTTGTATATATTACCTATATGTCCTAGTTGTATGTACTAGGTGTATATACTATTTTTACATACTAGTTATATGTACTGGTGGTATATACTAGTTGTGGGTTCTAGTTCTAGTTATACTAGGTACTAGGTAGATCCTAGTTGCATGTACTAGATACAAGTTGATGTAAGTAGTAGTAATTTGTAAGTATTAGTTATATGTGTATGTAATAAGAATATGTACTAGTTGTATATACTAGTTGTAAATACTAGTTGTAGCACTAGTTTTTTGTAATAGTTTTATGTACTAGATGTATGTACTAATTGTAAGTACTAGTTCTAGGTACTAGTTGTATGAAGTAGTTGTATGTACTAGTAACTAGTTGTATGGTCTAGTTGTATGTACTAGGTGTATGTACTAGTTGGGGCGATGCAGGCGTCCCTATATTGTTTTCAGAATCATGTTAACGTATGGCTTCCTGTTCATAGTCTTGTATATATATATATATATATATAGTGAAAGTTACTGGCAATATTACACAGTACAAGTTACAAATTTAAGAGGGCCAAGTGACTGTACAATATTAAAATTACAATCAAGTACTAGCTACACATGCAGTGCAAGTTACAAATTTAAAGAGATCCAAGTGACCCCTAGGATAGGACAAAAAAGGCCAAGGCCTTTATATACGTATGTTATGTCCCTTGTGTACAAGTTGCAAAATGGTCTCTAACCCTGTTGATTATGCAAATGCATGCAACCAACCGTCGGTGTTCTTAGCTCCCTCACAAGGCAAATCAAATCTGCTGTGGTTATTAGCTGAGACCCCTTTAATACTGGAACCTTTGTTGATATATGGCATGCAGATGCATCATCTTCAGTCTATACTAAGATGTGAAAAGGTAATTGGTAGGCCATTGTTCTACCATGCAATTGGATGATCTGTATCAACTACTACTCTCTATGCAGTAGTTGAGGATTTCAAAGCCTGCAACAGTTCTAGTGTGACTAAAGTCTTGTACTGTTTAAAATACTGATTATCCTAGGGGTCACTTGGATCTCTTTAAATTTGTAACTTGCACTGCATGTGTAGCTAGTACTTGATTGTAATTTTAATATTGTACAGTCACTTGGCCCTCTTAAATTTGTAACTTGTACTGTGTAGTACTTGATTGTAATTTTAATATTGCCAGTAACTTTCACTGTGTAGTGTACTTGAGTGTAATTAGCCTTCACTATACTTAAGACATTCACTATGAGCAATTTCGTTATGAGATTCTACTGTACACATGGAAAACGTACACACATGGATAAGAATAAAGCCTTGTTGAACATCAGTAACATAAATTTACTAATTCTGGACGTTTCAACCCGGAAGTCTTCATCAGAAATAAAGGAATGGGAATATCAAGTAGGAAATTAGTAAATTTATGTTGCTGACGCTCAACAAGGCTTCATTCTCATAATGATCGCAACAAACACTCCTAATTCCTACACATGGACAAGTAAAAAATGTAAGAAGAGAAGACAGAGCTATACGGTCGACTAAACGAATTTCTTTTGCATCAATATAGGGACAATTCTGCCTCAAACTTAACGGAAACGTACACAAATACGCTTTATCTAACCTTCGCTACAACTCGTTTATTTCGTAGCTCCTTCTCATAGGAGAGTGTCGACTTGTCATAGCTGTTCTCGAAAGGATGATCTTCTGTAACAACGAGGAGGCGGTGACGTTTTTGCAACGTCACATGATAATCCACTAAATGCGAAGATGTTGATGACGCACTAGAGCAACATCACAATACATCACAAGATTGCGCAATTGTAAGCTTGAATTCTTCAGTATATCTCGATTATTTTGCAACTTTAATTAAGCAAAACTTCACCAGACGTTTGACATACACATGTACCATGATATATATCAGTTTCACAGTGATCTGACCAATTGATAATTGTTATCAATACAACACTTGGTTTCAATATAAATTTTCTATAGCTTTTCTATAGTCCTATGGCATTTTATATGCAGACTTTGTCCTCCGTTTTCAAACAAACGGAGACCTACATCAAAACTCCCTTAATTTAAAACGAGTTTTATACCCTAAACTTTATGATACTATGCCCATTCTGTTGTTAGGGCCTTTCCTGGAGCCATATGAATTATTTATATTATTTATTTATTTATTTATATTATATTATATTAGATTACCTTAGTATATTGTAACTTGTACTGTATATGGTGCAAGTTACAAATTTATATACGGATGCAAGTGACTCCCAAGATAATCACACTGAGGTATATAATATAATACGGATGCAAATGACAACTAAAATAATCACAATCACGTATATTAAACGCTACAAGACTTTAGCCACACTGAAATTCTCAACTGCTGCATACAGAGTAGTATATTCTCTACAGATCATATAAGGTTAAACGCATGGTTTTCCAATTACCTTTTCACAACTTAGTACTAAGTACTAGTATTACCTTGTAGCGTTTAATATACATGATTGTGATTATTTTGGGAGTCATTTGCATCCGTATTATATTATATACCTCAGTGTAATTATCTTGGGAGTCACTTGCATCCGTGTATAAATTTGTAACTTGCACTGTGCAGTACTTGATTGTATTTAAACACGCTTAATATAGCACTCCTTATTGCTACACATGGACAATTGCAAGTAAAAATATATTAATATATATACTTGCATCCGTTTATAAATTTGTAACTTGCATTGTGTAGTACTTGATTGTATTAATTATGTACTAGTTGTATGTTCTAGTTATATGGACTAGTTTTGTGTACTAGTTGTATGTACTATTTGTAAGACTAGATTTATGTACTAGTTGTATGTAGTAGATGTATTTACTAGTTGTAAGTAATCGTTCTATGTACTAGTTTTATGAAGTAGTTGTATATACTAGTTTTAAGTACAAGTTGTATGTATTTGTAGCTAGTTGTATGTCCTGGTTGTATGTACTCATAGCTAGTTGTATGTACTAGTTGTATGAACTAGTAACTCACTGTATGTACTAGATATATGTACTAGTTGTACGTACTAGTTGTGTGTACTACTTTTATGTACAATTAACTATCTGTATGTACGACTTGTGAATACTAGTTGTATGTACTAGTTGTATGTAGTTATATGTACTACTTGTATTTAATAGTTGTGTGTAATTCTTGTATGTACTAGTTATATTTACTAGTTGTAGTTACTAGTTGTATGTACAAGTTGCATGTACTAGTTGTATGTACTAGTTTTATGTACTAGATACTAGTTGTATATACTAGTTGTATGTACTAGTTATATGTAGTTGTTGTATGTACAAATTGCGTGTTATTGTTGTATTTACTAGTTATATTTACTACTTGTGGGTACTAGTTGTGTGTACTAGTCGTATGTATTAGTAGTATGGACTTGTTATTAGTTGTATGTACTGCTAAATATCTGTATGTACTAGTTGGAAGTCCTAGTCATATGTACTAGTAACTTGTTGTATGAGCTAATTGTATGTATTAGTTGTATGTGCAAGTTATATGTTTTGGTTATATATACTACTTCTATATACTAGTTGAAGGACTAGTTGTATTAACTAGTTGTATTTATTAGTTGTGTGTACTAGTTGTACAAATTACTAACTAGTTGTATGTACTGATTGTATGTATTAGTTATATGTACTAGTAACAAGCTGAATTCACTAGTTTTTTGTACTAGTTGTTTGCTCTAGTTGTAGTTATATGTACTAGTTGTGCGTAATTGTTGTGTTTACTAGTTATAATCACTACTTGTAGTTACTAGTGTAATGTACTAGTAGTAGGTACTAGGGGTACGTATTAGTAACTAGTTGTATGTACTAACTGTATGTACTAGTTGTATGTGCAAGTTTTATGTACTGGTTACATGTACTAGTTTTATGTACTAGTTGTATGTGCTAGTTGTGTGTACCAGTGGTATGTACTAGTAACTCTCTGTATATCCTAGTTGTATGTACTATTAGTATGTAGTTATATGTACCATTTATATGTACTACTTGTATGTACTGGTTGCATGTACTACTTAAATGTACTCGTTATATTTTTATGTACTAGATATATGTACTAATTTTATTTACTAGATATATGTAGTAGTTGTTTGTACTAGTTATACGTACTAGTTGTACTTACTATTTATATGTACTAATTATATTTTTATGTACTGGGTATAGGTACTCTTTGTATGTACTAGCTGTATGTATATACTGGTTGTATATACTAATTGCACGTACTAGTTGAATGTACTATTACTAGTTATATTTACTAGTTGTATGTGCTAGTTGTATGTAATAGTTTTATGTGGTAGTTGTATGTACTAATTGTACGTACTAGTTGTATGTACTAGTTTTATGAACTAGTTGTAGGTACTAGTTGTATGTTCTAGTTGTATGATATAGTTCTATTTACCATTTGTATGTACTAGTTATATGTTTTTGAACTAGTTATATGTACTAGTTGTATACACTAGGTGTATGTACTAGTTGTATATACTATTATAATAACTAGGTATATGTGTTTGTGCTAGTTATATGTTGTAGGTGTATGTACTAGTTATATGTGTATGTACTAGTTATATGTCCTAGTCGTTTGTACTAGTTGTATGCAGTAGCTATTTAATAGTTTTATATACAAGTTGTAAGTTCTAGTATTAAGTACTCCTTCTATGAACTAGTTGTATGTACTAGTTTCTAGTTGTATGTACTAGTTGTATGTACTAGTTGTATGTACTATTTTTATGTACTATTTATAAGTACCAACTTTATGTTTGTGTACTAGCTATATGTACTAGTTGTATTCACTAGCTGGGTGTACTAGTTGTATGTATTATTTATAATATTTAGGTATATGTGTATGTAGTAGTTATTTGTAGTAGGTGTATGTACTAGCTATATGTCCTATTTGTTTGTACTAGTTTATGTACTAGTTGTATGTTCTAGTTGTATGTACTATTTGGTTGTACTAGTTGTATGTGCCAGTTGCATGTACAAGTTGTATGCACTAGTGTTATGTACTAGTACTAGTTGTATTTACTAGTTGTAGGTACTAGTTGTATTTAGTAGTTATGTCCTAGTTGTATATACAAGTTGTACGTTCTAGTATTATGTACTCGTTCTATGAGTTATCTGTGTATGTACTGTATGTCATATTTAGCAGGTGTAAGTATTAGTTATTATGTACTAGGTACATGTACTAGTTGTATGTACTAGTTGTATGTACTAGTTGTTGATTCTTGTGCTAGTTATGCTAGGTACTAGGTATGTTCTAGTTGTATGTACTAGTTGAATGTAATAGTTTTATGAATTAGTTTTATGTACTAGTACAAGTTATATTTACTAGTTGTAGGTATCAGTTGTATGTACTAGTTGTATGTAGAACTTGTATGTTCTAATTGCATGAACTAGTTTTATGTACTATATGTATGTACTAGTTCTATACTAGTTGTATGTACTAGTTGTAGGTTCTAGTACTAGTAAAACTAGATACTTAATAGGTATTAGTTTTATGTACAAGTCCTAGCTATATTAATTAATTATATTAAATGAATGTATTAGTTATGTACAAGTTGTATGGACTAGTAGTATTAACTTGTGGTATGTACTAGAACTGGTAATATTTACTAACTGTAACCACTAGTTGTAGGTACTAGTTGTATGTACTAGCACTTGTTATATTTACTGGTTGTAGGTACTACTTGTATGTACTAGTTGAATGTAATAGTTGTATGAACTACTTGTACTAGTACAAGTTTTATTTACTAGTTGTAGGTATTAGTTGAATGTACTAGTTGTATGTATTAGTTGTATGTTGTAATTGTATGAACTAGTTTTATGTACTAGTTGTAGGAACTAGATTTATACTAGTTGTATGTATTAGTTGTATATACTAGTTGTATGTACTAGTTGTGTGTACTAGTTGTGTATATTAACTGTATGCATAAGTTATGTACTAGTTGCATATACTAGTTCTAATAACTAGTTGTATGTACTAGTACTGGTAATATTTACTAGCTGTAGGTACTAGTTTTATGCACTAGTTGTATGTACAAGTACAAGTTAAATTTACTAATTATAGGTATTAGTTGTATGTAGCAGTTGTATGTTATAATTGTTTGAACTAACTGTATGTAATAATTGTATGTAATAATTCTATATACTAGTTGGATTTCCAGTTTAAAGTACTAGTTGTATGTACTATATTTATGTACTAGTTATATGTCTATGTGCTAGTCATAGGTACTAGTTGTAAGAACAAGTTGCATGAACTAGTGGTATGTACTAGTACTGGGAATATTAACTAACTTTAGGGACTAGTTGTATGTACTAGTTGTATATACAAGTCCAAATTATATTTACTAATTATATTTACTAGTTGTATGTCCTAGTTGTTTGTACTAGTTGCATGTACTAGATGTATGTACTAATTGTATGTAATAATTCTATGAACTAGTTGGAGTTCTAGTTTAACCCTTTCTGTGCCAACTTATTGCGTGGGTGGCCATATATTTTATGACTGACTTTTTCAAAGGCCACATGATGTACGTAAGTGCTACGTGTAAGTTAAGTTTTTTTCGAATGAGGAAGTGGATTGTCGTCAAGTTAACCTTTCAGATCAAGTGAAGAGAACGGACTAGGCACTAACCCTAACCCTAACCCTATGCGGTTGCATTCAGAGCCTGGTCAGTTCTCTTCACTTACACGGTAGGTATACAGTTAATTCAAAGGCTTTTTTTGCAATGGAGGGAAGGTTCCTGTCACCTGTGTGCACTAATCGTAAAGTGCAACTGTCTTACGACCACTTAACACCTGTTAGAGTTTACTTTGGGGGGCGCATATGCTAATAATGTGCCGGGAAATCCTGCGGCCTATCTTTCACGATGTATAACGTCAACGGTTATCGGCTGCATATAATTATCATGACGATGTATATCGTTTGCGGTCAATAAAGGGTTAATGTACATACTATTTATATATACTAGTTATATGTGTATGAACTAGGTATATGTACTAGCTGTATGTACTAGTTGTATGTGCTAGTTGTATGTACTAGTTGTGTGTACTAGTTGTGTCTACTACATGTATGTACTAGTTGTATGTACTAGTTGTATGTACTAGTTGTGTGTATTAGTTCTGTCTACTACATGTATGTACTAGTTGTATGTGCTAGTTGTATTTACTAGTTTTAGGCACTAGTTGTATATACTAGATGTATGTACGTTTTATGTACTTGTTATATATAGTAGTTGTTTGTACTAGTTATACGTACTAGTTGTATGCAGTAGTTGTACGTGCTAGATACTAGTTGTATGTAGTAGCTGTATGGAATAGTTCTATGTACTATTTGTATGTGCTAGACTCTAGTTGTATGTAGTAGTTGTATGTACTAGTTATATGGACCAGTTGAATGTATTAGTTGTATTTAATAGTTTTATGTACTAGTTTTATGTACTAGTTTTATGTAATAGTTGTATTTACTAGTTGTATGTACTAGTTGTATGCACTAGTTGTATGGACAAGATATATGTACTTTTTATGTACTAGTTATATATAGTACTTTTTGTACTAGTAATATGTACTAGTTATGTACTAGTTGTATTAACTAGTGGTATGTACTAGAACTAGTAATATTCACTAACTGTAGCCACTAGTTGTATGTACTAGTTGTAGGTACTAGCACTTGTTATATTCACTAGTTGTAGGGACTAGTTGTATGTACTAGTTGAATGTAATAGTTGTATGAACTAGTTGTATGTCCTAGTACAAGTTATATTTACAACTTGTAGGTTTTATTTGTATGTACTATTTGTATGGACTAGTTGTCTGTTGTACTTGTAGGAACTAGTTTTATGTACTAGTTGTATGTATAGTGATATACTAGTTGTATGCATAGTTTTATGTACTATTTCTGTATACTAGTTGTATGTACTAATTGTATACTACTTGTATGTACTAGTTGTATGTACTATTTGTAGGTACTTATTGTATGTACTAGGTGTATGTGCTATTTATAGGTACCAGTTATATGTGTATGTACTAGTTATATGTAGTAATTGGGTTCTAGTTTTAGGTACTTGTTTGATGTCCTAGTTGTATATGCTGGTTTTATGTACTAGTGTATATACTGGTTTTATGTACTAGTTTCAGGGTCTAGTATTTGTAAAACTACGTACTAAGTAGGTACTTGTTGTACGTACTAGTACTAATTAAATTAACTAGTTGTAAGTCCTTGTTATATGTACTAGTTGAATGTAATAGTTGTATGTACTAATTGCATATATTATTTGTGTGTACTATTTGTATGTACTACTTTTATGTACTAGTTGTATATATATACAGTGCAGTCCACTTAATTCGAATCGGTTTTCCACGAAATTTCGCCTATTTCGAATAGAACTCCGATTCCCTGTATAGCCCCAGTACATCAATTTCGTTGGGAATTTTCGTTTATTTCGTAGAGAATACGGAAGTATTTCAACACAAATAAGCGAGCTCAACGTTATTTAAGGGGCAATCGCACCTTTAACGGTAAAGAATTTTAGCTAAATCGTCATTAATTATTCTCAGGACGGTGTTATTCTCTAGCTATGCAACGTTCACAGTACCAATCACTTATTCTGGAACGAAAACTAGAGATTATCGATCTCGTGCACAATGCCCCATCTGGAAAGAAGAAAAAGGACATTGCTACTACTACTTGGCTGCGTAATATTCTCTTTTTCATTATATTTCAAATGTATTTTTGGTGTTTAGACATCACTTTGCTATTTTATACATAATCCTGATAATTCAAAATTCCTGTTATTTCAAATTTTTCCTGATTCCCTGGAGATTCGAATTAGGTGGACTGCACTGTTCTAGATGTATGTACTTTTAGTTGTGAACTAATTGTTTGTCCTAGCTGTATGTACTAGTTGAATGTACTAGTGGTATGTGCTAATTGTATGTACTAGTGGTGCGTACTATTTATCATTTACTAGTTGTATGTACTAGTTGTATGTACTAATTCTTTGTACTAGTTGTATGCACTAGTTATATATACTAGCTCTAGTTATATGTACTAATTGTAGGTACTAGTTGTATGTAGAAGTTGTATGTAGTAGTTGCATGTACTAGTTATGTACTAGTTATATGTATAGTTTTATGTACTATTTCTGTATACTAGTTGTATGTACTAATTGTATACTACTTGTATGTACTATTTGTATGTACTATTTGTAGGTTCTTATTGTTTGTACTAGGTGTATGTGCTTTTTATAGGTACCAGTTATATGTGTTTGTAAAAGTTATATGTAGTAGTTGGGTAATAGTTATAGGTACTTGTTAGATGTACTAGTTGTATATACTGGTTTTATGTACTAGTTGCAGGTTCTAGTATTAGTAAAACTATCTACTAAGTAGGTACTCGTTGTATGTACTATTTTAAGTACTAGTTGGATGTACTAGTTCTAGTTATATTTACTAGTTGTAGATACTAGTTGTACGTACTAGTTTATGTAGTAGTTGTATGTACTAATTGAATGTACTAGGTATATGTACAAGTTGTATGTACTAATTATATGAACTAGTTGTAGTACTAGTTGTATGTTCCAGTTGTATGTAGTAGTTGTATGTACTACTAGTTTTATGTACTAGTTATAATACTAGTTGTTTGTACTAGTTGTATGCACTAGTTGTATTTACTAGTTATATGTATTAATTGTATGTAGTAGTTTTATGTACTAGGTGTAAGAACTAGTTGTATGTATATACTAGTTGTAGGTACTAATTGAATGTCCTAGTTGTATATACTAGTTTTATGTACTAGTACTGGTTGTATTTACTAGTTGTAAGTACTAGTTGTATATACTAGTTATATTTACTAGTTGTAAGTGTATACTAGTTGTATGTACTCAATTGTATGTAGTAGTTGTATGTACTAATTGTATGTACTAGTTTTATGTACTAATTGTGTGTAATTGTTGTATGTACTAGTTCTATGTACTAGTTTTATATATGTACTATAGTTCATTTCACCATAAAGTTACCAAATGCAGATATTACACCAATAAGTGATGACAGGCGAAAAAAGTGACCAAAACACTGTTATTGAAGCACTTTTAAATCATAAAATTGTCGAGAAGGTGTTTAGGCAAATATTTTTTATGCGAGTTGCGTTGCTATAGCGACGCATTGATTACGCAATCACATTTTAGTAGGGGAAGAAGAAAATGTCTTTTCTTTTGATTTGTAGAAATTTAAAGCTTTTGGGACACATTTGTAAGTTGAATAAAGTATCAATTTATAGATTAGGCAGTCCTTTATAATCGCAAGTATGCTTAAGCGATTCTAAGAAAGGAAAGAGAAGTTATTGACCTACATGCGCTAAGCGGCGATTTGTTTTAGTGAGAAATTTCTTTAGTAAGAAGTTACATTATTGCCGATTTAGTGCTTTATTCTTTAGATAATGATATTTAACAGATTCTGGAGTATGTTTAAGTCGGTTTATCCCTTTTCGATGGAGATATGAGTCGCAATATATTCATAAACATTTTCGGGTTAGTTCTCTTAGCTAATAGTTAGTGAACTGGTGATAAATGTGCTAAATTAGTGTTAGTTTAGCTTGTAAGATGTTTCTAAGTTCCATGCAATAAAATATTTTGTCCATGTAGTAAATGTTGATCTACGGAGAAGGAAAGAAATATAATAATGACTGTGATTTAGATGATCATGATGTTGACTTCATACCTTTAATTAGTAATGTAACAAATAAGTTCTAATTATTCTGTGATACTTTGCGGTGTGCCTTGTAGATCTTGACCTACAAAATTGACAATGAAACAACAACTAGTACTGTAGCTCACAAAATATAGGTAATTCAGCTAGACTATATGAGTATACATATATGAAAGTATACGTATATGTACATGTTAATATTTTTATATGCATACATTATTTTTACCTGTTTATCAGCTTCATTGCCTGTCATCATTCCTTCTATGTAGGCTTTATGATAATCGCGAACTTTTCGAAAGTATTGTCTAATCAGATCAACAGTGACAGATTCTAGGGCAATGGGCACAGTTTCCCTCAATCCATTCATTGTATAGTTACAGTTGGATCTTGCATATTGTTTAGCTTTACCCCAGCATCTCTCAATGGGGTTGAGCTCTGGGTGAAACTATATAGCAGAAGTAAGTAAGATACCATTAGATGCATATATACATACATTTACATGTATGTTGTAGGTGTATATATTTGTGTAATGTATATTCTTGTACCTTGGGGGAGAATAGACATCGATGATTTTTTGATTTCAAGTACGCTTCAACACTGCTGACTTCATTCTTAAAATCCTCGAATTGCTGAAGCCTACGAACCATATCAATCTTCACCATACCAGTGGTTTCCACACCCCTCTCTCGCAAAACCAGCTCCAACCCCTTAGGAGTGCCATTTGGTAGACACATCTCCTGTAAATTGCCATTAGGTAATCTCCCATCCCGCATCACCGGCTGATTCCCACCTGGCTTTACATTCATTCGTGTGGCTACTAATGCGTTGTCATTATATGCCTGGTGACCACTGCTGTGGTCAAAGATCCATACAAGATCATATTTTTCTCTTGGATACTTGAATTGGGCTATCATTGCTGCTGCTTTAATTTGATTCATGAACTTAGCATTGTCCCAATAGCCATCTCTCTGATGTTCGGTAATCCTTCTGGCTTCCTTTGGGCAAAAGGGATATTCTCGTTGCACAGCTCTGTGCTCTTCATCAATAAGGCGAAGATAGCCAGAAAACTCATCGATAAAGTCGCTTATCATAATACCTTGCCCTTTGCCTTTTGGTCGAACCTCACTACTACCACATGGATCCACCCAAACTGATGGTTTGGCATCATAGGCATTAAAAGTTGTCTCGTCATGATAGATGAATACCACATTTTTTGCCCTTGAATTGCTGCCACTGTTCCATGATGGTATGTTGTCTTCGCATGTGGGTGGAGGTAAATGGGATGCCTCCAAAATCCTTACTTTCTTTAAATACAGCTTTCTGTATTCTACCACGTCTTCCCTCTCATGGCCATCTGCGTAGCCCTGCTTGTATCGTCTGTGAGTAAAACCTAACCTTTTCATATACCTAAAGGCAGTAGCTTCTGAAACATTCTTTTTAATGGTATCTGGGAACTCCAGCTTTTGAAGATATTCATTTAACCATGTCTGAAATCTCTTGTGAGTCAGGTTGAATTTTCTGTCATGAACTTTCTCCCTCAGCCATCTGACAGCTTTTCTGGTGACATCTTCTTGATCTAGTACAGTATCTCTTTTGTACTTACCCCTTTCAGAAGTTGCAAATTCACCTCCATTTCTACAGTATTGCCGTACCCATTTGTAGATGGTCTGTCTGGAATATCCCAATGCTAAACCAGCACTCTGAGCTGCCTTGGTCTTGTCTGGTTCATACATCTTGTGCAAATGGTGATATAGCAGAACTGCTATTTTCTTACGATCCCTTGATGGCATTGTCTTCATCCAATCAGTTAAATGAGGCACTGAATCATCTAAGTTGAAATCATCCTCATCATTGCTACTGCTCTCTCCACTTTCAACTTCCTGTATATATATTAAAAAATACATTTTACATTTACAATTACTACTTGTGGTGAAATCTCTAGTACTGTACTAGCCAGCCTGAAATTGGGCTGTTGGATTTGTTAATAAACAAAACGCTTTGACCCCAATCCAGGGGTCTTTATCAGTTGTAATGATCTGCGTACAAGGCAAGCACTCTTTGGTACCCCTAAATTGGGGTCAAAACGTTTGGTTTATTAAATAATCCAATTGCCTGGCTAATGTAGTATCAGAGATTTCACTATGTCAATACCTAGCCACACAGAATCTTAAGAAATTATTACTTATTTAATATTGTTCAATCCTATAGGACAAGCAAGCTCAGGAATCAAGATTCAACTGACATTTTCATTTGTAACTTTATAAACCTATTGTAAATTATGTAATTTGTAAATTTATATATAATATGCATTGTATGTGCATGTGTGCTATATACTGAACATACACAGGCAAGTTAATAAAGAATTTTATTGTATATGGATGCATGTGGCCTGTAAACTAACTTCTGAATCAAGATCTGAAGTTGAGAAGGGACCATGTTGAAGTAACAAACTCTCTTCTGCCTCCCCACTTAAGCTGCTAGGTAAGTCATCTGGAGTGTTTTGCCATATGGGATGCTGGTTTGCAATGGGACTAGTTCTAGCATGGAATAGGACTGTTGGTTGTGGATTCCAGCGTTTATTTATGGCTGTATAACCTCTGGAAGAACGCTTTCTTTTGCCTTTCCATGGTGCTTGAGGTGAACTCAATTTTAAATTAATTGAATGACAACTGCTAGGTCCTGGAGTCGATTGCAGATTGCTTCGCAAAACTGAATTATCATGATGGCGGTCAGTATTGTTTCTTTCTTCCGTATTATCAGACATGGTGAGCTTTTAAACCCCTTAACGATCCTTATTAGAGTTGTTACACTATTGTGATAGACGATATTTGCTTTGCAAGCTTTTCCAAAGATGAAAAAGCTTACGTATTTAAAGATCGTAAAGTGCCTTAGTACAAAAAGCTTCAAAGCGCCTCCTGCAAACGCAGGCCGCTTTTACATCTTCTTCGGGAGGGTAACTAAAAGAAAACGCTGAATTTAAGGCTCCTTCTTAGGATATAAAGCCGTACATAATACTAAAGTATTATCCTGCTTAACGCTGTGTGCGTTATCGATGCGTTATCACGAGTGTTATGCCTCATTATATATGCAAACGTGACGAGATTCTCAAATCTGATTCGCCGATATAGTTACACCTACATTTTGATTCCTTTCTCCCGAACGGAATGATATACTTCAAATCCGAAAACATCATCTGAAAGCTGAATAAATTCTCTATCAAATGGTATATTATATGGTACCAACTATTGCTAATTTTACCTAGATTAGCTTTAAAGAAATTTGGTAACTTTATGATGAAATGAACTATAGTACTAGTTATATTTACTAATTTTAAGTATCAGAGAGTACGGTAGTACTCTCTATGTAGGGATGGTACGGGTTGTTTCGTTTTCCCCATACATTGGTATAGGAGCGAAATTCTGAAATAGGCTGAAAATCGCCAAAACGAGACTATGTAGAGTTGAATATAGAACAAACATGCTATAAATTGGCCTTGAAGGCAAGCGACCGTGTATCGTTGGCAAACGAACGAACTTTGAAATCTCCCATTTTCGTTTTCTTCTTCTTCATCTTCTTCTTCATCTTCTTCTTCATCTTCTTCATCTTCTTCGCCCGCTGTAACTAAAAAACGAAATAAGCCTTCGGACTACTTCTTAATCGAAATTACTCTAAATTTTCCGAGCTGTATTCTTTTGTAGAAGCGAGAGCGATAACGCTATTATTGAGTATGACAGTTTTCATGGCTCAAGAGTCAAGACCTCAATAAATTCGCCATTTTAATGACGTCATAATCAGTCGAAGATTGCAAAACCAAAGTGGTTTAAAATACAACGAATTCCTAGCTTATGCTCCATAAAAAGTACAGAAACTAGAGAACAATAAAAATTTTCTACAAAAATAGTGAAGATGTAGGGATGGCACAAAAAGCATAGAAACAAGAAAGGGATGTTACACAGTGAAGCATTAGCTATGCATGAATCCTACAAGCAAGGGTGTTGTATGATTCGTGCATATATAGCTAATGCTTCACTGTGTAACATCCCTTTCTTGTTTCTATGCTTTTTGTGCCATCCCTACATCTTCACTATTTTTGTAGAAAATTTTTATTGTTCTCTTACACTAGTTGTATGTCCTTAATTTTATGTAGTAGTTTTATGTACTAATTGTATGTACTAGTTTTATGTATTAGTTGTGTGTAATAGTTATATTTACTAGTTGTATTTACTAGACGTATTTAGTAGTTGTATATATGTTCTAGTTGAATGTACTAGTTATATATATGTACTAGTTATATGTACTAGTCGTATGTACTAGTTATATGTACTAGTTGTATGTACTAGTTGTATGTACAAACGATTAGAAACGATTAGCACACATGATTAAAGAAAAGAAGAGGCAACCATACGCAACTACAATCTACTGGATGAGATGTATGCTCAATTTCTCACTACTGCAATCTGCTGTGACATGCCTAAGAGGATCTAAACACTAATCCAAAAAGCTAAGTGTACCAGACTTCATCGAGCTAACAAATTCCTAGGCTAGATATTGTTTTTTTATATACATAAACTTATCCAATATAAATCTATTATCTATATATATATAGTCATATTATTGTACAATTATCGTATTACAATAAAATGGTTAACTAGTTGTATGTACTAGTTGTATGTACTAGTTGTATGTACGTACTAGTTGTATGTACGTACTAGTTTTATGTACTAGTTGTATGTAATAGTTGTGTGTTCTAATTGTATGTAGCCGAACCTGAATTTGAAGGTCCCCGAAGCTTTACAACCTATTTCCGAGTAAAAATGGCCGCCAATTTCCAAACTTTGGGCCATGAAGCCGTACAGAAGACCTTACCAATGGTAAAAATGGCCTCCGAACCTGATTAAAGGGTCCCTGAAGCTCTACGACCTATCTGCAAATAAATATGGCCACTGCTTTGAAAAGGTTGGTCTATGTAGCCGTAACAAAGGCACTCCCCAGGGTAAATATGGCCACGAAACCCGATTTAAGGGTCCCCGGAGCTCTATGATCTATATCTGAGTAAAAAATGGCCGCCGATTTCAAAAGTTTGGGCTATGCAGCTGTAGCAAAGACTCTGCTGAGGGTAAAAATGGCCACTGAACCCGACTAAAAGTCCCCGAAGGTCTACTACCTTTTTCCGAGGTAAAATGGCCGCCGATTTCGAAAATATGGGGTATGAAGCGGTACCGAAGAGCATTCCTAGGATAAAAATGACCGCCGAACCCGATTTAAGGGTCTCCGAAGCTCAACAACCTACCTCAGAGTTACAAATGGCTGCCGATTTCAAAAATATGGGCTTTCAAGCCGTACAGAAGTCAGTTGCTAGTATAAAAAATGGCCGCGAACTCAATTAAAAGGTCCCAGAAGCTCTACGACCTATAACAGAGTTAGAAATGGTAGCTGATTTTGAAAATTTGGGCTATGAAGCCGTACTGAAGACCGTTCCTAGGATAAAAATGGCCGCCAAACTCGATTAAAGGGTCTCCTGAAGCTCTACGACCGATCTCTGTGTTAAAAGTGGCCGCCTCTTTCAAAAATATGTGAGCTATGAAGCTATACCGAAGACCGTTCCTAGGGTAAAAATAGCCGCCGAACCCGATTTAAGGGTCCCTGAAGCTCTATTACCTATCTCAGAGTTAAAAATACCCACCGATTTTGAAAATTTGGGCTATTTAGCCGTACTGAAGACGGTTCCTAGGATAAAATGGGTGCGAAACCAGATTTAAGGATCCCCGAAGCTCAACGACCTATCTCAGATTTACAAATGGCCGCCGATTTCGAAAATATGGGCCTGAAGCCGTACCGGAGACCGTTCCTGGGATAAAAATGGCCGCCGGACTCGATTAAAAGGTCCCGCAGCTCTACGACTTATCGCCGAGTTAGAAATGGGCGCTGATTTCGAAAATATTGGCTATGAAGCCGTACCGAAGACGGTTCCTTGGATAAAAATGGCCGCCGATTTTGAATATATGGGTTATGAAGCTGTACCAAATACGTTTCTTGGGATAAAAATGGCCTCCAGACTCGCTTGGAAGGTCCCCGAAGCTATAAGACACATCGCCGAGTTAAAAATGGCCGCTGATTTCGAAAATATGGGCTATGAAGCCGTACCAAAGACAGTTTCTTGGATAAAAATGGCCGCCGGACTTGATTAAAGGGTCCCCGAAGCCCTGCGATCTATCACCGAGTTAAAAATGGCCGCCGATTTCGAAAATATGGACTATGAAGCCGTACCGAAGCTGGTTCCTTGGATAAAAATGGCCACTCGACTCGATTAAAGGGTCCTCGAAGCTCTAGAACCTATCGCCGAGTTAAAAATGGCCGCCGATTTCGAAAATATGGGCTATGAAGCCATACCAAAGAGCGTTTCTTGGATGAAAATGGCCGCCGGACTCGATTAAAGGGTCCCTGAAGGTCTACGACCTATCGCCGAGTTAAATATATCCGCCGATTTAGAAATTATGGGCTATGAAGCCGTACCGAAGATGGTTCCTTGGATAAAAATGGCCGCTGGTCTCGGTTAAAGGATCCTTGAAGGTCTATGACCTATCCCCAAGTTAAAAATGGCCGCCGATTTCGAAAATATGGGCTATGAAGCCGTACCAAAGACCGTTTCTTGGATGAAAATGGCCGTCGGACTTGATAAAAGGGTCCCCGGAGCCCTGCGATCTATCGCCGAGTTAAAACTGGCCGCCGATTTCGAAAGTATGGGCTATAAAGCCGTATCGAAGATGGTTTCCTGGATAAAAATGGCCACCGGACTCGATTAAAGGGTCTTTGAAGCTCTACGACCTCTCGCCAAGTTAAAAATGGATGCCGATTTCCAAAATATGGGCTATGAAGCGTACCGAAGACCGTTTCTTGGATGAAAATGGCCGTCGGACTTGATAAAAGGGTCCCTGGAGCCCTGCGATCTAGCGCCGAGTTAAAAATGGCCGTCGATTTCGAAAATATGGGCTATGAAGCCGTATTAAAGATAGTTTCTTAGATAAAAATGGCTGCCGGCCTCGATTAAAGGGTCCCTGAAGCTGTATGCCCTATTGCCGAGTTAAAAATGGCCACCGATATTGAAAATATGGGCTATGAAGCCGTCCCGAAGACCGTTTCTTGGATCAAAATGGCCACCGGACTCGATTAAAGGGTCCCCGAAGTTCTACGATCTATCGCCGAGTTAAAATGTCCGCCGATTTGGATAATATGGGCTATGAAGCCGTACCAAAGACCGTTTCTTGGATCAAAATGGCTGCCAAAATCGATTAACGGGTCCTCGAAGCTCTACGATCTATCGCCGAGTTAAAAATGTCCGCCGATTTGGAAAATATGGGCTATAAAGCCGTATCGAAGATCGTTTCTTGGATAAAAATGGCCGCCGGACTCGATAAAAAGGTCCCCCAAGCCCTACGAACTATCGTCAAATTAAAAATGGTCGCCGATTTCGAACATATGGGCTATGAAGCCGTACCAAAGGCCGTTTCTTGGATTAAAATGGCCGCCGGACTCGATTAAAGGGTCCTCCAAGCTCAACAACCTATCACCGAGTTAAAAATAGCCGCCGATTTCTAAAATATGGGGTATGAAGCGTACCGAAGACCGTTTCTTGGATAAAAATGGCCACCGGACTCGATTAAAGGGTCCCTGAATATCTCCGACCTGTCGCGTGTTAAAAATGGCCGCCGATTTCGAAAATATGGGCTATGAAGCCGTACCGAAGACCGTTTCTTGGATTAAAATGGCTGCCAGACTCGATTAAAGGGTAACCGAAACTCTACGACCTATCGCCGAGTTAAAAATGGCCCCCGATTTAGAAAATATGGGCTATGAAGCGGTACCAAAGACTGTTTCCTGGATAAAAATGGCCGCCGGACATGATTGAAGGTTCCCCGAAGCTCTACGACCCATCGCCGAATTAAAAATGGCCGCCGATTTCCAAAATATGGGCTATGAAGCCGTACCGAAGACCGTTTCTTGGATAAAATGGCCGCCGGACTCGAATAAAAGGTCCTCCAAGCTCAACGACCTATCACCGAGTTAAAAATGGCCGTCGATTTCTAAAATATGGGCTATGAAGCGTACCGAAGACCGTTTGTTGGATAAAATGGCCACCGGACTCGATTAAAGGGTCCCCGAAGCTCTACGACCTATCGCCGAGTTAAAAATGTCCCCCGATTTCGTTATAAAGCCATACCGAGTACCATTTCTTGGATAAAAATAGCAGCCGGACTCGATTAAAGGGTCCCTGAAGCCCTACGACCTATGGTCAAGTTAAAAATTGCCGCCGATTTCGAAAATATTGGCATTGAAGCCGTACCAAAGACGGTTCCTTGGATAAAAATGGCCGCCGGACTCGATTAAAGACACCGAAACTCTACGACCTATCGCCGAGTTAAAAATGGATGCCGATTTCGAAAATATGGGCTATGAAGCGTACCGAAGACCGTTTCTTGGATAAAAATGGCCGCCAGACTCGATTAAAGGGTCCTCGATGCTCTACGACCTATCGCCAAGTTAAATATGGATGCCGATTTTGAAAATATGGGCTATGAAGGGTACCGAAGACCGTTTCTTGGATAAAAATGGCCACCGCACTCGATTAAAGAGTCCCCGAAGCGCTATGACCTATTGCCGAGTTAAAATGGCCGCCTATTTCGAAAATATTGTCATTGAAGCTGTACGAAAGACGGTTCCTTGGAGAAAAATGGCCGCCGGACTCGATTAAAGGGTCCCTGAATATCTCCGACCTGTCGCGTGTTAAAAATGGCCGCCGATTTCGAAAATATGGGCTATGAAGTCGTACCGAAGACCGTTTCTTGGATTAAAATGGCTGCCGGAGTTGATTAAAGGGTCCCCGATGCTCCACGACCTATCGCCGAGTTAAAAATGGCCGCCGATTTCGAAAATATGGGCTATGAAGCCGTACTGAAGACCGTTTCTTGGATAAAAATGGCCGCCTGACTCGCTTAAAGGGTCCCCGACGCTCTACGACCTATCGCCGAGTTGAAAATGGCCGCCGATTTCGAAAATATGGGCTATCAAGGCGTACCGAAGACCGTTTCTTGGATAAAAATGGCCGTCGGACTCGATTAAAGGGTCCCCGATGCTCCACGACCTATCGCCGAGTTAAAAATGGCCGCCGATGTCGAAAATATGGGCTATGAAGCCGTACTGAAGACCGTTTCTTGGATAAAAATGGCCGCCGGACTCGATTAAAGGGTCCCCGACGCTCTACGACCTATCGCCGAGTTGAAAATGGCCGCTGATTTCGAAAATATGGGCTATCAAGCCGTACCGAAGACCGTTTCTTGGATTAAAATGGCCGCCGGACTCGATTAAAGGGTCTCCTAAGCTCTACGACCTATCGCCAAGTTAAAAATGGCCGCCAATTTCGAAAATATGGGCTATGAATCCGTACCGAAGACCGTTTCTTGGATAAAAATGGCCGCCGGTCTCGATTAAAGGGTCCCCGAAGCTCTACGACTTATGCCGAGTTAAAAATGACCGCCGATTTCCAAAATATGGGCTATGAAGCCGTATCCAGGACCGTTTCTAGGATACAAATGGCCACCGGACTCGTTTAAAGGGTCCCCGAAGCTCTACGACCTATCGCCGAGTTAAAAATGGCCGCCGATTTCGAAAATATGGGCTATGAAGCCACACTGAAGACCGTTTCTTGGATAAAAATGGCCGCCGGACTTGATTAAAGGGTCCCCGATGCTCCACGACCTATCGCCGAGTTAAAAATGGCCGCCGATTTCGAAAATATTGTCATTGAAGCCGTACTGAAGACCGTTTCTTGGATAAAAATGGCCACCGCACTCGATTAAAGAGTCCCCGAAGCACTACGACCTATCGCCGAGTTAAAATGGCCGCCTATTTCGAAAATATTGTCATTGAAGCCGTTCCAAAGACGGTTCCTTGGATAAAAATGGCCGCCGGACTCGATTAAAGGGTCCCTGAATATCTCCGACCTGTCGCGTGTTAAAAATGGCCGCCGATTTCGAAAATATGGGCTATGAAGTCGTACCGAAGACCGTTTCTTGGATTAAAATGGCTGCCGGACTGGATTAAAGGGTAACCGAAACTCTACGACCTATCGCCGAGTTAAAAATGGCCGCCGATTTCGAAAATATGGGCTATGAAGCCACACTTAAGACCGTTTCTTGGATAAAAATGGCCGCCGGACTTGATTAAAGGGTCCCCGATGCTCCACGACCTATCGCCGAGTTAAAAATGGCCGCCGATTTCGAAAATATGGGCTATGAAGCCGTACTGAAGACCGTTTCCTGGATAAAAATGGCCGCCTGACTCGCTTAAAGGGTCCCCGACGCTCTACGACCTATCGCCGAGTTGAAAATGGCCGCCGATTTCGAAAATATGGACTATCAAGCCGTACCGAAGACCGTTTCTTGGATAAAAATGGCCGCCGGACTCGATTAAAGGGTCCCAGACGCTCTACGACCTATCGCCGAGTTAAAAATGGCCGCCGATTTCGAAAATATGGGCTATGAAGCCGTACCGAAGACCGTTTCTTGGATAAAAATGGCCGCCGGACTCGATTAAAGGGTCCCCGACGCTCTACGACCTATCGCCGAGTTGAAAATGGCCGCCGATTTCGAAAATAAGGGCTATCAAGCCGTACCGAAGACCGTTTCTTGGATAAAAATGGCCGCCGGACTCGATTAAAGGGTCTCCTAAGCTCTACGACTTATCGCCAAGTTAAAAATGGCCGCCGAATTTGAAAATATGGGCTATGAAGCCGTACCAAAGACCGTTTCTTAGATAAAAATGGCCGCCGGTCTCGATTAAAGGGTCCCCGAAGCTCTACGACTTATGCCGAGTTAAAAATGACCGCCGATTTCCAAAATATGGGCTATGAAGCCGTATCCAGGACCGTTTCTAGGATAAAAATGGACACCTGACTCGTTTAAAGGGTCCCCGAAGCTCTACGACCTATCGCCGAGTTAAAAATGGCCGCCGATTTCGAAAATATGGGCTATGAAGCCACACTGAAGACCGTTTCTTGGATAAAAATGGCCGCCGGACTTGATTAAAGGGTCCCCGATGCTCCACGACCTATCGCCGAGTTAAAAATTGCCGCCGATTTCGAAAATATGGGCTATCAAGCCGTACCGAAGACCGTTTCTTGGATAAAAATGGCCGCCGGACTCGATTAAAGGGTCCCCGACCCTCTACGACCTATCGCCGAGTTGAAAATGGCCGCCGATTTCGAAAATATGGGCTATCAAGCCGTACCGAAGACCGTTTCTTGGTTAAAAATGGCCGCCGGACTCGATTAAAGGGTCCCCGAAGCTCTACGACCTATGCCGAGTTAAAAATGGCCGCCAATTTCCAAAATATGGGCTATAAAGACGTATCGAAGACCGTTTCTTGGTTAAAAATGGCCGCCGGACTCGATTAAAGGGTCCCCTACGCTCTACGACCTATCGCCGGGTTAAAAATGGCCGCCGATTTCGAAAATGTGGGCTATGAAGCCATACCGAAGACCGTTTCTTGGATAAAAATGGCCGCCGGACTCGATTAAAGGGTCCCGGAAGCTCTACGACCTATGCCGAGTTAAAAATGGCCGCCGATTTCCAAAATATGGGCTATGAAGCCGTACCGAAGACCGTTTCTTGGATAAAAATGGCCGCCGGACTTGATTAAAGGGTCCCCGAAGCTCCACGAACTATCGCCGAGTTAAAAATGGCCGCCGATTTCGAAAATATGGGCTATGGAGCTGTACCGAAGACCGTTTCTTGGATAAAAATGGCCGCCGGACTCGATTAAAGGGTCCCCGAAGCTCTACGACCTATGCCGATTTAAAAATGGCCGCCAATTTCCAAAATATGGGCTATTAAGCCGTGCCGAAGACCGTTTCTTGAATAAAAATGGCCGCCGCACTCGATTAAAGGGTCCTCGAAGCTCTACGACCTATGCCGAGTTAAAAATGGCCGCCGATTTCCAAAATATGGGTTATGAAGCCGTACCGAAGACCGTTTCTTGGATAAAAATGGCCGTCGGACATGATTAAAGGGTCCCCGACCCTCCATGACCTATCTCCGAGTTAAAAATGGCCGCCAATTTCCAAAATATTGGCTATGAAGCCGTACCGAAGACCGTTTCTTGTATAAAAATGGCCGCCGGACTCGATTAAAGGGTCCCCGAAGCTCTACGACCTATGCCGAGTTAAAAATGGCCGCCGATTTCCAAAATATGGGCTATGAAGCCGTACCGAAGACCGTTTCTTAGATAAAAATGGCCGCTGAACCTTATTAAAGGGTCCCCGAAGCTTCACGACCTTTCACCGAGTTAAAAATGGCCGCCGATTTCGAAAATATGGGCTATGAAGCCGTACCGAAGACCGTTTCTTGGATAAAAATGGCCGCCGGACTCGATTAAAGGGTCCCCGAAGCTCTACGACCTATGCCGAGTTAAAAATGGCCGCCGATTTCCAAAATATGGGCTATGAAGTCGTACCGAAGACCGTTTCTGGGATAAAAATGTCCGCCAGACTCGATTAAAGGGTTCCCCGAAGCTCTACGACCTATGCCGAGTTAATAATGGCTCCCGATTTCCAAAATATGGGTTATGTAGCTGTACCGAAGACCGTTTCTTGGATAAAAATGGCCGCCGGACATGATTAAAGGGTCCCCGACCCTCTACGATCTATCGCCGAGTTGAAAATGGCCGCCGATTTCGAAAATATGGGCTATGAAGCCGTGCCGAAGACCGTTTCTTGGATAAAAATGGCCGCCGGACTCGATTAAAGGGTCCCCGAAGCTCTACGACCTATCGCCCAGTTAAAAATGGCCGCCGATTTCCAAAATATGGGCTATGAAGCCGTACCGAAGACCGTTTCTTGGATAAAAATGGCCATCTTTGTAATTGAATGTACTACTCTTATGTACTAGTTGTATGTACTCTTAGTATATACTAGTTGTATGTACTAGGTGTATGTAATAGTAATGTGTACTAATTGTAGGTTCTAGTACTGGTAATACTAGATATTAAGCAGGTATTAGTTGAATGTACAAGTACTACTTATATTAAATATTTGAAGGAACTACTTATATGTACTAGTCGAATGCAATAGTTGCATGTACTAACTGTATATAATAGTTGTATGTCCTAATTGTATGTCCTAGTTAATAGTTGTATAGTCTAGTTTTATGTATTAGTTGGATGTACTATTTGTATATACTAATTGTATGTACAAATTGTATGTACTTGGTGTATGTAGTAGTTGTATGTTCTAATTGGTTGAACTAGTTCTATGTCCTAGTTGAATGTGCTACTTGTATGTACTAGTTATGTACTAGCTGTATGTACTAGTTGTATGTACTAGGAGTATTGACTGGTGGTATGTACTAGTAGCATTAACTAGTAGTATGTACTAGTAGTATTAACTAGTGGTATGTACTAGTACTGGTAATATTTACTAACTGTAGGCACTAGTTGTATGTACTAGTTGTACATACTAGCACTGGTTATATTTACAAGTTGTAGGTTCTAGTTGTATGTACTAGCACTAGTTATATTTACTAGTTGTAGGTACTAGTTGCATGGACTTGTTGAATGTTATAATTGTATGTACTAATTGTATGTACTAATTTTATGCACTAGTTGTAAGAACTAGTTATGTACTAGTTGTAGGTAGTAGTTGTATTGACTAGTTGTATATACTATTACTAGTAATATTTACTAGTTGTAAATACTAGTTGTAAGTACTAGTTGTATGTACTAGTAGAAGTTATGATTACTAGTTTTAGGTATTAGTTGCATGTACTAGTTGTATGGAGTAGTTGTATGTTCTAATTGTATGAAAAATCTAAGATACAATTTTCCTACATGCTATATGCCTATTCTGTAAAAAGAGCCTATAGGGGAACTAAACCTGAAGAGAGCTTTATGAACTAGTGTGAACTAGTTGTATGTACCACCTGTATGGACTAGTTAGATTCTAGGTGTATGTACTAGTTGTATATACTAGTTGTTAGTACTAGCTATATATTCTAGTTGTATAAACTAGTTGTATGTACTAGTACTAGTTATACCAGATATTAGGTAGGTATTAGTTGAATATACAAGTACTAGTTATATTAAATATTTGTAGGTACTACTTATATGTACTAGTCGAATGTAATAGTTGCATGTACTAATTGTATATAATAGTTGTATGTACCAGTTGTATGTACTAGTTATGTACTAGTTGTATGTAAACGTTGTATGTACTAGTAGGATTAACTAGTGGATGTACAAGTAAAGGTAATATATACTAACTGTAGGCACTAGTTGTATGTACTAGTTGTAAGTAGTAGAACTGGTTATATTTACTAGTTGTACGTACAAGTTGTCTGTACTAGTTGAATGTTATAGTTGTATGAACTAGTTGTATGTAGTAGTACAAGTTATATTTACTACTTGTAGGTTTGGTTGTATGTCCTGGTGTATGTAGTAGTTGTATGTTGTAATTGTATGAACTAGGTTTATGTACTAGTTGTATGTACTAGTTATATACTAATGTATGTCCTAGTTGTATGTACCAGTTTTACGTACTAACACTGGCTATATTTACTCTTTGTAGGTATTAGTTGTATGTACTAGTTGTATGTAATAGTTGTATGTTCTAATTGTATGAACTAATTTTATGTACTAGTTGTATGTACTGGTTATATACTAGTTGTATGTATTAGTTGTATAAACTAGTGGTATGTACTAGTTGTGTGTACTAGTTGTATGTATAAGCTGTATGTATTAGTTATGTAATAATTGCATGTGCTAGTTCTAATATGTACAAGTACTAGTAATATTTACTAGTTGTAGGTACTAGTTTTATGAACTAGTTGTATGTACTAGTACTAGTACTAGATATATTCAGTAGTTGTAATAGTTGGAGGTCTAGTTTGATATACTTGTTATATGTACTATTTACATGTACCAGTTTTATGTGAATATTCTAGTCATAGGTACTAATTGTAAGTAGAAATTGTTTTAACTAGAGTACCAAAGACCGTTCCTAGAATAAAAATGGCCGCAAAACTCGATTAAATGTTTCCTGAAGCTATACAACCTATCTCCGAGTTACAAATGGCTGCTGATTTCGAAAATATGGCCTATGAAACCATACCGAAGACTGTTTCTAGGTTATAAATGGCCGCCAAATTTGATTAAAGGGTCCCCGAAGCTCTAAGACCTATCCCTGAGTTAAATTGTCTACAAATTTCGAAAATATGGGCTATGAAAGCGTACCAAAGACCGTTCCTAGGATAACAGGCCGCCGAACTCGATAAAAGTGTCCCCGAAGCCCTACGACTTATCTCCGAGTTAAAATGGCTGCTCATTTCAAACATATAGGCTATGAATCTGTACCGAAGACTGTTCCTAGGATAATAAGTAGTTTGAGTTTTAAAACTCGAGGGGCTACCGCCCCACAAATTTACTCTAACTACTTGGCCGCATCGTTGGGCTTTGACATATTACTCTTAATCCTAACGATTGAGGATGCTTAAGTGTCCTAAAAATTATGAATAGCGACAGAAAAGCTTCGTTAACTAAAGCTTCCTGAACGCCACCATTTGCAAAAACGATATATTGACGTATAAATTAGGTGTTACAATAGTTGCATATGAACTCATATTATACATCTATCGACGTATAAAATGTGTTATAATAGTTGCATATGAACTCGTATTATATATATATATATATGTATATATCCGTAACATGAAGCCATACATAAATCGTGTTATGAAAACAATAGAGGGGGCTTCCTGTGGCAGCCCCTAAAAATGGCTGCCGAACTTTATTAAAGGGTCCCCTGTTTGTATTATTCATATGTACTAGTTATATTTTTATGTATTAGTTATATGTAGTAGGTTTTTGTACTATTTATATGTACTAGTTACATTTTTATGTATTACTTATATGTAGTAGATGTGTGCTCTAGTTATATGTTCTATTTGAATGTATATACTAGTTGTATGTTCTAGTTGTATGTACTAGTTGAATGTACTAGTTATAGGTTCTTGTACTAGTTATACTTGGTATACTTAGAAGGTAGTTGTTGTATGTACCAGTTGTATGTACTAGTTTTATGAACTAGGTGTATGTACCAGTTGCACGTCCTATTTATAATAATTGGATACATGCGTATGTACTAGTTATATGTAGTAGGTGATTGTACTAGTAATATGTCCTAGTTGCTTTTACTTGTATGTAGTAGCTATGTACTACTTGTATATACAAGTTGTAGTTTCTAGTATTATGTACTCGTTCTATGAGCTACTTGTATATACTAGTTTCTAGTTGTATGTACTAGTTGTATGTACTAGGTCCATGTACTAGTTGAATGTACTAGGTGCATGTACTATGTGTATGTATTATTTTTAAGCACCAGTTATATGTGTATGTACTAGTTATATGCTTGTGTACTAGTTATCTCTACTAGTTGTATGAACTATTTATAATTTCTAGGTATATGTGTGTCTACTAGTCATATGTAGTAGGTGGATGTACTAGTTTTATGTCCTAGTTGTTTGTACTAGTAGTATGTACTAGTTGTATGTACTGGTGGTGTGTAGTATTTGATGTACTAGTTGCATGTACTAGTTTTATGTACTAGTACTAGTTATATTTACTAGTTGTAGGTACTAGGTTTAGGAACTATTTGTATGTGGTAGTTGTATGTACTAGATATGAACCAGTTGTATGTACTAGTTGTATGCACTAGTTGTTTGTACTACCTGTGTACTAGTTTTATATACTTGTTGTATACACTAATTGTTTGTACTAGTTGAATGTACTAGATATATGTAGTAGTTGTGTGTACTAGTTACATGCACCAGTTGTATGTATAAGTTGTATGTTGTAGTTGTATGAAGAAGTTTTATGAACTAGATGTATGTTCTAGTGTAGGTTCTAATACTAGGTATACTAATTACCAGGGAAGTACTAGTTTTATGTGCTATATACTAGTTGTACGTACTAGTTGTGTGTAGAAATTATATGTATTACATGCAAGTAACAGTTGTGGGTAATTGTATGTACTAGTTGTATATGCTAGTTGTATGTACTAGTGACTAATTGTATGTACTAGTTGTATGTACTTGTTGTTTGAACTACTTGTAGTTTCCAGTACAAGTTATACTAGGTATTAGGATGGAACTAATTTTTTGTACTTGTTGTATGTACTATTGTTATGTACTAGTTATGTTTATAAGTACTATTCATATTTAGTAGTTATATGTACTAGTTGAGTGTAATTGTTGTATGTACTAGTTTTATATACTATTTATAAGTACTAGTTGTATGTGCTGGTTGTATGAACCACTTGTATGAACTTGTTATATTTGTATGTACTAGATGCATGTACTATTTATATGTACTAGATGTAGGTAATAGTTGTATGTACTAGTTGTATGTATGAGTTGTATGTTCTAAATAAGTTCAAATACTAGTTATACTAGGACCTAGGTAGGCACTAGTTGTTTGTACTAGATACTAGTTGTATGTACTAGTTATATGTACTAGTTATGTGGGAGTTGTATGTATTAGTTGCACGTATATAAGAGTTGTATGTAGTAGCTATCTACTAGTTGTATATACAAGTTGTACGTTCTAGTATTATGTACTCATATTATGAAATATCTTTGTAAAGGTTCATCTTTTAGAGTGACTAGAGATGCAGTTTTTCCAATTCTTCTGTCTGCCAAACGTTTCGACCCTGGGGGTTTTCTTCAGTGACTGGTGGTGGTCTTCAAGGTGTCTTCATATATAGGCATCTTTTCCCGCCATTTTCGATTACCTCATCAGTGATGTCATCGGTTACGTCATTTCCGGAGGAAGGGGAGGTGAAGGGATTATTCATAAAGAAGGCTTTCCAATCACTTCTTGGTACAAATACTTGATCTAAGTTCATTCTTACCCGACATTGTTGGATCTTCAGGGCTTCCTTAATTCTTCTTCTGTACCAGTTCTCTTCCCTCTCCACCACTCTGGCTTGGCTCCACTCAATTGGATGGCCGGTTTTTAGGGAGTGAACAGCTAAGCCATTGTTCACATCCCCCATCCTGACGGCACGTTTGTGCTCCGCCATCCTGACTTTTAGCGTTCTTCCAGTTTCTCCAGTGTACACTGCAGGGCAACTAGAACAGGGGATCTGGTAAACATAAAGATAAGTTCGACGCAGTTAGAAGAAATCCTTATTCCATTCTATGAAATACTTGTATGTACTAGTTTCTAGTTATATGTAATATTTTTATGTACTCTTCGTATGTACTATGTGTATGTACTATTTATAAGTACCAGTTATATGTGTATGTACTAGTTATATGTTTGTGTAATAGTACTGGTTATATTTATGTGTACTAGTTATATGTACTAGTTGCATGTACTAGTTGCATGTACTAGTTGTATGTACTAATTTTATGAACTAGTTGTATACACTAGTTCTATGCACTAGCACTAGTTATATTTACTAGTTGTATGTACTAGTTGTGTGTACTAGATATGAACCAGTTGTATGTACAAGTTTATGCACTAGTTGTTTTTACTAGCTATGTGTTAGTTGTATTTATTATTTATATGTACCAGTTGTGTGCACTAGTTGTATGTACTAGTTGTGTGTACTATTTATGTGTACTAATTCTATGCACTTGATGTATTTACTAGTTGTATAAACTAGTTGTAGGTTCCAGTACTAGTTATACTAGTTACTAGGTAGGTACTAGTTGTATGTACGAGATACTAGTTGTATGTACTAGTTGTTTGTACTATTTGTATGTACCAGTTGTGTGCACCAGTTGTATGTACTAGTTGTGTGTACTATTTATGTGTACTAATTCTATGCACCTGATGTATTTACTAGTTGTATAAACTGGTTGTAGGTTCCAGTACTAGTTATACTAGTCACTAGGTAGGTACTAGTTGTATGTACAAGATACTAGTTGTATGTACTAGTTGTTTGTACTATTTATATGTACCAATTGTATGTAGTATTTATATGTACTAGTTGAGTGTAATTTTTGTATATACTAGTTGTATATACTATTTATAAGCACTAGTTGTATGTACTGGTTGTATGAACTACTTATATGAACTCATTATATTTGTATGTACTAGATATATGTACTAGTTTTATGTACTAGATATATGTAGTAGTTGTATGTACTAGTTATACGTACTAGTTGTACTTACTATTTATATTTACTAGATATATGTGTATGTACTAGCTGTATGTATATACTGGTTGTATGTGCTAATTGCACGTACTAGCTGTATGTACTATTACTATATAGTTATATTTACTAGTTATAGGTGCTAGTTGTATGTACTAGTTGTATGTGGTAGTTCTATGTACTATTGTATGTACTAGTTGTATGTACTAGTTGTATGCACTAGTTGTTTGTACTAGCTGTGTACTAGGTTTATGTAATAGTTGTATTTATTAGTTTTATGTAATAGTTGTATGTACTAGTTGAATGTACTAGATGTATGTACTATTTATATGTACTGGCTATATGTAAACTAGTTATATGTACTAGTTGTATGTATCAGTTGTATGTACTAGTTGTATTTATTAGAAGTATGTACTAGTTATATGTTCTAATTATTAGTTGTATGAACTAGTTATATGTACTAGGTTGTAGTTGTAGGCACTAGTTTTATGTACAACTTATATGTAATATGCGTATGTACTATTTATATGTACTAGTTGCAAGTACTAGTTGTATTCACTAGTTGTATGGACTTGTACTAGCTATATTTACTAGTTGTAGGTACTAGTTGTATGTGGTAGTTGTATGTAGTAGTTCTATGTACAAATTGTATGAAATAGTTTTGTGTTCTAGTTGTATGTATATACTAGTTGTATGTACTAGCTATGTACTAGTTGTATGTTATAGTTGTATGTACTAGTTTTATGTACTTGTTGTAGATTCTTGTACTTGTTAGTCTAGGTACTAGGAAGGTACTGGTTGTATGTACTGGAAACTAGTTTTATGTACTAGTTGTATGTACTAGTTTTATGAACTAGTTGTAGTACAAATTGAGCGTAATCGATGTACGTACTAATTGTATGAACAAGTTGTATGTACTAGTTCTATGTACTATTTGTAAGTACTCGTTACTAGTTGTATGTACCAATTGTTTTATGTTGTTTAACAGTTTTATGTTCTAGTACTGGTTATATATACTAATTGTATGTTCTAATTGTATGAACTAGTTGTATTTAATAATTGGAAGTACTTTCTAGTACTAGTTATATGAACTAGTGTTAGGACTAGTTGAATGTACTGGTTGTATAAACTAATTGTGTATACTAGTTGTGTGTACTAGTTGTATGAACTAGTTTTATGTACTAGTTGTATGTACTAGTCGTGTTTACTAGTTGTGTGTACTCGGTGTTTGTACTAGTTATATTTTATATACATTTTATTAACTAGTTGTATGTACTAGTACTAGTTATATTTACTAGTTGTAGGTTGATATTATATGTACTAATATAGGCTGTGTATGGACTAGTTGTATGTACTAGTACTGGTAAGCTTGAGTACTAGTTAATTTATTTACTTTGTAGGCACTAGTAAAATGTAATACTAGTTGGAGTTCTAGTATAATATCCTAGTTGTATGTACTATTTATATGTACTAATTTTATGTGTATGTTTCAATCATAGGTACTAGTTTTAAATACAAGTTGTATGAAGTAGGTGTTAGACTAGTTGTATGTGCTAGTTGTATGTACTAGTTGTATTTACTAGTTATATGTTTTACTTGTTTGTACTTGTTATACGTACTAGTAGAATGTACTAGTTGTGTGTAATAGTTGTATGTACTAGTTGTATATACTAGTTGTTAGTACTGGCTATATTTTCTAGTTGTATAGTACTAGTTATATTAAATATTTGTAGGTACTACTTATATGTACTAGTCGAATGTAATAGTTGCATGTACTAATTATATATAATAGTTGTATGCACCAGTTGTATGTACTAGTTATGTACAAGTTGTATGTTAACGTTGTATGTACCAGTTGTATGAACTAGTTGCATGTTACAGTTGTATGAACTAGTTGTATGTAGTAGTACAAGTAATATTTACTACTTGTAGGTATTAGCTGTATGTCCTAGTGTATGTAGTAATTGTATGTGTTAATTGTATGAACTAGTTTTATGTACTAGTTGTATGTACTAGTTGTATGTACTAGTTATATACTAATGTATGTCCTAGTTGTATGTACAAGTTGTACGTACTAGCACTGGTTATATTTACTATTTGTAGGTATTAGTTGTATGTACTAGTTGTATGTAATAGTTGTATGTTCTAATTGTATGAACTAATTTTATATACTAGTTGTATGTACTGGTTATATACTAGTTGTATGTACTAGTTGTGTGTACTAGTTGTATGTATTAACTGTATGTATTAGTTATGTACTAGTTGCATGTGCTAGTTCTAATATGTACTAGTACTAGTAATATTTACTAGTTGTAGGTACTAGTTTTATGAACTAGTTGTATGTACTATTACTAGTACTAAATATATTCAGTAGTTGTAATAGTTGGAGGTCTAGTTTGATGTACTTGTTATATATACTATTTATATGTACCAGTTATATGTGAATGTTCTAGTCATAGGTACTAATTGTAAGTACAAATTGAATGAACAAGTGTACCAAAGACCGTTCCTAGGATAAAAATGGCCGCCGAACTCGATAAAAGTGTCCCCGAAGCTCTACAACTTATCTCGGAGTTAAAAAGGCTGCCGATTTCAAGCATATTGGCTTTGAATCTGTAACGAAGACTGTTCCTAGGATAACAGGTAGTTTGAGTTTAAAAACTCATGTGGCGGCCGCCCCCCGAATTTACTCGAACTACTTGGCCACATCGTTGGCCTTGGACATATTACTCTTAATCCTAACGATTGAGGATACTTAAGTGTCCTAAAAATTATAAATAGCGACAGAAAAGCTTCGTTAACTAAAGCTTCCTGAACGCCACCATTTGCAAAAACAATGTATTGACGTATAAATTAGGTGTTACAATAGTTGCATTTGAACTCATATTATACATCTATCGCAGTATAAAATGTGTTATAATAGTTGCGTATGAACTCGTTTTATATATATGTATATATCCGTAACATGAAGCCATACATAAATCGCGTTATGAAAACAATAGAGGGGGCTTCCTGTGGCAGACCCTATAAATTAAAGGGTCCCCTGTTTGTATTATTTATATGTACTAGTTATATTTTTAAGTATTAGTTATATGTAGTAGGTGTTTGTACTATTTATATGTTCTAGTTGTATGTTCTAGTTGTATGTACTAGTTGAATGTACTAGTTGTAGGTTCTTGTACTAGTTATACTTGGTACTAGGAAGGTACTTGTTCTGTGTACTAGTTGTATGTACTAGTTTTATGAACTAGGTCTATGTACTAGTTGCACGTATTAATTATAATAATTGGATATATGTGTATGTACTAGTTATATGTAGTAGGTGAATGTACTAGTTGCTTTTACTTGTATGTAGTAGCTATCTACTACTTGTATATACAAGTTGTACGTTCTAGTATTTTGTATTCGTTCTATGAGGTAGTTGTATATACTAGTTTCTAGTTATATGTACTAGTTGTAAGTACTAGGTGCATGTACTAGTTGTATGTACTAGGTGCATGTGCTATGTGTATGTACTAGTTATATGCTTGTGTACTAGTTATCTCTACTAGTTGTATGCACTAGCTGTATGCACAAGTTGTATGAACTATTTATAATTTCTAGGTATATGTGTATTTACTAGTCATATGTAGTAGGTGGATGTACTAGTTTTATGTCCTAGTTGTTTGTACTAGTAGTATGTACTAGTTGTATGTACTAGTGGTGTGTAGTATTTTGATGTACTAGTTGCATGAACTAGTTTTATGTACTAGTACTAGTTATATTTACTAGTTGTAGGTACTAGTTATGTACGAGTTGGACGCACTTGTTTTACGTATGAACTAGTTGTATGTAGTAGCTATATACAAGTTGTGTATACAAGTTGTACATTCTAGTATTATGTTCTCGTTCTATGAACTAGTTGTATGTACTAGTTTATAGTTGTATGTACTAGTTTTATGTACTAGTTGTATGTACTCTTTGTATATACGTACTATGTGTATTTACTATTTATAAGTACCACTTATATGTGTATGGACTAGTTATATGTACTAGTTGTATGCACTAGCTGTAAGTAGTAGTTGTATGTACTATATATAATTACAAGGTATATGTGTATTTACTCGGTATATGTAGTAGGTGTATGTAATAGTTATTTGACCTAGTTGTTTGGTCTAGTTGTATGTACTAGTTGAATGTACTAGTTGCAAGTACTAATTGCATGTTCTAGTGGTGTGTATTATTTGGTATGTACTAGTTGTATGTACTAGTAGCATGTACTAGTTGTATGCACGAGTTTTATGTACTAGTCTTAGTTATATTTACTAGTTGTAGATACTAGTTGAATGTAGAAGGTGTAAGTAGTAGTTGTTTGTTCGAATTGTTTGGACTAGTGGAATGTACCAATTGTATGTAATAGTTGTGTACCAGTTGTACGTACTAATTGTATGTATAGACTAGTCATAAATATTAGCTATGTACTAGTTGCATATACAAGTTGTATGTTCTAGTATTATGTACTCGTTCTTTGAACTAGTAGTATGTACTAGTTTCTAGTTGTACACACTAGTAGTAGGTACTAGTTTCTCAGTTGTACACACTAGTAGTAGGTACTAGTTGTATGTACTATGTGTATGTATTAGTTGTTGGTTCATGTACTAGTTATGCTAGGTACTAGATAGGTTGTAGTTGTATGTACTAGATACTAGTTGCATGTACTAGTTGTATATACTAGTTTTATGAACTAGTTGTATGTACTATTTATATGTACTAGTTATATGTGCCAGATATATGTACTCATTATATGTACTAGTTGAATGTACTAGTGACTAATTGTATGTACTAGTTGTATGTATAAGTGACTAATTGTATGTACTAGTTGTATGTACTTGTTGTTTGAACTAGTTGTAGGTTCCAGTAGAAGTTATACCAGGTATTAGGAAGGAACTAATTTTTTGTATTTGTTGTATGTACTATTGTTATGTACTAGTTATGTGTATAAGTACTATTCATATGAAGTAGCTATATGTACTAGTTATATGTACTAGTTGTATGTACTAGTTGTATGTACTAGATGCATGTACTATTGATATGTACTAGATGTATTTATTAGTTGTATGTGGTAGTTGTATGTACTAGTTGTATGTTCTATTTGTAGATTCTAATACTAGTTATATTAGGTGCTAGGTAGGTACTAGTTGTATGTACTAGACACTAGTTGTATGTACTAGTTATATGGAATAGTGTGTAATTGTTGTATGTACTACTTATATGTACTCGTTATATTTGTATGTATTAGATATTTGTACTAGTTGTATGTACTAGTTATTTGCACTAGTTGTACGTACTATTTATATGTACTATTTATATGTGTGTACCAGGTATATGTACTACTTGTATGTAGTAGCTGTATGTACTGGTTGCATGTATAGTGCATTTAACTATAAATGTAAAATTTTCTTTTAAGACGCTTTATGGAATATATCCTAAGTATATTTTCAGATTTGGTATCAAATGAAAGAGGAAAGACTAAGGAATCCGTACCTGTTTTCGGTTTTGCGATAGCAGCTATCGTTTAAAAGATAGGCGGTATTGAAAGAGGTTACCTACTTCAGCCAATCAAATGGCTTCATTCAGTCACGTTTGCATAATTAATTAGGTGAAATCGAGTAACAACGCAATGTTCCTGCGTATAACCATTATCGAAAAATGGATGTCTAAAAATAAACAAATAAACACTTACACATTTTAAGCTTTTTAGAGGTGTATACGCTTTTTACGTTGATAACACTTTATTCAAAGGTCAAGCTATAATAGCTAAGGCGATTTAAAGACTAAAAAGCTTTTAAAGTAGGATATTATGTCAGAAATCGACAGAGAATCGTCCAAAGTTGGCAATCGTGATAACGAGGAACTATCCAGTGAAATATCTGCACACTGTACACTTTAGTTATTCATTTTCTGTATTTGAACTTGTTTGTGCCTTTGTCATGCACAGTTATAAGAACTGTGTGGTAAGTAGAAATTAAATAATGTTTACATAACACCTTATTATTTGATTAGAAAAATGTGCTATCAAATGTGTTTATCATTTGGGCCAGAAGGTAATAAAGTAAATACTACATTTAAAGATGGTCACTGCCTAGTTGTATGGGAATCTCGAGGAGTCTTAATTGGTAAAAAATGTCAAATGAAAGTTATTAGTGGTTGTCTATATTAACCCCACTTTTCTGCTAAATTTCTTACCCAAAAAAGTCTAGTAAGTTAAAATTAATATCTGAGTGTTTAAAATATTGCTGTGAATGGACACATACGAAGGTTAGAATATATAGGATTCTTTAAAAGACAACTATACTTCATTAGTTGCTGAAAGTGTTGTTAAATAGACTATGAAAATTCAAACCTTTATATCTCATCACACAGAGCGAAACTCACAAAAAGGCTACTTAAAGATTTAGTATATTTCTTAAATATTCTTATACTAAAAGTCTGTATTGATTAGAGTAACTTGAAAGGAGTGCCGATTAAAAGCCGTCAAGGTACGGAAATATGGAAACACGCAATAACCTTCTTATAAAATGTCATATTAAAAAAACGCTACTTACTTTTTGAGTGCTTACAAGGGCTACCAGAAGCCAGCGTTTTGGGCTTCTCTGTTTCTTCTTCAACAAGCACTATTCACTTTTATCTTTAACAGCTGTCCTTTTTTTCACGATTGCGCAATCGAAATTTTGCCATAGAAACGAATGTCGCAATTTTTCTTGCCGTTTCCATGGTTATTTGAGCATAATTATTTTGGTGGCAAGTTTGAAAAAGACTCACTTTTCACATTAATCACTTTTGTCACCCTATTTTGAACCCCACTATACAGTTGGAAATTTTACATTTATGGTGAAATGCACTATACTAATTGCATGTACTAGTTGTATGTACTATTACTAGTGATATTTACTCATTGTAGGTGCTAGCTGTATTTACTAGTTGTATGTGGTAGTAGTATGTACTAGTTGTATTTATTGGTTGCATGTACTAATTTGCATGTACTAGTTGTATATACTAGATGCATGCACTATTTATATGTACTAGATGTAGCTAATAGTTGTATATACTAGTTGAATGTACCAGTTGTATGTACGCTTATACGTATTCGTTATATTTGTATGAACTACATATATGTACTAGTTGAACGTATTATTTATATGTACTATTTATATGTGTTTGTACCAGTTATATACTAGATGTATGTACTTGCTGTATATACTAATTGCATGTACTAGTGGTATGTACTAGTACTTGTTAAATTTACTAATCTAAGTACTAGGTTTAGGAACTAATTGTATGTGGTAGTTGTATGTACTAATTGTAGGCACTAGTTGAATGTACTAGTTGTATGCACTAGTTGTTTGTAATACCTACATACTAGTTTTATGTACTTGTTGTATTCACAAATTGTATGTACTAGTTGTATTTACTAGTTGTATGTACTAGTTGTATGTACTAGATATATGTAATAGTTGTGTGTACTAGTTACATGTACTAGTTGTATGTATAAGTTGTATGTAGTAGTTGTATGAAGAAGTTTTATGTACTAGATGAATGTTCTAGTTGTAGGTTCTAATACTAGTTATACTAATTACCAGGGAAGTACTAGTTTTATGTGTTATATACTAGTTGTAGGTACTAGTTGTGTATAGAAATTATATGTATTACATGCAAGTAACAGTTGTGGGTAATTGTATGTACTAGTTGTATATGCTAGTTGTATGTACTAGTGACTAATTGTATGTACTAGTTGTATGTACTTGTTGTTTGAACTACTTGTAGTTTCCAGTACAAGTTATACTAGGTATTAGGAAGGAATTAATTTTTTGTACTTGTTGTATGTACTATTGTTATGTACTAGTTATGTGTATAAGTACTATTCATATTTAGTAGTTTTATGTACTAGTTGAGTGTAATTGTTGTATGTACTAGTTGTATATACTATTTATAAGTACTAGTTGTATGTACTGGTTGTATGAACCACTTGTATGAACTTGTTATATTTGTATGTACTAGATGCATGTACTATTTATATGTACTAGATGTAGGTAATAGTTGTATGTACTAGTTGTATGTATGAGTTGTATGTTCTAAATATAAGTTCAAATACTAGTTATACTAGGACCTAGGTAGGCACTAGTTGTTTGTACTAGATACTAGTTGTATGTACTAGTTATATGTACTAGTTATGTGGGAGTTGTATGTATTAGTTGCACGTATATAAGAGTTGTATGTAGTAGCTATCTACTAGTTGTATATACAAGTTGTACGTTCTAGTATTATGTACTCATTCTATGAAATACTTGTATGTACTAGTTTCTAGTTATATGTAATATTTTTTGTCCTCTTCATATGTACTCTGTACCAGTTATATGTGTATGTACTAGTTATATGTTTGTGTAATAGTACTGGTTATATTTTTGTGTACTAGATATATGTACTAGTTGCATGTACTAGTTGCATGTACTAGTTGTATGTACTAGTTGTGTGTACTATTTATGTGTACTAATTCTATGCACTTGATGTATTTACTAGTTGTATATACTAGTTGTAGGTTCCAGTACTAGTTATACTAGTTACTAGGTAGGTACTAGTTGTGTGTACGAGATACCAGTTGTATGTACTAGTTGTTTGTACTATTTATATGTACCAATTGTATGTACTAGTTGAATGTAATTGTTGTATGTACTAGTTGTATATACTATTTATAAGCACTAGTTGTATGTACTGGTTGTATGAACTACTTATATGAACTCGTTATATTTGTATGTACTAGATATATTTACTAGTTTTATGTACTAGATATATGTAGTAGTTGTATGTACTAGTTATACGTACTAGTTGTACTTACTATTTATATTTACTAAATATATGTGTATGTACTAGCTGTATGTATATACTGGTTGTATATGCTAATTGCACGTACTAGTTCTATTTACTATTACTATATAGTTATATTTACTAGTTGTAGGTGCTAGTTGTATGTACTAGTTGCATGTGGTAGTTGTATGTACTATTGTATGTACTAGTTGTGTGTACTAGATGTATGTACTAGATGTATGTACTAGTTGTATGTACTAGATGTATGTACAATTTTTATGTACTGGCTATATGTAAACTAGTTATATGTACTAGTTGTAGGTATTAGTTGTATGTACTAGTTGTATTTATTAGAGATATGTACTAGTTATATGTTCTAATTATTAGTTGTTTGAACTAGTTATATGTGCTAGGTTGTAGTTGTAGGCACTAGTTTTATGTACTACTTATATGTAATATGCGTATGTACTATTTATATGTACTAGTTAAATTTTTATGTATAAGTTATATGTAGTAGGTGTGTGTACTAGTTATACTTACTAGTTGCAAGTACTAGTTGTTTTCACTAGTTGTATGGACTAGCACTAGCTATATTTACTAGTTGTAGGTACTAGTTGTATGTGGTAGTTGCATGTAGTAGTTCTATGTACAAATTGTATGAACTAGTTTTGTGTTCTAGTTGTATGTATATACTAGTTGTATGTACTAGCTATGTACTAGTTGTATGTTCTAGTTGTATGTACTAGTTTTATACACTAGCGGTATGTACTAGTTGTATGCACTAGATATGAATCAGTTGTATGTACAAGTTGTATGTACAAGTTGTATGTACTAGTTGTATGCACTAGATTTATGTACTATGTACATGTATTAGTTATTTGTAGTAGTTTTTGTGGACCAGTTATATGTGCTAGTTGTACCTATTGGTTGTATATACTAGTTGTGTGCACTATTTGTATGTTCTAATTGTAGGTTCTAATGCTATTGATACTATGTACTAGGGAAGTACTAGTTGTATGTGCATAATACTAGTTGTACGTACTGGTTGTATGAGCTAATTATATGTATTAGATGTATGGACAAGTTGTGGGTAATTGTTGTATGTACTAGTTATATGTATTAGTTGTATGTACAAATTGTATGTACTTTACCAGTTGTTTGTACAAGAACTAGTTAAATTTACTAGTTTTAGGTACTAATTGTATGTACTCGTTGCTACTTGTATTTACTAATTACCGGTTGTATGTACTTGTTACTAGTTGTATGAACCAGTTGTAGGTATTATATAGTTGTATGTACTCTTTGCTACGTGTATGTACTAGTTCAATGTATTAGTTTATATACTAGTGCTAGTTAAATTTACTAATTGTAGATACTATTTGAATATACTAGTTCTATGTTTGAGTTGTATATACTAGTTATATGAACTAGTTGTAGTACAAATTGTACGTAATCGATGTACGTACTAATTGTATGTACAAGTTGTATGTACTAGTTCTATGTACTATTTGTAAGTACCCGTTACTAGTTGTATGTACCAGTTGTACGTTGTAGTTTTATGTTCTAGTACTGGTTATATATACTAATTGTATGTACTTTTTGTATGTGCAAGTAGTAGATACAAGTTATGTTTGCTAGTTGTAAGTTCTAGTTGAAAGTCCTATGTTCTAGTTATATGCACTATTTTTATTTACTAATTATTATGTACTAGTTGCATGTACTAGTTGTATGTATCAGTTTTACGTAGTCCTTCTATGAACTAGTTCTATGTACTAGGTTAATGTACTACTTGTTTGTTCTAATTGTATGAACTAGTTGTATGTACTTAATGGAAGTACTTTCTAGTACTAGTATTAGGACTAGTTGAATGTACTGGTTGTATACACTGATTGTGTATACTAGTTGTGTGTACTAGTTGTATGAACTAGTTATATGTACTAGTTGTATGTACTAGTTGTGTCTACTAGTTGTATGTACAAGTCGTATGTACTAGTTCTATGTACAAGTCGTATGTTCTAGTTCTATGTACTAGTAGTGTGTACTCATTGCTACCTGTGTGTACTAGTTCTATGTACTAGTTTAATATACTAGTTATATGTGCATGTTCTAGTTATATATATGTCATAGTTTTATGTACAAGTCGTATGTACTAGTTGTATGTACTCGGTGTTTGTACTAGTTATATTTTCTATACATTTTATTAACTAGTTGTATGTACTAGTACTAGTTATATTTACTAGTTGTAGGTACAAATTATATGTACTAATATAGGCTGTGTATGGACTAGTTGTATGTACTAGTACTAGAAAGCTTGAGTACTAGTTAATCTATTTACTATGTAGGCACTAGTAAAATGTAATACTAGTTGGAGTTCTAGTTTAATGTCCTAGTTGTAAGTACTATTTATATGTACTAATTTTATGTGTATGTTTCAATCATAGGTACTAGTTGTAAATACAAGTTGTATGAAGTAGTTGTTAGCCTAGTTGTATGTGCTAGTTGTATGTACTAGTTGTATTTACTAGTTATATATGTTACTTGTTTGTCCTTATTATACGTACTAGTAGAATTTACTAGTTGTGTGTAATAGTTGTATGTACTAGTTGTATATGCTAGTTGTTAGTACTAGCTATATTTTCTAGTTGTATAGACTAGTTGTATGTACTAGTACTAGTTATACCAGATATTAAGTAGGTATTAGTTGAATGTACAAGTACTAGTTATATTAAATATTTGTAGGTACTACTTATATGTACTTGTCAAATGTAATAGTTGCATGTACTAATTGTATATAATAGTTGTATGTACCAGTTATATGTGAATGTTCTAGTCATAGGTACTAATTGTAAGTACAAATTGAATGAACCAGCGTACCAAAGACCGTTCCTAGGATAAAAATGGCCGCCGAACTCGATAAAAGTGTCCCCGAAGCTCTACGACTTATCTCCGATTTCAAACATATAGGCTATGAATATGTAACGAAGACTGTTCCTAGGATAACAAGTAGTTCGAGTTTAAAAATTCGTGGAGCTGCTGCCCCCCGAATTTACTCGAACTACTTGGCCGCATCGTTGGGCTTTGACATATTACTCTTAATCCTAACGATTGAGGACGCTTAAGTGTCCTAAAAATTATAAATAGCGACAGAAAAGCTTCGTTAACTAAAGCTTCCTGAACGCCACCATTTGCAAAAACGATGTTTTGATGTATAAATTAAGTGTAACAATAGTTGCATATGAACTCATATTATACATCTATCGACGTATAAAATGTGTTATAATAGTTGCATATGAACTCGTATTATATATATATATGTATATATCCGTAACATGAAGCCATACATAAATCGCGTTATGAAAACAATAGAGGGGGCTTCCTCTGGCAGCCCCTAAAAATGGCTGCCGAACTTTATTAAAGGGTTCTCTGTTTGTATTATTTATATGTACTAGTTATATTTTTATTTATTAGTTATATGTAGTAGGTGTTTGTACTATTTATATGTACTAGTTACATTTTTATGTATTAGTTATATGTAGTAGGTGTGTGTACTAGTTATATGTACTAGTTGTATGTATATACTAGTTGTATGTTCTAGTTGTATGTACTAGTTGAATGTACTAGTTGTAGGTTCTTGTACTAGTTATACTTGGTACTAGGAAGGTACTTGTTCTATGTACTAGTTGTATGTACTAATTTTATGAACTATATGTATGTACTAGTTGCACGTACTATTTATAATAATTGGATATATGTGTTTGTACTAGTTATATGTAGTAGGTGTGTGTACTAGTTGCTTTTACTTGTATGTAGTAGCTTTCCACTACTTGTACATACAAGTTGTACGTTCTAGTATTGTGTACTCGTTCAATGAGCTGGTTGTATATACTAGTTTCTAGTTGTATGTACTAGTTGTATGTACTAGGTGTATGTACTATGTGTATGTACTATTTATAAGCACCAGTTATATGTGTATGTACTAGTTATATGCTTGTGTACTAGTTATCTCTACTAGTTGTATGCACTAGCTGTATGCACTAGTTGTATGAACTATTTATAATTTCTAGGTATATGTGTATGTACTAGTCATATGTACTAGTTGTATGTACGGCTTATATGTATTCGTTATATTTGTATGAACTAGATATATGTACTAGTTGATCGTATTATCTATATGTACTATTTATATGTGTATGTACCAGTTATATGTACTAGCTGTATGTACTTGCTGTATATACTAATTGCATGTACTAGTTGTATGTACTAGTACTAGTTATATTTACTAGTTGTAGGTACTAGGTTTAGGAACTAGTTGTATGTGGTAGTTGTATGTACTATATATGAACCAGTTGTATTTACTAGTTGTATGTACTAGTTGTATGTACTAGATATATGTAGTAGTTGTGTGTACTAGTTACATGCACTAGTTGTATGTATAAGTTGTATGTAGTAGTTGTATGAAGAAGTTTTATGTACTAGATGTATGTCCTAGTTGTAGGTTCTAATACTAGTTATGCTAATTACCAGGGAAGTACTAGTTTTATGTGCTATATACTAGTTGTACGTACTAGTTGTGTGTAGTAATTATATGTATTACATGCAAGTAACAGTTGTGGGTAATTGTATGTACTAGTTGTATATGCTAGTTGTATGTACTAGTGACTAATTGTATGTACTAGTTGTATGTACTTGTTGTTTGAACTACTTGTAGTTTCCAGTACAAGTTATACTAGGTATTAGGAAGGAACCAATTTTTTGTACTTGTTGTATGTACTATTGTTATGTACTAGTTATGTGTAAAAGTACTATTCATATGTAGTAGTTATATGTACTAGTTGAGTGTAATTGTTGTATGTACTGGTTGTATGAGCTACTTATATGAAGTCGTTATATTTGTATGTACTAGATGCATGCACTATTTATATGTACTAGATGTAGGTAATAGTTGTATGTACTAGTTGTATGTATGAGTTGTATGTTTTAAATATAGGTTCAAATACTAGTTTTACTAGGACCTAGGTAGGCACTAGTTGTTTGTACTAGATACTAGTTGTATGTACTAGTTATATGTACTAGTTATGTGCGAGTTGTATGTATTAGTTGCACGTATATAAGAGTTGTATGTAGTAGCTATCTACTAGTTGTATATACAAGTTGTACATTCTAGTATTATGTACTCATTCTATGAAATACTTGTATGTACTAGTTTCTAGTTATATGTAATATTTTTTGAACTCTTCGTATGTACTATGTGAATGTACTATTTATAAGTACCAGTTATATGGGTATCTACTAGTTATATGTTTCTGTAATAGTACTGGTTATATATATGTGCACTAGTTATATGTACTAGTTGTATGTACTAGTTGCATGTACTAGTTGTATGTACTAATTTTATAAACTAGTTGTATACACTAGTTCTCTGCACTAGCACTAGTTATATTTACTAATTGTATGTACTAGTTGTGTGTACTAGAAATGAACCAGTTGTATGTACAAGTGTTATGCACTAGGTGTTTGTACTAGCTATATATTTGTTGTATTTATTATTTATATGTACCAGTTGTATGCACTAGTTGTATGTACTAGGTGTGTACTATATATGTGTACTAATTCTATGCACTTGATGTATGTACCAGTTGTATATACTAGTTGTAGGTTCCAGTACTAGTTATACTAGTTACTAGGTAGGTACTAGTTGTACGTACGAGATACTAGTTGTATGTACTAGTTGTTTGTACTATTTATATGTACCAATTGTGTGTAGTAGTTATATGTACTAGTTGAATGTAATTGTTGTATGTACTAGTTTTATATACTATTTATAAGAACTAGTTGTATGTACTGGTTGTATGAACTACTTATATGAACTCGTTATATTTGTATGTACTAGATATATGTACTAGTTTTATGTACTAGATATATGTAGTAGTTGTATGTACTAGTTATACGTACTAGTTGTACTTACTATTTATATTCACTAAATATATGTGTATGTACTAACTGTATGTATATACAGGTTGTATATGCTAATCGCACGTACTAGATGTAAGTACTATTACTATATAGTTATATTTAGTAGTTTTAGGTGCTAGTTGTATATACCAGTTGTATGTGGTAGTTGTATGTACTATTGTATGTACTAGTTGTATGCACTAGTTGTTTGTACTAGCTGTGTACTAAGTTTATGTACTAGTTGTATTTATTAGTTCTATGTACTAGTTGTACGTACTAGTTGTATGTACTAGATGTATGTACTATTTATATGTACTGGCTATATGTAAACTAGTTATATGTACTAGTTGTATGTATTAGTTGTATTTATTAGAAGTATGTACTACTTATACGTAATATGCGTATGTACTATTTATATGTACTAGTTAAATTTTTATGTATGAGTTATATGTAGTAAGTGTGTGTACTATTTATGCGTACTAGTTGCAAGTACTGGTTGTATTCACTAGTTGTATGGACTAGTACTAGCTATATTTACTAGTTGTAGGTACTAGTTGTATGTGGTAGTTGTATGTAGTAGTTCTATGTACAAATTGTATGAACTAGTTTTGTGTTTTATTTGTATGTATATACTAGTTGTTTGTACTAGCTTTGTACTAGTTGTATGTTCTAGTTGTATGTTCTAGTTGTATGTACTAGTTTTATGTACTTGTTGTAGATTCTGGTACATGTTATACTAGGTACTAGGAAGGTACTAGTTGTGTGTACTAGAAACTAGTTTTATGTACTAGTTGTATGTACTAGTTTATGAACTAGTTGTATATAGTAGTTGAGTTGTATTTACAATTTGCATGTACTAGTTATATGTTTGTGAACTAGTTATAAGTACTAGTTGTATGCACTAGCTGTGTGTTCTAGTTGTATGCACTAGATATGAATCAGTTGTATGTACAAGTTGTATGTACTAGTTGTATGCACTAGATATGAATCAGTTGTATGCACAAGTTGTATATACTAGTTTTATGCTCTAGATGTATGTACTATTTACATGTATTAGTTATATGTAGTAGTTGTGTGGACCAGTTATATGTGCTAGTTGTACCTATTGGTTGTATATTCTATTTGTATGCACTATTTGTATGTTCTAGTTGTAGGGTCTAAAACTAGTTATACTATGTACTAGGGAAGTACTAGTTGTATGTGCTTAATACTAGTTGTACGTACTGGTTGTATGATCTAATTATATGTATTAGATGTATGGACAAATTGTGGGTAATTGTTGTATGTACTAGTTATATGTATTAGTTGTATGTACTAATTGTATGTACTTTACCAGTTGTTTGTACTAGAACTAGTTATATTTACTAGTTTTAGGTACTAATTGTATGTACTTTTTGTATGTGCAAGTAGTATATACAAGTTATGTTTGCTAGTTGTAAGTACTAGTTGAAAGTCCTATGTTCTAGTTATATGCACTATTTTTATGTACTAATTATTATGTACTAGTTGCATGTACTAGTTGTATGTATCAGTTTTATGTAGTCCTTCTATGAACTAGTTCTATGTACTGGATTATTGTACTACTTGTATGTTTTAATTGTATGAACTAGTTTTATGTACTAATTGGAAGTACTTTCTATTACTAGTGATATGAACTAGTGTTAGGACTAGTTGAATGTACTGGTTGTATACACTAATTGTGTATACTAGTTGTGTGTACTAGTTGTATGAACTAGTTATATGTACTAGTTGTATGTACTAGTTGTGTTTACTAGTTGTATGTACAAGTCGTATGTACTAGTTTTATGTACTAGTAGTGTGTACTCATTGCTACCTGTGTGTACTAGTTTTATGTACTAGTTTATATACTAGTACTAGTCATATTTACTAGATGTATGAACTAGTTGAACGTACTAGTTTTATGTGCATGTTCTGGTTATATGTTCTAGTTGTATGTACAAGTTGTATGTACAGTTGTATGTACTCGGTGTTTGTACTAGCTATATTTTCTATACATTTTATTAACTAGTTGTATGTACTAGTACCAGTTATATTTACTAGTTGTAGGTACAAATTATATGTACTAATATAGGCTGTGTGTACTAGTTATATAAATATGTGTATGGACTATTTGTATGTACTAGTACTAGTAAGCTTGAGTACTAGTTAATCTATTTACTAAGTAGGCACTAGTAAAATGTAATACTAGTTGGAGTTCTAGTTTAATGTCCTAGTTGTATGTACTATTTACATGTACTAATTTTATGTGTATGTTTCAATCATAGGTCCTAGTTGTAAATACAAGTTGTATGAAGTAGTTGTTAGCCAAGTTGTATGTGCTAGTTGTATGTATTTGTTGTATGTACTAGTTATATGTATTACTTGTTTGTACTTGTTATACGTACTAGTAGAATGTACTAGTAGTGTGTACTAGTTGTAGGTACTAGTTTTATGTTATAGTTGTATGTACTAGTTGTATGCTCTAGTGGTAAGTACCAGATGCATGTACTATTTATATGGACCAGTTATATGTGAATATACTAGTTATATGTAGTAGTTGGTGTCTACTAGTTTTATGTTATGGTTGTATGTACTAGTTGTGTGTACCACTTAAATGTACTAGTTGTATGTACTAGGTATATGTACTTGTTATTAGTTCCATGTACTAGTTGTGGGCACTAATTTGATGTACTAGTTGTATTTACTAGTTGTATGTACTAATTATATGTACTAGTTGTAGGTTCTGGTATTAGCAAAACTTGTTACTAAGTAGGTACTATTTGTATGTACAAATACTAGTTATATGTACTAGTTGTAGGTTCTGGTATTAGCAAAACTAGTTACTAAGTAGGTACTATTTGTATGTACAAGTACTAGTTATATTAACTAGTTATAGGTACTGGATATATGTACTAGTTGAATGTAATAGTTATATGTACTAATTGCTTATTATAATTCTATATAATAGTTGTATGTACTAGTTATGTACTAGTTGTATGAACTAGTTGTATGTAGTAGTTGTTTTAACTAGTTGCGTGTACTTGTACTGGTAATATTTACTAACTGTAGGCACTAATTGTTTGTACTAGTTGTACATACTAGGACTAGTTATATTTACTAGTTGTAGGTTCTGGTATTAGCAAAACTAGTTACTAAGTAGGTACTATTTGTATGTACAAGTACTAGTTATATTAACTAGTTATAGGTACTGGATATATGTACTAGTTGAATGTAATAGTTATATGTACTAATTGCTTATTATAATTCTATATAATAGTTGTATGTACTAGTTATGTACTAGTTGTATGAACTAGTTGTATGTAGTAGTTGTTTTAACTAGTGGCGTGTACTTGTACTGGTAATATTTACTAACTGTAGGCACTAGTTGTTTGTACTAGTTGTACATACTAGGACTAGTTATATTTACCAGTTGTAGGTTATAGTTGGATGTACTAGTTGAATGCAATAGTTGTATGTACTAATTATATGTACTAGTTGAATGTACTAGTTGTATGAACTAGTTATGCACTAGTTGTGTGTACAAGTTGCATGTAATAACTGTATGTATTAGTTATGTACTAGTTGTATGTACTAGTTCTAATAACTGGTTGTAAGTACTAGGTGTATGTACTAATTGTATGTAGTAGTTGTATGTAGTAGTTGTACTTCTAGTTGTATGAACAAGTTGTATGTACTAGTACTAATTATATTCAGTAGTTGAATTAGTTGGAGGTCTAGTTTGATGTACTAGTTGTATGTACTGTTTATATGTACCAGTTATATGTGAATGTTCTAGTCATAAGTACTAATTGTAAGTACAAATTGTAAGAACTAGTTTTTACTACTAATTGTATGTGCAATTAGTATGAACTAGTTGTATATACTAGTTGTTTGTACTAGTTGTACGTACTGGTTGTATGTACTAGTTGTATGTACTAGGTGTATGTAGTAGTTGTATGTACTAGTTATGTACTAGTTATATGAACTAGTTTTGTGCCCTAATTGAATGTACTACTTGTATGTACTAGTTGTATGTACTATTTGTATGTCCTAGTTGTATGTACTAGGTCTATGTACTAGTTGCAAGTACTAATTATATATAATAATTGTATGTACCATTTTTATGTACTAGTTATGTACTAGCTGTATGTACTGGCTGTATGTACTAGTAGTATTAACTAGTGGTATGTACTAGTACTGGTAATATTTACTAACTGTAGGCACTAGTTGTATGTACTACTTGTACGCACTAGGTGTATGAACTATTTATGTGTACTAGTTGTAAGTTCTAGTAGTAGTAACACTAGATACTAAGTAGGTATTAGTTGTATGTACAAGTTCTAGTTATATTAACTATTTGTAGGTACTAGTTATATGTACTGGTTGAATGTTATAGTTGCATGTACTAATTCTATATTATAATTGTATGTACCAGTTGTATGTACCAGTTGTATGTACCAGTTGTATGTACTAGTTATGTCATAGCTGTATGTACTAGTTGTATGTACTAGTAGTATTAACTTGTGGTATGTACTAGTACTGGTAATATTTACTAACTGTAGGCACTAGTTGCACTGGTTATATTTACTAGTTGTAGGTACTAGTTGTATGTAGTAGTATAAGTTATATTTACTAGTTGTAGGTACTAGTTGCATGGACTTGTTGAATGTTATAGTTGTATGTACTAATTGTATGTACTAGTTGTATGTACTAGTTGTAAGAACTAGTTAAGTACTAGTTGTAGGTAGTAGTTGTATTAACTACTTGTATGTAATAATACTGGTGATATTTACTAGTTGGATATACCAGTTGTAAGTACCAGTTGTATGTACTAGTAGAAGTTATGTTTACTAGTTGTAGGTATGAGTAGCATTTACTAGTTGTATGGAGTAGTTGTATGTTCTAATTGTATGAACTAGTTGTATGTACCACTTGTATGGACTAGTTATATACTAGGTGTATGTACTTGTTGTGTACTAGTTGTATGTCCTAGTTGTATTTACTACTTGTAAGTCCTAAGTGAATGTACTACTTGTATGTACTAGTTGTATGTACTAGTAGTATGTACTAGTTGTATGTACTAGGTGTATGTATTAGTTACGTGTACCAGTTGTAGGCAATAGTACTAGTAATACTAGATAATAAGTTGAATGTAAAAGTACTAGTTATATTAATTATTTGTAGGTACTACTTATATATACTAGTCGAATGTAATAGTTGCATGTACTAATTGTATATAATAGTTGTATGTACCATTTGTATGTACTAGTTATGTACTAGGTGTATGTAATAGTAGTATGTTCTAGTAGGATTAACTAGTGGAATGTACTAGTACTGGTAATATATACTAACTGGAGGCGCTAGTTGTGTGTACTAGTTGAATGTAATAGTTGTATGAACCAGTTGTATGTAGTAGTACAAGTTATATTTACTACTTGTAGGTATTAGTTGTATGTCCTAGTGTATGTAGTAGTTGTATGTTTAATTGTATGCACTAATTTTATGTACTAGTTGTATGTTCTAGTTATATACTAATGTATGTATTAGTTGTATATATGTACTAGTTGTACGTACTAGCACTGGTTATATTTACTATTTGTAGGTATTAGTTGTATGTACTAGTTGTATGTAGTAGTTGTATGGTCTAATTGTATGAACTAGTTTTATGTACTAGTTGTATGTACTAGTTGTATGTACTAGATGTATGTACTATTTATATGTACTGGCTATATGTAAACTAGTTATATGTACTAGTTGTAGGTATTAGTTGTATGTACTAGTTGAATTTATTAGAAGTATGTACTAGTTATATGTTCTAATTATTAGTTGTATGAACTAGTTATATGTGCTAGGTTGTAGTTGTAGGCACTAGTTATATGTGCTAGGTTGTATTTGTAGGCACTAGTTTTATGTACTACTTATATGTAATATGCGTATGTACTATTTATATGTACTAGTTAAATTTTTATGTATGAGTTATATGTAGTAGGTGTGTGTACTAGTTATACGTACTAGTTGCAAGTACTAGTTGTTTTCACTAGTTGTATATATGGACTAGTACTAGCTATATTTACTAGTTGTAGGTACTAGTTGTATGTGGTAGTTGTATGTAGTAGTTCTATGTACAAATTGTATGAACTAGTTTTGTGTTCTAGTTGTATGTATATACTAGTTGTATGTACTAGCTATGTACTAGTTGTATGTTCTAGTTGTATGTACTAGTTTTATGTACTTGTTGTAGATTCTTGTACTTGTTATACTAGGTACTATGAAGATACTGGTTGTATGTACTAGAAACTAGTTTTATGTACTAGTTGTATGTACTAGTTTTATGAACTAGTTGTATGTACTAGTTGTATCCACTAGCTGAATGTACTAGTTGTATGCACTAGCTGTATGTACTAGTTGTATGCACTAGATATGAATCAGTTGTATGTACAAGTTGTATGTACTAGTTGTATGCACTAGATGTATGTACTATGTACATGTATTAGTTATTTGTAGTAGTTTTGGTGGACCAGTTAAATGTGCTAGTTGTACCTATTGGTTGTATTTACTAGTTGTGTGCACTATTTGTATGTTCTAATTGTAGGTTCTAATGCTATTGATACTATGTACTAGGGAAGTACTAGTTGTATGTGCATAATACTAGTTGTACGTACTGGTTGTATGATCTAATTATATGTATTAGATGTATGGACAAGTTGTGGTTAATTGTTGTATGTACTAGTTATATGTATTAGTTGTATGTACAAATTGTATGTACTTTACCAGTTGTTTGTACAAGAACTTGTTATATTTACTAGTTTTAGGTACTAATTGTATGTACTCGTTGCTACTTGTATTTACTAATTACTGGTTGTATGTACTTGTTACTAGTTGTATGAACCAGTTGTAGGTATTATATAGTTGTATGTACTCTTTGCTACGTGTATGTACTAGTTCAATGTATTAGTTTATATACTAGTACTAGTTAAATTTACTAATTATAGATACTATTTGAATATACTAGTTCTATGTTTGAGTTGTATATACTAGTTATATGAACTAGTTGTAGTACAAATTGTACGTAATCGATGTACGTACTAATTGTATGTACAAGTTGTATGTACTAGTTCTATGTACTATTTGTAAGTACCCGTTACTAGTTGTATGTACCAGTTGTACGTTGTAGTTTTATCTTCTAGTACTGGTTATATATACTAATTGTAGGTACTAATTGTATGTACTTTTTGTATGTGCAAGTAGTATATACAAGTTATGTTTGCTAGTTGTAAGTACTAGTTGAAAGTCCTATGTTCTAGTTATATGCACTATTTTTATGTACTAATTATTATGTACTAGTTGCATGTACTAGTTGTATGTATCAGTTTTATGTAGTCCTTCTATGAACTAGTTCTATGTACTAGGTTAATGTACTACTTGTTTGTTTTAATTGTATGAACTAGTTGTATGTACTTAATGGAAGTACTTTCTAGTACTAGTTATATGAACTAGTGTTAGGACTAGTTGAATGTACTGGTTGTATACACTGATTGTGTATACTAGTTGTGTGTACTAGTTGTATGAACTAGTTATATGTACTAGTTGTATGTACTAGTTGTGTCTACTAGTTGTATGTACAAGTCGTATGTACTAGTTCTATGTACAAGTCGTATGTTCTAGTTCTATGTACTAGTAGTGTGTACTCATTGCTACCTGTGTGTACTAGTTCTATGTACTAGTTTAATATACTAGTTATATGTGCATGTTCTAGTTATATATATGTCATAGTTGTATGTACAAGTTGTATGTACTAGTTGTATGTTCTAGTTCTATGTACTAGTTGTATGTTCTAGTTCTATGTACTAGTAGTGTGTACTCATTGCTACCTGTGTGTACTAGTTCTATGTACTAGTTTTATATACTAGTTATATGTGCATGTTCTAGTTATATATATGTCATAGTTGTATGTACAAGTTGTATGTACTAGTTGTATGTACTAGTTGTATGTACTCGGTGTTTGTACTAGTTATATTTTCTATACATTTTATTAACTAGTTGTATGTACTAGTACTAGTTATATTTACTAGTTGTAGGTACAAATTATATGTACTAATATAGGCTGTGTATTGACTAGTTGTATGTACTAGTACTAGTAAGCTTGAGTACTAGTTAATCTATTTACTATGTAGGCACTAGTAAAATGTAATACTAGTTGGAGTTCTAGTTTAATGTCCTAGTTGTAAGTACTATTTATATGTACTAATTTTATGTGTATGTTTCAATCCTAGGTACTAGTTGTAACTACAAGTTGTACGAAGTAGTTGTTAGCCTAGTTGTATGTGCTAGTTGTATGTACTAGTTGTATTTACTAGTTATATGTATTACTTGTTTGTCCTTGTTATACGTACTAGTAGAATTTACTAGTTGTGTGTAATAGTTGTATGTACTAGTTGTATATATTAGATGTTAGTACTAGCTATATTTTCTAGTTTTATAAACTAGTTGTATGTACTAGTACTAGTTATACCAGATATTAAGTAGGTATTAGTTGAATGTACAAGTACTAGTTATATTAAATATTTGTAGGTACTACTTATATGTACTTGTCAAATGTAATAGTTGCATGTACTAATTGTATATAATAGTTGTATGTACCAGTTGTATGTACTATTTATGATACTAGTTGTTTGTAATAGTTGTATGTACTAGTAGGATTAACTAGTGGAATGTACAAGTAAAGGTAATATATACTAACTGCAGGCACTAGTTGTATGTACTAGTTGTACGTACTAGCACTGGTTATATTTACTAGTTGTATGTACAACTTGTCTGTACTAGTTGAATGTTATAGTTGTCTGAACTAGTTGTATGTAGTAGTACAAGTAATATTTACTACTTGTAGGTATTAGTTGTATGTCCTAGTGTATGTAGTATTTGTATGTTGTAATTGTATAAACTAGTTTTATGTACTAGTTGTATGTACTAGTTATATACTAATGTATGTACTAGTTGTATGTACTAGTTGAACGTACTAGCACTGGTTATATTTACTATTTGTAGGTATCAGTTGTATGTTCTAATTGTATGAACTAATTTTATGTACTAGTTGTATGTACTGGTTATATACTAATGTATGTACTAGTTGTATGTACTAGTTGTACGTACTAGCACTGGTTATATTTACTATTTGTAGGTATCAGTTGTATGTTCTAATTGTATGAACTAATTTTATGTACTAGTTGTATGTACTGGTTATATACTAGTTGTATGTATTAGTTGTATAAACTAGTGGTATGTACTAGTTGTGTGTACTAGTTGTGTGTATTAACTGTATGTATTAGTTATGTACTAGTTGCATGTGCTAGTTCTAATATGTACCAGTAGTAGTAATATTTACTAGTTGTAGGTACTAGTTTTATGAACTACTTGTATGTACTAGTACTAATACTAGATATATTCAGTAGTTGTAATAGTTGGAGGTCTAGTTTGATGTACTTGTTATATATACTATTTATATGTACCAGTTATATGTAAATGTTCTAGTCATAGGTACTAATTGTAAGCACAAATTGAATGAACCAGCGTACCAAAGACCGTTCCTCAGATAAAAATGGCGGCCGAACTCGATAAAAGTGTCCCCGAAGCCCTACGACTTATCTCCGAGTTAAAATGGCTGCCGATTTCAAACATATAGGCTATGAATATGTAATGAAGACTGTTCCTAGGATAACAAGTAGTTCGAGTTTAAAAACTCGTGGGGCTGCCGACCCCCGAATTTACTCACACTACTTGGCCGCATCGTTGGGCTTTGACATATTACTCTTAATCCTAACGATTGAGGATGCTTAAGTGTCCTAAAAATTATAAATAGCGACAGAAAAGCTTCGTTAACTAAAGCTTCCTGAACGCCACCATTTGCAAAAACGATGTATTGACGTATAAATTAAGTGTTACAATAGTTGCATATGAACTCATATTATACATCTATCGACGTATAAAATGTGTTATAATAGTTGCGTATGAACTCGTATTATATATATATATGTATATATATCCGTAACATGAAGCCATACATAAATCTCGTTATGAAAACAATAGAGGGGGCTTCCTGTGGCAGCCCCTAAAAATGGCTGCCGAACTTTATTAAAGGGTCCCCTGTTTGTATTATTTATATGTACTAGTTATATTTTTATGTATGAGTTATATGTAGTAGGTGTTTGTACTATTTATATGTACTAGTTACATTTTTATGTATTAGTTATATGTAGTAGGTGTGTGTACTAGTTATATGTACTAGTTGTATGTATATACTAGTTCTGTGTTCTAGTTGTATGTACTAGTTGAATGTACTAGTTGTAGGTTCTTGTACTAGTTATACTTGGTACTAGGAAGGTACTTGTTCTATGTACTAGTTGTATGTACTAGTTTTATGAACTAGATGTATGTACTAGTTGCACGTACTATTTATAATAATTGGATATATGTGTATGTACTAGTTATATGTAGTCGGTGAATGTACTAGTTGCTTTTACTTGTATGTAGTAGCTATCTACTATTTGTACATACAAGTTGTACGTTCTAGTATTCTGTACTCGTTCTATGAGCCAGTTGTATATACTAGTTTCTAGTTGTATATACTAGTTGTATGTACTAGGTGCATGTACTATGTGTATGTACTATTTATAAGCACCAGTTATATATGTATGTACTAGTTATATGCTTGTGTACTAGTTATCTCTACTAGTTGTATGCACTAGCTGTATGCACTAGTTGTATGAACTATTTATAATTTCTAGCTATATGTGTATGTACTAGTCCTTTGTACTAGTTGTATGTACGGCTTATATGTATTTGTTATATTTGTATGAACTAGATATATGTACTAGTTGATCGTATTATCTATATGTACTATTTATATGTGTATGTACCAGTTATATGTACTAGCTGTATGTACTTGCTGTATATTCTAATTGCATGTACTAGTTGTATGTACTAGTACTAGTTATATTTACTAGTTGTAGGTACTAGGTTTAGGAACTAGTTGTATGTGGTAGTTGTATGTACTAGATATGAACCAGTTGTATTTACTAGTTGTATGTACTAGTTGTATGTACTAGATATATGTAGTAGTTGTGTGTACTAGTTACATGCACTAGTTGTATGTATAAGTTGTATGTAGTAGTTGTATGAAGAAGTTTTATGTACTAGATGTATGTCCTAGTTGTAGGTGCTAATACTAGTTATGCTAATTACCAGGGAAGTACTAGTTTTATGTGCTATATACTAGTTGTCCGTACTAGTTGTGTGTAGTAATTATATGTATTACATGCAAGTAACAGTTGTGGGTAATTGTATGTACTAGTTGTATATGCTAGTAGTATGTACTAGTGACTAATTGTATGTACTAGTTGTATGTACTTGTTGTTTGAACTACTTGTAGTTTCCAGTACAAGTTATACTAGGTATTAGGAAGGAACTAATTTTTTGTACTTGTTGTATGTACTATTGTTATGTACTAGTTATGTGTATAAGTACTATTCATATGTAGTAGTTATATGTACTAGTTGAGTGTAATTGTTGTATGTACTGGTTGTATGAACTACTTCTCTGAACTCGTTATATTTGTATGTACTAGATGCATGCACTATTTATATGTACTAGATGTAGGTAATAGTTGTATGTACTAGTTGTATGTATGAGTTGTATGTTTTAAATATAGGTTCAAATACTAGTTTTACTAGGACCTAGGTAGGCACTAGTTGTTTGTACTAGATACTAGTTGTATGTATTAGTTATATGTACTAGTTATGTGCGAGTTGTATGTATTAGTTGCATGTATATAAGAGTTGTATGTAGTAGCTATCTACTAGTTGTATATACAAGTTGTACATTCTAGTATTATGTACTCATTCTATGAAATACTTGTTTGTACTAGTTTCTAGCTATATGTAATATTTTTTTGAACTCTTCGTATGTACTATGTGAATGTACTATTCATAAGTACCAGTTATATGTGTATGTACTAGTTATATGTTTGTGTATTAGTACTGGTTATATATATGTGTACTAGTTATTTGTACTAGTTGTATGTACTAGTTGCATGTACTAGTTGTATGTACTAATTTTATGAACTAGTTGTATACACTAGTTCTATGCACTAGCACGAGTTATATTTACTAGTTGTATGTACTAGTTGTGTGTACTAGATATGAACCAGTTGTATGTACAAGTTTTATCCACTAGGTGTTTGTACTAGCTATGTATTAGTTGTATGTTATTATTTATATGTACCAGTTGTATGCACTAGTTGTATGTACTATGTGTGTACTATTTATGTGTACTAATTCTATGCACTTGATGTATGTACCAGTTGTATATACTAGTTGTAGGTTCCAGTACTAGTTATACTAGTTACTAGGTAGGTACTAGTTGTTTGTACTATTTATATGTACCAATTGTATGTAGTAGTTATATGTACTAGTTGAATGTAATTGTTGTATGTACTAGTTGTATATACTATTTATAAGCACTAGTTGTATGTACTGGTTGTATGAACTACTTATATGAACTCGTTATATTTGTATGTACTAGATATATGTACTAGTTTTATGTACTAGATATATGTAGTAGTTGTATGTACTAGTTATACGTACTAGTTGTACTTACTATTTATATGCACTAAATATATGTGTATGAACTAGCTGTATGTATATACTGGTTGTATATGCTAATTGCACGTACTAGATGTAAGTACTATTACTATATAGTTATATTTACTAGTTGTAGGTGCTAGTTGTATGTATTAGTTGTATTTATTAGAAGTATGTACTAGTTATATGTTCAAATTATTAGTTGTATGAACTAGTTATATGTACTAGGTTGTAGTTGTAGGCACTAGTTTTATGTACTACTTATATGTAATATGCGTATGTACTATTTATATGTACTAGTTAAATTTTTATGTATGAGTTATATGTAGTAGGTGTGTGTACTAGTTATACTTACTAATTGCAAGTACTGGTTGTATTCACTAGTTGTATGGACTAGCACTAGCTATATTTACTAGTTGTAGGTACTAGTTGTATGTGGTAGTTGTATGCAGTAGTTCTATGTACAAATTGTATGAACTAGTTTTGTGTTCTATTTGTATGTATATACTAGTTGTTTGTACTAGCTTTGTACTAGTTGTATGTTCTAGTTGTATGTACTAGTTTTATGTACTTGTTGTAGATTCTTGTACATGTTATACTAGGTACTAGGAAGGTACTAGTTGTATGTACTAGAAACTAGTTTTATGTACTAGTTGTATGTACTAGTTTATGAACTAGTTGTATATAGTAGTTGAGTTGTATTTACAATTTTATGTACTAGTTATATGTTTGTGAACTAGTTATAAGTACTAGTTGTATGCACTAGCTGTATGTACTAGGTGTATGCACTAGATATGAATCAGTTGTATGTACAAGTTGTATGTACTAGTTGTATGCACTAGATATGAATCAGTTGTATGCACAAGTTGTATATACTAGTTTTATGCTCTAGATGTATGTATTATTTACATGTATTAGTTATATGTAGTAGTTGTGTGGACCAGTTATATGTGCTAGTTGTACCTATTGGTTGTATATTCTATTTGTATGCACTATTTGTATGTTCTAGTTAGGTTCTAAGACTAGTTATACTATGTACTAGGGAAGTACTAGTTGTATGTGCTTAATACTAGTTGTACCCACTGGTTGTATGATCTAATTATATGTATTAGATGTATGGACAAGTTGTGGGTAATTGTTGTATGTACTAGTTATATGTATTAGTTGTATGTACTAATTGTATGGACTTTACCAGTTGTTTGTACTAGAACTAGTTATATTTACTAGTTTTAGGTACTAATTATATGTACTTTTTGTATGTGCAAGTAGTATATACAAGTTATGTTTGCTAGTTGTAAGTACTAGTTGAACGTCCTATGTTCTAGTTATATGCACTATTTTTATGTACTAATTATTATGTACTAGTTGCATGTACTAGTTGTATGTATCAGTTTTATGTAGTCCTTCTATGTACTAGTTCTATGTACTGGGTTATTGTACTACTTGTATGTTCTAATTGTATGAACTAGTTTTATGTACTAATTGGAAGTACTTTCTAGAACTAGTGATATGAACTAGTGTTAGGACTAGTTGAATGTACTGGTTGTATACACTAATTGTGTATACTAGTTGTGTGCACTAGTTGTATGAACTAGTTATATGTACTAGTTGTATGTACTAGTTGTGTTTACTAGTTGTATGTACAAGTCGTATGTACTAGTTTTATGTACTAGTAGTGTGTACTCATTGCTACCTGTGTGTACTAGTTTTATGTACTAGTTTATATACTAGTACTAGTCATATTTACTAGATGTATGAACTAGTTGAACGTACTAGTTTTATGTGCATGTTCTGGTTATATGTTCTAGTTGTATGTACAAGTTGTATGTACTAGTTGTATGTACTCGGTGTTTGTACTAGCTATATTTTCTATACATTTTATTAACTAGTTGTATGTACTAGTACCAGTTATATTTACTAGTTGTAGGTACAAATTATATGTACTAATATAGGCTGTGTGTACTAGTTATATATATATGTGTATGGACTATTTGTATGTACTTGTACTAGTTAGCTTGAGTACTAGTTAATCTATTTACTAAGTAGGCACTAGTAAAATATAATACTAGTTGGAGTTCTAGTTTAATGTCCTAGTTGTATGTACTATTTACATGTACTAATTTAATGTGTATGTTTCAATCATAGGTACTAGTTGTAAATACAAGTTGTATGAAGTAGTTGTTAGCCAAGTTGTATGTGCTAGTTGTATATACTATTTGTTTGTACTAGTTATATGTATTACTTGTTTGTACTTGTTATACGTACTAGTAGAATGTACTAGTAGTGTGTACTAGTTGTAGGTACTAGTTTTATGTTATAGTTGTATGTACTAGTTGTATGCTCTAGTGGTAAGTACCAGATGCATGTACTATTTATATGGACCAGTTATATGTGAATATACTAGTTATATGTAGTAGTTGGTGTCTACTAGTTTTATGTTATGGTTGTATGTACTAGTTGTGTGTACTAGTTGTGTGTACCACTTAAATGTACTAGTTGTATGAACTGGGTATATGTACTTGTTATTAGTTCCATGTACTAGTTGTGGGCACTAATTTGATGTACTAGTTGTATTTACTAGTTGTATGTACTAATTATATGTACTAGTTGTAGGTTCTGGTATTAGCAAAACTTGTTACTAAGTAGGTACTATTTGTATGTACAAATACTAGTTATATGTACTAGTTGTAGGTTCTGGTATTAGCAAAACTAGTTACTAAGTAGGTACTATTTGTATGTACAAGTACTAGTTATATTAACTAGTTATAGGTACTGGATATATGTACTAGTTGAATGTAATAGTTATATGTACTAATTGCTTATTATAATTCTATATAATAGTTGTATGTACTAGTTATGTACTAGTTGTATGAACTAGTTGTATGTAGTAGTTGTTTTAACTAGTGGCATGTACTTGTACTGGTAATATTTACTAACTGTAGGCACTAGTATTTGTACTAGTTGTACATACTAGGACTAGTTATATTTTCTAGTTGTAGGTTATAGTTGGATGTACTAGTTGAATGCAATAGTTGTATGTACTAATTATATGTACTAGTTGAATGTACTAGTTGTATGAACTAGTTATGCACTAGTTGTGTGTACAAGTTGCATGTAATAACTGTATGTATTAGTTATGTACTAGTTGTATGTACTAGTTCTAATAACTAGTTGTAAGTACTAGGTGTATATACTAATTGTATGTAGTAGTTGTATGTAGTAGTTGTACTTCTAGTTGTATGAACAAGTTGTATGTACTAGTACTAATTATATTCAGTAGTTGAATTAGTTGGAGGTCTAGTTTGATGTACTAGTTGTATGTACTGTTTATATGTACCAGTTATATGTGAATGTTCTAGTCATAAGTACTAATTGTAAGTACAAATTGTAAGAACTAGTTTTTACTACTAATTGTATGTGCAATTAGTATGAACTAGTTGTATATACTAGTTGTTTGTACTAGTTGTACGTACTGGTTGTATGTACTAGTTGTATGTACTAGGTGTATGTAGTAGTTGTATGTACTAGTTATGTACTAGTTATATGAACTAGTTTTGTGCCCTAATTGAATGTATTACTTGTATGTACTAGTTGTATGTACTATTTGTATGTCCTAGTTGTATGTACTAGGTCTATGTACTAGTTGCAAGTACTAATTATATATAATAATTGTATGTACCATTTTTATGTACTAGTTATGTACTAGCTGTATGTACTGGCTGTATGTACTAGTAGTATTAACTAGTGGTATGTACTAGTACTGGTAATATTTACTAACTGTAGGCACTAGTTGTATGTACTAGTTGTACGTACTAGGTGTATGAACTATTTATGTGTACTAGTTGTAAGTTCTAGTAGTAGTAACACTAGATACTAAGTAGGTATTAGTTGTATGTACAAGTTCTAGTTATATTAACTATTTGTAGGTACTAGTTATATGTACTGGTTGAATGTTATAGTTGCATGTACTAATTCTATATTATAATTGTATGTACCAGTTGTATGTACTAGTTATGTCATAGCTGTATGTACTAGTTGTATGTACTAGTAGTATTAACTTGTGGTATGTACTAGTACTGGTAATATTTACTAACTGTAGGCACTAGTTGCACTGGTTATATTTACTAGTTGTAGGTACTAGTTGTATGTAGTAGTACAAGTTATATTTACTAGTTGTAGGTACTAGTTGCATGGACTTGTTGAATGTTATAGTTGTATGTACTAATTGTATGTACTAGTTGTATGTACTAGTTGTAAGAACTAGTTATGTACTAGTTGTAGGTAGTAGTTGTATTAACTACTTGTATGTAATAATACTGGTGATATTTACTAGTTGGATATACTAGTTGTAAGGACTAGTTGTATGTACTAGTAGAAGTTATGTTTACTAGTTGTAGGTATTAGTAGCATTTACTAGTTGTATGGAGTAGTTGTATGTTCTAATTGTATGAACTAGTTGTATGTACCACTTGTATGGACTAGTTATATACTAGGTGTATGTACTTGTTGTGTACTAGTTGTATGTCCTAGTTGTATTTACTACTTGTAAGTCCTAAGTGAATGTACTACTTGTATGTACTAGTAGTATGTACTAGTAGTATGTACTAGTTGTATGTACTAGGTGTATGTACTAGTTATGTGTACTAGTTGTAGGCAATAGTACTAGTAATACTAGATAATAAGTAGGTATTAGTTGAATGTACAAGTACTAGTTATATTAAATATTTGTAGGTACTACTTATATGTACTAGTCGAATGTAATAGTTGCATGTACTAATTGTATATAATAGTTGTATGTACCATTTGTATGTACTAGTTATGTACTAGGTGTATGTAATAGTAGTATGTTCTAGTAGGATTAACTAGTGGAATGTACTAGTACTTGTAATATATACTAACTGTAGGCACTAGTTGTGTGTACTAGTTGAATGTAATAGTTGTATGAACCAGTTGTATGTAGTAGTACAAGTTATATTTACTACTTGTAGGTATTAGTTGTATGTCCTAGTGTATGTAGTAGTTGTATGTTTAATTGTATGAACTAGTTTTATGTACTAGTTGTATGTTCTAGTTATATACTAATGTATGTACTAGTTGTATATATGTACTAGTTGTACGTACTAGCACTGGTTATATTTACTATTTTGTAGGTATTAGTTGTATGTACTAGTTGTATGTAGTAGTTGTATGGTCTAATTGTATGAACTAGTTTTATGTACTAGTTGTATGTACTAGTTATATACCAGTTGTATGTACTAGTTGTGTGTACTAGTTGTATGTACTAATAGTTTGTACTAGTTAATTACTAGTTATATGTATAGTTTTATGTACTATTTCTGTGTACTAGTTGTAGGTACTACTTGTATATACTACTCGTATGTATTAGTTGTATATACTAGTATATGTACTACTTGTAGATTTTACTACTAGTTATACTAGGTACTAGGTAGGTGCTAGTTGTATCTACTAACACTAGTTATGTTTACAAGTTGTACGTACTAGGTGCATGTACTTGTTGAATGTTATAGTTGCATGCACTAATTGTATGTACTAGTTGTATGTACTGGTTGTGTGTAATTGTTGTATGTACTAGTTCTATGTAGAAGTACTAGCTATATTAACTTGTTGTAGGTACTAGTTTTATGTACCAGTTGTAATACTAGTTGTATGTTCTAGTTTTATGCACTATATAGTTGTATCTACTAGTTGTATTTACTAATTGTATGTAGTAGTTTTATGTACTACTTGTAAGAAATAGTTGTATGTATATATTAGTTGTAGGTACTAATTGTATATCCTAGTTGTATGTACTAGTTTTATGTACTAGTACTAGTTATATTTACTAGTTGTAAGTATATACTAGTTGTACGTACTCAATTGTTTGTAGTAGTTGTATGCACTAATTGCATGGACTAGTTTTATGTACTAGTTGTGTGTAATTGTTGTATGTACTAATCCTATGCACTGGTTGTATGTAAAAGTACTAGTTATATTAAGTAGTTGTAGGTACTAGTTATATGTACTAGTTGAATGTAATAGTTTCCTGTACTAATTGTATATAATAGTTGTATGTACCAGTTGTATGCACTAGTTATGCAGTAGTTGTGTGTACTAGTTGTATGTACTAGTAGGAATAACTAGAGGTATGTACTAGTACCAGTAATATTTACTAACTGTAGGCACTAGTTGTATGTACTAGTTGTACATACTAGCACTGGTTATATTTACTAGTTGTAGGTACTAGTTGTATGATATAGTTGAATGTAATAGTTGTATGAACTAGTTGTATGTAGTAGTTGTATGTTCTAACTTAATGAACTAGTTTTATGTACTAGTTGTATGTACTAGTTATATACTAGTTGCAGGTATTACTTGTATGTACTAATTGTATGTACTAGTTGTGTGTACTAGTGGTATGTAATAACTGTATGTATTAGTTATGTACTAGTTGCAGGTACTTGTTCTAATAACTTGTTGTTTGTACTAGTACTGGTAATATTTACTAGTTGTAGATACTAGTTTTATGCACTAGTTGTATGTACTAGTACATGGTATATTTACTAATTATAGGTATTAGTTTTATGTAGTATTTCTGTGTACTAGTTGTATGTACTAGTTTCATGTACTACTTGTATGTACTAGTTTTATGGACTAATTGTATGTACTAATTGTATGTACTATTTATAGGTGCCAGTTTTATGTGTATGTACTAGTTATATGTAGTAGTTGGGTACTAGTTATAGGTACTAGTTGTAAGTTCTAGTACTAGTAAAACTAGGTACTAAGTAGGTACTAGTTATATGTACTAATTGCTTATACTAGTTGTATGTGCTAGTTGCGTACCAGTTGTATGTACAAGTTGTATGTGCTAGTTGGATGAACTAATTGTATGTACTAGTACAAGTTATATTTAATAGTTATATATACTAGTTGTATGCACTAGTACCAGTTATATATATTAGTTATATTTACTAGTTGTTTGTATTGGTTGTTTGTACTAGTTGTATGCACTAGTTGTATGTATTAGATGTATGTACTTTTTATGTATTAGGTATAGTAGTTATTTGTACTAGTTATATGTACTAGTTGTATGTAACAGTTATATGTGCTAGAAACTAGTTGTATGTATTAGTTGTATTTACTAGTTGTATGTACTAGTTTTATGTGCTATACTAGTTATATTTACTAGTTGTTGGGGCGCCACAGGCGCCCCTATATTGTTTTCAGAAATTATGTTAACGTATGGCTTCCTGTTCGTAGTCTTGTATATATATATATATATATCTGTCAAAAAATGGCGGACGTTCGGCTAGCTTTCGTTTTCTAGCTTAAAATTAGCTTTCTCTTCCTTAGCGTAGAACAGTGAACGAACGAAATGGACTTAAAAACCACCCTTACTAATACTATGTAACGTAAAGCTTGCGTAAAAACGTTTTCTACGAGATATGGCCTTGAAAAATTGACGGCCAACAAGAGTCGATCGGAAATCGGTTAACCGGATATCTATGAGAAGCAGCCAAGTAGTTCGAGTTTACTTAGGGGCGCCTTGAACTCCTTGTTTTTACTAGTTGTATGTACTAGTACTAGTTATATTTACCTGTTGTGAGTATATACTAGTTGTGTGTACTCAATTGTATGTAGTGGTTGTGTGTACAATTGTATGTACTGGTTTTATGTACTAGTTGTGTGTAATTGTTGTATGTACTAGTTATATTTACTAGTTGTATTTACTAAACGTATTTAGTAGTTGTATATATGTTCCAGTTGTATGTACCACTTGTGTGTACTCTATAGTTATATGTAGTAGTTGTATGTACTAGTTGTATGTACTAGTTGTATGTACTAGTTGTATGTACAAACCATTAGAAACGATTAGCACACATGATTTCAGAAAAGAAGAGGCAACCATACGCAACTACAATTTACTGGATTAGATATATGCTCAATTTCTTACTATTGTGATCTGCCGTGACATGCCTAAGAGGATCCAGACACTAATCCAAAAAGCTAAGTGTACCAGATTTTATCGAGCTAACAAATTCTGAGGCTAGAATCTGACATTGTTTTTATATATACATAAACTTATCCAACTATAAATCTATTATCTATATATAGTCATATTATTGTACAATTATCTTATTATAATAAAATGGTTAACTACAGTGGAACCTCCTATAACGGACTGCCTGAATAGCGGAAACCTCTCTACTACAGACATTTTTCTGTGGCCCGAATAGTTGTCATAGGATTCCATACTTACGTAACCTCCGAATAACGAAATCTCTATATCCCGTATAACGAACGCTAAAGAAATGATATAGCCCCAATAAAACCTCTATGAAACGGAAAAGATGTAAAATCGTATTAAAATGAATTATATAAAGATAGATCGCACGACTCCGCGCTAACTCGGCGTCAAAGTGCCCACTAGTTAACATCCTTCCTGTGACGATCTAGACTCATTTAGTGCCGCGGCCGTCTAGCCTTGTGGACCACACCCCTGAAAGGTTCGAAGAACTGCCAGGGGTCTGGTTCACGTTCACAAGACTAGACGCCGTCATGCCTCCTTTTTCAATTTGGCATTACTGGGACGCGAACGAAACTAGCTATTGGATGTAGTTACCACTTTTTGTATTAACAGTAGTAAAAGTCAAACAAGTTTGGACACTATTTTTTGGCAGGATCTAATCTTCTATGGTATCTTGTTTTCTTTAGCATAACACTATATACTATATTATTGTAGTAACTGTTACAATAGTTTTGGTTTATCATTATAGCCTTTATAAACTGTCATTTTGGTTTAGTGTTAATCATATATATTCATATTTATATATTCATTGACTTCAATGAAAACCTCTGAATAGTGGAAACCTCTGTATAACATCCTTTCTTTCAGTTCCCAAAGTGTCCGTTGTAGAGAGGTTCCACTGTAGTTGTATGTACTAGTTGTATGTACTAGTTGTAGTACTAGTTGTAGTACTAGTTGTATGTATATACTAGTTGTATGTACTACTTGTATATACTACTTGTATGTACTAGTTGTATGTAGTAGTTGTGTGTTGTATATAGCCGAACCTGCATTTAAGGGTCCCCGAAGCTTTACAACCTATTTCCAAGTAAAATGTCCGCCAATCTCGAAACTTTGGGCTATGAAGCGTACAGAAGACCTTGCCAATGGTAAAAATGGCCGCGGAACCCGATTAAAGGGTCCCCGAAGCTCTACGACCTATCTCCTAATTAAAAATGGCCGCTGATTTCGAAAATATGGGCTATAAAGCCGTACCGAAAACCGTTCCTAGGATAAAAATGGCCGCGGAACCCGATTAAAGGGTCCCCGAAGCTGTACGACCCCTCTCCGAGTTAAAAATGGCCGCCGATTTTGAAAATATGGACCATGGAGCCATACTGAAGACCGTTCCTTGGATAAAAATGGCCGCCGAAGCCGATTGAAGGGTCCAAGAAGCTTTACGACCTATCTCCTAATTAAAAATGGCCGCCAATTTTGAAAATATGGTATATGAAGCCGTACCGACGACCGTTCCTAGGATAAAAATGGCCGCTGAACCCGATTTTAAAGGGTCCCCGAAGGTCTACGACCTATCCCGAGTTAAAAATGGCCGCTGATTTCGAAAATATGGGCTATGGAGCCGTACCAAAGACCATTCCTAGGATAAAAATGGCCGCCAAACTCGATTTAAGGGTCGCCAAAGCTCTACGACCTAGCTCCGTGTTAAAAATTGCTGCCGATTTCGAAAATATGAGTTATGAAGCCGTACCGAAGACCTTTTGTAGGATAAAAATGGGCGCCGAACTCGATTAAAGGGACCCCGAATGTCTACGACCTATGAAGCCCTACGGAAGACAGTTTCTAGGATAAAAATGGCCTCCGAATCCGAATAAAGGGTCCCCGAAGCTGTACGACCTATCCCCTAGTTAAAAATGGCCGCCGATTTTGAAAATATGGGCTATGGAGCCGTACCGAAGACCATTCCTAGGAAAAAAATGGCCTCCGAACCTGATTAAATGGTCCCTGAAGCTCTACGACCTATATCTGAGTTAAAAATGGCTGCCGATTTCGAAAATATGGTCTATGAAGCCGTATAGAAGACCGTTGCTAGGGTAAAATGGCCGCCAAACTCGATTTAACGGTCACCAAAGCTCTACGACCTAGCTCCGTGTTAAAAAATGCCGCCGATTTCGAAAATATGAGTTATGAAGCCGTACCGAAGACATTTTGTAGGATAAAAATGGCCTCCGAATACGAATAAAGGGTCCCCGAAGCTGTACGACCTATCCCGAGTGAAAAATGGCTGCTGATTTCGAAAATATAGGCTATGAAGTCGTATCGAAGACCGTTTCTGGAATAAAAATGGCCGCCGATTCCGATTAAATGGTCCCTGAAATTCTACAACCTATCCCCGAGTCAAAAATGGCCGCAGATTTCGAAAATATGGGCTATGAAGTCGTACCGTTTCTAGGATAAAAATGGCCACTGAACCCGATTTTAAAGGGTCCCCGAAGGGCTACGACCTATCCCGAGTTAAAAATGGCCGCTGATTTCGAAAATATAGGCTATGAAGTCGTACCGAAGACCGTTTCTGGAATAAAAATGGCTGCCGATTCCGATTAAATGGTCCCTGAAACTCTACAACCTATCCCGAGTCAAAAATGGCCACAGATTTCGAAAATGTGGGCTATGAAGTCGTACCGAAGACCATTTCTAGGATAAAATGGCCGCTGAATCGGAAAATTGGGTCCCCGAATCTTTACGACCTAAACCCGAGTTAAGAATGGCCGGCGATTTCGAAATTATGGGCTATGAAGCCGTACTGAAGACCGTTTCTAGGATAAAAATGGCTGCCGAATCCGATTAAATGGTCCCAGAAGCTCTACGATTTATTTCGGTGTTAAAAATGGCTGCTGATTTCGAAAATATGGGGTATTAAGCCGTACTGAAGACCGTTTCCAGGATTAAAATGGCCATCGAATCCAATTAACGGGTTCCCGAAGCTCTATGATCTATCTCAGAGTCGAAAATGGCCATCGATTTCGAAAATATGGGCTATGAAGCCCTAACGAAGACAGTTTCTAGGATAAAAATGGCCGCCGAAACCCATTAAAGGGTCCACGAAGCTCTACAACCTATCACTGAGTTAAAAATGGCCATGAAGCCGTAACGAAGACCGTTCCTAGGATGAAAATGGCCGCTGAATCCGAATAAATGGTCCACGAAGCTCTACAATCTATCCCCGAGTAAAAAATGGCCACCGATTTTGAAAATATCTGCTATTCAGCCTGACCGAAGACAGTTTCTAGGATAAAAATTGCTGCCGAATCCGATTAAAGGGACCCCGAAGCTCTACGACCTATCCTCGAGTCGAAAATCGCCGCCAATTTCGAAAATATGGGCTATGAAGCCGTAACGAAGACCTTTTCATGGATTAAAATGGCCGCGTAATCCGAATAAAGGGTCCCCGAAGCTCTACAACCTATCACCGAGTTAAAAATAGCCGCCGATTTCGAAAATATGGGCTATGAAACTGTGCCGAAGACCGTTTCCAGGATAAAAATGGCCGCCGAATCGAAATGAAGGGTCCCCGAAGCTCTACGAACTATCACCGAGTTAAAAATGGCTGCCGATTTCGAAAATATGGGCTATGAAGCCGTCCCGAAAATAGTTTCCAGGATAAAAATGGCTGCCAAATCCGATTAAAGGGTCCCCGAAGCTCTACGACCTATCCCCAAGTTTAAAATGGCCCCCGAATTTGAAAATATGGACTATGAAGCCGTAAGAAAGACAGTTTCTAGGATAAAAATGGCCGCTGAATCCGATTAAAGGGTCCCCGAAGCTGTACGACCTATCCCCGAGTTAAAAATGGCCGCAAATTTCGAAAATATGGGCTATGAAGCCGTAACGAAGACCGTTTTTAGGATAAAAACGGTCGCCGAATCTGAATAAATGGTCCCCGAAGCTCAACGGTCTATCCCCGAGTTAAAAATGGCCGCCAATATGGAAAATATGGGTTTTTGAAGCCGTACCGAAGACCGTTTCTAGGATAAAAATGGCCGCCGAATTCAATTAAAGGATCCCCTGAAGCTCTACGACCTATACCCGAGTTAAAAATGGCCGCCAAATTTTAAAATATGGGTATTAAGGCTTACCGAAGACAGTTTCTTGGATAGAAATCGCTGCCGAATCCGATTAAAGGGACCCCGAAGCTCTACGACCTATCCTCGAGTCGAAAATGGCCGCCAATTTCGAAAATATGGGGTATGAATCCGTAAAGAAGACCTTTCTAGGATTAAAATGGCCGCCGAATCCGATTAACGGGTTCCCGAAGCTCTACGATCTCCTTCCGAGTTAGAAATGGTCGCCGATTTTGAATATATGGGCTATGAAGCCGTACCGAAGACCTTTTCCAGGATAAAAATGGCCGCCGAATCCGAATAAAGTGTCCCCAAAGCTATACGACTAATACCCGTGTTAAAAATGACCGCCTATTTTGAAAATATGGGCTATGAAGCCGTACCGAAGGCCGTTTCTAGGTTAAAAATGGGAGCAGAATCTGAATAAAGGGTCCCCAAAGCTCTACGAACTATCACCGAGTCAAAAATGGCCAGCAATTTTGAAAATATGGGCTCTGAAGTCGTACCGAAGACCGTTTCAGGATTAAAATGGCCGCCGAATACGAATAAAGGATCCACGAAGCTCTACGACCTATCCCCGAGTTAAAAATGGCCGCAAATTTCGAAAATATGGGCTATGAAGCCGTAACGAAGACCGTTTTTAGGATAAAAACGGTCGCCGAATCTGAATAAATGGTCCCCGAAGCTCTACGACCTATCCCCGAGTTAAAAATGGCCGCAAATTTCGAAAATATGGGCTACGAAGCCGTAACGAAGACCGTTTTTAGGATAAAAACGGTCGCCGAATCTGAATAAATGGTCCCCGAAGCTCTACGACCTATCCCCGAGTTAAAAATGGCCGCAAATTTCGAAAATATGGGCTATGAAGCCGTAACGAAGACCGTTTTTAGGAAAAAACGGTCTCCGAATCTGAATAAATGGTCCCCGAAGCTCTACGACCTATCTCCGAGTTAAAAATGGCCGCCAATTTGGAAAATATGGGTTTTTGAAGCCGTACCGAAGACCGTTTCTAGGATAAAATTGGCCGCCGAATTCAATTAAAGGATCCCCCGAAGCTCTACGACCTATCCACAAGTTAAAAATGGCCGCCGAATTTTAAAATAATGGTATTAAGGCTTACCGAAGACAGTTTCTTGGATAGAAATGGCTGCCGAATCCGATTAAAGGGACCCCGAAGCTCTACGACCTATCCTCGAGTCGAAAATGGCCGCAAATTTCGAAAATATGGGGTATGAATCCGTAAAGAAGACCTTACTAGGATTAAAATGGCCGCCGAATCCGATTAACGGGTTCCCGAAGCTCTACGACCTCCTTCCGAGTTAAAAATGGTCGCCGATTTTGAATATATGGGCTATGAAGCCGTACCGAAGACCTTTTCCAGGATAAAAATGGCCGCCGAATCCGAATAAAGTGTCCCCGAAGCTATACGACTAATACCCGTGTTAAAAATGACCGCCTATTTTGAAAATATGGGCTATGAAGCCGTACCGAAGACCGTTTCTAGGTTAAAAATGGGAGCAGAATCTGAATAATGGGTCCCCAAAGCTCTACGAACTATCACCGAGTCAAAAATGGCCGCCGATTTTGAAAATATGGGCTCTGAAGTCGTACTGAAGACCGTTTCAGGATAAAAATGGCCGCCGAATACGAATTAAGGATCCACGAAGCTCTACGACCTATCACTGAGTTAAAATGGCTGCCGGTTTTGAAAATATGGGCTATGAAGCCGTAACAAAGACCGTTTCAAGGATAAAAATGGCCACCGAATCCGAATAAAGGGTCCCCGAAGCTCTACGATCTATCACCGAGTTAAAAATGGTCGCCGATTTCGAAAATATGGGCTATGAAGCCATACCGAAGACCTTTTCTAGGATAAAAATGGCTGCCGAATCCGAATAAATGGTCCCCGAAGCTCTACGACCTATCACCGAGTTAAAAATTGCCGCCTATTTTGAAAATATGGGCTATGAAGCCGTAACGAAGACCGTTTTTAGGATAAAAACGGTCGCCGAATCTGAATAAATGGTCCCCGAAGCTCTACGACCTATCCCCGAGTTAAAAATGGCCGCAAATTTCGAAAATATGGGCTACGAAGCCGTAACGAAGACCGTTTTTAGGATAAAAACGGTCGCCGAATCTGAATAAATGGTCCCCGAAGCTCTACGACCTATCCCCGAGTTAAAAATGGCCGCAAATTTCGAAAATATGGGCTATGAAGCCGTAACGAAGACCGTTTTTAGGAAAAAACGGTCGCCGAATCTGAATAAATGGTCCCCGAAGCTCTACGACCTATCCCCGAGTTAAAAATGGCCGCCAATTTGGAAAATATGGGTTTTTGAAGCCGTACCGAAGACCGTTTCTAGGATAAAATTGGCCGCCGAATTCAATTAAAGGATCCCCCGAAGCTCTACGACCTATCCACAAGTTAAAAATGGCCGCCGAATTTTAAAATAATGGTATTAAGGCTTACCGAAGACAGTTTCTTGGATAGAAATGGCTGCCGAATCCGATTAAAGGGACCCCGAAGCTCTACGACCTATCCTCGAGTCGAAAATGGCCGCAAATTTCGAAAATATGGGGTATGAATCCGTAAAGAAGACCTTACTAGGATTAAAATGGCCGCCGAATCCGATTAACGGGTTCCCGAAGCTCTACGACCTCCTTCCGAGTTAAAAATGGTCGCCGATTTTGAATATATGGGCTATGAAGCCGTACCGAAGACCTTTTCCAGGATAAAAATGGCCGCCGAATCCGAATAAAGTGTCCCCGAAGCTATACGACTAATACCCGTGTTAAAAATGACCGCCTATTTTGAAAATATGGGCTATGAAGCCGTACCGAAGACCGTTTCTAGGTTAAAAATGGGAGCAGAATCTGAATAATGGGTCCCCAAAGCTCTACGAACTATCACCGAGTCAAAAATGGCCACCGATTTTGAAAATATGGGCTCTGAAGTCGTACTGAAGACCGTTTCAGGATAAAAATGGCCGCCGAATACGAATTAAGGATCCACGAAGCTCTACGACCTATCACTGAGTTAAAATGGCTGCCGGTTTTGAAAATATGGGCTATGAAGCCGTAACAAAGACCGTTTCAAGGATAAAAATGGCCACCGAATCCGAATAAAGGGTCCCCGAAGCTCTACGATCTATCACCGAGTTAAAAATGGTCGCCGATTTCGAAAATATGGGCTATGAAGCCATACCGAAGACCTTTTCTAGGATAAAAATGGCTGCCGAATCCGAATAAATGGTCCCCGAAGCTCTACGACCTATCACCGAGTTAAAAATTGCCGCCTATTTTGAAAATATGGGCTATGAAGCAGTACCGAAGACGTTTCCAGGATATAAATGGCCGCGGAATCCGAATGAAGGGTCCCCGAAGCTCTACGACCTATCATCGAGTTAGAAATGGCCTCCGATTTTGAAAATATGGGCTATGAAGTCGTACCTAAGACCATTTCCAGGATAAAAATGGCCGCCGAATTCGAATAAAGGGTCCCCGAAACCCTACGACCTATAACCGAGTTAAAAATTGCCGCCAATTTTGAAAATGTGGGCTATGAAGCCGTACCGAAGACGTTTCCAGGATAAAAATGGCCGCCGAATCCGAATAAAGGGTCCCTGAAGCTCTACGACCTATCACCGAGTTAAAAATGGCCACCGATTTCGAAAAATGGGCTATGACGCCGAACTGTAGACCTTTTCTAGGATAAAAATTGACGCCAAATCTGAATAAAGGGTCCCCGAAGCTCTACAACCTATGACTGAGTAAAAAATTGCCGCTAATTTTGAAAATATGGGCTATGAAGCCGTACCAAAGACGTTTCTAGGATAAAAATGGCCGCCGAAACCTAATAAAGGGTCCCCGGAGCTCTACGACCTATCACCAAGGCAAAAATGGCCACTGATTTTGAAAATATGGGCTATGAAGCCGTACCGACGACTGTTTCCAGGATAAAAATTGCCGCCACTTTTGAAAATATGGGCTATGAAGCCGTACCGAACACCGTATCTAGGTTAAAATTGGCCGCAGAATCAGAATAATGGGTCCCCGAAGCTCTACGACCTATCACGGAGTCAAAAATGGCCACCGATTTTGAAAATATTGGCTACGAAGCCGTACCGAAGACAGTTTCTAGGATAAAAATGGCCGACGAATCCGAAGAACTGATCCCTGAAGGTCTTCGACCTATTGCCGAGTTAAAAATGGCCGCCAATTTCGAAAATATGGGCTATGAAACCGTAATGAAGGTCGTTTCTAGGATAAAAATGGCCGCCGAATTTAATTAAAGGGTCCCCGAAGCTCTACGACCTATCCCTGAGTTAAAAATGGCCCTCGATTTCAAAAATATGGGCTATGAAGTTGTAACAAAGACTGTTTCTAGGATAAAAATGGCCGCCTAATCCGATTAAAGGCTTCCCCGAAGCTCTACGACGTATCCCGAGTTAAAAATGGCCGCCGATTTTGAAAATATGGGATATGAAGCCGTCCCGAAGACAGTCTCTAGAATAAAAATGGCCGCCGAATCTGAATAAAGTGTCCCCGAAGGTCTACGACGTATCACCGAGTTAAAAATGGCCGCTGATTTCGAAAATATGGGCTATGAAACCGTAACGAAGATCATTTCTAGGAAAAAACTTGCCCCCGAATCCGATTAAAGGGTCCCCGAAACTTTACGACCTATCCCTGAGTTAAAAATGGCCGTTGATTTCGAAAATATGGGCTATGAAGCCGTACCGAAGACAGTTTCTAGGATAAAATGGCCGACGAATCCGAAGAACGGATCCCCGAAGGTCTTCGACCTATCACCGAGTTTAAAACGGCCGCCGATTTCCAAAATATGGGCTATGATGTCGTCCCGAAGTCGTTTCTAGGATGAAAATGGCCTCTGAATCCGATTAAAGGGTCCCCGTAGTTGTACGACCTATCCCGAGTTAAAAATGGACGTCAATTTCGAAAATATGGACTATGAGGCCGCACCGAAGTTAGTTTCTAGGATAAAAATGGCCGCCGAATCCGATTAAAGGGTCCCAGAAGCTCTACGACCTATCCCGAGTTAAGAATGGCCGACGATTTCGAAAATATGGGCTATAAAGTTGTAACGAAGACCATTTGTAGGATAAAAATGGCCGCCTAATCAAATTAAAGGGTCCCCGAAGCTCTACGACCTATCCCCGAGTTGAAAATGGCCGCCGATTTCGAAAATATCGGCTATGAAGCCCTAACGAAGACCATTTCTAGGATAAAAATGGCCGCTGAATCCGATGAAAGGGTCCCCGAAGCTCCACGACCTATCACCGAAATAAAATGTCCACCTATTTCGAAAATATGGGCTATGAAGCCGTACCGAAGACAGTTTCTAGGATAAAAATGGCCGCCGAATCTGAATAAAGTGTCCCCGAAGGTCTACGACGTATCACCGAGTTAAAAATGGCAGCTGATTTCGAAAATATGGGCTATGAAACCGAAAAAAACTTGCCCCCGAAACCGATTAAAGGGTCCCCGAAGCTTTACGACCTATCCCTGAGTTAAAAATGGCCGAAAATATTGGCTGTGAAGGCTTACCGAAGACCGTTTCTAGGATAAAAATGGCCGCCAAATCCGATTAAAGGTTCTCCGAAGCTCTACAACCTATCCCTGACTTAAAAATGACCCCCGATTTCGAAAATATGGGCTATGTAGTTGTAAGGAAGACCGTTTCTAGGATTAAAATGGCCGCCTTATCCGATTAAAGGGTCCCAGAAGCTCTACGACCTATCCCGAGTTAAGAATGGCCGACGATTTCGAAAATATGGGCTATAAAGTTGTAACGAAGACCATTTGTAGGATAAAAATGGCCGCCTAATCCAATTAAAGGGTCCCCGAAGCTCTACGACCTATCCCCGAGTTGAAAATGGCCGCCAATTTCGAAAATATAGGCTATGAAGCCCTAACGAAGACCATTTCTAGGATAAAAATGGCCGCTGAATCCGATGAAAGGGTCCCCGAAGCTCCACGACCTATCACCGAAATAAAATGTCCACCTATTTCGAAAATATGGGCTATGAAGCCGCACCGAAGACAGTTTCTAGGATAAAAATGGCCGCCGAATCTGAATAAAGTGTCCCCGAAGGTCTACGACGTATCACCGAGTTAAAAATGGCCGCTGATTTCGAAAATATGGGCTATGAAACCATAACGAAGATCATTTCTAGGAAAAAACTTGCCCCCGAATCCGATTAAAGGGTCCCCGAAGCTTTACGACCTATCCCTGAGTTAAAAATGGCCGTCGATTTCGAAAATATGGGCTGTGAAGGCTTACCGAAGACCGTTTCTAGGATAAAAATGGCCGCCAAATCCGATTAAAGGTTCTCCGAAGCTCTACAACCTATCCCTGACTTAAAAATGACCCCCGATTTCGAAAATATGGGCTATGTAGTTGTAAGGAAGACCGTTTCTAGGATTAAAATGGCCGCCTTATCCGATTAAAGGGTCCCAGAAGCTCTACGACCTATCCCGAGTTAAGAATGGCCGACGATTTCGAAAATATGGGCTATAAAGTTGTAACGAAGACCATTTGTAGGATAAAAATGGCCGCCTAATCCAATTAAAGGGTCCCCGAAGCTCTACGACCTATCCCCGAGTTGAAAATGGCCGCCGATTTCGAAAATATAGGCTATGAAGCCCTAACGAAGACCATTTCTAGGATAAAAATGGCCGCTGAATCCGATGAAAGGGTCCCCGAAGCTCCACGACCTATCACCGAAATAAAATGTCCACCTATTTCGAAAATATGGGCTAGGAAGCCGCACCGAAGACAGTTTCTAGGATAAAAATGGCCGCCGAATCTGAATAAAGTGTCCCCGAAGGTCTACGACGTATCACCGAGTTAAATATGGCCGCTGATTTCGAAAATATGGGCTATGAAACCGTAACGAAGATGATTTCTAGGAAAAAACTTGCCCCCGAATCCGATTAAAGGGTCCCCGAAGCTTTACGACCTATCCCTGAGTTAAAAATGGCCGTCGATTTCGAAAATATGGGCTGTGAAGGCTTACCGAAGACCGTTTCTAGGATAAAAATGGCTGCCAAATCCGATTAAAGGTTCTCCGAAGCTCTACGAACTATCCCTGACTTAAAAATGACCCCCGATTTTGAAAATATGGGCTATGTAGTTGTAACGAAGACCGTTTCTAGGATTAAAATGGCCGCCTAATCCGATCAAAGGTCCCCGAAACTCAACGAGCTATCCCCAAGTTAAAAATGGCCGCCTATTTGAAAATATGGGCTATGAAGCTGTAACGAAGATAGTTTCTAGGATAAAAATGGCCGCCGAATCCGAATAAAGGGTCCCCGAAGCTTTACGACCTATCCCCGAGTTAAAAATGGCCGCCGATTTCCGAAATATGAGCTATGAAACCGAAACGAAGACCATTTCTAGGATAAAAATGGCCGCCGAATCCGATTAAAGGGTCCCCGAAGCTCCACGACCTATCACCGAGATAAAAATGGCCACCGATATCGAAAATATGGGCTATGAAACCGTAATGAAGGTCGTTTCTATGATAAAAATGGCCGCCGATTTTGATTAAAGGGTCGCTGAAGCTCTATAACCTATTCCTGAGTTAAAAATGGCCGCCAATTTCGAAAATATGTGCTATGAAGTTGTAACAAAGACCGTTTCTAGGATGAAAATGGCCGCCTAATCCGATTAAAGGGTCCACGAAGCTTTACGACCTATCCCGAGGTAAAAATGGCCGCCGATTTTGAAAATATGGGCTATGAAGCCGTACTGAAGATAGTTTCTAGGAAAAAAATGGCCGCCGAATCCGATTAAAGGGTCCCCAAAGCTCTACGACCTATCCCCGATGTAACAATGGCCGCCGATTTCGAAAATATGGTCTATGAAGCCGTACCGAAGACCGCTTTTAGGATAAAAATGACCGCCGAATCCGAATAAAGGGTCCCCGAAGCTCTACGACCTATCCCCGAGTTAAAAATGGCCGCCGATTTCGAAAATATAAGCTATGAAGCCGAAACGAAGACCATTTTTAGGATAAAAATGGCCGCCGAATCCGATTAAAGGGTCCCCGAAGCTCTACGACCTATCCCTGAGTGAAAATGGCCGCCGATTTCGAAAATATGGGTTAGGAAGTTGTAACAAAGACCGTTTCTAGGATAATAGTGGCCGCTGAATCCGATGAAAGGGTCCCCGAAGCTCTACGACCTATCACCGAAATAAAATGTCCACCTATTTCGGAAATATGGGCTATGAAGCCGTACCGAAGACAGTTTCTAGGATAAAAATGGCCGCCGAATCTGAATAAAGTGTCCCCGAAGGTGTACGACGTATCACCGAGTTAAAAATGGCCGCTGATTTCGAAAATATGGGCTATTAAACCGTAACGAAGATCATTTCTAGGAAAAAACTTGCCCCCGAATCCGATTAAAGGGTCCCCGAAGCTTTACGACCTATCCCTGAGTTAAAAATGGCCGTCGATTTCGAAAATATGGGCTGTGAAGGCTTACCGAAGACTGTTTCTAGGATAAAAATGGCCGCCAAATCCGATTAAAGGTTCTCCGAAGCTCTACGAACTATCCCTGACTTAAAAATGACCCCCGATTTCGAAAATATGGGCTATGTAGTTGTAACGAAGACCGTTTTTAGGATTAAAATGGCCGCCTAATCCGATCAAAGGTCCCTGAAGCTCTATGACCTATCCCCGAGTTAAAAATGGCCGCCGATTTCGAAAATATCAGCTACGAAACCGAAACGAAGACCATTTCTAGGATAAAAATGGCCGCCGAATCCGATTAAAGGGTCCCCGAAGCTGTACGACCTATCCCTGACTTAAAAATGACCCCCGATTTCGAAAATATGGACTATGTAGTTGTAACGAAGACCGTTTCTAGGATTAAAATGGCCGCCTAATCCGATCAAAGGTCCCCGAAACTCAACGAGCTATCCCCAAGTTAAAAATGGCCGCCGATTTGAAAATTGGGCTATGAAACCGTAACGAAGATCGTTTCTAGGATAAAAATAGCCGCCGAATTTGATTAAAGGGTCCCCGAAGCTCTACGACCTATCCCTGAGTTAAAAATGGCCGCCGATTTCGAAAATATGGTCTATGAAGTTGTAACAAAGACCGTTTCTAGGATAAAAATGGCCGCCTAATCAAATTTAAGGGTCCCCGAAGCTCAACGACCTATCCCCGAGTTGAAAATGGCCGCCGATTTCGAAAATATGGGCTATGAAGCCCTAACGAAGACCATTTCTAGGATAAAAATGGCCGCTGAATCCGATGAAAGGGTCCCCGAAGCTCCACGACCTATCACCGAAATAAAATGTCCACCTATTTCGAAAATATGGGCTATAAAGCGGTAACGAAGACCATTTCTAGGATAAAATGGCCGCCGAATCAGAATTTAGGATCCCCGACTCTCTACGACCTATCACAGAGATAAAAATGGCCGCCGATATCGAAAATATGGGCTATGTAGCCGTACCGAAGACAGTTTTGAAGGATAAAAATGGCCGACCAATTCGAAGAACTGATCCTCGAAGGTCTTCTACCTATCACCGAGTTAAAAATGGCCGCCGATTTCGAAAATATGGGCTATGAAACCGTAATGAAGGTCGTCTCTAGGATAAAAATGGCCGCCGCATTTGATTAAAGGGTCCCCGAAGCTCTACCACCTATCCCTGAATTAAAAATGGCCGCCGATTTCAAATATATGGGCTATGAAGTTGTAACAAAGACCGTTTCTAGGATCAAAATGGCCGCCTAATCCGATTAAAGGGTCCCCGAAGCCCTACGACCTATCCCGATTTAAAAATGGCCGCCGATTTGGAAAATATGGGCTATGAAGCCGAACCGAAGATAGTTTCTAGGATAAAAATGGCCGCCGAATCCGAATAAAGGGTCCCCGAAGCTCTACGACCTATCCCCGAGTTAAAAATGGCCGCCAATTTCGAAAATATGAGCTATGAAACCGAAACGAAGACCATTTCTAGGATAAAAATGGCCGCCGAATCCGATTAAAGGGTCCCTGAAGCTCTACGACCTATCCCGAGTTTAAAATGGCCGGCGATTTTGAAAATATGGGCTATGAAGCCGTAACGAAGATAGTTTCTAGGATAAAAATGGCTGCCGAATCCGAATAAAGGGTCCCCGAAGCTCTACGACCTATCCCCGAGTTAAAAATGGCCGCCGATTTCGAAAATATCAGCTATGAAACCGAAACGAAGACCATTTCTAGGATAAAAATGGCCGCCGAATCCGATTAAAGGGTCCCCGAAGCTCTACGACCTATCCCGAGTTTAAAATGGCCGGCGATTTTGAAAATATGGGCTATGAAGCCGTAACGAAGATAGTTTCTATGATAAAAATGGCCGACGAATCCGAATAAAGGGTCCCCGAAGCTCTACGACCTATCTCCGAGTTAAAAATGGCCGCCGATTTCGAAAATATGAGCTATGAAACCGAAACGAAGACCATTTCTAGGATAAAAATGGCCGCCGAATCCGATTAAAGGGTCCCCGAAGCTCCACAACCTATCACCGAGATAAAAATGGCCACAGATTTCGAAAATATGGGCTATGAAACCGTAATGAAGGTCGTTTCTAGGATAAAAAAGGCCGTCGAATTTGATTAAAGGGTCCCCGAAGCTCTATAACCTATTCCTGAGTTAAAAATGGCCGCCGATTTCGAAAATATGTGCTATGAAGAGTTAACAAAGACCGTTTCTAGGATAAAAATGGCCGCCTAATCCGAATAAAGGGTCCCCGAAGCTCTACGACCTATCCCCGAGTTAAAAATGGCCGCCGATTTCGAAAATATGAGCTATGAAACCGAAACGAAGACCATTTCTAGGATAAAAATGGCCGCCGAATCCGATTAAAGGTTCCCCGAAGCTCCACAACCTATCCCCGAGTTAAAAATGGCCGCCGATTTCGAAAATATGAGCTATGAAACCGAAACGAAGACCATTTCTAGGATAAAAATGGCCGCCGAATCCGATTAAAGGGTCCCCGAAGCTCCACAACCTATCACCGAGATAAAAATGGCCTCCGATTTCGAAAATATGGGCAATAAAACCGTAATGAAGGTCGTTTCTAGGATAAAAATGGCCGCCGAATTTGATTAAAGGGTCCCCGAAGCTCTATAATCTATTCCTGAGTTAAAAATGGCCGCTGATTTCGAAAATATGTGCTATGAAGAGTTAACAAAGACCGTTTCTAGGATAAAAATGGCCGCCTAATCCGAATAAAGGGTCCCCGAAGCTCTACGATCTATCCCCGAGTTTAAAATGGCCGCCGATTTCGAAAATATGAGCTATGAAACCGAAACGAAGACCATTTCTAGGATAAAAATGGCCGCCGAATCCGATTAAAGGTTCCCCGAAGCTCCACAACCTATCCCCGAGTTAAAAATGGCCGCCGATTTCGAAAATATGAGCTATGAAACCGAAACGAAGACCATTTCTAGGATAAAAATGGCCGCCGAATCCGATTAAAGGGTCCCCGAAGCTCCACAACCTATCACCGAGATAAAAATGGCCTCCGATTTCGAAAATATGGGCAATGAAACCGTAATGAAGGTCGTTTCTAGGATAAAAATGGCCGCCGAATTTGATTAAAGGGTCCCCGAAGCTCTATAACCTATACCTGAGTTAAAAATGGCCGCCGATTTCGAAAATTTGTGCTATGAAGTTGTAACAAAGACCGTTTCTAGGATAAAAATGGCTGCCTAATCCGATTAAAGGGTCCCCGAAGCTCTACGACCTATCCCGAGTTAAAAATGGCCGCCGATTTTGAAAATATGGGCTATGAAGCCGTACTGAAGATAGTTTCTAGGAATAAAATGGCCGCCGAATTCGATTAAAGGGTCCCCGAAGCTCTACGACCTATCCCCGAGTTAACAATGGCCTCCGATTTCGAAAATATGGTCTATGAAGCCGTAACGAAGACCATTTCTAGAATAAAAATGGCCGCCGAATCCGATTAAAGGGTCCCCGGAGCTCCACGACCTATCCCTGAGTTAAAATGGCCGCCGATTTCGAAACGGCCAGTTTGGAAACGAAGCCCTTAACGGCCTTACTAGCCGGCGGGAGTCAAAATGGCATTTTTCAAAAAACGCCGTTTTTGCCCTCACAGGCCAGTCAGGTCGTTAAGAGCCTTTTCACCAAAAGGGCCGATGGGGTCCAAAACGGCCATTTTGGAAATGAAGCCCTTAACGGCCTTACTAGCCGGCGGGAGTCAAAATGGCATTTTTCAAAAAACGCCGTTTTTGCCCTCACAGGCCAGTCAGGCCGTTAAGAACCTTTTCGCCAAAAGGGCCGATGGGGTCCAAAACGGCCATTTTTGAAATGAAGCCCTTAACGGCCTTACTAGCCGGCGGGAGTCAAAATGGCATTTTTCAAAAAACGCCGTTTTTGCCCTCACAGGCCAGTCAGGCCGTTAAGAGCCTTTTCGCCAAAAGGGCCGATGGGGTCCAAAACGGCCATTTTGGAAATGAAGCCCTTAACGGCCTGACTAGCCGGCGGGAGTCAAAATGGCATTTTAAAAAAAGGCCGTTTTTGCCCTCACAGGCCAGTCAGGCCGTTAAGAGCCTTTTCGCCAAAAGGGTCGATGGGGTCCAAAACGGCCATTTTGGAAATGAAGCCCTTAACGGCCTTACTGGCCGACGGGTGTCAAAATGGCATTTTTCAAAAAAACGCCTTTTTTGCCCGCACGGGCCAGAAAGGCCGTTAAGACCCTCATTTCCAAAAGGGCCGATGGGGTCCAAAACGGCCATTTTGGAAATGAAGCCCTTAACGGCCTTACTATCCGGCGGGAGTTAAAATGGCATTTTTCAAAAAACACCGTTTTTGCCCTCACAGGCCAGTCAGGCCGTTAAGAGCCTTTTCGCCAAAAGGACCGATGGGGTCCAAAACGGCCATTTTGGAAATGAAGCCCTTAACGGCCTCACTAGCCTGCGGGAGTCAAAATGGCATTTTTCAAAAAACGCCGTTTTTGCCCTCACAGGCCAGAAAGGCCGTTAAGACCCTCATTTCCAAAAGGGCCGATGGGGTCCAAAACGGCCATTTTGGAAATGAAGCCCTTAACGGCCTTACTATCCGGCGGGAGTCAAAATGGCATTTTTCAAAAAACACCGTTTTTGCCCTCACAGGCCAATCAGGCCGTTAAGAGCCTTTTCGCCAAAAGGACCGATGGGGTCCAAAACGGCCATTTTCGAAATGAAGCCCTTAACGGCCTCACTAGCCTGCGGGAGTCAAAATGGCATTTTTCAAAAAACGCCGTTTTTCCCTCACAGGCCAGAAAGGCCGTTAAGACCCTCATTTCCAAAAGGGCCGATGGGGTCCAAAACGGCCATTTTGGAAATGAAGCCTTTAACGGCCATATTATCCGGCGGGGGTCAAAATGGCATTTTTCAAAAAACGCCGTTTTTGTCCCTCACAGGCCAGTCAGGCCGTTAAGAGCCTTTTCGCCAAAAGGGCCGATGGAGTCCAAAACGGCCCTTTTGGAAATAAAGCCCTTAACGGCCTTACTGTCCGGCGAGAGTCAAAATGGCATTTTTCAAAAAACGCCGTTTTTGCCCTCACAGGCCAGTCAGGCCGTTAAGAGCCTTTTCGCCAAAAGGGCCGAAGGGGTCCAAAACGGCCATTTTGGAAATGAAGCCCTCAACGGCCTTATTGGTCGACGGGTGTCAAAATGGCATTTTTCAAAAAACGCCGTTTTTGCCCGCACGGGCCAGAAAGGCCGTTAAGACCCTCATTTCCAAAAGGGCCAATATGGTCGAAAACGGCCTTTTTGGAAATGAAGCCCTTACCAGCCTTACTGGGCGGCGGGAGTCAAAATGGCATTTTTCAAAAAAACACCGTTTTTGCCCGAACAGGCCAAATAACGCCGTTAAGACCCTCATCGTCAAAAAGGCCGATGGGGTCCAAAACGGCCATTTTGGAAATGAAGCCCTTAACGGCCTTACTGGCCAGCGCGAGTCAAAATAACATTTTGAAAAAAAAAGCCTTTTTGCAATCACAGGCCAGTAATGCCGTTAAGACCCTCATCGCCAAAAGGCCGATGGGGTCCAAAACGGCCTTTGTGGAAATGAAGACCTTAACTTCCTTACTGGCCTGTGAGGTAAAAATCGGCGTTTTTTGAAAAATGCCATTTTGACTCCCGCTAGCTAGTAAGTCCTCTAAGGGCCTCATCTCCAAAAAGGCCGTTTTGACCCACAACGGCCATTTTTGGCTGAGGGTCTTAACGGCCTTACCGATCTATGAGGGAAACAACGGCCTTTTTTCAAAATTGGTGGATATTTTTATCTGTGATAGGTCGTGGAGCTTCGGGGACACTTTAATCGGATTCGGCGGCCATTTTTATCCTAGAAACGGTCTTCGTTAGGGCTTCATAGACCATATTTTGGAAATCATCGGCCATTTTTACCTCGGGGATAGTTCGTAGAGTTTCGGGGACCCTTTAATCGGATTAGGCGGCCATTTTTATCTTAGAAACGGTCTTCGTTAGGCTTCATAGCCCATATTTTCGAAATCGGCGGCCATTTTTAACTCAGGGATAGGTCGTAGAGCTTCGGGGACCCTTTAATCGCAATCAGCGACCATTTTTATCCTAGAAACGGTCTTCGTTACGGCTTCATAGCCCATATTTTGAAATCGGCGGCCATTTTTAGCTCGGGTATAGTTCGTAGACCTTCGGGGACCCTTTAATCAGATTCAGCGGCCATTTTTATCCTAGAAACAGTCTTCGCTACGGCTTCATAGTCCATATTTTCGAAATCGGCGGCCATTTTTAGCTCTGGAATAGTTTGTAGAGCTTCAGGGACCCTCTTATCAGTTTAGGCGGCCATTTTTATCCTAGAAACGGTCTTCGTTACGGCTTCATAGCCCATATTTTCGAAATCGGAGGCCATTTTTAACTCAGGGATAGGTCGTAGAGCATGGCGGACCCTTTAATCGCAATCAGCGGCCATTTTTATCCTAGAAACCTTCTTCGTTACGGCTTCATAGCCCACATTTTCGAAATCGACGGCTATTTTTATCTCGGTGATAGGTCGTACAGCTTCGGGGACCCTTTAATCGGATTCAGCGGCCATTTTTATCCTAGAAAAGGACTTCGTTACAACTTCATAGCCCATATTTTGGAAATCGGCGGCCATTTTTACCTCGGGTATAGTTCGTAGACCTTCGGGGACCCTTTAATCGGATTCAGCGGCCATTTTTATCCTAGAAACGGTCTTCGTTACGGCTTCATAGTCCATATTTTCGAAATCGGCGGCCATTTTTAGCTCAGGAATAGTTCGTAGAGCTTCAGGGACCCTTTAATCAGTTTAGGCGGCCATTTTTATCCTAGAAACGGTCTTCGTTAGGGCTTCATAGACCATATTTTGGAAATCGTCGGCCATTTTTTTGCTCGGAGATAGTTCGTAGAGCTTCGGGGACCCTTTAATCGGATTAGGCGGCCATTTTTATCTTAGAAACGGTCTTCGTTAGGCTTCATAGCCCACATTTTCGAAATCAGCGGCCATTTTTAACTCAGGGATAGGTCGTAGAGCTTCGGGGACCCTTTAATCGCAATCAGCGACCATTTTTATCCTAGAAACGGTCTTCGTTACGGCTTCATAGGCCATATTTTGAAATCGGCGGCCATTTTTAGCCCGGGTATAGTTCGTGGACCTTCGGGGACCCTTTAATCGGATTCAGCGGCCATTTTTATCCTAGAAACGGTCTTCGTTACGGCTTCATAGTCCATATTTTCGAAATCGGCGGCCATTTTTAGCTCTGGAATAGTTCGTAGAGCTTCAGGGACCCTTTAATCAGTTTAGGCGGCCATTTTTATCCTAGAAACGGTCTTCGTTACGGCTTCATAGCCCATATTTTCGAAATCGGCGGCCATTTTAACTCAGGGATAGGTCGTAGAGCATGGCGGACCCTTTAATCGCAATCAGCGGCCATTTTTATCCTAGAAACGGTCTTCGTTACGGCTTCATAGCCCACATTTTCGAAATCGACGGCTATTTTTATCTCGGTGATAGGTCGTAGAGCTTCGGGGACCCTTTAATCGGATTCAGCGGCCATTTTTATCCTAGAAAAGGTCTTCGTTACGGCTTCATAGCCCATATTTTGGAAATCGTCAGCCATTTTTAGCTCGGGGATAGTTCGTAGAGCTTCGGGGACCCTTTAATCGGTTTAGGCGGCCATTTTTATCCTAGAAACGGTCTTGGTTACGGCTTCATAGCTCATATTTTCGAAATCGACGGCTATTTTTATATCGGCGATAGGTCATAGAGCTTCGGGGACCCTTTAATCGGATTTAGTGGCCATTTTTATCCTAGAAACGGTCTTCGTTACGGCTTCATAGCCCATATTTTGGAAATCGGCGGCCATTTTAAGCTTGGGGATAGTTCGTAGAGCTTCGGGGACCCTTTAATCGGATTAAGCGGCCATTTTTATCCTAGAAACGGTCTTCTTACGGCTTCATAGCCCATATTTTGGAAATCGGCGGCCATTTTTAGCTCGGGGATAGTTCGTAGAGTTTCGGGGACCCTTTAATCGGATTCAGCGGTCATTTTTATCCTAGAAACGGTCTTCGTTACGGCTTCATAGTCCATATTTTAGAAATCGGCGGCCATTTTTAGCTCGGGGATAGTTCGTAGAGCTTTGGGGACCCTTTAATCGGATTAGGCGGCCATTTTTATCCTAGAAACAGTCTTCGTTACGGCTTCATAGCCCATATTTTGGAAATCATCGGCCATTTTTACCTCGGGGATAGTTCGTAGAGTTTCGGGGACCCTTTAATCGGATTAGGCGGCCATTTTTATCTTAAAAACGGTCTTCGTTAGGCTTCATAGCCCATATTTTCGAAATCGGCGGCCATTTTTAACTCAGGGATAGGTCGTAGAGCTTCGGGGACCCTTTAATCGCAATCAGCGACCATTTTTATCCTAGAAACGGTCTTCGTTACGGCTTCATAGGCCATATTTTCAAAATCGGCGGCCATTTTTAGCTCGGGTATAGTTCGTAGACCTTCGGGGACCCTTTAATCAGATTCAGCGGCCATTTTTATCCTAGAAACACTCTTCGCTACGGCTTCATAGTCCATATTTTCGAAATCGGCGGCCATTTTTAGCTCTGGAATAGTTCGTAGAGCTTCAGGGACCCTCTTATCAGTTTAGGCGGCCATTTTTATCCTAGAAACGGTCTTCGTTACGGCTTCATAGCCCATATTTTCGAAATCGGCGGCCATTTTTAACTCAGGGATAGGTCGTAGAGCATGGCGGACCCTTTAATCGCAATCAGCGGCCATTTTTATCCTAGAAACGGTCTTCGTTACGGCTTCATAGCCCACATTTTCGAAATCGACGGCTATTTTTATCTCGGTGATAGGTCGTAGAGCTTCGGGGACCCTTTAATCGGATTCAGCGGCCATTTTTATCCTAGAAAAGGTCTTCGTTACAGCTTCATAGCCCATATTTTGGAAATCGGCGGCCATTTTTACCTCGGGTATAGTTCGTAGACCTTCGGGGACCCTTTAATCGGATTCAGCGGCCATTTTTATCCTAGAAACGGTCTTCGTTACGGCTTCATAGTCCATATTTTCGAAATCGGCGGCCATTTTTAGCTCTAGAATAGTTCGTAGAGCTTCAGGGACCCTTTAATCAGTTTAGGCGGCCATTTTTATCCTAGAAACGGTCTTCGTTAGGGCTTCATAGACCATATTTTGGAAATCGTTGGCCATTTTTTTGCTCGGAGATAGTTCGTAGAGCTTCGGGGACCCTTTAATCGGATTAGGCGGCCATTTTTATCTTAGAAACGGTCTTCGTTAGGCTTCATAGCCCATATTTTCGAAATCGGCGGCCATTTTTAACTCAGGGATAGGTCGTAGAGCTTCGGGGACCCTTTAATCGCAATCAGCGACCATTTTAATCCTAGAAACGGTCTTCATTACGGCTTCAAAGGCCATATTTTGAAATCGGCGGCCATTTTTAGCTCGGGGATAGTTCGTAGACCATCGGGGACCCTTTAATCGGATTCAGCGGCCATTTTTATTCTAGAAACGGTCTTCGTTACGGCTTCATAGTCCATATTTTCGAAATCGGCGGCCATTTTTAGCTCTGGAATAGTTCTTAGATCTTCAGGGACCCTTTAATCAGTTTAGGCGGCCATTTTATCCTAGAAACGGTCTTCGTTACGGCTTCATAGCCCATATTTTCGAAATCGGCGGCCATTTTTAACTCAGGGATAGGTCGTAGAACATCGCGGACCCTTTAATCGCAATCAGCGACCATTTTTATCCTAGAAACGGTCTTCGTTACGGCTTCATAGCCCACATTTTCGAAATCGACGGCTATTTTTATTTCGGTGATAGGTCGTAGAGCTTCGGGGACCCTTTAATCGGATTCAGCGGCCATTTTTATCCTAGAAAAGGTCTTCGTTACGGCTTCATAGCCCATATTTTCGAAATCGGCAGCCATTTTTAGCTCGGGGATAGTTCGTAGAGCTTCGGGGACCCTTTAATCTCTTTAGGCGGCCATTTTTATCCTAGAATCGGTCTTGGTTACGGCTTCATAGCTCATATTTTCGAAATCGACGGCTATTTTTATATCGGCGATAGGTCATAGAGCTTCGGGGACTCTTTAATCGGATTTAGCGGCCATTTTTATCCTAGAAACGGTCTTCGTTACGGCTTCATAGCCCATATTTTGGAAATCGGCGCCATTTTAAGCTCGGGGATAGTTCGTAGAGCGTCGGGGACCCTTTCATCGGATTAGGCGGCCATTTTTATCCTAGAAACGGTCTTCTTACGGCTTCATAGCCCATATTTTGGAAATCGGCGGCCATTTTTATCTCCATGATAGGTCGTAGAGCATCGGGGACCCTTTAATCGGATTCAGCGGCCATTTTTATCCTAGAAACGGTCTTCGTTACGGCTTCATAGCCCATATTTTGGAAATCGGTGGCCATTTTTATCTCGGGGATAGTTCGTAGAGCTTCGGGGACCCTTTAATCGGTTTAGGCGGCCATTTTTATCCTAGAAACGGTCTTCGTTACGGCTTCATGGCCCATATTTTCGTAATCGACGGCTATTTTTATATCGGTGATAGGTCGTAGAGCTTCGGGGACCCTTTAATCGGATTCAGCGGCCATTTTTATCTTAGAAACGGTCTTCGTTAGGCTTCATAGCCCATATTTTCGAAATCGGCGGCCATTTTTAACTCAGGGATAGGTTGTAGAGCTTCGGGGACCCTTTAATCGCAATCAGCGACCATTTTTATCCTAGAAACGGTCTTCTTACGGCTTCATAGCCCATATTTTGGAAATCGGCGGCCATTTTTAGCTCGGGGATAGTTCGTAGAGTTTCGGGGACCCTTTAATCGGATTCAGCGGTCATTTTTATCCTAGAAACGGTCTTCGTTACGGCTTCATAGTCCATATTTTAGAAATCGGCGGCCATTTTTAGCTCGGGGATAGTTCGTAGAGCTTTGGGGACCCTTTAATCGGATTAGGCGGCCATTTTTATCCTAGAAACAGTCTTCGTTACGGCTTCATAGCCCATATTTTGGAAATCATCGGCCATTTTTACCTCGGGGATAGTTCGTAGAGTTTCGGGGACCCTTTAATCGGATTAGGCGGCCATTTTTATCTTAGAAACGGTCTTCGTTAGGCTTCATAGCCCATATTTTCGAAATCGGCGGCCATTTTTAACTCAGGGATAGGTCGTAGAGCTTCGGGGACCCTTTAATCGCAATCAGCGACCATTTTTATCCTAGAAACGGTCTTCGTTACGGCTTCATAGGCCATATTTTCAAAATCGGCGGCCATTTTTAGCTCGGGTATAGTTCGTAGACCTTCGGGGACCCTTTAATCAGATTCAGCGGCCATTTTTATCCTAGAAACACTCTTCGCTACGGCTTCATAGTCCATATTTTCGAAATCGGCGGCCATTTTTAGCTCTGGAATAGTTCGTAGAGCTTCAGGGACCCTTTTATCAGTTTAGGCGGCCATTTTTATCCTAGAAACGGTCTTCGTTACGGCTTCATAGCCCATATTTTCGAAATCGGCGGCCATTTTTAACTCAGGGATAGGTCGTAGAGCATGGCGGACCCTTTAATCGGATTAGGCGGCCATTTTTATCTTAGAAACGGTCTTCGTTAGGCTTCATAGCCCATATTTTCGAAATCGGCGGCCATTTTTAACTCAGGGATAGGTCGTAGAGCTTCGGGGACCCTTTAATCGCAATCAGCGACCATTTTTATCCTAGAAACGGTCTTCTTACGGCTTCATAGCCCATATTTTGGAAATCGACAGTCATTTTTAGCTCGGTGATGGGTCGTAGAGCTTCGGGGACCCTTTAATCGGATTCAGCGGCCATTTTTATCCTAGAAACGGTCTTCGTTACGGTTTCATAGTCCATATTTTCGAAATCGGCTGCCATTTTTAGCTCGGAAATAGTTCGTAGAGCTTCAGGGACCCTTTCATCAGTTTAGGCGGCCATTTTTATCCTAGAAACGGTCTTTGTTACGGCTTCATAGCCCACATTTTCGAAATCCACGGCTATTTTAATCTCGGTGATAGGTCGTAGAGCTTCGGGGACCCTTTTATCGGATTCAGCGGCCATTTTTATCCTAGAAACGGTCTTCGTTACGGCTTCATAGCCCATATTTTGGAAATCGGCAGCCATTTTTAGCTCGGGGATAGTTCGTAGAGCTTCGGGGACCCTTTAATCGGTTTAGGCGGCCATTTTTATCCTAGAAACGGTCTTGGTTACGGCTTCATAGCCCATATTTTGGAAATCGGCGGCCATTTTTAGCTCGGTGATAGGTCATAGAGCTTCGAGGACCCTTTAATCGGATTCAGCGGCCATTTTTATCCTAGAAACGGTCTTCATTACGGCTTCATAGCCCATCTTTTGGAAATCGGCGGCCATTTTAAGCTCGGGGATAGGTCGTAGAGCTTAGGGGACCCTTTAATCGGTTTAGGCGGCCATTTTTATCCTAGAAACGGTCTTGGTTACGGCTTCATAACCCATATTTTGGGAATCGGCGGCCATTTTTAGCTCGGTGATAGGTCATAGAGCTTCGGGGACCCTTTAATCGGATTCAGCGGCCATTTTTATCCTAGAAACGGTCTTGGTTACGGCTTCATAGCCCATAATTTGGAAATCGGCGGCCATTTTTAGCTCGGTGATAGGTCATAGAGCTTCGGGGACCCTTTAATCGGATTCAGCGGCCATTTTTATCCTAGAAACGGTCTTCGTTACGGCTTCATAGCCCATATTTTGGAAATCGGCGGCCATTTTTAGCTCGGGGATAGGTCGTAGAGCTTAGGGGACCTTTTAATCGGTTTAGGCGGCCATTTTTATCCTAGAAATGGTCTTTGTTACGGCTTCATAGCCTACATTTTCGAAATCGGCGGCCATTTTTATCTCCGTGATAGGTCGTAGAGCTTCGGGGACCCTTTAATCGGATTAGGCGGCTATTTTTATCCTAGAAAGGGTCTTCGTCACGGCTTCGTCGCCCATATTTTCGAAATCGGCAGCCATTTTTAGTTTGGGGATACTTCATAGAGCTTTGGGGACCCTTCAATCGGATTAGGCGGCCATTTTATCCTGGAAACGGTCTTAATTACGGCTTTATAGCCCATATTTTCGAAATCGGCGGCCATATTTAACTCGGGGATAGGTCGTAGAGCTTCGGGGACCCTTTAATCGGATTCGGCGGCCATTTTTATCCTAGAAATGGTCTTCGTTAGGGAGTCATAGCCCATATTTTCGAAATCAGCGGCCATTTTTATCTTGTTGATAGGTCGTAGAGCTTCGGGGACCCTTTATTCGGATTCCGCGGCCATTTTCATCCTAGAAACGGTCTTCGGTACGGCTTCATAGCCCATATTTTCGAAATCGGCAGCCATTTTTAACTCTGGGATAGATCGTAGAGCTTCGGGTACCCTTTAATTGGATTCAGCTGCCATTGTTATCCTAGAAACGGTCTTCGGTACGCTTCATAACCCATATTTTCGAAATGGGCGGCCATTTTATCTCGGTGATAGGTCGTAGAGCTTCAGGGACCCTATAATCGGATTCGGCGGCCATTTTTATCCTAGAAATGGTCTTCGTTAGGGTGTCATAACCCATATTTTCGAAATCAACGGCCATTTTTAACTCAGGGATAGGTCTTCGATCTTCGGGGACCCTTTATTTGTATTTGGCGGCAATTTTTATCTAGGTGATAGGTCGTAGAGATTCGGGGACCCTTTAATTGGATTCGGCGGCCATTTTTATCCTAGAAACGGTTTTCGGTACGGCTTCATAGCCAATATTTTCGAAATCAACGGCCATTTTTAACTCGGGGATAGGTCTTCGATCTTCGGGGAACCTTTATTTGTATTCGGCGGCCCTTTTTATCCTAAAAACGGTCTTCGGTACTCCTTCATAGCCCACATTTTCGAAATAGGCGGCCATTTTTAACTCGGTGATAGTTCGTAGAGCTTCAGGGACCCTTTATTCGGATTCAGCGGCCATTTTTATCCTAGTAACGGTCTTCGGTACCGCTTCATAGCCCATATTTTCGAAATCGGCGGCCATTTTTATCTCGGTGATAGGTCATAGAACTTCGGGGACCCTTTAATCGGATTCAGCGGCCATTTTCATCCTAGAAACGGTCTTCGGTACGACTTCATAGCCCATATTTTCGAAATCGGCGGCCATTTTTATTTTTGTGATAGGTAGTAGAGCTTCAGGGCCCCTTTAATCGGATTTGGCGGCCATTTTTATCCTAGAAATGGTTTTCGTTACAACTTCATAGCCCATATTTTCGACTTCGGCGGCCATTTATATCTTGTTGATTCGTCGTAGAGCTTCGGGGACCCTTTATTCGGATCCTGCGGCCATTTTCATCCTAGAAACGGTCTTCGGTACGGCTTCATAGCCCATATTTTTAAAATCGGCGGCCATGTTTAACTCGGGGATAGATCGTAGAGCTTTGGGGACCCTTAATTCGGATTCGGCGGCCATTTTTCTCCTATAATCGGTCTTCGTTACAACTTCATAGTCCATATTTTCGAAATCATCGGCCATTTATAAGTCGGGGATAGGTCGTAGAGCTTAGGGGACCCTTTAATCCGGTTCAGTGGCCATTTTTATCCTAGAAATGGACTTCAGTACAGCTTCATAGCCCATATTTTCGAAATCGGCGGCCATTTTAATTTCGGCGATAGGTCGTAAACCTTCTGGGACCTTTTAATCGGATTCAGCGGCCATTTTTATCCTAGAAACGGTCTTCGGTACGCTTCATAGCCCATATTTTCGAGATGGCCGGCCATTTTATCTCGGTGATAGGTCATAGAGCTTCAGGGACCCTATAATCGGATTCGCCGGCCATTTTTATCCTAGAAATGGTCTTCGTCACGGCTTCATAGCCCATATTTTCGAAATCAGCGGCCATTTTTAAGTCGGGGATAGGTCGTGGAGCTTCGGGGACCCTTTAATCGGATTCAGCGGCCATTTTTATCCTAGAAATGGACTTCGGTACGGCTTCATAGCCCATATTTTCGAAATCGGCGGCCATTTTTATCTCGCTGATAGGTCGTAGAGCTTCGGGGACACTTTAATCAGATTGAGCGGCCATTTTTATCCTAGAAACGGTCTTCGGTACGGCTTCATAGCCCATATTTTCGAAATTGGCGGCCATTTTTAACTCAGGGATAGGTCGTAGAGCTTCGGGGACCCTTTAATCGGATTCGGCGGCCATTTTTATCCTAGAAATGGTCTTCGTTAGGGAGTCATAGCCCATATTTTCGAAATCGGCGACCATTTTTATCTTATTGATAGGTCGTAGAGCTTCGGGACCCTTTAATCAGATTGAGCGGCCATTTTTATCCTAGAAACGGTCTTCGGTACGGCTTCATAGCCCATATTTTCGAAATTGGCGGCCATTTTTAACTCGGGGATAGGTCGTAGAGCTTCGGGGACCCTTTAATCAGATTAGGCGGCCATTTTTATCCTAGAAACGGTCTTTGTTACAACTTCATAGCCCATATTTTCGAAATCGGCGACCATTTTAATCTTATTGATAGGTCGTAGAGCTTCGGGACCCTTTATTCGGATTCAGCGGCAATTTTTATCCTAGAAACAGTCTTTGGTACGGCTTCACAGCCCATATTTTCGAAATCGTTGGTCTTTTTTAACTCGGGGATAGATCGTAGTGTTTCGGGGACCCTTTAATCGGATTCGGCGGCCATTTTTATCCTAGAAACGGTCTTCGGTACGGCTTCACGGCCAATATGTTCGAAATCGTTGGTCTTTTTTAACTCGGGGATAGATCGTAGAATTTCGGGGACCCTTTAATCGGATTAGGCGGCCATTTTTATCCTAGAAATGGTCTTCGTTACAAGTTCATAGCCCACATTTTCGAAATCGGCGACCATTTTTATCTTGTTGATGGGTCGTAGAGCTTCGGCATACCTGCCAAGTCTCACGCATCTGGCGTGAGACACACGCATTTGACCGTCATGTCACGCTCACACGCATATCTGTGCCAGATCTCACGCCTTTTCCTGATTCTCACTCACTGTCACACTCACTCTAGTCTCCCCAGCAGACAGATCAGCCATACAGGCTGATGGGGCTATTCCTTGGCTGTGGAGTATATATCTTAAAATTCTTGTCGATGATCTATCCGTATTCCATTTATTACGACTTATAGACCTATGATCTAGCAGTAATCCGTAAGCGCAGCGGCGCTTTCTCCTCCATTTTTAATTGATGACGTAATGTATGGTATTAGCTATCTAATGTTAACAGTAAGGGTATTGAGGGAAATGTACACGAGCGTAGCGAGCGAATTTTTTTTGAAATCTCACACATTTTTGGGCGGTCTAACTCATTTCTTGAGAAAGTCTCACGCATGCTCTAAGCCTAGCCTTGGCAGGTCTGCTTCGGGGACCTTAATTCGGATTCTGCGGCCATTTTTATCCTAGAAACAGTCTTCGGTACGGCTTCATAGCCCATATTTTCGAAATAGGCGGCCATTTTTATCTCGGTGATAGGTCGTAGAGCTTCAGGGACCGTTTAATCGGATTCAGCGGCCATTTTTATCCAAGGAACGGTCTTCGGTACGGCTTCATAGCCCATATTTTCAAAATCGGCGGCCATATTTAACTCGGGGATAGGTCGTAGAGCTTCGGGGACCCTTTAATCGGTTAAGGCGGCCATTTTATCCTAGAAACGGTCTTCGGTACGGCTTTATAGCCCATATTTTCGAAATCGGCGGACATTTTTAACTCGGTGATAGGTCGTAGAGATTCGCGGACCTTTTATTCGTATTCGGCGGACATTTTTATCCTAGAAACTATCTTCGGAACGGCTTCATAGCCCATATTTTAGAAATAGGCCGCCATTTTTAACTCGGTGATAGGTCTTAGATCTTCGGGGACCTTTTATTTGTATTCTGCGGCCATTTTTATCCTAGAAACGGTCTTCGGGACGGCTTGATAGCCCATATTTTCGAAATAGGCGGCCATTTTTAACTCGGTGATAGGTCTTAGATCTTCGGGGACCTTTTATTTGTATTCGGCGGCCATTTTTATCCTAGAAACTATCTTCAGTACGGCTTCATAGCCCATATTTTCGAAATAGGCGGCAATTTTTAATTCACGTATAGGTCTTAGATCTTTGGGGACTCTTTATTCGTATTCAGGGGCCATTTTTATCCTAGAAATGGACTTCGGTATGGCTTCATAGCCCATATTTTAGAAATTGGTGGCCATTTTTAACAGGGAGATAGGTAGTAGAGCTTCAGGGACCCTTTAAACGGATTCAGCAGCCATTTTATCCTATGAACGGTCTTCAATACGGCTTCAGAGCCCATATGTTCGAAATCGGCGGCCATTTTTAACTTGGGGACAGTTCGTAAAGCTTCGGAGACCCTTTAATCGATTTTGGTGGCCATTTTTATCCTAGGAACGGACTGGTACAGCTTCATAGCCCATACTTTCAATTTCAGCAGCTATTTTTAACTCCGAGATAGGTCGTAGAGTCTCAGGGACCCTTTAATCTGGTTTGGCGGCCATTTTTATCCTTGAAATGGTCTTCGGTACGGCTTCATAGCCCATATTTTCAAAATCGGTGGCCATTTTTCACTCATAGATAGGTGGTAGAGCTTCGGAGACCCTTAAATCACGTTTGGTGGCTATTTTTATCCTAGGAACGGTCTTCGATATGACTTCATGCCCCATATTTTCGAAATTGGCAGCCATTTTTAATATGTGGATAGGTAGTAGAGCATTGGGACCCTTTAATCGAGTACGGTGGCCATTTTTACCATTAGTAAAGTCTTCTGTACGGCTTCATAGCCCAAAGTTTGGAAATTGGTGGCCATTTTTACTCGGAAATAAGTTGTAAAACTTCGGGGACCCTTAAATTCAGGTTTGGCTACACAACTACTACATACAACTAGTACATACAACTAGTACTACAACTAGTACTACAACTAGGACATACAACTAGTACACACAACTATATAGTACTACTACTAGTACACACAACTATTACATACAACTAGTTAACCATTTTATTATAATACGATAATTATACAATAATATGACTCTATATAGATAATAGATTTATAGTTGGATAAGTTTATGTCCCAGAATTTGTTACCTCGATGATGTCTGGTACACTTAGCTTTTTGGATTAGTGTCTGGATCCCCTTAGGTATGTCACGGCAGATCGCAGTAGTGACAAATTGAGCATACATCTCATCCAGTAGATTGTAGTTGCGTATGGTTGCTTCTTCTTTTCTGAAATCATGTGTGCTAATCGTTTCTAATCGTTTGTACATACAACTAGTACATACAACTACTACATAGAACTAGTGAATACAAATAGTAAATTCAACTAGTACATACAACTAGTACATACAACTAGTATCTAGCACATACAACTAGAACATATATACACTAGAGAACAATAAAAATTTTCTTCAAAAATAGTGAAGATGTAGGGATGGCACAAAAAGCAGAGAAACAAGAAAGGGATGTTACACAGTGAAGCATTAGCTATGCATGAATCATACAACACCCTTGCTTGTAGGATTCATGCATAGCTAATGCTTCACTGTGTAACATCCCTTTCTTGTTTCTCTGCTTTTTGTGCCATCCCTACATCTTCACTATTTTTGAAGAAAATTTTTATTGTTCTCTAGTTTCTGTACTTTTTATGGAGCATAAGCTAGGAATTCGTTGTATTTTAAACCACTATGGTTTTTGCAATGTTCGACTGAATATGACGTCATTAAAATGGCGAATTTATTGAGGTCTTGACTCTGGAGCCATGAAAACTGTCATACTCAATAACAGCGTTATCGCTCTCGCTTCTACAAAAGAATACAGCTCGGAAAATTTAGAGTATTTTCGCTTAAGAAGTAGTCCGAAGACTTATTGCGTTTTTTAGTTACAGCGGGCGAAGAAGATGAAGAAAATGAAGAAGATGAAGAAGAAGAAGATGAAGAAGAAGAAAATGAAAATGGGAGATTTCAAAGTTCGTTCATTTGCCAACGATACACGGTCGCTTGCCTTCAAGGCCAATTTATAGCATGGCTGTTCTATATTTAACTCTACATAGTCTCGTTTCGGCGATTTTCAGCCTAATTCGGAATTTCGCTCCTATACCAATGTATGGGGAAAACGAAACAACCAGTACCATCCCTACATAGAGAGTACTACCGTACTCTCTGATTATAGTTCATACAACTATAGTACATATAACTAGTACAAACAACAACTATATATAACTATTACATAAAAAGTACATACATCTAATACATACAACTAGTGCATACAACTAGTAAATACAACTAGTACACACAACTAGTACATAAAACTAGTACATACAAGTAGTAGACACAACTAGTATGCACAACTAGTATATACAACTAGTACATACAACTAGTACATACAACTAGTACATACAACTACTACATACAACTAGTACATACAACTACTACATACAAGTAGTAGACACAACTAGTACACACAACTAGTACATACAACTAGTACATACAACTAGTACATACAACTATTACATATACCTAGTACATACACATATAATCAGTACATATAAATAGTACGCACATTAAACTACAACTAGTACATACAACAAGTACATAACTATTCCATACAAGTAGTACATACACCTAGCACCTACCTAGTACCTAGTATAACCAGTACTAGCACCTACAAGTAGTAAAAATACTAGTATATACAAATAGTACATACAACTAGAACATATAACTAGTTCAAACAACTACTACATATAACTAGTATATACACATATAGCTAGTACATATAAATAGTACCACAACTAATACATACAACTAGTACATGAAACCAGTACCAACAACTAGTAAATATAACTAGTAAATATAACTAATAAATATAACTTGTACTGGTACATACAACTAGTAAATATAACTATTAAATATATCTTGTACTAGAACATACTACTAGTCATACACCTAGAACATACACCTAGTACATACAAATGGTACACAACTAGTACCTATAACTAGTACCCAACTACTACATATAACTAGTACATACACATATAACTAGTATATAAATAGTACATACACCTAATACATACAACTAGTAAATATAAATTGTACAACTAGTTCATACAAATATTACATTCAACTATTACCTACAACTAGTACCTACAACAAGTAATTATAACCAGTGTAAGTACATACAACTAGTTCATACAACTAGTGGCTACAGTTAGTAAATATTACCAGTTCTAGTACATACCACTAGTTAATACTACTAGTACATGGGGGTGCTTATGGTCTAGAGCAAAGACACAAGATTCAAGATCCAGTGATTTTGGGATGTCCATAGTTCTAGCCCAGGCCATGGCAGCAGATTTTCAGTGATTTTTATTGACAAGCACCCCTTGACAACAAACACTGCCCACTGATCGAACAGATTACTGACCAATTTAATGACTGATTTACTGTATGGGGGTTTATATATATGTTGTATGTACTGGTACTGGCCTCCCTGAAAAGAAGTCCACTGGACTACGTGGAGTTCCAGTCTAATAATTCAATTCAATTCAAAATTCAGACATACAACTAGTGCAAACAACTGGTACATGCAACTATTTTATATAATTAGTACATGCAACTATTACATTCAACTAGTACATATAACTAGTACCTACAACTAGTTAATATAACTAGTACTTGTACATACAACTAATGCCTACTTAGTATCTAGTATTATTACTACTAGAACTTACAACTAGTACACATAACTAGTACATACACCTAGTACATACAACTAGTATATACAAATAGTACATACAACTAGTACATACAAGTAGTATATACATTCATCTAGGACATAAAACTAGTTCATATAACAAGTACATAACTAGTACATACAATTATGACGTAGAACTAGTTCAAACAATTAGAATATACCACTACTACATACACCTATTACATACAATTATTACATACAAATAGTACATACAACTAGTACACACAACTAGACTATCCAACTATTAACTAGTACATACATCTAGTACATACAAATAGGACATAAGAATTGTACTTAAAACTAATAAATATAACTAGAACATACAACTAGTACAACAACTAGTACATACAATTAGTATAAATAACTAGTACATAAACCTAGTACATACAAGTGGTACATATAAATAGTTCATATACCTGCTATATACAACAAGTACATACAACTAGTACCTACAACCAGTACATATAACTGGAACGCGTACAAAACACTAGTACATACAACTACTACTATCAACAAGTAACAAGTACATACAACTAATACATTGAACTAGTACGCACAACATGTACATACTAGTAGTACATTCAACTAGAACATGCAAGTTGTACATACAATTAGTACATAAAACTAATCCATACAATTAGTACACAGAACTAGTACTTAAAACTAGTTCATATAACTAGTTACATAACATTAGTACATAGTTCAAACAATTAGAACATACAACTAATACCTATAATTAGTAAATATAGCTTGTACTAGTACATACAACTAGTGAATAAAACTGGTACCTACAACTAGTTCATACAACTAGTACATACAACTAGATATTAGCACATACAACTAGTACATACAACTAGTACCTACAACTAGTACATATAACTAGTACACACAGCTAGTACATAGAACTAGTACATATAACTAGTACATACAACAATTACACACAACCAGTACATACAACTAGAACATACAATTAGTACAAACATCTAGTTACTAGTACATACAACTAGGTCATAAAACTAGTACCTACAAGTAGTAAATTTAACTAGTATACTAAAAATACACACAAGTAGAACAAGGAAGAAGTATATATAACTACATAAAACTAGTACATACAGCTATTACATACAACCAGTTACTAGTACATACAACTAGTACATACAACTAGTACATATAACTAATACATATAACTAATACATACAACAATTTCACACAATTAGTACATACAAATAGTACATATAGAGAACAATAACAAGTTTCTACAAAAATAGTGAAGATGTAGGGATGGTACAAAAAGCATAGAAACTAGAAAGGGATGTTACACAGTGAAGCATTAGCTATATATGCATGAATCATACAACACCCTTGCTTGTAGGCTTCCCTACATCTTCACTATTTTTGTAGAAAAGTTTTATTGTTCTCTAGTTTCTGTTCTTTGTAATGGAGCATAAGCTAGGAATTTGTTGTATTTTAAACCACTTTGGTTTTGCAATCTTCGACTGATTATGACGTCATTAAAATGGCAAATTAATTGAGGTCTTGACTCTGGAGGCATGAAAACTATCATACCCAATAATAGTGTTATCGCTTTCGCGTTACAACGGGCGAAGAAGATGAAGATGAAGAAGATGAAGAAGATGAAGAAGAAAATGAAAATGGGAGATTTCAAAGTTCGTTCATTTGCCGACGATACACGGTCGCTTGCTTTCAAGGCCAATTTATAGCATGGCTGTTCTATATTTAACTCTACATAGTCTCGTTTCAGCGATGTTCAGCCTAATTCGGAAATTTGCTCCTATACCAATGTATGGGGAAAACGAAACAACCCGCACAATCCCTACATAGAGAGTACTACAGTACTCTTTGATATACAACAAGTATATAAAACTAGTACATAAAACTAGCATTTTAACTAGTAATTACAGCTAATACATAGAAATAGTACATACAACAAGAACATATAACTAGTACAAACAGCAAGTACACACAACTAGTACATATAACTAGAACATGCAACAATATCACACAACTAGTACATACAACTAGTACATATAATTACTTACAACTAGTACATACAACTAGTACATAAAACTAGTTTATACGACTATTACATATAACTAGTACCTGCAACTACTTACTCGTACATACAATTAATACATACAATAAGTACATACAACTAGTACATACAGTTAGTACATACAACTAGAACATACAACTAGTACATACAACTAGTAAATACAATTAGTACATACATCTAGTTACTAGTACATAAAACTAGTAAATAAAACTAGTAACTACAACTAGTAAATTTAACTAGTAAACAAAAATACACACAACTAGTACTTACAAGTAGTATATATAACTATGTACAACTAGTACAAACAGCTATTACAAACAACATGTTACTAGGACATACTACTAGTACATACAACTGGTACATACAACTAGTACATATAATTAGTACATACAATTAATAGATACAACTAGTACATATAACAAGTACATACAATAATTTCACAAACTAGTACATTAAAGTAGTACACATAATAATTACTGGTACATACTACTAGGACATACAACTGGTACATACAACTAGTACATATAATTACTTCCAACTTGTACATACACCTAGTACATACAACTAGTTCATACAACTATAATCATTTAACTAGTACCTGCAACTACTTACTAGTACATACAACTAATACCTACAATTAGTACACACAACTAGTACATACAGTTAGTATATATAACTACATACAACTAGTAGATACAGCTATTACAAACAACTTCTTACTAGTACAGACTACTAGTACATACAGCCAGTACTTACAACTAGTACATACAACTAGTACATAAAGCTTGTACATACAACAATTTCACACCACTAGTACATACAACTAGTACATATGACTAGTTACTTGTATATAGAATTAGGACATAAAACTATATAGTGCATTCAACTAGTACATACAACTAGTACTAACAACCAGTACATATAACTAGTACATACAGCAAGTTCATACAAATTGTTTATATAACTAGAACATACAACAATTTCACACAACTAGTACATACAACTAGGACATACAATTAGTACATACATCTAGTTACTAGTACATACAACTAGTACATAAAACTAGTAACTACAACTAGTAAACAAAAAATACATACAACTATAACACACAAGTAGTATATATAACTATGTACAACTAGTACATACAGCTATTACAAACAACATGTTACTAGTACATAATACTAGTACATACAACTGGTACATACAACTAGTACATATAATTAGTACATACAATTAATAGATACAACTAGTACATATAACTGGTGCATATAACTAGTACATACAATAATTTCACAAAACTAGTACATAAAACTAGTACATATAATGATTACTAGTATATAGAACTAGGACATACTACTAGTGCATAAAACTAGTAACTACAACTAGTAAATTTAACTAGTATACAAACAACTTGTTACTGGTTCATCCTACTAGTACATACAACTGGTACATACAACTAGTACATATAATTAATTCCAACTTGTACATACACCTAGTACATACAACTAGTTCATACAACTATAATCATCTAACCAGTACCTGCAACTACTTACTAGTACATACAACTAATACCTACAATTAGTACATACAACTAGTACATACAGTTAGTATATATAGCCAGTACATACAACTAGTACATACAGCTAGTATATACAACTAGTACATATAACTAGTACATAAACTACTACATACAACAATTTCACACAACTAGTACATACAACTAGTAACTATAACTAGTTACTAGTATATAGAACTAGGACATAAAACTAGTGCATTCAACTAGTACATACAATTAATACATACATCTAGTAACCAGGACATACAACTAGGACATAAAACTAGTAACTACAAGTAAATTTAACTGGTATACAAAAAATACACACAACTAGAACATACAAGTAGTATATATAACTACATACAACTAGTACATACAGCTATTACAAACAACTTGTTACTAGTACACACTACTAGTACATACAGCTAGTACTTACAACTAGAACATATAACCAGTACATAAAACTAGTACATAAAACAATTTCACACAACTAGTACATATAACTAGTTACTAGTATACAGAACTAGGACATAAAACTAGTATATATAATGATTACTAGTATATAGAACGAGGACATACTACTAGTGCATAAAACTATTAACTACAACCAGTAAATTTAACTAGTATACAAACAACTTGTTACTGGTTCATCCTACTAGTATATACAACTGGTACATGCAACTAGTACATATAATTACTTCCAACTTGTACATACACCTAGTACATACAACTAGTTCATACAACTATAATCATCTAACCAGTACCTGCAACTACTTACTAGTACATACAATTAATACCTACAATTAGTACATACAACTAGTACATACAGTTAGTATATATAGCCAGTACATACAACTAGTACATACAGCTAGTATATACAACTAGTACATATAACTAGTACATAAACTACAACATACAACAATTTCACACAACTAGTACATACAACTAGTAACTATAACTAGTTACTAGTATATAGAACTAGGACATAAAACTAGTGCATTCAACTAGTACATACAATTTGTACATACAACTAGTAACTAGGACATACAACTAGTACATAGAACTAGTAACTACAACTAGTAAATTAACTTGTATACAAACAAGTATTTCGAGTTTAAAAACTCGTGGGGCTCCCGCCCCCCGAATTAACTCGAACTACTTGGCCGTATCGTTGAGATTTAATATATATAGTAAATATAACTAGTACTAGTAAATAAAACTAGTTCATGCAACTAGTACATCAAAATACTACACACCACTAATACATACAACTAGTACATACTACTAGTACAAACAACTAGGACATAAAACTAGTACATCCATCTACTACATATGACTAGTACATACACATATACCTAGAAATTATAAATAGTACATACAACTAGTAGAGATAACTAGTACACAAGCATAAAACTAGTACATACACATATAACTGATGCTTATAAATAGTACATACACATAGTACATGCACCTAGTACATACAATTAGTACATACAACTAGAAACTAGTATAAACAAGTAGCTCATAGAACGAGTACATAATACTAGAACGTACAACTTGTAAATACAAGTAGTACATAGCTACTACATACAAGTAAAAGCAACTAGGGCATATAACTAGTACATTCACCTACTACATATAACTAGTACATACACATATATCCAATTAATATAAATAGTACGTGCAACTAGTACATACACCTAGTTCATAAAACTAGTACATACAATTAGTACATACAACAAGTACCTTCCTAGTACCAAGTATAACTAGTACAAGAACCTACAACTAGTACATTCAACTAGTACATTCAACTAGAATATACAACTAGTTTATACATACAACTAGGACATATAACTAGTATATACACATACCTACTACATATAACTAATACATAAAAATATAACTAGTACATATAAATAATACAAACAGGGGGACCCTTTAATAAAGTTCGGCAGCCCCCTCTATTGTTTTCATAACACGATTTATGTATTTCTTCATTATACGGATATATACATATATATATATATATATATATATGTATATATAAGTATATATATAATACGAGTTCATAGGCAACTATTATAACACATTTTATACGTCGATAGATGTATAATATGAGTTCATACTCAACTATTGTAACACTTAATTTATACGTCAATACATCGATTTTGCAAATGGTGGCGTTCAGGTAGCTTTAGTTAACGAAGCTTTTCTGTCGCTATTCATTATTTTTAGGACACTTAAGCGTCCTTAATCGTTAGGATTAAGAGTAATATGTCAAAGCCCAATGATGCGGCCAAGTAGTTCGAGTAAATTCGGGGGGCAGCAGCCCGGGTTTTTAAACTCGAATTACTTGTTATCCTAGGAACAGTCTTCGGTACAGATTCATAGCCTATATGTTTGAAATCGGCAGCCATTTTAACTCGGAGATAAGTCGTAGATCTTTGGGGACACTTTTATCGAGTTCGGCGGCCTATTTTATCCTAGGAACGGTCTTTAGTACGCTTTCAGAGCCCATATTTTCGAAATTTGTAGATTTTAACTCAGAGATATATACAACTAATACATACAACTAGGTTATAACCAGTACATACAACTAGTACATAAAATTAGTTCATACAATTAGAACATACAACTATTACATACAACTAGTACATACAACTATAACATTCAACTAGTACAGACAACTTGTACGTACAACTAGTAAATATAACCAGTGCTAGTATGTACAACTAGTACATACAACTAGTGCCTACAGTTAGTATATATTACCTTTACTTGTACATTCCACTAGTTAATCCTACTAGTACACACAACTATTATATACAACTAGTACATAACTAGTACATAAAACTGGTACATACAACTATTATATACAATTAGTACATGCAACTCTTACATTTGACTAGTACATATAAGTAGTACCTACAAATATTTAATATAACTAGTACTTGTACATTCACTAATACCTACTTAATATCTGTTATTACTAGTACTAGAAACCTACAACTAGTACATACAACAAGTACATACACCTAGTATACAACTAGTCTATACAATTAGAACATACAACTACTACATACAACTAGTACATACAACTAGTACATACAATTAGTACCTACAACTATAACATTCAATAAGTCCATGAAACTAGTACCTACAACTAGTAAATATAACTAGTGCTAGTACATACAACTAGCACCTACCTAGTACCTAGTATAACTAGTACTATAACCTACAAGTAGTACATATACTAGTATATACAAATAGTACACACAACTAGACCATATAAATAGTACATACCATATTATATATAACTAGTACATACCACTAGTTCATACAACTAGCACATACAACTAGTACCTATGACCATGACATACACATTTACCTAGTACATATATATAGTCTATACAACTAGTACATTAAACTAGAACTCCCACTATGACGATTAATTATTTCACACAATTAGTACATACATCTAGTACATACAACTAGTCCATACAATTAGTGCTACAACCAGTTCAAACAACTAGTAAATATAACTTTTAAATATAACTAATATATATAACTTGTACTAGAACATACAACTAGTACACACAACTAGTTACTAGTACGTAAAACTAGTACATACAACTAGAACATATAACTAGTACATGCGGCTTGTACATACAACTAGTACATGCAACTAGTCTATATAACTACTTACAAATAGTCCATACAGCTAGTACTTCCAACTAGTAAATACAGATTATTACTAAATCATACACCTGGTACATACAACTTGTATATACATCTAGTTCCTATAACTAGTGCATGCAATTAATTACTACTTCATAAAACTACTACATACAATTATTACATATACCTAGTACATACATCTAGTACATACAACTAGTGCATACAAGTAGTACATTCAACTAGTACATACATCTACTTCCTAATACATACAACTAGTACATGCCACGAGTACATAAAACTATTAAGTACAACTAGTAAATATGAAAAGTACACACAACTAGTACATTCAAGTACTTAATATAACTACATGCAACTAGTTCAAACAACTAGAACATACAACTAGTATATACTGATAGTTACTAGAACACAAAACTAGTACATACAACTTCTACATACAACTAGGGAATAAAACTAGTACATACAACTAGTACATACAATAAGTACATACAACTAGTACATATAACTAGTACATGCAACCACTAGCTAGTACATACAACTAGTACATACACCTATTACATACAACTAGTATATATAACTTGTACCTAAAACACTTACACACAACTAGTTCATACAACTAGTAAAAACAGATTGTTAATAGTACATACAATTAGTACATACAACTAGTACATAAAGCTAGTAGATACAACTAGTACATATAACTAGTACATACAACTACTAACTAGAACATATATACAACTAATGCATGTAACTAGTACATACAACTACTAACTAGAACATATATACAACTAATGCATGTAACTAGTACATACAACAAGTATATACATAAAACTAGTACATACAACTAATCCATACAACTAGTACATTCAACTAGCTGCTAGTACATACAACTACTACATAAAACTAATGCATATAACTAGTAGATACAGCTACTTGCTAGTTCAAACAACTAGGGCATACAACTAGTACATTCAAGTAGCTACTGGTGCATACAACTAGTTCATAAAACTAGTACATATAACTAGTAGTTACAACTACTTACTAGTACATACAACTTCAACATTCAACTAGTACATATAACTAGTAAATTCAACTATTGCAAACAACTAGTATTTACAACTAGTATATTCAACAAGTACATACAATTGGAACCTACAATTAGTACATACAACCTGTTTATACAACTTTATAGTTCTTACAACTAGTATTACTACTAGGACATAGAACTAGTACATATAACCAGTACATATAACTTGTTCGTACAAGTAGTACATACAACTAGTTACTTTTACATACAACTAGTACATACAACTAGAAAATACAACTAGTACCTAAAACTAGTACATACAGCTAGTACATACAACTAGTACATATAACTAGTACATACAACTAGTACATATAACTAGTAACTAGAACATGCAACTAGTACATTCAACTAGGACATACAACTAGTAGCTAGGACATACAGCTAGTACATATAACTAGTGCACACACCTATTTCACACAAGGAGTACATAAAAGTTATACATAGAACTAGTACATACAATTAGTACATACAACTAGTTACTAGTACATCCAACTAGGACATACAACTAGTACAAACAACTAGTACTTATAACTAGTACAAACAGCTAGTACATACAACGAGTACAAATAACTAGTGCATAAAACAATTTCACACAACTAGTACATAGAACTAGTAAATATAAGTACATACAATTAGTATTTACAACTAGTACATAAACACAGATTGTTACAAGTACATACACCTTGTACATACAACTAGTTCATAAAACTATAACATACAAATAGTACATACACCTAGTACATATAAGTACATTCAACTAGTATATATAACTAGTACATACAATTAGTAAACACAGATTGTTACTAGTACATACAACTAGTACATATAATTAGTACATGCAACTACCAACTAGAACATCTATACAACTAGTATATACGACTAGTACATTTTACAAGTAACTATAGCTAGTAAATATAACTGGTACATCCAACTACTTACTAGTACATACAACTAATACATACAATTAGAACAAAAACTACTATATATACCTATTAGTTACAACAATTACACAGAACCAGGACTTACAACTAGTACATATAACTACATACAACTAGTTCTAACAACTAATACATAAACTAGTAAAAACAAGTATTTCGAGTTTAAAAACTCGTGGGGCTACTGCCCCCCGAATTACCTCAAACTACTTGGCCGCATCATTGGGATTTAATATATATATTTGTAATACTAACGATTGAGGACGCTTAAGTGTCCTGAACTTTTTAAATAATGATGGAAAAGCTTCGTTAACTAAAGCTTCCTGAACGCCGCCATTTGCAATATCGATGTATTGCCAACAACTAGTACATTCAGATAGTACATAAAACTAGTACATACAACTATTTACTAGTAGACACAACAATTACACACAACTAGTACACAACTAGTCCATATACTTACAAACAAATATTCCATACAGCTAGTATTTACAACTAGTAAATACAGAAAGTTACTAATTCATACACCTAGTACACACAAGTAGTACATACAACTGGTACATATAACTAGTGCATGCAACTAATTACTAGTACATACAAACACCACAAACAATCAGCTCTTACAACTAGTACATACAACTAGTACCTCCAACTAGTTCTTATAACTAGTGCATACAACTACTTACTAGAACACATATACAACAAGTACATACAACTAGTACATAAAAGTAGTACATACAACTAGTAATTACAACTAATAAATATAACTAGTACGTACAACAATTACACGCAACTAGAATATGGAACTAGTAAATAGAACTAGAACATACAACTTGTACATGCAACTAGTACATACAACTATTTACTAGTACGTACAACTAGTACATACAACTAGTACATATAACTACTACATACAGCTAGTACATAAAACTAATACATGTTACTAATAGATACAAAAATTACACACAACTAGTACAACTATTCCATATACCAACAAACAAATATTCCATACAGCTAGAACTTAAAACTAGTAAATACAGATTGTTACTAATTCATACACCTAGTACATACAACTAGTACATACAACTAGTACATACAATTAGTTCTTACAACTATTACATATTACTAGTAAATACATCTAGTTCATAAAACTTTATACCACTAGTACATAAAATTAGTACATACAATTAGTAAATACAAGTAGTACATTCAACTAGTTACTTCTACAACAACTAGTACCAACAACAATTGCACACAATTAGTAAATACAATTAATACATATAACTAGTGCATACAACAAGTATATACAACTAGTATCTAGTACATAAAACTAGTATATAAAGCTAGTACATAAAACTAGTACATACAGCTAGAAGTTACATCTAGTTACTAGTAAATACAACTAGTTCTAGTTACTAGTACATAAAACTATTAAACAACAATAGTACATATAACTAGTACATGCAACAACTTACTAGTACATACAACGAGTACATACAATTAGTACATACATATAGTACACACAGCTAGTACTTACATCTAGTTACTAGTACATACAACTAGTATATACAACTAGTACATATAAATAGTACATACAACAATTACACATAACTAGTACCTATATAAAATTAGTCCATATAACTATAAACAAACAACTTGTATATACAACCAGTACATTCACCTAGTACATACAACTGGGACATATAACTAGTGCGTGCAACAACTCACTAGTAGATACAACTAGTAAATACAATTAGTACATACAAATAGTTTATATAACAAGTGCATACAACAATTACACAAACCTACTACATACAACTAGAACATATCTCAACTTACAACTAGTACATACAACTAGTACATACAACTATTACACAAAAATAGTACACACAACTAGTACATATAACTAGTACATGCAACTACTTATATACTAGTAAATACAATTAAAACTTACAACTAGTAACTACAACTACTAAATATAACTAGTACATACAACAATTACACACAACTAGTACATACAACTAGTACATACAACTAGTGCATACAATTAGTACATATAACTGGTGCAGGCAACTACTTATTAGTAAAAACAACTAGTAGAGACAATTAGTACATACAACTACTACATACAGTTAGTACATACAATGAGCACATATAACTAGTACATACAGCTAGTACATACATCTAGTTACTAGTACATACAACTAGTACACACAGCTAGTACATACATCTAGTTACTGGTACATACAACTAGTACATACAACTAATACATACAACTGGTACATATAACTAGTACATGCAACTACTTACTAGTACATAACAACTAGTACATGCAACTACTTACTAGTACATAACAACTAGTACATGCAACTAGTACATACAACTAGTACATATAACTACTACATACAACTACTTACTAGTACATACAACTATTATATACAATGAGCACATCTAACTAGTACATACAGCTAGTACATACATCTAGTTACTAGTACATACAACTAGTACATACAATTAGTACATTCAACTAGTTACTACTACAACAACTAGTACCAACAACAATTGCACACAATTAGTAAATACAATTAATACATATAACTAGTGCATACAACAAGTATATACAACTAGTATCTAGTACATAAAACTAGTATATAAAGCCAGTACATAAAACTAGTACATACAGCTAGAACTTACATCTAGTTACTAGTAAATACAACTAGTATATACAACTAGTACATATAAATAGTACATACAACAATTACACATAACTAGTACCTATATAAAATTAGTCCATATAACTATACACAAACAACTTGTATATACAACCAGTACATTCACCTAGTACATACAACTGGGACATATAACAAGTACGTGCAACAACTCACTAGTAGATACAACTAGTACATAAAATTAGTACATACAAATAGTTTATATAACAAGTGCATACAACAATTACACAAACCTACTACATACAACTAGAACATATCTCAACTTACAACTAGTACATACAACTAGTACATACAACTATTACACAAAAATAGTACACACAACTAGTACATATAACTAGTACATGCGACTATTTACTAGTAAATACAATTAAAACTTACAACTAGTAACTACAACTACTAAATATAACTAGCACATACAACAATTACACACAAGTAGTACATACAACTAGTACATACAACTAGTGCATACAATTAGTACATATAACTGGTGCAGGCAATTACTTATTACTAAAAACAACTAGTAGAGACAATTAGTACATACCACTAGTACATACAGTTAGTACATACATCTAGTTACTAGGACATACAACTAGTACATACAACTGGTACATATAACTAGTACATGCAACTACTTACTAGTACATAACAACTAGTACATGCAACTAGTACATACAACTAGTACATGCAACTAGTACATGCAACTAGTACATGCAACTAGTACATACAACTAGTACATATAACTAGTACATGCAACTACTTACTAGTACATACAACTAATATATACAATGAGCACATATAACTAGTACACACAGCTAGTACATACATCTAGTTACTAGTACATACAACTAGTACATACAGCTAGTACATACATCTAGTTACTGGTACATACAACTAGTACATACAACTAGTACATACAACTGGTACATATAACTAGTACATGCAACTACTTACTAGTACATAACAACTAGTACATGCAACTAGTACATACAACTAGTACATATAACTAGTACATGCAACTACAAACTAGAACATCTATACAACTAGTACATACGACTAGTACATTTAACTAGTAACTCCAACTAGTAAATATAACTAGTACATATACAAATTTTTCACAACTAGTACATACAACTACTACATATAACTAGAACATGCAACTACTTACTAGTACATACAACTAATATATACAATGAGCACATATAACTAGTACATACAGCTAGTACATACATCTAGTTACTAGTACAAACAACTAGTACATACAACTAGTACATACAACTGGTACATATAACTAGTACATGCAACTACTTCCTAGTACATACCACTAGTACATAAAATTATCATATAAAACTAGTACATATAACTAGTACATAACACAATTACATACAATTTGTACATACAACTAGTAAACACAGATTGTTACTAGTACATACAACAAGGATAGGTTTGGTGTTGTTGAAGAATGAGCGCCATCAGTGGTCCTGTTAACTGTTGCGAACTGTCAAACACCAAGTTTGCGGACTTGGTGGGGTTGGGAATACCAAGGCCACCCAGTCTAGTGGGAAGTGCTAACAGGTCTCTCTCTTGTTCCGTGAAGGCACTTCTACTTGTGAGAGCTGGTAAGCATTTGTAGCACATGGCATTCTCAAGAGGCTGAAAGAGGTCATGATGTTGGGGATCATTCTCGACAAGTACGTCCACTTACTGGAGAGGCCATGTGTCATAGCAGCGTATGCTGCATGCGGCTGGCTTCTGGCAAGAGCTGCCAACCGCTCCACTTCTCTTACCCACTCCTGAACCTTGCCTGTCACATATGTCTCCACAAAGGTCTGAGACCCCAGTGCAGCCCCTAGATGTTTCTGCCCTTCTCTGGTAATCTGCACATCAAGTGCCTTGAAACAGTTCAGCAGCCCGGGCTGTATGTTCCTCCTTGACAAAGAGCCATGACTTTGAGGCATTCGCATGATAACCGAAGTCTGGTCAAATCTCCTCCTTTATCCCACCAATGTTTAAGCTGATGGAGTTGGCCACCGGCAGAGGCATCATCAGCGAACCAAACTTGTTTCACCTGACTCAACTTGTCCAGTTTGTGGATGAGAGGTATAGTGGCAATGGCACACATTGCTATTGCCAGGGGATCACCCTGAGTCGTACCCTCTCTGGAGTAAATAACTTCTCCGTCAACAAAGAGCTGGGCATCAGCACGGTATGTATTCACTTTTGCAAGGGCAATTGACGGGCAGAGACGCAAGACGTTCTGAAGGGCAACTTGTCTGTTCAGGGAGTTGAAGGCGTTCATTGCATCTACCAGCAGTACTTCTCCGATGTTGGCATCTTGGACTTGTGGGCCTGCAGCAGCCAACACTGCTTTGGCAATAATCCTTCTGACCACTTCACCCATCCCTACTGGTCTAATCCCAGGACATTTGTCTAGGGCCACTAGTCTACAGGCAGTGAAGGCATCCAGGCCGGTGGGATCCACAAATTGCTGGCAGATGTGACGTACTACCACAGTCACTGCTTCACGCAGGTCCACCGACTCCTTTCTAATTGATGACAGAAGGCGCCTCCCACCCGCGGCATCCATTCCTGATGGCCCTGCAGCCCCATTTGTTCTTAGGGCAATATGATGTATTAGAAGGCCATTAATCTGTTCATATAGGATAGGATGGGGAGTCTCTTGGTGGAATATTCTTCATTTATAACTACAGACATCTTGAGGGATTGGGCTTCCGGATGCTTTTCCATCAATACCTCCCGAACAGTCCTACTTTCACCAGCACCACCTGGGACACAACTGTCTAGGCTCAGTCTCCCTCCTCTGCTGTGATCTCTCAGAAGTCGAATGGCCACTCGAATATTGCTCATGAACATGAGGTTGGCAAAGGAACCTGTGCTTCGGACTTTTCTCTGGAGAGGGAGTTGGTTCTGGATAGTGCACCCTTCATGAAGGGCATCAATATCTCCATGTTTCCACAATGTCACTCTGCACTCTAGGCATATAGAATGCTCCTTTGTTTTGGCAGATCTATGTGGCTTCTGAAGTAGTAAGGCGGTCATTGTCATCACACACTTAAGGGCAATTTGTTCCAGCGGAGAATTCTGGGTATAGGCATGGTATAGGTGACCCATTTCTGAAACGAAAGCTTTACCCACCTCACCCGAGGGAACCTTAAAAAGGTTTCCACGCCAATGGACAGTTTATGCGTAGGCATGATTTATCACTTCTGTTAATGCGGCTCCATCTACCTCACCCCATTTGAAGTTTGGCTCCTGGACTGCTGTAAATGATGGCAGGATGTTCGATGAGTCCTGGATATCCTCAACATATTCAAGGTTCTGGCCATCCAGGGTTGCTCCTGGGGTATCCTGGGTATCTGGTACGGCCAATATACTGACAGGAACAGAGTCGGTTGGGTTGTGTTCTTCTTGAACAGCCGTACTGTCTGATCCATCACCATTTGCACCTTGATGGACGTCAATGTTGCAGCAACGTCCTCTTCTTATTGGGAGACAATCAGAGCAGCGATTCCTTGATCAAGGAAAGGAACAATTTAGACATCTGCCGCTACCATTGCACCGGCAGCAGATTGGTATTCTTCTCGAAATCTCAGTGCGATTCTCAATCAATCACTCAATCAAAACACGAAGTGTCGCCATTTATTTTTCACATATTATGCATGCAACTAGTATATACAACTAGTAAATACAGATTCTCACTAGTACATACACCTAGTACATACAACTAGTACATACAACCAGTCTATATAACTAGTTTATGCAACTACTTTCTAATACATACAACTAGTGCATGCAACTAGTAAATACAACAAGTACATACAACTAGTACATACAACCAGAGCATACAACTAGTACATACATCTGGTACAACAACTAGGGCATAGAATTAGTACATATAACCAGTACGTATAACTAATCCTTATAACTACTACACATAACTAGTACATACAACTATAACATATAACTAGTACATACATATATAACTAGTACATATATATAGTACATAAAACTAGAACATACTACTAGTACACACAACTGATATATACATAAAACTAGTATATATACATAAAATTGTTACATGAAAAACTAGTGCATACAATTAGTACATACAATTAGAACATGCAACCACTACTTACAATTGAGTACATCAACTACAACCTCCACCTAGTGAATATAAGAAGATCTAGTACATACAACTAGAACATACAACTAGTATTGTGTACTTACAACTAGTACATACAACTATGTAATACATTCAAATAGTACTTTCCATTAGTACATACAACTAGTACAAACAATTTTTATATACAATTAGTACATAAAATTAGTAAATACCACAAATACATACTACTAGTATAAACAACTAGTACATACAACTAGCGAACGCTATTAGTACATACAACTAGTACTACAACTAGGGCATAAAACTAGTACATATAACCCGTACATATAACTAGTCCATATAACTGGTAAATAACTAGTACATACAACTAGTTCATACGACTAGTACATAGATCTAGTACATATAACCAGTACATATAACTAGTCCATTTAACTAGTACACATAACTAGTACATACAACTATTACATACAACTAGTACATACGACTGATTCATACAACTAGTACATACAACATGTACATAGAACTAGTACATAGAACTAGTACATATACTTTAGAAACAAAGCCTTAATGGAGAACCTTGTTACTTCTTGCCTTAGTTCACTAAGGCAAGGAGTATCTGGCTTGGACAACCCTCAGTCAGTTATGTTTTCCTTTCTTTGGGTTTTTAGCCAGAAGCCTCGGCTTTGCCTCCTTCCGGCAGCAGCAGACAGATGCACGTCGGGCCAAAGTTGACCGTCATAATAGGAGCGAGTACCTCCATACACAAATCCACCACTACTTTCCAGAGGTCGACAGGCAAGGACTGGGACAGGACTACTTATCGTCCAGGCCCCAATCCCTCAACAGATAGATGTCGCCTCAATATCCTTACAGCCGAGCAGAGAACAGTTCTCTGCATCGCTCTCATCACTTCTACTACACCTCTTGACAGCTTTGGAATTCCCCTTAGGTCTTCCAGGAGCGTGTCCACTGTCCCCAAAGCACCAATTATCATCGGGACTACCTTAATTCGGTAGCCCCTAAATTGTTTCCTCATATCAGCCACCAGCTTCTGGTACTTTTGGAACTTCTCTTGCCATCTTCCATTAATATTGCTGTCAGTTGGAACTGACATCTCAATACTGAAGATGACCTTACATAGCCGATCCTCAACCACTAAGTCTGGCCTTCTTTCTGTCATTTCTTCTTCTGTAGGGATACTAGGATCCCACAAGATTTTGACAGCCCTATTCTCATAGACTGGTTTTGCTTCTAGTTTGTACCAGGGCTCTTCCTGCTTGAATCCATATTCTTTCAACAGTCTCAACAACACTATCAGTATTGCCCGGTCATGTCTCTCTTTGTAGAGAGAAAATCCCTTGGGCTCACACATGTTTAGTATGTGTTTGACCATTTCCATAGCCTTGCCACATTCTCTGCACATTTGGAGGCTAGAATTCTTCAGAATCCTATTTTGGTTCCACCTAGTATGCAGCACATCATCTTGGGCTCCGAGAATCAGAGCCTCAGTTTGAGGTCTGAGTCTCCCCTCAGAAAGCTACACATAAACTCCCTATTTGTGACTTGTCTGTGGTATGAGCCTTAGTGAGACGTTTCGGCTAGGTTACTTTTTAACCTTTCAGTCTGAGCCTCCCGGAGCTCACATGCCACTCTCCTCCATTCTTGTACACTATTTTGTGATGGATCTGTCTTCAGCCACATTTCCGGTTCTAGTTCTATTCCGTGGCTTCTCAGTATCAATCTGGCTTTTTTAAGACAGTCCTCCTCTGCTTTGAGCACTCCAGCCACTTTTGGTGTTGGTACATATAACTAGTAAATACAACTAGTCCATACAACCAGTACATACAACTAGTACATACAAGTAGCACATATGCAACCAGTGCATGTATATGGACTGGTTGCATATGTACATATACATATAACTAGTACAAGTAGTACAAACAACTACTAACTACAACTAGTACAAATAAGTAGTCCATAAAACAATTACACACAACTAGTACATACAAGTAGTACATACAACTAGTCCATAAAACTAGTAACTACAACTGGTAAATAGAACTAGTAACAACAACTAGTTCGTACAACTAGTACATACAACTACTACATATAACTAGTACATTCAACTAGTTACTAGTACAAACAACTAGTACATGCAAAGCGAACATATAACTAGTACATAGAACTGGTATATGGAACTAGTATATTCAACTAGAATATACAACTAGTAAATACAACTAGTACATACAACTAATAACTACTACTAGTAAATATAATAAGTCCATACAACCATTTCACACATCTAATACATAGTACATATATCTGCATACAACTAGTACATACAACTAGTATATCTAACTAGTACATACAACTAGATACTAGCCCATACTACTAGTTACTAGCACATACAACTAGTCCCTACAACTAGTACATACAACTAGTCACTTCAATTACTAAATATAACTGGTATATATATTTAGTACATATAACTACATACATCTAGTACATACAGTTGGTATATACAAGTAGTAAATACAGATTGTTACTAGTACATTCAAATAGTACATTAAACTACTATATACAAATAGTAAATATAACTATGGCATACAACTAGTTAATAGCATATACAACTAGTACACACAACTAGTATATACAAATAGTACTTTCAACTAATACGAACAACTATTACTATAACTAGTACAAAGAACTAATACATACGACTATTTCATACAACTGGTTACTACTACAGTCATCCGCTATGCACATCTAGTACATACAATGACTTACTAGTACATACAACTAGTACATACAACTAGTACATACAACTAGTACATACAACTAGTACATACGACTAGTTCATGCGACTAGTCCATACAACTGGTACATAGAACTAATACATAGAACTTGTACATATAACTAGTAAATACAACTAGTCCATGTAACCAGTAAATACAACTAGTACATACAAGTAGTACATACAACTAGTACATATAACTAGCTCATACAACTAGTTACTAGTACATACAACTTGTACATACAACTAGTATATACAACTAGTACATAGATCTATTACCTAGAACTAGTATATACAACTAGTACATACAACTAGTACATACAACAAGTATATACAACTAGTACATAGATCTATCACCTAGAACTAGTATATACAACTAGTACATAGATCTATTACCTAGAACTAGTATATACAACTAGTACATACAACTAGTAAATACAGATTGTTTCTAGTACATACAACTAGTACATACAACTAGTAAATACCACTAGTACATATAACTAAAACATACAACTAGTACATACAACTAGTACATATAACTAGTACAAATACTAGTTATTAGGACATACAACTAGGACTTCAACTGGTACATACAACTAGTAAATATAAATAGTACATACAACAATTACGCACAACTAGAACATACAAGTAGAACGTATACCTATATACCACTAGTACATACTTCTAGTGCCTACAATTAGTACATACAGATAGTTACTAATACATAGAACTAGTACATAGAACTAATACATAGAACCAGTAGGTACAACTAGTACATAATAACTAGTACATACAACTAGTACATATAACTAAGACATACAGATAGTTTCTTGTACATACAACTAGTACTAACACTAAGGCATAGAGCTAGTACATATACCCAGTACATATGACCAGTACATATAACTAGTACAAATAACTAATACATCCAACTGGTGTATGCAACCAGTACATATACATATAACTATTACTTATATATAGTACATAAAACTAGAACATACTACTAGTACATAGAACTAGTTTATACATGCAACTAATATATATAACAAGTACATAAAACTATTATATACGATCAGAACATACAACTAGCACAAAACTAGTACCTAAAATTACTACAAATAATTACAACATGCAACCACTACTTACAATTGAGTAAATACAACTAGAACCTCCAACTAGTAAATACAACAAATGCTAGTACATACAACTAGAACATGCAACTATTAGTGTGTACTTACAACTAGTACATACAACTGCATTGTACATTTAAATAGTACATTCAATGAGTACAAACAACTAGTACATGCAACTAGTACATACGACTAGTACATACGACTAGTAGATACAACTAGAACTACAACTAGTCTATAGACCTAGTACATATAACGAGTACATATAACTAGTACATACAATTATTATATTTAACCAATACATATACATATAACTAGTTCATATAAATAGTACATAAACTAGAACAACTACCAGTACACACAACTAGTACACACAACTAGTCCTACAACTAGGACATAAAACTAGTACATACAACTAGGACATACAGATAGTTACTAATAAAAGCAACTAGTACATACAATTGTTACAACTAGTAACTACAACTAGTACAAATAACTAGAACATACAACTATTACACACAATTAGTACATACAATTAGTACATATAATTATTACATAAAATTAGTATATACAACTAGTTTCTAGTACATAAAAAAGGTACATACAACTAGCATATACAACTAGTATATACAACTAGTACAAATAAGTATACATAGAACAATTGCACACAACTAGTACATACAAGTAGTACATACAACTAGTATATACAACTAGTAACTACAACGGGTAAATACAACTAGTACATACAACTAGGATATACAAGTATTAAATGCAGAGTGTTACTAGTATATACAACTAGTTTGTACAACTGGTACATACAACTACTACATATAACTAGTACATTCAACTAGTTACTAGTACATACAACTAGTACATGCAACTAGAAGATATAACTAGTACATAGGACTAATATATAGAACTAGTATATACAACTAGTATATCTAACTAGTACATACAACTAGTACATACAACTAGTCCCTACAACTAGTAACTACAATTAGTAAATACAGTTTGTTACTAGTACATTCAACTAGTACATAAAGCTATTATATACAAATAGTACATATAACTACTGCATACAACTAGTTACTACTACATCCAACTAGTACATACAACTAGAATATACAAAGAGTGCATTCAATTAGTACGTACAACTATTACTATAACTAGTACATACAACTAGTACATATAACATGTACATACAACTAGTACTTACAAGTAGTATATACAACTAGTTACTAGTAAATTCAACTTTTACATACAAGTATAATAAACAATTAGTACATACAACTAGTACATACAGCTAGTACATACAATGAGTACATATAACTAGTACATACAACTAGTTACTACTACACACAAATAGAACATACAACTACTCCATACAACTAGTACTAACAACTAGTACAATAAGTATTACATAGAACTAGTTCATATGCCAGTACATATAACTTGTATATACAACTAGTACATACAACTAATACATACAACTAGGGCATACAAATAGTACACACAGATGGCTAATAGTACATACAAATAGTACATACAACTAGTACATGCAACTAATACATCTAACTAGTACATACAACTAGTACATTCAAGTAGCAAATACAGATTGTTACTACTACATACAACTACTTCATACACCTAGTAAATACCACTAGTACATATAACTAGTCCATTCAACTAGTTACTAGTACATACAACTAATACATTCAACTAGAAACTACAACTAGTACATAGAAATAGTGCATAGAAATGGTATATACAACTAGTGTATACAACTAGTAAATACCACTAGTACATATAACTAGTCCATTCAACTAGTTAGTAGTACATGCAACTACTATCTACAACTAGGACATGCAACTAACTAGTACATACAACTAGTACATAAAACTAGTATATCTAACTAGTACATACAACTAGTTACTATTATAAACAACTACTAGATACAACTAGTATATCTAACTAGTACATACAACTAGGTACTAGTACATACAACTAGTACATACAACAACTAGCTCTTACAACTAGTACATATAACTAGTACATACAATTAATACATACAACTAGTTACTAGTACATACAACTAGTACATACAACTAGTAACTACCACTAGTAAATATAAGTAGTACATAGAACTGGTACATATAACTAGTATATATAACTTGCTCTTACAACTTGTACATACAATTAGTATATACAAGAATTAAATACAGATTGTTACTAGTAGTACATACAGCTAGTATATCTAACTATTATATACAACTAGTTACTAGTTTATACAACTAGTACATACGACTAGTTCCTACAACTAGTACACACAACGAGTACTTACAGCTAACACATACAACTGGTTACTAGTATATACATACAACTACTAAATGCAACTAGTGCATACAACTAGTTCTATAAGTAGTATTTAGAACTAGTACATATAACCAGTACAAATACCTTGCAAAGACAACTTGTCCATACAAATAGTACATACAATTAGTAAATACAGATTGTTACTAGTAGTACATACAACTAGAGAATACAGCTAGTACATAGAACTAGTACACATACAACTAGGACATAAAATTAGTACATACAACTAGTACATATACTTAGTACACACAACAATTACACACAACTACTACATACAACTAGTACATATAACTACATACAACTAGTATATTCAACTAGTAAATTCAGATTGTTACTAATACATACAATTAATACATACAACTAGTACATTAGTGCATATAACTAGCACATACAACTACTAACTAGAACATATATACAACTAGTACATACAACTAGTACATAAACCTAGTACACAGATCTAGAATGGAATCTTCTAAATGCGCCGAACTTATCTTTGTAAAGGTTTATCTTGCGACTTTGGGAGTGTCTAGAAACAAAGTTTTGTGGACTTTTTCTTTCTGCAAATGAATCTTTACAAAGATACATAGATCTAGTACATATAACTACTACATATATCTATACATTAGTACATAAATATAGTACAAACAACTTGTACATACGACCAGTAACTACAACTAGTATATGTAACTAGTACATACAGAAATTCACACCACTAGTATATACAAGTAGTACATATAACTACAAACAACTAGTTAATACAACTAGTACATGCAAGTACTTACTAGTACATACAACTAGTACATACAACTAGTACATATAACTAGTACATGGCCACCACTAAATACAGATTGATACTAGAATATACAATTAGTACGTACAATAATACAAAGAGTTAGTAAATACAGATTGTTACTAGTACTGTCATCTAGTACATACAATTAGTACATACACCTAGTACATACAACTAGTACATGCAACTAGTACATATAACTAGTACATGCAATTACTTACTAGTACATACAACTAGTACATAGAACTAATACTTATAACTAGTCCATACAACAATTACACACAACTAGTACATACAACTAGTAAATATAACTGCTTACAACTAGTATATACAACTAATAAATACAGATAGTTGCTAGTACATACATTTAGTTTATACAATTACTTCATACAACTAGTACGTATAACTAACACATGCAACTAGAAAATACAGATTGTTACTAGTACATACAAGTAGTGCATACAACTAGTAACTACAACTAGTAAATATAATTAGTACATACACAAATTTCGCACAACTAGTACAAACAAGTAGTACATAAAACTACATAAAACTAGTTCAAACAACTAGTACATATAACTAGTAAGCACAATTAGTACATACAGCTAGTACATATAACTAGTACATACAACTACTAAATAGAACTTATAAAGAACTAGTACTTTCAACTAGTACATAAAACAAGTACACAGAACTAGTACGTAGAACTAGTTCATTTATCTAGTTACTAGCACGTACAACTAGAACATGCAACTAGTACATACAACTAGTACATACAACTAGTAACTACAACTAGTATATATAACTAGTACATACACAAATTTCGCACAACTAGTGCACACATGTAGTACATATAACTGCATACAGCTAGTTCAAACAATTAGTTCATACAACTAGTAACTAGTACATACACAAATTTCGCACAACTAGTACAAACAAGTAGTACATAAAACTACATAAAACTAGTTCAAACAACTAGTACATAGAACTAGTAAATACAATTAGTACATACAGCTAGTACATAAACTAGTAAATATAACTACGCTAGTGGAACATGTCCACACTTCCAGAAAGTTTCGATAAAAGTCGCTAACTAACACTTTTTTTAATCTATTCTATTTTACTTTAGAAACATCGTATCACTAAACAAGTTATATAGGATTGAAGCGCTATTCTTTCTTAATATCTTGGCTACAAGAGCGTCACGATTGCAGGCTTAAAGGAGAACGTAAGCGGCCGTAAGTGATAGGTGCCAAATCCCCAAAAATGTTTTATTCGATAGTGGAAAATACGAATATAGAATAAATGGTGACACCAATCTATGAAGGATAATGATATCTAAGGATGGTATGTATACTCCTTTTAAATTCCCTTTAGTTTTTGAATTATAATTGAAAACCTATTTTCGTACCTTTATCAGGCGCCTCTAGTACTTAATATCTCAGTTAAACAAGGGAATATTCCAGGAGTATACATACAACTTTTAGGCTGTTACTTACTGAAGAGATTGATGTCAAAAAATGGTTAGATATACAATTCTCCACTGTCTAATAATCGGTTCGTTTTCCATTTGTCTCTTCTCCTTCGAGTAATGGTATTGTCACGTGATTGTCAGCCAAAATTAGTAGTATAGCTGAGCCATCATAAAATGACGTCTTATGACGTTTAACAGGCACCCAAATATTTGGTACAACATTAGACTTCCGAAGTTTAAATGTCAAGTAAGGCATCTCGGTAGCGATACAGTTTCTTTGATTGGAGTTTTTTGCTGTTGTAAGAGGTAAGTGGAAACAGAAAGCATAATGCATGTCTACTAATATCTACGTAATTATCAATGGCGAAAATGTATGAGCCATTAACGAAGTATAATCAAAAGAAAATAGAACGTTTCGGTCACGTAAGCCTTAATTCCTCAGCTATTATAATATGTTAATAATAGCTGAGGAATTAAGGCTTATGTGACAGAAATGTTCTATTCTTTTTTGATTATTAACGTAGTATAATCAAAAGAAAAATAGAATGTTTCGGTCACATAGGCCTTTTTTGGCCTTCCTCCGTCGTTGGCCTTCCTCCACTATACTATATAATTTGCTCATAAGTTTTCACAATTGATAATTTAACATGGTAACGACTAGTGATGGCTCGTGACGTTTCAGTGGCTGGTGCTTCGGTTCATGCGCAGGTCACATGCTAGAGACACTTCTGCCTAGAATGTGACACCTCTGAAAGCACTAATAAGACGATTTACAAAATGGGAAATTTGTGGACATGTTACACATGCGTAGTACATACAATTACTTACTAGTACATACAACTAGTTCATACAACTACTTACTAGTACATACAACTAGTACATAAAATTATTTCATACAACTAGTACATATAACTAGTACATACAACAATTACACACACCTAGTACATAAAACTAGTGCATATAACTACATACAACTAGTACATACTAGTACATACAATTAGTAAATACATATTGTTACTATTACTTACACCTATTCCATACAACTAGTACATACATCTAGTACGTACATACATCTAGTACAAATAACTAGTACATACAACTATAACATACAACTAGTGCATAGAACTAGTATATACAGCTAGTACATAAAATTAGCACATATAACTACTACATACAACTACTTACTAGTACATACAACTAGTACTTGGCGAAACCTAACACTAAACTTTTGTATGGCTTCCTAGTTTCCCACTCCTTAATTCAACCTATCTCCCAGCCTACAAGAATCTCTGAATCTTCCAATTCTTTCATTGACCTCTTCCTTACCACGCCCGATGTCCCAATCTCCAAATCAATGGTACTTGACTGTGTTATCTCCAATCATCTTCCTATCCTTCTAGATCTTGCCCTTCCTGTCACTAAACCTGCTCGATGTTCAATCATTTAAGCATTTCTCTGAAGCTGATTTTGTTGATGATCTCTGGTCTGTCCTATGGTACATTGCTGAGTTATTTGATGATGTTGACGACAAAATGAGTGTTTTCAACACACTCTTCCAAGAGGTCCTTGAAGTCCATACCCCAATCAAGTCTGTTCGAGTAAAGAAGAATACCGCTCCGTGGATCTCTAAACCCATCCGAGATGACATGGACAAGCGAAACAGACTCCTCAAACTCCATCGTCGGAATCCATCTGAAAACAAAGTGCATGCTGATCCACTCCTCACGGAAGAAGGTTGATGGTAACTTGGAGCTTAGTGTTGAAGGTCAACCCATTGAACTGGTTTGGGTATTCAAGTTTCTTTGTGTGCTCCTAAATGATGCTTTGACCTGGAGTGATCACATTGCCCACATCTGTGCTAAAGCTTCACGTAGCTTGAACTTGCTTCGGCGTCTCTCATGGTTTCTTCCTAAATGTCTTCTTTTCCTATACTTCAAGTCCTACGTCCTTCTGACACTCGACTATTGTGATGTTGTATGGTCCTGCTGTACCTTTGAAGAAGCTAAACGCCTAGAAACTCGTTTCAACTTTGGTTGTCGTCACATTCTTCATAAGCCTCGCCTCTACTCTGCCTCCTCGGCCAGACAGGAACTAGGTTTAACCTCTTTAAACGACAGAAGAAAACTCCACATGTGTACAATGTACAAGTGCTTAAACTCCTTATCTCCACCATACCTGTCACGTCTTCTCCACACTCCATCAACCCACCAAACCACACTTGCATCCTCTACAAAACAGCTCAATCTCCCTATGACACGTTCCAGCTTTGGACAAAAAGCTTTCAGCTTTGCTGGTGCTCCAACATGGCGATCCCTCCCAGACAGCATTCGAACGTGTAATGACTACTCCCTATTCTGTCAACTGTGCAGTGGATGAACATATTTCTATTTTGTTTGAATATCTCACATGAATTTATTATTTCTTTACTTGAATCATATGACTGACAATCCTTTATATATATATTATTTAATTTTCTTTTTTCTGAATTTTGTGGGTGCCTTCAGAATAGCCTTTGGCTAGTGGCTTTCCCAATTTAATAAGATTACAAAACCAAACTAAACCAAGTACATACAACTACTTACTAGAACATACAACTAGTACATAAAATTATTACATACAACAAGTACATATAACTAGTACATTCAACAATTACACACAACTAGTACATAAAACTAATACATATAACTACATACAACTAGTACATACAATTAATAAATACAGTATGTTACTAGTACATACACCTAGTACATACAACCAGCACAAACAATTAGTAAATAAAACTAGTACATGCAAACTAAATACAGATTGATACTAGAACATATACCTAGTTGAAAGAGCTATTAAATACATATTGTAACTAGTACCTACAACTAGTACAAACAACTAGTAAATACAATTAGTACAATTAACTAGTACATACAACTAGTACATACAACTATTACATACAACTAGTACATAGAACTAGTACATATATCTAGTCACTAGAACATACAAGTAGTACATATAAATACATACAACTAGTTCAAACAACTGGTACATAAAACTAGTAAATACAACTAGTACTTAGAGCTAGTACATACAACTAGTACATATAACTAGTACATACAACTACTAACTAGAACATATATACAACTTTTACATTCAACAAGTATATATAACTAGTACATACAACTAGTACAAACAACTATTACATACTACTAGAATATATAAGTAGTACATATAACTAGTACATATATCTAGTTACTAGTACATACAACTAGTATATAAAACTAGAAACTTCAACTAGTATATATAACTAGTACATAAAAAATTACTCACAACTAGAACAAATCAGGAGTCCATATAACTACATACAACTTTACATACAATTAGTACATATAAATAGTTCATAAAACAATTGCACACAACTAGTACATAAAACAAATACATATAACTACATGCAACTAGTACATACAATTAGTAAATACAGATTGTTACTAGTACATACACCTAATACATACAACAAATATATACAATTAGTATGTATAGCTAGTACCATGAAACTATTAAATACAGTTTGTTACTAGGACATACAATTATTATATACAACTAGTACATACAACTGGTACATCCAGCTAGTATATACAACTAGTACATACCACTAGTACATACAACTATTTCATACAACTAGTACATAACACTAGTAACTGCAAGTAGTATAGGAAACTAGTACATACAAAAATTACATCCAACTAGTACAAACTACTAGTACATATAACTATATACAAGTATTTCAAACAATTACAACTTACGACTAGTACATACAACTAGAACATACAACTACTTACTAGTACATACAACTAGTACATATAATTATTACCTACAAATAGTACATATAACTAGTACATACAAATAGTACATACAACATTTACACGCTACTAGTACATACAACTAGTACATATAACTACATACAAATAGTACAAACAACTAGTACATACTACTTATACATGCAACTTCTAAATACAGATTGATACTAGAACATGTAACTAATACAAAGAGCTAGTAAATACATATTGTTACTAGTACTTACACCTAGTGCATACACCTAGTACCTACAACTAGTGCATTCAACTAGTACATACAACAAGTACATATAAATAGTACATATAACTGCTACATACAACTATTACATACAACTAGTAACTACAACTAGTATATATAACTAGTACATACAAAAATTACACACAACTAGTACAAACCAGTAGTGCATATAACTACATACAACTATTTCAAACAACTACTGTTTACGACTAGTACATACAACTACTACATACACCTAGTATATAAAATTAGTACATACAACTAATATACCACTAGTACATAAAACTACTTACTAGTACATACAACTACTTACTAGTACACACAACTACTACATACAACTAGTACATATAATTAGTACATGTAACTAGTAAATATAACTAGTACATACACCAATTACCTACAATTAGTACAAACAACTAGTATATATAACTACACACAACTAATATATACAATTTGCAAATACAAATTGTTACTAGTGCATACACCTAGTACCTACAACTTGTACAAACAACTAGTACATATAACTAGTACATGCAACCACTAAATACAGTTTCACACTAGAACATACAACTAGTACAAAGAGCTTATAAATATATATTGTTACTAGTAGTTACACCTAGTACATACAAATAGTACATACAATTGCTTACTAGTACATACAACTTGTACATACAATTAGTACATACCACTTTTACAAATAACTACAGTTTGTTACTAGTGCATACAATTAGGACCTACAACTAGAACATTCAGCTGGTACATACAACTAGTACATATAACTAGTACATAAAACTACTAACTAGAACATATATACAACTTGTAAATACAACTAGTACATACAACAAGTCCAAACAACTATTTCATACATCTAATACATACACCTATTACATAAAACCAGTACATAAAACTAGTACATAAAACTAGTACATATATCTAGTTACTAGGTCATACAACTAGTATATACAACTAGTACATACAATAGTAACTACAACTATTAAATATAACTAGTCCATTCAAACTTTTTACTTGTACATACAAGCAGTACATATAACTACATACAACTAGTTCGAACAATTAGTTCATAAAACTAGTAAATACAGATTGTTACTAGAACATACAGCTAGTAAATACAAATAGTACATGCATCTTTATACTTACTAGTACATACAACTAATATATATAACTACATACAACAAGTACATACAATTAGTACATTCAACTACTAAATACAGATTGTTAATAGTATACACACCTAAAACATACCACTAGTACATACAACTAGTGACTATAACTAGTAAATATAACTATATAGTACATACAAAAATTACAGACAACTAGTACATACAAGTAGTACATGTAACTACACACAACTAATTGAAACAACTAGTACATAAAACTAGTACATACAAATAGTACATACAGCTAGTGCATAAAACTAGTAAATACAACTAGTACATACAAATAGGACATATAACTAGTACATATAACAATTACACACAACTAGTCCATTCTACTAGTACATATATATAACTACATACAACTAGTTCCTAGTACTAGTACCTACAACTAGTTAATCCTGATTGTTACAAGAACTTACACCTAGTAAATACAACGAATACATGCAACTCTTTACTTACTAGTACATACAACTAATACATACACTTAGTACATACAACGAGTAAATACAACTAGTAGTAACAAAAATTACACACAACTAGTATATACAACTAGTACATATAACTACATACAACTGGTACATACAATTAGTACATTCAACTAGTAAATTCAGATTGTTACTAGAACATACACCTAGTACATGCAACTTTATACTTACTAGTACATACAACTAATGCATACACTTAGTATATATAACGAGTAAATACAACTAGTAGTTACAAAAATTACACACAATTAGTACATACAACTAGTACATATAACTACATACAACAAATACATACAATTAGTACATACAACTAGTACATATAACTTGTGGTTACAACAATTACACACAACTAGCACGTACAAATGGTACTTATACCTACATACAACTAGTACATACAATTAGCACATTCAACTAGTAAATTCAGATTGTTACTAGTATATACACCTAGTACATACATCTAGTACATACAACTAGTAACTATAACTAGTAAATATATCTAATACATACAAAAATTACAGACAACTAGTACATACAAGTAGTACATATAACTACATACAACTAGTTCAAACAACTAGTACATAAAACTAGTACATACAACTAGTACATAGAGCTAGGACATAAAACTAGTAAATACAACTAGTACATACAACTAGGACATATAACTAGTACATATAACAATTACACTCAACTAGTCCATTCTGCTAGTACATATAACTACATACAACTAGTTCATAGTACTAGTACATACAACTAGTTAATACTGATTGTTACAAGAACATACACCTAGTAAATACAACAAGTACATGCAACTATATACTTACTAGTACACACAACTAATACATACACTTAGTACATACAACGAGTAAATACAACTAGTAGTTACCACAATTACAGACAACTAGTACATACAACTAGTACATAGAACTACATACAACTAGTACATACAATGAGTACATCAAACTAGTACATATAACTAGTACATACAATACCATACAACTAGGACATACAACTAGTACATACAACTATTACTTATAACTAGTACATGCAACTACTTCCTAGTACATACAACTAGTACATACAACTAGTACCTGCAATTAAAAAATACATCTAGATACTAGTACATACAACTAGTACAAACAACTAGTATATAAAACTAGTAACTACAACTAGAAAATATAACTAGTACATACAAACATTACACACAACTAGTACATACAATTAATACTACAACTAAGTCATAGAACTAGTACATATAACCAGTATATATAACTAGTACATACATATAGTACATACAAATAGTACATACAAGAAGAACATACAACCAGTTACTATTACATAGAACTAGTACATAAAAATAGTAACTACAACTAGTAAGTATAATTAGTAGATACAAAAATTACATACAAGTAATATTTACAACTAGTTCATACAACTAGCAATTACAACTAGTTACTAGTACCTGCTACTAGTACATACAACTAGTACATACAACTAGTACACACAACAATTACATTGCCAGTACATTCACCTAGTACATACAACTAGTACATGCAACTAGTACACACAACTAGTACATATTGCTAGTACATTCACCTAGTACATGCAATAGTACATATAACTAGTACATGCAACTATTTACTAGTTACAATTAGTACAAACAGCTAGGACATATAACAAGTCCATACAACAATTACTTAGAACTAGAACATACAACTAGTACATACAATTAGTACATATATCTAGTTACCATTACCTTCAACTAGTACATAAAACTACTAACTACAACTAGTAAATTTAACTAATATAAAAAATTACAGACAACTAGTACATACAAGTAGTATCTATAACTACAAACAACTAGTACATACAGCTACTACATACAAATAGTAACTATTACTAGTACATACATCTAGTATATAAAACTAGTACATAAAAGTAATACATAGAACTAGTACATACAACTAGTACATACAACTAGTACATAGAATTAGCACATACAGCCAGTACATACAACTAGTACATATAACTAGTAGATACAATAATTATATACACACAACTAGTACCTACAACTAGAACATACAACTTATGACTAGTACATACCACTAGTACATATAATTAGTACATACAACTAGTACATATAACCAGTACCTACATCAATTACACACAAATAGTACATACAACTAGTACATAAAACTGCATGAAACTAGTACTTACAATTAGTAAATACAGATTGTTACTAGTACATTCACCTAGTACATACAGCAAGTACATACAATTAGTACATATACCTAGTATATGCAACTATTAAATACAGATTGTTACTAGTACATACAATTAGTACACACGACTAGTACACACAGCTAGTACATACAACTAGAACATATCTCGAGCACATACAACTACTAACTAGATCATAGATACATCTAGCGCATGTGTAACATGTCTGCAAATTTCCAATTTTTGTAAATTGCCATATTAGCGCTTTCAGAGGTGTCACATCCCAGGCAGATGTGTCTCTAGCATGTGACCTGCGCGTGAAGCGGAGCACCAGCCACTGAAATGTCACGAGTCATCACTAGTCATTACCATGTTAAATTATCAATTGTGAAAACTTATGAGCAATTTATATAGTATAGTGGAGGAAGGCCAGCGACAAGGGAAGGCCAATAAAGGCCTACGTGACCGAAACGTTCTATTTTCTTTTGATTATACTTCGTTAATTGCTCATACATTTTCGCCATTGATAATTACATATATATTTGTAGACATGCAATATGCTTACCGTTTCCACTTACCTCTTACAACAACAAAAAACTCCGATCAAAGAAACTGTATCGCTACCGAGATGCCTTACTTGACATATAAACTTCGGAAGTCTAATGTTTGTACCAAATATTTGGGTGCATATGCAATGTCATAAGACGTCATTGTATGATGGCTAAGCTATACTACTAATTTTGGCTGACAATCACATGACAATACCATTACTCGAAGGAGAAGAGACAAATTGAAAACGAACCGATTATTAGACAGTGGAGAATTGTATATCTAACCATTTTTTGACATCAATCTCTTCAGTAAGTAACAGCCTAAACGTTGTATGTATACTCCTGGAATATTCCCTTGATTAACTGAGATATTAAGTACTAGAGGCGCCTGATAAAGGTACGAAAATAGGTTTTCAATTATAATTCAAAAACTAAAGGGAATTTAAAAGGAGTATACATACCATCCTTAGATATCATTATCCTTCATAGATTGGTGTCACCATTTATTCTATATTCGTATTTTCCACTATCTAATAAAACATTTTTGGGGATTTGGCACCTATCACTTACGGCCGCTTATGTTCTCCTTTAAGCCTGCAATCGTGACGCTCTTGTAGCCAAAATATTAAGACAGAATAGCGCTTCAATTCTATATAATTTGTTTAGTGATATGATGTTTCTAAAGTAAAATAGAATAATTTTAAAAAGAGTGTTAGTTAGCGACTTTTATCAAACATTTCCGGAAGTGTGGACATGTTCCACTAGCGAGTACATTCAGCTAGTACATACAACAAGTATATATAACTAGTACATATAAATAGTACATAAAACTAGTAACTACAACTAAAACATACGTCTAGATACTAGTACATACAAATAGTACAAACAACTAGTACATAAAACTAGTAACTACAACTAGTAAATATAACTAGTAGATACAAAATTACAAACAACTAGTAAATACAACAAGTACATATAACTATAACATGGAATTATTAAACACAGATTGTTACTAGTACATACAAATAGTACATACAACTAGTACATACAACTAGTACATACAGCTAGTACATACAACTAGTATATTCAACTAGTACATACAACTAGTACAAACAACTAGTACATGCAACTACTAAACACAGTTTGATACAAGAACATACAACTAATACAAAGAGCTAGTAAATACAGATTGTTACTAGTACTTACACCTACTACATACAACTAGTACAAACAACTAGTACATGCAACTAGTGAATACAGGTTGTTACTAGTACATACAATTAGTACATACAACTAGTACAAACAGCTAGTACATACAACTAGTACATATAACTAGTACATATAACTAGTACATACAACTAATACATAAAACTAGTACATAGAATTACTACATATATCTAGGTACTAGTACATACAACTAGTACATGCAGCTAGTACATACAACTAGTACATATAACTAGTACATACAACTACTTACTAGAACATATATACATCTAGTACATTCAACTAGAACCTACATCAAGTACATAAAACTAGTACTTAGAACTGGAACATACAACTATTACATACAACTAGGACATAGAACTAGGACATACAACTAGTATATACAACTAGTAACTACAACTAGTATATATAACTAGTATTTTCAAAACGTACACACAACTATTACAAACCAGTAGTAGATATAAGTACATACAACTAGTTCAAACAACTACTACCTACGACTAGTACATTCAATTAGTACATAAAATTAGAACAATCAACTGGTACATACAACTAGTCCATACAACTACTTACTAGTACATACAACTACTTATTAATACATATAATCAATACATACAACTAGTAGATATAACTAGTACATATAACTAAAACATGCAACTACTAAATACAGTTTTATACTAGAATATACCACTAGTACAAAGAGCTAATAAATACAGCTTGTTACTAGTACATACACCTACTACATACAACTAGTAAATACAACTAGTACATACAACTAGTACATGCAACTAGTGAATACAGATTGTTACTAGTATATACAATTAGAACATAAAACTAGTACATACAGCTAGTACATACAACTAGGACATATAACTAGTACATACAACAACTAACTAGAACATATATACAACTAGTAAATACAACTAGTAAATAAAACAAGTACATATAAATAGTACATACAACTGGTACACACAAGTAGAACATACAACAAGTACATAGAACTAGTACATAGAACTAGTACATATATCTTGTTCTAGTACATACAACTAGAACAAACAACTTGTACGTACAACTAGTAACTACAACTAGTAACTACAACTAGTAAATATAACTAGTACATACACAAATTTCACACAACTACTACATATATGTAGTACATATAACTCCATACAACTAGTTCAAACAACTAGTACATACAATTAGAACATACAACTAGTACATATAACTAGTACATACGACTACTAAATACAGATTGATACTAGAACATATAACTAGTACATAGAGTTAGTAAATACATATTGTTTCGGGTACTTAAACCTAGTACATACAACTAGTACATAAAACTAGTACATATATTTAGTTGCTAGTACATACAACTAGTACATACAGCTAGAACATACAACTAGTACATATAACTAGTACATACAACTAGTACATACAACTATTACATACAACTAGTACATAGAACCAGTACATAGAAGTAGTACATATATTTAGTTACTAGTGCATACAACCAGTACATACAACTAGTACATACAACTAGTAACTACAACTACTCACTAGTACATACAACTAGTACATACAACTACTTACTAGAACATACAACTATTACATGTAATTAGTACACACAACTAATACATATAACTAGTACATACAACAGTTACACACAACTAGTAAATACAACTAGTACATATAACTACATGCAACTAGTACATTCAATTAACCAAAACAGATTGTTACTAGTACATACAACTAGTACATATAACTAGAACATGCAACTACTAAATACAGATTGATACTAGAACATACAATTAGTACAAAGAGCTAGTAAATACATATTGTTACTAGTACACACACCTAGTTCATACAACCGGTACATACAATTATTACATATAACTAGTACATGCAACTACTTACTTGTACATACAACTAGTACAAACAATTAGTACATCCAACTTTTACATATAACTAGTTCACCCAACAATTAGACACAACTAGTACATCCAACTCTTGTATATAATAACATACAACTATTACACACAACTAATAAATACAGTTTGTTACTAGTACATACATTTACTACATACAATTACTACATACAACTAGCACATGTAACTAGTACATGCAATTAGTGAATACAACTAGTACATGCAGCTAGTACTTACAACTAGTACATATAACTAGTACATACAACTACTAACTAGAACCTATAAACAACTAGTACATTCAACAAGGACATAAAACTATTACATATACCTAGTACATACAACTAGTATAAACAACTAGTACATAGAACTAGTACATAGAACTAGTACATTTATCTAGTTCCTAGTACATACAACTAGTACATACAACTAGTAACTACAAATAGTAAATACAACTCGTACATACAGCTAGTACATAAAACTATCACATAGAACTAGTACAAACAACTAATACATACAACTATTTACCAGTACATACAACTAGTATATAGAACTAGTACATATAACTACATACAACTAGTACATACATCTAGTACATATAACTACATACAACTAGTTCATAGGACTAGTACACACAACTAGTTAATACTGATAGTTACTAGAACATACACCTAGTAAATACAACAAGTACAAAAAACTAGTACAAATAACTAATAAATGCAACTACTAATTACAGATTGATATTAGAACATACAACTAGTACAAAGAGGTATTAAATACAGAATGTTACTAGTACTTACACCTAGTACATACAGCTAGAACATACAACCAGTACATATAACTAGTACATGCAACTATTTAATAGTACATACAACTAGTACATACAAATAGTACATACAACGTTTACATATAACTAGTTCATACAACAATTAGACATAATTAGTACATACAACTAGTATATATAACTACATACAGCTAGCACATACAACTAGTACAAACAACTAGTAAACACAGATTGTTACCAGACTATACACCTAGTACATACAACTAATACATGCAACTACTTCGTAAATACAGATTGTTACTAGTACATACATTTAGTACATGCGACTAATACATACAGCTAGTACATACAACTAGTACATATAACTAGTACATACAACTACTAACTAGAACATATATACATCTAGTACATTCAACCAGTACATACAACAAGTACAAATAACTAGTACATAAAACTAGTACATACAACTAGCACATACAACTAGTATATACAACTAGTGATTACAACTAGTATATATAACTAGTAAATACAAAAATTACACACAACTAGTACACACAACCAGTACATACAACTAGTACATACAACTACTTACTAGTACATACAACTAGTAAATACAATTAGTACATACAACTAGTATATACAACTAGTACATAGAACTAGTACATATATCTAGTTACTAGTAAATACAACTAGTACATACAGCTAGTACACACAACTAGTAGATATAACTAGTACATACAACTACTAACTAGAACATATATACATCTAGTACATTCAACTAGAACAAACAAGTACATATAACTAGTACATACAACTAGTACATACAATTATTACATACAACTAGTACATAGAACTATAGTACATAGAAGTAGTACATATATCTAGTTACTAGTGCATACAACCAGTACATACAACTAGTACACACAACTAGTAACTACAACTAGTAACTACAACTAGTAAATATAACTAGTACATACAAAAATTACACACAACTATTACAAACCAGTCGTACATATAACCACATACAACTAGTTCAAACAACTACTGCTTACGACTAGTACATATAACTAGTACATACAACTACTCACTAGTACATACAACTAGTACATACAACTACTTACTAGAATATACAACTATTAATATAATTAGTACACACAACCAATACATATAACTAGTACATACAACAATTACACACAACTAATACATATTACTAGTACATACAACAATTACACACAACTAGTACATATTACTACATACAATTAGTTCATAGGACTAGTACATACAACTAGTTAATACTGATTGTTACTAGAACATACACCTAGTAAATTCAACAAGTACAAAAAACTAATACAAATAACTAGTACATGCAACTACTTACTAGTACATTCAACTAGTACATACAATTATTACATACAACTAGTATAGATAACTAGTTCATACAACAATTACACACTACTAGTACATACAACTAGTACAAATAATTACATTCGACTAGTACATACAATTAGTAAATACAGATTGTTACTATTACATACATCTTGTACATACAACTAGTTCAAACAACTAGAACAAATAACTAGTACATGCAACTGCTGAATACAGATTGATACTAGAATATACAACTAGTACAAGGAGCTAGTAAATAAATATTGTTACGAGTACTTACACCTAGAACATACAGCTAGTACATACAATTAGTACATATAACTACTACATGCAACTACTTAATAGTACATACAACTAGTACATACAATTAGTACATACAACTAGGACATATAACTAGTGCATGCACAAATTTCACACAACTAATACAAACATGTAGTAAATATAACTACAGACAACCAGTTCTAATAACTAGTACATAAAACTACTACATGCAACTAGTACATACATCTAGTTACGAGAATATACAACTAGTAGATACAACTATTACATACATTTAGTAACTACAATTAGTAAATATAACTAGTATATACATACAAACATTATACACAACTTTTACATACGAGTAGTCCATATAACTGCATACAACTAGTTCAAACAACTACTACTTACAACTAGTATATACAACTACTACATACAGCTAGTACATAAATCTAGTACATAGAACTAGTACATAAAACTAGCACATGCAACAACTTACTAGGTCATACTATTAGTAAATACAATTAGTACTTACAACTAGTAAATATACCTTGTTCATACAACTATTACACACAACTAGTACATACAACTCGTACATATAACTACATACACTAGTCCATACAATTAGTAAATACAGATTGTTACTAGTACATTCACCTAGTGCATACAACTCGTACATATAACTACATGCAACTAGTCTATACAATTAGTAAATACAGATTGTTACAAGTACATACACCTAGTACATACAACTAGTACATAGAACTAGTACTTTCAACTAGTACCTGCAACTACTTAAGAGTATTTACAACTAGTGCATACAATTAGGACATACAATTGTACATATAACTAGTACATAGAAGAATTACGCACAACTAGTACATACAACTATTACATTCAACTAGTCCATACAACAAGTACATACAACTAGTACATACAAGTAATACATACAACTAGTTACTACTACATAAAACTAGTACATACAACTAGTACATACAACTAGTAACTACAACCAGTAAATAAAATAGTTCATACAACAATTACACACAATTAGTATATACAATTAGTACATACAACCAGTATATACAACAAGTATCTAGTACATAAAACTAGTACATTCAACTGGTACATACATCTTTTTACGAGTGCATACAACAGGTAGATACAACTAGTAAATACAATTAGTAACTACAACTAGTAAATATAACTAGTACATACAAAGATTACACAAAACTTGTACATATGAGTAGTACATATAACTACATACAACTAGTTCAAACAGCTACTACTTACGACTAGTAGATACAGCTAGTACATAGAGGTGGTACATAAAATTAGTACATAGAACTAGTACATATAATGAGTACATATAACAATTACACACAACGGGTTCATACAACTAGTACATATAACTACATACAACTAATACATACAACTACTCAATACAGATTGTTACTAGTACATGCAACTAGTGCATACAACTAGTACACATAACTAGTACATGCAACTACTAAATACACATTGTTACTAGTACTTACACCTAGTACATACAACTAGTACATGCAACTAGTAGATATAACTAGTACATGCAATTACTGACTAGCACATAGAACCTGTAAATACAATTAGTACAAAGAACTAGTACTTATAACTAGTACATGCAGCAATTACACACAACTAGTACACACTGCTGTGGCAGTTGTAGCTCAGTGGCAGAGCAACTGGTGGTCATAACCAGCTGCCCTGGGTTCGATTCCCAGCTATTGCTTCTTTCGTGTTTTTCCCTCTTTATGATGTTTGATTGATTATTACTTGTGGTGTGATTATCACATCGATTTTTCATAGATTTACCCAGCTCTCTTGTGGTTGATGGTGGCCAGCGACCCATGGGTTAGATGGTCCCTCGCACTGGAAATGGGCTGGGCTTTGATTATCAGCTTCTATGGATGAAGAGAATCACCACTGATTAAGAATGTACACCAATTATTACTTGTAGTTAGCTTAAGAGGGAGAGCATGGGGGGCATTGCTGTGGCAGTTGTAGCTCAGTGGCAGAGCAACTGGTGGTCATAACCAGCTGTCCTTGGTTCGATTCCCAGCAATTGTTTCTTTTGTGTTTTTCCCTCCTTATGATGTTTGATTTATAATTACTTGTGGTTTGATTATCACATCAATTATTCATACAACTAGTACATATAACTACATACAACTAGAACATACAACTAGTAAATACAGATTGTTACTAGGACGTACAACTAGTACATACATCTAGTACATACAGTTAGTACCATCATCTACAACATATAACTAGTACATACAACTGCTAACTAGAACATATATACAACTAGGACATACAACTAGTGCATTCAGCAAGTACATATAACTAGTACATAAAACTAGTACATACAACAAGTACATACAACTGGTACATAAAACTAGTACATACAATTAGTAACTACAACTAGTAAATATTAATAGTACATACAAAAATTACACAAAACTAGTACATACCCGTAGTACATATAACTACATACAACTAGTTCAAACAACTACTACTTACGACTAGTATATAAAACTAGTAAATACAGCTATTTCATAAATCTAGTGCATAGAACTAGTACATAGAACTAGTACATACAGCTATTACATACAACCAGTAACTAAGAGAAGAATAAAAATTTTCTACAAAAATAGTGAAGATGTAAGGATGGCACAAAATGCATAGAAACAAGAAAAGGATGTTACACAGTGAAGAAGTAGCTATATATGCATAAATCATGCAACACCTTAGCTTGTAGGATTCATGCATAGCTAATGCTTCATGCTTCAATGCTAATGCGTTTTCTTCTTCTTCATTTTCTTCGCCAGCTGTAACTAAAAAACGAAATAAGTCTTTGGACTACTTCTTGATCGAAATTACTCTAATATTTCCGAGCTGTATTCTTTTGTAGAAGCGAGAGCGATAACGCTATTATTGAGTATGACAGTTTTCATGGTTCAAGAGTCAAGACCTCAATAAATTCGCCATTTTAATGATGTCATAATCAGTTGAAGACCAAAGTGGTTTAAATTACAACGATTTCCTCACTTATGCTCCATAAAAAGTACAGAAACTAGAGAACAATAAACATTTTCTAAAAAATAGTAATGATGTAGGGATGGCACAAAAAGCATAGAAAGAAGGAAGGGATGTTACACAGTTAAGCATTAGCTATGCATGAATACTACAAACAAGGGTGTTGTATGATTCGTGCATATATAGCTAATGCTTCACTGTGTTGTTACTAGTATATAAACCTAGTACATACAACTAGTACATACAACTAGTACATATTACTAGTACATACAGCTACTAAGTAGAACATATATACAACTGGTACATACAGCTAGTACATACAACAAGTACAAATAACAAATACATACAACTAGTTCATAAAACTAGTACATTCAATTAGTACATAGAACTATTATATACAACTAGTACATATATCTAGGTACTAGTACATACACTTAGTATCTACAACTAGTAAATATAACATGTACATACACAACTTTAACAAAACTAGTACATAAATGTATTATATATAACTACATACAACTAGTTCAAACAACAAGTACATACAACTAGTAAATACAACTAGTACATACAACTAGTACATAAAACTAGTACATAAAACTAGTACATACAACTAGTACATACAACTAGTTCCTAGTACACACAACAAGTAAATACAACTAGTACATATAACAATTACACACAACTAGTACATTCAACTAGTACATATAACTACATAAAACTAGGATATACAACTAGTACATACAATTAGTAAATAGCGATTGTTAGTAGAACATACGCCTAGTAAATACAACGAGTACATGCAACTATATACTTACTAGTACCTACAACTAATACATACTCTTAGTCCATACACCTATTACATATAGCTATTAGTTACAACAATTACACAAATAGTACGTACAACTATATAATGCATATAACTAGTCCATATAATTGGTACATATAACTAGTACACACAACAATTACACACAACTAGTACATACAACAAGTACATACAAAAAATACACACAACTAATACATACAACTAGTCCATATAACTATATGCAACTAGTACATACAACTAGTAAATCCAGATTGTTACTACTACATACAAAAAGTACATACAACTAGAACATATAACTAGTAGTTACAACAATTACACACAACTTGTACTTACAACGAGTACATATAACTACATACAACTAGTCCATACAACTATTACATACAACTAGTCCATACAACTATTACATACAACTAGTGAAAACCGATTCTTAGTATTGCATACACCTAGGACATACAACTAGTGCATACAGCGAGTACATATAACTAGTACATGCAAATACTCACTAGTACACACTGTCAGTACATACAATTAGTGCATACAATTAGTAAATACGGCTAGTAAATAAAGCTAGTACATATAACTAATACATACAACTAATAACTAGAACATATATACAACTAGTACATACAACTAGTTTATACAGCACGTTTATATAACTAGTACATACAACTAGTATATACACCTTGTACACACAACTAGTACATAGAAGTAGTACATACAACCAGTAGATATATCTAGCTACTAGTACATACAACTAGTACATACAACTATTACATTCAACTAGTACATAGGACTAGTATATACAACTGGTACATATAACTAGTATATACAGCTAGTATATACAACTAGTACATATAGCAAGTACATACATCAATTTAACACGACTAGTACAAAAAACTAACACATAGAACTAGTACATACAATTATTACATACAACTAGTACATACAACAATTACACAACTAGTGCATACAACTAGTCAATTTAACTACAAAACATTAGTACATACAACTATATTGTACATATGACTAGTACATAAAACAAGTACATATAACTAGTACATACAACTACTAACTAGAACATATATACAACTAGTATATAAATACAACTAGTACATACAACAAGTACATATAACTAGTACATTCAACTAGTACATTCACCTAGTACATACAACTAGTAAATAGAACTAGTACGTACAAAAGCCTTAACAGAGTACCTTGTTACTTCTTGCCTTAGTTTACTAAGGCAAGGAGTATCTGGCTTGGACAACCCTCAGTCAGTTACGTCTTCCCTTCTTCGGGTTTTTAGCCAGAAGCCTCGGCTTTGCCTCCTTCCGGCAGCAGCAGACAGGTGCACGTCGGGCCAAAGTTGACCGTCATAATAGGAGGGAGTACCTCCATACACCAATCCACCACTGCTTTCCAGAGGTCGACATGCAAGGACTGGGACAGGACTACTTATCGTCCAGGCCCCAATCCCTCAACAGATAGATGTCGCCTCAATATCCTCACAGCCGAACAGAGAACAGTTCTCTGCATCGCTCTCAATTACTTCTACTGCACTTTTTGACAGCTTAGGAATTCCCCTAAGGTCTTCCAGGAGCGTCTCCACTGTCCCCAAAGCACCAATTATCATCGGGACTACCTTAATTCGGTAGCCCCTAAATTGTTTCCTCATATCAGTCGCCAGCTTCTGGTACTTTTGGAACTTCTCTTGCCATCTTCCATTAATGTTGCTGTCAGTAGGAACTGACATTTCAATAATGTAGATGAACTTACATAGCCGATCCTCAACCACTAAGGCTGGCCTTCTTTCTGTCATCACTTTATCTGTTGGGATGCTAGGATCCCACAAGATTTTGACAGACCTATTCTCATAGACTGGTTTTGCTTCTAGTTTGTACCAGGGCTCTTCCTGCTTGAATCCATATTCTTTCAACAATCTCCACAACACTATCAGTATTGCCCGGTCATGTCTCTCTTTGTAGAGAGAAAATCACTTGGGCTCACACATGTTTAGTATGTGTCTGACTGTTTCCATAGCCTTGCCACATTCTCCGCACATTAGGAGGCTAGAATTCCTCAGAATCCTATTTCTGTACCACCCAGTGTGCAGCACATCACCTTGGGCTCCGAGAATCAGAGCCCCAGTTTGAGGTCTTAGTCTCCCCTCAGAAAGCCACACATAAGACTCCCTATGTGACTTGTCTAAGGTATGAGCCCTGGTGAGACTTTTCGGCTAGGTTACTTTTTAATCTTTCAGTCTGAGCCTCCCGGAGCTCACATGCCACTCTCCTCCATTCTCTTACACTATTTTGTGAGGGATCTGTCTTTAGCCACATTTCCGGTTCTAGTTCTAGTCCGTTGCTTCCAAGTATCAATCTGGCTTCTTTCAAGACAGTCCTCCTCTGCTTTGAGCACTCCAGCCAATTTTGGTGTTTAACCACAACAGCTGTGAGTGGATCATTGGCAGTATGGAGGTATCTTGCCAGATTCACAACAGCCCTGTTGTGATCCAAAGGAAAACTACAGAGCCTCTACCACCTTGAGAGCGAGGCAAGTTCACTCTCTCAATGGCAGAGTTATAGTGATGACACTGGTACTTTCTCATGATCTTTCTCACCATTCGGTCCAGTTTTGGAAGCTCACCTTGTGTCCACCGCAAAACTGGGTTAGAGTTATCTCAATAGAGAGGCACACAACATGTTAGAGGCTTCTGCAGCATTCTTGCCATTGAGGTGAGAGCCCCACACTTTGTGGAGTCTCCTCCTCAATTCATTGATCAAGCAAGCTTTGGCTTTGCTGTCATCTACCTCAAACAGTTGTTCTAGCCCTAGGTACTTCTAAGTAGTACCTTTTTCAAGGCTCCTTATGGATTCTTCACTGCGTTCAGGGTTGTCTGGGCCAGCCAGAACTTTCCCTTTTCGCATGTGAGCTGTTCCACACTTTCTCACTCCAAACCTCATGCCAATGGCATTTGAGGTTTTCTCCACACATTCCATGGCTTTCCTGAGTGTATCAGGCCCTCCAGCATATATCTTAAGGTCATCCATGTACAACAAGTGTGACATGGTGTTCCTTTCCCCATTATGCCAGAGGGTATATCCCTTGGTTCTGTTAAGAACTTGGGATATGGGAGCTATGGCCAGACAAAAGAGGAGTGGCGATAAGGAGCCTCCTTGGAAGAGTCCCCTGTTATATTTAACAGGGGTGCTCCTAACCACCTTCTCCGCAGTCCTCAACTCAAGCTCAGTAGCCCAGTATTTGGAGAAGAGCTCTATAGACCTCCGGATCCAACCTGGGCACTTGATGGTTTTTAGCACCTTCATCACCCACTTGTGAGGGACTCTGTCATATGCCTTCTCATAATCGATCCATGCCACACTAAGTGGCTTACCCATAATTTTGGCATCTATACCGATTGATTGATCCAGCAATAGACAGTCCACACAGCCCCACCTCCCTTTCCTCATGGCTCAACGAGCCATAGGCAAAAGATCATTAGTGTAGGTGTAAGTGAGTAATTCCAACGCAATGAATGCCTTACAGCCTTGTACATTGTGTTGAGACACGCAATAGGTCGGTAGTTGGCCGCACTTTTCAGGTCACCTTTTTGGGGATGAGTAGAGTGCAACCCCTTGTAAGCCAGTCTGGGACTGACAGATCTCCGCTCACCACCCTCCGTAGTACATCTACCAAGGCAGACTGTGCAGAGGGGAGTGCTTTCCATCAAAAAGTGTGGATGCCATCCAGCCCAGGGGCTGACCCGCTTTTTGCCTTTTTCAAGGCTTTCCTCAGTTTGGTCTCATCAATGCTATCGGGACCTTCAGAGGAGGTTCCATCCACCCTCTTTTTGGTTTCCTTTAGCCATTCTTTCACCCCTGGGTCGTCTTTGTTGACCTTACCAACAGTACCTACAATCTTTGTCCAAAAGTCTCTTACTACCTCAATTGAGGGAGCTTCATTGGAGGTTGGAACATTACCATTCATCCGGAACTTTTTTTGGGTATACCAAAGGTGGTTTTGTTTCTGGAATTTCCTGCATTCAGCCTATCTTCACTCTTGTAGGGTCCAGACCCTGAGTTTCCTCAGTGTCTGTTCCTGGGCTCTGATCAGCACATTCAGGTTTAATTAATGGAACTCCTTCCTAAGCTTTCTTCGGAATACTTTCTAGCGTTTGGTCATAGGATTATTACTCTGTTGAAGCGCTCTTTCCACATCTAACCAGGCAAGCAGTCTTCTAAACCTAAGCCTTTGGCCTTCCTGTCACTTTTGTGACCTCCCTGTCTCTTACTACTCTTTTCATTGTCTGATTTCCTTCCCTGGTTGCATGGCTGCGATTCATTGGTTGTTTTTCCCCTCACAGCCATAGCAACAGTGTAGACCAGGCAGTTAAGGTGCCAGGCCGATCTAGGGCCTTCCTGCCACGCTTTCTCCACCCAATCATTGGCCTCCTGAAGCAGTGCCGCATCAATATGGTTGAACCGCACCGCCCCACAGGGTTTTCTATCAGCAAAATCTCCAGGTTTCTTTCGGAGACAGGCATCTTTTGCTTTACCTAAAAGTTGCATCAGATGATCATTGCCACTTGTCCTGGGACTGGGATGATCATGTGTGGGAGTTTCAACAGGGCTTGTAAACAGCTCACCATTTTGTCCAGTCCCAGCCTGAACTTGGTGAGGCTCTTCCTGTCCCTGGGCTCTCACACCCTCCTCCACAGTCTCAGTGGGGTGGCTACACTACGAGAGTCAGGTTCCTCAAGGTTTAGTCTCGAGAGACCTTGACCTCTTCGGATTCTACTAACTCTCGTAGTTAGTGCTACCTTTGTGGTTTGGCATTTTAACATTCCAAGCCTGGTATAACCGCTCGGCATACCCCTTTTCCATGGGCTTACTTTGTCGGTAGAGCTCCATGAGGATATTATCCCTCTGAAGGTTCCAGATCACCCCTTGGATCCTTCTCCTTCTAGAGGCACCTTGCGGTGCATCATTAACCAAATCTAAATCATGGCTACCAGTTACTTGCAGTACTCCGTCTCCCACCAAGTTCCTTTTGGCTTGGAAGGCAAGGGTTTGACCTGTCTGAGGCAAATGTGGGTATTTGCTCAGCCATTCCCGCTCTAAAAGCTTCTGATAGCCACCTCTTTTGAGTTCAGATCGCTCATAGCAATCAATTAGTGCCCTAACCATTTCCTCAGTCCAGAGGGCTGGTTGGCCCGTCATGGGGACCGAAGAAAGGCTATTCCATTCAGGTACATCTACCTGTGAGGCACCAGTGGAATCACCTATTCTGGTTGACCCAGGGGTTTCTTCACCACTGGTGCACCTAGGCCACAGCCTGTCTTGAAAATTATCATTCTCGTGACGCAACGTAACCCAGTGAAACTGTCAGATGGGGGGTTAGCCCATGCTGACAGGGAGGCTGATTTAGCCACAGGATGCCACATGAAGGGCTAAGCACCCTGCTCCATCGGGGGATTGAACTGGACAATACCCATCCTCTTGTCAGCTCGGAACCGCAGCTTCCAATTCCCACGACCCTCCAATTCCCACGACTAACTAACGACAAACAAGTACGTACAACCAGTAAATATATCTAGTTACTTGTACATACAACTTCTACATACAACTAGTACATACAACTAGTATATACACCTCGTACACACAACTAGTACATAGAAGTAGTACATACAACCAGTAGATATATCTAGCTACTAGTACATACAATTAGTACATACAACTATTACATTCAACTAGTACATAGAGCTAGTATATACAACTGGTACATACAACGAGTATATACAGCTAGTACATATAACAAGTACATACATCAATTTAACACGACTAGCACAAAAACTAACACATAGAACTAGTATATACAATTATTACATACAACTAGTACATACAACAATTACACAAAACTAGTGCATACAACTAGTCAATTTAACTACATAAAATTAGTACATACAACTAGTACATATGCCTACTACATAAAACAAGTATATACATATAACTAGTACATACAGCTACTAACTAGAACATATATACAACTAGTAAATACAACTAGTACATACAGTTAATACATAAAACTAGTACAAACAAGTATTTTGAGTTTAAAAACTCGTAGGGCTGCCGCACCCCGAATTAACCCGAACTACTTGGCTGCATCGTTGGGATTTAATATATTTATTCGTAATACTAACGATTGGGGACCTTTAAGTGTCCGGAACTTTATAAATAACGATGAAAAAACTTCGTTAACTAAAGCTTCCTGGACGCCGCCATTGGCAAAAACGATGTATTGACGTATAAATTAAGTGTTACAGTAGTTACGTATTAACTCGTATTATAAATATATCGACGTATAAAATAAGTGTTAAAATAGTTGCGTATCAACTTGTATTATATATATATCTTTCCGTAACATGAAGCCATACAACATAATCGGCAAATGAAAACAATATAAGGGGCTGCCTCTGACTAATACAAACAACTAGTACATACAACTACTTACTAGTACCTACAACTAGTAAAAACAACTACTACATATAACTAGAACATATAACAATTACACACAACTAGTACATACAACTAGTACATATAACTATTCACATACAACTAGTACATACAACAATTACACACAACTAGTACATACAGCCAGTACCTACAACTAGTACATATAATTAGTACATACAACAATTACGCACAACTAGTACATACAACTAGTACATACAACTACTTACTAATACCTACAACTAGTAAAAACAACTACTACATATAATTAGTATATACAACAATTACACACAACTAGTACATACAGCCAGTACCTACAACTAGTACATATAATTAGTACATACAACAATTACGCACAACTAGTACATACAACTAGTACATACAACTACTTACTAATACCTACAACTAGTAAAAACAACTACTACATATAATTAGTATATACAACACTTACGCACAACTGGTACATACAACTAGTACAAATAACTAAATACAACTAGCACATTCAACTAGTACATACACCAAGTGTGTACAACTAGTACATACAACAGTTACACACACCTAGTACATACAGCTAGTTCATATAACTAGTACATACAACAATTACGCACAATTTGTACATTCAACAAGTACATATAACTAAATGCAACTAGTACATACAACTAGTACATGCAATTAGTAAATAAAGACTGTTACTAGTACAAACATTTAGTACATTCAACTAGTACATACAACGAGTACATGCAACTACTTACTAGTACATACAACTAGTACACACAATTAGTACTTACAACTGGTACATATAACTAGTACATACAACTAGTTTCTACTACATAAAACTAGTACATACATCTGGGAACTACAATTAGTAAATATAACTAGTACATACAACAATTACACACAATTAGTACATACAATTAGTACATATTACTAGTTCATACAACTAGTATATACAACTAATGTCTGGTACATACAACTAGTACATACAATTAGTACTTACAACTAGTACAATCAGCTAGTACATAAATCTACTTATTTGTACATAAAACTTGTACATACACCTAGTACATGCAACTACTTACTAGTACATACAACTAGTATATACAATTAGTGCAAAAAACTAGTACATATAACCAGTACATGCAACTACTGACTAGTACACTCAACCAGTACATACAATTTGTGCATTCAACTAGTACATATAACTAGAACATACAACAATTACACACGCCTAGTCCATAAAATTAGTACATACAACTAGTACATACAACTAGTACATATAACTAGTACATACAACTAGTACATACAACTAGTACATACAATTAGTGCCTACAACTAGTACATATAACTAGTACATACAGCTAGTGCATACAACTAGTTACTAGTATATACAACTAGTACCTACAAGTAGCACATATAACCAGCAAGAACATGCAAGAAGTTAACAGTATATACAACTAGTACCTACAATTAGTACATACAACTAGTACCTACAAATAGTACATACAACTAGTACATATAACTAGACAATACAAAAAATACACAACTAGTATATACAACTAGTACAAAGAAGTTGTACATACAACTACTTACTATTACATACAACTATTACAACAACTAGTAACTGCTACTAGTATATATAACTAGTACATACAACTAGTATGCACATCTAGTCACTAGGTCATTCAACTAGTACATAAAACTAAAACTAGAAAATATATACAGCTAGTACATAGCACTAGTACATTCAACATGTACATACAACTAGTACATACAACTAGTACATGCAACTAGTACATACAACTAGTACAAACATCTAGTTACTGGTGCATACAACTGGTAAATAAAACTAGTACATGTAACTATTACATACAATAACTAACTAGAACATATATATAACTAGTACTTGCAACTAGTACATACAACAAGTACATAAACCTAGTACATTCAACCAGTCCATACAACTAGTACTCACAGGTAGTACACACAACTAGTGCATATAATAGTACATACTACAATTACACAAAACTAGTACATCCACCTAGTACATATAACTAGTACATACAACTAGTAATTTTTAATTTTTAATTTATTAAATGATTTAGAAAAAACTGAATTACAGCAAGTATTATAAACAATAATGAAATGATGACATGGTAAATAACTTGAAATACGTTTGTCAATAGTACAGATTGTTTTATATGTGTCTGTTTTTAACTTGCATCCAGATCATGGTCTTTGAATATAACTGTGCCTGCTTGTCTGTCAGGAAGGATGCTAATCTCTTGTATGTGACTGTTGCTGCTGTGCCCATCCCACCCCTGGCAGAGAAGACTAGTAGGGTGAATGAGCCATGTTCCACTTCGAGGATCCTCCTTTCATAGCAGCGCCTCTTCTCTCTTTCATGTCTCCTGTATACTGACTCCATGGTGGACTTAAAGGTATTTGGTGCGTAAGGGTTGAAGACCCTTATGTCAAAAATTGCACCCTGGTGCTTGTCCCCCCAGAAGCCCTGTGCACGCACGTCCAGTCTCGCCCCATCCTCGGTGTTCGCAGTTCTGTGCTGGAATTGTTCTCATAAAAGTGTTTGGAGATCCGGTTCCCCAGCAACATTGTGGCAGACCTCTGCAAGGAGGTTAGCAGTGATGTCTCTCACGTCGTTATGCCTGAGTGAAGGAAATCCACCATGTGCACAGCTCAAAGCATGCTCCACCATTAAATGCTTCCCACAGACACAATTACCTGGTGGGTCAGTTTCCATCCATAGCGTAGGCTAAGTGCATCCTGGAATGTACCTTTGTGTAGGTTGAACCCATGTTCAGTTAGGGGTAGCACTCCTAGCCAGCTAGATGCACCCTTCTCACGGCCACAATCCATAGACTTCTGCAGATCAGTGGAAAGGTTCTTGCGCAGTAAGGCGGCCTCAGCATTCTGTTTTCGGCATTGCTGAGCCTTGACTTTTTTGTCCTTGGTTTGCTCAATCTCTACCCTTGAAGGATAGGTTTGGTGTTGTTGAAGAATGTGCGCCGTCAGTGATCCTGTTATCTGTTGCTAACTGTCAAACATGAAGTTTGCGGACTTGGTGGGGTTGGGAATACCAAGGCTACCCAGTCTATTGGGAAGTGCTAACAGGTCGCTCTCTTGTTCCGTGAAGGCACTTCTGCCTGTGAGAGCTGGTAAGCATTTGTAGCGAATGGCATTCTCAAGAGGCTGAATGAGGTCACTGATGTTGGGGATCGTTCTCGACAAGTGCGTCCACTTACTGGAGAGGCCATGTGTCATAGCAGCGTATGCTGCATGCGGCTGGCTTCTGGTAATAACTGCCAACCGCTCCACTTCTCTTACCCACTCCTGAACCTTGCCCGTCACATATGTCTCCACAAAGGTCTGAGACCCCAGTGCAGCCCCTAGACGTCTCTGCCCTTCTCTGGTAATCTGCACATCAGTACCTTGAAACAGTTCAGCAGCCCGGGCTGTATGTTCCTCCTTGACAAAGAGCCATGACTTTGAGGCATTCGCATGATAACCGAAGTCTGGTCAAATCTCCTCCTTTATCCCACCAATGTTTAAGCTGATGGAGTTGGCCACTGGCAGAGGCATCATCAGCGAACCAGACTTGCTTTGCCTGACTCAACTTGTCCAGTTTGTGGATGAGAGTATAGTGGCAATGACATACATTGCTATTGCCAGGGGATCACCCTGAGTCATACCCTCTCTGGAGTAAATAATTTCTCCGTCAACAAACAGCTGGGCATCAGCACGGTATATATTCACTTTTGCAAGGGCAATTGATGGGCAAAGACGCAAGATGTTCTGAAGGGCAACTTGTCTGTTCAGGGAGTTGAAGGCATTCATTGCATCTACCAGCAGTACTGCCTCGATGTTGGCATCTTGGACTTTTGGGCCTGCAGCAGCCAACACTGCTTTGCTGATAATCCTTCTGACCACTTCACCCATCCCTACTGGTCTAATCCCAGGACATTTGTCTAGGGCCACTTGTCTACAGGCAGTGAAGGCATCCAGGCCGGTGGGATCCACAAATTGCTGGCAGATGTGACGTACTACCATAGCCATTGCTTCATGCAGGTCCGCCGACTCCTTTCTAATTGATGACAGAAGGCGCCTCCCACCAGCAGCATCCATTCCTGATGGCCCTGCAGCCCCGTTTATTCTTAGGGCAATATGATGTATTAGAGGGCCATTGATCTGTTCATATAGGATAGGATGGGGAGTCTTGGTGGAATATTCTTCATTTATAACTACAGACATCTTGAGGGTTTGTGCTTCCGGATGCTTTTCCATCAATACCTCCCAAACAGTCCTACTTTCACCAGCACCACCTGGGACACAACTGTCGAGGCTCAGTCTCCCTCCTCTGCTGTGATCGCTCAGAAGTTGAATGGCCGCTCGAACATTGCCCATGAACATGAGATTGGCAAAGGAACGTGCTACCTGGGCGTTGAAACTTTCTCTGGAGAGGGAGTTGGTTCTGGAAGAAGGGCATCAATATCTCCCTGTTTCCACGATGTCAGCCTGCGCTATAGGCCTATAGGATGCTCCTTTGTTTTGGCAGATCTATGTGGCTTCTGAAGTAGTAAGGCAGTCATTGTCATCACACACTTAAGGGCAATTTGTTCCAGCGGAGAATTCTGGGTATAGGCATGGTATAGGTGACCAATTTCTGAAACGAAAGCTTTACCCACCTTAATTGAGGGAACCTTAAATGGTTTCCACACCAATGGACAGTCTCTGTGTAGGTATGATTTATCACTTCTGTTAATGTGGCTCCATCTACCTCACCCCATTTGAAGTTTGGCTCCTGGACTGCTGTAAATGATGGCAGGACGTTCGATGAGTCCTGGATATCCTCAATATATTCAAGGTTCTGGCCATCCAGGGTTGCTCCTGGGGTATCCTGGGTATCTGGGACGGCCAATATACTGACAGGAACAGAGTCGGTTAGGTTGTGTTCTTCTGGAACAGCCATGCTGTCTGATCCATCACCATTTGATCCTTGATGGTCGTCAATGTTGCAGCAACGTCCTCTTCTTATTGGGAGGCAATCAGAGCAGCGGTTCCTTGATTGAGCGCAGGAACAATTTAGACATCTGCTGTTACCGTTGCACCGGCAGCAGATTGGCATTCTTCTCAAAATCTCAGTGCGATTCTCAATCAATCACTCAATCAAAACACGAGGTGTCACCATTTTTTCTTTTTTCACATATTATACATACTACAAGTATATATTACAAGTACATAAAACTATTACATACAATTGGAACATACAACTAGCACTTTACCAGTACACAAAATTACTACATACAATTAGAACATGCAACTACTACTTCCATTTGAGTAAATACAACTAGAACCTCTACTAGTAATGAGTACTTACAACTAGTACATACAACTATATTGTACATTTAAATAGTAAATTCAATTTGTACACACTTGAAAAACAAAAGCCTTAACGGAAAACCTTGTTACTTCTTGCCTTAGTGTACTAAGGCAAGGAGTATCTGGCTTGGACAACCCTCAGTCAGTTATGTTTTCCTTTCTTTGGGTTTTTAGCCAGAAGCCTCGGCTTTTCCTCCTTCCGACAGCAGCAGACGGGTGCACGTCGGGCCAAAGTTGACCGTCATAATAGGAGGGAGTACCTCCATACACCAATCCACCACTGCTTTCCAGAGGTCGACATGCAAGGACTGGGACAGGACTACTTATCGTCCAGGCCCCAATCCTTCAACAGATAGATGTCGCCTCAATATCCTCACAGCCGAACAGAGAACAGTTCTCTGCATCGCTCTCATCACTTCTACTGCACTTTTTGACAGCTTTGGAATTCCCCTAAGGTCTTCCAGGAGCGTCTCCACTGTCCCCAAAGCACCAATTATCATCGGGACTACCTTAATTCGGTAGCCCCTAAATTGTTTCCTCATATCAGCTGCCAGCTTCTGGTACTTTTGGAACTTCTCTTGCCATCTTCCATTAATATTACTGTCAGTAGGAACTGACATCTCAATAATGAATATGGACTTACATAGCCGATCCTCAACCACTAAGTCTGGCCTTCTTTCTGGCATTTCATCATCTGTAGGGATACTAGGATCCCACAAGATTTTGACAGACCTATTCTCATAGACTGGTTTTGCTTCTAGTTTGTACCAGGGCTCTTCCTGCTTGAATCCATATTCTTTCAACAGTCTCCACAACACTATCAGTATTGCCCGGTCATGTCTCTCTTTGTAGAGAGAAAATCCCTTGGGCTCACACATGTTTAGTATGTGTTTGACCGTTTCCATAGCCTTGCCACATTCTCTGCACATTAGGAGGCTAGAATTCTTCAGAATCCTATTTTGGTACCACCTAGTGTGCAGCACATCATCTTGGGCTGCGAGAATCAGAGCCTCAGTTTGAGGTCTGAGTCTCCCCTCAGAAAGCCACACATAAGACTCCCTATTTGTGACTTGTCTGTGGTATGAGCCCTGGTGAGACTTTTCGGCTAGGTTACTTTTTAACCTTTCAGTCTGAGCCTCCCGGAGCTCACGTGCCACTCTCCTCCATTCTCTTACACTATTTTGTGAGGGATCTGTCTTCAGCCACATTTCCGGTTCTAGTTCTATTCCGTGGCTTCCCAGTATCAATCTGGCTTCTTTCAAGACAGTCCTCCTCTGCTTTGAGCACTCCAGCCACTTTTGGTGTTTAACCACAATAGCTGTGAGTGGATCATTGGCAGTATGGAGGTATCTTGCCAGATTCACAACAGCCCTGTCGTGATCCAAAGGAAAACTACAGAGCCCTCTACCACCTTGAGAGCGAGGCAAGTTCACTCTCTCAATGGCAGAGTTATAGTGATGACACTGGTACTTTCTCATGATCTTTCTCACCATTCGGTCCAGCTTTGGAAGCTCACTTTGAGTCCACTTCAAAACTGGGTAAGAGTATCTCAATAGAGAGGCACACAACATGTTCGAGGCTTCTGCAGCATTCTTACCATTGAGGTGAGAGCCCCACACTTTGTGGAGTCTCCTCCTCAATTCGTTGATCAAGCAAGCTTTGACCTTGCTGTCATCTACCTCAAACAGTTGTTCTAGCCCTAGGTACTTCTAAGTAGTGCCTTTTTCAAGGCTCCTTATGGATTCTTCACTGCGTTCAGGGTTGTCTGGGCCAGCCAGAACTTTCCCCTTTTGCATGTGAGCTGTTCCACACTTTCTCACTCCAAATCTCATGCCAATGGCATTTGAGGTTTTCTCCACACATTCCATGGCTTCCCTGAGTTTATCAGGCCCTCCAGCATATATCTTAAGGTCATCCATGTACAACAAGTGTGACATGGTGTTCCTTTCCCCATCATGCCAGAGGGTATATCCCTTGGTTCTGTTAAGAACTTGGGATATGGGAGCTATGGCCAGACAAAAGAGGAGTGGGGATAAGGAGTCTCCTTGGAAGAGTCCCCTGTTATATTTAACAGGGGTGCTCCTAACCACCTTCCCCGCAGTCCTCAACTCAAGCACAGTAGCCCAGTGTTTGGGGAAGAGCTCTATAGACCTCCTGATCCAACCTGGGCACTTGATGGTTTTTAGCACCTTCATCACCCACTTGTGAGGGACTCTGTCATATGCCTTCTCATAATCGATCCATGCCACACTAAGTGGCTTACCCATAATTTTGGCATCTAGACCGATTGATTGATCCAGCAGTAGACAATCCACACAGCCCCACCTCCCTTTCCTCATGGCCCTTTGGGCCATAGGCAAAAGATCATTAGTGTAGGTGTAAGTGAGTAGTTCTGACGCAATGTATGCTGTGACAGCCTTGTACATTGTGTTGAGACACGCAATAGGTCGGTAGTTGGCCGCACTTTTCGGGTCACCCTTTTTGGGGATGAGTAGAGTGCGACCCCTTGTAAGCCAGTCTGGGACTGACAGATCTCCGCTCACCACCCTCCATAGTACATCTGCCAAGGCAGACTGTGCAGAGGGGAGTGCTTTCCACCAAAAAGTGTGGATGCCATCCGGCCCAGGGGCAGACCAGCTTTTTGCCTTTTTCAAGGCCTTCCTCAGTTTGGTCTCATCAATGCTATCGGGACCTTCAGAGGAGGTTCTACCGACCCTCTTTTTGGTTTCCTTTAGCCATTCTTTCACCCCTGGGTCGTCTTTGTTGACCTTACCAACAGTACCTACAATCTTTGTCCAAAAGTCCCTTACTACCTCAATTGAGGGGGCTTCATTGGAGGTTGGAACATTGCCATTCATCCGGAACTTCCTTTGGGTATTCCAAAGGTGGTTTTGTTCCTGGAATTTCCTGCGTTCAGCCGATCTTCGCTCTTGTAGGGTCCAGACCCTGAGTTTCCCCAGTGTCTGTTCCCGAGCTCTGATCAGCACCTTCAGGTTTAATGAATGGAACTCCCTCCTAAGCTTTCTTCGGAGTACTTTCTGGCGTTTGGTCATAGGATTATTATTCTGTTGACGCACTATTTCCACATCCAACCAGGCAGGCAGTCTTCTAAACCTAAGGCCTTTGGCCTTCCTGTCACTTATGTGACCTTCCTGTCTCTTACTTCCCTTCTGATTGTCCGATTTCCTTCCCTGGTTGCATGGCTGTGATTCGTTGGTTGTTTTTCCCCTCACAGCCATAGCAACAGAGTAGACCAGGCAGTTCAGGTGCCAGGCCGACCTAGGGCCTTCCTGCTACTCTTTCTCCACCCAATCATTGGCCTCCTGGAGCAGTGCCGTATCAACATGGTTGAACCGCACCCCCCCACAGGGTTTTCTACTAGAGAAATCTCCAGGTTTCTTTCGGAGACAGGCATCTTTTGCTTTGCCTAAAAGTTGCATCAGATGATCATTGCCACTTGTCCTGGGACTGGGATGATCATGTGCAGGAGTTTCAACAGGGACTGCAGGCAGCTCACCATTTTGTTCAGTCCCAGCCTGAACTTGGTGAAGCTCCCCCTGTCCCTGGGCCCCCACACCTTCCTCCACAGTCCCAGTTAGGGTGGCTACACCACAAGAGTTAGGATCCACAAGGTTTAGTCTCGAGAGACCTTGACCTCTTCGGATTCTACTAAGTCTTGTAGTTAGTGCTACCTTTGTGGTTTTATGGTCTGGCATTGCAGCATTCCAAGCCTGGTACAACCGCTCGGCATACCCCTTTTCCATGGGCTTACTTTCTCGGTAGAGCTCCATGAGGATATTATCCCTCTGAAGGTTCCAGATCACCCCTTGGATCCTTCTCCTTCTAGAGGCACCTTGCGGTGCATCATTAACCAAATCTAAATCTCGGCTACCCGTTACTTGCAGTACTCCGTCTCCTACCAAGCTCCTTTTGGCTTGGAAGGCAAGGGTTCGACCAGTCTGAGGCAAATGTGGGTATTTGCTCAGCCATTCCTGCTCTAAACGCTTTTGATAGCCACCTCTTTTGGGTTCAGATCCCTCAAAGCAATCAATTAGTCCCCTAACCATTTCCTCGGTCCATAGGGCTGGTTGGCCCGTCACAGGGACCGAAGAAGGGTTATTCCATTCAGGTACATCTACCTGTGAGGCACCAGTGGAATTACCTATTCTGGTTGACCCAGGGTTTTCTTCACCACTGGTGCACCTAGGCCACAGCCTGTCTTGAAAATTGTCATTCTCATGGCGCAACGTAACCCAGTGAAACTGCCAGACGGGGGTTAGCCCATACTGGCAGGGAGGCTGATTTAGCCACAGGATGCCACATGAAGGGCTAAGCACCCTGCTCCGTCGGGGGGTTGAACTGGACAATACCCATCCTCTTGTCAGCTCGGAACCACAGCCTCCAATTCCCACGACACACAACTAGTAAATACAACTAGTATATACGACTAATACATACAACTAGTACATCCAATTAGTACATACAACTAGTACTTACAACTAGTACATACAACTAGAACTACAACTAGTGCATAGAACTAGTACATATAACGAGCACATATAACTAGTACATACAATAATTATATTTAAACAGTGCATACACATATAACTAGTTCATATAAATTGTACATAAACTAGAACTACTACTAGTACAAACAACTAGTACATACAATTAGTACTCCAACTTGGACATAAAACAAGTACATATAATTAGTACAAATAACAAGTACATACACCTAGACTACATACAACTAGAAACCAGTACAAACAACTACTACATACAACTAGTAACTGGTACATACTACTAGTACATACAACTAGTACATTAAACTAGTACATATAACTAGCATATACAAGTATTACATATAACTACGTACCACTAATACATAAAACTAGTACATACAACTAGTAAATACAGATGGTTACTAGTACATACACCTAGTACATACAACTAGTACATACAACTAATACATACAATTAGTACACAAAACTTGTCTATACAACTAATACATATAGCTAGTACATACAACTAGTACATATAACTAATACATCAACTACTTACTAGTATGTACAACTAGTACATACAACAAGTACATACATCAAGTTACTGGTACATACACTTAGTACATAAAAGTAGTACTTACAATTAGTAACTAAAACTAGTAAATAAAACTGGTACGTACAACAATTTCACATAATTAGTACATATACCTACATACAACTAGTACATACAACTAATTCATACAACTAGTACCTACAACTAGAACATATAACTAGTACATTCAACTAGTTACTAGTACATACCACTAGAACATGCAACTAGAACATAGAACTAGTACATAGAACTAGTACATAGAACAAGTATATACAACGGGAAAGTACGACTAGTACATACAACTAGTACGTACATCTAGTTACTAGTACATGCAACTATTACATGCAACTAGTACATACAACTAATAACTACAACTACTAAATATAATAAGTACATACAACCATTGCACACATCTAGTACATACAATTAGAACATATATCTACATACAACTAGTACATACAACTAGTGCATACAATTAGTACATAAAGATTACTAGTACATTCAACTAGTCCCTACAACTTTTACATACAATTAGTAACTACAACTAGTGAATATAACTAGTATATACAACTAGTAAATATAACTACATACAACTAGTACATACAACAAGTATATACAGGGTGTAAATACAGATTGTTACTAGAACATTCAACTAGTACATAAAACTACTACATACAAATAGCACATATAACTACTACATACAACTAGGTACAAGTACATACAACTAGTAAACCCAACTAGTATATATATACAACTAGTACATTCAATTAGGACGTACCACTAGTTCTATAACTAGTACAAAGAACTAGTACATACAACAATTACATACAAATGGTTACTACTACAATCCTCAACAATGTACAACTACCATATAGAATGAGTTACTAGTACATACAACTTGTCCATAAAAATAGTAAATAAAACTAGTGACTGGTACATTCAAATACTACATTGAACTAATACATACAACTAGTTACTAGTACATTCAACTAATACATACAACTAGTACATATAACTAGAATCTACTACTAGTACATACAACTAGTACATACAACTACGACATACAGATAGTTACTAATAAAAACAACTAATATACACAATTGGTACAACTAGTAACTACAACTATGACAAATAACTAGTACATACAACAATTACACACAATTGGTACATACAATTAGTATATACAATTAGTATCTATTACATAAAACTTGTACATATAACTAGTACATACATCTAGTTACTAGTACATGTAACTAGTACATACAAGTAGTACAAACAAGTAATAACTACAACTAGTAGAAATAAATAGTGCATACAACAAATAAACACAACTAGTATATACAAGTGGTACATACAACTAGTACATACAACTAATCACTACAACTGGTAAATACAACTAGTGCATACAACTAGTACATATAACTAGTACATTCAACTAGTTACTAGTACGTACATGCAACGAGAACATATAACTAGTACATAGAACTAGTACATAGAACAAGAATATACAACTAGAACAAACAACTAGTACATACAACTAGTACATTCAACTAGTACATACAACTAATAACTGAAACTAGTAAATATAATAACTACATACTACCATTAGAAACATCTAGTACATACAAGTAGTACATATATCTGCATACATCTAGTACATACAACTAGTACATACAAATAATACATACAGATAGTAACTAGTAGATACAACTAGTACATACAACTAGTATATCTAACTAGTACATACAACTAGTTACTAGCACACACAACTAGTACATAGAACTAGTCCCTACAACTAGTATATAAAACTAGTAACTACAACTAGTCAATATTACTAGTATATACACCTAGTACATATAACTCCGTAGAACTAGTACATACAACTAGTATATATAAGTAGTAAATTCAGATTGTTACTAGTACATTCAACTAGTACATAAAACTGCTATATACAAATAGTACATATAAATACTACATACAACTAGTTACTAGTTCATACAACTAGAACAAACAACTTGCCCATACAACTAGTACTTAAAAGTAGTATATACAACTAGTTACAAGTACTTTTACATAAAACTATTATAAACAACTAGTATATACAACTTGTACATATAACTATATACAACTAGTACATACAGTTAGTACATACAACGAATGCATATACAGTGGAACCTGAGTAAGAGGTCACCTTATTAAAGTGGTCACCTCCCTTTTCCGGTCGCCAACGTATACTCCCGAAAAATCCGCTATATTGAAGTATACATCAAGACCTTGTTAATGCGGTCACCTGCATAATGCGTAAAGTGGTCACCTTTCCGTGGCCCCGAAGGGATTTCTCTACTCTGTAATGTGGCCATACAGATTTGAAAGTAAGTAAATGACAACAATTTATCGATAAAATATTCTAAAGAGTCTCCTTCATTCCTTCAGTGACTCTTGCAGCTTTCTTATAAAGTTCTGATTTAACGAAATTTCGGTTGAAACGAAAAGTTTTGAAAAAACGGTATAAAACAACATAAAACCTTCGGTTTTAGGAGCGAATCTTGGAAAAATTCGTTTATACCGAATTAAGCTTTCCTGGTCTGGTGTTTTGATCCTGGACGTGTTAAGTTTTTGTGAATGAAGTGTATACGCATAGCGGGTACGAACATTATAATGAATTCGATGTTATTTTGACGGTCAAGTAATAACTAATACCTTAACACCTTAAGTATACAGTATTTTTCGTTCTAGCCGCTGAAGTTGATTTTAAGATGCTTGCCCAAAAACGTATCTTTGTATAACAATCATGTGTTTTGTCAATGAATATTAATGAGAACCTTGTTAATACAGCCACCTGTGTATTACAGCCAGCAAGTTTGTCTCTCTAGGGTGACCGCATTAGGCCGGCTCCACTGTAACTAGTACATACAACTACTACACACAACTAGTACTTACAACTAAGTATTATAAGTATTACATAGAACTAGTTCATATAACCAGTACATATAACTTGCACATACACCTAGTGCGTAAAGCTAGTACATAAAAGTAGTTAATACAGATTGTTATTAGTAGTACATAGAACTAGTACATATAACCAGTTCTTATAACTTGCATATACCACTAGTACATACAACTAGAACATACAACTAGTACTTACAACTAAGTATTATAAGTATTACATAGAACTAGTTCATATAACCAGTACATATAACTTGCACATACACCTAGTGCGTAAAGCTAGTACATAAAAGTAGTTAATACAGATTGTTATTAGTAGTACATAGAACTAGTACATATAACCAGTTCTTATAACTTGCATATACCACTAGTACATACAACTAGAACATACAACTAGTTACTAGTACATACAACTAATACACACAACTTGTAAAATAACTAGTACATACAACCATTAAACACAACTAGTACATACAGGTAGTACATATATCTAATTACAATTAATACACACAACTAGTGCATACATTTAGTACATACAGTTAGTTAATAGTACATACAACTAGTACATAGAACTAGTACATACAACTAGTACATGCAAATAGTACATCTAACTAGTACATATAACTAGTACAAAAGGTAGTAACTACAACTAGTAAATATAACTTGCATATACTACTAGTACATATAACTACCTATAACAAGTAAATACAATTAGTACCTTCAGGTAGTAATTACAGATTGTAACTAGTACATACAACTAGTTCATACACCTAGTACATACAACTAGTACATATAAATAGTACATTCAACTAGTTACTAGTACATACAACTAGTACATGCAACTAGAAGCTACAACTAGTACATAGAATAAGTGCATAGAAATAGTATGTACAACTAGTCAATACAAGTAGTACGCACAACTAGTACATACATATAGTTACTAGTACATTCAACTAGTATATCTAAATGGTACATACCACTAGAACATACAACTACTATATCAAACTAGTGCACACAACTAGTTACTAGTACATACAACTAGTATATCTAACTGGTATATACAACTAGTAAATACAAGTAGTACATACAACTAGTACATACTTCTAGTTACTGGTCCATGCAACTAATACATACAACTAAGAGATACAACTAGTATATCTAACTGGTACATACAACTAGTACATACAACTATTCCATTCAACTACTGCACATAACTAGTACATACAGCTAGTTCAATAAGTAGTACATGGAACTAGCACATATTACCAGTACATATAAGTTACACATACAACTTGTACATTCAAATAGTACATACAAGTAGTAAATAAAGATTGTTACTAGTAGTAGATAAAAATTGTATATCTAACCAGTACATATAACTAGATACTAGTACATACAACGAGCACATAAGACTAGTTCTTATAACTAGTATATAGAGCTTGTACATAAAACTAGTACATAGAACTAGAACATACTAGTAGTACATGCAAATACTCACTAGTACATACAACTATAACATACAACTAGTACCTACAACTAGTACATAAAACAAGTACATGCAAAAATTACACACAACTAGTACATAAAATTAGTAACCACAACTATATAGTAAATATAACTAGTACATACAAAAATAACACACACCTGGTACATACCAATAGTACATGAAACTACATACAACTACAACTTATGACTAGTACATACAATTAGTACATACAGCTAGTACATCAAATTAGTACATAGAATTAGCACATACAACTAGTACATACAATTAGTAAACACAGCTTATTACTGGTACATACACTTAGTATATACAATTAGTACATACAACTAGTACTTATAACTAGTACATGCAACTATTAAATAGAGATTGATACTAGTACACACAATTAGTGCTTACAACAAGTACAGACAGCTAGTAAATACAGATTGTTACTTGTACATACAAGTAGTACATACAACTAGTACATACAGCTAGTACATCCAACTAGCATATATAACTAGTACATAAAACTACTAATTAGAACACATATACAACTAGTAAATACAATTAGTACATAAAACAAGTACATATAGCAATTATATACAACTAGTACATACAACTAGTACATATATGTATTTACTTGTACATACAAATAGTACTTACAACTAAAACATACCACTATTAACAACGGCTAGAAAATATAACTAATATATACACAAATTTCACACAACTAGTACATACATGTAGTACATATAACTCCATACAACTAGTTCAAACAACTAGTACATACAACTAGTACACACAGCTAGCATATACAACTAGTAACTATTTGGTACAAACAACTAGTTAATACAACTAGTACATATAACTAGAACATACAACAAATACTCACAAATAGTACATACAAATAGTACATACAACTCGTACATACAACTGGTAAATACAGATTGTTACTACTACTTACTAGTACATAAAACAAGTCCATACAATTAGTACATACAACTAATCCATTCAGCTAGTACATACAATTACTATATATAACTAGTACATACAACTACTAAATACAATTAGTATATACAATTAGTTCATACATCTAGTACATACAACTAGTACATTAACTAGTGCATACAACTACTTAATAGAACACAAATACAACAAGTACATACAACTAGTACAAATATTCAACTTGTTCATGCAACAAGTACATACATCTAGTTTCTAGTACCAACAACTAGTAAATACAACTAGTACATAAAACTTTTAACTGTAACTAGTAAATATAACTATTACATACATAAAATCCACTTAACTAGTACATACATGTAGAAGGTACAACTACATACAACTAGTTCAAACAACTAGTACATACAACTAGTACATATAACTAGTACATACAGCTAGTACTTACAACTAGTACATATAACTATATAGCAGATAAAACAATTATACACAACTAGTATTCAAATAGTCCATAGAGCTAGTACTTGCAAATAGTAAATTAAGATTGTTACAGTTCATACACCTAGTATATACAACTAGTACACACAACTAGTACATATAATTAGTACATGCAACTAATTACTAGTACATGCAACTACTACATACTATGAGTAAATACAACTAGTTCATACATCTAGTACATACAACTAGTACATACAAAATTACACACAATTTGTACATATGAGTTGTACATATAACTACATACAACTAGTTGAAACAACTACTACTTACGACTAGAACATACAACTAGTACATACAGCTACTTCATAAATTTAGTACATAGAACTAGTACATAAAACTAGTACATGCAACTACTTACTAGTACATACAACTAGTATATACAATTAGTACATACAACTAGTACATATAACTAGTACATACAACAATTACACACAACTAGGACATACACCTAGTACATATGACTAGATACAACCAGTACATATAATTAGTAAATACAGGTTGTTACAAGGACATACACCTAGTACATACAACTAGTACATACAACTAGTTCATAAAACTAGTACTTGCAACTACTAAAACAGATTGATACTATCACACACAATTAGTACATACAACTAATACAAAGAGCTAGTAAATACAGATTGTTACTAGTACTTACACTTAGTAAATATAACTAGTACCTGCAACTACTTACTAGTACATACAACTGGTACATACAATTAGTACATACAACTATTATACATAACTAGTTCATACAACATTTACACAAAACTTGTAAATAAAACTAGTATATGTAACTTCATACAACTAGTACATACAACTAGTAAATACAGATTGTTACAAGTACTTACACTAAGTAAATATAACTAGAACCTGCAACTACTTACTAGCACATACACCTAGTACATGCAACTAGTACATACAACTAGTATATATAACTAGTGCAAGCAACTAGTAAATACAGCTTGTAACTAATACATACAACTAGTTACTTCTACATAGAACTAGTTACTTCTACATACAACTAGTACATACAACTAGTACATATAACTAGTATATGCAACTACTTACTAGTACATACAACTAGTATATGCAATAAGTATATAGAACTAGTACTTATAACTAGAAAAAACAGCAATTACACTCAACTAGTAGATACAAATATTACATATAACTACATACAACTAGTACATACAACTAAAAATACAGATTGTTACTAATACATACACCTAGTACATACAACTAGTACATACAACTAGTACCTATAACTAGTACATGCAACTACAACTAGTAAATACAGATTGTTACTAGTACATACAATTAGTACACACAACTAGTACATACAGCTAATACTATCATCTAGTACCTATAACTAGTACATGCAACTACAACTAGTAAATACAGATTGTTACTAGTACATATAATTAGTACACACAACTAGTACATACAGCTAATACTATCATCTAGTACATATAACTAGTACATACAACTACCAACTAGAACATATATACAACTAGTCCATACAACTAGTACATACAACAAGTACATATAACTAGTATATAAAACGGGTACACACAATTAGTTCATACAACTAGTTCATACAACTAGTACATGCAACTGGTACAAAAAACTACCACATATATCTAGTTACTAGTACATACAACTATTTACTATATACAACTAGTATATACAACTAGTGCATACACAAATTTTACACAACTACATACATGTGGTACATATAACTACATACAACCAGTTCAAACAACTAGTACATACAACTAGTACATACAACTAGTACATACATCTAGTTACTAGTACATACAACTAGTACATACAACTAAGTACATCAAATTAGTAACTAAAACTAGTAAATATAAATAGTACATACAAACATTACACACCACTTGTACATATATACAGGTAGTACATATGACTACATTCAACTGGTTCAAACAACTACTACTTACGAATAGTCCTTACAACTAGTAAATACAGCTATTACATAAAATTAGTATATTGAACTAGTACATAGAAGTAGTACATGCAACAACTTTCTAGTACATACAACTAGTACATACAATTAGCACATACAACTAATACATACATTAGTAAATACAGATTTTTACTAGTACATACACTTAGTACATCTAACTAGTACATACAATTAGTAAATACAGATTATCACTAGTACAAACAACTAGTACATATAACTAGTACATGTAACTACTTACTAGAACAGACAACTAGTACATACAATTAGTAACTACAACTAGTAAATATAAATAGTACATACAAAAATTACACACAACTAGTACATACCAGTAGTACATATGACTACATTCAACTAGTTCAAACAACTACTACTTACGACTAGTACATACAACTAGTAAATACAGCTATTACATAAACTTTGTACATAGAACTAGTACATACAATTAGCACATACAACTAGTACATATAACTAGTGCACATAACAATTACACACACCCAGTACATACAACTAATACATATAACTACATACAACTAGTACATACAATTAGGAAAAACAGATTGTTACTAGTACATACAACTAGTAACTATAACTAGTACATGTAACTACTAAATACAGATTGATACTAGTACATACAATTAGTACATACAATCAGTACATACAATTAGTACATACTACTATTATATATATCTAGGTCATACAACAATTACACACAACTAGTACATACAATTAGTAAATACAGATTGTTACTTGTACATAAACCTTATAAATACAACTAGTATATACAACTAGTACATACACAAATTTCACACAACAAGTACATACAAGTAGTACATATAACTACATTCAACCAGTTCAAACAACTAGTATATACAACTAGTACATACATCGAGTTACTAGTACATACAACTAGTACATACATATAGTTACTAGTACATACAACTAGTACATACAACTAGTACATACAATTAGTAACTACAACTAGTTAATATAAATAATACATACAAAAATTACACACAACTAGTACATAGCAGTGGTACATATGACTACATTCAACTAGTTCAAACAACCACTGTAAGTAGTACATACAACTAGTAAATACAGCTATTACATAAAATTAGTACATAGAGCTAGTACATACAACTAGTACATGTAACTACTTACTAGAACATATAAACTAGTACATACAATTAGTACATAAAACTCGTACATATAACTAGTGCATTCAACTATTAAATACACCTTGATACTAGTACATACAATTAGTACATAGAGCTAGTACATACAATTAGTACATACTACTATTACATATAACTAGTTCATACAACAATTCCACACAACTAGTCCATACAACACGTAAATACAGAATGTTACTTGTACATAAACCTAGTAAATACAACTAGTACATACAACAAGTATATATAACTAGTACATGCAACTAGTAAATGGAGATTGTCACTAGTACATTCAATTAGTACATACAACTAGTACATGCAGCTAGTTCATACAACTGGTACATTTAACTAATACATACAACTACTAACTAGAACATATATACAACTAGTAAATACAATTAGTACATATAACTCCATACATCTAGTTCAAACAACTAGTACATACAACTAGTAAATACAACTATTACATACAACTAATCCATAAAACTAGTTTATAGAACTAGTACATACAGCTATAACATACAACCAGTTACTTTATAGTACATACAACTTGTACATACAACTAGTATATATAATTGTTACCTACAATTAATACACAAAACTAGTAAATACAACTAGTACATATAACTACATACAACTAGTACACACAACTAGTAAATACAGATTGTTACTAGAACATATACCTAGTACATACAACTAGTACATGCAACTACTTACTAGTACATACAACTAGTACATACAATTAGTATATACAACTACAACATATAACTAGTAGTTCCAACCATTTCAAACAACTAGTTCTTACAACTAGTACATATAACTACATACAACTAGTTAATACAACTAGTACATACAACTAGTGAATACAGATTGTTAGTATTACATACACCTAGGACAAAAAACTAGTACATACAACTAATACCTACAACCAGTACATGCAAATACTTATTAGTTACATACTGCCAGTGCATAAAATTAGTTCATATAACTAGTCCATACAGCTAGTACATACAAGTAGTACATATAACTAGTACATACAACTACTTACTAGAACATATACACACCTGGTACATACAACTAGTACATACAACTAGTACGTACAACTAATACCTACAACTAGTTATTAGTACGTACAACTAGGACATACAACTTGTACCTACAACTAGTACATATAACTAGTACATACAGCTAGTACATACAACTAGTACATATAACAAGTAGATACAACAATTACATACATGCAGTACATACAACTAGTCCATGTAATTACGTCCAAATAATCCATCAGATAGTACTTACAACTAGTAAATAGAAATAATTACTAATTCATACACCTAGTACATACAACTAGTACATACAACTAGAACATATAACTAGTACATGCAACTAATTACTAGTACATACAACTACTACAAAAAATTAGTAATTAAAATTATTACATACATATAGTACGTACAACTAGTACATATAACTAGAGCATACAAGAACTTACTAAAACACATATACAACACATATACAACAAGTACATACAACTAGTTCAAACAACTAGTACAAACAACTAGTACATACAACTAATACATTCAATTGGTACATAGAACAAGTACATATATCTAGTTACTAGTACATGAAACGAGTAAATACAGCTAGTGCTTAAAACTAGTAATGAATACTAGTACTGATAGTACTGATATAACTAGTATATATATACAAAAAATTCACACAACTAGTAAATACAAGTAGTATATATAACTACACACAACAAGTGCAAACAACTAGTACATACGACAAGTATATACTGATAGTTACTTGTAAATACAACTAGTACATACTAACTTCTACATACAACTAGTACATAAAACTAGTACAGAGAACTAGTACATACAACTAATACATACATCTAGATACTAGTACATACAACTAGTATATACAACTAGTACATACAAACTAGTAACTACAACTAGTAAATATATAAAGAACGTAGTACATATGTAACGGTTTAGCGCTTCCAGAATTCGTTCAATCGCCAAAACACTTTAATGAACAGCACCGAGTATTCTTAGTCACTCGTAATACAGAGCACGTATATCAATAATACACAAAAGCTATTGTTCTACCTATCAGTGTGACTATATGATTACAGTGTTAACACAGAATAGTTAATCATCATCTACGTCATCACATCACCCCCGCCTTTGAAGCAAGCTCGTCCCGAGCTGAGGGTCTTGGCTTGAATCGTCGGAGGTCATATCTGGAACCTGTAGCCTCCTCATCCTCATCCAAGCTTCCTTCAAATAGTCTGGTTATCCATCTTGGGGGTTGTGCCCTCCCTTGACGGTTTGGGCCATACCAGTAGAACCCAGTGGGGAAGGAGGGGCATGGCTTGACTCTAGTCAAATGAATATGCAAAGGTCCATCTTCAGGAAAGTAAACATTGGTCACGGTTACATCTGGGTCTTGCCTGGTTAAGACCCTGTAGGGCCCATACCAAGGCCTGGATAGCTTTCTATATCTGCCGGTCTCTTCATGCGGAAATTTCACCAACACTAAGTCTCCTTGCTTGAGGGATATGGGAGTTGATCTCCTATCGTAATACTTTTTATACTTAGCTTGGGACTTCTTGATCTGGGTGAGGGCCAATTCCCTCGCACTGGCTAAAGTTAGAATCAGTGTCTCCCGGAACTCAGACTGGTTCACTGGGTCACCTGAAAATGGGGGAAGGAAGGCAGCTTCTGTTGGGGTGCGGCAATCCATCCCAAACAAAAGAAAAGAGGGCTTTTCCCCAGTTGACTCGTGGGGACTGTTCCGGTAGGCCCACAATACCCCATGAAGGTATTTGTCCCACTGGACTCCAAACTCCGCAGCATTCTTCCTCAACATGGACTTGAGGGTGCGGTTAAAGCGTTCTACCATCCCATCGCATTGCGGATGATAGGCGGTGGTGTTAAGCTTCTTGATCCCCAGTAAAGTACAGATGTCAGTCATGAGATGTGACAACATATTGGCACCTCGATCAGAGAGGAGGGCTTCAGGAACACCAAAGAAGGGAATGACCTGTTCTACCAACAACTTGGCAATTCTCTCAGTCTTCTGGTCAGGTATCGGGAAAACAAGAGGAAACTTGCTCGGAAAATCCTGGAAAACAAGAACATATTGATTTCCCTTGGTGGTCTTAGGCAACTCCATGATATCCATACCAATGACTTGGAAAATACGATCAATGGGGATCGGTTTTAGGGCTGGACGCTGAATCCGACTAGCTCCCGTTACAACTGCACATTGGGGGCAGTTCCTGCAAAACTCTAAAGCATCGGTGTACATTCTCTCCCACCACCATCGGCGAGAGAGCGTGGAGAACAGACGTCTACCAGAGAAGTGGCCACCCATGCTACCCCCATGACACTCCTCCATAATTTGCCTCTGTAGATGCTTGGGGACAGCAACACGTCTGGGGACGGCAGCTTCAGTCTTAGTGGTATCTGGTTTGTCCAGAAAGTAGAGAGTGTCCTGAATAACTGCAAACAGGGGTGCTTGCAGGGCTACTTTTCTTGCTCTGGATTCATCTGAGGGAAGCGTGTCCTGGGTTAGAAATTGAATGATTTCCACCAGCTGGCTGTCTTTCCTCTGTTCTGTGGAGAAAGAGGTAAGGTCTGTAGGGACATCGGGTTCCAGGTTCAAGAGGGCCTGGATATCTTCCCAGTTGTCTGATACTTCGGCTAGTGACTCCTGGGTTGTGAGAGCAGCCACTTGGCAAGGTCCCAGTTGGTCCTCTGCTGGTTGAGCCAGGGGATTCCGGGAAAGGGCGTTAGCATTGACATTCTCCTTGCCTGACCGATGGATAATTTGAAGAGAGTTGACGCCATTACTGTAAACCTTGGTCCACCACCTAGCATGTTTCCCGCTCAGGTTTGGGGTCCCCAAGATGGCCTTTACTGCGGAATGGTCGGTATACACTGTCACTTTGTGACCATAAAGGTAGGCTCGAAAGTGGCTGAAGGCCCACACAACAGCAAGGGTTTCTAACTCAGTTATGCCATAATTCTTTTCTGGTTGTGACAGTGACCGGCTCGCATAAGCAATGGGGTGAATGCTCCCGTCTTCCTGTTGCTGTGAGAGAATGGCTCCTAACCCCAACACACAGGCATCGGTCTCCAGGATAAAATCCCTCGAGAAATCTGGGTAAGCTAGAACAGGTGCACTGGTAAGGTAAGACTTCAGTCTCTCAAAGGCTTGTTGGCAAGGACTAGTCCAGTTTAAGGGTGTATCCTTCCTCGTCAGTTGATGCAGTGGGTGAGCAATGGCAGCAAAACCTTGGATGAACCGTCTATAATAGGATGCTAACCCCAAAAATTGACGCAGTTCCTTGAGATTTGTTGGCACTGGGTAGCTGGAGATGGAGGATGTGTGCCTCTGGGTGGGCTTCAATCCCTCCGGGGTTACCATGAATCCTCTTAGCAAAATGGCATTTGGAGGGTTTCAGCTTGAGGCCAACTTCTTCCAGTCGGCTCATCAACAACCTTAGATGCTGTAGATGGTCCTCCCAGGTCCTTGAAAAGACAATGATATCATCAATATAGACATTGATGAAGTCAGGACCATCAGATGGATTCAGTTTCATCAACACCTGCTGCATCAGTCGCTGGAAGGCTGCTGGTGCATTGGTGAGCCCAAATGGCATCACCCGGAACTCGAATAGGCCTCGGTGCGTGATAAACGCAGTCTTATCCTGATAATCTGGATGAACCTGGATCTGCCAGTAGCCAGCCGCTTGGTCCAATGTGGAGAAGTACTTGGCCTGTCCAAGTTGATCCAGCAAGTCATCAATACGTGGCAAAGGGAAGGTGTCGGCTCTGGTAACTGCATTGAGGGCTCGATAGTCCACACAAAACCTGAGAGTGCCGTCCCGCTTCTTGACCAACACGATTGGGCTGGCCCAAGGGCTGTTCGATGGTTGGATCACTCCGGACTCCTCCATCTTCTTCAGCTGGTGGCTGACTTCTTCCCTGACAGCAAACGGGATCCTCCTTGCCTGTTGCTTGATCGGCTTAGACTCTCCTGTGTCAATTGTGAACTTCACCAAGTCAGTTTCTCCACGCTCTCCTTCTCCTATGGCAAACACATGATGGTAGTTCAGCAATACACGGATTAACACGGACCTGTCTACTTCCGCGATGGATATTGGGTTAGCTTCAAGGATCTCCTTCAGCTTCTGCTTCCTTCCATCAACTTTATCCAACGAGTCTTGGCTAACCTGCAGAACTGTGGGTGAAGAAGGCATCTTCAAGGGCACTATATCTATTGAGGAGGCTTCCCCAAGGTCTGTTCCTGCTGCTAACTGCTGGGACATGCTGGAAGGGTTTGTGACAGCCATGCAACAATGTCCAGTCTCATCAGGGTTTAGAAGGGCTGCTTCCACCTGGTAACCTGATTCTCTGGTCTCACTACCTTCTGGTTCAAACAGGATTGGGCCTCTCTGGGGTGTGTCAAGCTTGACCTGTACCAACCTAGCTTGCTTGGGTAGAATACGTACGGCATGCACTAACTGGACACGTACACTAGGTACCTTGGCTTGGGCTCTAGAGGAGGGCTGGCTGGATGGCTTCTTCCTTCCTCTCCAAACCTCGACACTCGGATGATAGGATATGATCCCCAGTTGGTGGCAGACACCTTCAGACAATAGCAGCTGGTCCTTGGCATCCATCTTCACATAGACCTTGGTGTTGATACTCTTGTCAGTGAAAGCTATCTCCAACTTCATGTAACCATCTAGCTTGAACGGCTTGCCATCGTAGGTGTAGGGAGTCTGGTCCGCTTTCAAGAAGTCTCTCTTGCGCAATTTGGCAACAGCGGCAACTCTCTTGAACAGCTCGCCTCCAAGTATTGTGATGTCGGCTCCACTGTCAATGATTCCATACAGGGGAACTCCTTGGACTACCACCTTGGCACACTTGGGTTGGCTACCCAGGCCTGGGACAGTGACAACCCGGACTGCCTCACTGCTGGAGTCTGATAGTAGATATGTCAAGGGATCCTCTGGGATCACCTCTGCTGTAGCCATCACCTGTGGTTCTGGGCGAGGGGCAGAGGAAAGGACTTGCTTCGTCCTGGCTCCTCTACCGTGGCCATCCACTTGGCCTGTACTTTCCGCTTGTCCACCACGGCAGTCTCGTGCCAGATGGCCAGTGCTCCCACAAGTGTAGCATCTCCTTCCTGGCGGGCGTCCTGAAGGGACCGGTCCTTGGTGACTGGTCTCCTTGCCTGGGCTCATTGGCACATTGGCTTTACCTGGTATCAAAGGTTCTGGTGGCTCACCCTGGGTAGGTCGTCGATACTGCTGTCTCCTGGCCAGTTCAGTTCGACGCTGTTCTTCACTCTTGGCTGCTAGGCAAAGCTGGGGGTAACCTATGGCTCCGGACACTGCTGGACTTCTCATCAAGCTGTCCTTCAGGCCTTCCTGCAGCTGTCCATAGAGCAGCATGTGCCTGGTTTCCATGGACATATGGTCCTTCCCATAGGCAACCTGGAATGTCTTCTCTAGGTGACGAATGAAGTCTGAGACAGCCTCTGCCTCCTTCTGGCGTACATGCCTGAAGTCTTGGGCAGCTAGTGTCCTATTGCCTGGGTCAAGCCTGTACTTCAGGGTCTCAATAGCCCCTGCAAAGTTCTGACGCTCCCCTCCTCCATGAGGTTCCACTCCTGCCTGGCCTTCCCTCTCAAGTAGCCTGCCAGCTGTAGGAGCATTTCATCATTAGTCCACCCATTCCAAGTTGCTGCCCTCTCCAGTGACGGCAACCAATCTTCGAAGGATAGGTCAGGACGATCTCCAGAAAAGGGATCTACAGGTGGAGCAGTCCCCCTTCTATAGCCTTGAGACTGAGATGTCTGTGTACCTGTTAAGGTACCCACTTGTGTTGGGCCAGGGGCTCCTTCTGGTAGAGAAATCTTTTCCTTCAGCAAGCAGATCTCCTCCTCCTTGTCCTCTACTGTGCTCAGCAGCAAGCAGTTCTTGGACCACAGCTGCTTGTACCGGTCTTTTTGCCGCTGGATTTCCCTGTCACGCTCGGCAACTGTTGCCTCTAGGGCCATCCTTTCCTCTGAAAGTCGTCTCAGTTCCTCTGGCAGCTGCTCCACGGTGCCTTCCGTCTCCGACCCGGCGAGTGATATCGCTTCGACGTCGTCTTGCGGCTCTTCGTCCTGAGTTGCGACGAATTCCGTCTCCAGAAATTGTCCTTCGTCGTCTTGCAACGCGATATGGATATCGTGGATCGTGACTTGAACGTTGCTAGGCACTTTCCCGTCGTCTTGCAACTTTCCGATTACGATCTGCAACGTGTCCTCTCGGGTACCGCTTGTCGGCAGTCCCAGTTTCTCGGCGAGTGCTCGTACCACTCGGGCGGTGACCTTACGAGAATTCAATGGGAAGGTTGTTACTAATTCTGGACTGTTTGATCTCGGCAGGACCTCCATTTGTAACGGTTTAGCGCTTCCAGAATTCGTTCAATCGCCAAAACACTTTAATGAACAGCACCGAGTATTCTTAGTCACTCGTAATACAGAGCACGTATATCAATAATACACAAAAGCTATTGTTCTACCTATCAGTGTGACTATATGATTACAGTGTTAACACAGAATAGTTAATCATCATCTACGTCATCACACATACAACGAGTACATATAACTAGTACAGACAAATAGTATATACAGATAGTACATACAAGTAGTACATAAAACTAGTTGCTACTACATAGAACTAATACATATAACTAGTTACTAGTACATACAACTAGTACATACAACAAGTACATACAACTTTTACATATAACTAGTACACACAGCTAGTACATATAACTAGTACATGCACCTACTTACTAGTACATACAACTAGTACATAAAACTAGTACATACAAACTAGTAACTACAACTAGTATATATAGAAAGTACGTACAATTACACGCAAGTAGTACATACAACTGGTACATATAACCAGTACAGACAAATAGTACATACATACTGTACATACAAATAGTACATAAAACTAGTTACTACTACATAGAACTAGTACATATAACTAGTAACTACAACTAGTAAATATAATAAGTAGATACAAAATTTACACACAACTAATACATACAACTAGTACATACATATAGTACATACAACTAGTACATACAACTAGTACATATAACTTGTACATGCAGCTAGTACATAAAACTAGTACATGCAACTACCTACTAGTACATACAACTAGCACATACAATTAGTATATACAACTAGTACATATAATAAGTACATACAACAATTATACACAACTAGGACATACAACTACAACTGGTACATACAACTACATACAACTAGCACATAGTACTAATTCATTCAACTAGTAAATACAGATTGTTTCTAATATATACACCTTATAGAATAAGGATTCCTTATAACTGCGTCAAACGTATCTTTGGGATGGTACATGTACCATCCCCAAGATATATACACCTATAAAATATAACTAGTACAAACAACTAGTACATAAAACTAGTGCATGTAACTAATATATAAAACTAGTACATCCAATTAGTGCATAGAACTAGTACATACAATTAGTTACTAGGACATACAACTGGTATATACAACTATTACATACAACTAGTACACATAACTAGTACATACAACTAGTCCATACAACTAATAAATACAACTATATAGTACATATAACCAGAACATGCTACTACTTACTAGTATATATTGCCAGTACACACAATTGGTACATACAAGAGTCCATACAGCTAGTACATACTAATAGTACATATAACTAGTACATACAACTACTTACTAGAACATATATACAACTAGTACATACAACTAGTACATTCACACTAGTACATAAAACTAGTAACTACAACAAGCAAATATACCTAGTACATACAGAAATTTGACACAACTAGTACATACAAGTAGTACTTATAACTACAAACAACTAGTTCAAACAACCACTACATACAGCTTGTACATAAAACTAGTGCATCAATTAGTACATACAACTAGTACATACAACTAGTCCATACAACTAGTACATACAACTAGTGAATACAAATTGTTAGTATTACTTACACATAGGACATTAAACTAGTACATACAGGTAGTACATACTACTAGTACATATAACTAGTACATACAACTACTTACTAGAACATATATACACCTAGTACATACAACTAGTACATACACACTAATACATACAACTAACATATACATCTAGATACTAGTACTTTAAACTAGTAACTACAATTAGTAAATATACCTAGTACATACAGAAATTTCACACAACTAGTACATACAAGTAGAACTTATAACTACATACAACTAGTTGAAACAACCACTACATGCAGCTTGTACATAAAGCTAGTATATACAATTAGTACATACAACTAGTACATACAACTAATACATACAACTAGTACATACAACTAGTCCATATAACTAGCACATACAAATAGTACATACAAATAGAACATACAAGTAGTGCGTACAACTAGTCACTACTACATAGAACTAGTACATATAGTCATTTGGTCTAACAATGTCTCCAATAAAGCAGTCACAGCTGTTCATTTAGTAGAGCTCTTTAATAACCTTATTGACAAAATTTATGTATGTCTAGACGGGTCTGTATTTAAGAATGTGTAGGTATCCCTATGGGTACTGACTGTGCCCCTGTAGTTGCTAATCTTTTTCTGTTTGCCTATGAGTATGTGTTTATGAAAGGACTACTTAAAGATAACATAACCTTAGCTATCAAAATACCTCTTATGTATTAACAACAAGGATTTTGAACTGTCAATTAGTGAGATTTACCCAAAAGAACTTATAACTTTAGAATAAAAGACAAATATTAGCCCTAGGAAATCCCTCTTTTTGGGGCGCTGCAGGCGCCCCTATATTGTTTTCAGAAATTTTGTTAACGTATGGATTCCTGTTCATAGTCTTGTATATATAAATATATATATATATGTCAAAAATGGCGGACGTTCGGCTAGATTTTGTTTTCTAGCTTAAAATTAGCTTTCTCTTCCTTAGCGTAGAACATTGAACGAACGAAATGGACTTAAAAACCACCCTTAATAATACTATGTAACGTAAAGCTTGCAAAAAAACGTTTTCTACGAGATATGGCTTGAAAAATTGACGGCCAACAAGAGTCAATCGGAAATCGGTTAACCGGACATGTAACTAGAATCGGACATCTAATTTGTACCAGCCAAGTAGTTCAAGTTTACTTAGGGGCGTCTGGCACCCCACGAGGTTTTTAAACTCGAAATACTTGTTAGACTTAGATATAACCATTACTAACAATCAATTTATCACTAAAGTATATGATAAACGAGAGGACTTTAACTTTGATATGGAATATTTCCCTCATTTAGATAGTAATATTCCTAATACCCCAGCCTATGGTATCTTTACTTCACAACTAATTAGGTATTCCAGAATATGTAGTGACTTCTCCAGTTTTCAGGCTAAAAGTTTGCAGTTATGCAGTAGGCTTATTAAGCAGGGTTACAAATACTTTAAGCTAAAATCAACCTTTAAAACCTTCCTATCCCGGCACCTCTAGTTAGAATCAAGTATAAGCAAAAAGTAGCTAGTATGCCTAAGGACTGTCTTGTGTTACCCCATATTGTGTTACCCCACCTCCAAAGTAATGTTACTATTAGGAGACCTAAGGGTAGACTTATGTAATATGTCCTATTTGTGTCTATAGTTATATGCTGAGTCTGTTTTACCTATAAGCAAGATTATTAATAGATTCATAATTAATTCATAGAAGTTAATTAGACCTACATTCCTTTCATAAAATTAAATTTCATCATGTGTCTTAGTTAACACCTTATTTAACTTTTGGCCCAAAACAGTGTATATAAGGCCCTAGATTTAGCATAGAGAGCCTAGGATTCACAGAAGATCAAGATAAAGAAAAAGACAAAGACTCCCAGGATAACTGATGAAGGGTGGAATTCCCAGAAACGGCTGTCTGAATCAGTGGAGAAGAAGATGAAAGAAGGGAAAAGAAGGAAGAAAAGACTCCTGTATCTTCCTCTAAAGCTCTCTTTAGGTTTAGTTCCCCTATAGGCTCTTTTCACAAAATAGGCATATAGCATATAGGAAAATGGTACCTTAGATTTTTCATATAACTAGAAACTACAACTGGTAAATATAATTAGTAGATACAAATATTACACACAACTAGTACATACAACTAGTACATACAAATAGTACATACAGCTAGTATATAAAACTAGTACATACAACTAGTTCATACAACTAGTAAATACAACTAGTTTCTAGTACATACAACTAGTACTTACAACTAGGACATACAACAATTACACACAACTAATGCGTACAACTAGCACATATAACTACATACAACTAGTACATACAATTAGTGCATACAACTAGTTACTAGTACAAACAACTAGAACATAAAACTAGTACATACAACTAGTACATATAACAAGTACTTACAACAATTACACACAACTAATACCTACAACTACATACAAGTAGCAAATTGTACTAGAACATACAACTAGTAAATACAGATTGTTTCTAGTACATACACCTATTAAATATAACTAGTACTAACAACTAGTAAATACAACTAGTACATCCAGCTAGTAAATAAAACTAGTAAATAGAACTAGAACATACAAATAGTACATACAATTTGTACATACAATTAGTACATATATCTAGTTACTTGTACATTCAACTAGTACATAAAACTAGTAATTTAACTAGTACACAAAAAATACACACAACTAGTTCTTACAAGTAGTATATATAACTGCATATAACTAGTACACACAGCTAGTATTTACAACTGGTACACATAACTAGTACATACAACAATTTCACACAACTAATACATACAACTAATACTTATAACCAGTTACTAGTACAAACAACTAGTACATACAGCTAGCACATGCAACCAGTACATATAACTAGTAAATACAACAATTTCACACAAATAGTACACACAACTAGTACTTACTACTTGAGAAACAAAAGCCTTAACGGAGAACCTTGTTACTTCTTGCCTTAGTTTACTAAGGCAAGGAGTATCTGGCTTGGACAACCTCAGTCAGTTATGTTTTCCCTTCTTGGGTTTTTAGCCAGAAGCCTAGGCTTTGCCTCCTTCCAGCAGCAGCAGACAGGTGCACGTCGGGCCAAAGTTGACCATCATAATAGGAGGGAGTACCTCCACACACCAATCCACCACTGCATTCCAGAGGTCGACATGCAAGGACTGGGACAGGACTACTTATCGTCCAGGCCCCAATCCCTCAACAGATAGATGTCGCCTCAATATCCTCACAGCCGAACAGAGAACAGTTCTCTGTATGGCTCTCATCACTTCTACTGCACTTTTTGACAGCTTTGGAATTCCACTTAGGTCTTCCAGGAGCATGTCCACTGTCCCCAAAGCACCAATTATCATCGGGACTACCTTAATTCGGTAGCCCCTAAATTGTTTCCTCATATCAGTCGCCAGCTTCTGGTACTTTTGGAACTTCTCTTGCCATCTTCCATTAATATTGCTGTCAGTAGGAACTGACATTTCAATAATGTAGATGGACTTACATAGCCGATCCTCAACCACAAAGTCTGGCTTTCTTTCTGCCATTCTTTCATCTGTAAGGATGCTAGGATCCCACAAGATTTTGACAGACCTATTCTCATAGACTGGTTTTGCTTCTAGTTTGTACCAGGGCTCTTCCTGCTTGAATCCATATTCTTTCAACAATCTCCACAACACTATCAGTATTGCCCGGTCATGTCTCTCTTTGTAGAGAGAAAATCACTTGGGCTCACACATGTTTAGTATGTGTTTGACCGTTTCCAAAGGCTTGCCACATTCTCTGCACATTAGGAGGCTAGAATTCTTCAGAATCCTATTTTGGTACCACCTAGTGTGCAACACATCATCTTGGGCTGCAAGAATCAGAGCCTCAGTTTCAGGTCTTAGTCTCCCCTCAGAAAGCCACACATAAGACTCCCTATATGTGACTTGTCTGTGGTATGAGCCCTGGTGAGACTTTTCGGCTAGGTTACTTTTTAACCTTTCAGTCTGAGCCTCCCGGAGCTCACGTGCCACTCTCCTCCATTCTCTTACACTATTTTGTGAGGGATCTGTCTTTAGCCACATTTCCGGTTCTAGTTCTATTCTTTGGCTTCCCAGTATCAATCTGGCTTCTTTCAAGACAGTCCTCCTCTGCTTTGAGCACTCCAGCCAATTTTGGTGTTTAACCACAACAGTTGTGAGTGGATCATTGGCAGTATGGAGGTATCTTGCCAGATTCAGAACAGCCCTGTCGTGATCCAAAGGAAAACTACAGAGCCCTCTACCACCTTGAGAGCGAGGCAAGTTCACTCTCTCAATGGCAGAGTTATAGTGATGACACTGGTACTTTCTCATGATCTTTCTCACCATTCGGTCCAGTTTTGGAAGCTCACTTTGTGTCCACCTCAAAACTGGGTAAGAGTATCTCAATAGAGAGACACACAACATGTTAGAGGCTTCTGCAGCATTCTGACCATTGAGGTGAGAGCCCCACACTTTGTGGAGTCTCCTCCTCAATTCATTGATCAAGCAAGCTTTGACCTTGCTTTCATCTACCTCAAACAGTTGTTCTAGCCCTAGGTACTTCTAAGTAGTACCTTTTTCAAGGCTCCTTATGGATTCTTCACTGCGTTCAGGGTTGTCTGGGCCAGCCAGAACTTTCCCCTTTGGCATGTGAGCTGTTCCATACTTTCTCACTCCAAACCTCATGCCAATGGCATTTGAGGTTTTCTCCACACATTCCATGGCTTCCCTGATCTATCAGGCCCTCCAGCATATATCTTAAGGTCATCCATGTACAACAAGTGTGACATGGTGTTCCTTTCCCCATTATGCCAGAGGGTATATCCCTTGGTTCTGTTAAGAACTTGGGATATGGGAGCTATGGCCAGACAAAAGAGGAGTGGCGATAAGGAGCCTCCTTGGAAGAGTCCCCTGTTATATTTAACAGGGGTGCTCCTAACCACCTTCCCCGCTGTCCTCAACTCAAGCACAGGAGCCCAGTGTTTGGAGATGAGCTCTATAGACCTTTGGATCCAACCTGGGCACTTGATGGTTTTTAGCACCTTCATCACCCACTTGTGAGGGACTCTGTCATATGCCTTCTCATAATCGATCCATGCCACACTAAGTGGCTTGCCCATAATTTTGGCATCTATACCGATTGATTGATCCAGCAGTAGACAGTCCACACAGCCCCACCTCCCTTTCCTCATGGCTCGTTGAGCCATAGGCAAAAGATCATTAGTGTAGGTGTAAGTGAGTAATTCCGACCCAATGCATGCCGTGACAGCCTTGTACATTGTGTTGAGACACGCAATAGGTCGGTGGTTGGCCACACTTTTCGGGTCACCCTTTTTGGGGATGAGTAGAGTGCGACCCCTTGTAAGCCAGTCTGGGACTGACAGATCTCCGCTTACCACCCTCCGTAGTACATCTGCCAAGGCAGACTGTGCAGAGAGGAGTGCTTTCCACCAAAAAGTGTGGATGCCATCCGGCCCAGGGGCTGACCAGCTTTTTGCCTTTTTCAAGGCTTTCCTCAGTTTGGTCTCATCAATGCTATCGGGACCTTCAGAGGAGGTTCTACCCACACTCTTTTTGGTTTCCTTTAGCCATTCGTTCGCCCCTGGGTCGTCTTTGTTGACCTTACCAACAGTACCTACAATCTTTGCCCAAAAGTCTCTTAATACCTCAATTGAGGGAGCTTCATTGGAGGTTGGAACATTACCATTCATCCGGAACTTCAGTTGGGTATTCCAAAGGTGGTTTTGTTCCTGAAATGTCCTGCGTTCAGCTGATCGTCACTCTTGTAGGGTCCAGACCCTGAGTTTCCCCAGTGTCTGTTCCCGAGCTCTGATCAGCAAATTCAGATTTAATGAATGGAACTCCCTCCTAAGCTTTCTTCGGAGTGCTTTCTGGCCTTTGGTCATAGGATTATTACTCTATTGACGCGCAATTTCCACATCCAACCAGGCAAGCAGTCTTCTAAACCTAAGGCCTTTGCCCTTTCTGTCACTTTTGTGACCTCCCTGTCTCTTACTACTCTTTTGATTGTCTGATTTCCTTCCCTGGTTGCATGGCTGCGATTCGTTGGTTGTTTTTCCCCTTACAGCCATAGCAACTGAGAAGACCAGTCAGTTAAGGTGCCAGGCCGATCTAGGGCCTTCCTGCCACTCTTTCTCCACCCATTCATTGGCCTCCTGAAGCAGTGCCGCATCAACATGGTTAAACCGCACCACCCCACAGGGTTTTCTATCAGCAAAATCTCCAGGTTTCTTTCGGAGACAGGCATCTTTTGCTTTGCCTAAAAGTTGCATCATATGATCATTGCCACTTTTCCTGGGACTGGGATGATCATGTGTGGGAGTTTCAATATAGAGTTAAACTTATATAACTAGTTCATACAACTAGTACATCAAACCGGTACATACAACTAGTACTAACAACCTGTAACGAATACATACAACTAGTAGATTAACCTAGTATATACAAATAGTACTTACATCTACTTCATACAAATTGTACATAACACTAGTACATAAACCTAGAAATACAACTAGTACATAGAACTAGTACATAGAAGGACTACATAAAACAGATACATACAACTAGTACATGCAACTAGTACGTACATCGATTACGTACAATTTGTACTACGACTAGTTCATATAACTAGTATATAGAACTCAAACATAGAACTAGTATATTCAAATAGAATATACAATTAGTAAATTTAACTAGTAATAGTATATAAACTAATACATTGAACTAGTACATACACCTAGCAACGAGTACATACAACTATATAATACCTACAACTTGTTCATACAACTAGTAACAAGTACATACAACTAGTATTTGGAAAATACAAGTAGCAACGAGTCCATACAATTAGTACCTAAAACTAGTTCTAGTACATACAATTCGTACATACAACTAAAACATATAACTAGTACATACAACAATTACCAACAACTTGTCCATACATCTAATACATATAATTAGATCATACAACCAGTACGTACAACTAGTGTTAAGCACATACAACTAGTACTTCCTTAGTATAACTAGTATTAGAACCTACAACTAGAACATACAAATAGTCCTTACAACTAGTATATACAACCAATAGGTACAACTAGCACATATAACTGGTACACACAACTACTACATATAACTAATACATGTAAATAGTACATACATCTAGTGCATACAACTAGTACATACATTTAGTACATAAAACTAGTGCTTACAACTACAAACTAGTAAATAAAACTAGTACTTACAACTAAACCATACAACTACTACATATAACTAGTACACACATGTAGTACACACAACTAGTACATACAACTAGTACATATAACTAATTCATACAACTAATAATTAAAACATATAACTAGTACCTACACCTAGTAAATACAACTAGTACATACAACCTGTACATACAACTGATTCATTTCTAGTGCATACAACTAGTACATAAAACTAGTTTCTAGTACATACGACTAGTACCTTCCTAGTACCTAGTATAACTGGTACCAGAATCTACAACAAGAACATAAAACTAGTACATACAACTAGTATATACTAATACAACTAGAACACACAACTAGTTTATACAATTTGTACATAAAACTACTACATACAACTACCACATACAACTAGTACCTACAACTAGTAAATATAGCTAGTACTAGTCCATACAACTAGTGAATACAACTAGTACTTGCAACTAGAACATATAACTAGTACACACACCTACTACATATAACTAATACATAAAAATTTAACTAGTACATATACATTGTACATACGCATATTACATATAAGTAGTCCATAAAACTAGTACCTAAAACTACAACCTAGTACCTATAACTAGTTCATACAACTAATAATTAGAACATATAACTAGTACATACTTCTAATAAATGCAACTAGTAAATACATCTAATACATACAACTAGTACATATAACTAGTTCACACAACTACTACATATAGCCAGTACATATAAATAGTACATACATCTAGTACACACAACTAGTACATACAACTAGAACATAGAACTAATAAACACAACTAGAACATAAAACTAGTACAGAGCTAGTACAAACAACTAGTGCATACAACTAGTACATACAATAGTACATACAACTACCACATACAGCTAGTACATACAACTAGCACCTACAACTAGTAAATATAGCTATATAGTAATAGTACATACAACTATATAGTACGTGCAATTAGCACATACAACAAGTATATACATACAGCTAGTACATACACATATAATTAGTAAGTACAACTAGTACGTATAACTAGTACATACAACTACTACATATATCTAGTACATAAAACTAGTACATATATCTAGTACATACAAATATAACGAGTTCATATAAGTAGTTCATACAACTAGTACATACAACTAGTACTTATAAATAGTATATACAACTAGTACATACATCAATTACACTCAACTAGTACAAAAAACTGCTACATACAATTGGTACATATAAATAGTACAAACAACTAATACATACAACTAGTATCTCGTACATACAACTAGTACCCACCTAGTAACTAGTATAACTAGTCCTGGAACCTACAACTAGTATATACAACTAGTACATACATCAAGTGCATACAATTAGTACACATAAATAGTACACACAACTAGTACATACAACTAGTGTATACAACTGGTACATATAAATAATAAATACAACTAATACATAGCTAGTACAAACAACTAGTGTACATACAACTGGTTCATATCTAGTACACACAACTAGAACATACAACTAGTAAATATAACTAGTGCTAGTGCATAGAACTAGTGTATACAACTAGTTCATAAAATTAGTACATACAACTAGTACATGCAACTAGTACATACAACTAGTACATACAACTAGTACACATACATATAACTAGTACTATTACAAAAACATATAACTAGTACATACACATATAACTGGTACTTATAAATAGTACATACACATAGTACATACGAATAGTACATAGGAATATTACATATAACTAGAAACTAGTACATACAAGTATTTCATAGAATGAGTACATAATACTAGAACGTACAACTTGTATATACAACTAGTAGATAGCTACTACATACCACTGTTATATACGTACAACTAATACATACAACTCGCACATAACTAGTACATATAACTAGTACATACAACTAGTATCTCATATAAACAACCAGTATCTAGTACAAACAACTAGTGCCTACCTAAGTCCTATTATAACTAGTATTTGAACCTATATTTAGAACATAAAACTCATACATACATACATACAACTATTACTTACTTCTAGTACATATAAATAGAACTTGAATCTAGTATATACAACTAGTACATGCAATTAGTACATGCAACCAATAAATACAACTAGTACATACAACTACCACTTACAACTAGTAAATACAACTAGCACCTACACCGAGTAAATATAACTAGTAATAGTACATACAAATAGTACATGCAATTAGTACATGCAACCAGTACATACAGCTACCAAATACAAGTAGTACATATACCTGGTTCATACACATATAAATAGTACATATAAATAGTACGTACAACTAGTGCAAATAACTAGTACATACAACTAGTACATATATCTAATACATACAAATATAACGAATACATATAAGTAGTACATATAACAATTGCACACAAGTCCATTTAACTAGTACATACAAATAGTATCTAGTACATACAACTAGTACCTACCTAGTACCTAATATAACTAGTATTAGAATCTACACAACTAGTACATACAACTAGTACATATAACTAGTATATATAGCTACTATATATGAATAGTACTTATACACATAACTAGTACATAACAATAGTACATACAACAAGTACAAAAACTTAGTTCCTTCCTAATACCTAGTATAACTTGTATTGGAACCTACAACTAGTTCAAACGACAAGTACATACAACTAGTACATACAATTAGTCACTTGTACATACAACTAGTACATATAACTGGTAAATATAATTGGCACATATAACTAGTACATATAAATAGTACATACAACTACTACATAAAGCTAGTATATACAACTAGTATATGCAACTAGTATCTAGTACATACAACTACAACCTATCTAGTATCTAGTATAACAAGTACATGAACCAACAACTAGTATATACACATAGTACATACAACTAGTACATACTACTAGTGTGTCCAACTAGAAACTAGTACATACTACTAGTTCATAGAACGAGTACATAATACTAAAACATACAACTTGTATATGCAACTAGTACATAGCTAATATTTATGACTAGTAGATACATACAACTAGTACGTACAACTGGTACATAACTATTACATACAATTAGTACATTCCACTAGTACAAACAATTCGAACAAACAACTACTACATACAACTTCTACATACAACTAGTATCCACAACTAGTAAATGTAACTAGGACTAGTACATAAAACTCGTGCATACAACTGATACATGCTACTAGTACATACAACTAGTACATACCAAATAATACACACAACTAGAACATGCAATTAGTACTTGCAACTATGACATTCAACTAGTTCATAGACCGAGAACATAATACTAGAATGTATATCTTGTATACACAACTTGTATATAGCTACTACATACAACTAGTTCATACATAAAACTAGTGCATCCAACTCGTACATAACTAGTACCTACAACTAGTAAATATAACTAGTACTAGTACATAAAACTAGTAAATGCAACTAGTACATCAAAATACTACACACCACTAGTACATACAACTAGTCCATACTACTAGTACAAACAACTAGGACATATATAAAACTAGTACATTCATCTACTACATATGACTAGTACATACACATATACCTAGAAATTATAAATAGTTCATACAACTAGTGCATACAGCTAGTGCATACAACTAGTAGAGATAACTAGTACACAAGCATATAACTAGTACATACACATATAACTGGTGCTTATAAATAGTACATACACATAGCACATGCACCTAGTCCATACAAGTAGTACATACAACTAGAAACTAGTATATACAACCAGCTCATAGAACGAGTACATAATACTAGAACGTACAAATTGTATATACAAGTAGTACATAGCTACTACATACAAGTAATAGCAACTAGGACATATAAATAGTATATTCACCTACTACATATAACTAGTAAATACACATATATCCAATTATTATAAATAGTACGTGCAACTAGAACATACACCTAGTTCATAAAACTAGTACATTCAACTAGTACATACAACTAGAACATACAACTAGTATATACATACAACTAGTACATATAACTAGTACACACACCTACTCTATACATATAACTAATACATAAAAATATAACTAGTACATATAAATAGTACAAACACCTACTACATATAACTAATACATAAAAATATAACTAGTACATATAAATAGTACAAACACCTACTACATATAACTAATAGATAAAAATATAACTAGTACATATAAATAATACAAACAGGGGACCCTTTAATAGAGTTCGGCAGCCATTTTTAGGGGTTGCCCCCCACTATTGTTTTCATAATGCGATTTATGTATGGCTTCATGTTACGGATATTTATATATTTATACATAAATATATATATAATACGAGTTAATACGCAACTATTAAAACACATTTTATAGGTCGATAGATGTATAATACGAGTTCATACGCAACTATTGTAACACTTAAGTTATACGTCAATACATCGTTTTTGCAAATGGTGGCATTCAGGAAGCTTTAGTTAACGAAGCTATTCTGTCGCTATTTATAATTTTTAGGACACTTAAGCGTCCTCAATTGTTAGGATTAAGAGTAATATGTCAAAGCCCAACGATGCGGCCAAGTAGTTCGAGTAAGTTTTTAAACTTGAACTACTTGTTATCCTAGGAACAGTCTACGGTACAGATTCACAGCCTATATGTTTGAAATCGGCAGCCATTTTAACTTGGACATAAGTCGTAGAACTTCCGGGACACTTTTATCGAGTTTGGCGGCCATTTTTATCCTAGGAACGGTCTTTGGTACGCTTTCATAGCCCATATTTTAGAAATTTGTAGCTAATTGTAACTCAGAGATAGGTCTTAGAGCTTCAGGGATCCTTTAATCAAATTTGGCGGGCATTTTTAACCTAGAAACAGTCTTTGGTACGCTATTTCATATAATTTGTACTTACAATTAGTACCTATGACTAGAACATTCACATATAACTGGTACATATAAATACAACAAGTACTTCAAACTAGACCTCCAACTATTACAACTACTGAATATATCTAGTACTAGTACTAGTACATACAACTAGTTCATAAAACTAGTACCTACAACTAGTAAATATTACAAGTACTAGTACATATTAGAACTAGCACATGCAACTAGTGCATAACTAATACATACAGTTAATAGATACAACTAGTACACACAACTAGTACATACCACTAGTTTATACAACTAATACATACAACTAGTATATAACCAGTACATACAACTAGTATATAAAAATTAGTTCATACAATTAGAACATACAACTATTACGTACAACTAGTACATACTACTAGTTAATAGAACGAGTACATAATACTAGAACATACAACTTGTATATGCAACTAGTACATAGCTAATACTTATGACTAGTAGATACATACAACTAGTACGCACAACTGGTACATAACTATTACATACAATTAGTACAAACAATTCAAACAAACAACTACTACGTACAACTACTACATACACTAGGACATACAACTAATACCTACAAGTGGTAAATATAACTTGTACTACTACATACAACTAGTTCCTACAACTATAACATTCAACTAGTACAGACAACTTGTACGTACAACTAGTAAATATAACCAGTGCTAGTATGTACAACTAGTATATAAAACTACTGCCTACAGTTAGTATATATTAACTTTACTTGTACATTCCACTAGTTAATCCTACCAGTACATACAACTTTAATATACTACTAGTACATAACTAGTACATACAGCTAGTACATAACTAGTACATATAAGTAGCACATTCAACTAGGACATAAAATTAGTTCATATAACTAATACATAACTAGTACATACAATTAGTGCATTGAAATAGTTCAAACAATAAGTACATACAAATAGTTCATACAACTAGTACATACAACTAGACTATACAACTATTAACTAGTACATACAACTAGGACATACAACTCTTATATACAGTTAGTACATGCAATTATTACATTCGACTAGTACCTATAAGTAGTACCTACAAATATTTAATATAACTAGAACTTGTACATTCAACTAATACCTACTTAATATCTGGTATTACTAGTACTAGAAACCTACAACTAGTACACATAACTAGTACATACACATAGTACTTACAACTAGCACATACTATTAGTACAAACAACTAATACATACAAGTAGTACATTCAATTAGGACATACAAGTAGTAAATACAACTAGGACATACAACTAGTACATACAACAAGTACATACACCTAGTATATAACTAGTCCATACAGGTGGTACATACAACTAGTTCATACAATTAAAACATACAACTACTACATACAACTAGTACATAACTAGTTCTTACAGCTAGTACATACAACTAGTACATACAATTAGTACGTACAATGATAACATTCCTCAAGTCCATGCAACTAGTACCTACAACTAGTAAATATAACTAGTACTAGAACTTACAAATAGTACATTTAAAAGTATATACAAATAGTACATACAACTAGTACATATACCTAGTAGAAACCACTACTACGTATAACTAGTGTATACACTTACAACTAGCCCATATGAATAATACATACCATAGTGCATATAACTAGTGCATACCGCTAGTTCATACAACTAGCAAATACAACTAGTACCTATGACTATAACATACACATATACCCAGTACAAATATATAGTCCATACAACTAGTACATTAAACTTGAATTCCTACTATGACGTATAATTATTTCACACAATTAGTACATACATCTAGTACATACGAGTTCATAAAATTAGTGCTACGACTAGTACATACAACTAGTACATACAACCAGTACAAACAACTAGTAAATATAACTGGTAAATATAACTAATATATATAACTTGTACTAGTACATACAACTAGCAAATATAACGATTAAATATTACTTGTACTAGAACTTATTACTAGTTGATAAAACTAGCACATACAACTAGTACATACAACTGGTATACGACTAATACATACAACTAGTATATGCAATTAGTACTTACAACAAGTACCTACTTAGTACCTACTTTTACTAGTACTAGAACTTACAACTAGTACCTATAAATAGTACCCAACTAGTACATATAACTAGTACATACAACTAGTACATACAATTATTACATACAAATAGTACATACAATTAGTGCATACAACTAGTACACAGAACTGGTACTTAAAACTAGTTCATATAACTAGTACATAACTAGTACATACAATTAATACATAGAACTAGTTCAAACAATGAGAACATAAAGCTACTACACAAAACTAATACCTATAATTAGTAAATATAGCTTGCACTTGTACCTACAAATATTACCAGTACTAGTAAATGCAACTAGTTATTAGACCTAGTACATGCATCTAGTGCATAGCTAATACATACAGTTAATACTTACCACTAGTACACACAACTAGTACATACAACTAAAATATACAACTAATACACACAACTAGTATATAACAAGTACATACAACTAGTACATAAAACTAGTTCATACACTTAGAACATACAACTACTACACACTATTAGAACGTACTACTAATACTTACAAGTATTAAATATAACTAATACTAGTACATACAACTAGTTCATACAACTATTACATTCAACTATTACATACAACTAGTACCTACAACTAGTAAATATAACCAGTGCTAGTATGTACAAGTAGTACATACAACTTGTTCCTACTGTTAGTAAATATTACTAGTACTAGTACATACCACTAGTTAATACTACTAGTACATACAGCTAGTACATACAGCTAGTACATAACTAGTACATACAACTGGTACATAAAAATATAATATATAATTAGTACTTGCAACTATTACATTCAGCTAGTACATATAACTAGTATCTACAACTAGTTAATATAACTAGACTTTGTACATACAACTAATACCTACTTAGTATCTAGTATTACTAATACTAGAACTTACAACTAGTACATACACCTAGTACATACAACTATTACATACAAATAGTACATACAACTAGTACATACAAGTAGCACATTCAACTAGGACATAAAACTAGTTCATATAACTAGTACATAACTAGTACATACAACAACTACATTCACCTAGTACATACAACTAGTACATTCAACCAGTATGTACAACTAGTACAAACAACTAGTATATACAACTAGTTCATACAACTTGCACATACAATTAGTAGTAACAGCTAGTTCATACAATTAGTACTTACAATTAGTACCTATGACTAGAACATTCACATATAACTGGTACATATAAATAGTACATACAACTAGTACATGAAACTAGACCTCCAACTAATTCAACTACTGAATATAACTAGTACTAGTACATACAACTTGTTCATACAACTAGAAGTACAACTAGTACATACAACTATTACATACAATTAGTACATACAACTAGAACACACTACTAGTACATTCTACTAGTACGTATAACAAGTACAAACAAGTAATACATATACTAGTACTTACAACTAATACATACAACTAGCACATACAACTAGTGCGAAGAATTACTTCATACAAATTGTACCTACAACTAGTACCTATGACTTGAACATACACATATAAATAGTACATACAACTAGGACATTAAACTAGACCTTCAACTAGTATTACATATAACTAGTGCCTACTTAGTAACTAGACTAACTAGTGCTCAAACTTACCAGCACTAGTACATACAACTAGTCCACATATACACATATATATAACTAGAGCACACAGCCTATATCGGCACATATAATTTGTACTTACTACTAGTAAATATAACTAGTACTAGTACATACAACTAGTTTATACAACTACAAAATTTAGCTAGTACTAACAACTAGTATATACAACTAGTACATACAACTATTACACACAACTAGTACATTCTACTAGTACGTATAACAAGTACAAACAAGTAATACATTTAACTAGTACATACAACTAGTACATACAACTAGTACATACAACTAGCACATACAACTAGGCTAACAACTACTTCATACAACTTGTACTTACAACTAGTACCTATGATTGGAACATACACATAAAATTAGTACATATAAATAGTACATACAACTAGGACATTAAACTAGAACTTCAACTAGTATTACATTTTTCTAGTGCCAACTTAGTAAATAGATTACTAGTACTCAAGCTTACTAGTACTAGTACCTACAACTAGTCCATACACATATATATATAACTAGTACACACAGCCTATATTAGTACATATAATTTGTACCTACAACTAGTAAATATAACTAGTACTAGTACATACAACTAGTTCATAAAATGTATAGAAAATGTAGCTAGTACAAACACCGAGTACATACAACTAGTACATACAACTTGTACATACAACTAGAACATATTACTAGAACATGCACATAAAACTAGTATGTTCAACTAGTTCATACATCTAGTAAATATGACTACTACTAGTATATAAACTAGTACATAAAACTAGTACACACAGGTAGCAATGAGTACACACTACTAGTACATAGAACTAGTACATACGACTTGTACATACAACTAGTAAACACAACTAGTACATACAACTAGTACATATAACTAGTTCATACAACTAGTACACACAACTAGTATACACAATTAATATATACAACCAGTACATTCAACTAGTCCTAACACTAGTTCATATAACTAGTACTAGAAAGTACTTCCAATTAGTACATACAACTAGTTCATACAAATAGAACATACAAGTAGTACATTAACCTAGTGCATACAACTAGAAACTAGTACATACAGCTAGTATATAAAACTAGTACATACAACTAGTACATACAATTAGTATATACAACTAGTACATACAACTAGTACATACAACTAGTACTTATAACTAGTACATACAACTAGTACATACCACTAGAAAGAACTACATTCAAATGGTACATAGAAACAGTACATAAAACTAGTACTTACAACTAGTTCATACAACTTGTACATGCAACTAGTACATATAACTAAAACATACACATATTACTAGAACATATAAATACTACATATACCTAGAACTTGTACATACAACAAGTACTAAAACTAGTTCATACAGTTAGTTCTTACTTTAGAAACAAAAGCCTTAATGGAGAACCTTGTTACTTCTTGCCTTAGTTTACTAAGGCAAGGAGTATCCGGCTTGGACAACCCTCAGTCAGTTATGTTTTCCTTTCTTTGGGTTTTTAGCCAGAAGCCTCGGCTTTGCCTCCTCCGGCAGCAGCAGACAGGTGCACGTTGGGCCAAAGTTGACCGTCATAATAGGAGGGAGTACCTCCATACACAAATCCACCACTACTTTCCAGAGGTCGACATGCAAGGACTGGGACAGGACTACTTATCGTGCAGGCCCCAATCCCTCAACAGATAGATGTCGCCTCAATATCCTTACAGCCGAGCAGAGAACAGTTCTCTGCATCGCTCTCATCACTTCTACTGCACTTTTTGACAGCTTTGGAATTCCACTTAGGTCTTCCAGGAGCATGTCCACTGTCCCCAAAGCACCAATTATCATCGGGACTACCTTAATTCGGTAGCCCCTAAATTGTTTCCTCATATCAGTCGCCAGCTTCTGGTACTTTTGGAACTTCTCTTGCCATCTTCCATTAATATTACTGTCAGTAGGAACTGACATCTCAATAATGAAGATGGACTTACATAGCCGATCCTCAACCACTAAGTCCGGCCTTCTTTCTGTCATTTCATCATCTGTAGGGATACTAGGATCCCACAAGATTTTGACAGACCTATTCTCATAGACTGGTTTTGCTTCTAGTTTGTACCAGGGCTCTTCCTGCTTGAATCCATATTCTTTCAACAGTCTCCACAACACTATCAGTATTGCCCGGTCATGTCTCTCTTTGTAGAGAGAAAATCCCTTGGGCTCACACATGTTTAGTATGTGTTTGACCGTTTCCATAGCCTTGCCACATGCTCTGCACATTAGGAGGCTAGAATTCTTCAGAATCCTATTTTGGTACCACCTAGTGTGCAGCACATCATCTTGGGCTGCGAGAATCAGAGCCTCAGTTTGAGGTCTGAGTCTCCCCTCAGAAAGCCACACATAAGACTCCCTATTTGTGACTTGTCTGTGGTATGAGCCCTGGTGAGACTTTTCGGCTAGGTTACTTTTTAACCTTTCAGTCTGAGCCTCCCGGAGCTCACGTGCCACTCTCCTCCATTCTCTTACACTATTTTGTGAGGGATCTGTCTTCAGCCACATTTCCGGTTCTAGTTCTATTCCGTGGCTTCCCAGTATCAATCTGGCTTCTTTCAAGACAGTCCTCCTCTACTTTAGCACTCCAGCCACTTTTGGTGTTTAACCACAACAGCTATAAGTGGATCATTGGCAGTATGGAGGTATCTTGCCAGATTCACAACAGCCCTGTCGTGATCCAAAGGAAAACTACAGAGACCTCTACCACCTTGAGAGCGAGGCAAATTCACTCTTTCAATGGCAGAGTTATAGTGATGACACTGGTACTTTCTCATGATCTTTCTCACCATTCGGTCCAGTTTTGGAAGCTCACTTTGTGTCCACCTCAAAACTGGATAAGAGTATCTCAATAGAGAGACACACAACATGTTAGAGGCTTCTGCAGCATTCTTACCATTGAGGTGAGAGCCCCACACTTTGTGGAGTCTCCTCCTCAATTCATTGATCAAGCAAGCTTTGACCTTGCTGTCATCTACCTCAAACAGTTATTCTAGCCCTAGGTACTTATAGGTAGTACCTTTTTCAAGGCTCCTTATGGATTCTTCACTGCGTTCAGGGTTTTCTGGGCCAGCCAGAACTTTCCCCTTTTGCATGTGAGCTGTTCCACACTTTCTCACTCCAAACCTCATGCCAATGGCATTTGAGGTTTTCTCCACACATTCCATGGCTTCCCTGAGTTTATCAGGCCCTCCAGCATATATCTTAAGGTCATCCATGTACAGCAACTGTGACATGGTGTTCCTTTCCCCATTATGCCAGAGGGTATATCCCTTGGTTCTGTTAAGAACTTGGGATATGGGAGCTATGGCCAGACAAAAGAGGAGTGGCGATAAGGAGCCTCCTTGGAAGAGTCCCCTGTTATATTTAACAGGGGTGCTCCTAACCACCTTCCCCGCTGTCCTTTCCCCTTTGGCATGTGAGCTGTTCCATACTTTCTCACTCCAAACCTCATGCCAATGGCATTTGAGGTTTTCTCCACACATTCCATGGCTTCCCTGATCTATCAGGCCCTCCAGCATATATCTTATGGTCATCCATGTACAACAAGTGTGACATGGTGTTCCTTTCCCCATTATGCCAGAGGGTATATCCCTTGGTTCTGTTAAGAACTTGGGATATGGGAGCTATGGCCAGACAAAAGAGGAGTGGCGATAAGGAGCCTCCTTGGAAGAGTCCCCTGTTATATTTAACAGGGGTGCTCCTAACCACCTTCTCCGCAGTCCTCAACTCAAGCTCAGTAGCCCAGTATTTGGAGAAGAGCTCTATAGACCTCCGGATCCAACCTGGGCACTTGATGGTTTTTAGCACCTTCATCACCCACTTGTGAGGGACTCTGTCATATGCCTTCTCATAATCGATCCATGCCACACTAAGTGGCTTACCCATAATTTTGGCATCTATACCGATTGATTGATCCAGCAATAGACAGTCCACACAGCCCCACCTCCCTTTCCTCATGGCTCAACGAGCCATAGGCAAAAGATCATTAGTGTAGGTGTAAGTGAGTAATTCTGATGCAATGTATGCTGTGACAGCCTTGTACATTGTGTTGAGACACGCAATAGGTCGGTGGTTGGCCGCACATTTCGGGTCACCCTTTTTGGGGATGAGTAGAGTGCGACCCCTTGTAAGCCAGTCTGGGACTGACAGATCTCCGCTCACCACCCTCCGTAGTACATTTGCCAAGGCAGACTGTGCAGAGGGGAGTGCTTTCCACCAAAAAGTGTGGATGCCATCCGGCCCAGGGGCTGACCAGCTTTTTGCCTTTTTCAAGGCTTTCCTCAGTTTGGTCTCATCAATGCTATCGGGACCTTCAGAGGAGGTTCTACCCACCCTCTTTTTGGTTTCCTTTAGCCATTCTTTCACCCCTGGGTCGTCTTTGTTGACCTTACCAACAGTACCTACAATCTTTGTCCAAAAGTCCCTTACTACCTCAATGAGGGAGCTTCTTTGGAGGTTGGAACATTGCCATTCATCCGGAACTTCCTTTGGGTATTCCAAAGGTGGTTTTGTTCCTGGAATTTCCTGCGTTCAGCCGATCTTCGCTCTTGTAGGGTCCAGACCCTGAGTTTCCCCAGTGTCTGTTCCCGAGCTCTGATCAGCACATTCAGGTTTAATGAATGGAACTCTCTCCTAAGCTTTCTTCGGAGTACTTTCTGGCGTTTGGTCATAGGATTATTATTCTGTTGACGCGCTATTTCCACATCCAACCAGGCAAGCAGTCTTCTAAACCTAAGGCCTTTGGCCTTCCTATCACTTATGTGACCTTCCTGTCTCTTACTTCCCTTCTGATTATCTGATTTCCTTCCCTGGTTGCATGGCTGCGATTCGTAGGTTGTTTTTCCCCTCACAGCCATAGCAACAGAGTAGACTAGGCAGTTCAGGTGCCAGGCCGACCTAGGGCCTTCCTGCCACTCTTTCTCCACACAATCATTGGCCTCCTGAAGCAGTACCGTATTAACATGGTTGAACCGCACCACCCCACAGGGTTTTCTATCAGCAAAATCTCCAGGTTTCTTTCGGAGACAGGCATCTTTTGCTTTGCCTAAAAGTTGCATCAGATGATCATTGCCACTTGTCCTGGGACTGGGATGATCATGTGTAGGAGTTTCAACAGGGGCTGCCGGCAGCTCACCATTTTGTTCAGTCACAGCCTGAACTTGGTGAAGCTCCCCCTGCCCCTTGGCTCCCACACCTTCCTCCACAGTCTCAGTTAGGGTGGCTAAACCACAAGAGTCAGGTTCCACAAGGTTTAGTCTCGAGAGACCTTGACCTCTTCAGATTCTACTAATTCTCGTAGTTAGCGCTACCTTTGTGGTTTTATGGTCTGGCATTTTAGCATTCCAAGCCTGGTACAACCGCTCGGCATACCCCTTTTCCATGGGCTTACTTTCTTGGTAGAGCTCCATGAGGATATTATCCCTCTGAAGGTTCCAGATCACCCCTTAGATCCTTCTCCTTCTAGAGGCACCTTGCGGTGCATCATTAACCAAATCTAAATCTCGGCTACCAGTTACTTGCAGTACTCCGTCTCCCACCAAGTTCCTTTTGGCTTGGAAGGCAAGGGTTCGACCGGTCTGAGGCAAATGTGGGTACTTGCTCAGCCATTCCCGCTCTAAACGCTTCTGATAGCCACCTCTTTTGGGTTCAGATCGCTCATAGCAATCAATTAGTGCCCTAACCATTTCCTCGATCCAGAGGGCTGGTTGGCCAGTCACGGTGACCGAAGAAAGGCTATTACATTCAGGTACATCTACCTGTGAGGCACCAGTGGAATCACCTATTCTGGTTGACCCAGGGTTTTCTTCACCACTGGTGCACCTAGGCCACAGCCTGTCTTGAAAATTGTCATTCTCATGGCGCAACGTAACCCAGTGAAGCTGCCAGACGGGGGGTTAGCCCATGCTGACAGGGAGGCTGATTTAGCCACAGGATGCCACATGAGGGGCTAAGTACCCTGCTCCGTCGGGGGGTTGAACTGGACAATACCCATCCTCTTGTCAGCTCGGAACCACAGCCTCCAATTCCCACGACTACAGTTAGTTCTTACAACCTTTATGTAGAACTAGTATATACAATAGTACATAACTAGTATATATAACTAGTACATATAACTAGCATATATAACTAGTTCATACAACTAGTACATACAACTAGCATAGACAACTAGAAAATAAAACTAGAACTAGTACATAAAACTGGTACATACAACTAGTACTAACAACCAGTAACGAATACATACAACTAGTACATTAAACGAGTATATACAAATAGTACTTACATTTACTTCATACAAATTGTACATAACACTAGTACATATAACTAGAACTACAACTAGTACATAGAACTAGTACATAGAAGGACTACATAAAACTGATACATACAACTAGTACCTGCAACTAGTACATTATAATTAGTACATAAAAATAGTGCATATAACTAGAACATAGGACTATCCACTAATACTTACAACTAGCAAACATAACTTGTATATACTACTTGCACATACAAAAAGTACACACAATTAGTACCTACAATTAGTATATATAACCAGTACTAGAACATAAAACTACAACGTACAACTGGTACATACAACTAGTAACGAGTACGTACAAATAGTACATAGAACTAGTACATACAACTTGTACATACAATTAGTAAGTACATCGATTACGTACAATTTGTACTAGGACTAGTTCATATAACTAGTATATACAACTAAAACATAGAACTAGTATATTCAAATAGTATCTACAATTAGTAAATATAACTAGTACTAGTATATAAACTAATACATTGAACTAGTACATACACCTAGCAACGAGTACATACAACTATGTAATACCTACAACTTCTTCATACAACTAGTAACAAGTACATACAACTTGTAATTAGTAAATACAAGTACCAAGGAGTACATACAATTAGTACCTAAAACTAGTAAATATAACTAGTTCTAGTACAAACAACTGGTAAAGTACATACATTTAGTACATACAACTAATATATATAACTAGTACATACAACAATTACCCACATCTTGTCCATACATCTAATACATATAATTAGATCATACAACCAGTGCGTACAACTAGTATTAAGCACATACAACTAGTACTTCCTTAGTACATTGTATAACTAGTATTAGAACCTACAACTAGAACATACAAATAGTACATACAACTAGTACATACAACTAATACTTATAACTAGTACATACAACTAGTACATACAACTAGAAACGACTACATACAACTGGTACATAGAAACAGTACATAAAACTAGTACTTACAACTAGTATATACTTACAACTAGTTCATACAACTTGTACATGCAACTACTACATATAACTAGAACATACGCATATTACTAGTACATATAAAAGAGAACAATAAACATTTTCTACAAAAATATTGAAGATGTAGGGATGGCACAAAAAGCATAGAAACGAGAAAGGGATGTTAGACAGTGAAGCATTAGCTGTATATGCATGAATCATACAACAACCTGGCTTGTAGGATTCATACATAGCTAATGCTTCACTGTGTAACATCCCTTTCTTGTTTCTATGCTTTTTGTGCCATCCCTACATCTTCACTATTTTTGTAGAAAATTTTTATTGTTCTCTAGTTTCGGTACTTTTTATGGAACATAAGCTAGGAATTCATTGTGTTTTAAACCACTTTGGTTTCGCAATCTTCGACTGATTATGACGTCATTAAAATGGCGAATTTATTGAGGTCTTGACTCTTGAGCCATGAAAACTGTCATACTCAATAATGGCGTTATTGCTCTCACTTCTCCTTAAGAATACAGCTCCGAAAATTTAGAGTAATTTCGATTAAGAAATAGTCCGAAGGCTTATTTCGTTTTTTAGTTACAGCGGGCAAAGAAGATGAAGAAGATGAAGAAGAAGATGAAGAAGATGAAGAAGAAGATGAAGAAGATGAAGAAGAAGAAAACGAAAATGGGAGATTTCAAAGTTTGTTCATTTGCCCACGATACACGGTCGCTTGCCTTCAAGGCCAATTTATAGCATGGCTGTTTTATATTTAACTCTACATAGTCTCGTTTTCGCGATTTTCAGTCTAATTCGGAATTTCGCTCCTATACCAATGTATGGAGAAAACGAAACAACCCGTACCATCCCTACATAGAGAGTACTACCGTACTCTCTGATACTACATAAACCTAGAACTTACAACTTGTACATACAACAAGTACTAAAGCTAGTTCATACAGTTAGTACTTAAAACCTTTAGATGGAACTAGTATATACAACTAGAACATATAACTAGCACATACAACTAGAAAATAAAACTAGAACTAGTACATAAAACTGGTACATACAACTAGTACTAACAACCAGTAACGAATACATACAACTAGTACATTAAACTAGTATATACAAATAGTACTTACATTTACTTCATACAAATTGTACATAACACTAGTACATATAACTAGAACTACAACTAGTACATAGAACTAGTACATAGAAGGACTACATAAAACTGATACATACAACTAGTACCTGCAACTAGTACATTATAATTAGTACATAAAAATAGTGCATATAACTAGAACATAGGACTATCCACTAATACTTACAACTAGCAAACATAACTTGTATATACTACTTGCACATACAAAAAGTACACACAATTAGTACCTACAATTAGTATATATAACCAGTACTAGAACATAAAACTACAACGTACAACTGGTACATACAACTAGTAACGAGTACGTACAAATAGTACATAGAACTAGTACATACAACTTGTACATACAATTAGTAAGTACATCGATTACGTACAATTTGTACTAGGACTAGTTCATATAACTAGTATATACAACTAAAACATAGAACTAGTATATTCAAATAGTATCTACAATTAGTAAATATAACTAGTACTAGTATATAAACTAATACATTGAACTAGTACATACACCTAGCAACGAGTACATACAACTATGTAATACCTACAACTTCTTCATACAACTAGTAACAAGTACATACAACTTGTAATTAGTAAATACAAGTACCAAGGAGTACATACAATTAGTACCTAAAACTAGTAAATATAACTAGTTCTAGTACAAACAACTGGTAAAGTACATACATTTAGTACATACAACTAATATATATAACTAGTACATACAACAATTACCCACATCTTGTCCATACATCTAATACATATAATTAGATCATACAACCAGTGCGTACAACTAGTATTAAGCACATACAACTAGTACTTCCTTAGTACATTGTATAACTAGTATTAGAACCTACAACTAGAACATACAAATAGTACATACAACTAGTACATACAACTAATACTTATAACTAGTACATACAACTAGTACATACAACTAGAAACGACTACATACAACTGGTACATAGAAACAGTACATAAAACTAGTACTTACAACTAGTATATACTTACAACTAGTTCATACAACTTGTACATGCAACTACTACATATAACTAGAACATACGCATATTACTAGTACATATAAAAGAGAACAATAAACATTTTCTACAAAAATATTGAAGATGTAGGGATGGCACAAAAAGCATAGAAACGAGAAAGGGATGTTAGACAGTGAAGCATTAGCTGTATATGCATGAATCATACAACAACCTGGCTTGTAGGATTCATACATAGCTAATGCTTCACTGTGTAACATCCCTTTCTTGTTTCTATGCTTTTTGTGCCATCCCTACATCTTCACTATTTTTGTAGAAAATTTTTATTGTTCTCTAGTTTCGGTACTTTTTATGGAACATAAGCTAGGAATTCATTGTGTTTTAAACCACTTTGGTTTCGCAATCTTCGACTGATTATGACGTCATTAAAATGGCGAATTTATTGAGGTCTTGACTCTTGAGCCATGAAAACTGTCATACTCAATAATGGCGTTATTGCTCTCACTTCTCCTTAAGAATACAGCTCCGAAAATTTAGAGTAATTTCGATTAAGAAATAGTCCGAAGGCTTATTTCGTTTTTTAGTTACAGCGGGCAAAGAAGATGAAGAAGATGAAGAAGAAGATGAAGAAGATGAAGAAGAAGATGAAGAAGATGAAGAAGAAGAAAACGAAAATGGGAGATTTCAAAGTTTGTTCATTTGCCCACGATACACGGTCGCTTGCCTTCAAGGCCAATTTATAGCATGGCTGTTTTATATTTAACTCTACATAGTCTCGTTTTCGCGATTTTCAGTCTAATTCGGAATTTCGCTCCTATACCAATGTATGGAGAAAACGAAACAACCCGTTCCATCCCTACATAGAGAGTACTACCGTACTCTCTGATACTACATAAACCTAGAACTTACAACTTGTACATACAACAAGTACTAAAGCTAGTTCATACAGTTAGTACTTAAAACCTTTAGATGGAACTAGTATATACAACTAGAACATATAACTAGCACATACAACTAGAAAATAAAACTAGAACTAGTACATAAAACTGGTACATACAACTAGTACTAACAACCAGTAACGAATACATACAACTAGTACATTAAACTAGTATATACAAATAGTACTTACATTTACTTCATACAAATTGTACATAACACTAGTACATATGACTAGAACATAAAAATTTTACTAGTGCATATAAATAGTAAGTACAACCATTACACACAACTAGTATATACAACTAGTACATATAACTAGAACTACAACTAGTACATAGAACTAGTACATAGAAGGACTACATAAAACTGATACATACAACTAGAACATGCAACTAGTACATAATAATTAGTACATAAAATAGTGCATATAACTAGAACATAGGACTTTCGACTAGTACTTACAACTAGCAAACATAACTTGTATATACTACTTGCACATACAAAAAGTACATACAATTAGTACCTACAATTAGTATATATAACCAGTACTATATAGAACATAAAACTACAAAATACAACTGGTACATACAACTAGTAACGAGTACGTACAAATAGTACATAGAACTAGTACATACAACTTGTACATACAATTAGTAAGTACATCGATTACGTACAATTTGTACTAGGACTATATCATATAACTAGTATATAGAACTCAAACATAGAACTAGTATATTCAAATAGTATCTACAATTAGTAAATTTAACTAGTACTAGTATATAAACTAATACATTGAACTAGTACATACACCTAGCAACGAGTACATACAACTATATAATACCTACAACTGGTTCATACAACTAGTAACAAGTACATACAACTAGTAATTAGTAAATACAAGTACCAAGGAGTACATACAATTAGTACCTAAAACTAGTAAATATAACTAGTTCTAGTACAAACAACTGGTAAAGTACATACAATTAGTACATACAACTAATACATATAACTAGTACAATGGAACCTGAGTAAGCGGTCACCTTATTAAAGCAGTCACCTCCCTTTTCCGGTCGCCAATGTATACTCCCAAACAATCCGCTATATTGAAGTATACATCGAGACCTTGTTAATGAGGTCACCTGCATAATGCACATAGCGGTCGTTTTTCCGTGGCCCCGAAGGGATATCTCTACTCTGTAATGCGGCCATACAGATTTGAAAGTAAGTTAATGACAACAATTTATCAATAAAATGTTCTAAAGAGTCTCCTTTACTCCTTCAGTGACTCTTGCAGCTTTCTTTTTAAAGTTCTGATTTAACGAAATTTCGGTCATAACGAAATGTTTAGAAAAAACGGTTTTAAACAACATAAAACCTTCGGTTTATAACGAAATTTTAGAGTCGAATCTTGGAAAAATTCGTTTATAACAAATTAAGCTTTCCTGGTCTGGTGTTTTGATCCTAGACGTGTTAAGTTTTTGTGAATGAAGTGTATACGCATAGCGGGTACGAACATTATAATGAATTCGATGTTATTTAGGCGGTCAAGTAATAACTGATACCTTAACACCTTAAGTATACAGTATTTTTCGTTCTAGCCGCTGAAGTTGATTTTAAGATGCGTGTCCGAAAACGTATCTTTGTATAACAATCATGTTTTTTGTCAATGAATATTAATGAGCACCTTGTTAATACAGCCACCTGTGTATTACAGCCAGCAAGTTTGTCTCCCTTGGGTGACCGCATTAGTCAGGTTCCACTGTACATACAACAATTACCCACAACTTCTCCATACATCTAATACATAAAATTAAATCATACAATCAGTACGTACAACTAGTATTAAGCACATACAACTAGTACTTCTCTAGTACATAGTATAACTAGTATTAGAACCTACAACTAGAACATACAAAAAGTACATACAACTAGTACATACAACCAATAGGCACAACTAGCACTAATAACTGGTCCACACAACTACTCCATATAACTATTACATGTAAATAGTACATACATCTAGTGCATACAACTAGTACATGCAACTTGTAAATACAATGGATTCATATCTAGTGTATACAACTAGTACATACTGCTAGTGCATACAACTAGTACATATAACTAGTACATACAACTAGTACATAAAACTAGTACATACAACTAGAACATACAACTAGAACATAGCTAGTACGTACAACTAGTATATACATACAACTAGAACACAAAACTGGTTCATACAATTTGTACATAGAACTACTACATACAACTACCACATACAACTAGTACCTACAACTAGTAAATATAGCTAGTACTAGCCAATACAACTAGTGAATACAACTAGTACTTGCAACTAGTACATATAACTAGTACACACACCTACTAAATATAACTAATACATAAAAATTTAACTAGTACATATAAATAGTACATACGCATATTACATATAAGTAGTACATAAAACTAGTGCTTACAACTAGAAACTAGTAAATACAACTAGTACATACAACTAGACCATACAACTACTACATATAACTAGTACATACATGTAGTACACACAACTAGTACATACATGTAGTACACACAACTACTACATACAACTAGTACATATAACTAGTTCATACAACTAATAATTAAAACATATTACTTGTACATACACCTAGTAAAAACAACTAGTACATACAACCTGTACATAAAACTGGTTAATTTCTAGTGCATACAACAAGTACATAAAACTAGTTTCTAGGACATACAACTAGTACATAAAACTAATAAATACAACTAGTACATAAAACTAGTTAATATAGCTAGTGCTAGTGCATAGAACTAGTGTATACAATTAGTTGATATAATTCGTACATACAACTAGTACATATAACTAGTACATAAAACTAGTACACATAACTGGTACACATACATATAACCAGTAACTAGTACATACAAATATAACTGGTACTTATAAATAGTACATACACATAGTACATACGAATAGTACATAAGAATATTACATATAACTAGAAACTAGTACATACAAGTATTTCATAGAATCGGTACATAATACTAGAACGTACAACTTTTATATACAACTAGTAGATAGCTACTACATACAACTCTTATATACCTACAACTAATACATACAACTCGTGCATAACTAGTACATATAACTAGTACATACAACTAGTATCTAGTACAAACAACTAGTGCCTACCTAGGTCCTAGTATAACTAGTATTTGAACCTATATTTAGAACATACAACTCATACATACAACTAGTACATACAAATATTACCTAAATCTAGTACATATAAATAGTACTTGCATATAGTATATACAACTAGTACATGCAATTGGTATATGCAACCAATAAATACAACTAGTACAAATACCACATACACCTAATTCATACAATTAGTACATACAAGTACCACATAAAACTAGTATATATAACTAACACCTACAACGAGTAAATATAACTAGTAATAGTACATACAACTAGTACATATAACTAGTAAATAAAACTAGTTCATATATCTAGTACATACAAATATAACGAGTTCATATGAGTAGTTCATACAACAGTACATACAACTAGTACTTATAAATAGTATATACAGCTAATACATACAACAATTTCATTCAACTAGTACATATAACTACTACATACAATTGGTACATATAAATAGTACAAACAACTAGTACATACAACTAGTATCTCGTACATACAACTAGTACCTACCTAGTAACTAGTATAACTAGTACTGGAACCTACAACTAGTATATACAACTAGTACATACATCAAGTACATACAATTAGTACACATAAATAGTACACACAACTAGTACATACAACTAGTGCATACAACTGGTATATATAAATAATAAATATAACTTATACAGAGCTAGTACAAACAACTAGTGTACATACAACTAGTAAATATAACTAGTGCTAGTGCATAGAACTAGTGTATACAACTAGTTCATAAAATTAGTACATACAACTAGCACATGCAACTAGTACATACAACTAGTACATATAACTAGTACATACACATATAACTGGTACTTATAAATAGTATATAGTTCTTACCTAGTATAACTTGTACTGGAACCTACAACTAGTACATACAATTAGTCACTTGTACATAAAACTAGTCCCTACAACTATAACATAAAACTAGTACATACAACTAGTACACACTACTAGTACATTCTACTAGTACGTATAACAAGTACAAACAAGTAATACATTTAACTAGTACATACAACTAGTACACACAACTAGCACATACAACTAGTGCGAACAACTACTTCATACAACTTGTACCCACAACTAGTACCTATGATGGGAACATACACATAAAATTAGTACATATAAATAGTACATACAACTAGGACATTAAACTAGAACTCCAACTAGTATTACATTTTTCTAGTGCCAACTTAGTAAATAGATTACTAGTACTCAAGCTTACAAGTACTAGTACCTACAACTAGTCCATACACATATATATATATAACTAGTACACACAGCCTATATTAGTACATATAATTTGTACCTACAACTAGTAAATATAACTAGTACTAGTACATACAACTAGTTCATAAAATGTATAGAAAATGTAGCTAGTCCAAACACCGAGTACATACAACTAGTACATACAAATTGTACATGCAACAAGAACATATAACTAGAACATGCACATATAACTAGTACATACAACTAGTACATACATCTAGCAAATATAACCAGTACTAGTATATAAAACTGGTACATTGAACTAGGACACACAGGTTGCAATGAGTACACACTACTAGTACATAGAACTAGTACAGACGACTTGTACATACAACTAGTAAACACAACTAGTACATACAACTAGTACATATAACTAGTTCATACAACTAGTACACACAACTAGTATACACAATTAATGTATACAACCAGTACATTCAACTAGTCCTAACACTAGTTCATATAACTAGTACTAGAAAGTACTTCCAATTAGTACATACAACTAGTTCATACAATTAGAACATACAAGTAGTACATTAACCTAGTGCATACAACTAGAAACTAGTACATACAACTTGCACATAGAAACAGTACATAAAACTAGTACTTACAACTAGTACTAAAACTAGTTCATACAGTTAGTTCTTACTTGAAAAACAAAAGCCTTAACGGAGAACCTTGTTACTTCTTGCCTTAGTGTACTAAGGCAAGGAGTATCCGGCTTGGACAACCCTCAGTCAGTTATGTTTTCCTTTCTTTGGGTTTTTAGCCAGAAGCCTCGGCTTTGCCTCCTTCCGGCAGCAGCAGACAGGTGCGCATCGGGCCAAAGTTGACCGTCATAATAGGAGGGAGTACCTCCATACACAAATCCACCACTACTTTCCAGAGGTCGACAGGCAAGGACTGGGACAGGACTACTTATCGTCCAGGCCCCAATCCCTCAACAGATAGATGTCGCCTCAATATCCTTACAGCCGAGCAGAGAACAGTTCTCTGCATGGCTCTCATCACTTCTACTGCACTTTTTGACAGCTTTGGAATTCCCCTAAGGTCTTCCAGGAGCGTGTCCACTGTCCCCAAAGCACCAATTATCATCGGGACTACCTTAATTCGGTAGCCCCTAAATTGTTTCCTCATATCAGCTGCCAGCTTCTGGTACTTTTGGAACTTCTCTTGCCATCTTCCATTAATATTGCTGTCAGTAGGAACTGACATCTCAATAATGAAGATGGACTTACATAGCCGATCCTCAACCACTAAGTCTGGCCTTCTTTCTGTCATTTCATCATCTGTAGGGATACTAGGATCCCACAAGATTTTGACAGCCCTATTCTCATAGACTGGTTTTGCTTCTAGTTTGTACCAGGGCTCTTCCTGCTTGAATCCATATTCTTTCAACAGTCTCCACAACACTATCAGTATTGCCCGGTCATGTCTCTCTTTGTAGAGAGAAAATCCCTTGGGCTCACACATGTTTAGTATGTGTTTGACCGTTTCCATAGCCTTGCCACATTCTCTGCACATTAGGAGGCTAGAATTCTTCAGAATCCTATTTTGGTACCACCTAGTGTGCAGCACATCATCTTGGGCTGCAAGAATCAGAGCCTCAGTTTGAGGTCTGAGTCTCCCCTCAGAAAGCCACACATAAGACTCCCTATTTGTGACTTGTCTGTGGTATGAGCCCTGGTGAGACTTTTCGGCTAGGTTACTTTTTAACCTTTCAGTCTGAGCCTCCCGGAGCTCACGTTAGTTCTTACAACCTTTATGTAGAACTAGTACATACAATAGTACATAACTAGTATTTATAACTAGTGCATATAACTAGTATATATAACTAGTTCATACAACTAGTACATATAACTAGCACATACAACTAGAAAATAAAACTAGAACTAGTACATAAAACCAGTACATACAACTAGTACTAACAACCAGTAACGAATACATACAACTAGTACATTAAACTAGTATATACAAATAGTACTTACATCTACTTTATACAAATTGTACATAACACTAGTACATATGAATAGAACATAAAAATTTTACTAGTGCATATAAATAGTAAGTACAACCAGTACACACAACTAGTACATACAACTAGTACATATAACTAGAACTACAACTAGTACATAGAATTAGAACATAGAAGGACTACATAAACCTGATACATACAACTAGTCCCTGCAACTAGTACATAATAATTAGTACATAAAAATAGTGCATATAAGTAGAACATAGGACTTTCAACTAATACTTAAAACTAGCAAACATAACTTGTATATACTACTTGCACATACAAAAAGTACATACAATTAGTACCTACAATTAGTATATATAACCAGTACTATATAGAACATAAAACTACAACGTACAACTGGTACATACAACTAGTAATGAGTACGTACAAATAGTACATAGAACTAGTACATACAACTTGTACATACAATTAGTACGTACATCGATTACGTACAATTTGTACTAGGACTATATCATATAACTAGTATATACAACTCAAACAAAAAACTAGTATATTCAAATTGTATCTGCAATTAGTAAATTTAACTAGTACTAGTACATAAACTAATACATTGAACTAGTACATACACGTAGCAACGAGTGCATACAACTATATAATACCTACAACTGGTTCATACAACTAGTAACAAGTACATACAACTAGTAATTAGTAAATACAAGTAGCAACGAGTACATACAATTAGTACCTAAAACTAGTAAATATAATTAGTTCTAGTACAAACAACTGGTAAAGTATATACAATTAGTACATACAACTTGTACATACAACTGATTCATATCTAGTGCATACAACTAGTACATACAGCTAGTGGATACAACTAGTACATATAAGTAGTTCAAAAACATATAACTAGTACATGCAAATTGTAAATACAACTCAACTACTATATACAACTAGTACATACAACTAGTTCATAAAATTAGTACATACAACCAGTTCATAAAACTAGTACATGCAACCAGTACATAAAACTAGTTTCTAGTACATACAACTAGTACCTTCTTGTACCTAGTATAACAAGTACAAGAATCTACAACAAATACAAAAAACCTAGTACATACAACTAGAACATACAACTAGTACATAGCCAGTACATACAACTAGTATATACATACAACTAGAACACAAAACTAGTTCACACAACTAGTACCTACAACTAGTAAATATAGCTAGTACTAGTCCATACAACTAGTGAATACAACTAGTACTTGCAACTAGTACATATAACTAGTGCACGCCGACTACATGTAACTAATACATAAAAATTTAACTAGTACATTTAAATAGTACATACGCATAGTACATATAAGTAGTACATAAAACTAGTGCTTACAACTACAAACTAGTAAATACAACTAGTACATACAACTAGACCATACAACTACTACATATAACTAGTACATACATGTAGTACACACAACTAGTACATGCAACTAATACATACAACTAGTACATATAACTAGTTCACACAACTACTACATATAGCCGGTACATATAAATAGTACATACATCTAGTACATACAACTGGTACATACAACTAGTACATAGAACTAATAAATACAACCAGTACATAAAACTAGTGCAGAGCAAGTACAAACAACTAGTGCATACAACCAGTACATACAATAGTACACACAACTACCACATACAACTAGTACATACAACTAGCTCCTACAACTAGTAAATATAACTAAATAGTAATTGTACTTACATCTAGTACGTGCAATTAGCATAAACAACCAGTATATACATACAGCTAGTACATACACATATATTTAGTGAATATAAATAGTAAGTACAACTAGTACGTATAACTAGTACACACAACTACTACATATATCTAGTACATAAAACTAGTTCATGCATCTAGTACATACAAATATAACGAGTTCATATAAGTAGTTCATACAACCAGTACATACAACTAGTACTTATAAATAGTATATACAATTAGTACATACAACAATTACACTCAACTAGTACATATAACTACTACATATCAATAGTACGTATACACATAACTAGTACATAACAATAGTACATATATACAACAAGTACAAAATTAGTTCCTTCCTAATACCTAGTATAACTTGTACTGGAACCTACAACTAGTGCAAACAACAAGTACATACAACTAGTACATACAATAAGTCACTAATACATACAACTAGCATATGCAACTAGTACATACAATTACCCACAACTGTTACTTGCATGTAATACATATAATTACTACACACAACTAGTACGTACAACTAGTATATACCACATAAAACTAGTCCTTCCCTTGTACCTAGTATAAATACTATTAGAACCTACAACTAGAACATGCATCTAGTACATAAATCTACTACATACAACTACTACATACAACTTATACATACAACTAGTGCATGTAACTAGTACGCAGGTAGTACAAACAACTAGTGCATACAACTAGTACATACAACTGGTTCATATCTAGTACATACAACTTGTACCTACAATTAGTACATACAACTACCACATAAAACTGGTTCCTAAACCTAGTACCTACAACTAGTAAATATAACTAGTACTAGTTCATACAACTAGTAAATGCAATTAGTATATACAGCAAGTACATACAGCTAGTACATAAACTGGTACATACACATATAACTAGTACATATATCTAGTTCATACAAATATAACGAATACATATAAGCCGTACATACAACTAGTACATACAACTAGTTCATGTAAATAGTATATTCAACTAGTTCATACAACAATTGCACACAACTAGTACATACAACTAGTACATACAACTAGTATCTAGTACAAACAACTAGTGCCTACCTAGGTCCTAGTATAACTAGAATTAGAACCTATATTTAGAACATACAACTCGTACACACAACTAGAATATGCAACGAGTAAATATAACTAGTAATAGTACGTACAACTAGTACATGCAATTAGTACATGCAACCAACTTTACAGCTACTACTTACAAGTAGTACATATACCTGGTACATACACATATAAATAGTACATATAAATAGTACGTACAACTAGTGCAAATAACTAATACATACAACTAGTACAAATATCTAATACATACGAATATAACGAGTACATATAGGTAGTACATACAACAATTACACACTAGTCCATATAACTAGTACATAAAACTTGTGTCTAGTACATACAACTAGTACCCACCTAGTACCTAATATAACTAGTATTAGAATCTACAAATAGAACATGCAACTAGTACATACTACTGCCACATACAACTAATACATACATCTAGTACATATAAATAGTACATGCATCTAGTACATACAACTAGTATATATAGCTGCTACATATGAATAGTACTTATACACATAACTAGTACATAACAATTGTACATACAACAAGTACAAAAAATTAGTTCCTTCCTAAAACCTAGTATAACGTTTACTGGAACCTACAACTAATTCAAACGACAAGTACATACAACTAGTACATACAATTAGTCACTTATACATACAACTAGTACATAAAATTAGTCATTAGTACATACAACTAGTACAAATAACTGGTACATATAACTGGCACATATAACTAGTACATATAATTAGTACATACAACTAGTTCTTAAAACTTGTACATACAACTAGTACATGCAACTAGTATCTAGTACATACAACTACAACCTATCTAGTACCTAGTATAACTAGTACATGAACCAACAACTAGTACATACACATAGTACATACAACTAGTACATACTACTAGTGTGTACAACTAGAAAATAATATATACTACTAGTTCATAGAACGAGTACATAATACTAGAACATACAACTTGTATATGCAACTAGTACATAGCTAATATTTATGACTAGTAGATACATACAACTAGTACGTACAACTGGTACATAACTATTACATACAATTAGTACATTCCACTAGTACAAACAATTCGAACAAACAACTACTACATACAACTTCTACATACAACTAGTATCTACAACTAGTAAATATAACTAGGACTAGTACATAAAACTCGTGCATACAACTAGTACATGCTACTAGTACATACAACTGGAACATACCAAATAATACACACAACTAGAACATGCAATTAGTACTTGCAACTAGTACATTCAACTAGTACATACAACTAGACCAAACGACTAGGTCAAATAACTATTACATATACCTACTACATATACCCAGTAAATACACATATACCTTGTAATTATATATAGTACATACAACTAGTACTTACAGTTAGTGCATACAACTAGCACATACAACTATAAACCAGTACATACAACTAGTTCATAGAACGAGAACATAATACTAGAATGTACAACTTGTATACACAAGTAGTACATAGCTACTACATACAAGTAAAAGCAACTAGGATATACAACTAGTACATTCACCTACTACATATAACTAGTACATACACATATATCCAATTATTATAAATAGTGCGTGCAACATACACCTAGTACACACAACTAGTACATATAACTAGTATATATAGCTACTACATATGAATAGTACTTATACACATAACTAGTACATAACAATAGTACATACAACTAGTACATACAATTAGTCACTTGTACATACAACTAGTACATACAATTAGTCACTAGTACATACAACTAGTATATATAACTGGTAAATATAACTGGCATATATAACTAGTACATATAATTAGTACATACAACTAGTTGATAAAACTAGTATATACAACTAGTACATGCAACTTATCTCGTACATACAACTACAACCTATCTAGTACCTAGTGTAACTAGTACATGAACCAACAACTAGTACATACATATAGTACATACAACTAGTACATACTACTAGAACATACAACTAGAAACTAGTATATACAAGTAGCTCATAGAACGAGTACATAATACTAGAAGGTACAACTTGTATATACAAGTAGTACATAGCTACTACATACAAGTAAAAGCAACTAGGACATATAACTAGTCCATCCACCTACCACATATAACTAGTACATACACATATATCCAATTATTATAAATAGTACGTGCAACTAGTACATACACCTAGTTCATAAACCTAGTACATACAACTTGTGCATACAACAAGTATCTTCCTAGTTCCAAATATAACTAGTACAAGAACCTACAACTAGTACATTCATCTAGTACATACAACTAAAACATACAACTAGTATATACATACAACTAGTACATATAACTAGTACACACACAGACTACATATAACTAATATATAAAAATATAACTAGTACATATAAATAGTACAAACACCTACTATATAAAACTAATACATAAAAATATAACTAGTACATATTAATAACACAAAGAAGGGGACCTTTATTAGAGCCCCTCTCTATTGTTTTCATAACGCCATTTATGTGTGGCTTCATGTTACGGATATATATATAATACGAGTTCATACGCAACTATTATAACAAATTTTATACGTAGATAGATGTATAATACGAGTTCATGCGCAACTATTGTAACACTTAATTTATACGTCAATACATCGTTTGGCAAATGGTGGCGTTCAGGAAGCTTTAGTTAACGAAGCTTTTGTGTCGCTATTTATAATTTTTAGGACACTTAAGCGTCCTCAATCGTTAGGATTAAGAGTAATATGTCAAAGCCCTACGATGCGGCCAAGTAGTTCGAGTAAATTCAGGGCGCGGGAGCCCCACGAGTTTTTAAACTCGAACTACTTGTCATCCTAGGAACAGTCTTCGGTTCAGATTCATAGCCTACATGTTTGAAATCGGCAGCCATTTAAACTCGGAGATAAGTCGTAGAGCTTCCGGGACACTTTTATCGAGTTCGGCGGCCATTTATAACCTGGAAACGGTCTTCGGTAGGGCTTCATAGCCCATATTTGCGAAATCAGCCACCATTTTTAACTCGGAGATAGTTTGTATAGCTTCGTGGATTTTTTAATCGAGTTCTGCAGCCATTTTTATCCTAGGAACTGTCTTTGGTACGCTATTTCATACAATTTGTACTTACAATTAGAACCTATGACAAGAACGTTCACATATAACTGGTACATATAAATAGTACATACAGCAAGTACATCAAACTAGACCTCCAACTATTACAACTACTGAATATATCTAGTACTAGTACTAGTACATACAAGTAGTTCATAAAACTAGTACCTACAACTAGTAAATATTACTAGTACTAGTACATATTAGAACTAGCACATGCAACTAGTGCATAACTAATACATACAACTAGTACAAACAACTAGTACATACCACTAGTTAATACAACTAATACATACAACTAGTATATAACCAGTACATACAACTAGTACATAAAATTAGTTCATACAATTAGAACATACAACTATTACATACAACTAGTACATACAACTAATACCTACAAATATTAAATATAACCAGTGCTAGTACGTACAACTAGTACATACAACTAGTACACACATTAGTATATAACTAGTACATACAACTAGTACATAAAACTAGTTCATTCAATTACAACATACAACTACTACATACACTAGGACATACAACTAATACCTACAAGTAGTAAATATAACTGGTACTACTACATACAACTAGTTCATACAACTATAACATTCAACTAGTACAGAAAACGTGTACGTACAACTATTATATACAATTAGTACATGAAACTATTACATTCGACTAGTATATATAAGTAGTACCTACGAATATTTAATATAACTAGTACTTGTACACACAACTAATACATACTTAGTATCTAGTTTTACTACTACTAGAACTTACAACTAGTACACATAAATAGTACATACACCTAGTACGTACAACTAGTACTTACAACTAGTGCCTACAGTTAGTAAATATTATCAGCACTAGCACATACCACTAGTTAATACTGCTAGTACCTACCACTAGTTAATACTACTAGTACATACAACTAGTACATACAGCTAGTACATAACTAATACATACAAGTAGCACATTCAACTAGGACATAAAACTAGTTCATATAACTAGTACATAACTAGTACAGACAATTAGTACATAGAACTAGTTCAAACAATTAGAACATCCAACTACGACATACACTTAGTACATCCAATTTGTACATACAATTAGGACATACAAAAAGTACGTACAACTAGTACATACAACTAGACTATACAACTATTAACTAGTACATACAACTAGGACATACAACTATTATATACAGTTAGTACATGCAACTATTACATTCAACTAGTACATATAAGTAGTACGTTCAAATATTTAATATAACTAGAACTTGTACATTCAACTAATGCCTACTAAATATCTGGTATTTCTAGTACTAGAACCTACAACTAGTACAAATAACTAGTTCATACACTTAGTACATACAACTAGTACATACTAATAGTACATACAACTAGTACATACAAGTAGTGCATTCAATTAGGACATACAAGTTGTAAATACAACTAGGACATACAGTTAGTACATACAACAAGTACATACACCTAGTATATAACTAGTCCATACAGGTGTTACATACAACTAGTTCATACAATTAGAACATACAACTACTACATACAACAAGTACATGCAACTATTACCTACAACTAGTAAACATAACTTCTACTAGTACATACAACTATATAGTACTTACATCTTATATTTACAACTAGTAAATATTACCAGTAATAGTAAATACAACTAGTTAATACAACTACTACATACAACTACTACATGACTAGTTCTTACAACTAGTACATACAACTAGTACATACAATTAGTACATAAAACTATAACATTCAACAAGTCCATACAACTAGTACCTACAACTAGTAAATATAACTAGTGCTAGTACATACAACTAGCACCTACCTAGTCCCTAGTTTAACTAGTACTAGAATCTACAAATAGTACATATACTAGTATATACAAATAGTACATACAACTAGACCATATAAATAGTACATACCATAGTATATATATCTAGTACATACCACTAGTTCATACAACTACCACATACAACTAGTACCTATGACTTTAACATACACATTTCCTAGTACATATATATAGTCCATACAACTAGTACATTAAACTAGAACTTTTACTATGACGTATAATTATTTCACACAATTAGTACATACATCTAGTACATACAACTAGTCCATAGAATTAGTGCTACCACTAGTACATACAACTAGTACATACAACCAGTACAAACAACTAGTAAATATAAATTTTAAATATAACTTGTACTAGAACATATTACTAGTTGATACAACTAGCACATACAACTGGTACATACAACTGGTATACAACTAGTACATACAACTAGTATATGCAATTAGTACTTACAACAAGCACCTAATTAGTACCTAATTTTACTAGTACTAGAACTTACAACTAGTACCTATAAAGAGTACCCAACTAGTACATAGAACTGGTACATACACATATAACTGGTACCTATAAATAGTACATACACCTAGTACATACAATTAGTACATACAAAGAGTGCATTCAACTAGTACATACACTAGTACACAGAACTAGTACTTAAAACTAGTTCATATAACAAGTATATAACTAGTACATACAATTAGGTACATAGAACTAGTTCAAACAATTAGAACATACAGCTACTACATAAAACTAATACCTATAATTAGTAAATATAGCTTGCACTAGTACATACAACTAGTGCATAAAACTAGTACCTACAACTAGTAAATTTTACCAGTACTAGTAAATGCAAATAGTTATTAGAACTATTACATGCATCTAGTACATAGCTAATACATACAGTTAATACATACCACTAGTACACACAACTAGTACATACAACTAGTATATACAACTAATACATACAACTAGTATATAACAAGTACATACAACTAGTACATAAAACTAGTTCATATACTTAGAACATACAACTACTACATTCAACTAGTACATACAACTAATACTTACAAGTAGTAAATATAACTAATACTAGTACATACAACTAGTTCATACAACTATTACATTCAACTATTACATACAACTAATACCTACAACTAGTAAATATAACCAGGGCTAGTATATACAACTAGTACATACAACTTTCGAATTTTAGAGCGTCTAGAGACGCAGTTTTTTTCCAATTCTTCTGTCTGCCAAACGTTTTGACCCTGGGGGTCTTCTTCAGTGACTGGTGTTGGTCTTCAAGGTGTCTTCATTTATAGGCAAGAGAACTGGTACAGAAGAAGAATTAAGGAAGCCCTGAAGATCCAACAATGTCAGGGAAGAATGAACTTAGATCAAGAATTTGTATTAAGAAGTGGTTGGAAACTCTTTTTTATGAATACTCCCTTCAACTCTCCTTCCTCCGGAAATGATGTAACCGATGACATCACTGATGAGGTAATCGAAAATGGCGGGAAAAGATGCCTATAAATGAAGACACCTTGAAGACCAACACCAGTCACTGAAGAAGACCCCCAGGGTCGAAACGTTTGGAAGACAGAAGAATTGGAAAAAAACTGCGTCTCTAGACGCTCTACAAGTCAAAAGATGAACCTTTACAAAGATAAGTTCGACGCAGTTAGAAGAAATCCTTATTCTAGTACATACAACTAGTGCCTACAGTTAGTAAATGTTACCAGAACTATTACATACCACTAGTTAATACTACTAGTACATACAACTAGTACATACAGCTAGTACATAACTAGTACATACAACTGGTACATACAATTATTTTATATAATTAGTATATGCAACTATTACATTCAACTAGTTCATATAACTAGTACATAACTAGTACATACAATTAGTACATAGAACTAGTTCAAACAAAAACTAGTACACACAACTAGTATATATAACTAGTACATACATATAGTTCATTCAATTATATAGAGCATTCAATTACTACATGCAATTAGTACATTCAACTAGTACCTACTAGTTATTAAAACTCGTGTTACTACATACAACTAGTACATATAACTAGTACACACACCTACTACATATAACTAATACATAAAAATATAACTAGTATATATAAATAATACAAACAAGGGGACCCTTTAATAGAGCCCCCTCTATTGTTTTCATAACGCCATTTATGTATGGCTTCATGTTACGGATATATATATAATACGAGTTCATACGCAACTATTGTAACACTTACTTTATATGTCAATACATCGTTTTTGCAAATGGCAGTGTTCAGGAAGCTTTAGTTAACAAGGCTTTTCTGTCGCTATTTAGGACACTTAAGCGTCCTCAATCGTTAGGATATGTCAAAGCCCAACGATGCAGCCAAGTAGTTCGAGTAAATTTGGGGGGCGCCACTACTTGTTATCCTGGGAACAGTCTTCGGTACAGATTCACAGCCTATCCATTTTAACTCGGAGATAGGTTGTATAGCTTCGGGGACAATTTAATAGAGTTCTGCAGCCATTTTTATCCTAGGAACGGTCTTTGGTTCGCTATTTCATACAATTTGTACTTACAATTAGTACCTATGACTAGAACATTCACATATAACTGGTACATATAAATAGTACATACAGCAAGTACATCAAACTAGACCTCCAACTATTACAACTACTGAATATATCTAGTACTAGTACTAGTACATACAAGTAGTTCATAAAACTAGTACCTACAACTAGTAAATATTACTAGTACTAGTACATATAAGAACTAGCACATGCAACTAGTACATAACTAATACATACAGTTAATACATTCAACTAGTACACAACTAGTACATACCACTAGTTTATACAACTAATACATACAACTAGTACATAAAATTAGTTCATACAATTAGAACATACAACTAGTACACACAACTAGTACATACAACTAATACCTACAAATAGTAAAATAAAACCAGTGCTAGTAGGTACAACTAGTACATACAACTAGTACATACATTAGTATATAACTAGTACATACAACTAGTACATAAAACTAGTTCATTCAATTACAACATACAACTGCTACATACACTAGGACATACAACTAATACCTACAACTAGTAAATATAACTTCTACTAGTACATACAACTATATAGTACTTACAACTAGTATTTACTTTAGAAACAAAAGCCTTAATGGAGAACCTTGTTACTTCTTGCCTTAGTTTACTAAGGCAAGGAGTATCCGGCTTGGACAACCCTCAGTCAGTTATGTTTTCCTTTCTTTGGGTTTTTAGCCAGAAGCCTCGGCTTTGCCTCCTTCCGGCAGCAGCAGACAGGTGCACGTTGGGCCAAAGTTGACCGTCATAATAGGAGGGAGTACCTCCATACACAAATCCACCACTACTTTCCAGAGGTCAACAGGCAAGGACTGGGACAGGACTACTTATCGTCCAGGTCCCAATCCCTCAACAGATAGATGTCGCCTCAATATCCTCACAACCGAACAGAGAACAGTTCTCTGCATCGCTCTCATCACTTCTACTGCACTTTTTGACAGCTTTGGAATTCCACTTAGGTCTTCCAAGAGCGTGTCCACTGTCCCCAAAGCACCAATTATCATCGGGACTACCTTAATTCGGTAGCCCCTAAATTGTTTCCTCATATCAGCCGGCAGCTTCTGGTACTTTTGGAACTTCTCTTGCCATCTTCCATTAATATTACTGTCAGTAGGAACTGACATCTCAATAATGAAGATGGACTTACATAGCCGATCCTCAACCACTAAGTCTGGCCTTCTTTCTGTCATTTCATCATCTGTAGGGATACTAGGATCCCACAAGATTTTGACAGCCCTATTCTCATAGACTGGTTTTGCTAGTTTGTACCAGGGCTCTTCCTGCTTGAATCCATATTCTTTCAACAGTCTCCACAACACTATCAGTAATGCCCGGTCATGTCTCTCTTTGTAGAGAGAAAATCCCTAGCGCTCACACATGTTTAGTATGTGTTTGACAGTTTCCATAGCCTTGCCACATTCTCTGCACATTAGGAGGCTAGAATTCCTCAGAATCCTATTTTGGTACCACCTAGTGTGCAGCACATCATCTTGGGCTGCGAGAATCAGAGCCTCAGTTTGAGGTCTGAGTCTCCCCTCAGAAAGCCACACATAAGACTCCCTATTTGTGACTTGTCTGTGGTATGAGCCCTGGTGAGACTTTTCGGCTAGGTTACTTTTTAACCTTTCAGTCTGAGCCTCCCGGAGCTCACGTGCCACTCTCCTCCATTCTCTTACACTATTTTGTGAGGGATCTGTCTTCAGCCACATTTCCGGTTCTAGTTCTATTCCGTGGCTTCTCAGTATCAATCTGGCTTCTTTCAAGACAGTCCTCCTCTGCTTTGAGCACTCCAGCCACTTTTGGTGTTTAACCACAACAGCTGTGAGTGGATCATTGGCAGTATGGAGGTATCTTGCCAGATTCACAACAGCCCTGTCGTGATCCAAAGGAAAACTACAGAGCCCTCTACCACCTTCAGAGCGAAGCAAATTCACTCTTTCAATGGCAGAGTTATAGTGATGACACTGGTACTTTCTCATGATCTTTCTCACCATTCGGTCCAGTTTTGGAAGCTCACTTTGAGTCCACTTCAAAACTGGGTAAGAGTATCTCAATAGAGAGGCACACAACATGTTAGAGGCTTCTGCAGCATTCTTACCATTAAGGTGAGAGCCCCACACTTTGTGGAGTCTCCTCCTCAATTCATTAATCAAGCAAGCTTTGACCTTGCTGTCATCTACCTCAAACAGTTGTTCTAGCCCTAGGTACTTATAGGTAGTACCTTTTTCAAGGCTCCTTATGGATTCTTCACTGCGTTCAGGGTTGTCTGGGCCAGCCAGAACTTTCCCCTTTTGCATGTGAGCTGTTCCACACTTTCTCACTCCAAACCTCATGCCAATGGCATTTGAGGTTTTCTCCACACATTCCATGGCTTCCCTGAGTTTATCAGGCCCTCCAGCATATATCTTAAGGTCATCCATGTACAACAAGTGTGACATGGTGTTCCTTTCCCCATCATGCCAGAGGGTATATCCCTTGGTTCTGTTAAGAACTTGGGATATGGGAGCTATGGCCAGACAAAAGAGGAGTGGCGATAAGGAGTCTCCTTGGAAGAGTCCCCTGTTATATTTAACAGGGGTGCTCCTAACCACCTTCCCTGCAGTCCTCAACTCAAGCACAGGAGCCCAGTGTTTGGAGAAGAGCTCTATAGACCTCCGGATCCAACCTGGGCACTTGATGGTTTTTAGCACCTTCATCACCCACTTGTGAGGGACTCTGTCATATGCCTTCTCATAATCGATCCATGCCACACTAAGTGGCTTGCCCACAATTTTGGCATCTAGACCGATTGATTGATCCAGCAGTAGACAGTCCACACAGCCCCACCTCCCTTTCCTCATGGCCCTTTGGGCTATAGGCAAAAGATCATTAGTGTAGGTGTAAGTGAGTAGTTCTGACGCAATGTATGCTGTGACAGCCTTGTACATTGTGTTGAGACACGCAATAAATCGGTAGTTGGCCGCACTTTTCGGGTCACCCTTTTTGGGGATGAGTAGAGTGCGACCCCTTGTAAGCCAGTCTGGGACTGACAGATCTCCGCTCACCACCCTCCGTAGTACATCTGCCAAGGCAGACTGTGCAGAGGGGAGTGCTTTCCACCAAAAAGTGTGGATGCCATCCGGCCCAGGGGCAGACCAGCTTTTTGCCTTTTTCAAGGCTTTCCTCAGTTTGGTCTCATCAATGCTATCGGGACCTTCAGAGGAGGTTCTACCCACCCTCTTTTTGGTTTCCTTTAGCCATTCTTTCACCCCTGGGTCGTCTTTGTTGACCTTACAAACAGTACCTACAATCTTTGTCCAAAAGTCTCTTACTACCTCAATTGAGGGAGCTTCATTGGAGGTTGGAACATTGCCATTCATTCGGAACTTCCTTTGGGTATTCCAAAGGTGGTTTTGTTCCTGGAATTTCCTGCGTTCAGCCGATCTTCACTCTTGTAGGGTCCAGACCCTGAGTTTCCCCAGTGTCTGTTCCCGAGCTCTGATCAGCACCTTCAGGTTTCATGAATGGAACTCTCTCCTAAGCTTTCTTCGGAGTACTTTCTGGCGTTTGGTCATAGGATTATTATTCTGTTGACGCACTATTTCCACATCCAACCAGGCAAGCAGTCTTCTAAACCTAAGGCCCTTGGCCTTCCTGTCACTTACGTGACCTTCCTGTCTCTTACTTCCTTCTGATTATCTGATTTCCTTCCCTGGTTGCATGGCTGCGATTCGTAGGTTGTTTTTTCCCTCACAGCCATAGCAACAGAGTAGACCTGGCAGTTCAGGTGCCAGGCCGACCTAGGACCTTCCTGCCACTCTTTCTCCACCCAATCATTGGCCTCCCGGAGCAGTGCCGTATCAACATGGTTGAACCGCACCCCCCACAGGGTTTTCTACCAGAGAAATCTCCAGGTTTCTTTCGGAGACAGGCATCTTTTGCTTTGCCTAAAAGTTGCATCAGACGATCATTGCCACTTGTCCTGGGACTGGGATGATCATGTGTAGGAGTTTCAACAGGGACTGCAGGCAGCTCACCATTTTGTTCAGTCCCAGCCTGAACTTGGTGAAGCTCCCCCTGTCCCTGGGCTCCCACACCTTCCTCCACAGTCCCAGTTAGGGTGGCTACACCACAAGAGTTAGGTTCCACAAGGTTTAGTCTCGAGAGACCTTGACCTCTTCGGATTCTACTAAGTCTTGTAGTTAGTGCTACCTTTGTGGTTTTATGGTCTGGCATTGCAGCATTGCAAGCCTGGTACAACCGCTCGGCATACCCCTTTTCCATGGGCTTACTTTCTCGGTAGAGCTCCATGAGGATATTATCCCTCTGAAGGTTCCAGATCACCCCTTGGATCGTTCTTCTAGAAGCACCTTGCGGTGCATCATTAACCAAATCTAAATCTCGGCTACCCGTTACTTGCAGTTCTCCGTCTCCTACCAAGCTCCTTTTGGCTTGGAAGGCAAGGGTTCGACCGGTCTGAGGCAAATGTGGGTATTTACTCAGCCATTCCTGCTCTAAACGCTTTTGATAGCCACCTCTTTTGGGTTCAGATCCCTCAAAGCAATCAATTAGTGCCCTAACCATTTCCTCGGTCCAGAGGGCTGGTTGGCCCATCACGGGGACCGAAGAAGGGTTATTACATTCAGGTACATCTACCTGTGAGGCACCAGTGGAATCACCTATTCTGGTTGACCCAGGGTTTTCTTCACCACTGGTGCACCTAGGCCACAGCCTGTCTTGAAAATTTTCATTGTCATGACGTAACGTAACCCAGTGAAGCTGCCAGACGGGGGGTTAGCCCATACTGGCAGGGCAGCTGATTTAGCCACAGGATGCCACATGAGGGGCTAAGCACCCTGCTCTGTCGGGGGGTTGAACTGGACAATACCCATCCTCTTGTCAGCTCGGAACCACAGCCTCCAATTCCCACGTCACAACTAGTATTTACAACTACTAAATATACCAGTAAAGGTAAATACAGCTAGTTAATACAACTACTACATACAACTACTACACGACTAGTTCTTACAAGTAGTACATACAACTAGTACATACAATCAGTAAATACAACTATAACATTCAACAAGTCCATGCAATTAATACCTACAACTAGTAAATATAACTAGTGCTAGTACATACAACTAGCACCTACCTAGTACCTGGATTAACTAGTACTAGAACCTACAAGTAGTACATATACTAGTATATACAAATAGTACATACAACTAGACCATATAAATAGTACATACCATAGTATATATAACTAGTACATACCACTAGTTCATACAATTAGCACATACAACTAGTACCTATGACTATAACATGCACATTTACCTAGTACATATATACAGTCCATACAACTAGTACATTAAACTGGAAATCCTACTATGACGTATAATTATTTCACACAATTAGTACATACATTTGGTACATACAACTAGTCCATCCAATTAGTGCTACAACTAGTACATACAACTAGTACATGCAACTTGTACGTCCAACTAGTAGTAACAACTATTTTATTCTATTTGTACTTACAAATAGTACCTATGACTAGAACATTCACATATAACTGGTACATATAAATAGGACATACAACAAGTACATCAAACTAGACCTCCAACTATTACAACTACTGAATATATCTAGTACTAGTACTAGTACATACAACTAGTTCATAAAACTAGTACCTAAAACTAGTAAATATTACTAGTACTAGTACATATTAGAACTAGCACATGCAACTAGTACATAACTAATAAATACAGTTAATACATACAACTAGTACACACAACTACAACATACATCTAGGACATACAACTAGTCCATAGAATTAGTGCTACAACTAGTACATACAACTAGTACATACAACCAGTACAAACAACTAGTAAATATAACTGGTAAATATAACTAATATATATAACTTGTACTATATAGTACATACAACTAGTAAATATAACGATTAAATATTACTTGTACTAGAACATATTACTAGTTGATACAACTATCACATACAACTAGTACATACAACTGGTATACAACTAGTACATACAACTAGTGTATGCAATTAGTACTTAAAACAAGCGCCTACTTAGTACCTAATTTTACTAGTACCAGAATTACCACTAGTACTTATAAATAGTACCCAACTAGTACATATAACTAGTACATACACATATAACTGGTACCTATAAATAGTACATACACCTAGTACATACAATTAGTACATACAAATAGTACATACAAAGAGTACATAAAACTAGTACACAGAACTTGTACTTAAAACTAGTTCATATAACAAGTACATAACTAGTACATACAATTAGTACATAGAACTAGTTCAAACAATTAGAACATACAGCTACTACATAAAACTAATACCTATAATTAGTAAATATAGCTTGCACTAGTACATGCAACTAATTACTAGTACATACAACTACTACAAAAAATTAGTAATTAAAATTAGTACATACATATAGTACATACAACTAGTACATATAACTAGAGCATACAAGAACTTACTAAAACACATATACAACAAGTACATACAACTTCTTCACACAACTAGCACATTCAATTGGTACATAGAACAAGTACATATATTTAGTTACTAGTACATAAAACGAGTAAATACAGCTAGTGCATAAAACTAGTAACGAATACTAGTATATATAACTAGTATATACAAAAACGTCACACAACTAGTACATACAACTAGTCCATACACATATATATATAACTAGTACACACAGCCTTTATGAGTACATATAATTTGTAACTACAACTAGTAAATATAACTAGTACTAGTACATACAACTAGTTAATAAAATGTGTAGAAAATATAGTTAGTACAAACACCGAGTACATACAACTAGTACATACAACTAGTACATACAACTAGTACATACATCTAGTAAATATAACTAGTAGTAGTATATAAAACTACTACATAGAACTAGTACACACAGGTAGCAATGAGTACACACTACTAGTACATAGAACTAGTACATACGACTTGTACATACAACTAGTAAACACAACTAGTACATGCAACTAGTACACACAACTAGTATACACAATTAGTGTATACAACCGGTACATTCAACTAGTCCTAGTCCTAGTTCATATAACTAGTACTAGAAAGTACTTCCAATTAGTACATACAACTAGTTCATACAATTAGAACATGCAAGTAGTACAATAACCAAGTACATAGAACTAGTACATAGAGGGACTACATAAAACTGAAACATACAACTAGTACATGCAACTAGTACATAATAATTAGTACATAAAAATAGTGCATATAACTAGAACATAGGACTTTCGACTAGTACTTACAACTAACAAACATAACTTGTATATACAACTTGTATATACAACTTGCACATACAAAGAGTATATACAATTAGTACCTACAATTAGTATATATAACCAGTACTAGAACATAAAACTACAACGTACAACTGGTACATACAACTAGTAACGAGTACGTACAAATAGTACATAGAACTAGATACATACAACTTGTACATACAATTAGTACGTACATCGATTACATACAATTTGTACTACGACTAGTTCATATAACTAGTATATACAACTCAAACATAGAACTGGGATATTCAAATAGTCTCTACAATTTTTAAATTTAACTAGTACTAGTATTTTAACTAATACATTGAACTAGTACATACACGTAGCAACGAGTACATACAACTATATAAAACCTACAACTGGTTCATACAACTAGTAACAAGTACATACAACTAGTAATTAGTAAATACAGGTCGCAAGGAGTACATAAAATTAGTACCTAAAACTAGTAAATATAACTAGTTCTAATACAAACAACTGGTAAAGGACATACACTTTGTACATACAACTAATACATATAACTAGTACATACAACAATTACCCACAACTTGTCCACACATCTAATACATATAATTAGATCATACGACCAGTACGTACAATTAGTATTAAGCGCATACAACTAGTACTTCCCTAGTACATAGTATAACTAGTATTAGAACCTACAACTAGAACATACAAATAGTGCATACAACTAGTATATACAACCAATGTGTACAACTAGCACATAAACTGGTCCACACAACTACTACATATAACTAATACATGTAAATAGTACATACATCTAGTGCATATAACTAGTCCATACAACTTGTACATACAACTGATTCATATCTAGTGTATACAACTAGTACATACCGCTATTGCATACAACTAGTACATATAACTAGTTCATAAAACTAATACATACAACCCGTACATAAAACTAGTTTCTAGTACATACAACTAGTACCTTCCTAGTACCTAGTATAACAAGTACAAGAATCTACAACAAGTACATAAAACTAGTACATACAACTAGAACATACAACTAATACATAGCTAGTACATACAACTAGTATATACATACAACTAGAACACAAAACTGGTTTATACAATTTGTACATAAAACTACTGCATAGAACTACCACATACAACTAGTACTTGAAACTAGTACATAAAACTAATACACACACCTACTACATATAACTAAAACATAAAAATTTAACTAGTACATATATATAGTATAAAAACTAGTGCTTACAACTACAAACTAGTAAATACAACTACTACATACAACTAGACCATACAACTACTACATATAACTAGTGCATACATGTAGTACACACAACTAGTACATACAACTAGTACATATAACTAGTTGATACAACTAATAATTAGAACATATAACTAGAACATACTTCTAATAAATACAACTAGTACATACAACTAATACATACAACTAGTACATATAATAATAATAATAATATTTATATGTAAGTCCTACTATTGACAAATTATTAATGAAGAACTAGGCAGTACCTCCACTTATGCTAAGTGTACAGTAGAACCCCAACAGTTAATTAGGAAACACATAGATTTCTTAAAACTAGAGAACCTAGAACCTAAACCAGACTGGTGTAACCTTCTCTCCTTTTACTGGATGCCTAAGCTTCATAAGAACCCTTACAGCTACAGATTCATAGCTGCCTCTCACAAATGTTCTACCAAACCCCTTTTTAGATTTCTAAATTCAGCACTCAGACTAATTCTCAAACATTTTAGAGAAAACTGCCTAGGTATAAATAGGAATACTGGTGTTAATGCCTTTTGGATAGTAGAAAACTCACTAGAAGTCTTAGATAGTCTTAGGTCTATACCCACTAGAAAAGCCCAGCTAGCTAGTTTTGATTTTTCTACCTTATATACAGCGATCCCCCATAACCTACTTAAAGACAAGATTACTAACCTTATTCATAGTGCCTATACCTGTAAGAAGTGTGTCAGGATAAAGCCTTTTGGTCTAACAATGTCTCCAATAAAGCAGTCACAGCTGTTCATTAAGTATAGCTCTTTAACTACCTTATTGACAACATTTATGTATGTGTAGACGGTTCTGTATTTAAGCAATGTGTAGGTATCCCTATGGGTACTGACTGTGCCCCTGTAGTTGCTAATCTTTTTCGGTTTGCCTATGAGTATGAGTTTATGAAAGGACTACTTAAGGATAACATCACCTTAGCTATTAAATTTTCCAATACTTATAGGTATATTGATGACCTCATATGTATTAACAACAACGATTTTGAACAGACAATTAGTGATATTTACCCCAAAGAACTTATTCTTAAAGACAAATACCAGCCCTAGGAAATCCCCCTTTTTAGACTTAGATATAACCATTAATAAAAATCAATTTATCACTAAAGTATATGATAAGCGAGAGGACTTTAACTTTGATATAGTAAATTTCCCCCATTTAGATAGTAATATTCCTAATACCCCAGCCTATGGTGTCTTTATTTCACAACTAATTAGGTATTCCAGAATATGTAGTGACTTCTCCAGTTTTCAGTCTAAACGTTTGCAGTTATGCAGTAGGCTTATTAAACAGGGTTACAAATACTTTCAGCTAAAATCAACCTTTAAAACCTTCCTATCCCGGCAGCCTCTAGTTAGATTCAAGTATAAGCAAAAAGTAGCTAGTATGCTTAAGGACTGTCTTGTGTTACCCCATATTGTGTTACCCCACCTCCAAAGAAATGTTACTACTAGAAGACCTAAGGGTAGACTTATGTAATATGTCCTACTTGTGTCTATAGTTATATGCTGAGTCTGTTTTACCTATAAGCAAGAATACTAATAGATTTATAATTAATTCATAAAGTTAATTGGACCTACATTCCTTTCATAAGATTAAATTTCATCATGTGTCTTAGTTAACACCTTATTTAACTTTTGGCACCAAAATACTGTATATAAGGCCCCTAGATTTAGCATAGAGAGCCAAGGATTCACAGAAGATCAAGATAAAAGAAGACAAAGACTCCCAGGATCACTGATGAAGGGTGGAATTCCCAGAAACGGCTGTCTGACCCAGTGGAGAAGAAGATGAAAGAAGGGAAAAGAAGGAAGAAAAGACTCCTGTATCTTCATCTAAAGCTCTCTTTAGGTTTAGTTCCCCTATAGGCTTTTTTACAGAATAGGCATATAGCATGTAGGAAAATGGTATATTAGATTTTCCATATAACTAGTTCACACAACTACTACATATAGCCAGTACATATAAATAGAACATACATCTAGTACATACAACTAGTATATACAACTAGTACATAGAACTAATAAATACAACTAGTATATAAAACTACTACAGAGCTAGTACAAACAACTAGTGCATACAACTAGTGCATACAACTAGTACATACAATAGTACATACAACTACCACATACAACTAGTACATACAACTAGTCAATATAGCTATATAGTAATAGTACATACAACTAGTACCACATCCAACAGTATATACATACAGCTAGTACATACACATATAATTAGTAAATATAAATAGTAAGTACAACTAGTACGTATAACTAGTACATACAACTAGTACATATATCCAGTACATAAAACTAGTACATATATCTAGTACATACAAATATAACGAGTTCATATAAGTAGTTCATACAACCAGTACATACAACTAGTACTTATAAATAGTATATACAACTAGTACATACAACAATTACACTCAACTAGTACATATAACTACTACATATATACAATTGGTACATATAAATAGTACAAACAACTAGTGCATACAACTAGCATCTCATACACACAACTAGTACCTACCTAGTAACTAGTATAACTAGTAATAGAACCTACAACTAGTATATACAACTAGGACATCCATCAAGTGCATACATTTAGTACGCATAAATAGTACACACAACTAGTACATAAAACTAGTGCATACAATTGGTACATATAAATAATAAATACAACTCGTTACGAATAGTACATAAAATATTACATATAACTAGAAACTTGTACATACAAGTATTTCATAGTATGAGTACAAAATACTACAACATACAACTTGTATATACAACTCTTATATACGTACAACTAATACATACAACTCGCACATAACTAGTACATATAACTAGTCCACACAACTAGTATCTAGAACAAATAACTAGTGCCTACCTAGGTCCTAGTATAACTTGTATTTGAACCTATATTTAGAACATACAACTCATACATACAACTAGTACATACAACTATTACCTACATCTAGTACATATAAATGGTACTTGCATCTAGTATATACAACTAGTAAATGCAATTAGTACATGCAACAAATAAATACAACTAGTACATACAACTACAGCTTACAACTAATTCATACAATTAGTACATATATACAATTAGTACATTCAACTACCACATATAACTAGTAAATAAAACTAGCACCTATAACGAGTAAATATAACTAGTAATAGTACATTCAACCAGTACATACCACTACTACATACAAGTAGTACATATACCTGGTACATACACATATAAATAGTACATATAAATAGTACGTAAAACTAGTGCAAATAACTAGTACGTACAACTAGTATTAATGTTTAATACATACAAATATAACGAGTAAATATAAGTAGTACATACAACAATTACACACAACTAGTCCATATAACTAGTTCATACAACTAGTGTCTAGTACATACAACTAGTACCTACCTAGTACCTAATATAACTAATACATACATCTAGTACATACAACTAGTACATACAACTAGTACATATAACTAGTACATATAGCTACTACATATCAATAGTACTTATACACATAACTAGTACATAACACTAGTACATATATACAACAAGTACAAAAAGTAGTTCCTTCCTAATACCTAGTATAACTTGTACTGGAACCTACAACTAGTGCAAACAACAAGTACATACAACTAGTACATACAATAAGTCACTAATACATACAACTAGCAAATGCAACTAGTACATACAATTACCCACAACTGTTACTTGCATGTAATACATATAATTACTACACACAACTAGTACGTACAACTAGTATATGGCACATAAAACTAGTCCTTCCCTTGTACCTAGTATAAATACTATTAGAATCTACAACTAGAACATGCATCTAGTACATAAATCTACTACATACAACTTATACATACAACTAGTGCATGTAACTAGTACACACAACTACTACATATATCTAGTACATATAACTAGTACATACAACTAGTAAATACAACTAGTACATACAATTAGTGCATACAACAAATACATAAAACTAGTACGCAGGTAGTACAAACAACTAGTGCATACAACTAGTACATACAACTGGTTCATATCTAGTACATACAACTAGTACATACAATTAGTACATACAATTAGTCCATACAACTACCACATACAACTAGTTCCTAAAACTAATACCTACAACTAGTAAATATAACTAGAACTAGTACATACAACTAGTAAATGCAATTACTATATACAGCAAGTACATACAGCTAGTACATATAATTGGTACATACACATATAAATAGTGCATGTAAATAGTACATACAACTAGTACATACAACAATTGCACACAACTAGTATATTCAACTAGTACATACAACTAGTATCTAGTACAAACAACTAGTGCCTACCTAGGTCTTAGTATAACTAGTATTAGAACCTATATTTAGAACATACAACTCGTACATACAACTAGTATATACAACTATTAGCTACATCTAGTAGATATAAATAGTGCATGCATCTAGTATATACAACTAGTACATGCAATTAGTACATGCAAGCAATAAATACAACTAGTACATACTACTACCTCATAAAACTAGTAAATACAACTACCACATACAACGAGTAATTATAACTAGTAATAGTACATACAACTAGTACATGCAATTAGTACATGCAACTAATACTTACAGCTACTACATACAAGTAGTACATATACCTGGTACATACACATATAAATAGTACATATAAATAGTACGTACAACTAGTGCAAATAACTAGTACATACAACTAGTAAATATAACTAGTACTAGTACATAAAACTAGTACATGCAACTAGTACATCAAAATACTACACACCACTAGTACATACAACTAGTACATACTACTAGTACAAACAACTAGGACATAAAACTAGTATGTCCACCTACTACATATGACTAGTACATACACATATAACTAGAAATTATAAATAGTTCATACAACTAGTGCATACAGCTAGTGCATACAATTAGTAGAGATAACTAGTACACAAGCATATAACTAGTACACACACATAAAACTGGGGCTTATAAATAGTACATACACATAGTATATGCACCTAGTACATACAACTAGGACATACAACTAGAAACTAGAATATACAAGTAGCTCATAGAACGAGTACATAATACTAGAAGGTTCAACTTGTATATACAAGTAGTACATAGCTACTACATACAATTAAAGCAACTAGGACATATAACTAGTACATTCACCTACTACATATAACTAGTACATACACATATTTTCAATTATTATAAAGAGTACGTGCAACTAGTACATACACCTAGTACATAAAACTAGTACATACAACTAGTACATACAACAAGTACCTTCCTAGTACCAAGTATAACTAGTACAAGAACCTACAACTAGTACATGCAACTAGTACATACAACTAGAACATACAACTAGTATATACATACAACTAGTACATATAACTGGTACACACACCTACTACATATAACTAATACATAAAAATATAACTAGTACATATAAATAATACACAAAAATATAACTAGTACATATAAATAGTACAAACACCTACTACATATAATTAATACATCCTGTGGCAGCCCCTTCTATTGTTTTCATAATGCAATTTATGTATGGCTTCATGTTACGGATATATATATATATAAATATATATATAATACGAATTCATACGCAACTATTATAACACATTTTATACGTCGATAGATGTATAATACGAGTTCATACGCAACTATTGTAACACTTAATTTATACGTCAATACATCCTTTTGCAAATGGTGGCGTTCAGGAAGCTTTAGTTAACGAAGCTTTTGTGTCGCTGTTTATAATTTTTAGGACACTTAAGTGTCCTCAATCGTTAGGATTAAGAGTAATATGTCAAAGCCGAATGATGCGGCCAAGTAGTTCGAGTAAATTCGGGGGCCGGCAACCCCACGAGTTTTAAACTCGAACTACTTGTTATCCTAGGAACAGTCTTCGGTTCAGATTCATAGCCTATATGTTTGAAATTGGCAGCCATTTAAACTCAGACATAAGTCGTAGAGCTTCCGGGACACTTTTATCAAGTTCGGCAGCCATTTTTATCCTAGGAACGGTCTTTAGTACGCTAGTTCATACAATTTGTACTTACAATTAGTACTTATGACTAGAAAATTGACATATAACTGGTACATATAAATAGTACATACAGCAAGTACATCAAACTAGACCTCCAACTATTACAACTACTGAATATAACTAGTACTAGTACTAGTACCTACAACTAGTAAATATTACTAGTACTAGTACATATTAGAACTAGCACATGCAACTATATAGAACATAACTAATACATACAGTTAATACATACAACTAGTACACACAACTAGAACATACTACTAGTTTATACAACTAATACATACAACTAGTATATAACTAGTACATACAACTAGGACATAAAACTAGTTCATACAATTACAACATACAACTACTACATACACTAGGACATACAACTAATACCTACAAGTAGTAAATATAACTTGTACTACTACATACAACTAGTTCATACAACTATAACATTCAACTAGTACAGACAACTTGTACGTACAACTAGTAAATATAACCAGTGCTAGTATGTACAACTAGTACATACAACTAGTGCCTACAGTTAGTATCTATTACCTTTACTTGTACATTCCACTAGTTAATCCTACTAGTACACACAACTATTATATACAACTAGTACATAACTAGTACATACAACTGGTACATACAACTATTATATTCAATTAGTACATGCAATTAATATATTTGACTAGTACATATAAGTAATACCTACAAATATTTAATATAACTAGTACTTGTACATTCAACTAATACCTACTTAATATCTGGATTGCTAGTACTAGAAACCTACAACTAGTACAAATAACTAGTACATACACCTAGTACTTACAACTAGTAGATACTATAATAGAATAAGGATTCCTTATAACTGCGTCGCACTTATCTTTGGGATGTACCATCCCAAAGATAGTAGATACTAATAGTACATACAACTAGTACATACAAGTAGTACATTCAATTAGGACAAACGAGTAGTAAATACAACTAGGACATACAACTAGTATATAACTAGTCCATACGGGTGGTACATACAAGTAGTTTATACAATTAGAACATATAACTACTACATACAACTAGTACATTCAACTAATACCTACAACTAGTAAACATAACTTCTACTAGTACATACAACTAGTACTTACAACTAGTATTTACAACTAGTAAATATTACCAGTAATAATACATACAACTAATTAATACAACTACTACATACAACAAGTACATACAATTAGTACATACAATTATAACATTCAACAAGTCCAGGCAACTAGTACCTACAACTAGTAAATATAACTAGTGCTAGTACATACAATTAGCACCTACCTAGTACCTGGTATTACTAGTTCTAGAACCTACAAATAGTTCATTTAAAAGTATATACAAATAGTACATACAACTAGTACATACACCTAGTACAAACAACTACTATGTATAACTAGTACATACACTTATAATTAGTCCATATAAAAAGTACACACCGTAGTATATATAACTTAGTACATACTGCTAGTTCATACAACTAGCACATACAACTAGTACCTATGACTATAACATACACATTTACCTAGTACATATAAATATTCCATGCAACTAGTACATTAGACTAGAACTCCTACTGTGACGTATAATTATTTCACACAATTAGTACATACATCTAGTACATACAACTAGTCCATAGAAGTAGTGCTACAACTAGTACATACAACCAGTACAAACAATTAGTAAATATAACTGGTAAATATAACTAATATATATAACTTGTACTAGTACATACAACTGGTATACAACTAGTACATACAAGTAGTATATGCAATTATTACTTACAACAAGTACCTACTTAGTACCTAATTTTCTAGTACTAGAACTTACAACAATTCCTATAAATAGTACACAGCTAGAACATATAACTAGTACATACACATATAATTGGTACCTATTAATTGTACATACACCTAGTACCTACAATTTGAACATACAAATAGTACATACAAGTAGTACATACAACTAGTACACAGAACTTGTACTTAAAACTAGTTCATATAACTAGTACATAACTAGTACATACAATTTGTACATAGAACTAGTTCAAACAATTAGAACATACAGCTACTACATAAAACTAATACTTATAATTAGTAAATATAGCTTGCACTGGTACATACAACTAGTGCATAAAACAAGTGCCTACAACTAGTAAATATTACCAATACTAGTACATATCTCTAGTTAATACTACTAGTGCATACAGCTAGTACATACAGCTAGTACATAACTAATACATAACTAATACATACAACTGGTACATACAATTATTATATAAAATTAGTACATGCAATTATTACATTCAGCTAGTACATATAACTTGTAACTACAACTAGTTAATATAACTAGACCTTGTACATACAAATAATACCTACTTAGTATCTAGTATTACTAATACTAGAACTTACAACTAGTACACATAACTAGTACATACACCTAGTACAAACAACTAGTACATGCAAATAGTACATACAACTAGTACATACAAGTAGCACATTCAACTAGGACATAAGACTAGTTCATATAACTAGTACATAACTAGTACATACAACTACTACATACACCTAGTACATACAACTGGTACATTCAACCAGTACGTAGAACTTGCACATACAATTAGTAGTAACAACTAGTTCATACAATTTGTACTTAAAATTAGTACTTATGACTAGAATATTCACATATAACTGGTACATATAAATAGTACATACGACTAGTACATCAAACTAGACCTCCAACTAATTCAACTACTTAATTTAACTAGTACTAGTACATACAACTTGTTCACACAACTAGAAGGACAACTAGTACATACTACTATTACATACAATTAGTACATATATCCAGTACCTATAACTAGTTAATATAACTAGTACTTGTACATACAAATAGTACCTACTTAGTAACTAGTTTTGCTAATACCAGAACCTACAACTAGTGTGAACAACTACTTCATACAACTTGTACCTACAACTAGTACCTATGACTTGAACATACACATATAAATAGTACATATAACTAGGACATTAAACTAGAACTCCAACTAGTATTACATATAACTAGTGCCTACTTAGTAACTAGATTAACTAGTACTCAAACTTACTAGTACTAGTACATAAAACTAGTCCATATATACACATATATATATAACTAGTGCATACAGCCTATATTGGCACATAAATTTGCACTTATCACTAGTAAATATAACTAGTACTAGTACATACAACTAGCTTATACAACTAGAAAATATAGCTAGTACTAACAACTAGTATATACAACTAGTACATACAACTTATACACACAACTAGTCCATTCAAATAATATGTATAACAAGTACAAACAAGTAATACATATAACTAGTACATACAACTAGTACATACAACTAGCATTTACAACTATATAGGCTAACAACTACTTCATACAACTTGTACTTACAACTAGTACCTATGATTGGAACATACACATAAAATTAGTACATATAAATAGTACAAACAACTAGGACATTAAACTAGAACTCCAACTAGTATTACATTTTCTAGTGCCTACTTAGTAAATAGATTAACTAGTACTAAAGCTTACTAAGTATATACAACTCAAACATAGAACTAGTATATTCAAATAGAATATATAATTAGTAAATTTAACTAGTACTAGTATATAAACTAATACATTGAACTAGTACACACACGTAGCAACGAGTACATACAACAGTATAATACCTACAACTGGTTCATACAACTAGTAACAAGTACATACAACTAGTAATTAGTAAATACAAGTAGCAACGAGTACATACAATTAGTACCTAAAACTAGTAAATATAGCTAGTTCTAGTACAAAAAACTGGTAAAGTACATACAATTAGTACATACAACTAATACATATAACTAGTACATACAACAATTACCCACAACTTGTCCATACATCTAATACATATAATTAGATCATACAACCAGTACGCACAACTAGTATTATGCACATACAACTAGTACTTCCCTAGTACATAGTATAACTAGTATTAGAACCTACAACTAGAACATACAAATAGTGCATACAACTAGTATATACAACCAACAGGTACAACTAGCACATATAACTGGTCCACACAACTACTACATATGACTAATACATGTAAATAGTACATACATCTAGTGCATACAACTAGTCCATACAACTTGTACATACAACTGATTCATATCTAGTGCATACAACTAGTACATACAGCTGGTACATACAACTAGTACATATAACTAGTTAACAAACATATAACTAGTACATGCAAATTGTAAATACAACTCAACTACTATATACAAGTAGTACATACAACTATAACATAAAACTAGTATATAAAACTAGTACATAAAACTAGTATATACAACTAGTACATAAAACTAGTTTTTGGTACATACAACTAGTACCTTCCTAGTACCTAGTATAACAAGTACAAGAATCTACAACAAGTACATAAAACTAGTACATCCAATTAGAACATACAACTAGTACATAGCTAGTATATTCAACTAGTATATACATACAACTAGAACACAAAACTAGTTTTTACAATTTGTACATACAACTACTACATACAACTACCACATACAACTAGTACCTACAACTAGTAAATATAGCTAGTACCAGTCCATACAACTAGTGAATACAACTAGTACATATAACTAGTACACACACCTACTACATATAACTAATACATAATACTTCTAATAAATACAACCAGTACGTACAACTAATACATACAACTAGTACATATAACTAGTTCACACAACTACTACATATAGCCAGTACATATAAATAGTACATACATCTAGTACATACAACTAGTACATACAACTAGTACATAGAACTAATAAATACAACTAGTACATAAAATAGTACACAGCTAGTACAAACAACTAGTGCATACAACTAGTACATACAACTAGTACATAAAATAGTACATACAACTACCACATAAAACTAGCACATACAACTAGCACCTACAACTAGTAAATATAACTATATAGTAGTAGTACATAAAACTAGTACGTGCAATTAGCACATACAACCAGTATATACATACAGCTAGTACATACACATATAATTAGTAAATATAAATAGTAAGTACAACTAGTACGTATAACTAGTACATACAACTACTACATATATCTAGTACATAAAACTAGTACATATAACTAGTACATACAAATATAACGAGTTCATATAAGTAGTTCATACAACCATTATATACAACTAATACTTATAAATAGTACTTACAACTAGTACATACAACAATTACACTCAACTAGTATATATAACTACTGCATATAATTGGTACATATAAATAGTACAAACAACTAGTACATACATCAAGTGCATACATTTAGTACACATAAATAGTACACACAACTAGTACATACAACTAGTGCATACAACTGGTACATATAAATAATAAATACAACTAATACATAGCTAGTACAAACAACTAGTGCATAAAACTTGTACATACAACTGGTTCATATCTAGTACACACAACTAGAACATACAACTAGTAAATATAACTAGTGCTAGTGCATAGGAATAGTGTATACAACTAGTTCATAAAATTAGTACATACAACTAGTACATGCAATTAGTACATACAACTAGTACATATAACTAATACACATAAATATAACCATTACTATTACACAAACATATAACTAGTACATACACATATAACTGGTACTTATAAATTGTACATACACATAGTACATACGAATAGTACATAAAAATATTACATATAACTAAAAACTGGTACATACAAATAGTATCTAGTACAAACAACTAGTGCCTACCTAGGTCCTAGTATAACTAGTATTTGAACCTATACTTAGAACATACAACTCATACATACATCTAGTACATACAACTATTACCTACATCTAGTACAAACAACTAGTACATACAACTAGTACATATAACTAGTACATATAGCTACTACATATGAATACTACTTATACACATAACTAGTACATAACAATAGTACATACGACAAGTACAAAAAATTAGTTCCTTCCTAATATAGCTAGTATAACTTGTACTGGAACCTACAACTAGTTCAAACAACAAGTACATACAACTAGTACATACAATTAGTCACTAGTACATACAACTAGCATATACAACTAGTACATACAATTACCCACAACTGTTACTTGCATGTAATACATATAATTATTACACACAACTAGTACGTACAACTAGTATATAGCACATACAACTAGTCCTTCCCTTGTACCTAATATAATTAGTATTAGAACCTACAACTAGAACATACATCTAGTACATAAAACTACTACATATAACTACTACACACAACTTATATATACAACTAGGATATGTAACTACTACATACAACTAGTTCATAAAACTAGTATATACAACTAGTACATGCAACTAGTATCTAGTACATACAACTACAACCTATCTAGTACCTAGTACAACTAGTACATGAACCAACAACTCGTACATACACATAGTACATACAACTAGTACATACTACTAGTGTGTACAACTAGAAAGTAGTACATAATACTAGTTCATAGAACAAGTACATAATACTAGAACACACAACTTGTATATGCAACTAGTACAAAGCTAATATTTATGACTAGTATATACATACAACTAGAACGTACAACTGGTACACGACTATTACATACAATTAGTACATTCCACTAGTACAAACAATTCGAACAAACAACTACTACATACAACTTCTACATACAACTAGTATCTACAACGAGTAAATATAACTAGGACTAGTACATAAAACTCGTGCATACAACTAGTACATATTACTAGTACATACAACTAGTACATACCAAATAATACACACAACCCGAACATGCAATTAGTACTTGCACCTAGTACATTCAACTAGTACATGCCACTAGACCAAACAACTAGGTCAAATAACTATTACATATACCTACTACATATACCCAGTAAATACACTTATACCTTGTAATTATATATAGTACATAAAACTAGAACTTACAGCTAGTGCATACAACTATTACATACAACTATAAACTAGTACATACAACTAGTTCATAGAACGAGAACATAATACTAGAATGTACAACTTGTATACACAAATTGTGTATGGCTACTACATACAACTAGTTCATACGTAAAACTAGTGCGTCCAACTTGGACATACCTAGTACCTACAACTAGTAAATATAACTAGGACTAGTACATAAAACTAGTTCATGCAACTAGAACATCAAAATACTACACACCACTAGTACATACAACTACATGCAACTAGTACATATGACTAGTACATACACATATACCTAGAAATTATAAATAGTTCATACAACTAGTGCATACACCTAGTGCATACAACTAGTAGAGATAACTAGTACACAAGCATATAACTAGTACATACACATATAACTGGTGCTTATAAATAGTACATACACATAGTACATGCACCTAGTACATACAACTAGGACATACAACTAGAAACTAGTATATACAAGTAGCTCATAGAACGAGTACATAATACTGGAATGTACAACTTGAAAATACAAGTAGTACATAGCTACTACATACAAGTAAAAGTAACTAGGATATATAACTAGTACATTCACCTACTACATATAACTAGTACATACACATATATCCAATTATTATAGAGAGTACGTGCAACTAGTACATACACCTAGTTCATAAAACTAGTACATACAACTAGTACATACAACAAGTACCTTCCTAGTTCCAAATATAACTAGTACAAGAACCTACAACTAGTACATTCAACTAGTACATACAACTAGAACATACAACTAGTATATACATACAACTGGTACATATAACTTGTACACACACCTACTACATGTAACTAATACATAAAAATATAACTAGTACATATAAATAGTACAAACACCTACTACATATAACTAATACATAAAAATATAACTAGTACATATAAATAATACAAACAGGGGAACCTTTAATAAAGTTCGGCAGCCCCCTCTATTGTTTTCACAACGCGATTTAAGTATGGCTTCATGTTACGGATATATACATTTATACATATATATATACATTGTTCATGAAATAAATTAAAGGCCCCATGCAGCCTTTATGTCCCTGTGTGCAAGTTACCAAATCATTTCTAACCCTGTTGTTTATGTGAATGCATGCAAGCAACCAACGGTACTCCTAGCTCACACTCGAGGCAAGTCAAATCTGCGGTGATTATTGGCTGAGCCCCCTGCATGAGACTGGAATTTTGCTGCATGATAATGGCATGCAGATGATCATCTTCAGTCTATACTAAGGTGTGAAAAGGTAATTGGAAGGCCATGTGTTTAACCTTATATGATCTGTAGAGACTACTACTCTGTATGCAGCAGTTGAGAATTTCAGTGTGGCTAAAGTCTTGTAGCGTTTAATATACCTGATTGTGATTATTTTGGGAGTCATTTGCATCCGTATTATATTATATACCTCAGTGTGATTATCTTGGGAGTCACTTGTCCGCGTATAAATTTGTAACTTGCACTGTGTAGTACTTGATTGTATTTGAACATGCATAATATATAACACTCTATACTTAGAGATTGACTTTATATTTATATATATATATACCCTACACTTTATGATGATATGCCCATTTTGTTTCTAGATCCTTTCTTTGAGCCATATGAATTATTTAATTATATTATTTTTTATTTATTTAGATTTCCTATATAAATATATATATAACACGAGTTCATACGCAACTATTATAACACATTTTATACGTCGATAGATGTATAATATGAGTTCACACGCAACTATTGTAACACTTAATTTATACGTCAATACATGGTTTTTGCAAATGGTGGCGTTCAGGAAGCTTTAGTTAACGAAGCTTTTCTGTCGCTATTTATAATTTTTAGGACACTTAAGCATCCTCAATTGTTAGGATTAAGAGTAATATGTCAAAGCCCAACGATGCGGCCAAGTAGTTCAAGTAAATTCGGGGGCGGCAGCCCCACGAGTTTTTAAACTCGAACTACTTGTTATCCTAGGAACAGTCTTTGGTACAGATTCATAGCCTATATGTTTGAAATCGGCGGCCATTTCAACTCGGACATTAGTCGTAGAGCTTTGGGGACACTTTTATCGAGTTCAGCGGCCATTTTTATCCTAGGAACGGTCTTTGGTACGCTATCATAGCCCATATTTTCAAATTTGTAGACAATTTTAACTCAGAGATAGGTCTTAGAGCTTCGGGGACCCTTCAATCAAATTCATTTGCATCCGTATTATATTATATACCTCAGTGTGATTATCTTGGGAGTCATTTGCATCCGCATATAAATTTGTAACTTGCACTGTGTAGTACTTGATTGTATTTGAACATGCATAATATATAACACTCTATACTTATAGATTGACATTATATTTATATATATATATACCCTACACTTTATGATGATATGCCCATTTTGTTTCTAGATCCTTTCTTTGAGCCATATGAATTATTTAATTATATTATTTTTTATTTATTTAGATTTCCTATATAAATATATATATAATACGAGTTCATACGCAACTATTATAACACATTTTATACGTCGATAGATGTATAATATGAGTTCACACGCAACTATTGTAACACTTAATTTATACGTCAATACATGGTTTTTGCAAATGGTGGCGTTCAGGAAGCTTTAGTTAACGAAGCTTTTCTGTCGCTATTTATAATTTTTAGGACACTTAAGCGTCATCAATCGTTAGGATTAAGAGTAATATGTCAAAGCCCAACGATGCGGCCAAGTAGTTCGAGTAAATTCGGGGGCAGCAGCCCCACGAGTTTTTAAACTCGAACTACTTGTTATCCTAGGAACAGTCCTTGGTACAGATTCATAGCCTATATGTTTGAAATCGGTACCCATTTTAACTCGGACATTAGTCGTAGAGCTTTGGGGACACTTTTATCGAGTTCAGTGGCCATTGTTATCCTAGGAACGGCCTTTGGTACGCTATCATAGTCCATATTTTCAAATTTGTAGACAATTTTAACTCAGAGATAGGTCTTAGAGCTTCGGGGACCCTTTAATCAAATTTGGTGGCCATTTTTAACCTACAAACGCACTTAGGTATGACTTCAAAGCCCATATTTTCGAAATCAGCTGCCATTTTTAACTCGGAGATAGGTTGTATAGCTTCGGGGACCATTTAATCGAGTTCTGGGGCCATTTTTATCCTAGGAACGGTCTTTGGTACGCCAGTTCATACAAATTGCACTTACAGTTAATACATACAACTAGTACACACAACGAGTATATACCACTAGTTTATACAACTAATATATACAACTAGTTTATAACCAGTACATACAACTAGTACATAAAATTAGTTCATACAATTAGAACATACAATTATTACATACAACTAGTACATACAACTAATACCTACAACTAGTAAATATAACTTATACTACTACATACACCTAGTACCTACAACTAGTAAATATAACCAGTGCTAGTATGTTCAACTAGTACTTACAACTAGTGCCTACAGTTAGTAAATATTACCAGTACTAGTACATACCACTAGTTAAAACTACTAGTACATACCACTAGTTAATACTACTAGTACATACAACTAGTACATACAGCTAGTACACACCACTAGTTAATACTACTAGTACAATTAGTACATAGAACTAGTTCAAACAATTAGAACATACAACTAGTTCTTACAACTAGTATTTACAACTAGTAAATATTACTAGTAATAGTACATACAGCTAGTCAATACAACTACTACATTCAACTAGTACATAACTAGTTCTTACAACTAGTACATACAACTAGTACATACAATTAGTACATATAATTATAACATTCAACAAGTCCATGCAACTAGTACCTACAGCTAGTAAATATAACTAGTGCTAGTACATACAACTAGTACCTTCAACTAGTAAATATAACCAGTGCTAGTGTGTACAACTAGTACATACAACTAGTGCCTACAGTTAGTAAATATTACCAGTACTAGTACAAACCACTAGTTAAAACTACTAGTACATACAACTAGTACATACAGCTATGACATAACTAGTACATACAACTGGTACATCCAATTATAAAATATAATTAGTACATGCACCTATTACATTCAACTAGTACATATAACTAGTACTTACAAATAGTTAATATAAATTGAACTTGTACAAACAACTAATACCTACTTAGTATCTAGTATTACTACTACACATAAATAGTTCACACACCTAGTCCGTACAACTAGTACATACAACTAATGCCTACAGTTAGTAAATATTACCAGTACTAGTACATACCACTAGTTAATACTACTAGTACATACCACTAGTTAATACTACTAGTACATACCACTAGTTAATACTACTAGTACATACAACTAGTACATACAGCTAGTACATAACTAGTACATATAAGTAGCACATTCAACTAGGACATAAAATTAGTTGATATAACTAATACATAACTAGTACATACAATTAGTGCATTGAAATAGTTCAAACAATAAGTACATACAAATAGTTCATACAACTAGTACATACAACTAGACTATACAACTATTAACTAGTACATACAACTAGGATATACAACTATTATATACAGTTAGTACATGCAATTATTACATTCGACAAGTACATATATGTAGTACCTACAAATATTTAATATAACTAGTACTTGTACATTCAACTAATACCTACTTAATATCTGGTATTACTAGTACTAGAATCTACAACTAGTACACATTACTAGTACACACAACTAGTTCATACAATTAGAACATACAAACTACTACATACAACTAGTACATACAATTAGTACATACAATTAGTACATACAACCATAACATTCAATAAGTCCATAAAACTAGTACCTACAACTAGTAAATATTACCAGTACTAGTAAATGCAACTAGTTATTAGAACTAGTACATGCATCTAGTACATAGCTAATACATACAGGTAATACATACCACTAATACACACAACCAGTACATACAATTAATATATCCAACTAATACTTACAACTAGTAAATATAACTAATACTAGTACATACAACTAGTTCATACAACTATTACATTCAACTATTACATACAACTAGTACCTACAACTAGTAAATAGAACCAGTGCTAGTATGTACAACTAGTAATTATTATATATAATTAGTACATGCAGCTATTACATTCAGCTAGTACATATAATTAGTACCTACAACTAGTTAATATAACTAGACCTTGTACATACAACTAATACCTACTTAGTATCTAGTATTACTAATACTAGAACTTACAACTAGTACACAAAACTAGTACACACACCTAGTATATACAACTAGTACATACAAATAGTCCATACAACTAGTACATACAAGTAGCACATGCAACTAGGACATAAAACTAGTTCATATAACTAGTACATAACTAGTACATATAACCAGTACTTACAACTAGTACAAACAACTAGTATATACAACTGGTTCATACAACTTGCACATACAATTAATAGTAACAACTAGTTCATACAATTTGTACTCACAATTAGTACCTATGACTAGAACATTCACATATAAGTGGTACATATAAATAGTACATACAACTAGTACATCAAACTAGACCTCCAACTAATTCAACTACTGAATATAACTAGTACTAGTACATACAACTTGTTCATACAACTAGAAGTACAACTACTACATACAACTATTACATACAATTAGTACATACACCTAATACATACAACTAGTTATTAGAACTAGTACATACAACTAGTACATAACTAATACATGCAGTTATTACATGCAACTTGTATACACAACTAGTACATTCAACTAGTACATATATCCAGTTCCTATAACTAGTTAATATAACTAGTACTTGTACATACAAATAGTACCTACTTAGTAACTAGTTTTGCTAATCCAGAACCTACAACTAGTACATATAACTAGTACATACACCTAGTAAATACAACTAGTACATCAAACTAGTGCATACAACTAGTACATACAACTATAACATAAAACTAGTACATAAAACTAGTTTCTAGTACATACAACTAGTACCTTCCTAGTACCTAGTATAACAAGTACCTACAACAAGTACATAAAACTAGTACATACAACTAGAACATACAACTAGTACATAGCTAGTACATACAGCTAGTATATACATACAACTAGAACACAAAACTAGTTCATACAATTTGTACTTAGAACTACTACATACAACTACCACATACAACTAGTACCTACAACTAGTAAACATACCTAGTTCTAGTCCATACAACTAGTGAATACAACTAGTACTTGCAACTAGTACATATAACTAGTACAAACACCTACTACATATAACTAATACATAAACATTTAACTAGTAAATATAAATAGTACATACGTATAGTACATATAAGTAGTACATAAAACTAGTACTTACAACTACAAACTAGTAAATACAACTAGTACATACACCTAGACCATACAACTACTACATATAACTAGTACATACATGTAGTACACACAACTAGTACATACAACTAGTACATATAACTAGTTCATACAACTAATAATTAAAACATATAACTAGTACAAACACCTAGTAAATACAACTAGTACATACAACCTGTGCATACAACTGATTCATTTCTAGTGCATAGAACTAGTACATAAAACTAGTTTCTAGTACATACGACTAGTACCTTCCTAGTACCTAGTATAAGTAGTACAAGAATCTAAAACAAGAACATAAAACTAGTACATACAACTAGTATATATTAATACAACTAGAACACACAGCTAGTTCATACAATTTGTACATAGAACAACTATATACAAGTATCACATACAACTAGTACTCACAATTAGTAAATATAGCTAGAACTAGTCCATACAACTCGTGAATACATCTAGTACTTGCAACTAGTACATATAACTAGTACACACACCTACTACATATAACTAATAAATACATATTTTACTAGTACATATAAATAGTACATACGCATATTACATGTAAGTAGTCCATTAAACTAGTGCCTACAACTACAACCTAGTACATATAACTAGTTCATACAACTAATAATTAGACCATATAACTAGTACACACTTCTAATAAATACAACTAGTACATACAACTAATACATACAACTAGTACATATAACTAGTTCACACAACTACTACATATAGCCAGTACATATAAATAGTACATACATCTAGTACAATTAACTAGTTCATACACATATAACTGGTACTTATAAATAGTAAATACAAATAGTACATACGAATAGTACATAGAAATATTACTTATAACAAGAAACTAGTACATACAAGTATTTCATAGAATGAGTGCATAATACTAGAACGTACAACTGGTATATACGACTAGTAGATAGCTACTACATACAACTCTTATATACGTACAACTAATACACACAACTCGCACATAACTAGTGCAAATAACTAGTACATACAACTAGTATCCAGTGCATAAAACTAGTACCTACCTAGTACCTAATATAACTAGCATTAGAATCTACAAATAGAACATACAACTACCACATACAACTACCACATACAACTAATACATACATCTAGTACATATAAATAGTACATACAACTAGTTCATAAAACTAGTATATACAACTAGTACATGCAACTAGTATCTAGTACATACAACTACAACCCATCTAGTACCTAGTACAACTAGTACATGAACCAACAACTAGTACATACACATAGTACATACAACTAGTACATACTACTAGTGTGTACAACTAGAAAGTAGTACATACTACTAGTTCATAGAACGAGTACATAATACTAGAACACACAACTTGTATATGCAACTAGTTCATAGCTAATATTTATGACTAGTTATACTAGTTATATGATCTAGTTGTGTGTACTAATTGTAATTACTAGTTGTATGTACTAGTTTTATGTGCTAGTTGTATGTTCTAGTTGTCTCTAATTGGGGCGCTGCAAGGGCGCCTATATTGTTTTCAGAAATTATGTTAACGTATGGCTCCCTGTTCGTAGTTTTGTAAATATATACATATATATATTTGTTTAAAAGCGTACTTGTAAATTGTAAATTGTACTTGTTATATAAATACAACTAGTTCCTACAACTGGTACATATCTATTACATACAATTAGTACATTCCACTAGTACAAACAATTCGAACAAACAACTACTACATACAATTACTACATACAACTAGTATCTACAACGAGTAAATATAACTAGGACTAGTACATAAAACTCGTGCATACAACTAGTACATTCTACTAGTACATACAACTAGTATATACCAAATAATACACACAACTAGATCATGCAATTAGTACTTGCAACTAGTACATTCAACTAGTACATGCCACTAGACCAAACAACTAGGTCAAATAACTATTACATATACCTACTACATATACCCAGTAAATACACATATACCTTGTAATATATTATTATTATATTATATAGCAGGGAGAGTTTCTGCTAAACTAGAGGAAGGAGATTTTAAAGGGGCAGTTCGTCTTGCCTCTTCTGAAGACAGTATTGCAGTCCCTAGCAGTGAAACGCTTGCCACCCTTCGGGAAAAGCATCCTCTGCCCCACCCGGATTCTGCTATTCCACTAGTGTCCACCGAGGATCAACCAATGCCAGTCCAGGTATCAGAGGACGAAGTAGCAAGAGCCATCTGCTCTTTCCCTTGTGGTTCCACTGGTGGCCGAGATGCCCTGCGTCCGCAACACCTGAAGGACATGATAAGTAAGTCAGCTCTGGGGGTGGGCTTCGATGTTGCTTCGATCTGTCACCTTTTTTGTGAATTGTGTGCTGAGAGGTGAAACTGCTGTCCCGGCTCGGGCCTCCTTCTTTGGAGCCACTCTGATTGCTTTGAACAAAAAGGGTGGAGGTTTGAGACCAATCGCCGTTGGGTGCACATTGCGTCGCCTTGTGGCAAAGTGCGCAGGTGCCTGCGTGAAGGAAGCCATGGGAGCACTCCTGGCACCTCACCAATTGGGATTTGGTGTACCCTTGGGAGCGGAGGCCGCTGTTCATGCTAGCCGCATCTTCCTCTACAACCTGCAGCCTGGGCACCTAATCTTGAAGCTTGACTTCAGGAATGCTTTTAACTGCCTTTGTCGAGATAAGATGATTGCTGCTGTGAAGCAGCTGGCACCTGAGTTGCTCCCTTTGGTCACCTGTGCCTAGAGTGCTCCTTCCTTCCTTTTCTTTGGGGAAGACATTATACCATCCTCAGAAGGTGTGGAACAGGGTGACCCCCTCGGTCCATTGCTCTTCTGCCTTGCTATCCATGACTTGGTGCAACAGTTGCAAAGCGAGTTCAATGTTTTCATCTTAGATGATGGCACACTTGGTGGCAGCTTGGAGGAGGTCCTTGAGGATTTCAGCATAGTGGAACGAATGGCAGGGGAGCTAAGTCTCCAACTCAATCGAGACAAGTCAGAAGTCATTTGTGATGACAGCACCACAAGGTCAGCCATGCTTCGTGCTGTCCCAGGTCTCAGTGTGACAGGGCGAGACCATGCCACTTTGCTTGGGTCTCCCATTGGCACTGCCAGTGGCATTCAAGACACCATCCTAAAGAGAACAAAGTCACTTCAGACCCTGGGGAGCAGGCTACAGCTTTTACGTGCTCACGATGCCTTCTGTCTTTTATGCAATGCCCTGGCCATCCCCAAAGTGCTGTACATCCTGCGCTCCTCACCATGCTTCCTCGTCCTGGCCCTGCATGATTTTGACTCCCTCCTTAGATCTTTGCTGGGCACCATCCTAAATGTCAACCTCTCTGACTCTGCATGGACCCAAGCGTCTCTCCCAGTCCGAGCTGGTGGGCTGGGAGTTCATAGCACAACCCAGCTTGCACCTTCTGCTTAAATAGGATCGGCTGCGGTTTGTGCACAGCTTGTCCAGCAGATCCTGCCCCAAAGACTGCTGAACTCCCCATTCCCAGCAGCCACAGAGGCATTGGTAGTCTGGCAACAGGGCCACAAAGAACCAGCTCCATGTGCCCCTGACTCTTTTCATCAGAAGGCTTGAGATGGCCCCGTGGTGACAGCAGCAGCAGAAGCCCTTGTGAGGGAAGCTCCTGATGAGTTAGCTCAAGCTCGTCTGCTGGCATCTCAGAGGAAGGAGTCGGGTGAATGGCTACATGTGCCTCCAATGTCGGCTATTGGTCTCCGAATGGATGATGAGGTGCTTTGAGTAGCGGTGGGGCTCCGCCTTGGGGTTGCCCTGTGCAGACCCCACAAATGTCATCAGTGTGGCGCTGAAGTGGACCATTTGGGTTTGCACGGCCTTAGCTGCAGGAGGAGTCAGGGCCGGCACCCAAGACATGCGCATGACCTTCTCAAACGGTCACTGGCCTCAGCAAAGATCCCCTCTCTCCTGGAGCCCACGGGCACGCACGCTCTGATGGAAGAAGGCCGGATGGGATCTCAGTGATGCCCTGGAGGAACGGACGGACACTGGTATGGGATGCCACTTGCCCTGATACATTCGCCCCTTCTGCTATAGCCCTCGCTGCAAGGGAAGCAGGGCTGGTGGCCAGCCAAGCAGAGAAGGCAAAAACCCAGAAGTACGCCCTTCTTGTTACCAGCCACCATTTCGTTCCATTTGCAAATGAAACATCAGGGGTTTTTGGGCCAGAGGCCATTACTTTCATCAAGGAGCTGGGTCACAGGATCAGGGCTGAGACTGTGGAGCCACGCTCCTTGCAGTTCCTGATGCAAGGTATTGCGGTGGCTGTCCAGCGGGGCAATGCGGCCACAGTGAGGGGGCTTCTCCCCCAACAGACAATGTTTTTATTTGACTATTTAGAATGATTATGCACATTATTATTTTATTTAACCTTGTAATTATATATAGTATATACAACTAGTACTTACAGCTAGTGCATACAACTAGTGGATATAACTAGTCCCTACACATATAACTGGTACTTATAAATAGTACATACATAGTACATATATACAAAGAGTACATACAACTAGTAAATACAACTATAAACTAGTACATACAATTAGTTCATAGAACGAGAACATAATACTAGAACGTACAACTTGTATACACAAGTAGTACATAGCTACTACATACAAGTAAAAGCAACTAGGACAAATAACTAGTACATTCACCTACTACATATAACTAGTACATACACATATATCCAATTATTATAAATAGTACGTGCAACTAGTACATACACCTAGTTCATAAAACTAGTACGTACAACTAGTACATACAACAAGTACCTCCTAGTACCAAGTATAACTAGTACAAGAACCTACAACTAGTACATTCAACTAGTACATACAACTAGAACATACAACTAGTATATACATACAACTAGTACATATAACTACTACACACACCTATTACATATAACTAATACATAAAAATATAACTAGTACATATAAATAGTACAAACACCTATCACATATAACTAATACATAAAAATATAACTAGTATATATAAATAATACAAACAGGGGGACCCTTTAATAGAGTTCGGCAGCCCCTTCTATTGTGTTCGTAACACGATTTATGTACGGCTTAATGTTACGGATATGTATATATATATATAATACGAGTTCATACGCAACTATTATAACACATTTTATACGTCGATAGATGTATAATACGAGTTCATCCGTAACTATTTTAACACTTAATTTATACTTCAATACATCGTTTTTGCAAATGGTGGCGTTCAGGAAGCTTTAGTTAACGAAGCTTTTCTGTCGCTATTTATAATTTTTAGGACACTTAAGCGTCCTCAATCGTTAGGATAAAGAGTAATATGTCAAAGCCCAACGATGCGGCCAAGTAGTTCGAGTAAATTCGGGTGCGGAAGCCCCACAAGTTTTTAAACTCGAACTACTTATTTTCCTAGGAACAGACTTCGGTACAGATTCATAGCCTATATGTTTGAAATCGGCTATAAGTCGTAGAGCTTCGGGGATACTTTTATCAAGTTCGGAGGCCATTTTATCCTAGGAATGGTCTTACAAGTATTTCATAGAATGAGTACATAATACTAGAACGTACAACTTGTATATACAACTAGCAGATAGCTACTATTTACAACTCTTATATTTAACTCGGAGATAGGTCTTAGAGCTTCAGGGACCTTTTAATCAAATTTGACGGCCATTTTTAACCTAGAAACGGTCTTCAGTAGGGCTTCATAGTCCATATTTTCAAAATCAGCAGCCATTTTTAACTCGTTGATAGGTTGTATAGCTTCGGGGACCATTTAATCCAGTTCTGCGGCCATTTTAATCCTAGGAACGGTCTTTGGTAAGCTATTTCATACAATTTGTACTTACAGTTAGTACCTATGACTAGAACATTCACGTATAATGGTACATATTAATACTACATAAAGCAAGTACATCAAACTAGACCTCCAACTAATATAACTACTGAATATATCTAGTACTAGTACTAGTACATACAACTAGTTCATAAAACTAGTACCTACAACTAGTAAATATTACAAGTACTAGTACATATTAGAACTAGCACATGCAATTGGTACATAACTAATATACAGTTAATACATAAAACTAGTACACACAAGTAGAACATACCACTAGTTTATACAACTAATACATACAACAAGTATATAACCAGTACATACAACTAGTACATAAAATTAGTTCATACAATTAGAACATACAACTATTACATACAACTAGTACATACAACTTATACCTACAAATAGTAAATATAACCAGTGCTAGTACGTACAACTAGTACATAACACTAGTACATACATTAGTATATAACTAGTACATACAACTATAACATAAAACTAGAACATACAACTAGTATACAGTACTAGTACATTCTACTTGTACGTATAACAAGTAAAAACAAGTAATGCATATAACTAGTGCATACAACTAGTACACGCAACTAGCACATACAACTCGTGTGAACAACTACTTCATACAACTTGTACCTACAACTAGTACCTATGACTTTAACATACACATATAAATAGTACATACAACTACAACATTAAACTAGAACTCCAACTAGTATTAAATATAACTAGTGCCTACTTAGTAACTAGATTAACTAGTACTAAAAACTTACTAGTACTAGCACATACAACTAGTCCATATATACACATATATATAACTAGTGCATACAGCCTATATTGGCATATAAATTTTGTACTTACCACTAGTAAATATAACTAGTACTAGTACATATAACTAGTACTAGTACATAAAACTAGTTTATACAACTAGCACATACAACTAGGCTAACAACTACTTCATACAACTTGTACTTACAACTAGTACCTATGATTGAAACATACACATTAAATTAGTACATACAACTTGTACATACAACTAGAACATATAACTAGAACATATAACTAGAACATGCACATATAACTAGTACATACAACTAGTACATACATCTAGTAAATATAACTAGTACTAGTATATAAAACTACTACATAGAACTAGTACACACAGGTAGCAATGAGTACACACTACTAGTACATAGAACTAATAAGTACGACTTGTACATACAACTAGTAAACACAACTAGTACATACAAATAGTACATATAACTAGTTCATACAACTAGTACACACACAATTAGTGTATACAACCAGTACATTCAACTAATCCTAACACTAGTTCATAAAACTAATACTAGAAAGTACTTCCAACTAGTACATACAACTAGTTCATACAATTAGAACATACAAGTAGTACATTAACCTAGTACATAGAACTAGTACATAGAAGGACTACAAAAAAATGATACATACAACTAGTACATGCAACTAGTACATAATAATTAGTACATAACAAGGAGTTCGAGTTTAAAAACTCGTGGGGTGCCAGGCGCCCCTAAGTAAACTCAAACTACTTGGCTGGTTCTCATAGATATACGGTTAACCGATTTCTGATCAACTCTTTCTGGCCGTCAATTTTTCAAAGCCATATCTCGTAGAAAACGTTTTTGGGTAAGCTTTACATTACATAGTATTAGTAAGGGTGGCTTTTAAGTCCATTTCGTTCGTTCAATGTTCTACGCTAAGGAAGAGAAAGCTAATTTTAAGCTAGAAAACGAAAGCTAGCCGAACGTCCGCCTTTTTTGACAGATATATATATGTATATATATATATACAAGACTACAAACAGAAAGCCATAGGTTAACATAATTTCTGAAAACAATATAGGGGCGCCCGTGGCACCGCAAAAATAGTGCATATAACTAGAACATAGGACTTTCGACTAGTACTTACAACTAGCAAACATAACTTGTTTATACTACTTGCACATACAAAAAGTAGATACAGTTAGTACCTACAATTAGTATATATAACCAGACTAGAATAAAACTACAACGTACAACTGGTACATACAACTAGTAAGGAGTACGTACAAATAGTACATAGAACTAGTACATACAACTTGTACATACAATTAGTACGTACATCGATTACTTACAATTTGTACTACGACTAGTTCATATAACTAGTATATACAACTCAAACATAGAATTAGTATATTCAAATGGTATCTACAATTAGTAACTTTAACTAGTACCAGTATATAAACTAATACATTTAACTAGTACATACACGTAGCAAGGAGTACATACAATTAGTACCTAAAACTAGTAAATATAACTAGTTCTAATACAAACAACTGGTAAAGGACATACACTTTGTACATACAACTAATACATATAACTAGTACATACAACAATTACCCACAACTTGTCCACACATCTAATACATATAATTAGATCATACGACCAGTACGTACAATTAGTATTAAGCGCATACAACTAGTACTTCCCTAGTACATAGTATAACTAGTATTAGAACCTACAACTAGAACATACAAATAGTCTATACAACTAGTTTATACAACCAATAGGTACAACTAGCACATAAAACTGGTCCACACAACTGCTACATATAACTAATACATGTAAATAGTACATACATCTAGTGCATACAACTAGTACATACAACTTGTACATACAAATGATTGATATCTAGTGCATACAACTAGTACATACAGCTAGTGCATACAACTGGTACATATAACTAGTTCACAAACATATAACTAGTACATGCAAATTGTAAATACAACTCAACTACTATATACAACAAGTATATACAAATAGTTCATAAAGCTAGTACATACAATTATATAGTACATAAAACTAGTTTCTAGTACATACAACTAGTACCTTCCTAGTACCTAGTATAACAAGTACAAGGATCTACAACAAGTACATAAAACTAGTACATACAACTAATAATTAGAACATATAACTAGTACATACTTCTAATAAATACAACTAGTACATACAACTAATACACACAACTAGTACATATAACTAGTTCACACAACTACTACATATAGCCAGTATAGTGCATATCAATAAAAACTTCCCATTTCTATAAAAAGGTATGGTAGGATGTAAATGTGTTTAATTTAAAATTGGTACAGTAAAATAGTAGCAAATTTGCTCACATTGAGTAACCGGGGTTGCATATCAAAGAAATTTTAATTGACGTTGCTATGACAACGTATGATTGCGCAATATTTATAAACATCTGCAGATATTCTAGTAAGTCTTACTAAAATTTGGACCTATTCACGATCATATAAGACAGTTTGGAAAATATTCATGCCTTGAAACTTAAGTATAATATTATACAATTCTTTACACAGAAGCTTTTAGCTTTAACTTCTTTCTCTGTGATATTATAAGTGTTAAAAATTAAAATATGCGCATAATTTTATGAAGTTTACTGACCTATTTAAAAAAAGAAAATTAGCTGAACCTCCAAAATTTTTTCACCATAAACTTTTAGGTATAAACAAATTTTACACAGTAGAAAATTTGAATTTAATATATTATGATAAAAAAAAGTTAGTTTAACTTAACCTGACTATCATATATTTGTATAGTTATTTGATATTTAGTTTTTGTTATTTTTAAACATTGCTTTCTGCTTCTGATACCTTTCTGTGTGATTTGTACACCTTAACCTTGTCATTTGCTTGATACTCTGTGAATCCTTCTCTGTATGCATGCATGTAATCTCTAGATTTCCGGAAGTACTTCCTAATTGTGTCCAGTGATACACTCTCTAAAGCAGGTGAAATTTTGCGTTTTAGACCTTCAAAAGTATTGCAGTTGTTTCTAGCATATTGTTTTGCTTTTCCCCAAACTCTTTCTATTGGGTTAAGCTCAGGATGAAATTTGGGTAAAAAAATGCTTGCATTTCATATCTTCTCAGTAACCTTTCAACTTTATTCTTCTCATGCCTGAAATCAATAAAGGATGAGAGCTTTTTCACCATGTCAACTTTGCCCATGCCCTTTGTATTAACACCCCTTTCCTCTAGTACAATCTTCAATCCCTTAGGTATGCCATCATCTAGAGTCATCCTTTGAGGTGCTCCATTTATCAAGTAACTGGGGGATGGTCGCTTTACTGGCTGCTTACTGCCAGGACCTACATTCATCCTTGATGCGATTAGGGTATCATCATCAAAAGCAGTGTGAATCTTCGCTTGATCAAAGACAAAGATCACATCGTAAATCCTAGGGGGATATTTAAAAGCTGCAATTTTTGCAGCCTTAGATACCTCTGCACAAAATGTTTCAGCAGTAAAATATCCTTCATTCTCTGCACCAATATAGAGCACTTCTCTAGCCAGCATTGGAACATCTGAACCATCTTTATCCCGTCTACTTATCTCAAATTGTGAGAGCTGTAAAAGGCCATTGAATTCATCCAAAAGTCTGTTACCATTATTCCTATACCCTGATCTTTTGTTCGAAGAGGATAGTTCCCTTTTTCATGCCATGAATAACTAACTCCCTCATTGGAATGAAAAGTACTTTCATCATGGTAAATAAGCACAAGATATTTATCTGCATCAGGGTTCCCTAGAGGATAAGGATGGATTCCATCCACTGGTGTGGGTGGTGGTTTGTGGGAGTTTTCTAATTCTTGCATCATATGTAAGAAATTATTTCGATCTGTTACTACGTCAGCCCTTTCATGGCCATCAACATACCCTTTGCTTATTTTAGAATATTCAAACCCTGCAATTTTCATCAACCTCCAAGTTGACATTGCTGAAATGGAATGAGGACTTCCTACTGTAACTGGAATACGTGATGCAAGTGTGGGCAATAAAACCATGTTAATGAATTTTTGAAAGCTAGCAATATTTATTGTGCAATTTCTTTTACCAGTGTGCATTCTGAGCCACTCTATTGCCTTAGCATGAACCTTTTCATTTTTTATTAGTCCAATCCTCTCCCACTGACCTCTTCCATCATTTACTAATTCTCCTTGTAATCTATAAAAATCTTGATGCCACTTTCTAATTGACCTTTCTGATATGCTAGTGTAGCTTGAGGTTATTTCTGCTGCTTTCCTTTTAGTCCGCACAGTATGAAGAAGTGCATCCATTAGCATGATACCTTGCATGTGTAGAGTTTCAGTTGGTTGTTGTGAAATCCACTCTTTGAGTATTGTTTGGGCTTCATCACTGCTAAATTCATATTCATTATCACTGTCATTACTGTCTTCTGGACTACTATCACTGGATTGTGTTTGAGCAAGCATTAAACTGGAAGATTCCCTTTCACTTTCGGATGGCATTTCCTCATCTTCTGTTACATTTAGATTAGGTAAGCCTAGAACAGTCACGTCAGGATCTTGTTCATGTGTAGAAGTGCTTGCAATTGAAAGTCCTACTTCAGCAACTGGATTTTTTCGACTTTCTTTAGCTAATCGAACCAATTTCATTCTTTTTCGTAAGCGTTTTCTTTGAAACCATCGATTTGACTTTGAAGACATAGTGACTAACAAATACGATCGCAAAATAATGAGTAATCGACTATATAAATTGGTTTATGCATGATGACCTTACGCCATGTTTTTATAAGGAACAATGTAATAGGGGATGATGACATAAAATATACGAGGTCGCATCCTGTGGTCAATTACATCATTGTAAACGTCATAGGTATTCTGTAACCTGATTGGTTAAAATGTATATTTCAACACAGAAGCATCCTGTAGCCTTTCTGATGTCATAATTGGATTCTACACTATTGAAAACCCTTTCCCGCATCAAACCACAACCGGAAATTACTAGTTTACGAAGTCACAGTTAAAAAAGTAAATGGGAAGTTCTTACTGATATGCACTATACATATAAATAGTACATACATCTAGTACATACAACTAGTACATACACCTAGTACATAGAACTAATAAATACAACTAGTACATAAAACTAGTACACAGCTAGTACAAACAACTAGTGCATACAACTAGTACTTACAACTAGTACATACAATAGTACATACAACTACCACATACAACTAGTACATAAAGCTAGCACCTAAAACTAGTATACATAGCTATATAGTAATAGTACATACAACTAGTACGTGTAATTAGCACATACAACCAGTATATACATACAGCTAGTACAAACACATATTAGTATATAAATTGTACAAGTACTAGTACGTATAACTACTACATACAACTACTACATATATCTAGTACATGAAACTAGTATATATATCTAGTACATACAAATATAATGAGTTCATATAAGTAGTTCATACAACCAGTACATACAACTAGTACTTATAAATAGTATACACAACTAGTACATACAACAATTACACTCAACTAGTACATATAACTACTACATACAATTGGTACATATAAATAGTACAAACAACTAGTACATACAACTAGTACCTACCTAGTAACTAGTATAACTAGTCCTGGAACTTACAACCAGTATATACAACTAGTAAATACATCAAGTGCATACAATTAGTACACATAAATAGTACACACAACCATTAGATACAACTAGTGTATACAACTGGTACATATAAATAATAAATACAACTAATACATAGCTAGTACAAACAACTAGTGCATAAAACTTTTACATACAACTGGTTCATATCTAGTACCCACAACTAGTACATACAACTAGTAAATATAACTAGTGTTAGTGCATAGAACTAGTTTATACAACTAGTTCATAAAATTAGTACATACAACTAGTACATGCAACTAGTACATACAACTAGTACATATAACTGGTACACATAAATATAACCAGTACTATTACACAAACATATAACTAGTACAAACACATATAACTGGTACTTATAAATAGTACATACACATAAAATATACGAATAGTACCTAAAAATATTACAAATACCTAGAAACTAGTACATAAAAGTATTTCATAGAATGAGTACATAATACTAGAATGAACAAATTTTATATACAACTAGGACATAGCTAATATTTATGACTAGTATATAAATACAACTAGTACGTACAACTGGTACATAACTATTACATACAATTAGTATATTCCACTAGTACAAACAATTCGAACAAACAACTACTACATACAACTTCTACATACAACTAGTATCTACAACTAGTAAATATAACTAGGACTAGTACATAAAACTCGTGCATACAACTAGTACATGCTACTGTTACATACAACTAGTACATACGAAATAATACACACAACTAGAACATGCAATTAGTACTTGCAACTAGTACATTCAACTAGTACATACAACTATAAACTAGTACATACAACTAGTTCATAGACCGAGAACATAATACTAGAATGTACAACTTGTATTCACAACTTGTATATAGCTACTACATACAACTAGTTCATACGTAAAACTAGTGCGTCCAACTCGTACATAACTAGTACCTACAAGTAGTAAATATAACTAGTTCTAGTATGTAAAACTAGTACATGCAACTAGTACATCAAAAGACTACACACCACTAGCACATACAACTAGTACATACTACTAGTACAAACAACTAGGACATAAAACTAGTACATTCACCTACTACATATGACTAGTACATACACATATACCTAGAAATTATAAATAGTTCATACAACTAGGGCATACAGCTAGTGCATACAACTAGTAGAGATAACTAGTACACAAGCATATAACTAGTACATACACATATAACTGGTGCTTATAAATAGTACATACACATAGTACATGCACCTAGTACATACAACTAGTACATACAACTAGAAACTAGTATATACAAGTAGCTCATAGAACGAGTACATAATACTAGAACGTACAACTTGTAAATACAAGTAGTACATAGCTACTACTTACAAGTGAAAGCAACTAGGACATATAACTAGTATATTCACTTACTACATATAACTAGTTCATACACATATAATCAATTATTATAAATAGTACTGCAACTTGTACATACCCCTAGTTCATAAAACTAGTACATACAACTAGTACATACAACAAGTACCTTCCTAGTACCAAATATAACTAGTACAAGAACCTACAACTAGTACATTCAACTAGTACATACAACTAGAACATACAACTAGTATATACATACAACTAGTACATTTAACTAGTACATATAACTAGTACACACACCTACTACATATAACTAATACATAAAAATATAACTAGTACATATAAATAGTACCAACATCTACTACATAAAACTAATACATAAAATATAACTAGTACATATAAATAATACAAACAGGGTGACCCTTTAAGAGTTCAGCAGCCATTTTTAATGGCTGCCTTAGGCTGCCCCCTCTATTGTTTTCATAACGCGATTTTTGTATAGCTTCATGTTACGGATATATATAAATATATATATAATACGAGTTCATGCGCAATTATTATAGCATATTTTATATGTCGATAGATGTATAATACGAGTTCATACGCAACTATTGTAACACTTAATTTATACGTCAATACATCGCTTTTGCAAATGGTGGCGTTCAGGAAGCTTTAGTCAGCGAAGCTTTTCTGTCACTATTTATAAGTTTTAGGACACTTAAGCATCCTCAACCGTTAGGATTAAGAGTAATTTGTCAAAGGACAACGATGCGGCCAAGTAGTTCGAGTAAATTCAGGGGACGGCAACCCCACGAGTTTTTAAACTCTAACTACTTGTTATCCTAGGAACAGCCTTCGGTACAGATTCATAGCCTATATGTTTGAAATCGGCAGCCATTTTCCCTCGGCGATAAGTCGTAGAGCTTCGGGGACACTTTTACCGAGTTTGGCGACCATTTTTGGCCTAGGAACTTTCTTTGGTACGCTTTCATAGCCCATGTTTTCGAAATTTGTAGACAATTTTAACTCAGAGATAGGTCTCAGAGCTTCGGGGATCCTTTAATCAAATTTGGCGGCCATTTTTAACCTAGAAACGGTCTTCGGTATGGCTTCATAGCCCATATTTTCGAAATTAGCAGCCATTTTAACTAGGAGATAGGTTGTATAGCTTCGTTTACCATTTAATCGAGTTCTGCGACCATTTTATCCTAGGAACGGTCTTTGGTACGCTATTTCATACAATTTGGACTTATAATTAGTACCTATGACTAGAACATTCACACATAACAGGTACATATAAATACTACATACAACAAGTACATCAAACTAGACCTCCAATTATTACAATTACTGAATATATCTAGTACTAGTACTAGTACATACAACTAGTTCATAAAACTAGTACCTACAACTATATAGTAAATATTACTAGTACTAGTACATATTAGAACTAGCACATGCAATTAGTACATAAGTAATACATAGAGTTAATACATACAGTTAATACATACAACTAGTACACACAAGTAGAACATACCACTAGTTTATACAACTGTTACATACAACTAGTACATACAACTATATAGTAAATATTACTAGTACTAGTACATATTAGAACTAGCACATGCAATTAGTACATAAGTAATACATAGAGTTAATACATAGAGTTAATACATACAACTAGTACACACAAGTAGAACCTACCACTAGTTTATACAACTGTTACATACAACTAGTACATACAACTGATACCTACAAATAGTAAATAAAACAAGTGCTAGTACGTACAACTAGTACATTCAACTAGTGCTTACAGTTAGTATCTATTACCTTTAATGGTACATTCCACTAGTTAATCCTACTAGTACATACAACTAGTACATAACTAGTACATACAACTATTATATACAATTAGTACATGCAACTATTATATTCGACTAGTACATATAAGTAGTACCTACAAATATTTAATATAACTAGTACTTGTACATTCAACTAATACCTACTTAATATCTGGTATTACTAGTACTAGAAACCTACAACTAGTACACATAACTAGTACATACACCCAGTACTTACAACTAGTATATACTAATAGAACATACAACTAGTACATACAAGTAGTACATTCAATTAGGACATACAAGTAGTAAATACAACTAGGACATACAACTAGTACATACAACAAGTACATACACCTATTATATAACTAGTCCATACAGGTGGTACATACAAGCAGTACATTTAAAATTATATACAAATAGTACATATACCTAGTACAAACAACTACTACGTATAACTAGTACATACACATATAACTAGTACATATAAATAGTCCATACAACTAGTACATTAAACTAGAACTCCTACTATGACGTATAATTATTTCACACAATTAGTACATACATCTAGTACATACAACTAGTCCATAGAATTAGTGCTACACCTAGTACCTACAACTAGTACATACAACCAGTACAAACAACTAGTAAATATAACTGGTGAATATAACTAATATATATAACTTGTACTAGTACATACAACTAGTAAATATAACGATTAAATATATTGCTTGTACTAGAACATATTACTAGTTGATACAACTAGCACATACAACTAGTACATACAACTGGTATACAACTAGTACATACAACTAGTATATGCAATTAGTACTTACAACAAGCACCTAATTAGTACCTAATTTTACTAGTACTAGTTACTGGTACATACAATTATTATATATAATTTGTTCACCCAAGTATTACATTCAGCTAGTACATATAACTAGTACCTACAACTAATTAATATAACTAGACCTTGTACATACAAGTAATACCTACTTAGTATCTAGTATTACTACTACTAGAACTTACAACTACTACACATAACTAGTACATACACCTAGTACATAAAACTATTACATATAATTAGTACATACACCTAATACATACAACTAGTTATTAGAACTAGTACATACAACTAGTACATAACTAATGCATACAATTATTACATGCAACTTGTACACACAACTTGTGCATAACTAGTTCATCCAACTAGTACATTCAACTAGTACATATAATTAGTACATACAACTATTGCATTCAACTAGTACATCCAACTATAACCTACAACTAGTAAATATAACTAGTCCTGGTACATACAACTAGTACATACAACTAGTTCATTCAATTAGTACATAACTAGTACATACAACTAGTACATAACTAGTACATACAACTATTATATACAACTATAACAAGCAATTAGTATTACATTCAACTAGTATATATATCTAGTACCTATAACTAGTTAATAAAACTAGTACTTGTACATACAAATAGTACTACTTAGTAACTAGTTTTGCTAATACCAGAACTTACAACTAGTACATATAACTAGTACATACAACTAGTAAATACAACTAGTACATCACACTAGTTCCTACAACTAGTACATGGAACTAGTAACAAGTACATATACCTAGTACATACAACTAGTACATACAAGTGGTACACACAACTAGTACACACAACTAGCACATACAACCAGAACATAGAACTAGTAGACACCAACTACTACATATAACTAGTATATACACATATAACTGGTCCACATAAATAGTACATGCATCTAGTACATACCACTAGTACATACGACTAGTACATACAACTATAACATAAAACGAGTATATACAACTAGTACTCACTACTAGTACATTCAACTAGTACGTATAACAAGTACAAACAAGTAATACATATAACTAGTACATACAACTAGTACACGCAACTAGCACATACAACTAGTACATACGACTAGTACCTATGACTTGAACATACACATATAAATAGTACATACAACTAGGACATTAAACTAGAACTCCAACTAGTATTACATATAACTAGTGCCTACTTAGTAAATTGATTAACTAGTATTCAAACGTACTAGTACTAGTACATACAACTAGTCCATATATACACAAATATATAACTCATGCATACAGCCTATATTGGCACATATAATGTGAGCATACAACTAGTAAATATAACTAGTACTAGTACATACAACTGGTACATACAACTACTGCATACAACTGGTACATATAAATAATAAATAGAACTTACACATAGCTAGTACAAACAACTAGTGCATATAACTAGTTCATACAAGTAGTACACACAACTAGTACTTATAAATAGTATATACAACTAGTACATACAACAATTACACTCAACTAGTACATATAACTACTACATACAATTGGTACATATATATAGTACAACAACTAGTACATACAACTAGTATCTCGTACATACAACTAGTGCCTACCTAGGTCCTAGTATAACTAGTATTTGAACCTATATTTAGAACATACAACTCCTATATACAACTAGTATATACAACTATTACCTACATCTAGTACATATAAATAGTACATGCATCTAGTACATACAAATATAACGAGTTCATATAAGTAGTTCATACAACCAGTACATACAACTAGTACTTATAAATAGTATATACAATTAGTACATACAACAATTACACTCAACTAGTACATATAACTACTACATATGAATAGTACTTATACACATAACTAGTACATAACAATAGTACATACAACAAGTACAAAAAATTAGTTCCTTCCTAATACCTAGTATAACTTGTACTGGAAACTACAACTAGTTCAAAGAACAAGTACATACAACTAGTACACACAATTAGTCACTAGTACATACAATTAGCATATACACCTAGGATATACAATTACCCACAACTCGTACTTTCATGTAATACATATAATTACTACACACAACTAGTACGTACTACTAGTATATAGCACATAAAACTAGTACTTCCCTGGTAATTAGTATAACTAGTATTAGAACCTACAACTAGAACATACATCTAGTACATAAAACTACTTCATACAACTACTACATACAACTTATACATACAACTAGTGCATGTAACCAGTACACACAACTATTACATATATCTAGTACATAAAACTAGTACATACAACTAGTAAATACAACTAGTACATACAATTAGTGTATACAACAAGTACATAAAACTAGTGCGCAGGTAGTACAAACAACTAGTGCATACAACTAGTACATACAATTAGTCACTAGTACATACAACTAGTACATATAACTGGTACATATAACTGGCATATATAACTAGTACATATAAATAGTACATACAACTAGTTCAAAAAATAGTATATACAACTAGTACATGCAACTAGTATCTAGTACATACAACTACAACCTATCTAGTACCTAGTATAACTAGTTCATGAACCAACAACTAGTACATACACATAGTACATACAACTAGTACATACTACTAATGTGTACAACTAGAAACTAGTACATACTACTAGTTCATAGAACGAGTACATAATACTAGAACATACAACTTGTATATGCAACTAGTACATAGCTAATATTTATGACTAGTATATACATACAACCAGTTCCTACAACAGGTACATAGTTATTACATACAATTTGTACATTCCACTAGTACAAACAATTCTAACAAACAATTACTACATACAACTTCTACATACAACTAGTATCTACAACTAGTAAATATAACTAGGACTAGTACATAAAACTCGTGCATATATACAACTAGCACATGCTACTAGTACATACAACTAGTACAAACCAAATAATACACACAACTAGAACATGCAATTAGTACTATACCCAGTAAATACACATATACCTTGTAATTATATATAGTACATACAACTAGTACTTACAGCTAGTGCATACAACTAGTACATATAACTAGTCCATAAACATGTAACTGGTATATATAAATAGTACATACACATAGTACATATATACAAAGAGTACATACGACTAGTACCTATGACTTGAACATACACATATAAATAATACATACGACTTGGACATTAAACTAGAACTCCAACTAGTATTACATATAACTAGTGCTTACTTAGTAACTAGATTAACTAGTACTCAAACTTACTAGTACTAGTACATACAACTAGTCCATATATACAAATATAAATAACTAGTGCATACAGCCTATATTGGCACATATAATTTGTACTTACCACTAGTAAATATAACTAGTACTAGTACATACAACTAGTATATACAACTAGTACATAAAACTATTACACACAACTAGTACATTCTACTAGTACATACAACTAGTTAACAAAATGTATTGAAAATATAGCTAGTACAAACACCGAGTACATACAACTAGTACATACAACTTGTACATACAACTAGAACATATAACTAGAACATGCACATATAACTAGTACATACAACTAGTACATACATCTAGTAAATATAACTAGTAGTAGTATATAAAACTACTACATAGAACTAGTACACACAGGTAGCAATGAGTACACACTACTAGTACATAGAACTAGTACATACAACTTGTACATACAACTAGTAAACACAACTAGTACATACAACTAGTACATATAACTAGTTCATACAACTAGTACACACAACTAGTATACACAATTAGTGTATACAACCAGTACATTCAACTAGTCCTAACACTAGTTCATATAACTAATACTAGAAAGTACTTCCAATTAGTACATACAACTAGTTCATACAATTAGAACAAACAAGTAGTACATTAACCAAGTACATAGAATTAGTACATAGAAGGACTGCATAAAACTGATACATACAACTAGTACATGCAACTAGTACATAATAATCAGTACATAAAAATAGTGCATATGACTAGAACATAGGCCTTTCGACTAGTACTTACAACTAGCAAACATAACTTTTATATACTACTTGCACATACAAAAAGTACATACAATTTGTACCTACAATTAGTATATATAACCAGTACTAGAACATAAAACTACAACGTACAACTGGTACATACAACTAGTAACGAGTACGTACGAATAGTACATAGAACTAGTACATACAACTTGTACATACAATTAATACGTACATCGATTACTTACAATTTGTACTACGACTAGTTCATATAACTAGTGTATACAACTCAAACATAGAACTAGTATATTCAAATGGTATCTACAATTAGTAAATTTAACTAGTACTAGTATATAAACTAATACATTGAACTAGTACATACACGTAGCAACGAGTACATACAACTATATAATACCTACAACTGGTTCATACAACTAGTAACAAGTACATACAACTAGTAATTAATAAATACAAGTAGCAACGAGTACATACAATTAGTACCTAAAACTAGAAAATATAACTAATTCTAGTACAAACAACTGGTAAAGTACATACAATTAGTACATACAACTAATACATATAACTAGTACATACAACAATTACCCATAACTTGTCCATACACCTAATACATATAATTAGATCATACAACCAGTACGTACAACTAGTATTAAGCGCATACAACTAGAACTTCTCTAGTACATAGTATAACTAGTATTAGAACCTACAACTAGAACATACAAATAGTGCATACAACAAGTATATACAACCAATAGGTACAACTAGCACATATAACTGGTCCACACAACTGCTACATACAACTAATACATGTAAATAGTACATACATCTAGTTCATACAACTAGTACATACAACTTGTACATACAACAGATTGATATCTAGTGCATACAGCTAGTACATACAGCTAGTACATACAACTAGTACATATAACTAGTACATTAAACTAGTTCCTAGAACATACAACTAGTGCCTTCCTAGTACCTAATATAACAAGTACAAGAATCTACAACAAGTATATAAAACTAATACATACAAGAAGAACATACAACTAATACATACAAGTAGAACATACAACTAGTACATAGCTAGTACACACAACTAGTATATACATACAACTAGAACACAAAATTAGTTCATAGCATTTGTACATAGAACTACTACATACAACTACCACATACAACTAGTACCTACAACTTGTAATTATCGATAGAACTAGTCCATACAACTAGTTGCAACTAGTACATATAACTAGTACGCACACCTACTACATATAACTCATACATAAAAATTTAACTAGTACATATAAATAGTACATACACATATTACATATAAGTAGTACATAAAACTAGTGCCTACAACTACAGCCTAGTACATATAACTAGTTCATACAACTAATAATTAGAACATATAACTAGTACATACTTCTAATAAATACAACTAGTACATACAACTAATACATACAACTAGTACATATAACTAGTTCACACAACTAAATAATAAATACATCTAGTACATACAACTAGTACCTACAACTAGTACATAGAACTAATAAATACAACTAGAACATAAAACTAGTACACAGCTAGTTCAAACAACTAGTGCATACAACTAGTACATACAACTAGTACATACAATAGTACATACAACTAGCACCTGCAACTAGTACATACAATAGTACATACAACTAGCATTTGCAACTAGTAAATATAACTATATAGTAGTAGTACATACAACTCGTACGTGCATATTAGCACCTACAATCAGTATATACATAGAGCTAGTACATACACATATAATTAGTAAATATAAATAGTAAATACAACTAGTACGTATAACTAGTACATACAACTACTACATATGTCTATTACATAAAACTAGTACATATATCTAGTACATACAAATATAACAAATTCATATAAGTAGTTCATACAACCAGTTATACAACTAGTACTTATAAGTAGTATATACAACTAGTACATACAACAATTACACTCAACTAGTACATATAACTACTACATACAATTTGTACATATAAATAGTACAAACAACTAGTACACACTACTAGTATCTCGTACATACAACTAGTACCTACCTAGTAACTAGTATAACTAGTACTGGAACCTACAACTAGTATATACAACTAGTACATACATCAAGTGCATACAATTAGTACGCATATATAGTACACACAACTAGTACATACAACTAGTGCATAAAACGTGTACATACAACTGGTTCATATCTAATACACACAACAAGTACATACAACTAGTAAATATAACTAGTGCTAGTGCATAGAACTAGTGTATACAACTAGTTCATAAAATTAGCACATACAACTAGTACATGCAACTAGTACATACAACTAGTACATATAACTAGTACACATAAATATAACCAGTACTATTACACAAAAATTTAACTAGTACATACACATATAACTGGTACTTATAAATACACATACACATAGTTCATACGAATAGGATATAAAAATATTACATATAACTAGAAACTAGTACATACAAGTATTTCATAGAATGAGTACATAATACTAGAATGTACAACTTGTATATACAACTAGTAGATAGCTACTACATACAACTCTTATATACGTACAACTAATACATACAACTGGCACATAACTAGTACATATAAATAGTACATACAAGAAATATCTAGTACAGACAACTAGTGCCTACCTAGGTCCTAGTATAACTAGTATTTGAACCTATATTTAGAACATACAACTCATACATACAACTAGTACCTACAACTATTACCTACATCTAGTACATATAAATAGTACATGCATCTAGTACATACAAATATAACGAGTTCATATAAGTAGTTCATACAACCAATACATACAACTAGTACTTATAAATAGTATATACAACTAGTACATGCAACAATTACACTCAACTAGTACATATGACTACTACACACAACTAGTACATACAACTGTTACCTACATCTAGTACAAAAAAATAGTACATGCATCTAGGACATACAAATATAACGAGTTCATATAAGTAGTTCATACAACCAGTACATACAACTAGTACTTATAAGTATTACATACAACTAGTACATACAACTAGTACATATAACTAGTACATATAGCTACTACATATGAATAGTACTTAACAATAGTACATACAACAAGTACAAAGAATTAGTTCCTTCCAAATACCTAGTATAACTTGTACTGGAAACTACAACTAGTTCAAACAACAAGTACATACAACTAGTACATATAAATAGTACATATAACTAGTTCATAAAACTGGTATATACAACTAGTACATGCAACTAGTATCTAGGACATACAACTACAACCTCTCTAGTACCTAGTATAACTAGTTCATGAACCAACAACTAGTACATACACATAGTACATACAACTAGTACATACTACTAGTGTATACAACTAGAAACAAGTACATACTACTAGTTCATAGAACGAGTACATAACACTAGAACATACAACTTGTATATGCAACTAGTACATAGCTAATATTTATGACTAGTATATACATAGAACTAGAACGTACAACTGGTACACAACTATTACATACAATTTGTACATTCCACTAGTACAAACAATTCTAACAAACAACTACTACATACAACTTCTACATACAACTAGTATCTACAACTAGTAAATATAACTAGGACAAGTACATAAAACTCGTGCATACAACTAGCACATGCTACTAGTACATACAACTAGTACAAACCAAATAATACACACAACTAGAACATGCAATTAGTACTTGCAACTAGTACATTCAACTAGTACATACAACTAGACCAAACAATTAGGTCAAATAATTATTACATATACCTACTACATATACCCAGTAAATACACATATACCTTGTAATTATATATAGTACATACAACTAGTACTTACAGCTAGTGCATACAACTAGTACAAATAACTAGTCCATACACATATAACTGGTACTTATAAATAGTACATACACATAGTACATATATACAAAGAGTACATACAACTAATACATACAACTAGTACATACAACTATACACTAGTACATACAACTAGTTCATAGACCGAGAACATAATACTAGAATGTACAACTTGTATACACAACTTGTATATAGCTACTACATACAACTAGTTCATACGTAAAACTAGTGCGTCCAACTCGTACATAACTAGTACCTAAAACTAGTAAATATAACTAGTACTAGTACATAAAACTAGCAAATGCAATTAGTATATACAGCAAGTACATACAGCTAGTACATATAACTGGTACATACACATATAAATAGTACATATAAATAATACGTTCAACTAATACATATATCTAGTTCATACAAATATAACGAATACATATAAGCCGTACATACAACTAGTACATACAACTAGTACATGTAAAAAGTACATACAACTAGTTCATAAAAGTAGTATATACAACTAGTATCTAGTACGTACAACTACAACCTCTCTAGTACCTAGTATAACTAGTACATGAACCAACAACTAGTACATACACATAGTACATACAACTAGTACATACTACTAGTGTGTACAACTAGAAACTAGAACATACTACAAGTTCATAGAACGAGTACATAATACTAGAACATACAACTTGTATATGCAACTAGTACATCAAAATACTACACACCCCTAGTACATACAACTAGTACATTCTGCTAGTACAAACAACTAGGACATAAAACTAGTACATTCACCTACTACATATGACTAGTACATACACATATACCTAGAAATTATAAATAGTTCATACAACTAGTGCATACAGCTAGTGCATACAACTAGTAGAGATAACTAGTACACAAGCATATAACTAGTACATACACATATAACTGGTGCTTATAAATAGTACATACACATAGTACATGCACCTAGTACATACAACTAGTACATACAACGAGAAACTAGTATATACAAGTAGCTCATAGAACGAGTACATAATACTAGAAGGTACAACTTGTATATAAAAGTAGTACATAGCTACTACATACAAGTGAAAGCAACTAGGACATATAACTAGTATATTCACTTACTACATATAACTAGTACATTCACATATATCCAATTATTATAAATAGTACTGCAACTAGTACATACACCTAGTTCTTAAAACTAGTACATTCAACTAGTACATACAACTAGAACATACAACTAGTTTATACATACAACTAGTACATATAACTAGTACACACACCTACTACATATAACTAATACATAAAAATATAACTAGTATATATAAATAGTACAAACACCTACTACATATAACTAATACATAAGCATATAACTAGCACATATAAATAATACAAACCAGGGGACCCTCTAATAAAATTCGGCAGCCCCCTCGATTGTTTTCATAACGCGATTTAAGTATGGCTTTATGTTACGGATATATACATATATATATATATATATATATATATATATATAGATAGATAAATATGTATATAATACGAGTTCATACGCAATTTTTATAACACAGTTTATACGTCGATAGATGTATAATACGAGTTCATGCGCAACTATTGTAAGACTTAATTTATACGTCAATACATCGTTTTTGCAAATGGTGGCGTTCAGGAAGCTTCAGTTAACGAAGCTTTTCTGTCGCTATTTATAATTTTTAGGACACTTAAGCGTCCTCAATCGTTAGGATTAAGAGTAATATGTCAAATCCCAACGATACAGCCAAGTAGTTCGAGTAAATTCGGGGGGCGGTAGCCCCATGAGTTTTTAAACTAGAACTACTTGTTATCCTAGGAACAGTCTTCGGTACAGATTTATAGCCTATATGTTTGAAATCGGGAGCCATTTTAACTCGCTGATAAGTCATAGAGCTTCGGAGACACTTTTATCGAGTTCGACGGCCATTTTTATCCTAGGAACGGTCTTTGGTACGCTTTCATAGCCAGTATTTTCAAAATTTGTACACAATGTTAACTCAGAGATAGGTCTCAGAGCTTCGGGGACCCTTTAATCAAATTTGGCGGTCATTTGTAACCTAGAAACGGTCTTCGGTATGGCGTCATAGCCCATATTTTCGAAATCTGCAGCCATTTGTAACTCGGAAATAGGTTGTATAGCTTCGGGGACCATTTAATCGAGTTCTGCCGCCATTTTTATCCTAGGAACGCTAGTTCATAGAATTTGTACAATTTGTACCTATGACTAGAACATTCACATATAACTGGTACATATAAATAGTATATACAACAAGTACATCAACTAGACCTCCAACTATTACAACTACTGAATATATCTAGTACTAGTACTAGTACATACAACTAGTTCATAAAACTAGTACCTACAACTAGTAAATATTACTAGTACTAGTACATATTAGAACTAGCACATGCACCTAGTACATAACTAATACATACAGTTAATACATACAACTAGTACACACAACCAGTACATACCACTAGTTTATACAACTAATACATACAACTAGTATATAAAATTAGTTCATACAATTAGAACATAAAACTACTACATACAACTAGTACATACAACTAATACCTACAAATAATAAATATAACCAGTGCTAGTACGTATAACTAGTACAAACAACTAGTACATACTTTAGTATATAACTAGTACATACAACTAGTACATAAAATTAGTTCATGCAATTACAACATACAACTACTACATACACTAGGACATACAACTAATGCCTACAAGTAGGAAAAATAACTTTTACTACTACAAACAACTAGTTAATACAACTATAACATTCAACTTTTACAGACAACTTGTACGTACAACTAGTAAATATAACCAGTGCTAGTACGTACAACTAGTACATACAACTAGTGCTTACAGTTAGTATATATTACCTTTACTTGTACATTCCACTAGTTAATCCTACTAGTACATACAACTATTACATACAACTAGTACATAACTAGTACATACAACTGGTACATACAACTATTATATACAATTAATACATGCAACTATTACATTCGACAAGTACATATAAGTAGGACCTACAAATATTTAATATAACTGGTACTTGTAAATTCAACTAATACCTACTTAATATCTGGTATTACTAGTACTAGAAACCTATCGGTACGATCGAGGGAACCACACTAGCCAAAATCAACTTAGAATGGATTCCAAACGTTTCGGTCCAATCCAGGACCTTCATCAGTGGAATTAACACTTACAAAACTGAGATGGCAGACTTTATACACATGAAAAAAGCGGAAATAAGGTGTGAATAAATGTGTTGCTAGGGGATGACAGCTTGCATGCATGAGGTATAAGTCCTGTTGTTTAACTGTGATGTGATATACTGGTATAATGGAATATAAAGTAACTGAAATATGCTAACATGCAGTGACACAGTCTAATAATCAAGAGGGTGTGTAGAGGTGGATAAGTGGGTTGTACACCCCTGGCAACGGGCCTTCATCTCGGTTCATCTTATGCCGTTCTGTTCGGATGTGCCAGGCTTCAAGGGTGCATCTCTGGCGGTACCGATGGTTGTGGTCCACCACTTCTGCATCCTCCCACTTGATGGTGTGGTCCTCCTCCATGGCATGCTCTGCCACCGCTGACTGGGCTGCCTCGCCTAACCTCAGGGCCCTCTTGTGCTCTGTGAGGCGGTGCTTCAGCGTCCTGCTGGTCTGACCGATGTAGACTTTGGGGCAGTTTCCACAAGGAATCCTGTAGACTACACCAGTTCTTTGCGGTGCCGGGGTTGGGTCCTTCACTCTGACCAGTGACTGTCGCAGTGTGCAGTGTGGTCGGAAGCATGTTCGAATTCCCAGTGGGCTGAGAATCCTCCGGATGCATTCCGACAGATGGCAGATGTAGGGGAGGGTTACGGTGGCCTTCGGCACATCCTCGTCAGGGTTGCAAAGTGGGGAAGTTGAGGGGTGCCAGTCCCTAGCAACTAGGCTTCCAGGATAGCCATTGTTGTGGGAATTCGAACATGCTTCCGACCACACTACACACTGCGACAGTCACTGGTCAGAGTGAAGGACCCAACCCCGGCACCGCAAAGAACTGGTGTAGTCTACAGGATTCCTTGTGGAAACTGCCCCAAAGTCTACATCGGTCAGACCAGCAGGACGCTGAAGCACCGCCTCACAGAGCACAAGAGGGCCCTGAGGTTAGGCGAGGCAGCCCAGTCAGCGGTGGCAGAGCATGCCATGGAGGAGGACCACACCATCAAGTGGGAGGATGCAGAAGTGGTGGACCACAACCATCGGTACCGCCAGAGATGCACCCTTGAAGCCTGGCACATCCGAACAGAACGGCATAAGATGAACCGAGATGAAGGCCCGTTGCCAGGGGTGTACAACCCACTTATCCACCTCTACACACCCTCTTGATTATTAGACTGTGTCACTGCATGTTAGCATATTTCAGTTACTTTATATTCCATTATACCAGTATATCACATCACAGTTAAACAACAGGACTTATACCTCATGCATGCAAGCTGTCATCCCCTAGCAACACATTTATTCACACCTTATTTCCGCTTTTTTCATGTGTATAAAGTCTGCCATCTCAGTTTTGTAAGTGTTAATTCCACTGATGAAGGTCCTGGATTGGACCGAAACGTTTGGAATCTATTCTAAGTTGATTTTGGCTAGTGTGGTTCCCTCGATCGTACCGATATGCAAGAACCTAGCCACGCAGAAGTCCTTCACATACTAGAAACCTACAACTAGTACACATAACTAGTACATACACCTAATACTTACAACTAGTACATACTAATAGTACATACAACTAGTACATTCAATTAGGACATGCAAGTAGTAAATACAACTAGGACATACAACTAGTACATACAACAAGTACATACAACAAGTACATACACCAAGTATATAACTAGTGCATACAGGTGGTACATACAACTAGTTCATACAATTAGAACATAAAACTACTACATACAACCAGTACATGCAACTAATACCTACAACTATTAAATATAACTTCTACTAGTACATACAACTAGTTCTTACAACTAGTACATACAACTAGTACATACAATTGGTACATACAATTGTAACATTCAACAAGTCCATGCAACTAGGACCTACAACTAGTAAATATAACTAGTGCTAGTACATACAACTAGCACCTGCCTAGTACTTAGTATGACTAGTACTAGAACCTACAAGTAGTACATTTAAAATTATATACAAATAGGACATACAACTAGTACATATACCTAGCACAAACAACTACTACGTATAACTAGTACATGCACATATAACTAGTACATATAAATAGTCCATACAACTAGTACATGAACTAGAACTCCTACTATGACGTATAATTATTTCACACAATTAGTACATACATCTAGTACATACAACTAGTCCATAGAATTAGTGCTACAACTAGTACATACACCTAGTACATACAACCAGTACAAACAACTAGTAAATATAACTGGTAAATATAACTAATATATATAACTTGTGCTAGTACATTCAACTAGTAAATATAACGATTAAATATTACTTGTACTAGAACATATTACTTGTACTAGAACATATTACTAGTTGATACAACTAGCACATACAGCTAGTACATACAACTAGTATATGCAATTAGTACTTACAACAAGTACCTAATTAGTACCTAATTATACTAGTGCTAGGACTTAAAACTAGTACCTATAAATAGTACCCAACTAGTACATATAACTAGTACATACACATATAATTGGTACCTATAAATAGTACATACAACTAGTACATACAATTAGTACATACAAATAGTACATATAATTAGTACATACAACTAGTACACAGAACTAGTACTTAAAACTAGATCATATAACTAGTACATAACTAGTACATACAATTAGTACATAGATTTAGTTCAAACAATTAGAACATACAGCTACTACATAAAACTAATACCTATAATTAGTAAATATAGCTTGCAATAGTACATGCAACTAGTGCATAAAACTAGTACCTACAACTAGTAAATATTACCATTACTAGTAAATGCAACTAGTTATTAGAACTAGTACATGCATCTAGTGCATAGCATACAGTTAACACATACCACTAGCACACACAACTAGTACATACAACTAATATATACAACTAATACATACAACTAGTATATAACAAGTACATACAATAATGGTGTAAGGATTTCTTCTAACCGCGTCGAACTTATCATTGTAAAGGTTCATCTTTTGACTTTTAGAGCATCTAGAGATGCAGTTTTTTCCACTGTCACTGAAGAAGACCCCCAGGGTCGAAACGTTTGGCCGACAGAAGAATTAGAAAAAACTAGGTCTCTAGACGCTCTAAAAGTCGAAAGATGAACCTTTAGAAAGATAAGTACATACAACTAGAACATAAAACTTGTTCATACACTTAGAACATACAACTACTACATACTATTAGTACATACTACTAATACTTACAACTAGTAAATATAACTAATACTAGCATATACAACTAGTTCATACAGCTATTACATCCAACTATTACATACAACTAGTACCTACAACTAGTAAATATAACCAGTGCTAGTATGTACAGCTAGTACATACAACTAGTGCCTACAGTTAGTAAATATTACCAGTACTAGTACATACCACTAGTACATAACTAGTACATACAAATGGTAAATACAATTATTATATATAATTATTATATATAAGTACATGCAACTATTACATTCAGCTAGGACATATAACTAGTACCTACAACTAGTTAATATAACCATACCATGTACATACAACTAATACCTACTTAGTATCTAGTATTACTACTACTAGAACTTACAACTAGTGCACATAACCAGTACATACACCTAGTACATTCAACTAGTACATACAAATAGTACATACAACTAGTTCATACAAGTAGCACATCCAACTAAGACATAAAACTAGTTCACATAACCAGTACATAACTAGTACATACAACTACTACATACACCTAGTACATACAACAAGTACATTCAACCAGTACGTTCAACTAGTACAAACAACTAGTATATCCAACTAGTTCATACATTTTGTACCTATGACTAGAACATTCACATATAACTAGTACAACTAGTATATACAACTAGTTCATACATTTTGAACCTATGACTAGAACATTCACATATAACTGGTACATATAAATAGTACATACAACTAGTACATCAAACTAGACCTCCAACTAATTCAACTACTGAATATAACTAGTACTAGTACATACAATTTGTTCATACAACTAGTTCATACAACTAGAAGTACAACTAGTAAATACAACTATTACATACAATTAGTACATACACCTAATACATCCAACTAGTTATTAGAACTAGTACATACAACTAGTACATAACTAATACATACAGTCATAACATGCAACTTGTACACACAACTAGTACATTCAACTAGTACATTTAATTAGTACATACAACTATTATATAGAACTATAATAAGCAATTAGTTCATATAACTATTACATTCAACAAGTACATAGTTAATATAACTAGTACTTGTACATACAAATAGTACCTGCTTAGTAACTAGTTTTGCTAATACCAGAACCTACAACTAGTACATATAACTAGTAGATACAACTAGTAAATACAACCATAACATAAAACTAGTTGACACCAACTACTACATATAACTAGTATATACACATTTAACTGTTCCATATAAATAGTACATACATCTATAACATACCACTAGTGCATACAACTAGTACATACAACTATAACATAAAACTAGTACATACAACTGGTCCACACTACTAGTACATTCTACTAGTACATATAACAAGTACAAAAAAGTAATACATATAATAAGTACATATAAATAGGACATGCATCTAGTACATACCACTAGTACATACAACTAGTACATACAACTATAACATAAAACTAGTACATACAACAAGTACACACTACTAGTACATTCTACTAGTACATATAACAAGTACTAACAAGTAATGCATATAACTAGTAAATACAACTAGTACACGCAACTATCACATACAATTAGTGCGAACAACTACTTCATACAACTTGCACCTACAACTAGTACCTATGACTTGAACATACACATATAAATAGTACATACAACTAGGACATTAAACTAGAACTCCAACTACTATTATATACATATAACTAGTGCCTACTTAGTATCTAGATTAACTAGTACTCAAACTCACTAGTACTAGTACATACAACTAGTCCATATATACACATATATATAACTAGTGCATACAGCCTATATTGGCACATATAATATGTACTTACCACTAGTAAATATAACTAGTACTAGTACATTCAACTAGTTTATACAACTAGAAAATATAGCTTGTACTAACAACTAGTATATACAACTAGTACATACAACTATTACACACAACTAGTACATTCTACTAGTACGTATAACAAGTACAAACAAGTAATACATATAACTAGTACATACAACTAGTACATAAAACTAGCACATACAACTAGGCTAACAACTACTTCATACAACTTGTACTTACAACTAGAACCTATGATTGAAACATACACATAAAATTAGTATATATAAATAGTACATACAACTAGGACATTAAACTAGAACTCCAACTAGTATTACATTTTACCAGTGCCTACTTAGTAAATAGGATTAACTAGTACTCAAGCTTACTAGTACTAATTCATACAACTACCACATACAACTGGAAAATAAAACTAGAACTAGTACATAAAACCGGTACATACAACTGGTACTAACAACCAGTAACGAATACATACAACTAGTACATTAAACTAGAATATACAAATAGAACTTCCATCAACTTCATACAAATTGTACATAGCACTAGTACATATAACTAGAACATAAAAATTTTACTAGTACATAAAAATAGTAAGTACAACCAGTACACACAACTAGTACATACAACTAGTACATATAACTAGAACTACAACTAGTACATAGAACTAGTACATAGAAGGACTACATAAAACTGATACATACAACTAGTACATGCAATTAGTACATAATAATTAGTACATTAAAATAGTGCATATAACTAGAACATTGGACTTTCGACTAGTACTTACAACTAGCAAACATAACTATATACCACTTGCACATACAAAAAGTACATACAATTAGTACCTAAAATTAGTATATATGACCAGTACTAGAACATAAAACTACAACGTACAACTGGTACATACAACTAGTAACGAGTACGTACAAATAGTACATAGAACTAGTACATACAACTTGTACATACAATTAATACATATACTGATTACTTACAATTTGTACTACGACTAGTTCATATAACTAGTATATACAACTCAAACATAGAACTAGTATATTCAAATAGTATCTACAATTAGTAAATTTAACTAGTACTAGTATATAAACTAATACATTGAACTAGTACATACACGTAGCAACGAGTACATACAACTATATAATACCTACAACTGGTTCATACATCTAGTAACAAGTACATACAACTAGTAATTAATAAATACAAGTAGCAACGAGTACATACAATTAGTACCTAAAACTAGTAAATATAACTAGTTCTGGTATAAACAACTGGTAAAGTACATACAATTAGTACATACAACTAATACATATAACTAGTACATACAACAATTACCCATAACTTGTCCATACACCTAATACATATAATTAGATCATACAACCAGTACGTACAACTAGTATTAAGCACATACAACAAGTCCCTCCCTAGTACATAGTATAACTAGTATTAGAACCTACAATTAGAACATACAAATAGTCCATACAACTAGTATATACAAACAATAGGTACAACTAGCACATATAACTGGTCCACACAACTACTACATATAACTAATACATGTAAATAGTACATACATCTAGTGCATACAACTAGTACATACAACTTGTACATACATCAGATTCATATCTAGTGCATACAACTAGTACATACAGCTAGTGCATACAACTAGTACCTTCCTAGTACCTATTATAACAAGTACAAAATCTACAACCAACAAGTAAATAAAAGTAGTACATACAACTAGAACATACAACTAGTACATAGCTAGTACATACAACTGGTATATATATACAAATAGAACACAAAACTATTTCATACAATTTGTGCATAGAACTACTACATACAACTACCACATACAACTAGTACCTACAACTAGTAAATATAGCTACTACTAGTCCATGTAACTAGTGAATAGAACTAGTACTTGTAACTAGTGAATAGAACTAGTACTTGCAACTAGTACGTATAACTAGTACTTGCAACTAGTACATATAACTAGTACACACACCTACTACATATAACTAATACATAAAAATTTAACTAGTACATATAAATAGAACAAACGCATACTACATATAAGTAGTACATACAACTAGTGCTTACAAGTACAAACTAGTAAATACAACTAGTACATACACCTAGACCATTCAACTACTACATATAACTAGTACATACATGTAGTACACACAACTAGTACATACAACTAGTACATATAACTAGTTCATACAACTAATAATTAAAACATATAACTAATACAAACACCTAGTAAATACAACTAGTACATACAACCTGTACATACAACTGATTCATTTCTAGTGCATAGAACTAGTACATAAAACTAGTTTCTAGTACATACGTCTAGTACCTTCCTAGTACCTAGTATAAGTAGTACAAGAATCTACCACAAGAACATAAAACTAGTACATACAACTAGTATATATTAATACAACTAGAACACACAACTAGTTCATACAATTTGTACATAGAACTACTACATACAACTACCACATACAACTAGTACCCACAACTAGTAAATATAGATAGAACTAGTCCATACAACTAGTGAATATATCTAGTACTTCCAACTAGTACATATAACTAGTACACACACCTACTACATATAACTAATAAATAAACATTTAACTAGTACATATAAATAGTACATACACATATTACATATAAGTAGTACATAAAACTAGTGCCTACAACTACAACCTAGTGCATATAACTAGTTCATACAACTAATAATTAGAACATATAACTAGTACATACTTCTAATAAATACAACTAGTATATACAACTAATACATACAACTAGTACATATAACTAGTTCATACCACTACTACATATAGCCAGTACATATAAATAGTACATACATCTAGTACATACAACTAGTACATACAACTAGTACATAGAACTAATAAATACAACTAGTACATAAAACTAGTACACAGCTAGTACAAACAACTAGTGCATACAACTAGTGCATACAACTAGTACATACAATAGTACATACAACTACCACATACAACTAGTACACACAACTAGCACCTCAACCAGTAAATATAACTATATAGTAATAGTACATACAACTAGTACGTGTAATTAGCACATACAACCAGTATATACATACATCTAGTGCATACAACTAGTACATACAACTAGGTACATAGAACTAATAAATACAACTAGTACATAAAACTAGTACACAACTAGTACAAACAACTAGTGCATACAAATAGTACATACAACTAGTACATACAATAGTACATACAACTACCACATACAACTAGCACCTATAACCAGTAAATATAACTATACAGTTATAGTACATACAACCAGTACATGCAATTAGTATATGCAACCAGTACATACATCTACTACATACAAGTAGTACATATAAGTGGTAAATACACATATAAATAGTACATATAAATAATACATTTAACTATTACATATATCTAGTTCATACAAATATAACGAATACATATAAGCCGTATATACAACTAGGACATACAACTAGTACATGTAAATATTACATACAACTAGTACATAAAACAATTGCCCACAACGAGTACATACAACTAGTACATACAACAAGTATCTCGTACAAACAACTAATGCCTACCTAGGTCCTAGCTAATATTTATGACTAGTATATTCATACAACTAGTACGTACAACTGGTACATAACTATTACATACAATTAGTACATTCTACTAGTACAAACAATTCGAACAAACAACTACTACATACAACTTCTACATACAACTAGTATCTACAACTAGTAAATATAACTAGGACAAGTACATAAAACTCGTGCATACAACTAGTACATGCTACTAGTACATACAACTAGTACAAACCAAATAATACACACAACTAGAACATGCAATTAGTACTTGCAACTAGTACATTCAACTAGTACATACAACTAGACCAAACAATTAGGTCAAATAATTATTACATATACCTACTACATATACCCTGTAAATACACGTATACCTTGTAATTATATATAGTACATACAACTAGTACTTACAGCTAGTGCATACAACCAATACATATAACTAGTCCATACACATATAACTGGTACTTATAAATAGTACATACACATTGTACATATATACAAAGAGTTCATACAACTATAAACTAGTACATACAACTAGTTCATAGACCGAGAACATAATACTAGAATGTACAACTTGTATACACAACTTGTATATAGCTACTACATACAACTAGTTCATACGTAAAACTAGTGCGTCCAACTCGTACATAACTAGTACCTACAAGTAGTAAATATAACTAGTTCTAGTATGTAAAACTAGTACATGCAACTAGTACATCAAAAGACTACACACCACTAGCCCATACAACTAGTACATACTACTAGTACAAACAACTAGGACATAAAACTAGTACATTCACCTACTACATATGACTAGTACATACACATATACCTAGAAATTATAAATAGTTCATACAACTAGTGCATACAGCTAGTGCATACAACTAGTAGAGATAACTAGTACACAAGCATATAACTAGTACATACACATATAACTGGTGCTTATAAATAGTACATACACATAGTACATGCACCTAGTACATACAACTAGTACATACAACGAGAAACTAGTATATACAAGTAGCTCATAGAACGAGTACATAATACTAGAACGTACAACTTGTATATAAAAGTAGTACATAGCTACTACATACAAGTGAAAGCAACTAGGACATATAACTTGTATATTCACTTACTACATATAACTAGTTCATACACATATATCCAATTATTATAAATAGTACTGCAACTTGTACATACCCCTAGTTCATAAAACTAGTACATACAACTAGTACATACAACAAGTACCTTCCTAGTACCAAGTATAACTAGTACAAGAACCTACAACTAATACATTCAACTAGTACAACATACAACTAGTATATACATACAACTAGTACATTTAACTGGTACATATAAATAATCAAAACAGGGGGACCCTTTAAGAGTTCAGCAGCCATTTTTAATGGCTGCCTTAGACAGCCCCCTCTATTGTTTTCATAAGGCGATTTTTGTATAGCTTCATGTTACGGATATATATTAATATATATATATATATAAATATATATATAATACGAGTTTATACGCAACTATTATAACACATTTTATACGTCGATAGATGTATAATACGAGTTCATACGCAACTATTGTAACACTTAATTTATACGTCAATACATCGTTTTTGCAAATGGTGGCGTTCAGGAAGCTTTAGTTAACGAAGCTTTTCTGTCGCTATTTATAATTTTTAGGACACTTAAGCATCCTCAATCGTTAGGATTAAGAGTAATATGTCAAAGGACAACGATGTGGCCAAGTAGTTCGAGTAAATTCGGGGGACGGCAGCCCCACGAGTTTTTAAACTCGAACTACTTGTTATCCTAGGAACAGTCTTCGGTACAGATTCATAGCCTCTATGTTTGAAATTGGCAGCCATTTTAACTTAGAGATAAGTCATAGAGCTTCGGGGACACTTTTATCGAGTTCGGCGGTCATTTAATCCTAGGAACGGTCTTTGGAACGCTATTTCATCCAATTTGTACTTACAATTAGTACCTATGACTAGAACATTCACATATAACTGGTACATATAAATAGTATATAACAAGTACATCAAACTAGACCTCCAACTATTACAACTACTGAATATATCTAGTACTAGTACTAGTACATACAACTAGTAAATATTACTAGTACTAGTACATATTAGAACTAGCACATGGAACTAGTACATAACTAATACATACAGTTAATACACACAACTAGTACATACCACTAGTTTTTACAACTAATACATACAACTAGTATATAACCAGTACATACAACTAGTACATAAAATTAGTTCATACAATTAGAACATACAACTATTACATACAACTAGTACATACAACTAGTACATAAAAGTAATTCATACAATTACAACATACAACTACTACATACACAAGGACAAACAACTAATACCTACAAGGAGTAAAAACAAGTAGTTCGAGTTAAAAAACTCGTGGGGCTGCCGCCCCCCGAATGAACTCGAACTTCTTGGCTCCCTTCGGTCGCTGTGGCCTTATTATTACCAATCATGTTCATCCTACTGGTATACTCTATTAAACACTTCTATGAACAATTATCAATTAATAAGTACATTAGAAACAGAAAAAAGAGTGTGACTGAAGAGTATTAGGTTTTGGTACTATCAAGCATGTATTTTGCAGGAACACTGAAGTATGCACTAAAATGACTTGTAAATTAATAGTGCAATAAATGAGATATGACAGATATGGTATGGGTATGGTTTCTTTCTTTGGTTCCAAACATGTTCATCCAGTGCTTCTCAGAAATTCATTGATTTGTTGGAAGGAATATGTGGATACCTGAAGGAAAAGAGTACACTTACATATTAACAGCACTTGGCAGTAGTGTGCATGAGTTAATTAGCAATCATATTATATGTACATTTACTTGTTAGACTTGCTAATGAAATGCTTGCTCACTCCTTATGTCTACCCGATGCAGGTCTAAGTTATGCATTCATAGTGATTCAAAACATGTATCTTCTTCTATAATATTTTTTCCTTCTAGTTGTGAAGGTAAGGAGTGACCTGCAATGATGTGAGAACAATTAGAAATTTGCAATGAATTTTGTAAGTGAAAGCCAAATGAGGTATAAAATTAAAGAAATTGAAACTGTTGACTTACCAGAAAGCTTTTAAATTGCCTGCTCCATGCATCCTTGCTTCTTAGTATAAAGGACAAAAGAGGACAATAACTGTGACACAGCCAACCACACGTCAGAGAAAACATTCAAAATTACAAAGTACATATGAACTCAAACTAACACCTTGTATTGCTGTAGAGTGTGACTTATTGTCAAAATACATTGCTGCTGTAGAAAATTTACAAACACTTAGAAAATACATTATACGTAAACTACAAATATACTGCAGTGAGTTCAAAATAGCCTCAAATACTAAATTCTATATAACTTGACATCACCACGTCAGCCTTTGCAGTCACCGTATTCTACCATTCACTTACCATGATACACAAACACTGCAACCGATGATGGTAGTTGGCACATTTGTGTATATCACTCTTCAGGAGCCCACTGTGACATGAAGGTGGTAAATGGAGCAAACCCTAAGGAACATTTTGCAGACACCGTTGGAAGAATGGCAGTGAAATGAGAGGAATCCAGAAATCCTAAAAGTGGAACATGCTCTTCTGGGACTGCATCAGAGCGATAGCAAATGCTGTTATTCAACCTCTTGTCTCTCATTTCAAACAGATCTTGCAATTCAGTAGGTGTTACATCCTGCTTAATTGGTTGGAGCTGCTTTCCTTCATCTTGAAGGCATCTGCCGTACATCACACCATACAACCAAATAGACCTCTCCAAAATCATTGCCAGTGCATGCAGATGAAATTGGTTTCCCCATCACTTGTCAGTGATCGAACTGCAGAGTAGTTCCAGCCACTGTACTTCTGCTGCTTTAGCAACTGAAGCAGCATCTCGTTTCTGCAACGGTGAAAGTATCCTAGCAGTTGGCTGAATGACTTTTAGCATATGTTGTTGATGCACAATGAGGCTATAAGCGGTCACCAATCTCAAGTGGCACATGTACTGCTCTGTTCCACAGAGGGCCAACATAACATATGATACATACAATTTCCACCTCCTTTAGTGCAAACTGGCATGTACTGTGACGTAAAAGCTGGAAAGACTTTGTCTTTTACTGCAACATCCACTTGATGATGCATATTACTGAAAGTTGCCCGGGAAGGACGATTGACAACTTTAAGAATAGTCTGTAATTCACTGTGATGACACTTTGACCACCTTACTATTGACTCACTATTCAAAGTGTTACTAGTCACTATACCTTCAAGTGTTGTTTTCAGTGACAACACCAGTGTGTCCCCATAAGTAATTGGGATGTCTGAATGCACAGACTGACTGCCAACCACCAATGGTTCCGATGAATACTCCTTGCCATGTGTCCCTTTATCCGCACTCTTAACGTAAGATTGTGACATACACTTGTCATTGTGTACCAAAGCACTACTACCCTTTACTGCAGCACTTGATTTCTCCTCATTTTGACTACAATTCTGGACAAAATGACCTGATATTAACTCCTCTTTTTCTGATTCCTCACCACTATTAGCAGATTTTTGTTGTAGCCTTGCCATTTCCTCATGGACTCTCTTGTTTGCTGTCATCTTCTTTGGCTGAAAGTTCAGGAGAGCCACTCCATTCAGTGTGCTCACACGACTAAGAGCTACATAGGCCATTCCAGGTTCAAATACATCCTTCCCTAAATTCATGACTGCTGCATCAAGAGACAATCCTTGCACCTTGTGAACAGTTGCTGCCCAGCACAGAATCAAGGGAATCTGTGTTCTCTGCAGGAGTGTACCTTCCATTCCATAGAAACGTGCAGAAATAGGCTGAATTGGTACAACATCCTGTTGCTCCGAGACAACTGGTACCTTTGACAATTTCCCCACATTGGCATCTAAGAATCTCACATATACCTCTGTGGGTAATTCACCAGGCATACTCTGATGCCTTGCATTTCTTGACCACTTGAAGCCTACAATTGTTCCTCTGGCACCATTCACCAAGCCATCACCACAGTTAATGTTTCGTCGCAACATTACTCTAGCACCAACTGCTAGCTTCAGTATACGGGGCAGTGCAGCACAGTCTTTATCATCTTGTGGAATGAGACGTTCAGGAACCTCATTGTATTTAATATTGGCATAAATTTGCCCTCGACTCTCTAATATTGCATGCTCGGCATCAATACTATAGATTTGACTGCTCTTTGCTAGATTTTTTATCTGCATTTCATTGTGCCTATCAACATCTACTGTACGAGGATACAATGTCAGAGCTGTATCATATGGGGAAGCCAGCAAATCCACAGTCCCACCCGAAACCAAACGTGTTTGCAGAACTTTCACATCTTCATTGGTGTGCACGCCTGTCCTGATCCGATTAAGTATCTCTGAGAATGAAGCATCATTCTGCTGACGCATGTTCACTTCCAGTTCAATCACCTTGAAGAAATCCCTCCAAAGGTGTGAAGCCAGTCGCCCCGATGAGCGTCCAGGTTTCTGACTGAATATAAAACTACCGTTCACTGGAGATAGCTGGTACAAGTCACCCACTGCAATGACATTCAAGCCACCAAAAATCTCATCATTGCCATAAATCTCACACAGTCGACTGTGAACTGACTTCAGTATCTGGTAAGACACCATACTGATTTCATCAATGATGATGGTGTGCACTCCTTGCCACAGATTCCTCATGTCATGCAGGGCTAGGGCATTCAGCTGCAATTGATGAGCAGTTCTGCCATGCTCCACCTGAAGCCGCAATGCTCTATGGATTGTGAGGCCTCCAATGTTGAAGGCTGCAACCCCGGTGGGTGCCATCAACATACAGGCATGCATCTCTTGACTCCCTGACATAGAATGTTCCATATGCTCTTTAATAGCCCTAATTACATGTGATTTTCCAGTGCCTGCTCCACCTGTCACAAACAGATGAAATGGTTCTGGAGGTTTGTGGCGTATTTTCATTCTGTGTTTGTGCAACTCACGAGTGTAGTGCACAACAATATCAAATGGAATACGCTGCTTTGTATTCAAACTTGCAATGAGTTGCCTAAATTCCCTATCCGTAAGGGAGTGTCTACTCATAGCTCCAATGTCGTCATCATTGTCATTTAGGAGCATATGTTCTTCATCTATTGCACTCAGATTGTCAACATCAAGGCATGCTGGGTCCATGAAATGCTCTGGGTTCATCAACCCTCCTTCAGCCTCAATAAAGGGTTGTGCAGCATCCTCCCTTTGAGCCTGCTGTGCCATTGGGGCAACGACATCTTGGTAGGCATCGTCTTTCAAGGCTTGTAATTGCACAACAGCCTTCTGCACTTCATCTGCAAAGGCATGATTGCGAGCATTCAAAACAACCATTTCTCCTTCTCGTACAATGAAAACCTCCATTGCAGAAGAGTGACCTTTCAACAGATCCTCAGGTTCCTTCCTCCAAGGGATGTATAGTAGCAGCAAACTGTAGTAATAGTCATCACCATGACTTTCTACTGTCTGTATTGGGATTCGAAGACAGGCTTGCTTCCTTCTCAGACGAACCCATCCCATGTCATTCTGCAACTGGTTACGAGGCTGTGCTGGTCCATTTCCAGCTTTCCCAACACCTTGTGAATCTACATCATACCACACTGCAAAGTGAGCCAAGGTCATGCTTGCAAATTCTGGTGTGTCAGGTCTAGAGGCATATCTATCAAAGATACCAGGGGCAAAAATATCAGAGGAATCATCCTCCAATTCAAGCAATTCAGACCTACTCTTGAGTAACCGCGTTCTCTTTTCTGGTCTGGCAGTGTTAAGGAATACAACTTTTCTTGAATTTTCTTTCAAAGGCAAGTGACACAATCGATATGCTGCCTCCTGGGCACTCAACTCACGATGGGTCAGCATTGTGTTGCCAATCTTTGACAGACGCTTTCTTGTTGAAGACTGAGGAGGCAAGCTTTCCAATGCATCTCGGATAGCTTTCCTGACCTCTTCACTTTCTGATTTACACATGTAAGAACACACATATGCAGCTGTGCCATATACTGATCCAATCAATTGTATATCCATATTAGCTTTCCATGCCTTCAGAAGGTGTGTATTGTACGGATTGCAGTTTTCTTCCCCTGCTGATCTCTTCAAGACATAGAACCTGGACTTGTTTCCAGGATCATCATGGCTTTTTAGCCGTGTATCTTCTGACAGAGGTTGAGGAAAATCAAATCGGAAGTCTGCCACATTTTTCCCCCTTCTTGTTGCTTTCCTGCAAGTTGATGTATGATGGTGCTGCTGCACTCTCAACACCAATGAACGAAGTTCTTCATCTTTGCAACCTTGTGTTGGAATATTCACAGAAATGCACCTATCAATGTACTGTGGAGCAATCTGCCTTCCAGCTGTAGTATCTAAGTTTGGAGCATCCCTTATCCACCACATGGAATGGACATGTGGAGATCCCCTCAACTGGAATTCAATTCTCCAAAAGTAGTCAACTACCTCACCAATAGGTTGCCCAGATCCTTTAATCACTTCCCTGAGGAAGCACTGAAAGCGATGTGCAAAATGCCTAGCTGTAACCACTGGATTTGTCCTCATCAGTTCTCTCCTCTCACTGGCTGATAAATTAGCTGCCTGTTCCTCTGACAGATTCTGACCCATACTCCTGCTTAGCACTATCATCAAGTCCACCCAATTATTATCGTCAGCACTCAGTGTGACAAAGAATGTGGGAGGACCTAGGGTGCGAAACATGGCAAATAGCTGGATCTTTACTGAGTTCCAATAAGCCTGTGTGCCACGAATATCTCTCATGAAGCTATAACAATTTTCACGCAAGTGAGGGTTATTTTCCAGGCGTCCTCGCAGCAAACCAGCTGTGAGTAGCTCCTTCTCATTGGTTTCCTTGTTAGACTTCTCACAGTGGCCTATTCTGAATGATCGCATTCTCATAGCAATAGAAATGCTGCTCTGCAACTTCAGGGCTTCTACAATGTTACAGGCCCAAAAGATATAAGCAGGATGACATGCCCATCTTGAGTCAGCACTAAGCATTCTTGTTTGGAAATATTCTAGAGGTGTAACCTTGACTTCTCTGATGGTGCCAAAACCATTTTCACCATTGGGGTGAAGGGTCGGAAAAGCCAATACTTCTAAATCATTTTGATTCTCAAATATACTTAGTGGTGTGGTTGTTACTCTCTGCAACTTATGTATCTGTTGTTCTATTGGTATACTACCTCGTATCAAGCCAACAGCCTCTACAACGGGCTGGAGAGCATCCAACCTAACAATTCCTGTTTCATCCATTTCTAAAATATCTTCATTCACATTTTCACCTTCAGTGACTTTTTCTTCTTTATGGTTGAACATGTCTTCTGACATCTTAGTGATGGTGATGTCACCATACAAGGGGTTATGTTGCTTTAACCATTTCAGAACTTGCATCACATTGGAGTATCGACAGGTATGGTAAATTGTATCAGGGACAGAGTCATTTGGTCTATTTCCAATAGAGTCTGGCTGCTGAATGTAAAGAATATCTTCACCACTGGGTAAACGAGGGAGCTCTGAAATGACAGAGTCAACATTAGAGGGAAAGTTGATTACCTGGCCTCTAACAGCCCTTTGTACACCCCTTGGCAAAATGACCATTTTCATGAAAACAGTAGCCTTTGAAATTAAACGCTGCTCTAATGTGTTCAGTCCAATGAACACTGAAGGGACCTCTGGTACTTTCATTTTATTAAACTGTGATCCTGGTGGAATTTTCTTTCTTTCCATAGCACTCTTGCACTTGTTACACAACCAAACACTTTCTATACTTTCTTGAATTGATTCATTCACCACAGCAAGTAGATCATTAGCCACATCGCAGCTGTACAGGGCACCCAACTGCTCATAGCACAACCTTTCACATGAAAAACACTTATGGGTCGGCCCCTTAAGAATTGCTTTTTCAAATTTATGTAAGTTATTTTTCAACTTTAAACCTTGTTTTGATGGTATTGAAATCTCAAGTCTTGGTACTTGCACAGCAGATGCAGTAACAACACCAGACTCAATTACACTTCCACCCACTTCCATGTCTACCTCTTCAGACTTTTGGCTGAAAAGATTTTCTTTACCAATCTCATCCATGACTGAATAATCACTTTGGGTTGATTCTCTTTGAACTTCCTTCAAACTGTCACTCTCCAACCCATCATTGGATTCATAAATTGAACTAATGCGGGTCACATTTACCTTGGTATTTGAAACAATGCTAGTACATGGCACACTACTGGTTATTTCTCCTTTTGAATTACACCTTACTTGCAGAAGTCGTTTTTGCCTCCTCCATGCTTGCATTCTTAACCTTGTTTGCTCTTTTTTCTCCAGTCTTAGAGTACTTTTTTGTTTAGATTCATTAATCAATCTTGTTTTCTTCCATTTGTTACTACTGCTCAGTCTTGACTCCCGTTTTTTAGTCGATTCAGACTGCAACCTCTTCCTCTGATTTTCAGAGAGGGTGGCAAGTCTTGCAGTACGATCTTTATTGCTTTCTGACTGCAACATCTTACTCTGATTTTCAGAGAGGGTGGCAAGTCTTGCAGCACGATCTTCATTGCTTTCTGACTGCAACCTCTTACTCTGATTTTCACAGAGGGTGGCAAGTCTTGCAGTACGATCTTTATTGCTTTCTGACTGCTACCTCTTACTCTGATTTTCACAGAGGGTGGCAAGTCTTGCAGCACGATCTTCATTGCTTTCTGACTGCAACCTCTTACTCTGATTTTCAGAGAGGGTGGCAAGTCTTGCAGCACGATCTTCATTGCTTTCTGACTGCAACCTCTTACTCTGATTTTCATAGAGGGTGGCAAGTCTTGCAGTACGATCTTCATTGCTTTCTGACTGCAACCTCTTACTCTGATTTTCAGAGAGGGTGGCAAGTCTTGCAGCACGATCTTCATTGCTTTCTGACTGCAACATCTTACTCTGATTTTCACAGAGGGTGGCAAGTCTTGCAGTACGATCTTTATTGCTTTCTGACTGCAACCTCTTACTCTGATTTTCACAGAGGGTGGCAAGTCTTGCAGTACGATCTTTATTGCTTTCTGACTGCAACCTCTTACTCTGATTTTCAGAGAGGGTGGCAAGTCTTGCAGCACGATCTTCATTGCTTTCTGACTGCAACCTCTTACTCTGATTTTAAGAGAGGGTGGCAAGTCTTGCAGCACGATCTTTATTGCTTTCTGACTGCAACCTCTTACTCTGATTTTCAGAGAGGGTGGCAAGTCTTGCAGCACGATCTTCATTGCTTTCTGACTGCAACCTCTTACTCTGATTTTTAGAGAGGGTGGCAAGTCTTGCAGCACGATCTTCATTGCTTTCTGACTGCAACCTCTTACTCTGATCTTCAAAGAGGGTGGCAAGTCTTGTTGCACGATCTTCCTTGGTTTCTGAGTACAGCCGTTTCCTGTTATTTTCAGTGAGTGTAGCAAGCCTCACAGCACGTTGCTTCTCAGTCTCATATTGCAGCCGCAGTCTCTGGTTCTCGGACATTTTTAATAACCATATACGGTGCTCTTCAACTGTTTCAGCATCTAGCCGCTTTCTCTGACATGCTGACAGCATGGCCAGTGTAGAACATTTCTTTGTTTCACTGTCCATGTATTCTTGACCTTCAATTCCAGTTTGATCCATAACTGGATTAACAGCTGATGTAGGCATTGTCAGTTCATCATGTATCTCATTCTGACGTGGGCCTGGGTTCAGTTCAACATCTCCACCCAGCAATAGCAGTATACTTAATGCACGAGCTAAGCGAAAGTTGCCCTTACAGTAGCGCCTTCTGCGTAGCAGGTGATGCAATGTACACCTGAACCATTGCCTTCGTTGATGGATGCACGTATTCTTGTGCAATACAAAAACCAAATGAAAATGCTTCATTGGACTGTCGTGGTACTCCAAGCAATTAGTTGTAAAATGACCATGGCGAGGCTCATATGTTACTGACATAAGGATTGTGAAACCATCAAGGTTCATTTCGTTCAGGTCAGTGTACATTTTTATTTCATGGATCATACTGTAAGTAGAAGTACATATTTCAGATTGCCAAACACAAGACAATCCATTCCAGACACAGTGTGAGTGACCCCAGTATGAGGGTGCAGGACCCCGGCAGCAGGGTCCAGGACCGCAGTCACAGGTTGAGTAACCCCAGCCACAGGGTGGACAACCCCAGCCACAGGGTAATTGACCCCAGCCACAGGGTGAGCAACCCCAGCCACAGGGTGAGCAACCCCAGCCACAGGGTAATCGACCCCAGCCACAGGGTGATTTAATTTGACTCCAAAAACAGAGCCAAGAAATGACAGACTGAGTGTAATTATGTTTGTAGATAGTGCCTATCATGATAGTCTGTTCATGTGAGATGTATGCAAATGGAGTGGTGTTAGAGTGCATACATACCATGTATTGTTCATGTTTCAGACATCTATAGCCTGGAATAAAGAATAGAAAGGCAACTAATATATATACAAAAAATTTGGCCTCGAAACACATTAGCCCTTTTTATATGCATTCAATCTTATCTATCAAGATTAGCGCCACCCCTTGAGCAGCTAGCTGACCCACCCACCACCTCTAGACAACTGCCCCACCCACAGTCTTCTAGAATCACATGAAGGCACAATTCTGAACTAATATTAACTATTATATAGTAAACAGAAGTGATGATTTTGACTTACTCAAAAATGGCCACTTCAACATTATCGCCGCTGTCACTGATTCTTCCACAAACACGTTCAGTATCAACGCTTGAAGAAGTAATTCATTGCGACGTGCTTGACGTTAGTGTTGTCAATTTTTATAAATACAGCAATTAAATAGTGCGATAGAAATTCGTGCGCCCAGTTATTGCCTCGCATAATTAGAGATAAAACTCACACATACAATATTGTCACTTTACGGTATCAATGATGGCTAAGTTGGCTTGTGTTCTGTGCAGTATTTCTTACTGTTTTTTCCATGTGCACTGTTCTGGGATGATTCCTTCTGCATTGGGTAAAAAGGATGTAGTATTAATGTTGCATGCAATTTATACATAAAATTAACTTGTCAGCTAGCCAGTTCTAGCTGCACTGTGCATACCATAAATGCAGTTTCATAAGCAACTAAATTCAGTTTTTCACTCATTTATATACCTTGGAAAGCTATATATATATATTGAAATAAAGAATGTCATTAACTACATTCCAATTGCTAAATATGGGAGGTGTCCGTAAGTTTTCCAAAGGCAATTAAGTATTGCATAATAAGACTAGGTTTGTATACAACACTTAAATGGATTGGAAACAACATAACATGATGTGAGCAATTAAGGGTTGTTATGCTTCCCAATTTTTGTCTTAGAAGTGTGAAGATGGCCGTAGTCAGACACACTTCATCGTTTGTTTTTGACAGTGTATATAATCTGGAACCACATTTTGTGTTACTATAATTAAAAAGCATATATTTCTCTTATTATTAATCAAGTGAGAGATACATTGTAACGATGAGTTCATAGATAACTCTCCTTTAACTCCATGTTCTAAGATAAAGACACTCAAAGTTTGCTGGACAATTTACCCAACTGAAGGGTTTTTCTTTCGTGTACTGAAAGGATAGCCTATTTTACTTCTCTTCTATTAACTAGTGGAGTCAGTTTAGTACATGGCAATGTTATTAGGGATATGCTGTATTCATTAAAGAACTTAGAGGTGCTATACTACTAAAGATACATAAACGATTTATGCGATTCTTTGTATATAATGGTGTCTTTTCTCCATTCTATACCTATATTACCTAGCAAGGTAGCCTTTCGATCGACAGCTTGAGAAGTTTGGCGTCATTGCTGACGCTATATAGCTTATTCTATACAACTGGAAGCGTTACCACCTTGATCGCTCTATATCATAGATTATCTATAGGAATTGGACTTGAATCTGCTCCCCATATTGTACCATGACCCTAATACTTGGGCTAATCGCCGAACGAATTGGCAACGTTCAAAGTGATATACGAGAATCATATGAAATCCTTTATTGTATCCCTCTTCAAAGGCTATTCGACGTATCAAGTCATTTATAAAAGCGTTTTAGCTCCTCATACGTCCCGGAAACGCTGTACCCATAAACGGAATTTCAACAAACATGGTGACAGCCGCGCGTAGGCGGATACCAATACATAGTCATTGTTCTTTTCCTAAGTAGAAGTCGTCCTAAGTAGAAGTCGGATTTAAGTATTAATTTAAGATGAATCTTAGCAGTTTAAGAAAGTAGGAGGAAAAGGAAGGGAATCCGAATGAAGAAATACAACTCTTTCAAATGGATAGATGTGCAGCTGAAACTTGGTGTCAGCATTCACAGACCGACAGCTAAGTGTACATTTCTGTAGGTTGAGGTGATTGTACTGTAAGGTTGTGGGAGGTGGACACTGGTTATTGTTCATCCCTAAATCATATCCAAAGAGTTTCACACAAAGGGGTAAAATTTTCTTTTCATTCACGTAGCTAAAAAACTTTGGTCCCAGCCGTCCTTAGCATAGCAAGGGAACAAAGGAATTATGCCTATATTAAACCATACATATCTATATTACGTAACGCTACGTAGTATACATAATCTATGATTAAACGTCACTGTCTCATCCTTACAGTACCATCATCTTTATCACAATCATTGTAATATTTCCCTTGTTTATTGATAACATAATTTGAAAAAGTATATTAAACGTTATAGTAAAGGTATTATATACAGATGTAATTTGTCGTAAACAAAGACAAAATGATTACATACGGTGCCGGACATAATTATGGATATCATGTAATATGGCTAAAAATCAAAAGAAGGCCTTCAGAGCGCAAAAGACTAGTGTATTCATTTGGCAGGCGCCGTCGGTGTCTTTGCCGTACGCTTCTTATTACTGATTAGCAAGATTATCAATAGATGATACAAACATTACAGTGTTTATTATAAACAGTTTTTAAACAAAAACTGTCATGTTTGTAAACACGGGAATCTAATTTAAGTTAGAAGTAAACTTACAGCCTAAATGTACTGTAAGACTTTAGTAGAGAGAAGTCATGAGCTGTAAGACCATAAAACTAACAGAAAAGTGTATATTTGGAGGCACCGTAACTTTAGACAAATGTAGAACCCCTCTGCTAAGCTCCACTCTAACAACTTTAGACAGACTTAGAACGCCTCTGTCAAGTTACACTTGAACAACTTTAGACAAATGTAGAACCCCTCTGCTAAGCTACTCACGAACAACTTTAGACTGACTTAGAACGCCTCTGTCAATTACACTCGAACAACTTTAAACAAATGTATAACCCCTCTGCTAAACTACACTCGAACAACTTTAGACAGACTTGGAACGCCTCTGCTAAGCTACACTCGTACAACTTTAGACAAATGTAGAACCCCTCTGCTAAGATACACTCGAACAATTTTAGACAGACATAGAACGCCTCTGCTAAGCTACACTCGAACAGCTTTAGACACACTTAGAAGCCCTCTGCTAAGCGACACTCGAACAACTATAGACAGACTTAGAACGCCTCTGTCAAGTTACACTCGAACAACTTTAGACAGACTTAGAACGCCTCTGCTAAGCTACACTCGAACAACTTTAGACAAATGTAGAACCCCTCTGCCTTAATGTACTGTAAGACTTTAGTAGAGGGAAGTCATGAGCCGTAAGACTATAGTACTAACAGAAAAGTCTGTATTTGGAGGCACCGTGAAATCCCTATGCTGTATTAATAAACTTTTGATATGGCTACCATCTTCGAATACTTGTAAACGAAATGCCCAACGCTTAGGCTAACTTCGGCACACTATTCTAAGCTTTAATTAGCCTCCTCTTCACTAGCGTCACTGATGAAAATGACACTGATGAAAACTGAACTGCTAAACACCAAAGTAAAGCCTGCGTACAAGGTTTTAAAGACTTACGGACTTCAAACGATGAATTGGAACCGGTGAAACGTACGCTTGATGCCTTAATACTGAAATATGAGCAAGTAGCTCGAATACGGGGCTGCCTCCTATCACTTGATTTGATAATGTGTTTCCCTCCCTCTACAGTGTAGCACCCTACGTCTTTGTGTTCACCGATTCTTGACATGGAGTAGTGTAAATATTAATCTTTATATGGATTGTACACTACTGTTTGTTTAGAGACGGCGATCAAAGGCCAAGTCGTCTTTACATAATTATAAGTTAATGTATAAGCAGCGCGTATATAATATAGGGGGTCTACTACTTATACATATAAGCGTTTATTTTAACTTATTGCTTAGTAAAAGATAATCAATATACTCACTAGAGATGATGTTTGGCGTTCACGAAGGGAGTCATAGATAGCTGTAGCGTTGAAAAACGCTGTTATAGGCAAAAGCCACTTTTCGACGTTCATTGTTGTAGCGTAGGTTGTTATAGCGATATCGATAATATTGTTACCGCCAAATGCTCGCTTCAAACGCCAAATTTCAGCCGTTATAGCGAACTTCGGCTGTTGGACAAGATTCCAGCTGTGCGATAAAAATTTCAGACGCTTGCAAACAGAATGGATACGATGGAAGTAGTGAGTTTCATTTCTTGCATGATATACCCGACGATATACCTCTAAATAAAGAATGGCGGACTAACTCGGCCCTGTTTTAGCGACACGTAAACTATACCACCTGTAGGCATACGTAAACTAAATAAAATAAACTTGATAACCATGCAAGTGATTATCAAGTCTATTTTATTAATTGGTAAGAATTTTAACGAAAGGAAGTGTATAACATGTGTATACGAATTTATTGAAGTATACAGTGTAACCCTTTATACGGGACTCTCTGAAATGCGGACGTTGCGATTATGCGGACACAAATATAAGGTCCCGATTGTTGCCTGTAGACGTACGTATTTAACTAATGTCTGATTTATAGAGACCTCAATATTCCGTAATACGGACATATATCCTTGTACAGCATATATCATTGCAATAGGAATGTCTTCATATACCCTAGCTGTAGGTAAGCCTGTAACCAGTTGAGAGATACTGTAGTTTCTATAGTATTGGTATACTGTTACGATTATGTAAATATCGTTTAGATCCCGTTTTCTATTTAAATATATTATAGGACGATGCACTCTTGCTTGAAGAAAGCATAAACCCACCCCCCAACCAAACATTAACCCCACCACCCCCACCACTTCACTACCCCCACCCAACCCTACTCCCACCACCCTCACCAATACACCACCCCCACCGAACATTACACCTATCACATCCAACAATCCTCCACCTCCACCCAACATTACATCCAATAACTTACCCCCCCTTCCAAGCACTACACCCACTGCCTCCACCACCCCACCCTGTCACCCAGTTCCCCGCCCTAAAACACAAAAGAAGGCAGTCAAGAAAGGGTGGACATGTAACACGTAAGATGGGTCTTAAGCAGTTTTTTGTGTATGTTATTATAACCTCTTTTCCATGTGTAGATGCAGGTTCTACAACTTTGGCTTCAGGGGGAGGTGCAAAAGATGCAACTCCCAAAAGCAATGTGGGTAGACAGGGGAAGGGTTCAATGGTAAACAACATGCACTTGAATGTATAATATATGTAAAATAAAAAATTAATGATTTTTCTCTTTTTTTCCTTTAGACGTTCCATTCAATAAATGTTTCTGGAGGCGGGAACATTTTCTTCCAATAGATCTATAAACATATACATGCACTGTTTATGTAATTTATTATTCATTAATTAACCTGATTCGGGAAAATAAAAGATAATCAAGACGATTAACCAATATTAATTTAAAGGTTGTTTAATGTCTAATCAACTCTCATGAGCATGAGATCAAATCCATTGCAGGACTTTTTATGTCACATGCAGTTAAAAAAGGGTTGAGTAAAGACGATAATCGACTACACAATTTGTACAATGAGATAAGTTACAGTTGTAGTGCTATAATTACAGACAACATCAGACACAGGTAGAATGCCTCTGCTACGCTACACTTATACAACCTTAGACACACGTAGAACACTTCTGTCAAGCTACACTCATACAACTTAGATAGACTTAAAACTCCTCAGCAAAGTTAGCTACACTCATAACCTTTAGACACACTTAGAACTCCTCTGCCAAGCTACACTAGAACAACTTTAGACAGACTTAGAACGCCTCTGTCAAGTTACACCCGAACAACTTTAGACAGACTTAGAACACCTCTGTGAAGCTATACGCTCGAACAACTTTAGACAGACTTAGAATGCCTCTGCTAAGGTACACTCGAACAACTTTAGACAGACTTAGAACGCCTCTGTCAAGTCACACTCGTACAACTTTAGACACGCTTAGAACCCCACTGATAAGCAACACTCGAACAACCTTAGACAGACTTAGAACGCCTCTGTCAAGTCACACTCGAACAATTTTAGACAGACTTAGAACGCCTCTGTCAATTCACACTCGTACAACTTTAGACACGCTTAGAACCCCACTGCTAAGCAACACTCGAAAAACCTTAGACAGACTTAGAACGCCTCTGTCAAGTCACACTCGAACAATTTTAGACAGACTTAGAACGCCTCTGTCAAGCTACACTCATACAACTTTAGATACACTATAAAACGCCCCTGTCAAGCTACACTCATACAACTTTAGATATATTTAGAAGGCCCCTGTCAAGCTACACTCATACAATTTTAGATACACTAAGAACGCCCCTTTCAAGCTACATGTGTACAACTCTAGACACACGTATAGAACACCTCTGCTAAGTACAACTTTAGACAAAAGTAGAACGCTTCTGCTAAGTACAACTTTAGACACATATAGAATGCCTCTGCTAAGTGCAACTTTAGACACAGGTAGAACGCCTCTGTCAAGCTACACTCATACAACTTTAGATACACTATAAAACACCTCTGTCAAGCTATACGTGTACAACTCTAGACATACGTAGAACGCCTCTGCTAAGTGCAACTTTAGACACACGTAGAACGCCTCTGCTAAGCTACTTTTGTACAAACTAAGACATACGTAGAACGCCTCTGTCAAGATACACTCGTACAACTGTAGACACAGGTAGAACGCCTCTTTCAAGCTACACGTGTACAACTCTAGACACACGTAGAACGCCCCTGTCAAGCCACACTCATACAACTTTATAGATACACTAAGAACGCCTCTTTCAAGCTACACGTGTACAACTCTAGACACACGTAGAACGCCTCTGCTAAGTACAACTTTAGACACACGTAGAACACCTCTGCTAAGCTACACTTGTACAAACTTAGACACACGTAGAACACTTCTGTCAAACTACACCCATACAACTTTAGATACACTTAGAACGCCTCTGTCAGGCTCTACTAAGCTATACTCGCACAACTGTAAACACAGGTAGAACGCCTGTGCTAAGCTACACTTGTACAACTCTTAGACATACGTGGAATAGTTCTACAAAGCTGCATTCGTTCAAATGTAGACACACTTAGAACGTCTTTCTTCAAAATGTTTACAAAATCAGTCCTACGGGCTGTACAGGTAGAATTACAATAACAAATTAACACTGACAGAGGTTACACAGATCGTAGACATTAGAACGTCTTTCTAGACTGACATAGGCCTAGTATTACAGTATTTATTTAAATCAAACGAGGATTCATAGATATTGACGGAACTTACTTGTCTTTTTTCATTACGCTTCTAACTGAAAGTACTTGGACCCTTCGTTGGACTTCAATATGGCTATCTACTGGTATTCCAAACGATTTCGGATGCTTAAGTGTCCTGAACATGATAGAAAAGCTCCAGTTTCATGAAGGCCGCCATTTGCAAAAACGATGTATTGACGTATAAATTAAGTGTTACAATAGTTTCGTATGAACTCGTATTATACATATAACGACGTATAAAATAAGTGTTATAATAGTTGCGTATTAATTCGTATTATATATATATTCATATATATACAGTACAAGTTACAATATATACATATATATATATATATCCGTAACATGAAGCCATACATAAATCGCGTTATGAAAACAATAGAGGAGGCTGCCTATGGCAGCCCCTAAAAATAACTTTTACTACTACATACAACTATAAAATTCAACTAGTACAGACAACTTGTATGTACAACTAGTAAATATAACCAGTGCTAGTACGTACAACTAGTACATACAACTAGTGCCTACAGTTAGTATATATTACCTTTACTTGTACATTCCACTAGTTAATCCTACTAGTACATACAACTATAACATACAACTAGTACATAACTAGTACATACAGCTGGTACATACAACTATTATATACAATTAGAACATACAATTATAACATTCGACTAGTACATATAAGTAGTACCTACAAATATTTAATATAACTAGTACTTACACATTCAACTAATACCTACTTAATATCTGGTATTACTAGTACTAGAAACCTACAATTAGTACACATAACTAGTACATACACCTAGTACGTACAACTAGTACTTACAACTAGTACATACTAAGAGTACATACAACTAGTACATACAAGTAGTACATTCAATTAGGACATACAAGTAGTAAATACAACTAGGACTTACAACTAGTACATACAACAAGTACCTACACCTAGTATATAACTAGTGCATACAGGTGGTACATACAACTAGTTCATACAATTAGAACATACAACTAGTACACAGAACTAGTACTTAAAACTAGTTCATATAACTAGTACATAACTAGTACATACAATTAGTACATAGAACTAGCTCAAACAATTAGAACATACAGCTACTACATAAAACTAATACCTATAATTAGTAAATATAGCTTGCACTAGTACATACAACTAGTGCATAAAACTAGTACCTACAACTAGTAAATATTACCAGTACTAGTAAATGCAACTAGTTATTAGAACTAGTACATGCATCTAGTACATAGCTAATACATACAGTTAATACATACCACTAGCACACACAACTAGTACATACAACTAATATATACAACTTATACATACAACTAGTATATAACAAGTACATACAACTAGTACATAAAACTAGTTCATACACTTAGAACATACAACTACTACATACTATTAGTACATACTACTGATACTTACATCTAGTAAATATAACTAATACTAGTATATACAACTAGTTCATACAACTATTACATTCAACTATTACATTCAACTAGTACCTACAACTAGTAAATATAACTAGACCTTGTACATACAACTAATACCTTCTTAGTATGTAGTTTTACTACTACTAGAACTTACAACTAGTACACATAACTAGTGCATACACCTGTACATACAACTAGTATATATAAATAGTATATTCAACTAGTATATACAAGTAGCACATTCAACTAGGACATAAAACTGGTTCATATAACTAGTACATAACTTGTACATACAACTACTACATACACCTAGTACATACAACAAGTACATTCAACCAGTACTTACAACTAGTACAAACAACTAGTATATACAACTAGTTCATACAATTTGTACTTACAATTAGTAACTATGACTAGAACATTCACATATAACTGGTACATATAAATAGTACATACAACTAGTACATCAAACTAGACCTCCAACTAATTCAACTACTGAATAAAACTAGTACTAGTACATACAACTTGTTCATACAGCTAGACGTAAAACTAGTACATACAACTATTACATACAATTAGTACATACACCTAGTACATACAACTAGTTATTAGAACTAGTACATACAACTAGTACATAACTAATATATACAGTTATTACATGCTACTTGTACACACAACTTGTGCATAACTAGTTCATACAACTAGTACATTCAACTAGTACATATAATTAGTACATACAACTATTGCATTCAACAAGTACATCCAACTATAACCTACAACTAGTAATTATATCTAGTCCTGGTACATACAACTAGTACATACAACTAGTGCCTACAGTTAGTAAATATTACCAGTACAAGTACAAACCACTAGTTAATACAACTAGTACATACAACTAGTTCATACAACAAGTACATTTAACTAGTACATACAACTATAATAAGCAATTAGTACATATAACTATTACATTCAACTAGTACATATATCCAGTACCTATAACTAGTTAATATAACTAGTACTTGTACATACAAATAGTACTACTTAGTAACTAGTTTTGCTAATACCAGAACCTACAACTAGTACATATAACTAGTACATACAACTAGTAAATACAACTAGCACATCAAACTAGTGCCTACAACTAGTACATGGAACTAGAAATAAATACATATACCTAGTACATACAACTAGTATATACAAGTTGTACACACAACTAGTACACACAACTAGTACATACAACCAGAACATAAAACTAGTAGACACCAACTACTACATATAACTAGTATATGCACATATAACCGGTCCATATAAATAGTACATGCATCTAGTACCTACCACTAGTACATACAACTAGTACATACAACTATAACATATAACTAGTACATACAACAAGTACACACTACTAGTACATTCTACTAGTACGTATAACAAGTACAAACAAGTAATGCATATAACTAGTACATACAACTAGTACACGCAACTATCACATACAACTAGTGCGAACAACTACTTCATACAACTTGCACCTACAACTGGTACCTATGACTTGAACATACACATATAAATAGTACATACAACTAGGACATTAAACTAGAACTCCAACTAGTATTACATATAACTACCTGCCTAGTGCCTACTTAGTAACTAGATTAACTAGTACTCAAACTTACTAGTACTAGTACATACAACTAGTCCATATATACACATATATATAACTAGTGCATACAGCCTATATTGGCACATATAATATGTACTTACCACTAGTAAATATAACTAGTACTAGTACATACAACTAGTTTATACAACTAGAAAATATAGCTAGTACTAGTTATAGCTAGTAGCTAGTACTAACAACTAGTATATACAACTAGTACATACAACTATTACACACAACTAGTACATTCTACTAGTACGTATAACAAGTACAAACAAGTAATAGATATAACTAGTACATACAACTAGTACATACAACAAGCACATACAACTAGGCTAACAACTACTTCATACAACTTGTACTTACAACTAGTACCTATGATTGAAACATAGACATAAAATTAGTACATATAAATAGTACATACAACTAGGACATTAAACTAGAACTCCAACTAGTATTACATTTTACTAGTGCCTACTTAGTAAATAGATTAACTAGTACTCAAGCTTACTAGTACTAGTACATACAACTAGTCCATACACATATATATATAACTAGTACACACAGCTAATATTGGTACATATAATTTTTACCTACAACTAGTAAATATAACTGGTACTAGTATATACAACTAGTTAATAAAATGTATAGAAAATATAGCTAGTACAAACACCGAGTACATACAACTAGTACATACAACTTGTACATACAACTAGAACATATAACTAGAACATGTACATATAACTAGTACATACAACTAGTACATACATCTAGTAAATATAACTAGTACTAGTATATTAAACTAGTACATAGAACTAGTACACACAGGTAGCAATGAGTACACACTACTAGTACATAGAACTAGTACATACGACTTGTACATACAACTAGTAAACACAACTAGTACATACAAATAGTACATATAACTATTTCATACAACTAGTACACACAACTAGTATACACAATTAGTGTATACAACCAGTACATTAACTAGTCCTAACACTAGTTCATATAACTAGTACTAGAAAGTACTTCCAATTAGTACATACAACTAGTTCATACAATTAGAACAAAGAAGTAGTACATTAACCTAGTACATAGAACTAGTAGGTAGAAGGACTACATAATACTGATACATACAACTAGTACATTCAACTAGTACATAATAATTAGTACATAAAAATAGTGCTTATAACTAGAACATAGGACTTTTGACTAGTACTTACAACTAGCAAACATAACTTGTATATACTACTTGCACATACAAAAAGTACATACAATTAGTACGTACATTGATTACTTACAATTTGTACTACGACTAGTTCATATAACTAGTGTATACAACTCAAAGATAGAACTAGAATATATTAAAATAGTGTCTACAATTAGTAAATTTAACTAGTATTAGTATATAAACTAATACATTGAGCTAGTACATCCACGTAACAACGAGTACATACAACCATATAATACCTACAACTGGTTCATACAACTAGTAACAAGTACATACAACTACTAATTAGTAAATACAAGTAGCAACGAGTACATACAATTAGTACCTAAAACTAGTAAATATAACTAGTTCTAGTACAAACAACTGGTAAAGTCCATACAACTAGTACATACAACTAGTACATAACACTAATAAATACAACTAGTACATAAAACTAGTACACAGCTAGTACAAACAACTAGTGCATACAACTAGTACATACAACTAGTACATACAATACTACTTGCAACTACCACATACAACTAGTACATACAACTAGCACCTACAACTAGTAAATATGACTATATAATAATAGTACATACAACTAGTACGTGCAATTAGCACATACAACCAGTATATACAAACAGATAGTGCAAACACATATAATTAGTAAATATAAATAGTAAGTACAACTAGGACGTATAACTAGTACATACAACTAATAATTAGAACATATAACTAGTACACACTTCTAACAAATACAACTAGTACATACAACTAATACATACAACTAGTACATATAACTAGTTCACACAACTACTACATATAGCCAGTTCATATAAATAGTACATACATCTAGTACATACAACTAGTACATACAATTAGTACATATATAGAACTAATAAATACAACTAGTACATGCATCAACTGAATACAATTAGTACACATAAATAATACACACAACCGGTACATACAACTAGTGCATACAACTGGTACATATAAATAATAAATACAACTGGTTCATATCTAGTACACACAACTAATACATACAACTAGTAAATATAACTAGTGCTAGTTCATAGAACTAGTGTATACAACTAGTTCATAAAATTAGTACATACAACTAGTACATGCAACTAGTACATACAACTACCACATACAACTAGTAAATACAACTATATAGCACCTACAACGAGTAAATATATCTAGTAATAGTACATACAACTAGAACATGCAATTAGTATATGCAACCAGTACATACAGCTACTACATACAAGTAGTTCATATACCTGGTACATACACATATAAATAGTACAAATAAATAGTACGTACAACTAGTATATACACCTAGTACATACAACTAGTACATATAACTAATCCATACACAAATAACTGGTACTTATAAATAGTACATACACATAGTACATTTATGCAAAGAGTACATACAACTAGTACATACAACTAGTACATACAACTATAAAGTAGTACATACAACTAGTTCATAGAATGAGAACATAATACTAGAATGTACAACTTGTATACACAACTTGTATGTAACTACTACATACAACTAGTTCATACGTAAAACTAGTGCGTCCAACTCGTACTAACTAGTACCTACAACTAGTAAATATAACTAGTACTAGTACATAAAACTAGTACATGCAACTAGTACATCAAAATACCGCACACCACTAGTACATACAACTAGGACATACAACTAGTACATACTACTAGTACAAACAACTAGGACATAAAACTAGTACATCCACCTACTACATATGACTAGTACATACACATATACCTAGAAATTATAAATAGTTCATACAACTAGTGCATACAACTAGTAGAGATAACTAGTACACAAGCATATAACTAGTACATACACATATAACTGGTGCTTATAAATAGTACATTCACATAGTACATGTATCTAGTACATACACCTAGTACATACAACTAGTACATACAACTAGAAAATAGTATATACAAGTAGCTCATAGAACGAGTACATAATACTAGAAGGTACAGCTTGTATATAAAAGTAGTACATAGCTACTACATACAAGTAAAAGCAAATAGGACATATAACTAGTACATTCACCTGCTACATATAACTAGTACATAAACATATATCCAATTATTATAAATAGTACATACAACTAGTACATATAACTAGTACATACACATATATCCAATTAAAATAAATAGTATGTGCAACTAGTACGTACACCTAGTACATACAACTAGTACATATAACTAGTATATATAGCTACTACATATGAATAGTACTTATACACATAACTAGTACATAACAATAGTACATCCAACTAGTACATACAACAAGTACCTTCCTAGTACCAAGTATAACTAGTACAAGAACCTACAACTAGAACATTCAACTAGTACATACAACTAGAACATACAACTAGTATATACATACAATTAGTATTTATAACTATTACATATAACTAATACATAAAAATATAACTAGCACATATAAATAATACAAACAGGTGGACCCTTTAATAGAGTTTGGCAGGCATTTTTAGGGGCTGCCAGAAGCAGCCCCCTCTATTTTTTTCATAACGCGATTTATGTATGGGTTCATGTTATGGATATATATATATATATATAAATATATGTATAATACGAGTTCATATGCAACTATTACAACACATTTTATACGTCGATAGATGTATAATACGAGTTCATACGCAACTATTGTAACACTTAATTTATACGTCAATACATTGTTTTTGCAAATGGTGGCGTTCAGGAAGCTTTAGTTAACGAAGCTTTTCTGTCGCTATTTATAATTTTTAGGGCACTTTAGCGTCCTCAATCGTTAGGATTAAGATTAATATGTCAAAGCCCAACGATGGGGCCAAGTAGTTCGAGTAAATTCGGGGGTCAGCAGCCCCACGAGCTTTTAGACTCGAACTACTTGTTATCCTAGGAACAGTCTTCGGTACAGATTCATAGCCTCTATGTTTGAAATCGGCAGCCATTTTAACTCGGAGATAAGTCGTAGAGCTTTGGGGACACTTTTATCGGGTTCAGTGGCCATTTTTATCCTAGGAACGGTCTTAGATACACAATTTCATACAATTTGTACTTACAATTAGTTCCTATGACTAGAACATTCACGAATAACTGGTACATATAAATAGTACATACAACAAGTACATCAAACTAGACCTCCAACTATTACAACTACTGAATATATCTAGTACTAGTACTATAACATACAACTAGTTCATAAAACTAGTACCTACAACTAGTAAATATTACTAGTACTAGTACATATTAGAACTAGCACATGCAACTAGTACATAACTAATAGATACAGTTAATACATACAACTAGTACACACAACTAGTACATACCACTAGTTTATACAACTAATACATACAACTAGTATATAACCAGTACATACAACTAGTAAATAAAATTAGTTCATACCATTAGAACATACAACTATTACATACAACTAGTACATACAACTAATACCTACAAATAGTAAATATAACCAGTGCTAGTACGTACAACTAGTATATACAACTAGTACATATATTAGTATATAACTAGTACATACAACTAGTACATAAAACTAGTTCATACAATTACAACATACAACTACTACATACACTAGGACATACAACTAATACCTACAAGTAGTAAATATAACTGGTACTACTACATACACCTAGTTCATACAACTATAACATTCAACTAGTACAGACAACTTGTACGTACAACTAATAAATATAACCAGTGCTAGTATTTACAACTAGTACATACAACAAGTGCCTACAGTTAGTAAATATTACCAGAACTATTACATACCACTAGTTAATACAACTATTACATACAATTAGGTACATACAACTTGTACACAGAACTAGTCCTTAAAACTAGTTCATATAACTAGTACATAACTAGTACATACAATTAGTACATAGAACTAGTTCAAAGAATTAGAACATACAGCTACTACATAAAACTAATACCTATAATTAGTAAATATAGCTTGCACTAGTACATACAACTAGTGCATAAAACTAGTACCTACAACTAGTAAATATTACCAGTACTAGTAAATGCAACTAGTTATTAGAACTAGTACATGCATCTAGTACATAGCTAATACATACAGTTAATACATACCACTAGCACACACAACTAGAACATACAACTAATATATACAACTAGTATATAACAAGTACATACAACTAGTACATAAAACTAGTTCATACACTTAGAACATACAACTACTACATACTATTAGTACATACTACTAATACTTACAACTAGTAAATATAACTAATACTAGTACATACAACTAGTTCATACAACTATTACATTCAACTATTACATAAAACTAGTACATACAACTAGTTCTTACACCTAGTACATAACTAGTCCATACAGGTGTTACATACAACTAGTTCATACAATTAGAACATACAACTACTACATACAACTAGTACATACAATTAGTACATACAATTATAACATTCAACAAGTCCAGGCAACTAGTACATACAACTAGTAAATATAACTAGTGCTAGTACATACAAGTAGCACCTACCTAGTACGTAGGATAACTAGTACCAGAACCTACAAGTAGTACATTTAAAATTATATATATATCCCATAATTGTTGCCAAATGCATCCCATAATATAACCTATAGTCTTAGCCCAATATATCCATAGTTTTTGCGCCAAATATATCCTATAGTTTTTCCGAAAATATCCCTTAGTTTTTGCAAATATATCCCACACTTTTTGCCAAATATATCCCATAATTTTGCCTAAGATATCCTTCAGTTTTTGCTTAATATATCCAATTATTTAAAAATATTGTCAATTATATTCCATAATATATCCATACTTTTACCCAATATATCCCTTAGTTTTTGTCAAATATATCCCATAGCTTTTGACTAATATATCCCATTGTATATCCCATAATTTCCCCATATGTATCCCATTATTTTTACCTAATATATCACTTAGTTTTATCTTAATATATCCAAAGGACCAGTAAGTCCAATAGTTTTGCCAAATATAACCAACAATTTTAAAAAATATATACCATAATATATCCCATAATTTTTGCCCAATATATCCATTAGTTTTTGCCAAATATATACCATAAAATAACGTATTGTCTCAGCCCAAAATATCCCATGGTTTTTGCCAAATATATCCCATATTTTTTCCAAATATATCCAATGTTTGCCAAATATATCCCATAATATAAACTATTGTCTTAGCCCAATACATCCCATAGTTTTAGCACAATATATCCCATAGTTTTTCCGAATATGTCCCATATTTTTTCAAATATATCCCATAATTTTGACCAAATATATCCCATAATTTTTCCAAATATATTCTATAGTTTTTGCAAATGTATCCCATAATTTTGCCCAATATATCCCTCACTTTTTACTTCCTATGTCCAATAATTAAAATATTTTGCCAATTATATCCCATAATATATCCCATAGTTTCACCCAATACACCCCTTTGTTCTGTCAAATATATCCCACAGCTTTGGACAATTATATTCCACAGTATTCCCATAATTTGCTTAAAATATCCCTCATTTTTTACTTACTATATTCAATTATTTACCAATATTGACAATTGTATCCCACAATATATCCCATAATTTTACCCAATATACACCTTAGTTTTTCCAAATATATCCTATAATTTTACCCAATATATCATATCATATCATAATATGGGATATATTTGCAAAAACTATGGGATATATTCGGAAAAACTATGGCATATATGGAGAAAAACTAAGGGGTATATTGGGTAAAAGTTTCGGATATATTAAGGGATATAATTGGCAATATTTTTAAATAACTGGATATATTGAGCAAAAAGAGGGATACAATAGCCAAAATTATGGTATACATTTGCCAAAAATTTTAGGATATACTTGCCAAAACTATGGGATATATTTGGAAACACTATGGGATATATTGAGCAAACACTATGGGATTTATTGGGGTATGACTATAGGTTATATTATGGGATATTTTTCGAAAATTATGGGATATAATTGAAAAAATATGGGATATATTTGGCAAAAAACAATGGGATATAGTGGGCAAAATTATGGGATATATGATGGGATATATAGATTAAAAATATTGGATATATTTTGAAAACTATGGGATACATTGGTCCATTGGATATATTAAGCAAACACTGAGGGATATAACTGGCAAAATTATGGGATATATATGGCAATAATTATGGGATATATGATGGGATATATTTGTCAAAAGCTATGGGATATATTTGACAAAAACTAAGGGATATATTGTGTAAAAGTATTGGTATATTATGGGATATAATTGGCAATATTTTTAAATAATTGGATATGTTAAGCAAAAATTGAAGGATATCTTAGGCAAAATTATGGGATATATTTGGCAAAAATTAAAGGATATATTTGCAAAAACTAAGGGATATATTCGGAATATCAATAGGATATATTTGGCGCAAAAACTATGGATATATTGGGCGAAGACTATAGGTTATATTATGGGATCTAATTGGCAAAAATTATGGGATATATTTTGAGTAAAATTGGGATATATTTGCAAAAACTATGTGCTATATTCGGAAAAACTATGGGATATTTTTGGCAAACACTATGGGATATATTGACCTAAGACGATAGCTCATATTATGGGATATATTTGTAAAAAATATGGGATATATTTGGCAAAAACTATGGGATATATAGGGTTAAGTTTATAGGTTATTTTATAGGATACTTTCGGGAACAACTATGGGATATTAGGGCAAAAATTATGGGATATACTGACCTAAGACTGGAGCTCACATTATTGGATATATTTGGCCTAAATTATTGGATATATTTGGAAAAATAAGGGATATATTGGGTAAAACTATGGGATATTGTGGGCAAAAATTATGGGATATATTTGTTAAAAATTGTTGGATAAATTTGGTAACACTATGGGATTTACTGGTCCATTGGATGTTTTAAACTAAAACTAAGTGATGGATTAGGCGAATATGTTAGGTATAGGGAAACATCATGGGATATTCTAAGGGATATATTTTTCAAAAGCTATGGGATATATTGGACAAAAATTAGTGGGTATCAAGGGTAAAACTATGGGATATGTTTTGGGTTATAATTGGCGATATGTTTAAATAAATGGATATATTAAGCAAAAACTGAGGGATATATTAGACAAAATTATGGGATATATTTTGCAAAAATATTTCGGAATATATTTACAAAAACTATGGGATACATTCTAAAAAAATATTGGATATTGTGGGCAAAAACTATGGGATATATATGTCTCAGACTATAAGCTATATTATGGGATATATTTGTTAACAATTATGTGAAATAATTGGAATAAATATGGGATATATATGGCAAAAACTATGGCATATATGAGGTTAAGACTGTGTGTTATTTTATGGGATATATTCGCCAAAAACTATGGGATATATTGGGCAAAAATTATGAGATGTATTATGGGATATATTTGCTAAAAATTGTTGGATATATTTGGCAAAACTATGGGATATACTGGTCCATTGGATATATTAAGCAAAACCAAAGAGAAATATTAGGCAAAATTAAGGGATATATAGGATAAAACTATGGGATATATTATGGGATATATTTGTCAAAAGCTCTGAGACATATTTGACGAAATAAAAGGATATATTTGGAAAAACTATGGGATATATTGGGCTAAGACTATAGGCTATATTATGGGATATGTTTGGCAAAAATTATAGGCTATATTTGGAAAGCTATGGGATATATTTGGAAAACTATGGGATATATTGAGCTAAGGCTATAGGCTCTTTAATGGGATATATTCGGCAAAAACTATGGGATTTATTGGGCCTAAGTTATGGGATATATTAAGGGATATATTGGTGAAAAATTGTTGAATATATTTGGCAAAAGTTGGGGATATACTGGTCCATTGTATATATTAAGCAAAAACTGAAGGAAATATTAGGCAAAATCACGGGATTTATAGTGCAATAATTATGGGAAATACCATTGGATATAATTGTCAAAAGCTATGGCATATATTTGTCAAAACAAAGGGGTATATTGGGTGAAACTATGGGATATATTTGCAAAAACTATGGGATATATTCGGAAAAACTATGCAATAAATTGTGCAAAAACTATTGGATATATAGGGCTTAGACTATAGGTTTTATTATGCGACATATTTGACAAAAAGTATGGGATATATTTACAAAAACTATGTAATATATTCGGAAAAAATATGGGATATATTGATCAAAAACTATAGAATATATTTGGCTAAGGTAAAGGTTAATTTATGAGATATATTGGGAAAAACCACAGGAGACATTAGACAAAAATTATGGGATATATTTGGAAAAACTTTGGGATATACTGGTCCTTTGAATATATTAAGTAAAAAATAATGTATATATTAGGCAAAATTATGGGATATATAAGAGAAAATAATGGGATAAACTTTGGGATATATTTGTCAAAAGCTATGGGATATCTATGACAAAAACGTAAGGGTATATTGGGTAAAACTACAGGAAATATGGGATATAATTGGCAATATTTTAATATAATTGGATATATTAAGAAAAAACTGATGGCTATAGTGGGCAACATTACGGGATATATTTGGAAAAACCATAGGATATATTGGGCAAAAACTATGGGATATATTTGGTAAAAATATGGGATATATTTGCTAAAACTATGGGATATATTTAGAAAAGTTATTGGATAAATTGGGCAAAAATTATGGGATATATTTGGAAAATATATGTGATATATTTGGCAAAAACTATATGATATAAAAGTCTAAGACTATAGGTTATTTTATGGGATGTATTAGGCAAAAAGTATGAGATATATTAGCCAAAATAATGGGATGTATTATAGGATATATTGGTTAAAATTTGTTGGATGTATTTGGCAAAACTATGGGATATACTGGTCCATTGGATAAATTAAGCAAAAACTAAGTGATATATTAGGCCAAATTAAGGGATATAATGGGCAAATATTATGGGATATACTATGGGATATATTTGTCATAAGCTATGGGATATTTTTGACAAAACTAAGGGGTATATTGGTTAAAATCTTGAGTTATACTATGGGTTATAATTGGCAATATTTTTAAATAATTGGATATATTAAGCAAAATCTGAGGGATATATTAGGCCAAAATATGGGATATCCCTTAGTTTCGACAAATGTGTCTCCGAGCTTTTGACAAATATATCCCATAATATATCCCATAATTTTTGCCCTATATATCCCTTAATTTTGCCTATTATTTCTCTTAGGTTTTGCTTAATATATCCCTTAGTATATCCCATAATGTTTCCCCTATATATCCCATATTCGCCCAATCCATCCCTTAGTTTTAGTTTAATAGATCTAATGGACCAGTATGTCCCATAGTTTTACCAAATATATCCAACAATTTTTAACCAATATATCCCATTATATATCCCATAATTTTGGTCCAAATATCCCAAAGTTTTCCCGAAAACATCTTATAAAGTAACCTATAAACTTAACCCAATATATCCCATAGGTTTTGGCAAATATATCCCATAATATGAGCTATAGTCTTAGGTTAATATTTCCATAGTGTTTGCCAAAAATATCCCATAGTTTTCCGAATATATCTCATAGTTTTTACAAATATATCGCATAATTTTTGGAAATGTATCCCATAATTTTGGCTATTATATCCTGGTTTTTGCTCAATATATCAAGTTATTTAAAAATATTGCCAATGATATCCCTTAATATATCCCATTCTTTTACTCAATATACCCCTTAGTTTTTGCCCAATATATCCCAAAGTTTTCACCATATATGCCATTGTTTTTCCGAATATATCCTATTGTTTTTGCTAAATATATCCCATAATATAACCTATAGTCTTAGCCCTAAACATCCCATACTTTTCCCAATATAACCCATAGTTTTCCGAATATATCCCATAGTTTTAGCAAATATATCCCATAGTTTTTGCCAAATATACCCCAAATTTTGCCTAATTTATCCCTCAGTTTTTGCTTAATATATCCAATTATTTAAATATATGGCCATTTATATCCAATAATATATCTCATAGTTTTGCCAAATATATCCCATATTTTTTGCCAAATATATCCCATATTTTTCCAATTATATCCTATATTTTTTCCAAATACATCCCATAAGATAACCTATAGTCTTAACCCCATATTTAGGCTAATATATCTCCCTGTTTTTTCCTTAATATATCCAAGACAATAGGTGATATTTCCAGATATATTTGGCTAAAATTATGGGATATATTTTGAAAAATATGGGATACATTTGCAAATATATGGGACATATGGGGATAAGACTATAGGTTATTTTATGGGATATTTGTGGCAAAAAGTATGCGATATATTCAGCAAAAACTATGGGATATATTAGGCAAAAAGTATGAGACATATTATGGCATATATTGGTTTAAAATTGTTGGATATATTTGTAAAACTATGGAATTTATTCAGAAAGACCATGGGATAATATTCAGCAAAACTATGGGATATCGTAGGCTAAGACTATAGGTGATATTTTGGGATATATTTGGCAAAAATTATTGTATATATTTATTAAGACTACGGGTATATTCGGAAAAACAATGGAATATAATGGGTAAAAACTATGGGATATATTTGAAAAAAGGATATATTTGGATAAACTATGGGATATATTGGGCTAAGACAATAGATTATTTTATGGGTATATACTTGGCAAAATTATGAGTTATATTTGGAAGAAATATGGGATATATTTCGCGAAGACGTTTCATTATATTGGGCTAAGACTATAGGTTATTTTATGGGTTATATTAGATAAATTTATGGGATATAGAGGACAAAAATTATGGGATATACTATGGGATATATTTGTCCAAAGCTCTGGGATTTATTTGACTAACACTAAAGTGTATATAGGGTAAAACAATTTCATAAATTATGGGATATAATTGGCAATATTTTTAAATAATTGGATTTATTAAGCAACAACTTAGGGATATATTTGCCAAAATTTTGTGATATATTTACACAAACTATGGGATATATTCGGAACCACTATGGGATATATTGGGCAAAAACTATGGCATTTATTGGGCTAAGAAGATAGGTGATATTATGGGATATATTTGGCAAAAATCATGCTAAATATTAGCAAAAACTACGGGATATATTCGGAAAAACTATGGGATATATTGGTTTAAGACTATAAATAATTAGAAATAAAACTATGGGAAATAGTGGGCTAAAATTATGGGTTATACTATGGGATATATTGGTTAAACATTGTTGGATATATATTTGACAAAATTATGGGATATGTTTTAAAAAATATGGGATATATTTGGCAAAACTATAGGATATATTGGGCTAAGACTATAAGTTATTTTATGGATATATTCACAAGAACTATGATATATTGGGAAAAATTTTGGATATATTATGGGATATATTGGTAAAAAATTGTTGGGTATATTTGTCATTACTAGGCGATATAGTGGTCCATTGGATATATCAAGAAAAACTAAGGAATGTATTAGTCAAAATTATGGGATATAAAACGCAAAAATTATGTGATATACTATGGGGTATATTTGACAAAAAACGAAGGGGATGTATTTGTAAAACTATGGGATTTATTCAGAAAGACTATGGGATATAGTGGGCAAAAACTATGTGATATATTGGGCTAAGACTATAGGTTATATTATGGGATATATTTGGCAAAATTATTGGATATAGTTGGAAAAAATATGATATATTTGTCAAAAATTATGGGATATATTTGGAAAAAATATGTGATATATTGGGTAAAAATATATTATATATATTTTGGGATATATTGGTTTAAAATTGTTGGATATATTTGGCAAAGCTATGGGATATACTAGTCCATTGGATATATCAATTAAAATCTATGGGATACTTTTAGCAAACATTATGAGATATATAAAGCAAAAAATATGGTATATACTAAGGGATATATTTGTCAAAAGGTATGGGATATATTAGACAAACACTAAGGGGTATATTGAGTAACATTATGGGATATATTATTATTGGCCATATTTTTAAATTATTGGATATATTTGGCATAAATTATGGGATATTTTAGCAAAAATAATGGGATATTTTCTGATAAACTATGGGATATATTGGGAAAAAACTTTGGGATATATTGGGCTAAGACTACAAGTTAAAGTATGTGATATATTTGGCTAAAATTATGGAATATATTTGACAAAAACTATGTGATATATTGGTCTAAGATTATAGATAATTTTATGAGATGTATTCGGCAAAAACTATGGGATATATTTGATAAAACATTGGGATATACATAATTTTTCCAAATATATCCCTTAATATAACCTATAGTCTTAGCCCCATTTTATGGCTAATATATCCCCTTTTTTTCCTTAATATATCCAATTATTTAAAAATATTGCCTATTATAACCCATAATTCATCCCATAGTTTTACCCAATATGCCCCTCATTTTTAATCAAATAAATCCCATAGCTTTCGACAAATGTATCCCTTAGAGTATCCCATAATTTTTTCCCTGTATATCCCATAATTTTGCCTAAGAAATCCCTTAGTTTTTGCCTAATATATCCAATGGACAAGTATATCCCATAATTTTGGCAAATCTATCCCATAGTTGTGCCGAATAAATCCCATAATTTTATCTATAGTATTAGACCAATATATCCCATAGTTTTTGCCAAATAAATTCCATTCCTTAACTAATGGTCTTAGCCCAATATATCCTATAGTTTTTGCCAAATATATCCCATAGTTTTCCTAATATATCCCTCAGTTTTTGCTTAACATATTCAACTATTTAAAAATTTGTCAATTATATCCCATTAATATCCCATAGATTTACCCAAAATACCCCTTAGTTTTTGTATAATATATCCCATAGCTTTTGACAAATATATCTCATGGTATATTCCAAAATGTTTGACCTACATATCGAATAAATTTACCTTAGACATCCCTTAGTTTTTGCTTAATATATTCAATGGACGAGTATATCCCATAGTTTTGCCAAATATATCCCATATTTTTGCGCATACATCTCATAAAATTATCTATAGTTTTAGACCAATATATCTCATAATTATTGCCAAATATATCCCATATTTTTACTAAAAAATCCCATAATTTTTACCAAATATATCCCATAGTTTAACTTAAACTTTAGGCCAAAAATATCCCATAGTGTTGCAAATATATCCCATAACTTGTTCCAAATATATCCTACAATTTTGCCGAAAATATCTTTCAGTTTTTGCTTAATATATCCCACTATTTAAAAATATTGCCAATTATATCCCAAAATATATCCCATAATTTTACCTAATATACCCCTGATTTTTGTCAAATATATCCCACAGTTTTTGCCGAATATATCCCATAAAATAACCTATAGTCTTAGCCCAATATATCCCATAGCTTTTGCCCAATTTATCTCATTTTTTATAAATGTATCCCACAATTTTTGCCAAATATACCCCATAATATAACCTATAGTCTTAGCCCAAGAACTCCCATAGTTTTTGCCAAATGTATCCCATAGTTTAGCCCAAAATATCCCAAAGTTCTTTGGAATATATTCCATTGTTTTTGCAAATATATCCCTTACTTTTTGCCGAATACATCTCACAAAATTATCTACAGTCTTAGACCAATATATCACATAGTTTTTCCAATTATATCCCAAATTTTTCTAAATATAACCCATAATTTTAGCCAAATATATCCCATACTTTAACTTAGAGTCTTAGCCCAATATATCCCAAAGTTTTTGCCCAAAACATCCCCTAGTTTTTCCGAATATATCCCATTATTTTTTCAAATAATTTTTGCCAAATATATCCAATAATTTTCCCAAATATATCCCTTAGTTTTATCTTAATATCTCCAATGGACCAGTATATCCCAGAGTTTTGCCAAATATATCCAACAATTTTTAACCAATATATCCCATAATATATCCCATAATGTTTGCCCAAAATATCCCATAGTTTTTGCCGAATATATAACATAAAAAAACCTAAAGTCTTAGCCCAATATAACCCATAGTTTTTCTAATATATCCTTCAATTTTTGCTTCACATATCCAATTATTTAAAAATTTGTCAATTATATCCCATATATATCCCATAGATTTACCCAAAATACCCCTTAGTTTTTGTCTAATATATCCCATAGCTTTTAAAATATATCCCATAGTATATCCCATAATTTTTGCCCTATATTATCCCATAATTTTGCCTAAGACATTCCTTAGTTTTTGCTTAATATATCCAAATTTCCAAATATATCCCATAGTTTTTGCAAATATATCCCATAATTTTTGCCGAATATATCCCAAAATTTTGATTAAGTTGTTGCTTAATATATCCAATTAGTTCAAATTATTGCCAATTATATCCCATAATATATCCCATAATTTTACCTAATATATCCATTATTTTTTTTCAAATATATCCCATACCTTTTGACGACTATATCCCATAGTATATGCCATAATTTTTACTTTATATATCTCATAATTTTTGCTTAATATATCCAATAGATTTTAATTATCTTTGTAAAGGTTCATCTTTCGACTTTTAGAGCGTCTAGAGACGCAGTTTTTTGGATTCTTCTGTCTGCCAAACGTTTCGACCCTGGGGGTCTTCTTCAGTGACTGACACCTTGAAGACCAACACCAGTCACTGAAGAAGACCCCCAGGGTCGAAACGTTTGGGAGACAGAAGAATCGAAAAAACTGCGTCTCTAGACGCTCTAAAAGTCGAAAGATGAACCTTTACAAAGATAAGTTCGACGCAGTTAGAAGAAATCCTTATTCCATTAGATTTTAATTAATATATCCAATGGACTTGTATATCCCAGAGTTTTGCCAAATATGTCCAACAATTTTAAATCAATTTTTTCCAAAAATATATATAATAATTTTTGCCCAATATATCCCATATTTTTTTCCAAATAAATCCCATAATTTTTGACAAATATATCATATATTTTTCCAATTTTATCCAATAATTTTTACAAATATAGCCCATAATATAATCTCTAATCTTAGCCCAATATATCACATAGTTTTTGCCCACGAAATCCCATAGTCTTTCTGAATAAATCCGTTAGTTTTACAAATATATCCGCTTCGTTTTGTGTTAAATATATCCCATTGTATATCACATAATTTTTACCTTTTATATCCCATAATTTTGCCTAATACATTTCTTAGTTTTTGCTTTATATATCCAATGGACCACTATATCGCAGAGTTTTAACAAATATATCCAACAATTTTTAGCCAATATATCCCATAATATATCCTAAACTTTTTGCCCAATATATCATGGTTATTGCAAATATATCCAATAAAATAACCTTTAGTCTTAGCCCAATATATCCCATAGTTTTTGCCAAATTTATCCCATATTTTTCAAATTTATCCCATAATTTTGCCAAACATATCCCATAATATAACCTATAGTCTTAGCTCAATATATCCCATACCTTTTGCCCATGGTCTTTCTGAATAAATCCCATAGATTTACAAATATATCCAACAATTTTAAACAAATATATCCCATAATATAACCTATGGTCTTAGCCCCATTTTTTGGCTAATATATTACTTTGTTTTTTCCTTAATATATCCAATTATTAAAAATATTGGCCATTATATCCCATAATATATCCAATAGTTCTTGCTTAATATATCCTATAAAATAACCTATAGTCTTAGCACAATATATTCCATAGCTTTTGCTCAATTTATCGCATATTTTTTCCACATATATTGTATAATGTTTGTCAAATATATCCCATAATATAACCTATAGCCTTAGCCCAATATATCCCATAGTTTCTGCCCTATTTATTCCATAGTTTTTCTGAATAAATCCCATAGTTTTACATATATATTCCTTTAGGTTTTTGTCAAATATATCCCATAGTATATCCCATAATTTTACCTTTCTATATCCCAAAATTTTTACTAAGACATTCCTCAGTTTGGGCTTACTATATCCAATGGACAAGTTTATCACATAGTTTTGCAAAATATATCCAACAATTTTTAACAAATATTTCCCATAATATATTCCATAATTTTTGCCCAATATATCCCATACTTTTGGCCAAATATATCCCACTATATAACCTATAGTCTTAGCCAATATATCCCATACTTATTGCCAAGTTTATCCCACATTTTTTCCAAATATATCCCATAATTTTTGTCCAATATATCCCATACTTTTGGCCGAATATGTCCCACTATATAACCTATAGTCTTAGCCCAATATATCCCAAACGTATTTTAAAGTATATCCCACAGGTTTTCCAAATATATCCTATAATTTTAGCCAAATATATCCCATACTTTAATTTATAGTTTTAGCCCAATATATCCCTAAGTTTTTGCCCAATACATCCCATAATTTTTCCGAATATATCCTATTATTTTTGCAAATATATCCCATAATTTTTGCCAAATATATCCAATAATTTCGAAATATTGCCGATTATATCCCATAAGAGATCCATTAATTTTACCCAGTATACCCCTTAGTTTTTGGCAAATATACAATAGTTTTTAACCAATATATCCCATAATATATCCCATAATTTTCCCTAATATATCCCTTAGTTTTATCTTAATATCTTCAATGGACCAGTATATCCCATAATTTTGCCAACTATATCAAACAATTTTTAACCAATATATCCCATAATAAACCCCATAGATTTTGCCGAATATATAACATAAAATAACCTAAAGTCTTAGCCCAATATAACCCATAGCTTTTCCTAATATATCCCTCAGTTTTTGCTTAACATATCCTATTATTTAAAAATTTGTCAATAATATCCCATAAATATCCCATAGATAAACCCAAAATACCCCTTAGTTTTTGAATAATATATCCCATAGCTTTTGACAAATATATCCCATAGTATTTCCCATAATTTTTCCCTATATATCCCATAATTTTGCCTAAGACAGCCCTTAGTTTTTGCTTAATATATTCAATGGACGAGTATATCCCATAGTTTTGCCAAATATATCCCAAAGTTTTTTCCGAATACATCCCATAAAATTATCTATAGTTTTAGACCAATTATCCCATAGTTGTTTCCAAATATATCCCCTATTTTACTAAATAAATCCCATAATTTTTGCCAAATATATCCCATACTTTAACTTATAGTTTAGACCAAAATATCCCATAGTGTTGCAAATATATCCCATAATTTTTCCAAATATTTCCCATAATTTTTCCTAAGACATCCCTTAGTTTTTGCTTAATATATTCAATGGACGAATATATCCCATAGTTTTGCCAAATATATCCCATAGTCTTTTCCGAATACATCCCATAAAATTATCTATAGTTTTAGACCAATTGTCCCATAGTTGTTTCCAAATATATCCCCTATTTTTACTAAATAAATCCCATAATTTTTGCCAAATATATCCCATACTTTAACTTATAGTTTAGACCAAAATATCCCATAGTGTTGCAAATATATCCCATAATTTTTCCAACTATATCCCATAATTTTTCCTAATATATCCCTCAGTTTTTGCTTAATATATCCAATTATTTAAAAATATTGCCAATTTAATCCTATAATATATCCCATAATTTTACCCAATATACCCCTATTTTTCAAATATATCCCATGACTTTTGACGACCATAACCCATAGTATATTCCCTAATTTTTTTCCTATATATCCCGCAATTTTGCCTAATATATCCCATAGTTTTGCCGAATATATCCCATAAAATAACCTATAGTCTTAGCCCAATATATCCCATAGCTTTTGCCCAATTTATTGCATATTTTTATAAATATATCCCATAATGTTTGCCAAATATATCCCATAATACAACCTATAGTCTTATCCCAATATATCCCATAGTTGCGGCCCTATATATCCCATAATCTTTCTGAATAAATCCCATACTTTTACAAATATATCCCATAGCTTTTGACTAATATATCCCATAGTATATCCCATAATATTTGCCCTGTATAACCCATAATTTTGCCTAAGACATCCCTCAGTGTTTGCAAAATATATCCAATGGACCAGTTTATCCCATAGTTTTGCAAAATATATCCAACAATTTTTAACAAATTTATCCCATAATATATTCCATAATTTTTACCCAATATATCCCATACTTTGGCCAAATATATCCCACTATATAACCTATAGTCTTAGCCCAAGCTTTCCCATATTTATTGCCAAGTATATCCCACATGTTTTCCAAATATATCCCATAATTTTAGCCAAATATATCCCATACTTTAATTTATAGCTTTAGCCCAATATATCCCTAAGTTTTTGCCAATACATCCCATAGTTTTCCGATTTTATCCTATTATTTTTGCAAATATATCCCAAAATTTTTGCGAAATATATCAAATAATTTCGAAATATTGCCAATAATATCCCATAATAGATCCCATAATTTTACCCAATATACCCCTTAGTTTTTGGCAAATATTTCCAATACTTTTTAACCAATATATCCCATTATTCTGCCTAATATATCCCTTAGTTTTATCTTAATATATCCAATGGACCAGTATATCCCATAATTTTGCCAAATATATCCAACAATTTTTAACCAATACTTCCCATAATAAACCCCAAAGTTTTTGCCGAATATATAACATAAAGTAACCTAAAGTTTTAGCCCAATATAACCCATAGTTTTTCCTAATATATCCCTCAGTTTTTGCTTAACATATCCAATTATTTAAAAATTTGTCAATTATATCCCATAAATATCCCATAAATAAACCCAAAATATCCCTTAGTTTTTGTCTAATATATCCCATAGCTTTTGACAAATATATCCCATAGTATTTCCTATAATTTTTGCCCTATATAATCCCATAATTTTGCCTAAGACATCCCTTAGTTTTTGCTTAATATATTCAATAGACGAGTATATCCCATAGTTTTGCCAAATTTTCCCATAGTTTTTCCAAATACATTCCATAAAATTATCTATAGTATTAGACCAAATATCCCATAGTTTTTGCCAAATATATCACCTATTTTTACTAAATAAATCCCATAATTTTTGTCAAATATATCCCATACTTTAACTTATAGTTTAGACCAAAATATCCCATAGTGTTGCAAATATATCCCATAATTTTTTCCAACTATATCCCATAATTATTCCTAATATATCCCTCAGTTTTTGCTTAATATATCCAATTATTTAAAAATATTGCCAATTTAATCCTATAATATATCCCATAATTTTACCCAATATACCCCTTATTTTTCAAATATATCCCATAACTTTTGACGACCATAACCCATAGTATATTCCCTAATTTTTTTCCTATATATCCCGCAATTTTGCCTAATATATCCAATAGTTTTTGCCGAATATATCCCATAAAATATTGTATAGTCTTAGCCCAATATATCCCATACCTTTTTCCCAATTTATTGCATATTTTTATAAATATATCCCATAATGTTTGCCAAATATATCACATAATATAACCTATAGTCTTAGCCCAATATATCCCATAGTTGCGGCCCTATATATCCCAGTTTTTCTGAATAAATCCCATACTTTTACAATTATATCCCATAGCTTTTGACAAATATATCCCATAGTATATCCCATAATGTTTGCCTTGTATATCCCATAATTTTGCCTAAGATATCCCTCAGTGTTTGCAAAATATATCCAATGGACCAGTATATCCCATGGTTTTGCCAAATATATCCCTTAGCCTTTGCCGAATATATCCCATAAAAGAACCTATAGTCTTAGCCTAATATATCCCATAGTTTTTCGAATATATCCCATAGTTTTTGCAAGTATATCCCATAATTTTTGCCTAATATATCCCATAATTTTGCCTAATACATCCCCTGGTTTTAGCTTAATATATCTAGTGGAGCAGTATATGACATAGTTTTGCTAAATATATCCAACAATGTTTAACCAATATATCCCATAATATAACCCATACTTTTAGCCCTCTATATCCTATAGTTTTGCCAAATACAACTCATAAAATTATTTATAGTCTTAAACCAATATATCCCATAGTTTTTCCGAATATATGCCATAGTTTTGCTAATATTTACCATGCTTTTAACAAATATATCCCTCAGTCTTTGCTTAATAAATCTAATTATTTAAAAATATTGCCAATTATATCCCATAATATATGCAATAGTTTTACCCAATATACACCTTAGTTTTCAGCAAATAAATCCCAGAGCTTTGGACAAATATATCCCATAGTATATCCCATAATTTTTGTCCTATATATTCCATAATTTTATTTAATATAACCCATAAAAACACCTATAGTCTTAGCCCAATATAATGAAAAGTCTTCCTCAAATATATCCCATATTTCTTCCAAATATAACTCATAATTTTTGCCAAGTATATCCCATAATATAATCTATTGTTTTAGCCCTATATATCCCATAGTTTTTGCACAATATAACCCACAGATTTTCCGAATATATCACCATAGTTTTTCAAATATATCCCAAAATATCACCTATAGTCTTAGCCCAATATATCCCAAAGTTTATCCAAATATATCCTATATTTTTTCCAAATATGTCCCATAATTTTTGCCTTTTATATCCCATATTTTTAACTAATACATTCCTTAGTTTTTGCTTAATATATCCAATGGACCACTATATCGCATAGTTTTGACAAATATATCCAACAATTTTTAACCAATATATCCCATAATATATCCCAAAATTTTTCCCAATATATCATAGTTTTTGCGAATATATCCCATAAAATAATCTATAGTCTTAGCCCAATATATCCCATAGTTTTTGCCAAATATATCCCATATTTTTTAAAATATATCCCATAATTTTCCAAATATATCCAACCATATTTAACCAATACATCCCATAATATAACCTGGAATTTTAGCCCACTATATCCATTAGTTTTTGCCAAATACAACCCATAAAATTATTTATAGTCTTAAACCAACATATCCCATAGTTTTTGCCAATATTTATCATGATTTACGCCAAATATATCCCATAATATAACCTATAGTCTTAGCCCAATAAATCCCATAGTTGTTGCCCAATATATCCCATAGTGTTTTCGTATATATCCCATAATGTTTGCTAAATGTATCATATAATTTAACCTATAGTCCTAGCCAAATTGTTTGGCCTAATATATCTCTCAGTTCTTCCTTAATATATCCAATTATTTATAAATATTGCCTATTATATTCCATAATATATCCAATGGTTTTACCCAAAATCACCCTTAGTTTTTGTCCGATATATCCCATAGCTTTTGACAAATAATATCCCTTAGAGTATCCCATAATTTTGGCCCAGTATATCCCATCATTTTGCCTAAGACATCCCTTAGTTTTTGCTTAATATATACAATGGACCAGTATATCCAATATATTTTGCCAAATATATCCCATAGTTTTGCCAAATACATCCCATAATTTTACCTATAGTATTTGACCAATATATCCCATAGTTTTTGCCAAATAAATTGCATACTTTAACTTACGTCTGAGCCCAATATATCCTATACTTTTTACCAAATATATCCCATAGTTATTCCAAATATATTCCATAATTTTTTCAAAATACATCCCATAATTTTTGCCAACTATATCCAATAATTTTCCTAAAACATTCCATAGTTTTGACTAATATTTCCCTCGGTTTTTGGTTAATATATCCAATAAATTAAAAATATTGACATATATATCCCATAATATATCCCATAATTTTACACAATATACCCCTTAGTTTTTGGCACCTATATCCTATCGCTTTTAACAAATATATCCCATAGTATTTCCCATAATTTTTGCCGTACATATCCCATAATTTTGCCTAATATATCTCTTCATTTTATCTTAATATATCCAATGGACCAGTATATCCCAGAGTTTTGCCTAATATATCCAACAATTTTTAACTTAACATATCCAATTATTTAAAGATTTGTCAATTATATCCCATAAATATCCCATATATTTAGCCAAAATACCCCTTAGTTTCTGTCTAATATATCCCATAGCTTTTGACAAATATATCCCATAGTATATCCCATAATTTTAACTCTATATATCCAATAATGTTGCATAAGACATCCCATAGTTTTGCTTAATATATTCAATGGACCAGTATACTCCCTAGTTTTGCCAAATATATCCTATAGTTTTTGCCGAATATATCCCATAATTTTGCTTAATATATCCCTCAGTTTTTGCTTAATATATCCAATTATTCAAGAATATTGCCAATTATATCCCATAATATATCCCATAATTTTACCCAATATACCCCTTATTTTTTGTCAAATATATCCCATAACCTTTGACGAATATATCCCATAGTATATCCCATAATTTTTGCCCTATATATCCCACAATTTTGCATAATATATCCCATAGTTTTTGCCGAATACATCCCAAAAAATTATCTATACTATTAGACCATTTATTCCATAGTTTTTGCCAAATATATCCCATATTTCTAATAAATAGATCCCATAATTTTTGCCAAATATATCCCATACTTTAACTTATAGTTTAGGCCAAAATATCCCATAGTTTGGAAATATATCCCATAATGTTTTCCTAATATATACCATAATTTTGCCTAATATATCCCTCAGATTTTGCTTAATATATCCAATTATTTAAAAATATTGCCAATTATATCCCATAATAATCGATTAATATATCCAATGGACCAGTATATCCCAATGTTTTGCCAAATATATTCAAAAATTTAAAACAATATATCCCATAATATTTACCATATCATTTACCCAATTTCTCCAATTGTTTTTGCCGAATATAACCCATAAAATAACCTATAGTCTTAGCCTAATATATCCCATAGCTTTTGCCCAATTTATCGCATAATTTTATAAATATATCCCATAATGTTTGCCAAATATATCCCATTATAAAACCTATAGTCTTTGCCAATAAATCCCATAGTTTCTCCCCTATATATCCCATAGTCTTCCTGAATAAATCCCATAGTTTTACAAATATATCCCATAGCATTTGAAAAATATATCCCATAGAATATCCCATAATTTTTGCCCTGTATATCCCCTAATTTTGCCTAAGACATCCCTTAGTTTTTGCAAAATATATCCAATGGACCAGTATATCCCATGGTTTTGCCAAATATATCCAATAGCCTTTGTCGAATGTATCCCATAAAAAACCTATAGTCTTAGCCCAATATTTCCCATAGTTTTTCCGAATGTATCCCATAGTTTTTGCAAGTGTATCCCATAATTTTTGCCTAATATATCCTATAATTTTCCTAATACATCCCCTAGTTTTGGCTTAATATATCCAATTGAGCAGTATATCCCATAGTTTTGCCAAATATATCCAATATTGTTTAACCAATATAACCCATACTATAACTCATAATTGTAGCCCATATATCCTATAGTTTTTGCCGAATACAACCCATAAAATTATTGATAGTCTTAAACCAATATATCCCATATTTTTTCCGAATATATCGCATAGTTTTGGCTAATATTTACCATGATTTTTGCCAATTATATCCCATAACATATGAAATAGTTTTACCCAATATACCCCTTAGTTTTTGTCAAATAAAACCCAGAACTTTGGACAAATATATCCCATAGTATATCCCATAATTTTTGTCCTATATATCCCATAATTTTATCTAATATAACCCATAAAATAACCTATAGTCTTAGCCCAATATAATGAAAAGTCTTCGCCAAATATATCCCATATTTCTTCCCAATATATAAGTCAAAATTTTCGCAAAGTATATCCCATAATACAATCTATTGTCTTAGCCCAATATATCCCATAGTTTTTGCCCAATATATCCCACAGATTTTCCGAATATATCACCATAGTTTTTCAAATATATCCCAAAATATTACCTATAGTCTTAGCCCCATATATCCCTTAGTTTTTGCAAATATATACCTTAGAGCATCCCATAATTTTTTCCCTGTATATCCCATAATTTTGCCTAAGACATCCCTTAGTTTTTGCTTAATATATCCAATGGACCAGTATATCCAATACTATTGCCAAATATATCCCATAGTTTTTGCCGTATACATCCCATAACTTTATGTATAGTATAGGACCAATATATCCCATAGTTTTTGCCAAATAAATTCCATACTTTAACTTATGGTTTTAGCCCAATATATCCTATAGTTTTTGCCAAATATATCCCATAATTATTCCAAAAAATACCATAGCTTTTACCAAATAAATCCCTTAGTATATCCAACAATTTTTGCCCTATTTATCCCATAATTTTGCCTAATATATTCCTTATTTTTGCTTAATATATCCAATGGACCAATATATCCCATAGTTTTGCCAAATATATCCAATAATTTTTAACCAATATATCCCATAATATAACCCATGATTTTGGCCAAATACATCCCATAAAATTACCTATAGTCTTAGCCCAATATATTCCAAAGTTTTTGCCCAATACATTCCATAGTTCTTCCTAATATATCCCATTATTTCTGCAAATATATCCAATAATATTTGCCAAATATATCCAATAATTTTCCTTAAACATTCCATAATTTTGCCTAATATCTCCCTCAGTTGTTGCTTAATATATCCAATATAATAAAAATATTGCCAATTATATACCATAATATATCCCATAATTTTACCCAATATACCCCTTATTTTATGGAAAATATATCCCATAGCTTTTAACAAATATATCCCATAGTATATCCCATAATTTTTGCCCTATATATCCCATAATCTTGCCTAATATATCCCTTAGTTTTATCTTAATATATCCCATGGACCAGTATATCCCATAGTTTTGCCAAATATATCCCAGAGTTTTTGCCAAATATATCTAATATTTTTGAATAAATAAATTCCTTAAATTTTGCCAAATATATCCCATACTTTAATGTATAGTTTAGGCCGAAATATTCCATAGTGTTGCAAATATATCGCATAATTTGTTCCAAATATATCCCATAATTTTGCCTAATATATCACTCAGTTTTGCTTAATATAACCAATTATTTAAAAATATTGCCAATTATATATCATAAAATATGCCATAATTTTACCCAATATACCCCTTATTTTTGACAAATATATCCCATAGCTTTTGACGAATATATCCCATGGTTTATCCCTAATTTTTGCCCATATATCCCACAATTTTGCTTAATATATCCCTTAGTTTTTGATTAATATATCCAATGGACCAGTATATCCCAAATTTTTGCAAAATATATTCAACACTTTTAAACCAATATAACCCATAATATTTCCTATAATCTTTACCCAATATATCCCATAGGTTTTGCCGAATATATCCCATAAAATAACCTATAGTCTTAGCCCAATCTATCCCATAGCTTTTCCCAATTTATCGAATATTTTTATAAATATATCCTATAATGTTTGCAAAATATATCCCATAATATAACCTATAGTCTTAGCCCAATATATACCATAATTTCTGCCTTATATATCCCATAGTCTTCCTGAATAAATCCCATAGTTTTACAAATATATTCCATAGCTCTTGACAAATATATCCCATAGTATATCCCATAATATTTTCCCAGTATATCCCATAATTTTGCCTAAGACATCCGTTAGTTTTTGCAAAATATATCCAATGGACCAGTATATGCCATAGTTTTGCCAAATATATCCCATAGCCTTAGCTGAATATATCCCAAAAGAGAACATATAGTCTTAGCCAAAAATATCCCATAGTTTTACCGAATATATCCCATAGTTTAGGAGGTATATCCCATAACGTTTGCCCAATATATCCCATAATTTAACCTAATACATCCCCTGGTTTTTGCTTAATATATCCGATGGACCAGTATATCCCATAGTTTTGCCAACTATATCCAACAATATTTTACCAATATATCCCATAATATAACAAATAATTTCAGCCAATATATCCATTACTGTTTGTCAAGTATATCCCATATCTTTTGACGATTATATCCCATAGTATATACCATAATTTTACTTTATATATCTCATAATTTTTGCTTAATATGTCCCATAGATTTTAATTAATATATCAATTGGACAAGTATATCCCATAGTTTTGCCAAATATGTCCAACAATTTAAAACCAATATATCCCAAAATACATATAATAATTTTTGCCCAATATATCCCATATTTTTTTCCAAATATATCCACTAATTTTTGACAAATATATATTTTTAAAATTATATCCAATAATTTTGACAAATATTGCCCATAATATAACCTATTGTCTGAGTCCAATATATCCCATATTTTTTGCCCACTATATCCCATAGTCTTTCTGAATAAATCACATAGTTTTACAAATATATCCCTTCCTTTTTAGTCAAATATATCCCATAGCATATCCCATAATTTTTGCCTTTTATATCCCATAATTTTGTCTAATACATTCCTTAGTTTTTGCTTTATATATCCAATGGACCACTATATCGCATAGTTTTGAAAAATATATCCAACACTTTTTAACCAATATATCCCATAATATATCCCAAATGTTTTGCCCAATATATCATAGTTTTTGCAAATATATCCCATAAAATAACGTATAGTCTAAGCCCAATATATCCCATAGTTTTTCCAAATATACGTATACCATATTTTTTCAAATATATCTCAAAATGTTGCCAAATATATAACATAATATTACCTATAGTCTTAGTCCAATATAACCCATACCTTTGCCTAATGTATCCCTCAGTTTTAGCTTAATAAATCCAATTATTTAAAAAATTGCCAATTATATCCCTTAAATAATCCATAGATTTACCAAAGAAAACCCTTAGGTTTTGTCAAATATAACCCATAGCTTTTTTAAAATATATCCCATAGTATATCCCATAATTCTTTTGCAATATATCACATAGTTTTTGCCGCATATATCCCATAAAATAATTTGTAGTCTTATCCTAATATATCCCATACTTTTTGGCAAATATATCCCATATTTTTCCAAATTTATCCCATAAGTTTTGTCAAATATATCTGGAAATATCACCTATAGTCTTAGGCCAATATATCCCATAGTTTTTGACAAATATATCCCATTATTTTTGCCAAATATATCCTAAAAATGTTTCCAAATATATCCCATAATATAACCTATAGTCTTAGCCCCATTTTTTGTCTAATATATCCCCTGTTTTTTCCTTTATTCATCCAATTATTTAACAATATTGACTATTATATCCCATAATACATCCCATAGTTTTACCCAATATGCTCCTCAGTTTTTGTCAAATATATGCCATAGCTTTTGAAAAATATATCCCGTAGTATATTCCATAATTTTTGCGCAATATATCCCATAGTTTTTGCCGCATATATCAAATAAAATAACCTATAGTCTAATCCCAATATATCCCATACTTTTTGCCAAATATATCCCATAATATAACCCATAGTCTTAGCCCAATTTTTTGGCTAATATATCCCCCTGTTTTTTCCTTAATTTATACCTATTATATCCCATAATACATACCATAGTTTTGCCAAGTGTGCCCTCATTTTTTGTCAAATATATCCCAAGTTTATCCTATAATTTGTTCCAGTATATCCCATAATTTTGCCTAAGACATCCCTTAGTTTTTGCTTAATATATCCAATGGACCAGTATATCCCATACTTATGCCAAATATATCCCATGGTTTTTGCGAATACATCCCATAACTTTATCTATAGTTTTAGACCAATATATCCCATAGTTTTTGCCAAATAAATTCCATATTTAAACTTATTGTCTTAGCCCAATATATCCTATAGTTTTGCCTATTATATCCCAAATATACTCCATAATATAACCTTTAGTCTTGGCCAAATAAATCCCATAGTTTTTACCCAATATATCCCATAGTGTTTCTGAATATATCCTATAGTTTTTGTAAATATATCCCATAATTTTGCCAAATATATCCCTCAGTTTTTGCTTAATAAATCCAATTATTTAAAAATATTGCCAATTATATCCCATAATATATGAAATAGTTTTACCCAATATACGCCTTATTTTTAATCAAATAAATCCCAGAGTTTGGAAAAATATATCCCATAGTGTATCCCATAATTTTTATCCTATATATCCCTAATTTTATCTAATATAACCCATAAAATAACCTATAGTCTAGCCCAATATAATGAAAAGTCTTCGCCAAATATATCCCATAGTTTTTGCCCAATATATCCCACTGAGTTTCCGAATATATCACCATAGGTTTTCAAATATATCCCATAATATAGCCTATAGTCTTAGCCCAACATATCCCATAGTTTATCCAAATTTATTATATTTTTTAAATATATCCCATAGTTTTTACACATTATATCCCATAGTTTTAACCCATTATATCCCATAGTTTTTACGAATATAACCGTAGTCTTAATAAATATATCCCATAATTTTTGCCAAATATATCCCATAATATCACCTATAGTCTTAGCCCAATATATGCCATATTTTTCCAAATATATCTTATATTTTTTCTAAATATATCCGTTTTGGCCCTTTATATCTAATGGTTTTTCCAAATATACCCATAGTTTTAAGAAATATATCCCATAGTTTTTGCAAATATATCCCATAATTGTTGCCGAATATATCCCAAAATTTTGAATAAGTTGTTGCTTAATATATCCAATTATTTCAAAATATTGCCGATTATATACCATAATATATCCCATAATTTTACCCAAATACCCCTTATTTTTTGTCAAATATATCCCATGCCTTTTGACGACTATATCCCATAGTATATACCATAATTTTTGCTTTATATATCTCATAATTTTTGCTTAATATATCCCATAGCTTTTAATTAATATATCCAATGGACTAGTATATCCCATAGTTTTGCTAAATATGTCCAACAATTTTTAGCAATATATCCGATAATATATCCCAAAATTTTTGCCTAATATTATCGCATGGTCTTTCTGAATAAATCCTATAGTTTAACAAATATTCCAACATTTTTAAACCAATAAATGCCATAATATGTCTCATAATTTTTGCCTAATATATGAAATAGTTTTTGACGAATATATCACATAAAATAACCTGTAGTCTTATCCCAAAATATCCCATACTTTATGCCAAATATATCCCATATTTTTCCAAATATATCCCATAATTTTTGTCAAATATGTCAGGAAGTATCACCTATAGTCTTAGGACAATATATCCCATAGTTTTTGACAAATATATCCCATAATGTTTGCCAAATATATCCCATATTTTTTCAAATATATCCCATAATTTTTTCCAAATATATCCCATAATATAACCTATAGTCTAGCCCCATTTTTTGTCTAATATATCCCCTGTTTTTTCCTTTATACATCCAATTATTTAAAAATAATACCTATAATACATCCCATAGTTTTACCCAATATGCCCCTCAGTTTTTGTCAAATAAATCCCATAGCTTTTGACAAATATATCCCACAGTATATCACATAAATTTTTTTCCATTATATCCCATAATCCCTTAGATTTTGCCTTATATATCCAATGGACCTGTATATCCCATAGTTTTGCAAAATATATTACATAGTTTTGGCCGAATACATCCCATAAAATTAGCTATTGTCTAAGCCCAATATATCCCAAATTTTTTGCTCAATATATCCAATAGTTTTTCCGAATATATCCTATAATGTTTGCCTAATCTATCCCATAATTTTCCTAAAATATCCCTCGGTTGTTGCTTAATAGATCCAATAATTTAAAAATATTGCCAATAATATCCCATAATATATTCCAAAATTTTACCCAATATACCCCTTAGTTTTAGGCAAATATATCCCATAGCTTTTAACAAATATATCCCATAGGTTTTGAAAAATATATCCGTTAGGATATCCCATGATTTTTGCCCTATATATCCCATATCGCCTAATCCATCCCTTAGTTTTAGCTTACTAGAACCAATGGACGAGTATATCCTAGAGTTTTGGCAAATATAACTAACAATTTTAACCAATATATACCATAATATATCCCATAATTTTTGCCCAATATATCCCATAATTTTTGCCAAAGATATCCTATAATTTTTCAAATATATCCCATAATTTAACCTATAGTCTTAGCCCAATTTTTTGGCCTAATATATCTCTTAGTTCTTCCTTAATATTTCCAATTATTTATAAATATTGCCTATTATATCCCATAAATATCCCATAGATTTACTAAAAATACCCGTTAGTTTTTGTCTTATATATCCCATAGCTATTGACAAATATATCCCATAGTGTATCCCATACTTTTGCCTGAGACATTCCTTAGTTTTTGCAAATATATTCAATGGACCAGTATATCCCATGGTTTTGACAAATATATCCATAGTTTTGCCAAAAATATCCCATAAAATTATCTATAGTTTTAGACCAATATACCCCTTACTTTTTGCCAAAGATATCCCATATTTTTACTAAATAAATCCCATAATTTTTGTCAAATATATTACAAACTTTAACTTATAGTTTAGGCCAAAATATCCCATGGTGTTGCAAATATATCCCATAATTTTTTCCAAATATATCCCATAATTTTGCCTAATATATCCCTTAGTTTTTGCTTAATATATCCAATTATTTAAAAATATTGCCAATTATATCCCATAATATATCCCATAATTTTACCCAATATACTCCTAATTTTTTGTCAAATATATCCCATACCTTTTGACGAATATATCCCATAGTATATACCCTAATTTTTGCCTTATATATCCCACAATTTTGCCTAATACATCCCATAGTGTTTGATTAATATATCAAATGGACCAGTATATCCCAAAGTTTTTCCAAATATATTCAACCATTTTAAACCAATATACCCCATAATATTTCCCATAATTTTTACACAATTTTTCAAATAGTTTTTGCCTAATATATTCCATAAAATAACCTATAGTCTTAGCCCAATATATCACATAGCTTTTGCCCAATTTATCGCCAATTTTTATAAATATATCCCATAATGTTTGCCAAATATATCCCATAATATAACCTATAGTCTTAGCCCTATATATCCCATAGTTTCGGCCCTATATATCCCATAGTCTTTCTAAGTAAATCCCATAGTTTTACATATATATCACATAGTTTTGACAAATATATCCCATAGTATATCCCATAATTTTTGCCTGTATATCCCATAATTTTACCTAAGACATCCCTTATTTTTCAAAATATATCCAATGGACCAGTATATCCCATTGTTTCCCCAATATATCCCATAGTTTTTGCAAGTATATCCCAAACATTTTGCCCAATATATCCCATAATTTTACCTAATACATCCCCTTTGTTTTTGCAAAATGTTTCCAATGGAGCAGTATATCCCATAGTTTTGCCAAATATATCCAACAATGTTTAACCAATATATCCTATAATATAAGCCATAATTTTTGCCCACTATATCCCATAGTTTTTGCCGAATACAACCCGTTAAAATTATTTATAGTCTTATCCCATGGTTTTTCCGAATATATCCCATAGTTTTTGCAATTATATCCGATAATTTTGCCAAATATATCCCTCAGTTTTTGCTTAATAAATCCAATTATTTAAAAATATTGCCAATGATATCCCAAAATATATGAAATAGTTTTATCAAATATACAAATTCGTTTAAGTCAAATAAATCGCAGAGCTTCGGAACAATATATATCCCATAGTATATCCCATAATTTTTGTCCTATAAATCCCATAAATTTATCTAATATAACCCATAAAATGACCTATAGTCTTAGCCCAATATAATGAAAAGTCTTTGCCAAATATACCCATGGTGTTTGCAAATATATTCCATAATATAACCTATAGTCTTAGCCCTATATATCCCATAGTTTCGGCCCTATATATCCCATAGTCTTTCTAAGTAAATCCCATAGTTTTACATATATATCACATAGTTTTGACAAATATATCCCATAGTATATCCCATAATTTTTGCCTGTATATCCCATAATTTTACCTAAGACATCCCTTATTTTTCAAAATATATCCAATGGACCAGTATATCCCATTGTTTCCCCAATATATCCCATAGTTTTTGCAAGTATATCCCAAACATTTTGCCCAATATATCCCATAATTTTACCTAATACATCCCCTTTGTTTTTGCAAAATGTTTCCAATGGAGCAGTATATCCCATAGTTTTGCCAAATATATCCAACAATGTTTAACCAATATATCCTATAATATAAGCCATAATTTTTGCCCACTATATCCCATAGTTTTTGCCGAATACAACCCGTTAAAATTATTTATAGTCTTATCCCATGGTTTTTCCGAATATATCCCATAGTTTTTGCAATTATATCCGATAATTTTGCCAAATATATCCCTCAGTTTTTGCTTAATAAATCCAATTATTTAAAAATATTGCCAATGATATCCCAAAATATATGAAATAGTTTTATCAAATATACAAATTCGTTTAAGTCAAATAAATCGCAGAGCTTCGGAACAATATATATCCCATAGTATATCCCATAATTTTTGTCCTATAAATCCCATAAATTTATCTAATATAACCCATAAAATGACCTATAGTCTTAGCCCAATATAATGAAAAGTCTTTGCCAAATATACCCATGGTGTTTGCAAATATATTCCATAATTTTTGCCTAATGTATTCCAAAATTTTTAATTAGGTTGTTGCTTAATATATCAATTATTTCAAAATATTGCCAATTATATCCCATAATATAAATCATAATTTTACCCAATATACCCATTATTTTTTGTCAAATATATCCCATACCTTTCGAAGACTATATCCCATAGTATATATCATAATTTTTACTTTACATATCTCATAATTTTTGCCCAATATATCCCATATTTTTTCCAAATATATCCCATAATTTGTGACAAATATATGATATATTTTTCCAATTATATCCAATAAATTGGTCAAATATAGCCCATAATATAACCAATAGTCTTGGCCCAATATATGCCATAGTTTTTGCCCAATATTATCCCATGGTCTCTCTGAATAAATCCCATAGTTTTACAATTATATCCAACAATTTTAAACCAATATATGCCATAATATGTCTCATAATGTTTGCCTAATATATCCCATGGTTTTTACCGAATATATCACATAAAAAAACCTATAGTCTTAGCCCAATCTAACCCATACTTGGGCCTAATATATCCCTCAGTTTTAGCTAAATATTTCCAATTATTTAAAAATATTACCAATTATATCCCTTAAATAACCCATAGATTTACCAAAGATAGCCCTTAGTGTTTGCCTAATATATCCCATAATATAACCTATAGTCTTAGCCCAATATATCCCATAGTTTCTGCCCTATATATCCCATAGTGTTTCTGAATAAATCCCATAGTTTTACAAATATATCCCCTCAGGTTTTTGTCAAATGCATCCCATAGTATATCCCATAATTTTAGCTTTCTATATCCCAAAATTTTTTATAAGACATTCCTTAGTTTTTGCTTAATATATCCAATGGGCCAGTATATCCCATAGTTTTGCAAAATATATCCATCAATTTTAAACCAATATATCCCATAATATATTCCATAATTTTTGCCCAATATATCCCATACTTTTGGCCCAATATATCCCACTAAATAACCTATAGTCTTAGCCCAATATATCTCATAGTTTTTGCCAAAGATATCCCATAATGTTTGCCAAATATATCCCATAATATAACCTATAGTTTTAGCCCAATATATCCCATAGTTTTGCCCAATATATCCCATAATTCTTTGGAATGGGATATATTTGGAAAAATATGGGAAATACTTGGCAAAAATTATGGGACATATATTGTCAAAACTATGGGATATATTGGCCTAAGACTATAGGTGATATTTCCAGATATATTTGGCAAAAATTATGGGGTATATTTGGAAAACGATGGGATATATTTGCAAAAAGTATGGGATATATCGGGATAAGACTATAGGTTATTTTTTGGAATATATATGGCAAAAACTAGGGGATTTATTGCGAAAAAATTATGGGATATATTATGGGATATTCTTTTCAAAACCTATGGGATATATTTGACAAAAACTAAGGGCTATCTTTGGTAAATCTATGGGTTATTAAGGTATATAATTGGCAAAATTTTTAAATAATTGGATATATTAAGCTAAAACTGAGGGATATATTAGGCAAAAGTATAGGTTATATTGTGCCAAGATTATAGGTTATTTTATGTGATATATTCGGCAAAAACTATGGGATATATTAGGCTAAAATTATGGGGCATATTATGGGATATATTGGTTTAAAATTGCTGAATATATTTGTAAAACTATGGCATTTATTCAGAAAGACCATGGGATAATATTGGGCAAAAACTATGGGATATATTGGGCTAAGACTATAGGTTATATTATGGGATATATTTGGTAAAATAATGGGATATACGGTGCAACCAGGCATATACTTCCTAAAATTGGTTTAGCTTATAATATTTTAGTGGTAAGCTTTAGGCCTAGGTTACAATACATTAAATTGACGCTAGGGATATCATATACGCATATCAAATGGTTAAAAGGATGCTTCAATTCACCAGCATTTGTGCTGTTGCTATGGACTACCCAATCACCTTTTAAAATCGAGTCACATACACTACCTTTCTAGCCGTTTATTTGTATACATTAAGGTGTTAACGCATTGCTAGCAAACTAACATTAACTACGCCAAATTGTTTGTTTATTTTCAGTAGCATTTTATATGTTCTGTTCAACGAATGACGAGAAATATCTTAAACATGAGTTAACTATGTGATGCAGGACAGGATATACGTAAATGGTTATTTAAGTGGCCTTTGTAAAGCTGTAGGTCTCGAGTCTCAAAACTTGCAGTTTAATAGGTCCTATTGGGGAGGAAATCTCGTAGGAGAGTTAGTTCTACTTCATAAATGTCTTCTTAGGCCTAAGGTATGCGAATGCTAAAGTTATTTCAAGATTTTACTAACTGTTTTTATTGTGGTCCACGCCCAAAATGTTTATTATTTCATTTCCTTGTCTTGGAGAAACGATGCTGTTTTTGATGTTTTTGGCTCTGTAACTTTTATAGACGCATGTCATAAGTCCACACTAGAGAAGTTTTGTAACATTCAAATTCGAAATGAAGGTGCTGAAACATTTCCTAGCATCGTACCCAGTTAGCAAATGGAAATGAAAACTTCACTGTAGAAGGTTTTAGCAATAAAAGCCTCTGTAAATTTATAGACAGATCTATACCTAATATAAGTATAAAACAATATATTTAATACACTAAGATACCGGAAAGTTGATATATAGAAATGAAAATGGCAGTCAGTCAGATTCAGAGAGGACGCTCTCGAAAACCACACAAGCTATCCTGAACAATCATTTACGAGAATTATCTACATTTAGCAGAGCTTCGTCGTTGTGAGTTTCAAAGTTATCAATTGTTTATCTTAAGAGATACAGAGAGAAATGTGGGTCGGCCATTTTAGGAAGTTTATGCTTGGGTGCACCGAATTTGAAAAAATGTTGTATATATTTGGAAAAAACTATGGGATATATTGGGCTGAGACTAAAGGTTATTTTATGGGATATATTCTCAAAACCTATGATATATTGGACAAAACTTTTGGGATATATTATGGGATATATTGGTTAAAAATTGTTGGATACATTTGTTAAACCTATGCGATATAGTGGTCCATTGGATATATTAAGCAAAAATTAAGGAACATACTAGGCAAAATTATGGGATATAAAAGGCAAAAATTATGGGATATACTATGAGATATATTTGACAAAAAACGAAGGGATATATTTGTAAAACTATAGGATTTATTCAGAAAGACTATGGGATATAGTGGGCAAAAACTATGATATATATGGGGTTAAGACTATAGGGTATATTATGGGCTATATTTTGCAAAATTATAGGATATAATTGGAAAAATATATGATATATTTGTCAAAAATTATAAGATATATTTGAAAAAAATATTGGATATATTTGGAAAAATATGGGATGTATTGGGCACAAAATATATATATTTTGGGATATATTGGTTAACAATTGTTGGACATATTTGGCAAAACTATGGGATATACTAGTCCATTGGATATATTAATTAAAATCTATGGGATATATTAAGCAAAAATTATGAGATATATAAGGGAAAAATTATGGTATATACTATGGGATACAGTCGTCAAAACGTATGGGATATATTTGACAAAAAATAATGGGTATATTGGGTAAAATTATTGGTTATATTATGGGATATAATTGGCAATATTTTGAAATAATTGGAAATATTAAGCAACAACCTATTCAAAATTTGGGATATATTCGCCAAAAATTATGGGATACACTATGGGATATATTTGTCAAAAGCTATGGGATATATTTGTAAAACTATGGGATTTATTCAGAAAGACTATGAGATATATAGGGCAGAAACTAGGGGATATATTGGGCTGAGACTATAGGTTATATTATGGGATATATTTGGCAAACATTATGGGATACATCTACAAAAATATGCCATAAATTGGGCAAAAGCTATGGGATATATTGGGCAAAGACTATAGGTTATATAATGGGATATATTTAGCAAAAAGTTTTTGAAATCTTTGGAAAAAATATGGGATATACTTGACAAAAACTATGGGATAATTGGGCTAAGACTATAGGTTTTTTAGTGGGATATGTTTGGACAAATGTTTGGGATATATTGGGAAAAATTATGGAATATATTATGGGATTTATTGATTAAAAATTGTTGGATACATTTTGTAAAACCATGGGATATACTGGTCCATTGGATATATTAAGATAAAACGAAGGGATATATTTAGCATAATTATGGGAAATATAGGGCAAAAATTATGGGATATACTATGGGATATATTTGAAAAAACCTAAGGGGATATATTTGTAAAATTATGGAATTTTTTCCGAAAAACTATGGGATATATAGGGCAGAAACTATGGGATTTATTTGGCAAAAATTATGGGATATATTGGGCTAAGACCATAGTTAAAGTATGGAATTTGTTTGGCAAAAAGTATGGGATATATTAGTCTAATACTATAGATAAAATAATGAGAAGTATTCGGAAAAGTATGGGATATATTTGGCAAAATTATGGGATATACTGGTCCTTTCGATATATTAAGCAAAAACTAAGGGATGTCTTAGGCAAAATATGGGATATACAGGGAATATCAGGGCTAAGACAATAGATTATATTATGGGATATACTTGGCAAAAATTATGATATATATTTGGAAGAAATATGGGATATCTTTGGCGAAGACTTTTCATTATAATGGCTAAGACTATAGGTTATTTTATGGGTTATATTATATAACATTATGGGATATATAGGACAAAAATTATGGGATATACTATGGGATATATTTGTCCAAAGCTCTGGGATTTATTTGCTGAAAACTAAGGTGTATATTGGGTAAAACTATTGCATATATTATGGGATATAATTGGCAATATTTTTAAATAATTGGATTTATTAAGCAAAAACTGAGGGATATATTTGGCAAAATTATGGGATATATTTGCAAAAACTATGCGATATATTCGGAAACACTATGGGATATATTGGCCAAAAACTTTGGGATTTTTTGGGTTATGACTATAGGTTATATTATGGGATATATTTGGCAAAAATCATGGTAAATATTAGCCAAAACTATGGGATATATTCAGAAAAAGTATGGGATATATTGGTTTAAGACCATAAATAATTTTATGGGTTGTATTTGGCAAAAGTATGGGATATAATGGGCTAAAATTATGGGTTATATTATGGGATATATTATATAAACTTTCGTGGATATATTTGGCAAAATTATGGGATATATCTTAAAAATATGGTTTATATATTTGGCAAAAACAAAGGGATATATTAGGCTAAGACTATAGGTAATTTTATGGCATATATTCACAAAAACTATGATATATTGGGCAAAAATTTTAGGATATATTATTGGATATATTGGTTAAAAATTGTTGGATATATTTTTCAAAACTATGCGATATAGTGGTCCATTGGATTTATTAGGCAAAAACTAAGGAATGTATTAAGCAAAATGATGGGATATAAAAGGCAAAAACGAAGGGGATATATTTGTAAAACTATGGAATTTATTCAGAAAGACTATGGGATATAGTGAGCAAAAACTATTGAATATATTGGGCTAAGGCTATAGGTTATATTATGGGATATATTTGGAAATTATTGGATATAATTGGAAAAATATATGATATATTTGTCAAAAATTATGGGATATATTTGGAAAAAATATGGAATATATTTGGAAAAAATATGGGATATATTTGGAAAAAATATGGGATATATTTGGAAAAAATATGGGATATATTTGGAAAAAATATGGGATATATTGGGCAAAAATTATTATATATATTTTGGGATATATTGGTTTAAAATTGTTGGACATATTTGCCAAAACTATGGGATATACTAGTCCAATGGATATATTAATTAAAATCTATGGGATATATTAAGCAAACATTATGAGATACATAAAGCAAAAATTATGGTATATACTATGGGATATATTTGTGAAAGGTGTGTGATATATTTGACAAAAACTAAGGGTTATTTTGGGTAAATCTATGGGAAATTTATGGGATATAATTGACAAATTTTTAAATAGTTGGATATGTTAAGCAAAATCTGAGGGATATATTAGAAAAACTATGGGTTAAATGGGGCTAAGACTTTAGGTTATTTTATGTTATATATTCGGTAAAAACTTTGGTATATATTGAGCAAAAATTATGGGATATATTATGGGATCTATTGGTTAAAAATTGTTGGATATATCTGGCAAAACTCTGGGATATATTGGTCCATTGGATATATTAAGATAAAACTATGGGATATATTAGGCAAAATATAGTATATATAAGGCAAAAATTATGGGATATACTATGGGATATATTTGTTAAAAACTATGGGATATCTTAGCCAAAAACTAAGGGGTATATTGGGTAATATTATGGGATATATTATGGGATATAATTGGCAATATTTTTATTTTATTGGATATACTTGGCAAAAACTATGTGATATATTGGTCTAAGACTATAGATAATTTTATGGGATGTATATGGCAAAAACTATGGGATATATTAGCAAAAACAATGGGATATACATATTTTTCCAAATATATCCCATAATGTAACATATGGTCTTAGCCCCATTGTTTGGCTAATGTATCCCCTTGTTTTTTCCTTAATATATCCAATTTTTTAAAAATATTGCCTATTTTATCCTATAATGCATCCCATAGTTTTACCAAATATGCCCCTCATTTTTTGTTAAATAAATCCCATAGCTTTTGACAAATATATCCCATGGTATATCCCATAATTTTTGTCCTATATATCCCGTAATTTTATCTAATATAACCCTTAAAATGACCTCTAGTCTTAGCCCAATAAAATGAAAAGTCTTCGCCAAATATATCCCATATTTCTCCCAAATATAACTCATAATTTTGGCAAAGTATATCCCATAATATAATCTATTGTCTTAGCCCAATATATCCCATAGTTTTTGCCCAATATATCCCATCGATTTTCCGAAGATATCACCATAGTTTGTCAAATATATCCCAAAATATCACCTATAGTCATAGCCCAATATATCCCATAGTTTATCCAAATATATCCTATTTCTTAAATATATCCCATAGTTTTTACCCATTATATCCCATAGTTTTTCCGAATATACCCAGAGTCTTAATAAATATATCCCATAATTTTTGCCAAATATATACCATAATATCACCTATAGTCTTAGCCCAATATATCCCATAGTTTTTCCAAATATACCTTATATTTTTTATAAATATATCCGTTTATGCCCATTATATCCAATGATTTTTCCAAATATACCCATAGTTTTGGGAAATATATACCATAGTTTTTGCAAATATATCCTATAATTTTTGCCGAATATATCGCAAAACTTTGAATAAGTTGCTACTTTTATATCCAATTAGTTCAAAATATTGCTAATTATATCCCATAATATATCCCATAATTTTACCCAATATACCCATTATTTATAATCAAATATATCCCATAACTTTTGACGACTATATCGAATAGTATTTACCATAATTTTTGCTTTTGTATATTTCAAAATTTTTGCTTAATATATCCCTTAGATTTTAATTAATATTTCCAATGGACTAGTATATCCCATAGTTTTGCCAAATATATCCAACAATTTTAAACCTATATATCCCAAAATATATATAATAATTTTTGCCCACTATATCCCATTTTTTTCCCAATATATCCCATGTTTTTTCAAAATATATCCCATAATTTTTGTAAAATATATCATATTTTCCAATTATATACAATAATTTTGCCAAATATAGCCCATAATATAACCTATAGTCTTAGCCCAATATATCCCATAGTTTTTGCTTACTATATTCCATAGTCTTTCTGAATAAATCCCATAGTTTTACAAATATATCCCTTCGTTTTTTGTCAAATATATCCCATAGTATATCCCATAATTTTTGCCTTTTATATCCCATAATTTTGCCTAATACATTCCTTAGCTTTTGCTTAATATATCCAATGGACCACTATATCACATAGTTTTGACAAATATATCCAAAAATGTTTAACCAATATATCCCATAATATATCCCAAAATGTTTCCCCAATATATCATAGTTTTTGCGAATATATCCCATAAAATAACCTTTAGTCTTAGCCCAATATATCCCATAGTTTTAACAAATATATCCCATGTCTTTTCAAATATATCCCATAATTTTGCCAAATGTTTCTTATAATATAACCTATAGTCTTAGCCCAATATATCCCATAGAGTTTGCCCAATATTATCCCAAGGTCATTCTGAATAATTCACATAGTTTTACAAATATATCCAAAAATTTAAACCGATATATGCCATAATATGTCCCATAGTTTTTACCGAATACATCACATAAAAGAACGTATAGTCTTAGCCCAATATAACCCATACTTTTGCCTAATATATCCCTCAGTTTTTATCTATACTATTAGACCAATATATCCCATAGTTTTTGCCGAATATATCATATAAAATGAACTACAGTCTTAGACCAATAAAACCCATACCTTTGCCTAACATATCCCTCCGTATAACTTAATATATACAATTTTTTAAAAATGTTGCCAATTATATCCCTTAAATAACCCATAGATTTACCAAAGAAAGCCCTTACTTTTTGTCAAAAATATGTCATAGCTTTTGTAAAATATATCCCATAGTATATTCAATACTTTTTCCCTGTATATCCCATTATTTTTCCTAAGACATCCCTTACTTTTTGCTGAATATATCCAATGGACCAGTATATCCCATAATTTTACCAAATATATCCCATACTTTTTGCCAAATACATCCCATAATTTTATCTATAGTATTAGACCAATATATCCCAAAGCTTTTGCCAAATAAATTCCATACCTTAACTTACGGTCTTAGCCCAATATATCCGATAGTGTTTGCCAAATATATCCCATAGTTATTCCAAATAAATCCCAAAGTTTTTGCAAATATATCCCATAATTTTTCAAACTATTCCCCATAATTTTGCTTAATATATCCCTCAGTTTTTGCTTTATATATTATATTATTTAAAAATATTGCCAATTATATCCCATAATATATCCCATAATTTTACCCAATATACCCATTAGTTTTTGACAAAAATATCCCATAGCTTTTAACAAATATATCCCATAGTATATCCCACAATTTGTGCCCTATTTATCCCATAATTTTCCCTAATATATCCCTTAGTTTTTGCTTAATATATCCAATGTTACAGTATATCCCATAGTTTTGCCAAATATATCCAACAATTTTTAATCAATATATCCGATAATATAACCCACATTTTTTGCCCAGTATATCCCATAGTTTTTCCGAATATATCCCATACTTTTTGACATTATATCCCATAATGTTTGCCGATTATATCCCATACTTTTTGCTTAATATATCCTATAAAATAACCTATAGTCTTAGCACAATATATCCCATAGCTTTTGCCCAATTTATAGCTTATCTTTTCCACCTATATCGCATAATGTTTTTCAAATATATCCCATAATATAACCTCTAGTCTTAGCCCAATATATCTCTAAATTTTTGCCGAATACATCCCATGGTTTTTCCGAATATATCCCATTATTTTTGCAAATATATCCCATAATTTAGGCCAAATATAACCAATAATTTAAAAATATTGACAATCATATCCCATAATATATCCCATAATTTTAACCAATATACCCCTTACGTTTTGGCAAATATATCCGATAGCTATTAACAAATATATCCCATAGTATATCCCATAATTTTTGCCCCATATACCCCATAATTTTGCCAAGACATCACTTAGTTTTTGCAAAATATATCCAATGGACCAGTATATCCCATAGTTTTGCCAAATATATCCCATAGCTTTTGCCGCATATAGCCCATAAAAGAACCTATAGTCTTAGCCCAATATATCCTATACTTTTTCCGAATATATCCCATAGTTTTTGCTAATATTTACTATGCTTTTGCCAAATATATCCCATAATATAACCTTTAGTCTTAGCCCAATAAATCCCATAGTTTTTGCCCAATATATCCCATTGTGTTTCCGTATATATCCCATAGTTTTTGCAAATATATCCCATAATTTTGCCATATATATCCCTCAGTTTTTGCTTAATAAATCCAATCATTTAAAAATATTGCCAATTATATCCCATAATATATGAAATACTTTTACCCAATATACACCTTAGTTTTAAGCAAATAAATCCCAGAGCTTCAGACAAATATATTCCATAGTATATCCCATAATTATTGTCCTATATTTCAAATAATTTTATCTAATATAACCCATAAAATAACCAATAGTCTTAGCCCAATATAATGAAAAGTCTTCGCCAAATATATCCCATATTTCTTCCAAATAAAACTCATAATTCTTGCCAAGTATATCCCATAATATAATCTATTGTCTTAGCCCATTATATCCCATAGTTTATCCAAATATATCTTATTTTTTTCAAATATATCCCATAGTTTTTGCCCATTATATTCAATGGTTTTTCCCAATATACCTATAGTTTTTGGAAATATATCCCATACTTTTTGCAAATATATCCCATAATTTTTGCGGAGCATATCCCAAAAATTCGAATAAGTTGTTGCTTAATATAGTGCATTTCACCATAAATGTAAAATTTCAAAGTGTACAGTGGAGTTCAAAATAGGGCGACAAAAGTGATTAATGTGAAAAGTGAGTCTTTTTCAAACTTGCCACCAAAATAATTATGCTCAAGTAACCATGGAAACGGCAAGAAAAATTGTGACATTCGTTGCTATGGCAAAATTTCGATTGCGCAATCGTGAAGAAGTAGGGCAGCAGTTAAATATAAAAGTGATTAGTGCTTGTTCAAGAAGAAACAGAGAAGACCGAAACTCTGGCTTCTGGTAGCCCTTGTAAGCACTCAAAAACGTAAGTAGCTTTTTTTTAATATGACATTTTATAAGAAAGTTATTGCGTGTTTCCATATTTCCGTACCTTGAGGGCTTTTAATCGGTACTCCTTTCAAGTTAGTCTAATCAATACAGACTTTTAGTATAAGAATATTTAAGAAATATGCTAAATCTTTAAATAGCCTTTTTGGAAGTTTCGCTCTGTGTGATGAGATATAAAGGTTTGAATTTTCATAGTCTATTTAACAACACTTTCAACAACTAATGAAGTATAGTTATCTTTTAAAGAATCCTATAGATTCTAACCTTCGTATGTGTCCATTCACAGCAATATTTTAAACACTCAGATATTAATTTTAACTTATTAGACTTTTTAGGGAAAGAAATTTAGCAGAAAAGTGGGGTTAATATAGACAACCACTAATAACTTTCATTTGACATTTTTTACCCATTAAGACTCCTCGAGATTCACATACAACTAGGCAGTGACAGTCTTTAAAGGCAGTACTTACTTTATTACCTTCTGGCTCAAATGATAAACACATTTGAAAACACATTTTTCTAATCAAATAATAAGGTGTTATATAAACATTATTCAATTTCGACTTACCATAAAGTTCTTATAACTGTGCATGACAAAGGCACAAACAAGTTTAAATAAATACAGAAAATGATTAACTAAAGTGTACAGTAACTAGATATTTCAGATATATGCAGAGAGGGATTTTCGTAACTTTCATGTGCTTGATGAGACTCTCCTGTGAGACTTGTATTCTTTGATTTTAATATCTGCATCTCTGCCTGTTTTAGCTGCTTCTTCACCTGGCACATTTTCCCCTAGGTAGGCATGGTTGTAGTCCCTACATTTCCTAAAGAATTTGCGGATGAGGTCCAGAGAAACTGTGTCCAGAGCAATTGGAACCATTCTGCGCAATCCTTCCATGGAGTAGTCACAGTTTACTCTGGCAAAGGCCTTGGCTTTTCCCCAGCATTTCTCAATTGGATTTAATTCAGGGTGAAACTATAAGGAAAAAGGGTATTTATATATTAATTATATGTACATGCATATATGTTTCATTATTATACATACCTTGGGATTAAAGAGACACCTGTGGTGTTTTCCCTCTAAATATATCTGTACGCTACTTTTTTCATTCCGAAAATCTTCAAATTCCTGCAGCTTTTTAATCATATCTGCTCTCTTGAGTTTGTCAACCATAACACCACGCTCTCGGAGTACAATTTCTAACCCTTTTGGAGTGCCATCATCAAACACCATGGGTTGGGGATCACCGTTTGGCAGCCTTCCAGGGTGCATCTTAGGTTGCTTTCCTCCAGGACCGACATTCATTCTGGAGGCTACCAAAGCATCCTCTGAATATGCCAGATGTCCACTGCTGTGGTCAAATATCCATACCAAGTCATAGTGAGTTGCAGGATATTTGAACTCAGCAATGCGTACCGCACGTCTCACACTCTTCAGGAACTTCTCATTATCCCAATAGCCATCCTTTTGGTATTCCAGCAGATCTCTAGCTTCCTTTGGGAAAGAAACGAAGTCCAGTCTTGCCTTTGCCAGTTCTTCCTCGGTAAGATGTAGGTAGCCTCCAAACTCTTCAATGTAATCACTTACCATGATGCCTTTGCCTTTACCTTTAGGTCGAACTGCTCCACTTCCCATAGGGTCCACCCACACTGAACTATGAGCATCGTGGGCATTGAAGACAGTCTCATCATGGTAAATGAAAACAACATGCCGAGACTTTGAAGCATCACCTAGTATATTGAAAAACAAAGCCATATAGTAAGCATGAATATATTACATCATGCTTTGATGACATTACCTGAGTTCCATGAGGGTATCCCATCTTCACATATAGGTGGAGGCAAGTGGGAAGATTCTAGTGTCTTCAGTTTCTTGAGGAAAAGCTTTCTGTACTCCACTACATCTGGTCGATCATGGCCATCTGTATAGCCCTGGCGATATTGGCGACGATGGAATCCTAACTTCCTAAGATGCCGGTAAGCTGTCACTTCAGACACTGCTTTTGGGAAGTGCTCAGGAAGATTAAGTGTTGAAAGATATTCATTCAGCCAGGACTGGAATTTAGCAGCAGTAAGAAAGTATTTGGCATTGTGTACTTTCTCTCTTAGCCACTTCACTGATTTTCGGGTGATGTCCTCTTGGTTAAGTAATGCCAGTCTTGTATACTTTCCTCTTTTGTCACCTGATATATCTCCTTTTTCTCTGTAGTACTCCTTGTGCCATCTAGTTACTGATCGCTTTTCAATGCCTAGTGCTACAGCTGTGCTTTCAGCTGATTCAACTTTACCCAAGTTGTGATGATGCTGAAGATGGTTGTAAAGTAGTACACCTATTTTCTTCCTATCTTCAGATGATAATGATTTCACCCAATTTTGTAACTGTGGCCTTGCCTGTCCATAAGAGAAACCTTCATCTTCATGATCACTTTCATCATCACTATCCTATTTATACATGAAACCATGCATGTAAAGTTTTATTTCCTATATTGTTTGTTATGCATAACAGTTTATGATAATTTAACATTTGAAACATGTTGTTGCGCATTAGCTAAATACCTCAAGCTCTTCTTCAGAAGATGATGGATCATAGATAGCAGGATTAAGATCATTGTCTGACTGAGGTATGTTGGAAAACTGACTGGTAGGGCTAGAAAATTCAACACCACCCTCCAATTGCAAGGTAGGTGAAGGAAAAATGCTGGTGTGACTAGAGAAATGACCACTCTCCACTATGAAATGTAATCAACGAATAATATATGCAAACAATTCTATAAATGTATAATAATATCAATTTTTTACCCTCATCATTTGAAGACTCTGATACAGTAGCTAGTGAAGGAGACCATCGATACCTTTTTCAGCATCCTTCTTGCCTTTTCAGACCTCTTTTGCTTTTACCCAGTCTTGAGGCTGGGGAAGGAGTACTCCTCTGTGGTATGCCTTGATCGACTGTGCTACAACCGCTTTCCTGAGTCATTCGTTCATTGGATAGTTCCTCGTTATCACGATTGCCGAATTCGGCCGATTCTCTGTCGATTTCTGACATAATTTCCTACTTTAAAAGCTTTTTCGTCTTTAAATCGCCTTAGCTATTATAGCTTGACCTTCGAATAAAGCGTTGTCAACGTAACAAGCGTATACACCTCTAAAAAGCTTAAAATGTATAAGTGTTTATTTGTTAATTTTTAGACATCCATTTTTCGATAATGGTTATACGCAGGAACGTTGCATTGTAACTCGATTTCACCTTATTAATTATTCAAATGTGACTGAATGAAGCCATTTGATTGGCTGAAATAGGTATCCTCTTTCAATAACGCATATGTTCTAAATGATAGCTGCTATCGCAAAACTAAAAAAAGGTACGGATTCTCTAGTGTTTCCTCTTTCATTTGATACCAAATTTGAAAATATACTGAGGATACTTTCCATAAAGCGCCTTAAAAGAAAATTTTACATTTATAGTGAAATGCACTATATATCCAATTATTTCAATATATTGCCAATTATATCCCTTAAATAACCTAAAGATTTACCAAAGATAGCCCTTAGTTTTTGTCAAATAGATGCCATAGCTTTTGAAAAATATATCCCATAGTATATCCCATTATTTTTGCGCAATTTACCCCGTATTTTTGGCCGCACATATCCCATAAAATAACCTATAGTCTTATCCCAATATATCCCATAATTTTTGCCAAATATATCCCATATTTTTCCAAATATATCCCATAATATAGCCTATTGTCTAAGCCCCATTTTTGGGCTAATATATCTCCCTGTTTTTTCCTTAATATATCCAATTATTTAAAAATATTGCCTATTATATCCTATAATACATCCCATAGTTTTACCCAATATGCCCCTCATTTTTGTCAAATAAATCCCATAGCTTTTGACAAATATATCCCATAGCATATCCCATGTTTTTCCAGTAGATCCAATAATTTTGCCTAAGACATCCCTTAGTTTTTGCTTAATATATCCCATGGACCAGTATATCCAATAGTTTTGCAAAATATATCCCATAATTTTTGCCTAATCTATCCCATAATTTTGCCTAAAATATTCCTCGGTTGTTGCTTAATATATCCAATTATAGAAATATATTGCCAATTATATCCCATAATATATCCCATAATTTTACCCAATATACCACTTAGTTTTAAGCAAATATATCCCATAGCTTTTAACAAATATCCCATAGCTTTTGAAAAATATATCGGTTAGTATATCCCATGATTTTTCCCCTATATATCCCATATTTGCCTAATCCATCCCTTAGTTTTAGCTTAATATATCCAATGGACGAGTATATCCCAGAGTTTTGACAAATATATCAAACAATTTTTAACCAATATATTCCATATTATATCCCATACTTTTTGCTCACTATATCCCATAATTTTTGCCAACTATATCCCAAAATATCACCTATAGTCTTAGCCCAATATATCCCATAGTTTTACCCAATATATCCCATAATTTTTGCCAAATGTATCCCATAATTTAACCTATAGTCTTGGCTCAATTTTAGGGCCTTATATATCTCTCAGTTCTTCCTTAATATATCCAATTATTTATAAATATTGCCTATTATATTCCATAATATATCCCATAGTTTTACCCATTACGCCCCTTTGTTTTTGTTAGATATATCTCATAGCTTTCGACAAATATATCTCCTTAGAGTATACCATAATTTTCCCTGTATATCCCATAATTTTGCCTAAGACATCCCTTACTTTTTGCTTAATATAACCATTGGACCAGTATATCCCATAATTTTACCAAATAATTCTCATACTTTTTGCCAAATACATCCCATAATTTTATTTATAGTATTAGACCAATATATCCCATAGTTTTTGCCAAATAAATTCCATACTTTAACTTATGGTCTTACCCCAATATATCCTAGAGTTTTTGACAAATATATCCCATAGTTATTCCAAATATATCCCATAGCTTTTACCAAATATATCCCATAGTATATCCCACAATTTTAGCCCTATTTATCCCATAATTTTGCCTAATATATCCCTTAGTTTTATCTTAATATATCCAATGGACCAGTATATCCCAGAGTTTTACCAAATATATTGAACAATTTTAAACCAATATATCCCATAATATTTCCATAATTTTTACCCAATATTTCCCATAGTGTTTGCCGAATATATCCAATAAAATAACCCACTAGTCTTAGCCCAATATATCCCATAGTTTTTCCGAATATATCCCTTAATGTTTGCCCAATATATCCCATAGTTTTTGTTGAATATAACCCATTAAAATATTTATAGTCTTTAACCAATATATCCCATAGTTTTCCGAATATATCCCATAGTTTTCGATAATATTTACCAAAATTTTTGCCAAATATATCCCATAATATAACCTATAGTCTTAGCCCAATAAATCCCATAGTTTTTCCCAATATATCCCATAGTGTTTCCGAATATATCGCATAGTTTTTGCAAATATATCTCATAATTTTGCCAAATGTATCCCTCAGTTTTTGCTTAATAAATCCAATTATTTAAAAATATTGCCAATTAAATCCCATAATATATGAAATAGTTTTACCCAATACACAGCTTAGTTTTAGTCAAATAAATCCCAGAGCTTCGGACAAATATATCCCATAGTATATCTCATAATTTCTCTCCTATATATCCCATAATTTTATCTAATATAACCCATAAAATAACCTATAGTTATAGCCCAATATTAGGAAGAGTCTTCGCCAAATATATCCCATATTTCTTCCAAATATAACTCATAATGTTTGCCAAGTATATCCCATAATATAATCTATTGTCTTAGCCAAATATATGCCATAGTTTTTCGAATATACCCGTAGTCTTAATAAATATATACCATAATTTTTTGCCAAATTTATCCCATAATATCACCTATAGTCTTAGCCCATAGTTTTTCCAAATATATCATATTTTTTATAAATATACCCGTTTTTGCCCATTATATCCAATTGTTTTTCGAAATATACCCAAAGTTTTAGGAAATATATCCCATAGTTTTTGCAAATATATCCTATAATGTTTGCCGAATATATCCCAAAATTTCGAATAAGTCTTTGCTTAATATATCCAATTATTTCAAAATATTGCCAATTATATCTCCCATAATTTTATCCAATATACCTATTATTTTTTCAAATATATCCCATACCTTTTGACACTATACTCCATTGTATAAACCAAAATTTTTGCTTTATATATCTCATAATTTTTACTTAATATATCCCATAGATTTTAATTAATATATCCAATAGACCAATATTTCCCATAGTTTTGCCACATATATCCAACAATTTTTAACCAATATATCCCATAATACATCCCAAAATATTTGCCCAATATATCATAGTTTTTGCGAATATATCTTATATTTTTTCAAATATATCATAAGTTTGCCAAATATATCCCATCATATAACCTATAGTCTTAGCCCAATATATCCCATAGTTTTGCCCAATATTATCCCATGGTCTTTCTGAATAAATCCCATAGTTTTACAAATATATCCAACAATTTTAAACCAATATATGCTATAATATGTCCCATAACTTTTGCCTAATATATCCCATAGTTTTTGAAAAATGTATCCCATAGGATATCCCAAAATTTTTATGCAATATATCCCTTACTTTTTGCCACATATATCCCATAAAATAACCAATAGTCATATCCCAATTTATCCCATACTTTATGCCAAGTATATCCCATATTTTTCCAAATATATCCCATAACTTTTACCAAATATATCCCATAAAATAACCTATAATATTAGCCCCATTTTTTGGCTAATATATCCCCTGTTTTTTCCTTAATATATCCAATTATTTAAAAATATTGCCTATTATATCCCATAATACATCCCATAGTTTTACCCAATATGCTCCTCAATTTTTGTCAAATATATGCCATAGCTTTTGAAAAATATATCCCGTAGTATATTCCACAATTTTTTTCCAATAGATCCAATAATTTTGCCTAAGACATCCATAAATTTTTGCTTAATATATCCCATGGACCAGTATATACTATAGTTTTGCAAAATATATCACATAGTTTTTGCCGAATACATCCCATAAAATTATTTATATTCTTAGCCCAATACATCCCAATTTTTTGCTCAATATATCCAAAAGTTTTTCCGAATATATCCCATTATTTTTACAAATATATCCCATAATTTTTGCCTAATCTATCCCATAATTTGCCTAAAATATTCCTCGATTGTTGCTCAATATAGCCAATAATTTAAAAATATTGCCAATTATATCCCATAATATATCCCATAATCTTACCCAATATACCCCTTAGTTGTAGGCAAATATATCCCATAGCTTATAACAAATATATCCCATAGCTTTTGAAAAATATATTGGTGAGTATATCCCATGAATTTTCCCCTATATATCCCATATCTGCCTAATCCATCCCTTAGTTTTAGCTTAATATATCCAATGGACCAATATATCTCAGAGTTTTGACAAATATATCCAACAATTTTTAACCAATATATACCATAATCTATCCCATAATTTTTGCCCAATATATCCCATAATTTTTGGCATCTATATCCCAAAATATCACCTATAGTCTTAGCCCAATATATCCCATAGTTTTGCCCAATTTATCCCATAGTTTTTGCCAAAGATATCCCATATTTTTCCTAATTTATCTCATAATTTTTGCTAATTGTTTCCCATAATTTAACCTATAGTCCTAGCTCAATTTTTGGGCCTTATATATCTCTCAGTTCTTCCTTAATATATCCAATTATTTATAAATATTGCCTATTGTATTCCATAATATATCCAATAGTTTTCCCCATTGCGCCCCTTCGTTTTTGTCAAATATATCTCATAGCTTTCAACAACTATGTCCTTTAGAGTATACATAATTTTTCCCTGTATATCCCATAATTTTGCCTAAGACATCCCTTAGTTTTTGCTTAATATATCCTATGGACCAGAATATCCCATAATTTTACCAAATATATCCCATAGTTTTTGCAGAATGCATCCCATAATTTTATCAATAGTATTAGACCAATATATCCCATAGTTTTTGCCAAATAAATTCCATACTTTAACTTATGTTCTTACCCAATACATCCGATAGTTTTTGCCAAATACAACCCATAGTTTTTCCAAATAAATCCCATAGTTTTTGCAAATATATCCCATAATTTTAAAATATATCCCATTATTTTTTCAAAATATATCCCATAATTTTCCAAATATATCCCTCAGTTTTTGCCTTATATATCCTAATATTTAAAATATTGCCAATTATATCCCATAATATATCCCATAATTTTACCCCATATACCCCTTTAATTTTTGGCAAATATATCCCATAGCTTTTACCAAATACATTCCATAGAATATCCCATAATTTTGCCTAAGACATCCTTAGTTTTTGCATACTATATTCAATGGACTAGTATATCCCATAGTTTTGCAAAATATATCACATAATTTTTGCCAAATACATCCTATAAAATTATCTATAGTCTTAGACCAATATATCCCAAATTTTGCTCAATATATCCAATAGTTTTTCTTAATATATCCCATTATTTTTCCAAATATATCCCATAATTTTAGCCAAATATATCCCATACTTTAACTTATAGTCTTGGCCCAATATATCCCAGAGTTTTTGCCCAATACGTCCAAGAGTTTTTCCGAATATATATCCCATTATTTTCGCAAATATATCCACTAATTTAAAAATATTGCCAATTATAACCCATAATATATCCCAAAATTTTACCCACTATACCCCTTAGTTTTTGGCAAATATATCCCATAGCTTTTAGCAAAAATATCCCATAGAATATCCCATAATTTTTGCCCTATGAATATCCTATAATTTTGCATAATATATCCCTTAGTTTTATCTTAATATATCCAATGGACCAGAGTCTTGCCAAATATAAACAACAATTTTTTACCAATATATCCCATAATATATCCCATTAATTTTGTCCTTATATAATCCTCAGTTTTTGCTTAAGATATCCAATTATTTAAAAATTTGTCAATTATATCCCATAAATATCCCTTAGATTTACCCAAAATACCCCTTAGTTTTGTCTAACATATTACATAGTTGTTGACAAATATATCCCATAGTATATCCCATAATTTTTGCAATATAACTCCCATAATTTTGACTAAGACATCCCTTAGGTTTTGCTTAATATATTCAATGGAACAGTATATCCCATAATTTTGCCAAATATATCCCATAGTTTTTGCCGAACACATCTCATAAAATTATCTATAGTATTATACCAATATATCCCATAGTTTTTGCCAAATATATCCCATATTTTACTAAACAATTCCCATAATTTTTGCCAAATATATCCCATACTTTAACATATAGTTTAGGCCAAAATATCCCATAGTGTTGCAAATATATCTCATAATATTTTCCAAATATCTCCCATAATTTTGCCTAATGTATCCCTCAGTTTTTACTTAATATATCCAATTATTTAAAAATATTGCCAATTATATCCCATAATATATCACATTATTTTACCCAATATACTCCTTATTTTTTGTCAAATATATCCCATAGCTTTTGACGAATATATCCAATAGTATATCCCCTAATGTTTGCCCTACATATCCCAATATTTTGCCTAATATATCCCATAGTTTTTGATTAATATATCCAATGGACCAGTATATCCCAAAGTTTTGCCAAATATATTCAAAAATTTTAAACCAATATATCATAATATTTCCCATAATATTTACCCAATATATCCCATAGTTTTTGCTGAATATATCCCATAAAATAACCTATATTCTTAGCCCTATATATCCCATAGCTTTTGCCCAATTTATCGCATATTTTTATAAATATATCCCATAATGTTTGCCAAATATATCCCATAATATAACCTATTGTCTTAGCCCAATATATCCCATAGTTTCTGCCCTAATATCTCATAAATCTTTCTGAATAAATCCCATAGTTTTACAAATATATCCCATAGCTTTCGACAAATATATCCTATAGTATATCCCATAATGTTGACCCTGTATATCCGAACATTTTGCCTAGAATATCCCTTAGTTTTTGCAAAATATATACAATGGACCAGTATATCCCATAGTTTTTCCAAATATATCCCATAGCCTTTGCTGAATATATCCCATAAAATAACCTATATTCTTAGCCCTATATATCCCATAGCTTTTGCCCAATTTATCGCATATTTTTATAAATATATCCCATAATGTTTGCCAAATATATCCCATAATATAACCTATTGTCTTAGCCCAATATATCCCATAGTTTCTGCCCTATATATCTCATAAATCTTTCTGAATAAATCCCATAGTTTTACAAATATATCCCATAGCTTTCGACAAATATATCCTATAGTATATCCCATAATGTTGACCCTGTATATCCGAACATTTTGCCTAGAATATCCCTTAGTTTTTGCAAAATATATACAATGGACCAGTATATCCCATAGTTTTTCCAAATATATCCCATAGCCTTTGCCGAATATATCACATAAAAACCTAAAATTTTAGCCCAATATATTCCATAGTTTTTCCGAATATATCTCATAGTTTTTGCAAGTATATCCCATAATTTTTGCCCAATATATCCCATAATTTTACCTAAAACATCTCCTAGTTTTTGCTTAATATATCCAATGGAGCAGTATATCCCATAGTTTTGTCAAATATATCCAACAATGTTTAACCAATATATCCCATAATATAACCCATAATTTTAGCCCACTATATCCCCTAGTTTTTCCCGAATACAACCCATAAAATTATTTAGAGTCTTAAACCAATATATCCCATAGTTTTTCCGAATATATCCCATAGTTTTTGCTAATATTTACCATGATTTTTGCCAAATATATCCCATAATATAACCTATAGTCTTAGCCCAATAAATCCCATAGTTTTTCCCAATATATCCCATGGTGTTTCCGAATATATCCAATAGTTTTTGCAAATATATCCCATAATTTTGCCAAATATATCTCAGTTTTGCTTAATATATCCAATTATTTAAAAATATTGCCAATTATATCCCATAATATATGAAATAGTTTTACCCAATATACACCTTAGTTTTTGTCAAATAAATCCCAGAGCTTTGGAAAAATATATTCCATAGTATATCCCATAATATTTGTCCTATATATCCCATAATTTTATCTAATATAACCCATAAAATAACCTATAGTCTTAGCCAAATATTAGGAAAAGTCTTCCCCAAATATATCCCATATTTCTTCCAAATATAACTCATAATTTTTGCTAAGTGTATCCCATAATATAATCTATTGTCTAAGCCCAATATATCCCATAGTTTTTGCCCAATATATCCCACACATTTTCCGAATATATCACCATAGTTTTTCAAATATATCCCAAAATATCACCTATAGTCTTAGCCCAATATATCCCAAAGTTAATCTAAATATATCCAATTTTTTTCAAATATATCCATTAGTTTTTACCCATTATATCCCATAGTTTTTCCGAATATACCAGTAGTCTTAACAAATATATCCCATAATTTTGCCAAATATATCCCATAATATCACCTATAGTCTTAGCCAAATATATCCCATATTTTTCCAAATATATCATATTTTTTCTAAATATATCTGTTTTTGCCCATTATATCCAATGGTTTTTCCAAATATACCCAAAGGTTTAGGAAATATATACCAAAGTTTTTACAAATATATCCCATAATTTTTGGTGAATATATCCCAAAATTTTGAATAAGTTGTTGCTTAAGATATCCAATTTTTTCAAAATATTGCCAATTATATCCCATATTATATCCCATAATTTTACCCAATATACACATTATTTTTTGTCAAATATATCCCATACATTTTGACGACTATATCCCATAGTATCTACCATAATTTTTCTTTATATATCTCATAATTTTTGCTTAATATATCCCATAGATTTTAATTAATATATCCAATGGACTAGTATATCCCATAGCTTTGCCAAATATATCCAACAATTTTAAACCAATATATCCCAAAATATATATAATATATTTTTACCCAATATATCACCTATTTTTCCAAATATATCCCATATATTTTTCCAAGTATATCCCATAAAATAACCTATAGTCTTAGCCCAATATATCCCATTGTTTTTGCCCAAATTATCCCATGGTCTTTCTGAATAAATCCCATAGTTTTACAAATATATCCAACAATTTTAAACCAATATAGGCCATAATATCTCCCTTAATTTTTGCCTAATATATCCCATAGTTTTTGTCGAATATATCACATGAAATAACCTATAGTCTTAGCCCAATATAACCCATAATTTTGCCTAATATATCCCTCAGTTTAAGTTTATATATCCAATTATTTAAAAATATTGCCAATATTATCCCTTAAATAACCCATAGATTTACCAAAGATAGCCCTTAGTGTTTGTCAAATATATCCCATAGCTTTTGAAAAATATATCCCATTGTATATCCCATAATTTTGTGCAATATATCCCATAGTTTTGGCCGCATATATCCCATGAAATAACCTATAGTCTTATCCCAATATGTCCCATACTTTTTGCCAAATATATCCCATATTTTTCCAAATATATCCCATAATTTCTGCCAAATATATCCGGAAATATCACCTATAGTCTTAGGCCAATATATCCCATAGTTTTTGCCAAATATATCCCTTAATTTTTGCCAAATATATCCCATACATTTCCAAATATATCCCATAATTTTTTCTAATTATATTTCATAATATTACCTATAGTCTTAGCCCCATTTTTGGGCTAATATATACTCCTGTTTTTACCTTAATATATCCAATTATTTAAAAATATTGCCTATTATATACCATAATACATCCCATAGCTTTTCCCAATATGCCCATACATTTTTTGTCAAATAAATCCCATAGCTTTTGACAAATATATCCCATCGTATATCCCATAATTGTTTCCAGTATATCCCATAATTTTGCCTAAGACATCCCTTAGTTTTTGCTTAATATATCCACTGGACCAGTATATCCCATAGTTTTGGAAAATATATCCCATTGTTTTTGCCGAAAACATCCCATAAAATTATCTATAGTCTTAGCCCAATATATCCCAAATTTTAGCTCAATATATGCAATAGTTTTTCCAAATATATCCCATTATTTTTGCAAATATATCCCATAATTTTTGCCTAATCTATCCCATTATTTTGCCCAAAATATCCCTCGGTTGTTGCTTAATTTATCCAATAATTTAAAAATATTGCCAATTATATCCCATAATATCTCCCATAATTTTACCCAATATATCCCTTAGTTTTAGGCAAATATATCCATATCTTTTAACAAATATATCCCATAGCTTTTGAAAAATATATCCCTTAGTATATCCCTTGATTTTTCCCTTTTTTATCCCATATTCGCCTAATCCATCCCCTAGTTTTAGCTTAATATATCCAATGGACCAGTATATCCCAGAGTTTTGACAAATATATGCAAAAATTTTTAACCAATATATACCATAATATATCACATAATTTTTGCCCAATATATCCCATAATTTCTGCCAACTATATCCCGAAATATCACCTATAGTCTTAGCCCAATATATCCCTAAGTTTTGCCACATATACCCCTTATTTTTTGTCAAATATATCCCACAGCTTTTGACGGATATATCTCATAGTATATCCCCTAATTTTTCCCCTATATATCCCACAATTTTGATTAATATATCCAATGGACCAGTATATCCCAAAGTTTTGCCAAATATATTCAACAATTTTAAACCAATATATCCCATAATATTTCCCATAATTTTTACCCAATATATCCCATAGTTATTGCCGAATATATCTCATAAAATAACCTATAGTCTTAGCCCAATATATCCCATAGCTTTTGCCCAATTTATCGCATATTTTTATAAATATATCCCAAAATGTTTGCCAATTATATCCCATAATATCACCTATAGTCTTAGCCTAGTGTTTTGGCCTAATATATCTCTCAGCTCTTCCTTAATATATCCAATTATTTACAAATATTGCTTCTTATATACATTAATATATCCCATAGTTTTACCCAATGTCCCCCTTAGTTTTTGTCAAATATATCCCACAGCTTTTGACGGATATATCCCATAGTATATCCCCTAATTTTGGCCTAATATATCCCACAATTTTGCCTAATATCTCCTATAGTTTTGGATAATAATATCCAATGACCAGTATATCCCAAAGTTTTGCCAAATATATTCAACAATTTTAAACCAATATATCCCATAATATTTCCCTTCATGTTTACCCAATATATCCCATAGTTATTGCCGAATATATCCCATAGCTTTTGCCCAATTTATCGCATATTTTTATAAATATATCCCAAAATGTTTGCCAATTATATCCCATAATATCACCTATAGTCTTAGCCTAGTGTTTTGGCCTAATATATCTCTCAGCTCTTCCTTAATATATCCAATTATTTACAAATATTGCTTCTTATATACATTAATATATCCCATAGTTTTACCCAATGTCCCCCTTAGTTTTTGTCAAATATATCCCACAGCTTTTGACGGATATATCCCATAGTATATCCCCTAATTTTGGCCTAATATATCCCACAATTTTGCCTAATATCTCCTATAGTTTTGGATAATAATATCCAATGACCAGTATATCCCAAAGTTTTGCCAAATATATTCAACAATTTTAAACCAATATATCCCATAATATTTCCCTTCATGTTTACCCAATATATCCCATAGTTATTGCCGAATATATCCCATAGCTTTTGCCCAATTTATCACATATTTTTATAAATATATCCCATAATATTTGCCAAATATATCCCATAATATAACCTATAGTCTTAGCCAAATATATCCCAGTCTTTCTGAATAAATCCCATCGCTTTACAAATATATCCCATAGTTTTGACAAATATATCCCATAGTATATCCCATAATTTTTGTCCTGTATATCCCATAATTTTGACTAAGACATTTCTTGGTTTTTGCAAAATATATCCAATGGACCAGTATATCCCATAGGTTAGCCAAATATATCCTATAGTCTTTGCCGAATATATCCCATAAAAGAACCTATAGTGTTTGCCCAATATATCTCATAGTTTCTCCAAATATATGCCATATATTTTCAAATAAATCCCATAATTTTGCCAAATATATCCAACCAGGTTTAACCAATAGATACCATAATATATCCCATAATTTTGGCCCAATATATCCTATAATGTTTGCCAACTATATCCCGAAATTTCACATATAGTCTTAGCCCAATATTTCCCATAGTTAAGCCCAATATATCCCACAGTTTTTCCCAAAGATATCCCATATTTTCCAAATATATCCCATACTTTTTGCTAAATATATCCCATAATTTAACCTATAGTCTTATCCCAATTTTTTGTCCAAATATATCTCTCAGTTCTTCCTTTATATATCCTTTTATTTACCAGTATATCCCATAATTTTGCAAAATATATCAAACAAATTTTAACCAATTTTTCCTATAATTTATTCCATAATTTTGCAAAATATATCCAACTAAATAACCTATAGTCTTAGCCCAATATATCCCATAGTTTTGCAAAATATATCCCATAGTTCTTTGGAATGGGGTATATTTAGAAATATATGGGATATAATTGGCAAAAAGTATGGGATATATTTGGCAAAAACTATGGGATATATTGGCCTAAGACTATAGGTTATATTTCCAGATATATTTGGCAAAAATTATGGGAAATATTTGGAAAAATATGGGATATATTTGTCAAAAAGTATGGGATATATTAGGATAAGACTATGGGTTTTTTTATGGGATACATGCGGCAAAAAGCTATGGGATATATTGTGCAAACATTATGGGATATACTGTGGGATATATTTTTCAAAAGCTATGGCATATATTTGACAAAAATTAAGGGCTATCTTTGGTAAATCTATGGGTTATTTAAAGGATATAATTGGCAAAATTTTTAAATAATTGGTTATATTAAGTTAAAACTGAGAGATGTATTAGGCAAAAGAATGGGTTATATTGGGCTAAGACTATAGGTTATTTTATGTGATATATTCGGCAAAAACTATGAAATATATTAGGCAAAAATTATGAGACATATTATGGCATATATTGGTTTAAAATTGTTGGATATATTTGTAAAACTATGGTATTTAGTCAGAAAGACCATGGGATAATATTGGGCAAAACCTATGGGATATATTGGGCTAAGACTACCGGTTATATTATGGGATATATTCGCAAAACCTATGGTATATTGGGCAAAACTTCTGGGATATATTATGGGATATATTGGTTACAAATTGTTGGATATATTTGTCAAAACTATGCGATATAGTGGTCCATTGGATATATTAAGAAAAAACTAAGAAATGTATTAGTCAAAATTATGGGACATAAAAGGCAACAATTATGGGATATACTAGGGGATATATTTGACGAAAAACGAAGGGGATATATTTTGTAAAACTATGGGATATATTGGGCTAAGACAATAGGTTTTATTATGGGATATATTTGCAAAATTATTGGATATAATTTAAAATTATGATATATTTTTCAAAAATTATTGGATATATTTGGAAAAATTATGGGATATATTTGGAAAAATATGGGATATTTTGGGATATATTGGTTTAAAATTGTTGGATATATTGAAAAAACTATAGGATATACCAGTCCATTGGATATATTAATTAAAATCTATGGGATATATTAAGTAAAAATTATGAGATATATGAAGCAAAAATTATGGTATATACTATGGGATATAGTTGTCAAAAGTATGGGATATATTTGACAAAAATAATGTGTATATTGGGTAAAATTATGGGAGATATAATTGGCAATATTTTGAAATAATTGGATATCTTAAGCAACAACTTCTTCAAAATTTGGGATATATTCGGCAAAAATTATGGGATATATTTGCAAAAACTATGGGATATATTTCCTAAAACTATGGGTATATTTGGAAAAACCATTGTGTATAATGGGCAAAAACGGATATATTTATAAAAAAATATAAGATATATTTAGTAAAACTATTGAATATATTGGGCTAAGACTATAGGTAATATTATGGGATATATTTGGCAAAATTATTGGATATTTTTATTAAGACTACGGTTATATTCGGAAAAACTATGGGATATAATGGGTACAAACTATGGGATATATTTGAAAAAATAGGATATATTTGGATAAACTATGGGATATATTGGGCTAAGACTATAGGTGATATTTTGGGATATATTTGAAAAACTATGGTGATATATTCGGAAAACCTGTGGGATATATTGGGCAAAAACTATTTGATATATTGGGCTAAAACTAAAGATTATATTATGGGATATACTTGGCAAAAATTATGAGTTATATTTGGAAGAAATATGGGATATATTTGGCGAAGACTTTTCATTATATTGGGCTAAGACTATAGGTTATTTTATGGGTTATATTAGATAAAGTTATGGGATATATAGGACAAAAATTATGGGATATACTATGGGATATATTTGTCTGAAACTCTGAGATTTATTTGATTAAACTAAGCTGTATATTGGGTAAAAGTATTTCATATATAATGGGATATAATTGGCAATATTTTTAAATAATTAGATTTATTAAGCAAAAACTGAGGGATGCATGTGGCAAAATTTTGGGATATATTTGCACAAACTATGCGATATATTCGGAAACACTATGGGATATATTGGGCAAAAACTATGGGATTTATTGGGCTAAGACTATAGGTTATATTATGGGATATATTTGAAAAAAACGGTAAATTTTAGCAAAAGCTATGGTAAATACACGGAAAACTATGGGATATAGTGGGCTAAAATTAAGGGTTATATTATGGGAAATATTGGATAAACATTGTTGGATATATTTGGCAAAACTATGCGATATACTGCTTCATTGGATATATTAAGCAAAAACTAGGGGATGTATTAGGTTATATGATGGGAAATATTTAGCCAAAATTAATGGATATCGTTGGAAACAATATGGGATATATTTGGCAAAAACTATGGGATACATTGGGCTAAGACTACAGGTTATTTAGTGGGATATATTCGGCCAAAAGTAAGGGATATATTGGGCAAAAATTATGAAATATATTATGGGATAAAATTGGTTAAAAATTGTTTGATATATTTTGCAAAACTATGGGATTTACTGGTCCATTGGATATATTAAGCAAAAACTAAGGGATGTCTTAGGAAAAATTTTGGGATATGGAAAGCTAAAATTATGGGATATACTATGGATATATTTGACAAAAACCTAAAGGGATATATTTGTAAAACTCTTGGATTTATTCAGAAAAACTATGGGATATATTGGGCTTTGAATATAGGTTATAGGTTATTGGGATATATTTGAAAAACATTATGCGATATATTTGGAAACAATATGCGATAAATTGGGAAAAAGCTATAGGATATAATGTGCTAAGACTATAGGTTATTTTAAAGGATATATTAAGCAAAAACTATGGGATATATTTGGCAAACATTATGGAATGCATTGTCAAAAACTATGGGATATATTCGGAAAAACTATGGGATATATTGGGCAAAAACTATGGGATATATTTGGCAAATATAGGATATGCTTGGCAATAACCGTGGTATATGAAGGGCTACGACTATAGGTGATTTTATGGGATATATTTGGCGAACACTATGGGATATACTGGTCAATTGGATACATTAAGCAAAAACTAAGGGATATATTAGGCAAAATTATGGGATAAATAGGGCAAAAATTGTGGTATATACTATGGGATATATTTGGTAAAAGCTATGGGATATATTTGCCTAAAACTAAGAGGATGATGGGTAAAATTATGGGATATATTATGGGATATAATTGGCAATATTTTTAAATAATAGGTTATATAAAGCAAAAACTGAGGGATATATCAGGCAAAATTATGGGATATATTTTGAAAAAATTATGGGATATATTTTCAAAACCATGGGATTTATTTGGAATAACTATGGGATATATTTGGCAAAAACTATAGGATATATTGGGCTCAGACCATAAGTTAAAGTGTGGAATTTATTTGGTAAAAACTATTAGATATATTGGTCTAATACTATAGATAAAATTTTGGGATGTATTCGGCCAAAACTATGGGATATATTTGGCAAAATTATGGGATATACGGGTCCATTGGATATATTAAGCAAAAACTAAGGGATGTCTTAGGCAAAATTAAGGGAATATGCAGGGAAAAAATTATGGGATACTCTAGCGGATATATTTGTCAAAAGCTATGGGATATATCTGACAAAAACTAAGGAGATATATTATGGAATATAAAAGGCAATATTTATAAATAATTGGATATATTAAGGAAGAACTGAGAGATATACTAGGTCAAAAAATTGGGCTAAGACTAAAGGTTAAATTATGGGATACATTTAGCAAAACTTATGGGATATATTTGGAAAAATTTGGGATATCTTTGGCAAAAACTGTTGGATATATTGGGCAAAACTGTAGGATATATTGGGCTAAGACTATAGGTGATATTTCGGGATATAGTTGGCAAAAATTATGGGATATATAATGGTATATATTGGTTAAAAATTGTTGCATATATTTGTCAAAACTGTGGGATATACTGGTCCATTGGATATATTAAGCTAAAACTAAGGGATGGATTAGGCAAATATGAGATATATAGGAGAAAAATCATGGGATATACTAAGGGATATATTATTCAAAAGCTATGGGATATATTTGTTAAAAGCTATGGGATATATTTACCTAAAACTAAGGGATATATTGGGTAAAATTATGGGAGTTATTATGGGATATAATTGGCAATATTTTTAAATTATTGGATAAATTAAGCAACAACCGAGGGATATTTTGGGCAAAATAATGGGATAGATTAGGCAAAAATTATGGGATATATTTGCAAAAATAATGGGATATATTCGGAAAAACTATTGCATATATTGAGCTAAAATTTGGGATATATTGGGCTAAGATAATAGATAATTTTATGGGATGTTTTCGGCAAAAACAATGGGATATATTTTCCAAAACTATGGGATATACTGGTCCAGTGGATATATTAAGCAAAAACTAAGGGATGTCTTAGGCAAAATTATGGGATATACTGGAAACAATTATGGGATATACGATGGGATATATTTGTCAAAAGCTATGGGATTTATTTGACAAAAAATGTATGGGCATATTGGGAAAAGCTATGGGATGTATTATGGTATATAATAGGCAATATTTTTAAATAATTGGATATATTAAGGTAAAAACAGGAGTATATATTAGCCCAAAAATGGGGCTAAGACTATAGGTAATATTATGAAATATAATTAGAAAAAATTATGGGATATATTTGGAAATGTATGGGATATATTTGGCAAAAATTAAGGGATATATTTGGCAAAAACTATGGGATATATTGGCCTAAGACTATAGGTGATATTTCCGGATATATTTGGCAGAAATTATGGGATATATTTGGAAAAATATGGGATATATTTGGCAAAAAGTATGGGACATATTGGGATAAGACTATAGGTTATTTCATGGGATATATGCGGCCAAAACTATGGGATATATTGCACAAAATTATGGGATATACAATGGGATATATTTTTCAAAAGCTATGGGATATATTTGACAAACACTAAGGGCTATCTTTGGTAAATCTATGGGTTATTTAAGGGATAATATTGGCAATATTTTTAAATAATTGGATATATAAACTTAAACTGAGGGATATATTAGGCAAAATTATGGGTTATATTGGGCTAAGACTATAGGTTATTTCATGTGATATATTCGACAAAAACTATGGGATATATTAGGCAAAAATTAAGGGAGATATTATGGCCTATATTGGTTTAAAATTGTTGGATATATTTGTAAAACTATGGGATTTATTCAGAAAGACCATGGGATAATTTGGGCAAAAACAATGGGATATATTGGGCTAAGACTATAGGTTATTTTATGGGATATACTTGGAAAAATATATGGGATATATTTGGAAAAATAGGTGATATATTGGGTAAAAATATATTATATATATTTTGGGATATATTGGTTTAAAATTGTTGGATATATTTGGCAAAGCTATGGGATATACTAGTCCATTGGATATATTAATTAAAATCTATGGGATATATTAAGCAAAAATTATGAGATATATAAAGAAAAATTATGGTAGATACTATGGGATATAGTCGTCAAAATGTATGGGATATATTTGACAAAAAATAATGTGTATATTGGGTAAAATTATGGGATATAATATGGGATATAATTGGCAATATTTTGAAAAAATTGGATATCTTAAGCAACAACTTATTCAAAATTTTGGGATATATTCACCAAAAATTATGGGATATATTTGTAAAAACTTTGGTATATATTTCCTAAACCTTTGGGTATATTTGGAAAAACCATTGGATATAATGGGCAAAAACAGATATATTTAGAAAAAATATGATATATTTGGAAAAATATGGGATATATTTGGCTAAGACTATAGGTGATATTATGGGATATATTTGGCAAAATTATGGGATATATTTGTTAAGACTACTGGTATATTCGGAAAAACTATGGGATATAATGGGTAAAAACTAATGGATATATTTGAAAAAAATTGGATATATTTAGATTAACTTTGGGATATATTGGGCTAAGACTATAGGTGATATTTTGGGATATATTTGAAAAACTATGGTGATATATTCGGAAAATGTGTGGGATATATTGGGCAAAAACTATGGGATATATTGGGCTTAGACAATAGATTATATTATGGGATACACTTAGCAAAAATTATGAGTTATATTTGGAAGAAATATGGGATATATTTGGGGAAGACTTTTCCTAATATTTGGCTAAGACTATAGGTTATTTTATGGGTTATATTAGATAAAATTATGGGATATATAGGACAAATATTATGGGATATACTATGGAATATATTTTTCCAAAGCTCTGGGATTTATTTGACAAAAACTAAGGTGTATATTGGGTAAAACTATTTCATATATTATGGGATATAATTGGCAATATTTTTAAATAATTGGATATATTAAGCAAAACTGAGATATATTTGGCAAAATTATGGGATATATTTGCAAAAACTATTGGATATATTCGGAAACACCATGGGATATATTGGGAAAAACTATGGGATTTATTGGGCTAAGACTATAGGTTATATTATGGGATATATTTGGCAAAAATCATGGTAAATATTAGCAAAAACTATGGGATATATTCGGAAAAACTATGGGATATATTGGTTTAAGACTCTAAATAATTTTATGGGTTGTATTCGGGAAAAACTAGGGGATATAGTGGGCTAAAATTATGGGTTATATTATGGGATATATTGGTTAAACATTGTTGGATATATTTGACAAAACTATGGGATATACTGCTCCATTGGATATATTAAGCAAAAACTAGGAGATGTTTTAGGTAAAATTATGGGATATATTGGGCAAAAATTATGGGATATACTTGCAAAAACTATGAGATATATTCGGAAAAACTATGGAATATATTGGGCTAAAATTTTAGGTTTTTTATGTAATATATTCGGCAAAGGCTATGGGATATATTTGGAAAAACTATGGGATATACTGGTCCATTGTATATATTTTGCAAAAACTAAGGGATATTCTAGGCAAAATGTTCGGATATACAGGGTCAACATTATGGGATATACTATGGGATATATTTGTCGAAAGCTATGGGATATATTTGTAAAACTATGGGATTTATTCAGAAAGATTTATGAGATATATAGGGCAGAAACTATGAGATATATTGGGCTAAGACAATAGGTTATATTATGGGATATATTTGGCAAACATTATGGGATATATTTATAAAAATATGCGATAAATTGGGCAAAAGCTATGGGATATATAGGGCTAAGAATATAGGTTATTTTATGGGATATATTCGGCAAAAACTATGGGATATATTGGGTAAATATTATGGGAAATATTATGATATATTGGTTTAAAATTTTTGAATATATTTGGCAAAACTTTGGGATATACTGGTCCATTGGATATATTAATCAAAAACTATGGGATATATTAGGCAAAATATTGGGATATGTAGGGCAAACATTAGGGGATATACTATTGGATATATTCGTCAAAAGCTATGGGATATATTTGACAAAAAATAAGGAGTATATTGGGTAAAATAATGTGATATATTATGGGATATAATTGGCAATATTTTTAAATAATTGGATATATTAAGTAAAAACTGAGGGATACATTAGGCAAAATTATGGGAGATATTTGGAAAATATTATGAGATATATTTGCAACACTATGGGATATTTTGGCCTAAACTATATGTTAAAGTATGGGATATATTTGGCAAAAATTATGGGAATTGTTTAGTAAAATATGGGATATATTTGGCAAAAACTATGGGATATATTGGTATAATACTATAGATAATTTTATGAGATGTGTTCGGCAAAAACTATGGGATATATTTGGCAAAATTATGGGATATACTGTTCCATTGAATATATTAAGCAAAACCTAAGGGATGTCTTAGTCAAAATTATGGGAGTTATATTGCAAAAATTATGGGATATACTATGGGATATATTTGTCAACAACTATGTAATATGTTAGACAAAACTAAGGGGTATTTTGGGTAAATCTAAGGGATATTTATGGGATATAATTGACAAATTTTTAAATAATTGGATATCTTAAGCAAAAACTGAGGATTATATAAGGACAAAATTAATGGGATATATTATGGGATATATTGGTAAAAAATTGTTGTTTATATTTGGCAAGACTCTGGTCCATTGGATATATTAAGATAAAACTAAGGGATATATTATGCAAAATTATAGGATATTCATAGGGCAAAAATTATGGGATATTCTATGGGATATTTTTGCTAAAAGCTATGGGATATATTTGCCAAAAACTAAGGGGTAGAGTGGGTAAAATTTTGGGATATATTATGGGTTATAATGGGCAATATTTTTAAATTAGTGGATATATTTGCGAAAATAATGGGATATATATTCGGAAAAACTATTGGACGTATTGGGCAAAAACTCTGGGATATATTGGGCCAAGACTATAAGTTAAAGTATGGGATATATTTGGCTAAAATTATGGGATATATTTGGAAAAATAATGGGATATATTAAGAAAAACTATTGGATATATTGAGCAAAATTTGGGATATATTGGTCTAAGACTATAGATAATTTTATAGGATGTATTTGGCAAAAATTATGTGATATATTTTGCAAAACTATGGGATATACTAGTCCATTGAATATAGTATGCAAAAACTAAGGATGTCTTAGGCAAAATTATGGGATATTCTATGGAATGTATTTGGTAAAAGCTATGGGATATATTTGCCAAAAATTAAAGGGGTATATGGGGTAAAATTATGGGATATATTATGGGATATAATTGGCAATATTTTAAATATTAGGATATATAAGGCAAAAACTGAGGGATATATTTTTAAAATTATGGGATATATTTGCAAAAACTATGGGATTTATTTGGAAAAACTATGGGTTGTATTTGGCAAAAACTATCGGATGTATTGGGTAAGAACATAAGTTAAAGTATGGAATTTATTTGGCAAAAACTATGGGATATATTGGTCTAATACTATTGATAAAATTATGGGATGCATTCTGCAAAAACTATGGGATATATTTGGTAAAATTATGGGATATTCTGGTCCATAGGATATATTAAGCAAAAACTAAGGGATGTCTTAGGCAAAATTATGGGATATACAGGGAAAAATTATGTATACTCTAAAGGACATAGTTGTTGAAAGCTATGAGATATATTTGACAAAAACGAAGGGGCGCAATGGGGAAAACTATTGGATATATTATGGAATACAATAGGCAATATTTATAAATAATTGGATATATTAAGGAAGAACTGAGAGATATATAAGGCCAAAAAATTGAGCTAGGACTATAGGTTAAATTATGGGAAACAATTAGCAAAAATTATGAGATAAATTAGGAAAAATATGGGATATCTTTGGCAAAAACTATGGGATAAATTGGGCAAAACTATGGGATATATTGGGCTAAGACTATAGGTGATATTTTGGGATATAGTTGCCAAAAATTATGGGATATATTGGGCAAAAATTATGGGATAGATTATGGTATATATTGGTTAAAAATTGTTGGATATATTTGTCAAAACTCTGAGATATATTGGTCCATTGGATATATTAAGCTAAAACTAAGGGATGGATTAGGCAGATATGGGATATATAGGGGAAAATTCATGGGATATACTAACCAATATATTTTTCAAAAGCTATGGGATATATTTGTTATAAGCTATGGGATATATTTGCCTACAACTAAGGGGTATATTGGGTAAGATTATGGGATATATTATGGGATATAATTGGCAATATTTTTAAATTATTGGCTATATTGAGCAACAATCGAGGAATATTTTAGGCAAATTATGGGATAGATTAGGCAAAAATTATGGGATATATTTGTAAAAATAATGGGATATATTCGGAAAAACTTTTGGATATATTGAGCAAAAAATTGGGATGTATTGGGCTAAGAATATAAATAATTTTATGGGATGTATTCGGCAAAAACTATGTGCTATATTTTGCAAAACTATAGTATATACTGGTCCATGGGATATATTAAGCAAAAATTTATGGATGTCTTAGGCAAAATTATTGGATCTATTGGAAAAAAATTGTGGAATATACTACGGGATATATTTTTCAAAAGCTATGGCATATATTTGACAAAAATTGAGGAGCATATTGGGTAAAACTATGGGATGTATTATGGGATATAATAGGCAATATTTTTAAATAATTGGATATATTAAGGAAAAAACAGGGGATATATTAGCCAAAAAATGGGGCTAATATTATAGGTTATTTTATGGGATATATTTGGTAAAAGTTATGGGATATATTTGGAAAAATATGGGATATACTTGGCATAAAGTATGGGATAAATTGGGATATGACTATTGGTTATTTTATGGGATATATGTGGCAAAAAGTAAGGGATATATTGCATAAAAATTTTGGGATATCCTATGGGATACATTTTTCAAAAACTATGGGATATATTAGGCAAAAGTTATGGGACATATTATGGCATATATTGGTTTAAAATTGTTGGATATATTTGTAAAACTATGGGATTTATTCAGAAAGACCATGGGATAATATTGGGCAAAACTATGGGATATATTGGGCTAAGACTATAGGTTATATGATGGGATATATTTGGCAAACTTATGATATATTTGAAAAAATATAAGATATATTCGCAAAAACTATGATATATTGGGCAAATATTTTGGGATGTATTATGGGATATATTGGTTAAAAATTGTTGGATATATGTGGCAAAACTATGGGAAATATTGGTCTATTGGATATATTAATTAAAATCTATGGGATATATTAAGTAAAAATTATGAGATATATAAAGCAAAAATTTTGGTTTATACAATGGAGTATAGTGTCAAAAGGTATGGGATATATTTGAAAAAATAATAGGTATATTGGATAAAATTATGGGAGATATAATTGGCAATATTTTGAAATAATTGGATATATTAAGCAAAGACTTATTCGAAATTTTGGGATATATTCGGCAAACATTATAGGATATATTTGCAAAAACTATGGGATATATTTCCTAAAACTTTGGGTATATTTCGAAAAACAATTGGATATAATGGGCAAAAACGGATATATTTATAAAAAATATGATATATTTGGAAAAACTATGGGCTAAGACTATAGGTGATATTATGGGATAAATTTGGCAAAAAATTATGGTATATATTTATTAAGACTACGGGTATATTCGAAAAACTATGGCATATATTTGGCTAAGACAATAGATTATATTATGGGATATACTTGGCAAACATTATGAGTTATATTTGGAAGAAATATGGGATATATTTGGCGAAGACTCTTCCTAATATTGGGCTATAACTATAGGTTATTTTATGGGTTATATTAGATAAAATTATGGGATATATAGGAGAGAAATTATGAGATATACTATGGGATATATTTGTCCGAAGCTCTGGGATTTATTTGACTAAAACTAAGCTGTATATTGGGTAAAACTATTTCATATATTATGGGATTTAATTGGCAATATTTTTAAATAATTGGATTTATTAAGCAAAAACTGAGGGATACATTTGGCAAAATTATGAGATATATTTGCAAAAACTATGCGATATATTCGGAAACACTATGGGATATATTGGGAAAAACTATGGGATTTATTGGGCTAAGACTATAGGTTATATTATGGGATATATTTGGCAAAATTTTTGGTAAATATTATCGAAAACTATGGGATATATTCGGAAAACTATGGGATATATTGGTTAAAGACTATAAATATTTTAATGGGTTATATTCAACAAAAACTATGGGATATATTGGGCAAACATTAAGGGATATATTCGGAAAAACTATGGGATATATTGGGCTAAGACTAGTGGGTTATTTTATTGGATATATTCGGCAAACACTATGGGAAATATTGGGTAAAAATTATGGAAATATTATGGGATATATTGGTTTAAAATTGTTCAATATATTTGGTAAAACTCTGGGATATACTGGTCCATTGGATATATTAAGATAAAACTAAGGGATATATTAGGCAAAATTATGGGATAAATAGGGCTAAAATTGTGGGATATACTATGGGATATATTTGGTAAAAGCTATGGGATATATTTGGAATAACTATGGGATATATTTGTCAAAAACTCTAGGATATATTGGGGTAAGACCATAAGTTAAAGTATGGAATTTATTTGGCAAAAACTATGGGATATATTGGTCTAATACTATAAATAAAATTATGGGATGTATTCGGCAAAAAGTATGAGAATTATTTGGTAAAATTATGGGATATACTGGTCCAATGGTTATATTAAGCAAAAAGTAAGGGATGTCTTAGGCAAAATTATGGGATATACAGGGAAAAATTATGGTATACTCTAAGGAGATATATTTGTCGAAAGCTATGAGATATATCTAACAAAAACAAAGGGGCGTAATGGGTAAAACTATGGGATATATTATGGAATATAATAGGCAATATTTATAAATAATTGGATATATTAAGGAAGAACTGAGAGATATATAAGGCCCAAAAATTGAGCCAAGACTATAGGTTAAATTATGGGATACATTTGGCAAAAATTATGGGATATATTGGGTAAAACTATGGGATATATTGGGCTAAGACTATAGGTGATATTTTGGGATATAGTTGGCAAAAATTATGGGATATAGTGAGCAAAAATTATGGGATATAATATGGAATATATTGGTTAAAAATTGTTTGATATATTTGTCAAAACTCTGGGATATACTCGTCCATTGGATATATTAAGCTAAAACTAAGGGATGGATTAGGCAAATATGGGATATATAGGGGAAAAATCATGGGATATACTAACCGATATATTTTTCAAAAGCTATGGGATATTTGTTAAAAGCTATGGGATATATTTGCTTAAAACTAAGTGGTATATTGGGTAAAATTATGGGATATATTATGGGATATAATTGGCAATATATTTCTATAATTGGATATATTAAGCAACAACCGAGGAATATTTTAGGCAAAATTATGGGATAGATTAGGCAAAAATTATGGGATATATTTTGCAAAACTATTGGATATACTGGTCCATGGGATATATTAAGCAAAAACTAAGGGATGTCTTAGGCAAAATTATTGGATCTACTGGAAAAACATGGGATATGCTATGGGATATATTTGTAAAAAGCTATGGGATTTATTTGACAAAAATGAGGGGCATATTGGGTAAAACTATGGGATGTATTATAGGATATAATAGGCAATATTTTTAAATAATTGGATATATTAAGGAAAAAACAGGGAGATATATTAGCCCAAAAATGAGGCTTAGACAATAGGCTATATTATGGGATATATTTGGAAAAATATGGGATATATTTGGCAAAAATTATGGGATATATTGGGATAAGACTATAGGTTATTTTATGGGATATGTGCGGCCAAAAATACGGGGTAAATTGCGCAAAAATAATGGGATATACTATGGGATATATTTTTCAAAAGCTATGGCATCTATTTGACAAAAACTAAGGGCTATCTTTGGTAAATCTTTAGGTTATTTAAGGGATATAATTGGCAATATATTGAAATAATTGGATATATAGTGCATTTCACTATAAATGTAAAATTTTCTTTTAAGGCGCTTTATGGAAAGTATCCTCAGTATATTTTCAAATTTGGTGCCTAATCTATCCCATTATTTTGCCCAAAATATCCCTCGGTTGTTGCTTAATTTATCCAATAATTTAAAAATATTGCCAATTATATCCCATAATATCTCCCATAATTTTACCCAATATATCCCTTAGTTTTAGGCAAATATATCCATATCTTTTAACAAATATATCCCATAGCTTTTGAAAAATATATCCCTTAGTATATCCCTTGATTTTTCCCTTTTTTATCCCATATTCGCCTAATCCATCCCCTAGTTTTAGCTTAATATATCCAATGGACCAGTACATCCCAGAGTTTTGACAAATATATGCAACAATTTTTAACCAATATATACCATAATATATCTCATAATTTTTGCCCAATATATCCCATAATTTCTGCCAACTATATCCCGAAATATCACCTATAGTCTTAGCCCAATATATCCCTAAGTTTTGCCACATATACCCCTTATTTTTTGTCAAATATATCCCACAGCTTTTGACGGATATATCTCATAGTATATCCCCTAATTTTTCCCCTATATATCCCACAATTTTGATTAATATATCCAATGGACCAGTATATCCCAAAGTTTTGCCAAATATATTCAACAATTTTAAACCAATATATCCCATAATATTTCCCATAATTTTTACCCAATATATCCCATAGTTATTGCCGAATATATCTCATAAAATAACCTATAGTCTTAGCCCAATATATCCCATAGCTTTTGCCCAATTTATCGCATATTTTTATAAATATATCCCAAAATGTTTGCCAATTATATCCCATAATATCACCTATAGTCTTAGCCTAGTGTTTTGGCCTAATATATCTCTCAGCTCTTCCTTAATATATCCAATTATTTACAAATATTGCTTCTTATATACATTAATATATCCCATAGTTTTACCCAATGTCCCCCTTAGTTTTTGTCAAATATATCCCACAGCTTTTGACGGATATATCCCATAGTATATCCCCTAATTTTGGCCTAATATATCCCACAATTTTGCCTAATATCTCCTATAGTTTTGGATAATAATATCCAATGACCAGTATATCCCAAAGTTTTGCCAAATATATTCAACAATTTTAAACCAATATATCCCATAATATTTCCCTTCATGTTTACCCAATATATCCCATAGTTATTGCCGAATATATCCCATAGCTTTTGCCCAATTTATCACATATTTTTATAAATATATCCCATATTATAACCTATAGTCTTAGCCAAATATATCCCAGTCTTTCTGAATAAATCCCATCGCTTTACAAATATATCCCATAGTTTTGACAAATATATCCCATAGTATATCCCATAATTTTTGTCCTGTATATCCCATAATTTTGACTAAGACATTTCTTGGTTTTTGCAAAATATATCCAATGGACCAGTATATCCCATAGGTTAGCCAAATATATCCTATAGTCTTTGCCGAATATATCCCATAAAAGAACCTATAGTGTTTGCCCAATATATCTCATAGTTTCTCCAAATATATGCCATATATTTTCAAATAAATCCCATAATTTTGCCAAATATATCCAACCAGGTTTAACCAATAGATACCATAATATATCCCATAATTTTGGCCCAATATATCCTATAATGTTTGCCAACTATATCCCGAAATTTCACATATAGTCTTAGCCCAATATTTCCCATAGTTAAGCCCAATATATCCCACAGTTTTTCCCAAAGATATCCCATATTTTCCAAATATATCCCATACTTTTTGCTAAATATATCCCATAATTTAACCTATAGTCTTATCCCAATTTTTTGTCCAAATATATCTCTCAGTTCTTCCTTTATATATCCTTTTATTTACCAGTATATCCCATAATTTTGCAAAATATATCAAACAAATTTTAACCAATTTTTCCTATAATTTATTCCATAATTTTGCAAAATATATCCAACTAAATAACCTATAGTCTTAGCCCAATATATCCCATAGTTTTGCAAAATATATCCCATAGTTCTTTGGAATGGGGTATATTTAGAAATATATGGGATATAATTGGCAAAAAGTATGGGATATATTTGGCAAAAACTATGGGATATATTGGCCTAAGACTATAGGTTATATTTCCAGATATATTTGGCAAAAATTATGGGAAATATTTGGAAAAATATGGGATATATTTGTCAAAAAGTATGGGATATATTAGGATAAGACTATGGGTTTTTTTATGGGATACATGCGGCAAAAAGCTATGGGATATATTGTGCAAACATTATGGGATATACTGTGGGATATATTTTTCAAAAGCTATGGCATATATTTGACAAAAATTAAGGGCTATCTTTGGTAAATCTATGGGTTATTTAAAGGATATAATTGGCAAAATTTTTAAATAATTGGTTATATTAAGTTAAAACTGAGAGATGTATTAGGCAAAAGAATGGGTTATATTGGGCTAAGACTATAGGTTATTTTATGTGATATATTCGGCAAAAACTATGAAATATATTAGGCAAAAATTATGAGACATATTATGGCATATATTGGTTTAAAATTGTTGGATATATTTGTAAAACTATGGTATTTAGTCAGAAAGACCATGGGATAATATTGGGCAAAACCTATGGGATATATTGGGCTAAGACTACCGGTTATATTATGGGATATATTCGCAAAACCTATGGTATATTGGGCAAAACTTCTGGGATATATTATGGGATATATTGGTTACAAATTGTTGGATATATTTGTCAAAACTATGCGATATAGTGGTCCATTGGATATATTAAGAAAAAACTAAGAAATGTATTAGTCAAAATTATGGGACATAAAAGGCAACAATTATGGGATATACTAGGGGATATATTTGACGAAAAACGAAGGGGATATATTTTGTAAAACTATGGGATATATTGGGCTAAGACAATAGGTTTTATTATGGGATATATTTGCAAAATTATTGGATATAATTTAAAATTATGATATATTTTTCAAAAATTATTGGATATATTTGGAAAAATTATGGGATATATTTGGAAAAATATGGGATATTTTGGGATATATTGGTTTAAAATTGTTGGATATATTGAAAAAACTATAGGATATACCAGTCCATTGGATATATTAATTAAAATCTATGGGATATATTAAGTAAAAATTATGAGATATATGAAGCAAAAATTATGGTATATACTATGGGATATAGTTGTCAAAAGTATGGGATATATTTGACAAAAATAATGTGTATATTGGGTAAAATTATGGGAGATATAATTGGCAATATTTTGAAATAATTGGATATCTTAAGCAACAACTTCTTCAAAATTTGGGATATATTCGGCAAAAATTATGGGATATATTTGCAAAAACTATGGGATATATTTCCTAAAACTATGGGTATATTTGGAAAAACCATTGTGTATAATGGGCAAAAACGGATATATTTATAAAAAAATATAAGATATATTTAGTAAAACTATTGAATATATTGGGCTAAGACTATAGGTAATATTATGGGATATATTTGGCAAAATTATTGGATATTTTTATTAAGACTACGGTTATATTCGGAAAAACTATGGGATATAATGGGTACAAACTATGGGATATATTTGAAAAAATAGGATATATTTGGATAAACTATGGGATATATTGGGCTAAGACTATAGGTGATATTTTGGGATATATTTGAAAAACTATGGTGATATATTCGGAAAACCTGTGGGATATATTGGGCAAAAACTATTTGATATATTGGGCTAAAACTAAAGATTATATTATGGGATATACTTGGCAAAAATTATGAGTTATATTTGGAAGAAATATGGGATATATTTGGCGAAGACTTTTCATTATATTGGGCTAAGACTATAGGTTATTTTATGGGTTATATTAGATAAAGTTATGGGATATATAGGACAAAAATTATGGGATATACTATGGGATATATTTGTCTGAAACTCTGAGATTTATTTGATTAAACTAAGCTGTATATTGGGTAAAAGTATTTCATATATAATGGGATATAATTGGCAATATTTTTAAATAATTAGATTTATTAAGCAAAAACTGAGGGATGCATGTGGCAAAATTTTGGGATATATTTGCACAAACTATGCGATATATTCGGAAACACTATGGGATATATTGGGCAAAAACTATGGGATTTATTGGGCTAAGACTATAGGTTATATTATGGGATATATTTGAAAAAAACGGTAAATTTTAGCAAAAGCTATGGTAAATACACGGAAAACTATGGGATATAGTGGGCTAAAATTAAGGGTTATATTATGGGAAATATTGGATAAACATTGTTGGATATATTTGGCAAAACTATGCGATATACTGCTTCATTGGATATATTAAGCAAAAACTAGGGGATGTATTAGGTTATATGATGGGAAATATTTAGCCAAAATTAATGGATATCGTTGGAAACAATATGGGATATATTTGGCAAAAACTATGGGATACATTGGGCTAAGACTACAGGTTATTTAGTGGGATATATTCGGCCAAAAGTAAGGGATATATTGGGCAAAAATTATGAAATATATTATGGGATAAAATTGGTTAAAAATTGTTTGATATATTTTGCAAAACTATGGGATTTACTGGTCCATTGGATATATTAAGCAAAAACTAAGGGATGTCTTAGGAAAAATTTTGGGATATGGAAAGCTAAAATTATGGGATATACTATGGATATATTTGACAAAAACCTAAAGGGATATATTTGTAAAACTCTTGGATTTATTCAGAAAAACTATGGGATATATTGGGCTTTGAATATAGGTTATAGGTTATTGGGATATATTTGAAAAACATTATGCGATATATTTGGAAACAATATGCGATAAATTGGGAAAAAGCTATAGGATATAATGTGCTAAGACTATAGGTTATTTTAAAGGATATATTAAGCAAAAACTATGGGATATATTTGGCAAACATTATGGAATGCATTGTCAAAAACTATGGGATATATTCGGAAAAACTATGGGATATATTGGGCAAAAACTATGGGATATATTTGGCAAATATAGGATATGCTTGGCAATAACCGTGGTATATGAAGGGCTACGACTATAGGTGATTTTATGGGATATATTTGGCGAACACTATGGGATATACTGGTCAATTGGATACATTAAGCAAAAACTAAGGGATATATTAGGCAAAATTATGGGATAAATAGGGCAAAAATTGTGGTATATACTATGGGATATATTTGGTAAAAGCTATGGGATATATTTGCCTAAAACTAAGAGTATGATGGGTAAAATTATGGGATATATTATGGGATATAATTGGCAATATTTTTAAATAATAGGTTATATAAAGCAAAAACTGAGGGATATATCAGGCAAAATTATGGGATATATTTTGAAAAAATTATGGGATATATTTTCAAAACCATGGGATTTATTTGGAATAACTATGGGATATATTTGGCAAAAACTATAGGATATATTGGGCTCAGACCATAAGTTAAAGTGTGGAATTTATTTGGTAAAAACTATTAGATATATTGGTCTAATACTATAGATAAAATTTTGGGATGTATTCGGCCAAAACTATGGGATATATTTGGCAAAATTATGGGATATACGGGTCCATTGGATATATTAAGCAAAAACTAAGGGATGTCTTAGGCAAAATTAAGGGAATATGCAGGGAAAAAATTATGGGATACTCTAGCGGATATATTTGTCAAAAGCTATGGGATATATCTGACAAAAACTAAGGAGATATATTATGGAATATAAAAGGCAATATTTATAAATAATTGGATATATTAAGGAAGAACTGAGAGATATACTAGGTCAAAAAATTGGGCTAAGACTAAAGGTTAAATTATGGGATACATTTAGCAAAACTTATGGGATATATTTGGAAAAATTTGGGATATCTTTGGCAAAAACTGTTGGATATATTGGGCAAAACTGTAGGATATATTGGGCTAAGACTATAGGTGATATTTCGGGATATAGTTGGCAAAAATTATGGGATATATAATGGTATATATTGGTTAAAAATTGTTGCATATATTTGTCAAAACTGTGGGATATACTGGTCCATTGGATATATTAAGCTAAAACTAAGGGATGGATTAGGCAAATATGAGATATATAGGAGAAAAATCATGGGATATACTAAGGGATATATTATTCAAAAGCTATGGGATATATTTGTTAAAAGCTATGGGATATATTTACCTAAAACTAAGGGATATATTGGGTAAAATTATGGGAGTTATTATGGGATATAATTGGCAATATTTTTAAATTATTGGATAAATTAAGCAACAACCGAGGGATATTTTGGGCAAAATAATGGGATAGATTAGGCAAAAATTATGGGATATATTTGCAAAAATAATGGGATATATTCGGAAAAACTATTGCATATATTGAGCTAAAATTTGGGATATATTGGGCTAAGATAATAGATAATTTTATGGGATGTTTTCGGCAAAAACAATGGGATATATTTTCCAAAACTATGGGATATACTGGTCCAGTGGATATATTAAGCAAAAACTAAGGGATGTCTTAGGCAAAATTATGGGATATACTGGAAACAATTATGGGATATACGATGGGATATATTTGTCAAAAGCTATGGGATTTATTTGACAAAAAATGTATGGGCATATTGGGAAAAGCTATGGGATGTATTATGGTATATAATAGGCAATATTTTTAAATAATTGGATATATTAAGGTAAAAACAGGAGTATATATTAGCCCAAAAATGGGGCTAAGACTATAGGTAATATTATGAAATATAATTAGAAAAAATTATGGGATATATTTGGAAATGTATGGGATATATTTGGCAAAAATTAAGGGATATATTTGGCAAAAACTATGGGATATATTGGCCTAAGACTATAGGTGATATTTCCGGATATATTTGGCAGAAATTATGGGATATATTTGGAAAAATATGGGATATATTTGGCAAAAAGTATGGGACATATTGGGATAAGACTATAGGTTATTTCATGGGATATATGCGGCCAAAACTATGGGATATATTGCACAAAATTATGGGATATACAATGGGATATATTTTTCAAAAGCTATGGGATATATTTGACAAACACTAAGGGCTATCTTTGGTAAATCTATGGGTTATTTAAGGGATAATATTGGCAATATTTTTAAATAATTGGATATATAAACTTAAACTGAGGGATATATTAGGCAAAATTATGGGTTATATTGGGCTAAGACTATAGGTTATTTCATGTGATATATTCGACAAAAACTATGGGATATATTAGGCAAAAATTAAGGGAGATATTATGGCCTATATTGGTTTAAAATTGTTGGATATATTTGTAAAACTATGGGATTTATTCAGAAAGACCATGGGATAATTTGGGCAAAAACAATGGGATATATTGGGCTAAGACTATAGGTTATTTTATGGGATATACTTGGAAAAATATATGGGATATATTTGGAAAAATAGGTGATATATTGGGTAAAAATATATTATATATATTTTGGGATATATTGGTTTAAAATTGTTGGATATATTTGGCAAAGCTATGGGATATACTAGTCCATTGGATATATTAATTAAAATCTATGGGATATATTAAGCAAAAATTATGAGATATATAAAGAAAAATTATGGTAGATACTATGGGATATAGTCGTCAAAATGTATGGGATATATTTGACAAAAAATAATGTGTATATTGGGTAAAATTATGGGATATAATATGGGATATAATTGGCAATATTTTGAAAAAATTGGATATCTTAAGCAACAACTTATTCAAAATTTTGGGATATATTCACCAAAAATTATGGGATATATTTGTAAAAACTTTGGTATATATTTCCTAAACCTTTGGGTATATTTGGAAAAACCATTGGATATAATGGGCAAAAACAGATATATTTAGAAAAAATATGATATATTTGGAAAAATATGGGATATATTTGGCTAAGACTATAGGTGATATTATGGGATATATTTGGCAAAATTATGGGATATATTTGTTAAGACTACTGGTATATTCGGAAAAACTATGGGATATAATGGGTAAAAACTAATGGATATATTTGAAAAAAATTGGATATATTTAGATTAACTTTGGGATATATTGGGCTAAGACTATAGGTGATATTTTGGGATATATTTGAAAAACTATGGTGATATATTCGGAAAATGTGTGGGATATATTGGGCAAAAACTATGGGATATATTGGGCTTAGACAATAGATTATATTATGGGATACACTTAGCAAAAATTATGAGTTATATTTGGAAGAAATATGGGATATATTTGGGGAAGACTTTTCCTAATATTTGGCTAAGACTATAGGTTATTTTATGGGTTATATTAGATAAAATTATGGGATATATAGGACAAATATTATGGGATATACTATGGAATATATTTTTCCAAAGCTCTGGGATTTATTTGACAAAAACTAAGGTGTATATTGGGTAAAACTATTTCATATATTATGGGATATAATTGGCAATATTTTTAAATAATTGGATATATTAAGCAAAACTGAGATATATTTGGCAAAATTATGGGATATATTTGCAAAAACTATTGGATATATTCGGAAACACCATGGGATATATTGGGAAAAACTATGGGATTTATTGGGCTAAGACTATAGGTTATATTATGGGATATATTTGGCAAAAATCATGGTAAATATTAGCAAAAACTATGGGATATATTCGGAAAAACTATGGGATATATTGGTTTAAGACTCTAAATAATTTTATGGGTTGTATTCGGGAAAAACTAGGGGATATAGTGGGCTAAAATTATGGGTTATATTATGGGATATATTGGTTAAACATTGTTGGATATATTTGACAAAACTATGGGATATACTGCTCCATTGGATATATTAAGCAAAAACTAGGAGATGTTTTAGGTAAAATTATGGGATATATTGGGCAAAAATTATGGGATATACTTGCAAAAACTATGAGATATATTCGGAAAAACTATGGAATATATTGGGCTAAAATTTTAGGTTTTTTATGTAATATATTCGGCAAAGGCTATGGGATATATTTGGAAAAACTATGGGATATACTGGTCCATTGTATATATTTTGCAAAAACTAAGGGATATTCTAGGCAAAATGTTCGGATATACAGGGTCAACATTATGGGATATACTATGGGATATATTTGTCGAAAGCTATGGGATATATTTGTAAAACTATGGGATTTATTCAGAAAGATTTATGAGATATATAGGGCAGAAACTATGAGATATATTGGGCTAAGACAATAGGTTATATTATGGGATATATTTGGCAAACATTATGGGATATATTTATAAAAATATGCGATAAATTGGGCAAAAGCTATGGGATATATAGGGCTAAGAATATAGGTTATTTTATGGGATATATTCGGCAAAAACTATGGGATATATTGGGTAAATATTATGGGAAATATTATGATATATTGGTTTAAAATTTTTGAATATATTTGGCAAAACTTTGGGATATACTGGTCCATTGGATATATTAATCAAAAACTATGGGATATATTAGGCAAAATATTGGGATATGTAGGGCAAACATTAGGGGATATACTATTGGATATATTCGTCAAAAGCTATGGGATATATTTGACAAAAAATAAGGAGTATATTGGGTAAAATAATGTGATATATTATGGGATATAATTGGCAATATTTTTAAATAATTGGATATATTAAGTAAAAACTGAGGGATACATTAGGCAAAATTATGGGAGATATTTGGAAAATATTATGAGATATATTTGCAACACTATGGGATATTTTGGCCTAAACTATATGTTAAAGTATGGGATATATTTGGCAAAAATTATGGGAATTGTTTAGTAAAATATGGGATATATTTGGCAAAAACTATGGGATATATTGGTATAATACTATAGATAATTTTATGAGATGTGTTCGGCAAAAACTATGGGATATATTTGGCAAAATTATGGGATATACTGTTCCATTGAATATATTAAGCAAAACCTAAGGGATGTCTTAGTCAAAATTATGGGAGTTATATTGCAAAAATTATGGGATATACTATGGGATATATTTGTCAACAACTATGTAATATGTTAGACAAAACTAAGGGGTATTTTGGGTAAATCTAAGGGATATTTATGGGATATAATTGACAAATTTTTAAATAATTGGATATCTTAAGCAAAAACTGAGGATTATATAAGGACAAAATTAATGGGATATATTATGGGATATATTGGTAAAAAATTGTTGTTTATATTTGGCAAGACTCTGGTCCATTGGATATATTAAGATAAAACTAAGGGATATATTATGCAAAATTATAGGATATTCATAGGGCAAAAATTATGGGATATTCTATGGGATATTTTTGCTAAAAGCTATGGGATATATTTGCCAAAAACTAAGGGGTAGAGTGGGTAAAATTTTGGGATATATTATGGGTTATAATGGGCAATATTTTTAAATTAGTGGATATATTTGCGAAAATAATGGGATATATATTCGGAAAAACTATTGGACGTATTGGGCAAAAACTCTGGGATATATTGGGCCAAGACTATAAGTTAAAGTATGGGATATATTTGGCTAAAATTATGGGATATATTTGGAAAAATAATGGGATATATTAAGAAAAACTATTGGATATATTGAGCAAAATTTGGGATATATTGGTCTAAGACTATAGATAATTTTATAGGATGTATTTGGCAAAAATTATGTGATATATTTTGCAAAACTATGGGATATACTAGTCCATTGAATATAGTATGCAAAAACTAAGGATGTCTTAGGCAAAATTATGGGATATTCTATGGAATGTATTTGGTAAAAGCTATGGGATATATTTGCCAAAAATTAAAGGGGTATATGGGGTAAAATTATGGGATATATTATGGGATATAATTGGCAATATTTTAAATATTAGGATATATAAGGCAAAAACTGAGGGATATATTTTTAAAATTATGGGATATATTTGCAAAAACTATGGGATTTATTTGGAAAAACTATGGGTTGTATTTGGCAAAAACTATCGGATGTATTGGGTAAGAACATAAGTTAAAGTATGGAATTTATTTGGCAAAAACTATGGGATATATTGGTCTAATACTATTGATAAAATTATGGGATGCATTCTGCAAAAACTATGGGATATATTTGGTAAAATTATGGGATATTCTGGTCCATAGGATATATTAAGCAAAAACTAAGGGATGTCTTAGGCAAAATTATGGGATATACAGGGAAAAATTATGTATACTCTAAAGGACATAGTTGTTGAAAGCTATGAGATATATTTGACAAAAACGAAGGGGCGCAATGGGGAAAACTATTGGATATATTATGGAATACAATAGGCAATATTTATAAATAATTGGATATATTAAGGAAGAACTGAGAGATATATAAGGCCAAAAAATTGAGCTAGGACTATAGGTTAAATTATGGGAAACAATTAGCAAAAATTATGAGATAAATTAGGAAAAATATGGGATATCTTTGGCAAAAACTATGGGATAAATTGGGCAAAACTATGGGATATATTGGGCTAAGACTATAGGTGATATTTTGGGATATAGTTGCCAAAAATTATGGGATATATTGGGCAAAAATTATGGGATAGATTATGGTATATATTGGTTAAAAATTGTTGGATATATTTGTCAAAACTCTGAGATATATTGGTCCATTGGATATATTAAGCTAAAACTAAGGGATGGATTAGGCAGATATGGGATATATAGGGGAAAATTCATGGGATATACTAACCAATATATTTTTCAAAAGCTATGGGATATATTTGTTATAAGCTATGGGATATATTTGCCTACAACTAAGGGGTATATTGGGTAAGATTATGGGATATATTATGGGATATAATTGGCAATATTTTTAAATTATTGGCTATATTGAGCAACAATTGAGGAATATTTTAGGCAAATTATGGGATAGATTAGGCAAAAATTATGGGATATATTTGTAAAAATAATGGGATATATTCGGAAAAACTTTTGGATATATTGAGCAAAAAATTGGGATGTATTGGGCTAAGAATATAAATAATTTTATGGGATGTATTCGGCAAAAACTATGTGCTATATTTTGCAAAACTATAGTATATACTGGTCCATGGGATATATTAAGCAAAAATTTATGGATGTCTTAGGCAAAATTATTGGATCTATTGGAAAAAAATTGTGGAATATACTACGGGATATATTTTTCAAAAGCTATGGCATATATTTGACAAAAATTGAGGAGCATATTGGGTAAAACTATGGGATGTATTATGGGATATAATAGGCAATATTTTTAAATAATTGGATATATTAAGGAAAAAACAGGGGATATATTAGCCAAAAAATGGGGCTAATATTATAGGTTATTTTATGGGATATATTTGGTAAAAGTTATGGGATATATTTGGAAAAATATGGGATATACTTGGCATAAAGTATGGGATAAATTGGGATATGACTATTGGTTATTTTATGGGATATATGTGGCAAAAAGTAAGGGATATATTGCATAAAAATTTTGGGATATCCTATGGGATACATTTTTCAAAAACTATGGGATATATTAGGCAAAAGTTATGGGACATATTATGGCATATATTGGTTTAAAATTGTTGGATATATTTGTAAAACTATGGGATTTATTCAGAAAGACCATGGGATAATATTGGGCAAAACTATGGGATATATTGGGCTAAGACTATAGGTTATATGATGGGATATATTTGGCAAACTTATGATATATTTGAAAAAATATAAGATATATTCGCAAAAACTATGATATATTGGGCAAATATTTTGGGATGTATTATGGGATATATTGGTTAAAAATTGTTGGATATATGTGGCAAAACTATGGGAAATATTGGTCTATTGGATATATTAATTAAAATCTATGGGATATATTAAGTAAAAATTATGAGATATATAAAGCAAAAATTTTGGTTTATACAATGGAGTATAGTGTCAAAAGGTATGGGATATATTTGAAAAAATAATAGGTATATTGGATAAAATTATGGGAGATATAATTGGCAATATTTTGAAATAATTGGATATATTAAGCAAAGACTTATTCGAAATTTTGGGATATATTCGGCAAACATTATAGGATATATTTGCAAAAACTATGGGATATATTTCCTAAAACTTTGGGTATATTTCGAAAAACAATTGGATATAATGGGCAAAAACGGATATATTTATAAAAAATATGATATATTTGGAAAAACTATGGGCTAAGACTATAGGTGATATTATGGGATAAATTTGGCAAAAAATTATGGTATATATTTATTAAGACTACGGGTATATTCGAAAAACTATGGCATATATTTGGCTAAGACAATAGATTATATTATGGGATATACTTGGCAAACATTATGAGTTATATTTGGAAGAAATATGGGATATATTTGGCGAAGACTCTTCCTAATATTGGGCTATAACTATAGGTTATTTTATGGGTTATATTAGATAAAATTATGGGATATATAGGAGAGAAATTATGAGATATACTATGGGATATATTTGTCCGAAGCTCTGGGATTTATTTGACTAAAACTAAGCTGTATATTGGGTAAAACTATTTCATATATTATGGGATTTAATTGGCAATATTTTTAAATAATTGGATTTATTAAGCAAAAACTGAGGGATACATTTGGCAAAATTATGAGATATATTTGCAAAAACTATGCGATATATTCGGAAACACTATGGGATATATTGGGAAAAACTATGGGATTTATTGGGCTAAGACTATAGGTTATATTATGGGATATATTTGGCAAAATTTTTGGTAAATATTATCGAAAACTATGGGATATATTCGGAAAACTATGGGATATATTGGTTAAAGACTATAAATATTTTAATGGGTTATATTCAACAAAAACTATGGGATATATTGGGCAAACATTAAGGGATATATTCGGAAAAACTATGGGATATATTGGGCTAAGACTAGTGGGTTATTTTATTGGATATATTCGGCAAACACTATGGGAAATATTGGGTAAAAATTATGGAAATATTATGGGATATATTGGTTTAAAATTGTTCAATATATTTGGTAAAACTCTGGGATATACTGGTCCATTGGATATATTAAGATAAAACTAAGGGATATATTAGGCAAAATTATGGGATAAATAGGGCTAAAATTGTGGGATATACTATGGGATATATTTGGTAAAAGCTATGGGATATATTTGGAATAACTATGGGATATATTTGTCAAAAACTCTAGGATATATTGGGGTAAGACCATAAGTTAAAGTATGGAATTTATTTGGCAAAAACTATGGGATATATTGGTCTAATACTATAAATAAAATTATGGGATGTATTCGGCAAAAAGTATGAGAATTATTTGGTAAAATTATGGGATATACTGGTCCAATGGTTATATTAAGCAAAAAGTAAGGGATGTCTTAGGCAAAATTATGGGATATACAGGGAAAAATTATGGTATACTCTAAGGAGATATATTTGTCGAAAGCTATGAGATATATCTAACAAAAACAAAGGGGCGTAATGGGTAAAACTATGGGATATATTATGGAATATAATAGGCAATATTTATAAATAATTGGATATATTAAGGAAGAACTGAGAGATATATAAGGCCCAAAAATTGAGCCAAGACTATAGGTTAAATTATGGGATACATTTGGCAAAAATTATGGGATATATTGGGTAAAACTATGGGATATATTGGGCTAAGACTATAGGTGATATTTTGGGATATAGTTGGCAAAAATTATGGGATATAGTGAGCAAAAATTATGGGATATAATATGGAATATATTGGTTAAAAATTGTTTGATATATTTGTCAAAACTCTGGGATATACTCGTCCATTGGATATATTAAGCTAAAACTAAGGGATGGATTAGGCAAATATGGGATATATAGGGGAAAAATCATGGGATATACTAACCGATATATTTTTCAAAAGCTATGGGATATTTGTTAAAAGCTATGGGATATATTTGCTTAAAACTAAGTGGTATATTGGGTAAAATTATGGGATATATTATGGGATATAATTGGCAATATATTTCTATAATTGGATATATTAAGCAACAACCGAGGAATATTTTAGGCAAAATTATGGGATAGATTAGGCAAAAATTATGGGATATATTTTGCAAAACTATTGGATATACTGGTCCATGGGATATATTAAGCAAAAACTAAGGGATGTCTTAGGCAAAATTATTGGATCTACTGGAAAAACATGGGATATGCTATGGGATATATTTGTAAAAAGCTATGGGATTTATTTGACAAAAATGAGGGGCATATTGGGTAAAACTATGGGATGTATTATAGGATATAATAGGCAATATTTTTAAATAATTGGATATATTAAGGAAAAAACAGGGAGATATATTAGCCCAAAAATGAGGCTTAGACAATAGGCTATATTATGGGATATATTTGGAAAAATATGGGATATATTTGGCAAAAATTATGGGATATATTGGGATAAGACTATAGGTTATTTTATGGGATATGTGCGGCCAAAAATACGGGGTAAATTGCGCAAAAATAATGGGATATACTATGGGATATATTTTTCAAAAGCTATGGCATCTATTTGACAAAAACTAAGGGCTATCTTTGGTAAATCTTTAGGTTATTTAAGGGATATAATTGGCAATATATTGAAATAATTGGATATATAGTGCATTTCACTATAAATGTAAAATTTTCTTTTAAGGCGCTTTATGGAAAGTATCCTCAGTATATTTTCAAATTTGGTGCCTAATCTATCCCATTATTTTGCCCAAAATATCCCTCGGTTGTTGCTTAATTTATCCAATAATTTAAAAATATTGCCAATTATATCCCATAATATCTCCCATAATTTTACCCAATATATCCCTTAGTTTTAGGCAAATATATCCATATCTTTTAACAAATATATCCCATAGCTTTTGAAAAATATATCCCTTAGTATATCCCTTGATTTTTCCCTTTTTTATCCCATATTCGCCTAATCCATCCCCTAGTTTTAGCTTAATATATCCAATGGACCAGTACATCCCAGAGTTTTGACAAATATATGCAACAATTTTTAACCAATATATACCATAATATATCTCATAATTTTTGCCCAATATATCCCATAATTTCTGCCAACTATATCCCGAAATATCACCTATAGTCTTAGCCCAATATATCCCTAAGTTTTGCCACATATACCCCTTATTTTTTGTCAAATATATCCCACAGCTTTTGACGGATATATCTCATAGTATATCCCCTAATTTTTCCCCTATATATCCCACAATTTTGATTAATATATCCAATGGACCAGTATATCCCAAAGTTTTGCCAAATATATTCAACAATTTTAAACCAATATATCCCATAATATTTCCCATAATTTTTACCCAATATATCCCATAGTTATTGCCGAATATATCTCATAAAATAACCTATAGTCTTAGCCCAATATATCCCATAGCTTTTGCCCAATTTATCGCATATTTTTATAAATATATCCCAAAATGTTTGCCAATTATATCCCATAATATCACCTATAGTCTTAGCCTAGTGTTTTGGCCTAATATATCTCTCAGCTCTTCCTTAATATATCCAATTATTTACAAATATTGCTTCTTATATACATTAATATATCCCATAGTTTTACCCAATGTCCCCCTTAGTTTTTGTCAAATATATCCCACAGCTTTTGACGGATATATCCCATAGTATATCCCCTAATTTTGGCCTAATATATCCCACAATTTTGCCTAATATCTCCTATAGTTTTGGATAATAATATCCAATGACCAGTATATCCCAAAGTTTTGCCAAATATATTCAACAATTTTAAACCAATATATCCCATAATATTTCCCTTCATGTTTACCCAATATATCCCATAGTTATTGCCGAATATATCCCATAGCTTTTGCCCAATTTATCACATATTTTTATAAATATATCCCATATTATAACCTATAGTCTTAGCCAAATATATCCCAGTCTTTCTGAATAAATCCCATCGCTTTACAAATATATCCCATAGTTTTGACAAATATATCCCATAGTATATCCCATAATTTTTGTCCTGTATATCCCATAATTTTGACTAAGACATTTCTTGGTTTTTGCAAAATATATCCAATGGACCAGTATATCCCATAGGTTAGCCAAATATATCCTATAGTCTTTGCCGAATATATCCCATAAAAGAACCTATAGTGTTTGCCCAATATATCTCATAGTTTCTCCAAATATATGCCATATATTTTCAAATAAATCCCATAATTTTGCCAAATATATCCAACCAGGTTTAACCAATAGATACCATAATATATCCCATAATTTTGGCCCAATATATCCTATAATGTTTGCCAACTATATCCCGAAATTTCACATATAGTCTTAGCCCAATATTTCCCATAGTTAAGCCCAATATATCCCACAGTTTTTCCCAAAGATATCCCATATTTTCCAAATATATCCCATACTTTTTGCTAAATATATCCCATAATTTAACCTATAGTCTTATCCCAATTTTTTGTCCAAATATATCTCTCAGTTCTTCCTTTATATATCCTTTTATTTACCAGTATATCCCATAATTTTGCAAAATATATCAAACAAATTTTAACCAATTTTTCCTATAATTTATTCCATAATTTTGCAAAATATATCCAACTAAATAACCTATAGTCTTAGCCCAATATATCCCATAGTTTTGCAAAATATATCCCATAGTTCTTTGGAATGGGGTATATTTAGAAATATATGGGATATAATTGGCAAAAAGTATGGGATATATTTGGCAAAAACTATGGGATATATTGGCCTAAGACTATAGGTTATATTTCCAGATATATTTGGCAAAAATTATGGGAAATATTTGGAAAAATATGGGATATATTTGTCAAAAAGTATGGGATATATTAGGATAAGACTATGGGTTTTTTTATGGGATACATGCGGCAAAAAGCTATGGGATATATTGTGCAAACATTATGGGATATACTGTGGGATATATTTTTCAAAAGCTATGGCATATATTTGACAAAAATTAAGGGCTATCTTTGGTAAATCTATGGGTTATTTAAAGGATATAATTGGCAAAATTTTTAAATAATTGGTTATATTAAGTTAAAACTGAGAGATGTATTAGGCAAAAGAATGGGTTATATTGGGCTAAGACTATAGGTTATTTTATGTGATATATTCGGCAAAAACTATGAAATATATTAGGCAAAAATTATGAGACATATTATGGCATATATTGGTTTAAAATTGTTGGATATATTTGTAAAACTATGGTATTTAGTCAGAAAGACCATGGGATAATATTGGGCAAAACCTATGGGATATATTGGGCTAAGACTACCGGTTATATTATGGGATATATTCGCAAAACCTATGGTATATTGGGCAAAACTTCTGGGATATATTATGGGATATATTGGTTACAAATTGTTGGATATATTTGTCAAAACTATGCGATATAGTGGTCCATTGGATATATTAAGAAAAAACTAAGAAATGTATTAGTCAAAATTATGGGACATAAAAGGCAACAATTATGGGATATACTAGGGGATATATTTGACGAAAAACGAAGGGGATATATTTTGTAAAACTATGGGATATATTGGGCTAAGACAATAGGTTTTATTATGGGATATATTTGCAAAATTATTGGATATAATTTAAAATTATGATATATTTTTCAAAAATTATTGGATATATTTGGAAAAATTATGGGATATATTTGGAAAAATATGGGATATTTTGGGATATATTGGTTTAAAATTGTTGGATATATTGAAAAAACTATAGGATATACCAGTCCATTGGATATATTAATTAAAATCTATGGGATATATTAAGTAAAAATTATGAGATATATGAAGCAAAAATTATGGTATATACTATGGGATATAGTTGTCAAAAGTATGGGATATATTTGACAAAAATAATGTGTATATTGGGTAAAATTATGGGAGATATAATTGGCAATATTTTGAAATAATTGGATATCTTAAGCAACAACTTCTTCAAAATTTGGGATATATTCGGCAAAAATTATGGGATATATTTGCAAAAACTATGGGATATATTTCCTAAAACTATGGGTATATTTGGAAAAACCATTGTGTATAATGGGCAAAAACGGATATATTTATAAAAAAATATAAGATATATTTAGTAAAACTATTGAATATATTGGGCTAAGACTATAGGTAATATTATGGGATATATTTGGCAAAATTATTGGATATTTTTATTAAGACTACGGTTATATTCGGAAAAACTATGGGATATAATGGGTACAAACTATGGGATATATTTGAAAAAATAGGATATATTTGGATAAACTATGGGATATATTGGGCTAAGACTATAGGTGATATTTTGGGATATATTTGAAAAACTATGGTGATATATTCGGAAAACCTGTGGGATATATTGGGCAAAAACTATTTGATATATTGGGCTAAAACTAAAGATTATATTATGGGATATACTTGGCAAAAATTATGAGTTATATTTGGAAGAAATATGGGATATATTTGGCGAAGACTTTTCATTATATTGGGCTAAGACTATAGGTTATTTTATGGGTTATATTAGATAAAGTTATGGGATATATAGGACAAAAATTATGGGATATACTATGGGATATATTTGTCTGAAACTCTGAGATTTATTTGATTAAACTAAGCTGTATATTGGGTAAAAGTATTTCATATATAATGGGATATAATTGGCAATATTTTTAAATAATTAGATTTATTAAGCAAAAACTGAGGGATGCATGTGGCAAAATTTTGGGATATATTTGCACAAACTATGCGATATATTCGGAAACACTATGGGATATATTGGGCAAAAACTATGGGATTTATTGGGCTAAGACTATAGGTTATATTATGGGATATATTTGAAAAAAACGGTAAATTTTAGCAAAAGCTATGGTAAATACACGGAAAACTATGGGATATAGTGGGCTAAAATTAAGGGTTATATTATGGGAAATATTGGATAAACATTGTTGGATATATTTGGCAAAACTATGCGATATACTGCTTCATTGGATATATTAAGCAAAAACTAGGGGATGTATTAGGTTATATGATGGGAAATATTTAGCCAAAATTAATGGATATCGTTGGAAACAATATGGGATATATTTGGCAAAAACTATGGGATACATTGGGCTAAGACTACAGGTTATTTAGTGGGATATATTCGGCCAAAAGTAAGGGATATATTGGGCAAAAATTATGAAATATATTATGGGATAAAATTGGTTAAAAATTGTTTGATATATTTTGCAAAACTATGGGATTTACTGGTCCATTGGATATATTAAGCAAAAACTAAGGGATGTCTTAGGAAAAATTTTGGGATATGGAAAGCTAAAATTATGGGATATACTATGGATATATTTGACAAAAACCTAAAGGGATATATTTGTAAAACTCTTGGATTTATTCAGAAAAACTATGGGATATATTGGGCTTTGAATATAGGTTATAGGTTATTGGGATATATTTGAAAAACATTATGCGATATATTTGGAAACAATATGCGATAAATTGGGAAAAAGCTATAGGATATAATGTGCTAAGACTATAGGTTATTTTAAAGGATATATTAAGCAAAAACTATGGGATATATTTGGCAAACATTATGGAATGCATTGTCAAAAACTATGGGATATATTCGGAAAAACTATGGGATATATTGGGCAAAAACTATGGGATATATTTGGCAAATATAGGATATGCTTGGCAATAACCGTGGTATATGAAGGGCTACGACTATAGGTGATTTTATGGGATATATTTGGCGAACACTATGGGATATACTGGTCAATTGGATACATTAAGCAAAAACTAAGGGATATATTAGGCAAAATTATGGGATAAATAGGGCAAAAATTGTGGTATATACTATGGGATATATTTGGTAAAAGCTATGGGATATATTTGCCTAAAACTAAGAGTATGATGGGTAAAATTATGGGATATATTATGGGATATAATTGGCAATATTTTTAAATAATAGGTTATATAAAGCAAAAACTGAGGGATATATCAGGCAAAATTATGGGATATATTTTGAAAAAATTATGGGATATATTTTCAAAACCATGGGATTTATTTGGAATAACTATGGGATATATTTGGCAAAAACTATAGGATATATTGGGCTCAGACCATAAGTTAAAGTGTGGAATTTATTTGGTAAAAACTATTAGATATATTGGTCTAATACTATAGATAAAATTTTGGGATGTATTCGGCCAAAACTATGGGATATATTTGGCAAAATTATGGGATATACGGGTCCATTGGATATATTAAGCAAAAACTAAGGGATGTCTTAGGCAAAATTAAGGGAATATGCAGGGAAAAAATTATGGGATACTCTAGCGGATATATTTGTCAAAAGCTATGGGATATATCTGACAAAAACTAAGGAGATATATTATGGAATATAAAAGGCAATATTTATAAATAATTGGATATATTAAGGAAGAACTGAGAGATATACTAGGTCAAAAAATTGGGCTAAGACTAAAGGTTAAATTATGGGATACATTTAGCAAAACTTATGGGATATATTTGGAAAAATTTGGGATATCTTTGGCAAAAACTGTTGGATATATTGGGCAAAACTGTAGGATATATTGGGCTAAGACTATAGGTGATATTTCGGGATATAGTTGGCAAAAATTATGGGATATATAATGGTATATATTGGTTAAAAATTGTTGCATATATTTGTCAAAACTGTGGGATATACTGGTCCATTGGATATATTAAGCTAAAACTAAGGGATGGATTAGGCAAATATGAGATATATAGGAGAAAAATCATGGGATATACTAAGGGATATATTATTCAAAAGCTATGGGATATATTTGTTAAAAGCTATGGGATATATTTACCTAAAACTAAGGGATATATTGGGTAAAATTATGGGAGTTATTATGGGATATAATTGGCAATATTTTTAAATTATTGGATAAATTAAGCAACAACCGAGGGATATTTTGGGCAAAATAATGGGATAGATTAGGCAAAAATTATGGGATATATTTGCAAAAATAATGGGATATATTCGGAAAAACTATTGCATATATTGAGCTAAAATTTGGGATATATTGGGCTAAGATAATAGATAATTTTATGGGATGTTTTCGGCAAAAACAATGGGATATATTTTCCAAAACTATGGGATATACTGGTCCAGTGGATATATTAAGCAAAAACTAAGGGATGTCTTAGGCAAAATTATGGGATATACTGGAAACAATTATGGGATATACGATGGGATATATTTGTCAAAAGCTATGGGATTTATTTGACAAAAAATGTATGGGCATATTGGGAAAAGCTATGGGATGTATTATGGTATATAATAGGCAATATTTTTAAATAATTGGATATATTAAGGTAAAAACAGGAGTATATATTAGCCCAAAAATGGGGCTAAGACTATAGGTAATATTATGAAATATAATTAGAAAAAATTATGGGATATATTTGGAAATGTATGGGATATATTTGGCAAAAATTAAGGGATATATTTGGCAAAAACTATGGGATATATTGGCCTAAGACTATAGGTGATATTTCCGGATATATTTGGCAGAAATTATGGGATATATTTGGAAAAATATGGGATATATTTGGCAAAAAGTATGGGACATATTGGGATAAGACTATAGGTTATTTCATGGGATATATGCGGCCAAAACTATGGGATATATTGCACAAAATTATGGGATATACAATGGGATATATTTTTCAAAAGCTATGGGATATATTTGACAAACACTAAGGGCTATCTTTGGTAAATCTATGGGTTATTTAAGGGATAATATTGGCAATATTTTTAAATAATTGGATATATAAACTTAAACTGAGGGATATATTAGGCAAAATTATGGGTTATATTGGGCTAAGACTATAGGTTATTTCATGTGATATATTCGACAAAAACTATGGGATATATTAGGCAAAAATTAAGGGAGATATTATGGCCTATATTGGTTTAAAATTGTTGGATATATTTGTAAAACTATGGGATTTATTCAGAAAGACCATGGGATAATTTGGGCAAAAACAATGGGATATATTGGGCTAAGACTATAGGTTATTTTATGGGATATACTTGGAAAAATATATGGGATATATTTGGAAAAATAGGTGATATATTGGGTAAAAATATATTATATATATTTTGGGATATATTGGTTTAAAATTGTTGGATATATTTGGCAAAGCTATGGGATATACTAGTCCATTGGATATATTAATTAAAATCTATGGGATATATTAAGCAAAAATTATGAGATATATAAAGAAAAATTATGGTAGATACTATGGGATATAGTCGTCAAAATGTATGGGATATATTTGACAAAAAATAATGTGTATATTGGGTAAAATTATGGGATATAATATGGGATATAATTGGCAATATTTTGAAAAAATTGGATATCTTAAGCAACAACTTATTCAAAATTTTGGGATATATTCACCAAAAATTATGGGATATATTTGTAAAAACTTTGGTATATATTTCCTAAACCTTTGGGTATATTTGGAAAAACCATTGGATATAATGGGCAAAAACAGATATATTTAGAAAAAATATGATATATTTGGAAAAATATGGGATATATTTGGCTAAGACTATAGGTGATATTATGGGATATATTTGGCAAAATTATGGGATATATTTGTTAAGACTACTGGTATATTCGGAAAAACTATGGGATATAATGGGTAAAAACTAATGGATATATTTGAAAAAAATTGGATATATTTAGATTAACTTTGGGATATATTGGGCTAAGACTATAGGTGATATTTTGGGATATATTTGAAAAACTATGGTGATATATTCGGAAAATGTGTGGGATATATTGGGCAAAAACTATGGGATATATTGGGCTTAGACAATAGATTATATTATGGGATACACTTAGCAAAAATTATGAGTTATATTTGGAAGAAATATGGGATATATTTGGGGAAGACTTTTCCTAATATTTGGCTAAGACTATAGGTTATTTTATGGGTTATATTAGATAAAATTATGGGATATATAGGACAAATATTATGGGATATACTATGGAATATATTTTTCCAAAGCTCTGGGATTTATTTGACAAAAACTAAGGTGTATATTGGGTAAAACTATTTCATATATTATGGGATATAATTGGCAATATTTTTAAATAATTGGATATATTAAGCAAAACTGAGATATATTTGGCAAAATTATGGGATATATTTGCAAAAACTATTGGATATATTCGGAAACACCATGGGATATATTGGGAAAAACTATGGGATTTATTGGGCTAAGACTATAGGTTATATTATGGGATATATTTGGCAAAAATCATGGTAAATATTAGCAAAAACTATGGGATATATTCGGAAAAACTATGGGATATATTGGTTTAAGACTCTAAATAATTTTATGGGTTGTATTCGGGAAAAACTAGGGGATATAGTGGGCTAAAATTATGGGTTATATTATGGGATATATTGGTTAAACATTGTTGGATATATTTGACAAAACTATGGGATATACTGCTCCATTGGATATATTAAGCAAAAACTAGGAGATGTTTTAGGTAAAATTATGGGATATATTGGGCAAAAATTATGGGATATACTTGCAAAAACTATGAGATATATTCGGAAAAACTATGGAATATATTGGGCTAAAATTTTAGGTTTTTTATGTAATATATTCGGCAAAGGCTATGGGATATATTTGGAAAAACTATGGGATATACTGGTCCATTGTATATATTTTGCAAAAACTAAGGGATATTCTAGGCAAAATGTTCGGATATACAGGGTCAACATTATGGGATATACTATGGGATATATTTGTCGAAAGCTATGGGATATATTTGTAAAACTATGGGATTTATTCAGAAAGATTTATGAGATATATAGGGCAGAAACTATGAGATATATTGGGCTAAGACAATAGGTTATATTATGGGATATATTTGGCAAACATTATGGGATATATTTATAAAAATATGCGATAAATTGGGCAAAAGCTATGGGATATATAGGGCTAAGAATATAGGTTATTTTATGGGATATATTCGGCAAAAACTATGGGATATATTGGGTAAATATTATGGGAAATATTATGATATATTGGTTTAAAATTTTTGAATATATTTGGCAAAACTTTGGGATATACTGGTCCATTGGATATATTAATCAAAAACTATGGGATATATTAGGCAAAATATTGGGATATGTAGGGCAAACATTAGGGGATATACTATTGGATATATTCGTCAAAAGCTATGGGATATATTTGACAAAAAATAAGGAGTATATTGGGTAAAATAATGTGATATATTATGGGATATAATTGGCAATATTTTTAAATAATTGGATATATTAAGTAAAAACTGAGGGATACATTAGGCAAAATTATGGGAGATATTTGGAAAATATTATGAGATATATTTGCAACACTATGGGATATTTTGGCCTAAACTATATGTTAAAGTATGGGATATATTTGGCAAAAATTATGGGAATTGTTTAGTAAAATATGGGATATATTTGGCAAAAACTATGGGATATATTGGTATAATACTATAGATAATTTTATGAGATGTGTTCGGCAAAAACTATGGGATATATTTGGCAAAATTATGGGATATACTGTTCCATTGAATATATTAAGCAAAACCTAAGGGATGTCTTAGTCAAAATTATGGGAGTTATATTGCAAAAATTATGGGATATACTATGGGATATATTTGTCAACAACTATGTAATATGTTAGACAAAACTAAGGGGTATTTTGGGTAAATCTAAGGGATATTTATGGGATATAATTGACAAATTTTTAAATAATTGGATATCTTAAGCAAAAACTGAGGATTATATAAGGACAAAATTAATGGGATATATTATGGGATATATTGGTAAAAAATTGTTGTTTATATTTGGCAAGACTCTGGTCCATTGGATATATTAAGATAAAACTAAGGGATATATTATGCAAAATTATAGGATATTCATAGGGCAAAAATTATGGGATATTCTATGGGATATTTTTGCTAAAAGCTATGGGATATATTTGCCAAAAACTAAGGGGTAGAGTGGGTAAAATTTTGGGATATATTATGGGTTATAATGGGCAATATTTTTAAATTAGTGGATATATTTGCGAAAATAATGGGATATATATTCGGAAAAACTATTGGACGTATTGGGCAAAAACTCTGGGATATATTGGGCCAAGACTATAAGTTAAAGTATGGGATATATTTGGCTAAAATTATGGGATATATTTGGAAAAATAATGGGATATATTAAGAAAAACTATTGGATATATTGAGCAAAATTTGGGATATATTGGTCTAAGACTATAGATAATTTTATAGGATGTATTTGGCAAAAATTATGTGATATATTTTGCAAAACTATGGGATATACTAGTCCATTGAATATAGTATGCAAAAACTAAGGATGTCTTAGGCAAAATTATGGGATATTCTATGGAATGTATTTGGTAAAAGCTATGGGATATATTTGCCAAAAATTAAAGGGGTATATGGGGTAAAATTATGGGATATATTATGGGATATAATTGGCAATATTTTAAATATTAGGATATATAAGGCAAAAACTGAGGGATATATTTTTAAAATTATGGGATATATTTGCAAAAACTATGGGATTTATTTGGAAAAACTATGGGTTGTATTTGGCAAAAACTATCGGATGTATTGGGTAAGAACATAAGTTAAAGTATGGAATTTATTTGGCAAAAACTATGGGATATATTGGTCTAATACTATTGATAAAATTATGGGATGCATTCTGCAAAAACTATGGGATATATTTGGTAAAATTATGGGATATTCTGGTCCATAGGATATATTAAGCAAAAACTAAGGGATGTCTTAGGCAAAATTATGGGATATACAGGGAAAAATTATGTATACTCTAAAGGACATAGTTGTTGAAAGCTATGAGATATATTTGACAAAAACGAAGGGGCGCAATGGGGAAAACTATTGGATATATTATGGAATACAATAGGCAATATTTATAAATAATTGGATATATTAAGGAAGAACTGAGAGATATATAAGGCCAAAAAATTGAGCTAGGACTATAGGTTAAATTATGGGAAACAATTAGCAAAAATTATGAGATAAATTAGGAAAAATATGGGATATCTTTGGCAAAAACTATGGGATAAATTGGGCAAAACTATGGGATATATTGGGCTAAGACTATAGGTGATATTTTGGGATATAGTTGCCAAAAATTATGGGATATATTGGGCAAAAATTATGGGATAGATTATGGTATATATTGGTTAAAAATTGTTGGATATATTTGTCAAAACTCTGAGATATATTGGTCCATTGGATATATTAAGCTAAAACTAAGGGATGGATTAGGCAGATATGGGATATATAGGGGAAAATTCATGGGATATACTAACCAATATATTTTTCAAAAGCTATGGGATATATTTGTTATAAGCTATGGGATATATTTGCCTACAACTAAGGGGTATATTGGGTAAGATTATGGGATATATTATGGGATATAATTGGCAATATTTTTAAATTATTGGCTATATTGAGCAACAATCGAGGAATATTTTAGGCAAATTATGGGATAGATTAGGCAAAAATTATGGGATATATTTGTAAAAATAATGGGATATATTCGGAAAAACTTTTGGATATATTGAGCAAAAAATTGGGATGTATTGGGCTAAGAATATAAATAATTTTATGGGATGTATTCGGCAAAAACTATGTGCTATATTTTGCAAAACTATAGTATATACTGGTCCATGGGATATATTAAGCAAAAATTTATGGATGTCTTAGGCAAAATTATTGGATCTATTGGAAAAAAATTGTGGAATATACTACGGGATATATTTTTCAAAAGCTATGGCATATATTTGACAAAAATTGAGGAGCATATTGGGTAAAACTATGGGATGTATTATGGGATATAATAGGCAATATTTTTAAATAATTGGATATATTAAGGAAAAAACAGGGGATATATTAGCCAAAAAATGGGGCTAATATTATAGGTTATTTTATGGGATATATTTGGTAAAAGTTATGGGATATATTTGGAAAAATATGGGATATACTTGGCATAAAGTATGGGATAAATTGGGATATGACTATTGGTTATTTTATGGGATATATGTGGCAAAAAGTAAGGGATATATTGCATAAAAATTTTGGGATATCCTATGGGATACATTTTTCAAAAACTATGGGATATATTAGGCAAAAGTTATGGGACATATTATGGCATATATTGGTTTAAAATTGTTGGATATATTTGTAAAACTATGGGATTTATTCAGAAAGACCATGGGATAATATTGGGCAAAACTATGGGATATATTGGGCTAAGACTATAGGTTATATGATGGGATATATTTGGCAAACTTATGATATATTTGAAAAAATATAAGATATATTCGCAAAAACTATGATATATTGGGCAAATATTTTGGGATGTATTATGGGATATATTGGTTAAAAATTGTTGGATATATGTGGCAAAACTATGGGAAATATTGGTCTATTGGATATATTAATTAAAATCTATGGGATATATTAAGTAAAAATTATGAGATATATAAAGCAAAAATTTTGGTTTATACAATGGAGTATAGTGTCAAAAGGTATGGGATATATTTGAAAAAATAATAGGTATATTGGATAAAATTATGGGAGATATAATTGGCAATATTTTGAAATAATTGGATATATTAAGCAAAGACTTATTCGAAATTTTGGGATATATTCGGCAAACATTATAGGATATATTTGCAAAAACTATGGGATATATTTCCTAAAACTTTGGGTATATTTCGAAAAACAATTGGATATAATGGGCAAAAACGGATATATTTATAAAAAATATGATATATTTGGAAAAACTATGGGCTAAGACTATAGGTGATATTATGGGATAAATTTGGCAAAAAATTATGGTATATATTTATTAAGACTACGGGTATATTCGAAAAACTATGGCATATATTTGGCTAAGACAATAGATTATATTATGGGATATACTTGGCAAACATTATGAGTTATATTTGGAAGAAATATGGGATATATTTGGCGAAGACTCTTCCTAATATTGGGCTATAACTATAGGTTATTTTATGGGTTATATTAGATAAAATTATGGGATATATAGGAGAGAAATTATGAGATATACTATGGGATATATTTGTCCGAAGCTCTGGGATTTATTTGACTAAAACTAAGCTGTATATTGGGTAAAACTATTTCATATATTATGGGATTTAATTGGCAATATTTTTAAATAATTGGATTTATTAAGCAAAAACTGAGGGATACATTTGGCAAAATTATGAGATATATTTGCAAAAACTATGCGATATATTCGGAAACACTATGGGATATATTGGGAAAAACTATGGGATTTATTGGGCTAAGACTATAGGTTATATTATGGGATATATTTGGCAAAATTTTTGGTAAATATTATCGAAAACTATGGGATATATTCGGAAAACTATGGGATATATTGGTTAAAGACTATAAATATTTTAATGGGTTATATTCAACAAAAACTATGGGATATATTGGGCAAACATTAAGGGATATATTCGGAAAAACTATGGGATATATTGGGCTAAGACTAGTGGGTTATTTTATTGGATATATTCGGCAAACACTATGGGAAATATTGGGTAAAAATTATGGAAATATTATGGGATATATTGGTTTAAAATTGTTCAATATATTTGGTAAAACTCTGGGATATACTGGTCCATTGGATATATTAAGATAAAACTAAGGGATATATTAGGCAAAATTATGGGATAAATAGGGCTAAAATTGTGGGATATACTATGGGATATATTTGGTAAAAGCTATGGGATATATTTGGAATAACTATGGGATATATTTGTCAAAAACTCTAGGATATATTGGGGTAAGACCATAAGTTAAAGTATGGAATTTATTTGGCAAAAACTATGGGATATATTGGTCTAATACTATAAATAAAATTATGGGATGTATTCGGCAAAAAGTATGAGAATTATTTGGTAAAATTATGGGATATACTGGTCCAATGGTTATATTAAGCAAAAAGTAAGGGATGTCTTAGGCAAAATTATGGGATATACAGGGAAAAATTATGGTATACTCTAAGGAGATATATTTGTCGAAAGCTATGAGATATATCTAACAAAAACAAAGGGGCGTAATGGGTAAAACTATGGGATATATTATGGAATATAATAGGCAATATTTATAAATAATTGGATATATTAAGGAAGAACTGAGAGATATATAAGGCCCAAAAATTGAGCCAAGACTATAGGTTAAATTATGGGATACATTTGGCAAAAATTATGGGATATATTGGGTAAAACTATGGGATATATTGGGCTAAGACTATAGGTGATATTTTGGGATATAGTTGGCAAAAATTATGGGATATAGTGAGCAAAAATTATGGGATATAATATGGAATATATTGGTTAAAAATTGTTTGATATATTTGTCAAAACTCTGGGATATACTCGTCCATTGGATATATTAAGCTAAAACTAAGGGATGGATTAGGCAAATATGGGATATATAGGGGAAAAATCATGGGATATACTAACCGATATATTTTTCAAAAGCTATGGGATATTTGTTAAAAGCTATGGGATATATTTGCTTAAAACTAAGTGGTATATTGGGTAAAATTATGGGATATATTATGGGATATAATTGGCAATATATTTCTATAATTGGATATATTAAGCAACAACCGAGGAATATTTTAGGCAAAATTATGGGATAGATTAGGCAAAAATTATGGGATATATTTTGCAAAACTATTGGATATACTGGTCCATGGGATATATTAAGCAAAAACTAAGGGATGTCTTAGGCAAAATTATTGGATCTACTGGAAAAACATGGGATATGCTATGGGATATATTTGTAAAAAGCTATGGGATTTATTTGACAAAAATGAGGGGCATATTGGGTAAAACTATGGGATGTATTATAGGATATAATAGGCAATATTTTTAAATAATTGGATATATTAAGGAAAAAACAGGGAGATATATTAGCCCAAAAATGAGGCTTAGACAATAGGCTATATTATGGGATATATTTGGAAAAATATGGGATATATTTGGCAAAAATTATGGGATATATTGGGATAAGACTATAGGTTATTTTATGGGATATGTGCGGCCAAAAATACGGGGTAAATTGCGCAAAAATAATGGGATATACTATGGGATATATTTTTCAAAAGCTATGGCATCTATTTGACAAAAACTAAGGGCTATCTTTGGTAAATCTTTAGGTTATTTAAGGGATATAATTGGCAATATATTGAAATAATTGGATATATAGTGCATTTCACTATAAATGTAAAATTTTCTTTTAAGGCGCTTTATGGAAAGTATCCTCAGTATATTTTCAAATTTGGTGCCTAATCTATCCCATTATTTTGCCCAAAATATCCCTCGGTTGTTGCTTAATTTATCCAATAATTTAAAAATATTGCCAATTATATCCCATAATATCTCCCATAATTTTACCCAATATATCCCTTAGTTTTAGGCAAATATATCCATATCTTTTAACAAATATATCCCATAGCTTTTGAAAAATATATCCCTTAGTATATCCCTTGATTTTTCCCTTTTTTATCCCATATTCGCCTAATCCATCCCCTAGTTTTAGCTTAATATATCCAATGGACCAGTACATCCCAGAGTTTTGACAAATATATGCAACAATTTTTAACCAATATATACCATAATATATCTCATAATTTTTGCCCAATATATCCCATAATTTCTGCCAACTATATCCCGAAATATCACCTATAGTCTTAGCCCAATATATCCCTAAGTTTTGCCACATATACCCCTTATTTTTTGTCAAATATATCCCACAGCTTTTGACGGATATATCTCATAGTATATCCCCTAATTTTTCCCCTATATATCCCACAATTTTGATTAATATATCCAATGGACCAGTATATCCCAAAGTTTTGCCAAATATATTCAACAATTTTAAACCAATATATCCCATAATATTTCCCATAATTTTTACCCAATATATCCCATAGTTATTGCCGAATATATCTCATAAAATAACCTATAGTCTTAGCCCAATATATCCCATAGCTTTTGCCCAATTTATCGCATATTTTTATAAATATATCCCAAAATGTTTGCCAATTATATCCCATAATATCACCTATAGTCTTAGCCTAGTGTTTTGGCCTAATATATCTCTCAGCTCTTCCTTAATATATCCAATTATTTACAAATATTGCTTCTTATATACATTAATATATCCCATAGTTTTACCCAATGTCCCCCTTAGTTTTTGTCAAATATATCCCACAGCTTTTGACGGATATATCCCATAGTATATCCCCTAATTTTGGCCTAATATATCCCACAATTTTGCCTAATATCTCCTATAGTTTTGGATAATAATATCCAATGACCAGTATATCCCAAAGTTTTGCCAAATATATTCAACAATTTTAAACCAATATATCCCATAATATTTCCCTTCATGTTTACCCAATATATCCCATAGTTATTGCCGAATATATCCCATAGCTTTTGCCCAATTTATCACATATTTTTATAAATATATCCCATATTATAACCTATAGTCTTAGCCAAATATATCCCAGTCTTTCTGAATAAATCCCATCGCTTTACAAATATATCCCATAGTTTTGACAAATATATCCCATAGTATATCCCATAATTTTTGTCCTGTATATCCCATAATTTTGACTAAGACATTTCTTGGTTTTTGCAAAATATATCCAATGGACCAGTATATCCCATAGGTTAGCCAAATATATCCTATAGTCTTTGCCGAATATATCCCATAAAAGAACCTATAGTGTTTGCCCAATATATCTCATAGTTTCTCCAAATATATGCCATATATTTTCAAATAAATCCCATAATTTTGCCAAATATATCCAACCAGGTTTAACCAATAGATACCATAATATATCCCATAATTTTGGCCCAATATATCCTATAATGTTTGCCAACTATATCCCGAAATTTCACATATAGTCTTAGCCCAATATTTCCCATAGTTAAGCCCAATATATCCCACAGTTTTTCCCAAAGATATCCCATATTTTCCAAATATATCCCATACTTTTTGCTAAATATATCCCATAATTTAACCTATAGTCTTATCCCAATTTTTTGTCCAAATATATCTCTCAGTTCTTCCTTTATATATCCTTTTATTTACCAGTATATCCCATAATTTTGCAAAATATATCAAACAAATTTTAACCAATTTTTCCTATAATTTATTCCATAATTTTGCAAAATATATCCAACTAAATAACCTATAGTCTTAGCCCAATATATCCCATAGTTTTGCAAAATATATCCCATAGTTCTTTGGAATGGGGTATATTTAGAAATATATGGGATATAATTGGCAAAAAGTATGGGATATATTTGGCAAAAACTATGGGATATATTGGCCTAAGACTATAGGTTATATTTCCAGATATATTTGGCAAAAATTATGGGAAATATTTGGAAAAATATGGGATATATTTGTCAAAAAGTATGGGATATATTAGGATAAGACTATGGGTTTTTTTATGGGATACATGCGGCAAAAAGCTATGGGATATATTGTGCAAACATTATGGGATATACTGTGGGATATATTTTTCAAAAGCTATGGCATATATTTGACAAAAATTAAGGGCTATCTTTGGTAAATCTATGGGTTATTTAAAGGATATAATTGGCAAAATTTTTAAATAATTGGTTATATTAAGTTAAAACTGAGAGATGTATTAGGCAAAAGAATGGGTTATATTGGGCTAAGACTATAGGTTATTTTATGTGATATATTCGGCAAAAACTATGAAATATATTAGGCAAAAATTATGAGACATATTATGGCATATATTGGTTTAAAATTGTTGGATATATTTGTAAAACTATGGTATTTAGTCAGAAAGACCATGGGATAATATTGGGCAAAACCTATGGGATATATTGGGCTAAGACTACCGGTTATATTATGGGATATATTCGCAAAACCTATGGTATATTGGGCAAAACTTCTGGGATATATTATGGGATATATTGGTTACAAATTGTTGGATATATTTGTCAAAACTATGCGATATAGTGGTCCATTGGATATATTAAGAAAAAACTAAGAAATGTATTAGTCAAAATTATGGGACATAAAAGGCAACAATTATGGGATATACTAGGGGATATATTTGACGAAAAACGAAGGGGATATATTTTGTAAAACTATGGGATATATTGGGCTAAGACAATAGGTTTTATTATGGGATATATTTGCAAAATTATTGGATATAATTTAAAATTATGATATATTTGTCAAAAATTATTGGATATATTTGGAAAAATTATGGGATATATTTGGAAAAATATGGGATATTTTGGGATATATTGGTTTAAAATTGTTGGATATATTGAAAAAACTATAGGATATACCAGTCCATTGGATATATTAATTAAAATCTATGGGATATATTAAGTAAAAATTATGAGATATATGAAGCAAAAATTATGGTATATACTATGGGATATAGTTGTCAAAAGTATGGGATATATTTGACAAAAATAATGTGTATATTGGGTAAAATTATGGGAGATATAATTGGCAATATTTTGAAATAATTGGATATCTTAAGCAACAACTTCTTCAAAATTTGGGATATATTCGGCAAAAATTATGGGATATATTTGCAAAAACTATGGGATATATTTCCTAAAACTATGGGTATATTTGGAAAAACCATTGTGTATAATGGGCAAAAACGGATATATTTATAAAAAAATATAAGATATATTTAGTAAAACTATTGAATATATTGGGCTAAGACTATAGGTGATATTATGGGATATATTTGGCAAAATTATTGGATATTTTTATTAAGACTACGGTTATATTCGGAAAAACTATGGGATATAATGGGTACAAACTATGGGATATATTTGAAAAAATAGGATATATTTGGATAAACTATGGGATATATTGGGCTAAGACTATAGGTGATATTTTGGGATATATTTGAAAAACTATGGTGATATATTCGGAAAACCTGTGGGATATATTGGGCAAAAACTATTTGATATATTGGGCTAAAACTAAAGATTATATTATGGGATATACTTGGCAAAAATTATGAGTTATATTTGGAAGAAATATGGGATATATTTGGCGAAGACTTTTCATTATATTGGGCTAAGACTATAGGTTATTTTATGGGTTATATTAGATAAAGTTATGGGATATATAGGACAAAAATTATGGGATATACTATGGGATATATTTTTCTGAAACTCTGAGATTTATTTGATTAAAACTAAGCTGTATATTGGGTAAAAGTATTTCATATATAATGGGATATAATTGGCAATATTTTTAAATAATTAGATTTATTAAGCAAAAACTGAGGGATGCATGTGGCAAAATTTTGGGATATATTTGCACAAACTATGCGATATATTCGGAAACACTATGGGATATATTGGGCAAAAACTATGGGATTTATTGGGCTAAGACTATAGGTTATATTATGGGATATATTTGAAAAAAACGGTAAATTTTAGCAAAAGCTATGGTAAATACACGGAAAACTATGGGATATAGTGGGCTAAAATTAAGGGTTATATTATGGGAAATATTGGATAAACATTGTTGGATATATTTGGCAAAACTATGCGATATACTGCTTCATTGGATATATTAAGCAAAAACTAGGGGATGTATTAGGTTATATGATGGGAAATATTTAGCCAAAATTAATGGATATCGTTGGAAACAATATGGGATATATTTGGCAAAAACTATGGGATACATTGGGCTAAGACTACAGGTTATTTAGTGGGATATATTCGGCCAAAAGTAAGGGATATATTGGGCAAAAATTATGAAATATATTATGGGATAAAATTGGTTAAAAATTGTTGGATATATTTTGCAAAACTATGGGATTTACTGGTCCATTGGATATATTAAGCAAAAACTAAGGGATGTCTTAGGAAAAATTTTGGGATATGGAAAGCTAAAATTATGGGATATACTATGGATATATTTGACAAAAACCTAAAGGGATATATTTGTAAAACTCTTGGATTTATTCAGAAAAACTATGGGATATATTGGGCTTTGAATATAGGTTATAGGTTATTGGGATATATTTGAAAAACATTATGCGATATATTTGGAAACAATATGCGATAAATTGGGAAAAAGCTATAGGATATAATGTGCTAAGACTATAGGTTATTTTAAAGGATATATTAAGCAAAAACTATGGGATATATTTGGCAAACATTATGGAATGCATTGTCAAAAACTATGGGATATATTCGGAAAAACTATGGGATATATTGGGCAAAAACTATGGGATATATTTGGCAAATATAGGATATGCTTGGCAATAACCGTGGTATATGAAGGGCTACGACTATAGGTGATTTTATGGGATATATTTGGCGAACACTATGGGATATACTGGTCAATTGGATACATTAAGCAAAAACTAAGGGATATATTAGGCAAAATTATGGGATAAATAGGGCAAAAATTGTGGTATATACTATGGGATATATTTGGTAAAAGCTATGGGATATATTTGCCTAAAACTAAGAGTATGATGGGTAAAATTATGGGATATATTATGGGATATAATTGGCAATATTTTTAAATAATAGGTTATATAAAGCAAAAACTGAGGGATATATCAGGCAAAATTATGGGATATATTTTGAAAAAATTATGGGATATATTTTCAAAACCATGGGATTTATTTGGAATAACTATGGGATATATTTGGCAAAAACTATAGGATATATTGGGCTCAGACCATAAGTTAAAGTGAGGAATTTATTTGGTAAAAACTATTAGATATATTGGTCTAATACTATAGATAAAATTTTGGGATGTATTCGGCCAAAACTATGGGATATATTTGGCAAAATTATGGGATATACGGGTCCATTGGATATATTAAGCAAAAACTAAGGGATGTCTTAGGCAAAATTAAGGGAATATGCAGGGAAAAAATTATGGGATACTCTAGCGGATATATTTGTCAAAAGCTATGGGATATATCTGACAAAAACTAAGGAGATATATTATGGAATATAAAAGGCAATATTTATAAATAATTGGATATATTAAGGAAGAACTGAGAGATATACTAGGTCAAAAAATTGGGCTAAGACTAAAGGTTAAATTATGGGATACATTTAGCAAAACTTATGGGATATATTTGGAAAAATTTGGGATATCTTTGGCAAAAACTGTTGGATATATTGGGCAAAACTGTAGGATATATTGGGCTAAGACTATAGGTGATATTTCGGGATATAGTTGGCAAAAATTATGGGATATATAATGGTATATATTGGTTAAAAATTGTTGCATATATTTGTCAAAACTGTGGGATATACTGGTCCATTGGATATATTAAGCTAAAACTAAGGGATGGATTAGGCAAATATGAGATATATAGGAGAAAAATCATGGGATATACTAAGGGATATATTTTTCAAAAGTTATGGGATATATTTGTTAAAAGCTATGGGATATATTTACCTAAAACTAAGGGGTATATTGGGTAAAATTATGGGATATATTATGGGATATAATTGGCAATATTTTTAAAATATTGGATATATTAAGCAACAACCGAGGATATTTTAGGCCAAATTATGGGATAGATTAGGCAAAAATTATGGGATATATTTGCAAAAATAATGGGATATATTCGGAAAAACCATTGGATATATTGAGCAAAAAATTTGGGATATACTGGGTTAAGACTATAGATAATTTTATGGGATGTATTCGCAAAATCTGTAGGATATATTTTGCAAAACCATGGGATATTTTGGTCCATTGGATATATTAAGCAAAAACCAAGGGATGTCTTAGACAAAATTATGGGATATACTGGATAAAATTATGGGATATTGTAGTATCCTACTACAAGTTATAGTTCACGATTACTAACACAGTAGCAAATCTCTTGGAGCACACTCTGGACATGAGGGCCTGATCTCATGAAATTATATCACTTACAAAACCCATAATAACAGTGTGATAATGATACAGTACATTCCTCCCCACTAAGATGAGAAGGTCTATAATACAGCAAAACAAAGCAACAAACAATGTCCTTAATTAACTATGATAAACCACACTACATAACTGATACATACAATGAAGGGTGCTATGTAGGTATATCAACATAAATGTTCGAGAGTCCATAACGATCAACAGGGCGACGAACTCTCTGAGGATAACGTGGCACCGATACTTGTTCTCTACTGGGACTAGCAGGAACTTGTGTCTGCAATGGCGGAATAGCGTCAAAACTATCTGAGGATTCACTGGAAATAACCTTTAAATGATCCAAGTGCCTTCTCCAGGTACGACCATCTCGTAGCTGCACTAGGTAAGAGCAGGGACCCAGTTGACCTACAACTTCTCCTGGTAACCATTCACCCTTGTGGATAAAATCCCTAACTAAAACTGAATATCCGACTGCAACCGATCGCTGTTTAGCATGAGTATCATGATGTTTCTTCTGATCAGCTTGTTTGGAACAAACCTTGCTTTGTTGATCTGGCCTTAGAAGGTCAAATTTGGTTCGTAACTGTCTTTTTACAAACAACATACTAGGTGACTCATTAGTTGTGGCATGTGGTGTACTCCGATAAGTTAACAGAAAGTTTGCAAGGACCTGAGAGAGATGACCACCTTGACGAACTCCTACCTTCACTGATTCCTTAAAGGTTCTTACAAATCTCTCAGCAAGACCATTAGAAGATGGGTGATATGGTGAACACAATATGTGCTTCACTCCATTCTGCTTCATGAATTCCTGAAATGTTTCGAAAGTAAATTGTGGACCATTATCTGAAACCAATTGTTCCGGTAGACTGTATGAAGCAAAAAGAAACCTGAGTACTTCCACTGTCTTTTCAGCTGATGTAGAGGGCATTTCAATGACCTCTGGCCACTTCGAATGAGCATCTACCAGGATTAAGAACATCCTATTACAAAAGGGACCAGCAAAGTCGACATGAACCCTTTGCCATGGTCGCGTTGGCCACACCCATGGGTGTAGTGGAGTAACAGCAGGTGCTGATTTGACTGACTGACATGATAGACAAGAATGAGCCAATTCTTCTATTGCTTTATCTAGACCTGGCCACCAGAAATGACTTCTGGCCATTGATTTCATTCTTGTAACTCCACAGTGTTCTTGATGTAGCTGTGATAGGACTCTAGCATGTAGCATTTGTGGTATTATTACACGATTTCCCCAAAGCAGGCAGCTGCTTTCAACTGATAGTTCTTCCTTCTTCTGCCAAAAGGACTTGACTTCCTCTGGAACCGATCCAGGCCACCCAGACTACGTATATTGCACCATTTTACTAAGAATTGGGTCTTTTCTAGTGCTCTGAGCTAACTGAGCAGATGTTACTGGCAAGGAGTTGAGCTGACCAATAAGGAAACAGGTTGTATCTGCAACCGGTTCTGGAAGACCTCCAGACAGAGGGAGACGTGAAAGAGCATCTGCATTAGCATGTTGACTAGTAGACTTGAACCGTATGGTATACCGATATGCAGATAAGGTGATGGCCCATCTCTGGATTCGTGCTGCAGCTAAAGGAGGGATACCTTTGTTAGGTCCTAATATAGTTAATAAGGGTTTGTGATCAGTAGGAAGGGTAAATATTCTGCCGTACAGATACTGGTGAAATTTTTTACACCGTAGATTAGAGCTAATGCCTCCTTCTCTAATTGGGAATAATTCCTTTCACTAGACGACAAAGTGCGAGAAGCAAATGCAATAGGCTTCTCCTGACCGTCTGGGTATTCATGTGAAATGACAGCACCAATCCCATATGCTGATGCATCTGCAGCGAGCTTGAGTGGCAGGGTAACATCGTAGTGAGTTAGCACACATGAGGAAGTTAAGGCATCCTTAGCTTTCTAAAAGGCTTGCTGACAGTCATTGCTCCAACTCCATACTGCCTTATGTTGTAATAATGCATTCAGAGGGGTCAAGATGGTGGCTAAGTTGGGAATAAACTTGCCATAATAATTAAGTATGCCTAGGAAAGACCGTAGTTCTTGGACATTGGTTGGTTTGGGTGCTTCCTTAATGGCCTCCAGCTTGCTGGGTATGGTGTGTAAGCCTGCTGCATCCACATGATGTCCACCGATTCTGCCATAAATTCACATTTCTTCTTCTTGACTCTCAGCCCACTTTTCTCAAGCCTAGAGAGTACCTCGGCTAAGGACTTTAAATGATCTGCAGTATCTCTTCCCGTAATCAGGATATCATCTATGTAGCATATAACACCAGGAATGCCTTGCAATAGGGAGTCCATGGTTCTCTGGAAGATTGCAGGGGCTGACGATATACCAAATGGAAGACGGGTATACCTGTACAATCCTAGATGAGTATTGACTGTCAGATACTGCTTTGACTCCTCATCCAATAGAAGCTGTTGATATGCTTGAGACAAGTCGAGTTTTGTAAACTGCTTACCACCTGCAAGTGTAGCAAACAGCTCCTCTGGCTTAGGTAAGGGATGCTGGTCCACTTCCAGCATAGCATTGATGGTCACCTTATAATCACCACATATGCGGAACCTACCATCTTTCTTGGGCACTGGGACAATGGGTGCAGCCCAGTCACTATGTGATACCTTTCCCACAATTCCTGCGGCTACAAGAGAGTTAATCTCCTGCTCAATTGCATCCCTAATAGCAAAAGGAACAGGTCTAGGCCTGTGAAAGACAGGTGTAACACCTTCCCTCACTGAAAGATGGGTCTTTCCCAATGTAAAGGTACCTAGGCCTTCCTTAAAAACCCCATTGAATCGCTGAAGAATGTCCTGTAGGGTACACTTGACATCCTGGGCACATGAGTAGGCTATGGTTTCCAATTTAACCTAATGTACTAGTTGTATGTACTAGTTGTATGTATTGGTTGTATATATGTACTTGTAACTAGTTGTATGTACTAGTTGTATGTACTAGTTCTCTGTATTAGTTTAAGTACTAGTTGCAGGAAATTGATGTATTTACTAGTTGTATGTACTAGTTGTATGTAGTAGTTGTATGAAATAGCTGTATGTACTAGTTATATGCACTAGTTGTATATAATTGTTGTATGTACTAGTTGTATGTACTGGTAACTAGTTGTATGTACTAGCTGTGTGTACTAGTTGTATGTAGTTATATACTACTTGTATGTACTAGTTGTGTGGGTTTTTATGTATACTAGGTAAATTTATAAGTTGTAGCTACTAGTTTTATGTAGTAGTTGAATGTACTAATAACTACATGTGTGTAGTAATTGTATGTACTAGTTGTATGTTCTAGTTGTGTTTACATGTTGTATGTACTAGCTGTATGTACTAGTTGTATGAAAAATCTAATATACCATTTTCCTACATGCTATATGACTATTCTGTAAAAAGAGCCTATAGGGGAACTAAACCTAAAGAGAGCTCTAGATGAAGATATCTTTTCTTCCTTCTTTTCCCTTCTTTCATCTTCTTCTCCACTGGGTCAGACAGCCGTTTCTGGGAATTCCACCCTTCATCAGGGACCCTGGGAGTCTTTGTCTTTTTCTTTATCTTGATCTTCTGTGAATCCTTGGTATGTACTAGTTGTATATACTAGTCAATAGTTGCCTGTACTAGTTATATGTACTAGTTGTATGTACTAGTTGTGTGTAATTGTTGTATGTAATTGTTATACGTACTAGTTGTATGTCATAATTGTATGTTCTAGTTGTATGTACTAGTAAGTAGTTGCATGTACTAGTTATATGTACTTGTTGAATGTAATAGCTGTAGGTACTAGTTATATATATTAATTGTATGTACTTTTTGTAGGTACTAGTTGTATGTACTTGTAACTATATAGTTTTAGGTACTACTTGTATAAACTGCTTCTATATCCTAGTTCAATATACTAGCTGTATGTACTATTTGTATGTACTAGTTCTACGTCCTAGTTGTAGTACTAGTTCTTTGTAATATATAGTTGCATGTACTGGTTTTATGTACTAGTTGTAAGTACCAGTTGTATGTACTTGTTGCATGTTCTAGTTTTATGTACTAGTTGTAGGCAGAATTTGTATGTACTAATTATATGTACAACTAACTTTCAGTATATACTAGTTGTATGTATTAGTTGTTTGAATTAGTTGTATGTAGTTGTATGTAATACTTGTATGTACTAGTTGTATGTACTAGTTTTATGTACTTGCTGTATATGTGTTGTAGGAAGTTGTGTGCACTAGTTTTTATGTACTAGTTGTATGTACTAGATATATGTACTAGTTGTCTGAATTAATGTTATGTAGTAGTTGTATGTACAAGTAGTTAGTTGTATTTAGTAGTTGTATGTACTAGTTGTATGTATTAGTTGTAAGTACTAGCTGTATGGACAATTTGTATATAGTTTTATGGACTAGTTGTATGTACTAGTTGCATGTTCTAGTTTTATGTACTAGTTGTAGGCAGAATTTGTATGTACTAATTATATGTACAACTAACTTTCAGTATATACTAGTTGTATGTATTAGTTGTTTGAATTAGTTGTATGTAGTTGTATGTAATACTTGTATGTACTAGTTGTATGTACTAGTTTTATGTACTTGCTGTATATGTGTTGTAGGAAGTTGTGTGCACTAGTTTTTATGTACTAGTTGTATGTACTAGATATATGTACTAGTTGTCTGAATTAATGTTATGTAGTAGTTGTATGTACAAGTAGTTAGTTGTATTTAGTAGTTGTATGTACTAGTTGTATGTATTAGTTGTAAGTACTAGCTGTATGGACAATTTGTATATAGTTTTATGGACTAGTTGTATGTACTAGCTGTATGTACCAGTTATATGTACTAGTTGTATGGACTAGTTGTATGGACTAGTTCTATGTACTAGTTGTATATATATATATGTTCTAGTAGGTAGTTGTATGTACTAGTTGTATATATGTTCTAGTAAGTAGTTGTATGTACTAGTTATATGTACTAATTGTGTGTACTAGCTGTATGGACTAGTATATGTACTAATTGTATGTACTAGTTATATGTACTAGTAACTATTAGAATATACTAGTTGTATGTACTAGTTGTTTGAACTAGTTGTATATAGTTATATGTACTAGTTGTATCTACTAGTTGTATGGACTAGTTCTATGTACTAGTTGTATATATGTTCTAGTAAGTAGTTGTATGTACTAGTTATATGTACTAATTGTCTGTACTAGCTGTATGAACTAGTGTATGTACTAGTAACTATCAGAATATACTAGCTGTATGTACTAGTTGTTTTAACTAGGTGTATATAGTTATATGTACTACGTTTATGTACTAGTTGTGTGTATTTTTCGTATGTACTGGTAACTAGATGTATGTACTTGTTGTATGTACTTATTGAATGTTCTAGTTGTATGTGCTAGTTGTATGTATTTGTTGTATATGTGTTCTAGTAAGTAGTTGGCTGCACCAGTTATATGTACTAGTTTTATGAACTAAATGTATATACTAGTTGAATGTACAAATTTATGTACTAGTAGTTAGTTGTATATACTAGTTGTATGTACAAGTTGTATGGATTAGTTGTATATGCTAGGTGTATGAAAGAGTAATAATCTGTATTTACTAGTTGTAAGTACTAGCTGTATTTAAAATTTGTATGTAGTTATATGTACTACTGGTATGTACTAGTTGTGTGAAATTTTTGTATGTACTAGTTATATTTACTAGTTGTAGTTACTAGTTTTATGTACTCATTGTATGTACAAGTTGCATGTACTAGTATCTAGATGTATGTATTAGTTGTATGTAGTATATAGTTGTATATATGTACTAGTTGTATATACTTGTTATAGTAGTTGTATATATGTTCTAGTGAGTAGTTGTATAAAAAATCTAAGATACCATTTTCCTACATGCTATATTCCTATTCTGTAAATAGAGCCTATAGGGGAACTAAACCTAAAGAGAGCTTTAGATGAAGATACAGGAGGCTTTTCTTCCTTCTTTTCCCTTCTTTCATCTTCTTCTCCACTGGGTCAGACAGCCGTTTCTGGGAATTCCACCCTTCATCAGTGAGCCTGGGAGTCTTTGTCTTTTTCTTTATTTTGATCTTCTGTGAATGCTTCGTATGTACTAGTTATATGTACTAATTGTATGTACTAGCTGTATGGACTAGTGTATGTACAAATTGTATGTACTAGTTGTATGTACTTGTAACTATCAGAATATACTAGTTGTATGTACTAGTTGTGTGTATTTTTTGTATGTACTAATAACTAGATGTGTTTACTTGTTGTAGTTACTAGTTTTATGTAAGAGTTATATGAACTAATTGTATGTACTAAATGTGTGTAATTATTGTATGTATTACTTATATTTACTAGTTGTATGTACTAGTTGTATGTAGTAGTAACTTGTTGTATGTACTACTTGTATGTCCTTGTTGTATGTACTCGTAATATGGACTAGTTTTATGTACTAGTTGTATGTAGTAAATAGAAAGTAGAACGAAATGGACTTAAAAATTGACGACCTACAAGAGTCGATCTGTAATCAGTTTACCGGATATCCATGAGAACCAGTCAAGTATTTCTAGTTTACTCAGGGTTGGCTAGGGCCCCACGAGTTTTTTAAACTCAAACTCCTTGTTTTTGTATCTACTAATTGTATGTTTTGTAGTTACTAATGGTATGTACTAGTTGTAGGTACTAGTAACTAGATATATGCACTAGTTGTATGTAGTAGTTGTATGTACTAATGGTATGTACTAGTTGTAAGTACTAATACGTAATAGAATAAGGATTCCTTATAACTGCGTCCAACTTATCTTTGGGATGGCACATCCTTCGACTTTTGAGCGTTTAAAAACGCAGTTGGTTTATTCAATTCTTGGTCAAACGTTTCGACCCTTTTTAAACGCTCAAAAGTCGAAGGATGTACCATCCCAAAGATACTAATACGTAGTTGCATGTACTAGTTATATGTAATAGTTGTATAAACTAGTTGTAGGTACTAGTAACAATCTGTATTTACTAATTGTATATACCAGTTGAATGTACTAGTTTTAAGTAATTATATGTACTGGTTGTATGTATTAGTTGTGTTGAAATTGTTGAATGTACTAGTTCTTTGAACTAGTTGTATGTAATTATATGTACTACTTGTATGTACTAGTTGTGTGTACTAGTAACTAACAGAATATAGTAGTTGTATGTACTAGTTGTTTGAATTAGTTGTATGTAGTTATATGTACTACTTGTATGTACAAGTTGTGTTTATTTTTCGTATGTACTAGTAACTAGATGTATGTACTTGTTGTATGTACTTGTAGAATGTTCAAGTTGTATGTGCTAGTTGTATGTACTTGTTGTATATTTGTTCTAGTAAGTAGTTGGATGCACTGGTTATATCTACTAGTTTTATGAACTAGATGTATGTATAGTTGAATGTACCAATTTTATATATTAGTAGTATGTACTAGTAGTTAGTTGAATATAATAGTTGTATGTACTAGTTGTATGTATTAGTTGTATGTACTAGGTGTATGAAGGAGGAACAATCTGTATTTACTAGTTGTAAGTACTAGCTGTTTTTTAAATTTGTATGTAGTTATGTGTACTACTTGTATGTGCTAGTTGTGTGCAATTTTTGTATGTACTAGTTATATTTACTAGTTGTAGTTAATAGTTTTATATACTCGTTGTATGTACAAGTTTTATGTACTAGTATCTAGATGTATGTATTAGTTGGATGTAGTATATAGTTGTATGTACTAGTTGTATGTACCAGTTCTATGTACTAGTTGTATATATGTTCTAGTAAGTAGTTGTATGTACTAGTTATACGTACTAATTGTATGTACTAGCTGTATGGACTAGTGTATGTATATACTAATTGTGTGTACTAGTTGCATGTACTAGAAACTATCAGAATATACTAGTTGTATGTACTAGTTGTTTGAACTAGTTGTATGTAGGTATATGTACTACTTGTATGTACTAGTTGTGTGTATTTTTCGTATGTACTAGTAACTAGATGTATGTACTTGTTGTATGTACTTATTGAATGTTCTAGTTGTATGTGCTAGTTGTATATGTGTTCTAGTAAGTAGTTGGATGCACTAGTTACATGTACTAGTTATATGAACTAGATGTATGTACTAGTTGAATGAACAAACTTTATGTACTAGTTGTATGTACTAGTAGTTAGTTGTATGTACTAGTTGTATGTATTAGTTGTATGTACTAGGTGTATGAAGGAGTAATAATCTGTATTTACTAGTTGTAAGTACTAGCTGTATGGACAATTTGTATGTAGTCATATGGACTAGTTGTATGAACTAGTCGTGTATAATTGTTGTATCTACTTGTTATATATACTAGTTGTATGTTCTAGCTGTATGTATCAGTTATAAGTACTAGATGTATGTACTAGTTGTACATTCTAGTTGTACATACTAGTAACTAGTTGTATGTATTAGTTGTCTGTACTAGTTCTAGGAACTAGTTTTTTGTATAAGCTGTATGTACTAGTTGTTTTTACTAGTTTTATATGCTAGTAGTTTGAACTAGTTGTATGTAGTTATATGTATTACTTGTATGTACCAGTTGTGTGTAATTTGTGTGTGTACTAGTTATATTTACTAGTTGTAGTTACTAGTATTATGTAATAGTTATATCAAGTAATTGTATGTACTAAATGTGTGTAATTATTGTATGTATTACTTATATTTACTAGTTGTATGTACTAGTTGTATGTAGTAGTAACTTGTTGTATGTACTACTTGTATGTCCTTGTTGTATGTACTCGTAATATGGACTAGTTTTATGTACTAGTTGTATGTACTAGTTGTGTGTAATTGGTCTATGTTCTCATTATATGTACAAGTTGTCTGTACTAATTGTATATACTAGTAACTAGTTGTATGTACCGGTTGTATGTACTAGTTCTATGTACCAGTTTTTTATACTATGATGTATATACTAGTTGTATGTAGTTATAGGTACTACTGGTATGTTCTAGTTGTGTGTATTATTTGTATACTAGTTATATTTACTAGTTGTAGTTACTAGATTAATGTACTAATTGTATGTTCTGGTTGTATGTACGAGCAACTGGATGTATGTTCTGGTTGTATGTACTAGTTGTATATAGTTAAATGTAATAGTTTTATGCATATACTAGTTGTTTGTAATTATTTTATGTACTAGTTATATGTAGTAGTTGAATGTAGTAACTGTATGTGCTAGTTGTAAGTACTAGTAAGTACTTGCATGTACTAGTTATATGTACTAGTTGTATGTATTAGGTGTATGTACTAGTAACAATCTCTATTTACTAATTGTATTTACAAATTGTATGTACTAGTTGTAAGTAATTATATGTTCTAGTTGTATTTACTATTTGTGTGAAATTGTGGTATGTACTATTTATATGTACTTGTTGTATGTACTAGTTGTATGTAATAATTGTATGTACTAGATGTATATACTAGGTGTAAAAACTAGTAACAATCTGTATTTACTAGTTGTAGGGACTAGTTGTATGTACTTGTTCTGTGTAATAGTTGTATGTCCTAATTGTACGTACTAGTTTTAAGTACTAGAACTATGTATATATTAGTTTTATGTACTAGTTGCGTGAAATTGAACGCCCAAAATGGACTTAAAAACCATCCTTACTAAAACAATGTAACACAAAGCTTTCGCAAAAATTGACGGCCAACAAGAGTCGATTTGAAATCAGTTTACCGGATAACCATGAGAACCGGCCAAGTATTTCGAGTTTAATCAGGGTAGCCTAGGGCCCCACGAGTTTTTTAAACTCGAACTCCTTTTTTATATCTACTGATATTAATTACTAATTGTAGTTACTAGTTGTATGTATTAGTTATATGTAGTAGTAACTAATTGTATATACTACTTGTATGTACTCTTTGAATGTACTAGTTGTATGTACTACTAGTATGTACTCTTTGAATGTACTAGTTGTATGTACTAGTTGTGTTAAATTGTTGTATGGACTAGCTATATGTACTAGTTGTGTGAAATTGTTGTTTGTACTAGTTATATGTACTAGTTGTATTTACTAGTTGTATGTACTAGTTGTTTGAATTAGTTGTGTATGAACTAGTTATATTTACTAGATGTAGTTACAACTTGTATGTACTTGTTGAATGTACTAGTTGTATATATGTTCTAGTCAGTAGTTGTATGCACTAGTTGTATGTACTATTATATAGTTATATGTACCAGTTATATCTACTAGTTGTATGAACTAGCTGTATGTACTAGTTGTATGTACTAGTTGAATGGACTAGGTGTGTGTAATTTTTGAATCTACTAAGTATATTTACTAGTTGCAGTTACCAGTTGTGTGTACTAGTTCTATATAGTAGTAATTAGTTGTATGTACTTCTTGTAAGCACTATTTGTATGTACTATTTGTATGTACTAGTTATATATACAGGTTATATGTACTAGTACTATATATGTCCTAGTTGTAGTACTATTTGTAAGTACTACATAGTTGTATGTACTGGTAGTATATACCAAATTTTATGTACCAGTTGTGTCTACTTGTTGTATTTACTGGTTGTATGTACTAGTTGTATATAGTTAAATATATGTACTTGTTGTTTGTACTAGTGCGTGCAATTGATGTATGAACTAGTTATATGTTCTAGTTTTATGTACTAGTTGTATGTACTTATATGTACAGTGTAACTTGGAAAATCCGCCACAATTCGTTTTTTGGCAAAATATTGAGTTTGGCGTATTAGCCAAATATCGTCATTATGCAGTACTAATTATAACCATCTAAATAAAACGATGAACAATATTTGCTTTTGCGTTGCCGTCGAATTCTTCCTCTTACAGTCACATATCGGGCAATTTTCAAGTCAGTTTAGGAACACTTAGAGGCAATCTCTAAGATTTATTTCATACGATTAAAATGTTGATGAAAGCTGTGGATTGTAAAGGTGGAAAACGCCTATAAGTGTACATTTGAGGCAAGAAAATAATGGCCGATGGCGGATTTGGCGGTTGGCGGATTACGTAGATACTTCTAGTATGTAAATGAATTCGTTTAATACAAACTCAGGCGGATTGGGGAGTTGTGCGTATTATCCGGGTTACACCTAGCCTAGATTGATGTACTAGTAGCGTGTAATTGTTGTACGTACTAGTTTTATGTACTAGCTGTATGCACTAGTAGCTTGTTGCATATACTAGTTGTATATACTAGTAGCTAGTTGCATGTACTAGTTGTATGTACAAGTTTTATGTATTAGTATCTAGATATATGTATTAGTTGTGTGTAGTGTATAGTTGTAAGTACTAGTTGTATGTTCTAGTTCTATGTACTAGTTGTATATATGTTCTAGTAAGTAGTTGTATGTACTAGTAACTTGTTGTAAGTATTAGTTGTTTGTACTAGTTCTATGTACTAGTTTTTTGTGTAAGCTGTATGTACTAGTTGTTTTTACTAGTTTAATATACTAGTAGTATGGACTAGTTGTATGTACTAGTTGTGTGTAATTGTTCTATGTACTAGTTTTATGTACAAGTTGTCTGTACTAATTGTATATACTAGTAACTAATTGTGTGTACTGGTTGTATGTATTAGTTCTATATACTAATTTTTATATTAGATGTATGTACTAGTTGTATGTAGTTATAGGTACCACTGGTATGTTCTAGTTGTGTGTATTTTTTGTATACTAGTTATATTTACTAGTTGTAATAACTAGATTAATGTACTAGTTGTTTGTTCTGGTTGTACGTACTAGTAGCTGGATGTATGTTCTGGTTGTATGTACTGGTTGTATGTACTAGTTGTATGTACTGGTTGTATGTACTAGTTGTATGTAGTTATATGAAAAATCTAAGATACCATTTTCCTACATGCTATATGCCTATTCTGTAAAAAGAGCCTATAGGGGAACTAAACCTAAAGAGAGCTTTAGATGAAGATACATGTACGTACAACCAGAACAAGATATGTAATAGTGGTATGCATATACTAGTTGTTTGTAATTATTTTATGTACTAGTTATATGTAGTAGTTGTATGTAGTAACTGTATGTACTAGTTATAAGTACTAGTAAGTATTTGCATGTACTAGTTATATGTACTAGTCATATGTACTAGTTGTATGTACTAGGTGTATGTACTAGTAACAATCTGTATTTACCAATTCTATTTACTAGTTGTATGTACTAGTGTTAAGTAATTATATGTACTAGTTGTATTTACTAGTTGTTGGGAATAGTTGTATGTACTTGTTGTATGTAGTAGTAAGTAGTTGCATGTACTGGTTATATGTAATCGTTGTATGAACTAGTGGTATGTACCAGTTGTATGTACTAGTAAAAATCTGTATTTACTAATTGTATGTACTAGTTGTATGTACTTGTTGCATGTAATAATGTGTACTAGTTTTATGTGCTAGTTGTGTAAAATTGTTGTATGTATTAGTTATATGTTCTAGTTGTATGTACCAGCTGTATGTACTAGCTATATATACTAGTTGTATGTACTAGTAACTAGTTATATGCACTAGTTGAATTTACTAGTTGTGTGAAATTGTTGTATGTACTAGTTATATATACTAGTTGTATGTACCAGTTATATGTACTAATTGTATGGATATACTAGCTGTATGTACTAGTTATATGATCTAGTTGTAATTGCTAGTTGTATGTTCTAGTTGACTGTAATTGGGGCACCGCAAGGGCCACTATATTGTTTTCAGAAATTATGTTAACGTATGGCTTCCTGTTCGTAGTGTTGTAAATATATACAAATATATCTGTTAAAAAATGGCGGACGTTCGGGTAGCTTTCGTTTTCCAGCTAAAAATCAGCTTTCTCTTCCTTATTGTAGAATATTGAACGAACGAAATGGACTTAAAAACCATCCTTACTAAAACAATCTAACATAAAGCTTGCGCAAAAATTGACGGCCAACAAGAGTCAATATGAAATCAGTTTACCAAATATCCATGAGAACCAGCAAATTATTTCAAGTTTACACAGGGTCGCCTAAGGCCTCACGAGTTTTTTAAACCACAACTCCTTGTTTTTGTATCTACTAATTTTAATTACTAATTGTTACTAGTTGTATGTATTAGTTGTATGTAGTAGTAACTAGTTGTATGTACCACTTGTATGTACTCTTTGAATGTACTAGTTGTATGTACTACTTCTATGCACTAGTTTAATGTACTAGTTTTATGTACTAGTTGTACGAACTTGTTGTATAGGTGTTCTAGTATGTAGTTTTTGCATTAGTTATATGAACTAGTTGTATGTACTAGATGTATGTACCAGTTGTATGTAATAATTGTATGTTGTAGTGGTATCTACTAGTAATTAGTTGCTTGTACTTGTTATAAGAACTAGTTGTATGTACTAGTTGTATGTACTAGGTGTATGTACTAGTTGTATTTGTATGTATTAGTATGTAATAGTAACTAGATATATGCACTAGTTGAATATAGTAGTGGTGTGTAATTTTTGTATGTACTAGTTAAATATACTAGTTGTATGGACTAGCTGTATGGACTAGTTATATGTACTAGTTGTTTTTACTAGTTGTATGTACTAGTTATATGTATTATTATATAATTGTATTTACCAGTTATATCTACTAGTTGTATGAACTAGCTGTATGTACTAGTTGTATGTACTAGTTGAATGTACTAGGTGTGTGTAATGTTTGTATCTACTAAGTATATTTACTAGTTGCAGTTACCAGTTGGGTGTACTATGTCTATATAGTAGTAATTAGTTGTATGTACTTCTTGTAAGGACTATTTGTATGTACTATTTGTATGTACTAGTTATATAAACAGGTTATATGTACTAGTACTATGTCCTAGTTGTAGTACTAGTTGTAAGTACTACATAGTTTTATGTACTGGTAGTATATACCAAATTTTATGTACCAGTTGTGTCTACTTGTTGTATTTACTGGTTGTATGTACTAGTTGTATATAGTTAAATATATGTACTTGTTGTTTGTACTAGTGTGTGCAATTGATGTGTGAACTAGTATATACTACTATATGTAATAATTGTATGTACTAGTTGTATGTACTAATTGTATGTACTAGTTGTAAGCACTAGTAAGTAGTTGTATGTTCTATTTTTATGTACTAGTTGTGTGTACTTATATGTACAGTGTAACTGAGAAAATCCGCCACAATTCGTTCAAGCACTTTTTTGGCGGAGTCTGACGGATTAGCCAAATATCGTCATTATGCAATACTAATTATAACCAGTTAAATAAAACGATGAATGATATTTGCTTTTGCCTTGCTGTCCAATTCTTCCTCTTATAGTCACATATCGGGCAATTTTCAAGTCAGTTTTGGAATGCTTAGAGGCAATCTCCAAGATTTATGTCGTATGATTAAAATGTTGATGAAAGCTGCAGATTACAAAGGTGGAAAACACCTATAAATGTACAATTGAGGCGAGAAAATAATGGGGGATTGCGGATTTGGCGGTTGGCAGATTACATAGATACTTCTAGTATGTAAATGAATTCGTTTAATACGAACTCAGGCGAATTGGGGGTTGTGCGCATTAAGCGGGGGCAGATTATCCGGGTTACACTGTACTAGATTGATGTACTAATAGCGTGTAATTGTTGAACATACTAGTTTTATGTACTAGTTGTGGGTACTAGTTCTATATACTATTATTTTGTACTACTTGTTTGAACAAGTTGTATGTAGTTATATGTACTACTTGTATGTACTAGTTGTATTTACTAGTTGCATGTACTAATTGTATTTACTAGTTGTATGTACTAGTTGTATGTACTAGTTTTATGTACTAGTTGTAAGTACTAGTTGTACGTACTAGTTGTATGTATTTGTTGTATATGTGTTCTAGTAAATAATTTTATGCACTAATTTTATGTGATAGTTGTATGTACTAGTTGTATATACTTGTTGTTTGAACTAGTTATATATACTAGCTGCGTGTACTAGTTGTATTTAGTTATATATACTACTTGTATGTACTAGTTGTGTGGAATTTTTGTATACTAGTTAAATTTACTAGTTGTAGCTACTAGTTTTATGTAGTAGTTGAATGTACTAATAACTAAATGTGTGTAGTAATTGTATGTACTAGTTGTATGTTCTAGTTGTATTTACTAGTTGTATGTACTAGCTGTATGTACTAGTTGTATGTACTAATTGTATATACTAGTTGTATGTACTAGTAAATAGTTGCCTGTACTAGTTATATGTACTAGTTGTATGTACTAGTTATGTGTAATTGTTGTATATACACAGGTGCCATATGACCGATCTGCGTGTTTTTACGTTTTTTTATAAACACTTTTAAGAGCAAGTTTCGTTCTAACAGAAACGATTTGCTACCTTTAACTGGTATACATCGAAGCGCTTATTTAAATGTCAGCAAAAGCTAAAATTTGAGCGAGACTGAACAACCAATATCCAAGATATAACGTGTTAAAAAGGCCGATTTTAAAACTCTCAGACACTATGCGCTTAGTCTAGGAAAAAGTTAGGACTACGTTCTATACTTCATTAAAAAGGTTAGAATGTATTCTAACAAATTTAAGAAGTCCGTTTCGATTCTCCCATCCGCTGAGAAGAAAACTGTGAAAATACACTTTTAATAGATTGGTAAATGCTATTTAAACTTTCGTATCTTGGGAAATGAAGCTCAGACGCCAACGGACTTCTTAATTCCTACTAAATGACACTCACTGAATCCATTGAAGCTGACTACACGACTATGAGGATCTTCTAACTTAAGCGCATAGGCAATTTTCCTTCACTTCTGCAACAGACGCCATTTCTCAACATTTAAATCATATTCATTAGCAAATAAGTTTATTCATGGGATGATTTACACATTTGAAACGCAAACGGTGAAATTTTATAGCCGGATGTTAATATTGCGCAAATCCTATGTTGTGTAACTGGGATATTATATACAGGTATACTATACGTTGACGCAAGTGATCGAGGATCGCCGTAAGGTGTTATTCACACTAAGGATCGCCAATTTTCGAATTTTCGTCTACAACAGAGAAGATTATGCCCCCCAAAAAAAGCCAAGAAGGATATCAGTCGATAATCAGATTGCTCTGAAGTTCAACTGCGGCTTTGCAAGAGTTGCTGCATACGAACTATTCGTTAACAAAATGTACGTAAAAAATAAGTAGTTGACAATAGCTAGAGAAGTGAATCATGTTATAGCTACTATGCAAAGAGCCCTGAAAAGCCGTTTTCACGCTTAAGACTTATATTAGACATTAATTGTATAATACAATACGTACGAAGTGAGACGATTAAATAAAACATTAATAAGATACGAAGTGAAACGATTATAAGACAATGATACGAAGCGAGATGATTATATACTATACGTAAATCAATTAAGCCAAAGGATGCTATAACCAATTTAACCATTAAACTTCCGGTGTGTAACCGATAACACTAAATAACGCATTCACTCTTAACGATTGAAAACGAAAATTCTTTATTAATTAGCGCTTGTTACGTGTTGATCGCTATAAGGCAGCCTATCCCTAAGGAACAGCCATAAGGTCCCAGTGTAATTGTTAGATGTTCTAGTTGTATGTACTAGTAAGTAGTTGCATGTACTAGTTATATGTACTTGTTGTATGTAATAGCTGTATATACTAGTTATATATATAAGTTGTATGTACTTTTTGTATGTACTAGTTGTATGTACTAGTAACTAGTTGTATAAACTACAGTAGAACCTCCGAATAGCGAACATCATTGGGACAATTTCTTTTTCCTTTATTTAGGAGGTTTTCTTTAAAGGGAGGTTTTGCACATTTCTTGTTTTTACACAGAAATAATCACTCAGACTTCATATATATTTACATGCACACATGTAACTACAATCCTTAATTATGATCATCTATAGTAGTCTGTCAGGCACAAACTGAATGTAACATTGCAACTCTATCAATAAGGTTTCTGGTAGCAGTTGCTTCAATAAAGTGGGAATAGCTCTCCAAAACATATTTGATGTCCTGCAGGGATTCTTTCGAATCCAGTGATAGTTAAGCAGCTGCCATCTATGGCCAGGAGGAGCATCTCGAAGAAGATACTTTTCACGATAATTTTAGTTCTGTGTAAGTGCATGCTCATTTACAAAGCTTTTTAAAGGACATTTAAGAACGACAGTTCTTTGTTTGTCCTTATGGAAGCTTTCCTTTCTCTGTTGATTCTGTTCATATCTATATTATTCGAGATGCTACTCCTGTCCGTAGATGGCAGCTACTTACCTAATTATATCACTGGATTCGAATCTGGTCGAAATTTGGGTGCAAGTAAACATTGTGGTTAAAAGAATGCTTAGGTGTACGGGATGTGTAAACGAAGTTACTGAGGTGTCAAATCAATACGTGTCAAAAGATTGGGTATCTGTAAATCGCATTCTTATGACACACACTTTAATTCCCGATATATGATGTTCGAATAGTGAATCCCTTTTCCGTTAAATAGAGATAGAATTTACACTTTGACAAAGGGGGTAAGTTCGTTATTACGGAACTGAAAGGTTTCCGCTATATGGAGGGTTCTTACATACTACTTTAATACGAAGTTCAGTCGGTACTTTACTTCAAGGCTGTTGTAGTGGAGGTTTTCGCTATTGGGAAGGTCCGTTAAGGGAGGTTCCACTGTAGTTCTATGTCCTAGTTTGAAATACTAGCTGTATGTACTATTAGTATGGACTAGTTCTATGTCCTAGTTGTAGTACTAGTTGTATATAATATATAGTTGCATGTACTGGTTGTATGTACTAGTTGTAAGTACTAGTTGTATGTACTTGTTGTATTTACTAGTTTTATGTACTAGTTGTATTTAGTTATATATACGTACTGGTTGTGTGTACTAGTTGTGTGCATTTGTTGTATGTACTAGTTATATGTACTAGTTGTATGTAGTAGTTGTATGTTGTTATATATATTTACTAGTTGTGTGTACTAATTGATGTATATACTAGTTGTATATACTAGTTATATGTACTAGTTATATGTACTTATCTGTACTAGTTTTATGTGCTAGTTGTATGTTCTAGTAGGTAGTTGCATGTAATAGTTGTATGTACTAGTTCTAAGTACTAGTTTTATGTACTAGTTGTAGGCAGAAGTTGCATGTAATAGTTGTATGTACTAGTTCTAAGTACTAGTTTTATGTACTAGTTGTAGGCAGAAGTTGTATGTACTAGTTGTATTTACTAATTGTATATACTAGTTGTATGTACTAGTAAATGGTTGCCTGTACTAGTTATATGTACTAGTTGTATGTCATAATTGTATGTTCTAGTTGTATGTACTAGTAAGTAGTTGCATGTACTAGTTATATGTACTTGTTGTATGTAATAGCTGTATGTACTAGTTATATATATTAGTTGTATGTACTTTTTGTATGTACTAGTTGTATGTACTAGTAACTAGTTGTATGTACTATTTGTATAAAATAGTTCTATGTCATAGTTTTATATGCGAGCTGTATGTACTATTTGTAGGCACTAGTTCTATGTACTAGTTCTATATACTTGTTGTATATATGTTCTAGTAAGTAGTTGTATGTACTAGTTATATGTACTAATTGTATGTACTAGATGTATGGACTAGTGTATGTACTAATTGTATGAACTAGTTGTATGTACTAGTAACTATCAGAATATACTAGTTGTATGTACTAGTTGTTTGAACTAGTTGTATGTAGTTATATGTACTACTTGTATGTACTAGTTGTGTGTATTTTTCGTATGTACTAGTAACTAGATGTATGTACTTGTTGTATGTACATGTTGAATGTTCTAGTTGTATGTGCTAGTTGTATGTACTTGCTGTATATGTGTTCTAGTAAGTAGTGGATGCACTAGTTATATGTACTAGTTGAATGAACTAGATGTATGTACTAGTTGAATGTACAAATTTTATGTACTAGTAGTATGTACTAGTAGTTAGTTATATGAACTAATTGTATGTACTAATTGTGTGTAATTGTTGTATGTATTACTTATACTTACTAGTTGTAGTTACTAGTTGTATGTACTAGTTGAATGTAGTAGTAACTAGTAGTATGTACTACTTGTATGTTCTTGTTGTATGTAACAGTAGTATGGACTAGTTGTATATACTAGTTGTATGTACTAATTGTGTGTAATTGTGCTATGTACTAGTTATATGTACAAGTTTTCTGTACTAATTGTATATACTAGTAACTTCTTGTATGTTCTGGTTGTATGTACTTGTAACTGGATGTATGTTCCGGTTGTATGTACTAGTTGTATGTAATAATTGTATGTACCAGATGTATATACTAGGTGTCAGAACTAGGAACAATCTGTATTTACTAGTTGTTGGGACTAGTTGTATGTACTTGTTGTATGTAGTAGTTTTATGTCCTAATTGTACGTACTAGTTGTAAGTACTAGTAAGTAGTTGCATGTACTGGTTATATGTAACCGCGTTGTATGAACTAGTTGTATGTACCAGGTGTATGTACAAGTAACAATCTGTATTTACTAATTGTATGTACTAGTTGTATGTAACAAGGTGTACTAGTTTTATGTGCTAGTTGTGTGAAATTGATGTATGTACTAGTTATATGTACTCATTGTATGTACTAGCTATATGTACTACACTGGTACCTTATGGCTGTTCCTTAGGGATAGGCTGCCTTATAGCGATCAACATGTAACAAGCGCTAATTAATAAAGAATTTTCGTTTTCAATCGTTAAGAGTGAATGCGTTATTTAGTGTTATCGTTTACACACCGGAAGAAATCAAAACCGTAACCCAGCGTTACCAGGTATTCAATCTCAAACACGTGGTGTGTGACCAATCGAAGCCTCGCCAGCCAGGGAAGAAGAAGCCTCGCCAGCGAAGAAGAAGAAGCCTCGCCAGCGAAGAAGAAGAATCCTCGCCAGCGAAGAAGAAGAAGCCTCGCCAGCAAAGAAGAAGAAGCCTCGCCAGCGAAGAAGAAGCCTCGCCAGCCAGTGAAGAATTTAGCCCTTCAATCGGTGAGTTCGCTCTTACTTTGACACGCTGTTGTTTTAAGGGCTTCATAGTTTTAGTTCATGCCGTTTTTTATATTTCTTCTAGTAAATGCCTTTAGGAAATGTATATTCTGTTCCTTCATATTGTTTGTGTGTATTCTATTAAAGGTATTCTGGCCAATTTTTATGTTGTTGTTTTAAAGTGCTTTCCGTGTTATTGATAGCATGTGTTATTTGGATATCATCAAAAGGCTTTTTTGAAAGCCACTACTGACAAAGGACTACACTGATATTTTATCTGTTTATTATACTTCTATACTTATACTTGGTATATATATGTTGTTTATATGATGCTTAGGGCCTTTAGTTTTATTAAAAAGGCTTTTTTAAAGCCATTACATTCAAAAGATGGACTTGACTGGGACTTGATGTATAATAAAAGTTGTAATGTAAAATACATTATGTAATAGACATGCAAGTATTAAGTTAGTAGTATAATTCCTATTTGTTATTTATTTCTCTGAGGACTTCCTTAATTAGTGTTTTCAATAGCTGAGCCCGATTCTCCTGTTCTTCCTTTTCTTTTTGTTTTTTCTCCTTCTCTTCCTCCTCTATCTGCTCCATTCGTATCTTTTCTTCCTTTTCTTTTCGTGCTTCTTCCACTAGTCTCCTCTGCACTTCTTCCTCTATCCTTTTTTTATTTCTTCTTCTTTTTGCCTCTCTTCTTCTATTTTTTTCTTCTCCTCTTCAGCCTTCTGCTTTTCTATTGTCATTCTCCTGCTGACTTCTTCTTCCACCTTCATTGTAATCAAAGAATTTACTCCCCAGTCATTAAATCTTTGGTTTTTTCTATTTTTTCTCTTTAAGTATTGTTGCTGATTGTGCCATTTATAGGGCTTTCTGTAACTTCTTGATAGGAATCTCCCTGATGTTGACTGATAGTATCCATTTTCCATTCTTTAGCTGTTTTCTATTCAATATGATTTCTGTCTTTAGTCATCTATATTTATACTTGTTAGGAGGATACCTTGGAAAATAAGTTATCCAATCAGATTAATGATTAGGGTAGGATACCATGAAAATTGTGTTAGCCAATGAAGTTGTGACTTAAAGAACCAATCAGATTAGCTTAAACTGATGATGTTTCATCACCTAAGCATGCATTAACTGGCTATGAATACAGCCGTAATTAACACATGAAATATTTATTATAATTATGTTTATTATTATTATGTCTAAAGGAAAAGCTAATGAAGTATGGTACAAAAATACTATTTAATTATTATTGTATTGTTTGAAGCCATATTAATGAATATGTATTGTATTATATTGTAGTGTTGAACACGTCTCCCAATGTTCCATCCTGTGTACACGGGTTACAAAAAGGTATGGCAACTTTGTGTACTTAGCAGATGTTATTTACTTACTGCATCTTTAAACTTGAACTTGATGTGTTGCTTGTTGGTTGTCCACTGCCACTCCAAATCAGGAACCACCATCAGTACACTATAGCACTATTCAGGCTCTAGCCTAAACTCCCTTAGTAGCTTCATAGTTCTTCTAAATTTTTTTTTCTACTGCCTTGTATATGTCATCATTCTCTGTTGATAGGTCTTTTTCACTTATATTGGCTTGAATCAACCTGTCCAATTCTTTTTTGGTATCTATCTTAAGCTTGAAAAGTTGGCTCTTTAATTTACGCATGAGGTACTTGTGGGTTTGCCTAATATCTAGGGGTATTGGCCTAAGTACTTTTAGCTGTTTTCTACACCTGTCCAATTGTAGCAATTCATTTGATGGACCAAGTACTTGGTGAAGTGCCCTTGCCAAACTAGAAGTATAGCATTCACCTGTAGTGTCTGTACATACATTGGCATACGTCAGTACTTCTTTTGTGGGCTCAGGCTCCCAGTTTGTACCATCTTCTTCAGTTATAGGACTGATTGCAATATTTGTTTGCAATTGTGGTTGATAGTGGGTAATGGGGGTAGACATAGATGGACCCTGATTGGAGCTATCTGTACTTAATGGTACGTCAATGCTTATTTCTAAGTTGGATTTCGGAGGTGGTGTACTACAATCATCTGGCTCTTCGTTAGTACAGATGTCCATTTCATCCATATGACTACAATAACCTCTAACATTTAGTAGATGTCCAGGAATTGTTTCTGTTACTTGGCCCTGTTCATTGTAAATTTTTATCCCAAAACTTGGAATATCAACATTTCCATTTAACAGTTGGAGCCATTCACCTCTAGCCCGTGTGACTACATCTTGTAATGTAGAATCCCTAAAATGTAATGGGCTAGGTCCCTTCTCAATATAATTAGGATGAATGTCACCATCATGAAAGATGATGTCTGACTCACTTTGGTTAATGTCCCACCACTGACCTTTACCTGGTGTTAGGAAAGGTGCTATTCTTTCCAAATGTGCTTGCCAGCTGTATGGCCTCTCTCTTATGTATTTGAGTGGTATTTCAGTGCCACTGAATTGTTTTAGAAATTTTGCAGCCTGTTTGACTCTAGTGTCACTTTCATGCACAGTTACTGAGGTTGAGCCATATAATATCTCTCTGGCCTCTAATCTTATCAGCAGATTAGGAATCAGAGTGTCTGATTTTCTATTACTAGTATCCCTTACACACCTTTTTGCCTTTTGGAAGATCTGCTCTTCACTTTCAGTGTTGACAGACCTATTATTGATAATTTCTTGCTGAACAGGGCCATGATTTAACAAGGCATGGAAATAGACTCCATGTAAGGCAGTTTCATGTGGGTTTGGGAATAAATCCACACTTAGTTCATGATGTAGCCAGCAGCAGTTGTAAAATCTCAATATTTGTTTAGGGCACCTCTCAACATCTTCAGAATAAAGACATTGGCTTATTTGAACTAGAGTCAAAAACAGTGTTTGGATTTTCCAACTTGCTTTAGCATTTGATAACATTTGATAAATATGTATAACAGCACACCTAATATCAGATCCTGAAACATGTTCACCCTTAAGAGCCCTAACAATGTAAGCCCCAACATCATCCCTTAAAACAACAGGCAAGTGATGGCTCTTAGAGGTCTCAGTAAGTAGATGCATGGCATACCCTTTGAAATCATGAAGAGGTTCACAGTCTAATACACAATATTTTTGTAAGTTTACAGTTTTTAGAGACTCCATGGGATAGGGCAAAAGTAAAGCTGGAACTCTTTGAACACCCTTTAATTCATTAACAAGTTTACTTTCTAGCTGCGGTTTTGTAAAGTCATAAATGTCCATAAAACCTCTTTTTTTAGCTCTTCTAGTAACTCTTTCTTTTTAAGTTTATCAAAAGGTTTAAGTGAATTAGCCTGCTTACCAGCATTACCACCAATTGCTAAGAGTTGCATTTCAGTCAGTGACCTAGGAGGTTGTCTTAGTGTTACAGCTTGATCTATGAATCTACTAAGGTGTACACCACAGCTACAAGGATAATTTCCTCCCTGTTGGGTCCCGCGTTCAAACTGGACGGCAGGTTTATCACCAATAAAGAACTGTAATACATCAGTGATCTCAATTCCATTAGACGTTTTTACTTTCTCACTAATCTCTGATAAGCAATCTAACCTGTCGGAGATAAAATTAGCTTGTGAGCTGTGACTAGAAGTTGAAAAACCAACCAGGTGAATTTCAGGTTTTTCAACTATTTCCTGAATTGAAAGCTTCCTTTTTTTATCAGGAACTTCAGAATTTGTATAAAATACTGCTGGATCATATGCAGTTTTAACTGTTATCAGTAAGAGACCATAGGAAAGTAAAGTAGAATGGTCATGCCACATTATTAGGTGTCTCTTTGTTTGCAACTTTTTGAATGTATGTTCTATTTCAGGTCTAGAAAGGGATTCACAATTACTAATGTATTTGCTAACTTCTGATCTAAGATAGGTAAGAGACATTTTTGTAATTTCCTCATCAGTAGTTAATCTCATATATTTACTATGTTTGTCCAATAGTTTCTGGCGTAGCTCTGTTAATGGAATTTTATTCCCATGAGCCTGGACTATTTGTATATTGCCATCAGGCATGTACCTTTCTAAGGCCATTGGTGCACATGGCTGCCCAACATTCAACTGACCTTCCACTAACATTTTTGCTATGTCCTTATTGACCTCATCTAAGCTAGGAGGGCAGGGGAATGAAATTCTGCCGTGACTACCAGGCATCTTTGGTAATATTCTCCTATGCCTTTTTGTTTCAGTGGATTTTGTTTCCCCTTCTAGTTTAGTCATATTCAAACCATTTTCCATGGCAAATATTTTGACTCTTGCACCAGAATCTGAACTGTTCAGTCCACATTGTGAAGCAAATGACTTCCATTGAATAGTCCTTTCTTCTTCAATAGCTGTAGTTAGTTTTTGGAGGACGGTTTCAGCAACTCGTCCCTTTAAATATGATTTTTTCCTTTTTGGTGTGTCACACACATTTTTCTGAAAGTACAAAGCCTTTCTTTTTCTGTTGTATGAACTTTTTGATTCATTTTCTGCTAACATAGTCAAGGCTGCATTTTGTTTATAGAAACTATTAGCATAATCTCTTATTTTGCTTAGCAATTCAATATTGTTTTGCAATTTTTCTTTGGCAGATTCCCTTAAACTTAGTTTTTTGTCGTGTAGGTCAACCAGTGTATTGAAGCTCTTTCCTGTGGAAGAGGCTACACTTGTGTTAAGCACCTGTAATGCTTTTCTAGTACCAGCAGCAGGATTATTAATTATGCCATCTACAAGACTATTTTGGTAGTCTCTCTGTGTTCCGTGTTAGGTTTGCAACTATTGAACACAGGCTTAAGTGGGAAAACCTCTTGTACTGACAGGTATTCCATGCAGCAAGCCTCACAGTAGCTCAGGGAATGTCTTATTTTGTTACATTCACTTAGAGCCTCCCATATCACTATGGGGAAAGTTTCTAGATAAGTCTCCCTAGCCTTAGACGATCTCCAGCCACTTTTTAAACCTTTTAGAATATTCTCAAGTAACTTGTCAAAAGGAGTGGACTTACGGGAGTAATAGTCTGTAAACATAGAATCGTCTAGACAAAATTTGGGGCTCCTAAATAAATCTCTGAACCTTTGTATCTTTTGCTTGTAGGTAAGTTCTGTTTGAGTGTCTTCTATACCTGATTTTGTGGTTTCCTGAGTTGGAGTGGCTTCACCATTTGTTGGAGAATTTGCTTTTTTATGTCTTTGTGAATATGTCTATAATAATTTCAATGAATATCATTTCTTAAACTATCTGATCTATTCTGTAGGTTGCCAATATGCAAGAAGAAGATTTTTTAAATCTATTTTTGTATTATTCATTTGTTTATTAATTTATTTAAAATCGTCCATTGTTAATTTGGTTATAGGATATAGACTTAAAACGGCAGGCAATCCTTTGGCTTAATTGATTTACGTATCGTGTATAATCATCTCGCTTCGTATCGTTGTCTTATATCGTCTCACTTCGTGTCTTATTAATGTTTCATTTAATCGTATCACTTCGTACGTTTTGTATTATACAATTAATGTCTAATATAAATGAAAACGGCTTTTCAGGGCTCTTTGCATAGTAGCTATAACATGATTCACTTCTCTAGCTATTGTGGACTACTTATTTTTTACATACCTTTTGTTAACGAATAGTTCGTATGCAGCAACTCTTGCAAAGCCGCAGTTGAACTTCAGAGCAATCTGATTATCGACTGATATCCCTCTTGGCTTTTTTTGGGGGGCATAATCTTCTCTGTTGTAGACGAAATTTCGAAATTTGGCGATACTTAGTGTGAATAACACCTTACGGCGATCCTCGATCACTTGTGTCAACGTTTAGTATACCTGTATATAATATCCCAGTTACACAACTTAGGATTTGCGCAATATTAACATTGGGCTATAAAATTTCACCGTTTGCGTTTCAAATGTGTAAATCATCCCATGAATAAACTTATTTGCTAATGAATATGATTTAAATGTTGAGAAATGGCGTCTATTGCAGAAGTGAAGGAAAAATGCCTATGCGCTTAAGTTAGATCATCATAGTCATGTAGTCAGCTTCAATGGATTCAGTGAGTGTCATTTAGTAAAAATTAAGGAGTCCGTTGGCATCTGAGCTTTATTTCCCAAGATATGAAAGATTAAATAACATTTACTAATCTATTAAAAGTGTATTTTCACAGTTTTCTTCTCAACGGATGGGCGAATCGAAATGGACTTTTTAATTTTGTTAGCATACACTCTAACCTTTTCAATGAAGTATAGAACGTAGTTCTAGCTTTTTCCTAGACTAAGCGCATAGTGTCTGAGAGTTTTAAAATCGGACCTTTTTAACACGTTATACCTTCGACATTGGTTGTTCAATCTTGCTCAAATTTTAGATTTCGCTGATATATAAATAAGCGCTTCGATGTATACCAGTTTAAGGTAGCAAATCATTTCTGTAAGAAAGAAACTTGCTCTTAAAAGTGTTTATAAAAAAACATAAAAACACTCAGAACAGTCATATGGCGCCTGTGTAGTTAAATGTACTAGTTGTATGTACTAGTTGTATGTAATAGTTGTATATACTAGTTGTATGTGCTAGTTGTATGTTCTAGTTGTCTCTAATTGGGGCGCCGCAAGGACTCCTATATTGTTTTCAGAAATTATGTTAACGTATGGCTTCCTGTTGGTAGTTTTGTAAATATATACATATATATACCTTTGAAAAAATGGCAGATGTTCGGGGAGATTTCATTTTCTAGTTTTCTCTTCCTTTGGGTAGAAAATGGAATGAACAAAATGTACTTAAAAACCATCATTACTAAAACAATGTAACATAAAGCTTGTGCAAAAATTGACGACCAACAAGAGTCGATCTGAAATCAGTTTACCGGATATCCATGAGAAACAATCAAAAATTTCGAATTTACTGCTGGTCACCTAAGGCCCCAGGAGTTTTTTAAACTCGAACTCCTTGTTTTTGAATCCACTAATTTTAATTACTATTTGTAGTTACTAGTTGTAAGTATTAGTTTTATGTAGTAGTAACTAGTTTTATGTACTACTTGTATGTACTCTTTGAAAGTACTAGTTGTATGTACTCGTTCTATGTACTAGTTTAATGTACTAATTGTACGAACTTGTTGTATAGGGGTTCTAGTTTGTAGTTTTTTGCATTAGTTAAATGAACTAGTTGTATTTACTAGATGTATGTACTAGTTGTGCGTAGTAATTGTATGTAGTAGTGGTATCTGCTTGAAATTAGTTGCATGTACTAGTTATATGAACTAGTTGTATGTACTAATTGTATGTACTAGGTGTATGTACTAGTTGTATTTACTAGTTGTATGTACTAATTGTTTTTACTAGCTGTATGTAGGAGTTATATTTACTAGTTGTAGTTACTAATTGTATGTACTAATTGTATGTACTAGTAACTAGATATATGCACTAGTTGTATGTAGTACTTGTATGTACTAATGGTATGTACCAGTTGTAAGTACTAATAAGTAGTTGCATGTACTAGTTATATGCACTAGTTGAATGTACTAGCTGTGTGCACTAGTTATGTGTACTAGTTGGATATACTAACTGTATGTACTAGTTGGATTATACTAGTAACCTGTTGTATTAAATAATTGTATAAACTAGTTCTATGTATTAGTTTTATGTACTAGTTTTGTGAAATTAATGTATGGACTATTTGTATGTACTAGTTGTAAGTACTAGTTGCAGAAAATTGATGTATTTACTAGTTTTATGTACTAGTTGTATGTCTAGCTGTATATACTAGTTATAGGTCATAGTTGTATGTACTAGTTGTATGTACTAGTTGTAGGAAATAGCTGTATATACTAGTTATATGTAGTAGTTGTATATAATAGTTGGATGTACTAGTTGTACGTACTAGTTGTATGGACTAGTTGTATGTACGAGTTGTATATATGTTCTAGTAAGTAGTTGTATGTACTAGTTATATGTACTAATTGTATGTACTAGCTGTATGGACTAGTGTATGTACAAAATGTATATACTAGTTGTATGTACTAGTATCTAGATGTATGTATTAGTTGTATGTAGTATATAGTTGTATGGACTAATTGTATGTACTAGTGCTATGTAGTAGTTGTATATATGTTCTAGTAAGTAGTTGTATGTACTAGTTGTATGTACTAGCTGTATATACTAGTTATAGGTCATAGTTGTATGTACTAGTTGTAGGAAATAACTGTATATACTAGTTATATGTAGTAGTTGTATATAATAGTTGTGTGTATTAGTTGTACGTACTTGTTGTATGGGCTAGTTGTTTGTACGAGTTGTATGTACTAGTTGTATGTACTAGTTGTACGTACTAGTTGTATGGACTAGTTGTATGTACGAGTTGTATGTACTAGTTGTGTGTACTAGTTCTATGTACTAGTTGTATATATGTTCTAGTAAGTAGTTGAATGTACTAGTTATATGTACTAATTGTATGTACTAGCTGTATGGACTAGTGTATGTACAAAATGTATATACTAGTTGTATGTACTAGTATCTAGATGTATGTATTAGTTGTATGTAGTATATAGTTATATGGACTAGTTGTATGTACTAGTGCTATGTAGTAGTTGTATATATGTTCTAGTAAGTAGTTGTATGTACTAGTTGTATGTACTAGCTGTATATACTAGTTATAGGTCATAGTTGTATGTACTAGTTGTAGGAAATAGCTGTATATACTAGTTATATGTAGTAGTTGTATATAATAGTTGTATGTATTAGTTGTACGTACTTGTTGTATGGGCTAGTTGTTTGTACGAGTTGTATGTACTAGTTGTATGTACTAGTTGTATGTACTAGTATCTAGATGTATGTATTAGTTGTATGTAGTATATAGTTGTATGGACTAGTTGTAGGTACTAGTGCTATGTAGTAGTTGTATATATGTTCTAGTAAGTAGTTGTATGTACTAGTTATATGTACTAATTGTATGTACTAATTGTATGTACTAGTATCTTGATGTATGTATTAGTTGTATGTAGTATATAGTTGTATGTACTAGTTGTATATATGTTCTAGTAAGTAGTTGTATGTACTAGTTGTATGTACTACCTGTATATACTAGTTATAGGTCATAGTTGTATATACTAGTTGTTTGTACTAGTTGTAGGAAATATATACTAGGTATATGTAGTAGTTGTATATAATAGTTGTATGTATTAATTGTACATACTAGTTGTATGGACTAGTTGTTTGTACAAGTTGTATGTACTAGTTGTATGTACTAGTTGTACGTACTAGTTGTATGGACTAGTTGTATGTACGAGTTGTATGTACTAGTTGTGTGTACTAGTTCTATGTACTAATTGTATGTACTAGCTGTATGGACTAATTGTATGTACTAGCTGTATGGACTAGTGTATGTACTAATTGTATATACTAGTTGTATGTACTAGTAACTATCAGAATATACTAGTTGTATTTACCAGTTGTTTGAACTAGTTGTATGTAGTTATATGTACTACTTCTATGTACTAGTTGTGTGTATTTTTCGTATGTACTAGTAACTAGATGTATGTACTTGTTGTTTGTACTAGTTGAATGTTCTAGTTGTATGTGCTAGTTGTATGTATTTGTTGAATGTACCAGTTGTACATACTAGGTGTACATACCAGTAACTAGTTGTATGTACTAGTTCTATGTACTAGTTTTTTGTATAAGCTGTATGTACTAGTTGTTTTTACTAGTTTTATATACTAGTAGTTTGAACTAGTTGTATGTAGTTATATGTATTATTATATATGTATATGTATTATTATGTATATATTATTGTATTATTATGTATATAGCTGTATGTACCAGTTATATGTACTAGTTGTATGTACTAGTTGTACATACTAGTAACTAGTTGTATGTATTTGTTGAATGTACCTATTCTATGTACTAGTTTTATAATTATAATTTGTATGTAGTTATATGGACTAGTTGTATGTACTAGTTGTGTGTAATTGTTGTATCTACTTGTTATATGTACTGGTTATATGTTCTAGTTGTATGTACCAGCTGTATGTACCAGTTATATGTACTAGTTGTATGTACTAGTTGTACATACTAGTAACTAGTTGTATGTATTTGTTGAATGTACCTATTCTATGTACTAGTTTTTGGTATAAGCTGTATGTACTAGTTGTTTTACTAGTTTTATATACTAGTAGTTTGAACTAGTTGTATGTAGTTATATGTATTACTTGTATGTACCAGTTGTGTGGAATGTTTGTATTTACTAGTTATATTTACTTGTTGTAGTTACTAGTTTTATGTACTAGTTATATGAACTAATTGTATGTACTAATTGTGTGTAATTGTTGTATGTATTACTTATATTTACTAGTTGTAGTTACTAGTTGTATGTACTACTTGTATGTACTTGTTGTATGTACTAGTTGTGTGTAATTGTTCTATGTATATACTAGTTATATATACAAGTTGTCTGTACTAATTGTATATACTAGTAACTAGTTGTATGTGCTGGTTGTATGTACTAGTTCTATGTAGTTATAGGTACTACTGGTATGTTGTAGGTGTGTGTATTTTTTGTATACTAGTTGTATTAACTAGTTGTAGTTACTAGATTAATGAACTAGTTGTATGTTCTGGTTGTTTGTACTAGTAACTGGATGAATGTTCTGGTTGTATGTACTAGTTGTATGTACTAATTGTAAATAATTATATGTAATATTTGTGTGAAATTGTGGTATGCACTAGTAATATGTACTTGTTGTATGTAACAATTGTATGTACCAGATGTATATACTAAGTGTAAGAACTAGTAACAATCAGTATTTACTATTTGTAGGGACTAGTTTTATATACTTGTTGTATGTAGTAGTTGTATGTCCTAATTGTACGTACTAGTTGTAAGTACTAGTAAGTAATTGGATGTACTGGTTATATGTAACAGTTGTATGAACTAGTTGTATGTACCAGGTGTATGTACTAGTAACAATCTGGATTTACTAATTGTATGTACTAGTTGTATATAATAATATGTACTAAATTTATGTGCTAGTTGTGTTAAATTGTTGTATGTATTAGTTATATGTACTAGTTGTATGTACTAGCTGTATGTACTAGTTATATGGACTATTAACTAGAGGTCTGTACTAGTTGTATGTACTAATACTATGTATATATTAGTTTAATGTACTAGTTGTGTGAAATTGTTGTATGTACTAGTTATATGTACTAGTTGTGTGTACTATTTATATGCACTAATTGTATGTATATACTAACTGTATGTACTAGCTATATGATCTAGTTGTATGTACTAGTTGTATGTACCAGTTATATGTACTAGTTGTATGTGCTAGTTGTATGTTCTAGTTGTCTCTAATTGGGACGCCGCAAGGGCGCCTACATTGTTTTCAGAAATTTTGTTAAGGTATGGCTTCCTGTTCTAAGTTTTGTAAATATATACATATATATCTGTTAAAAAATTGTGGATATTCGGGTAGCTTTCATTTTCTAGCTTTCTCTTCCTTAGGGTAGAACATTGAACGAACGAAATGGACTTAAAAACCATCCTTACTAAAACAATGTAACATAAAGCTTGTGCAAAAATTGACGGCCAACAAGAGTCGATCTGAAATCAGTATACCGGATATCCATGAGAACCAGACAAGTGTTTGGAGTTTATTCAGGGTCGCCTAGGCCCCCAGGAGTTTTTTAAACTCGAACTCCTTGTTTTTGTATCAACTAATTTTAATTAATATTGGTAGTCCCTAGTTGTATGTATTAGTTGTATGTAGTAGTAACTAGTTGTATGTACTAGTTCTATGGACTAGTTGAATGTACTAGTTTTATGTACTAGTTCTACGGGCTTGTTGTATAGGTGTTCTAATATGTAGTTTTTTGCAATAGTTATATGAACTAGTTGTATGTACTAGATGTTTGTACTAGTTGTATGTAGTAATAGTATGTTGTAGTGGTATCTACTAGTAACTAGTTGCATGTACTAGTTGTATGTAATAGTTGTATGTACTAGTTGTATGTACTAGTTGTATGTACTAGTTGTTTTTACTAGCGGTGTGTAGTAGTTATATTTACTAGTTATATTTACTAGTTGTAGTTACTAATTGTATGTACTAGTTTTATGTACTAGTAACTTTAAGTATATACTAGTTGTATGTATTAGTTGTTTGAATTAGTTTTATGTAGTCGTATGTACTACATGTATGTACTAGTTGTGTGTATTTTTGTGAGCACTAATTATATTTACTACTTTAAGTTACTTGTTTTATGTACTAGTTGTATATACTAGAAACAAGATGTATGTGCTTGTTGTATTTATTGGTTGAATGTACTTGTTGTATGTACTAGTTTTATGTACTAGTTTTATGTACTTGCTGTATATGTGTTGTAGGAAGTTGTGTGCACTAGTTTTATGTTCTAGTTGTATGTACTAGATGTATGTACTAGTTGTATGAATTAATGTTATATAGTAGTGGTATGTACTAGTTGTTAGTTGTATTTACTAGTTGTATGAAATAGTTGTATGTATTAGTTGTATGTACTTGGTGTATGAAGTAGTAACAATCTGTATTTAATAGTTGTAAGTAATAGCTGTATGGACAATTTCTATGTAGTTATATGGACTAGTTGTATGTACTAGTTGTGTGTAATTGTTGTATCTACTTATTATATGTACTAGTTGTATGTACTAGGTGTACATACTAGTAACTAGTTGTATGTATTAATTGTATGTACTAGTTCTATGTACTAGTTCTATGTACTAGTTTTATGAATAAGCTGTATGTCCTAATTTTTTTACTAGTTTTATGTACTAGTTGTTTGAACTAGTTGATGTAGTTTTATGTACTACTTGTATGTACTAGTTGGGTGTAATTTTTGAATGTACTAGTTATATTTACTAGATGTAGTTACTAGTTTTAAGTACTCGTTGAATGTACAAGTTGTATGTACTAGTTCTAGATGTATGCATTAGTAGTATGTACTAGTTGTATGTACTAGTTGTATGGACTAGTTCTATGTACTAGTTGTATATATGTTCTAGTAAGTAGTTGTATGTACTAGTTATATGTACTAATTGTATGTACTAGATGTATTGACTAGTGTATGTACTAATTGTATGTACTAGTTGTATGTACTAGTTATATGTACTAATTGTATGTACTAACTGTATTTACTAGTGTATGTACTAATTGTATGCACTAGTTGTATGTACTAGTATCTATCAGTACTAGTCATATCATATACTAGTTATATGTACTAGTTGTTTGAACTAGTTGTATGTAGTTATATGTACTACTTGTATGTACTCGTTGTGTGTATTTTTTGTATGTACTAGTAACTAGATGTATGTACTTGTTGGATATACTTGTTGAATGTTCTAGTCGTATGTGCTAGTGGATGCACTAGTTATATTTACTAGTTTTATGAACTAGATGTATGTATTAGTTGAATGCACAAATTTTATGTACTGGTAGTGTGTACTAGTAGTTAGTTGTATTTACTAGTTGTATGTACTAGTTGTATGTATTAGTTGTATGAACTAGGTGTATGAAGGAGTAACAATCTGTATTTACTAGTTGTAAGTACTAGCTATATTTAAAATTTGTATGTAGTTATATGGACTAGTTGTATGTACTAGTTGTGTGTAATTGTTGTATCTACTTGTTATATGTACTGGTTATATGTTCTAGTTGTATGTACCAGCTGTATGTACCAGTTATATGTACTAGTTGTATGTACTAGTTGTACATACTAGTAACTAGTTGTATGTATTTGTTGAATGTACCTATTCTATGTACTAGTTTTTGGTATAAGCTGTATGTACTAGTTGTTTTACTAGTTTTATATACTAGTAGTTTGAACTGGTTGTATGTAGTTATATGTAATACTTGTATGTACCAGTTGTGTGTAATTTTTGTATGTACTAGTTATATTTACTAGTTGTAGTTACTAGTTTTAAGAACTAGTTGTATGTAGTAGTAACTATTTGTATGTACTACTTGTATGTACTTGTTGTATGTACTAGTAGTATGGACTAGTTGTATGTACTAGTTGTATGTACCAGTTGTGTGTAATTGTTCTATGTACTAGTTATATGTAGAAGTTGCCTGTACTAATTGTATATACTAGTAACTAGTTGTGTGTACTGGTTGTATGTACTAGTTCTATGTACCAGTTTTTTATTCTAGATTTATGTACTAGTTGTATGTGGTTATAGGTACTACTGGTTTATTCTAGTTGTATGTACTATTAACTGGATGTACGTTCTGGTTGTATGTACTAGTTGTAAGTACTAGTTGTATGTAGTTATATGTAATAGTTGTATGCATATACTAGTTGTTTGTAATTATTTTATATACTAGTTGTATGTTCTAGTTGTATGTAATAATTGTATGTATCAAATGTATATACTAGGTGTAAGAACTAGTGACAATCTGTATTTACTAGTTTTAGGGACTAGTTGTATGTACTTTTTGTATGTAGTAGTTGTATGTCCTAATTGTACGTACTAGTTGTAAGTACTAGTAAGTAGTTGCATGTACTGGTTATATGTAACAGTTGTAGGAAATAGTTGTATGTACCAGGTGTATGGACTAGTAAAAATCTGTATTTACTAATTGTATGTACTAGTTGCATGTAATAATATGTACTAGTTTTATGTGCTAGTTGTGTGAAATTGTTGTATGTATTAGTTATATGTACTAGTTGTATGTACTAGCTGTATGTACTTTTATATGTACTAGTTGGATGTACTAGTTGGATATACTAGTAAGTAGATGTATGTACTAGTTGTATGTACTAGTACTATGTATATATTAGTTTTATGTACTAGTTGTGTGAAATTGATGTATGTACTAGTTATATGTACTCATTGTATGTACTAGCTATATGTAGTAATTATATGTACTAGTTGTATGTACTAGTGACTAGTTTTGTGCACTAGTTGAATTTACTAGTTGAGTGAAATTGTTGTAAGTACTAATTATATGTGGTAAGTGTATGTATACTAGCTGTATGTACCATATAGTTATATGATCTAGTTGTATGTACTAGTTGTATGTTCTAGTTGTCCCTAATTGGGGCGGCGCAAAGGCCCTTATATTGTTTTCAGAAATCATGTTAATGTATGGCTTCCTGTTTGTAGTTTTGTACATATATACATATATATCTGTCAAAAAATGGCGGACGTTCGGGTAGCTTTTGTTTTCTATCTTAAAATCAGCTTTTTCTTCTTTAGAGTAGAACATTGAACGAAAGAAATGGACTTAAAAACCATCCTTACTAAAACAATGTAACATAAAGACTGGGCAAAAATTGACGGCCAACAAGAGTCAATATGAAATCAGTTTACCAACTATCCATGAGAACCAGTCAAGTATTTCGAGTTTACTCAGGGTCACCTAGGGCCCCACGAGTTGTTTAAACTTGAACTCCTTGTTTTTATATCTACTAATTTTAATTACTAATTGTAGTTTCTAATTGTGTGTATTAGTTCTATGTACTAGTTTAATGTACCATTTGAACCAACTTTTTGTATAGGTGTTCTAGTATGTAGTTTTTGCATTAGTTATATGAACCAGTTGTATGTACTAGATGTTTGTACTAGTTGTATTTACTAATTGTATGTAGTAGTGGTATCTACTAGTAATTAGTTGCATGTACTAGTTATATGAACTAGTTGTATTTACTAGTTGTATGTACTAGGTGTATGTACTAGTTGTATTTACTAGTAACTAGATATATGCACTAGTTGTATGTAGTAGTTGTATGTACTAATGGTATGTACTAGTTGTAAGTACTAATAAGTAGTTGCATGTACTAGTTATATGTAATAGTTGTAATAACTAGTTGTAGGTACTAGGTGTAGGTACTAGTAACAATCTGTATTTACTAATTGTATATACCCGTTGAATGTACAAGTTTAAAATAATAATATGTACTAGTTGTATGTACTAGTTGTGTGAAATTGTTGAATGTACTAGTTGTTTGAACTGGTTGTGTTTAATTATATGTACTACTTGTATGTACTAGTTGCGTGAAATTTGTCTATGAACTAGTTATATTTACTGGATGTAGTTACAAGTTGTATGTGCTTGTTGTATGTACTAGTTGTATGTACTTGTAACTAACTTTTATAACTATTTGTATGTACTAGTTGCAGTTACCATGTGTTTTTACTAGTTCTATATAGTAGTAAGTAGTTGTAAATACTTCTTGTATGGACTATTAGTATGTACTATTTGTATGTACTAGTTATATATACAGGTTATATGTACTAGTACTATATCCTAGTTGTAGTACTAGTTGTAAGTACCACATAGTTGTATGTACTGGTAGTATATTCCAAATTTTATGTACCAGTTGTGTCTACTTGTTGTATTTACTAGTTGTATGTACTATCTTTGTAAAGGCCATCCAATTCAGTGGAGCCCAGCCAGAGTGGTGGAGAGGGAAGAGAACTAGTACAGAAGAAGAATTAAGGAAGCCCTGAAGATCCAACAATGTCAGGTAAGAATGAACTTAGATCAAGGCTTTGTACTAAGAAGTGGTTGGAAACCCTTTATTATGAATACTCCCTTCACCTCTCCTTCCTCCGGAAATGACGTAACCGATGACATCACTGATGAGGAAATCGAAAATGGCGGGAAAAGATGCCTATAAATGAAGACACTTTGAAGACCACCACCATTTACTGAAGAAGACCCCCAGGGTCGAAATGTTTGGCGGACAGAGGAATTGGAAAAACTGCGTCTCTAGATGCTCTAAAAGTCGAAATATGAACCCATATAAAGATAAGTTCGACTCAGTTAGAAGAAATCCTGATTCCATTATTGTATGTACTAGTTGTATATAGTTAAATATATGTACTTATTGTGTGTACCAGTGTGTGCAATTGATGTATGAACTAGTTATATGTAATAGTTTTATGCACTAGTTGTATGTACTTATATGTATAGTGTAACTGGGAAGATCCGCCACAATTCGTTCAAGCACTTTTTTGTCAGAATATTGACTTTGGTGGATTAGCCAAATATCGTCATTATGCAAATCTAATTATAACCAGCTAAATAAAACGATGAACGATATTTGCTTTTGAGTTTCCGTCGAATTCTTCCTCTTACAGTCACATATCGGGCAATTTTCAAGTCAGTTTTGGAACGCTTAGAGGCAATCTCTAAAATTTATTTCGTACGATTAAAATGTTGATGAAAGCGGCGGATTACAAAGGTGGAAAACGACTATAAATGTACAATTAAGGCGAGAAAATAATGGCAAATGGCGGATTTGGTGGTTGGCAGATTACATATATACTTCTAGTATGTAAATGAATTCATTTAATACGAACTCTGGCCGATTGGGGGGTTGTGCGTATTAAGCGGGGGCAGATTATCCGGGTTACACTGTACTAGTAGCGTGTGATTGTTGTACATACTACTTTTATGTACTAGTTGCATTTACTACTAGCTTGTTGCATGTACTAGTTGTATATACCATTAGCTAGTTGAAGTACTAGTTGTTTGAACAAGTTGTATATAGTTATATGTACTACTTGTATGTACTAGTTGTGTGTATTTTTTGTATGTACTAGTTGTATGTACTAGTTGTATGTACTAGTTGTATGTACTAGGTGTATGTACTAGTTGTATGTACTTGCTGAATATGTGTTCTAGTATATAGTTGATATGCACTAATTTTATGTGCTAGTTGTATGTACTAGATGAATGTACTAGTCGGATGTTCTAAATGTATGTAGTAGTTGAATGAACTAGTAAAAAGTTGTATGTTCTAGTTATATGTACTAGTTGTATGTACTAGTTGTATATACTTGTTGTATGAACTAGTTATATGTACTAGTTGTGTGTAATAATTTTACATACTAGTTCTATGTACTAGTAAGTAGTTGCATGTACTAGTTGTATGTCCTAGGTGTAAGTACTAGTAACAATCTGTATTTACTAGTTCTATGTACTAGTTGTATGTACTAGTTGTATGTACTAGTTATATGTACTAGCAACTATTATACGTAATAATTGTACGAACTAGTTGTATGTACTAGATGTATGTACTGGTAACAATCTTTATTTAAATATTGTATGTACTTGTTGTATGTACTAGTTGTTTGTAATTATATGTACTAGTTGTGTGAAATAGTTATATGGACTAGTTATATGTACTAGTTTGAGGTACTGGCTGTATGTACTAGTTATATGTACTAGTTGGATGTACTAGCTGTATATACTAGTTGGATTTTACTAGTTGTATGTACTAATTGTATGAACTAGTTCTATGTATCAGTTTTATGTACTACTTTTGTGAAATTGATTTATGGACTATTTGTATGAACTAGTTGTATGTACTAGTTTGATGTACTAGTTGGATGTACTAGTAACTATTGCATATACTAGTTGTATATAGTTTTATGTAAATAGTTTTATCAGAGAGAACGGTAGTACTCTCTATGTAGGGATGGTACGGGTTGTTTTGTTTTCCCCATACATTGGTATAGGAGCGAAATTCCAAATTAGGCTGAAAATCGCCAAAACGAGACTATGTAGAGTTGAATATAGAACAAACATGCTATAAATTGGCCTTGAAGGCAAGCGACCGTGTATCGTTGGCAAACGAACGAACTTTGAAATCTCCCATTTTCGTTTTCTTCTTCTTCTTCATCTTCTTCTTCATCTTCTTCATCTTCTTCATCTTCTTCATCTTCTTCGCCCGCTGTAACTAAAAAACGAAATAAGACTTCAGACTACTTCTTAATCGAAATTACTCTAAATTTTCCGAGCTGTATTCTTTTGTAGAAGCGAGAGCGATAACACTATTATTGAGTATGACAGTTTTCATGGCTCAAGAGTCAAGACAACAATAAATTCACCATTTTAATGGCGTCATATTCAGTCGAAGATTGCGAAACCAAAGTGGTTTAAAATACAACGAATTCCTAACTTATGCTCCATAAAAAGTACAGAAACTAAAGAACAATAAAAAATTTCTACAAAAATAGTGAAGATGTAGGAATGGCACAAAAAGCATAGAAACAAGAAAGGGATGTTACACAGTGAAGCATTAGCTATGCATGAATCCTACAAGCAAGGGTGTTGTATGATTCGTGCATATATAGATAATGCTTCACTGTGTAACATCCCTTTCTTGTTTCTATACTTTTTGTGCCATCCCTACATCTTCACTATTTTTGTATTAAATTTTAATTGTTCTCTTGTATATACTAGTTGTGTGTAATTGTTCTATGTACTAGTTATATGTAGTAGTTGTATGTAGTTATCATATGTACTAGTTATATGTATTAGTTGTAAGGACTAGTTGTATGTACTAGGTGTATGTACTATTAACAAACTATATTTACTCCGTTTATGTACTAGTTGTATGTAGTAGTGGTAGGTACTAGTAATTAGTTGCATGAACTGGTTATTTGTAATAATTGTACGAACTAATTGTATGTACTAGTGTATGCATTAGTAATAATCTGTATTTACAAATTCTGTGTACTATTTGTAGGTACAAGTTGTATATATATAATTATATTTACTAGTTTTATATACTAGTGGTGTGACACTGTTTTATGTACTAGTTATAAGTACTAGTTGTAGGGACTAGCTGTGTGTACTAGTTATATGTACTAGTTGTATGTACTAGGTGTATGTATTAGTTGTATATATGTACTAGTAACTAGTTGTATGTACTAGTTGTATGTACTAGTTCTCTGTATTAGTTTTAAGTTCTAGTTGCAGGAAATTGATGTATTTACCAGTTTTATGTACTAGTTGTATGTACTAGCTGTATATACTAGTTATAGGTCTTAGTTGTATGTACTAGTCGTATGTTCTAGGTGTATGTACTATTAACAAACTATATTTACTAAGTTTATGTACTAGTTGTATGTACTAGTTGTGTGTATTAGTTGTATATATGTACTAGTAACTAGTTGTATGTACTAGCTGTATATACTAGTTATAGGTCCTAGTTGTATGTACTAGTTGTATGTACTAGTTGTATGAAATAGCTGTATGTACTAGTTATATGCACTAGTTGTATATAATAGTTGTATGTACTGGTAACTAATTGTATGTAGTTATATATACTACTTGTATGTACTAGTTGAGTGGATTTTTAGGGGCTTCCACAGGCAGCTCCTTATATTGTTTTCATATGCCGATAACGTTGTATGGCTTCATGTTACGGAAAGATATATATATATATATATATATAATATTAAAATTACAATCAAGTACTAGCTACACAGTTCCAGTTACAAATTTAAAGGGATCCAAGTGACCCCTATAGGATAATCAGTATTTTAAATAGTACGTATAGTTGCAGACTTTCAAATCCTCAACTACTGCATAGAGAGTTGTAGTTGACACAGATCATCCAATTGCAAGGTAGAACACATGGCCTACCAATTACCTTTTCACACCTTAGTATATAGACTGAAGATGATGCATCTGCATGCCATATATCAACAAAGGTTCCAGTCTTAAAGGGGTCTCAGCTAATAACCACGTCCACAGCAGATTTGATTTGCCTTGTGAGTGAGCTAAGAATACCGACAGTTGGTTGCATGCATTCACATAATCAACAGGGTTGGAGACCATTTTGTAACTTGTACACAAGAGACATAAAAAGCCAAGGCCTTTACATACGTATGTATGTCATGTGATGTCCCTTGTGTACAAGTTACAAAATGGTCTCCAACCCTGTTGATTATGTGAATGCATGCAACCAACTGTCGGTATTCTTAGCTCACTCACAAAGACAAATCAAATCTGCTGTGGACGTGGTTATTAGCTGAGACCCCTTTAAGACTGGAACCTTTGTTGATATATGGCATGCAGATGCATCATCTTCAGTCTATATATTAAGGTGTGAAAAGGTAATTGGTAGGCCATGTGTTCTACCTTGCAATAGGATGATTTGTATCAACTACTACTCTCTACGCAGTAGTTGAGGATTTGAAAGTCTGCAACTATACGTACTATAGAAAATACTGATTATCCTATAGAGGTCACTTGGATCTCTTTAAATTTGTAACTGGAACTGTGTAGCTAGTACATGATTGTAATTTTAATATTGTATAGTCAGTTGGCTCTCATAAATTTGTAACTTGTACTGTATATTATATATATATAACGTAAGAAGAGAAGACAGAGCTTAAATTACCAAAGTAATACGGACGACCAAACGAATTCAGTCTTTCACATCAATATAGGAACAACTCTGCCTCCAACTTAACGGAAACATACACAAATACGCTTTATCTAACCTTCGCTACAACTCGTTTATTCCGTAGCTCCTTCTTGTAGGAGAGCGTCGACTTGTCATAGCCGTTCTCGAAAGGATGATCTTCTGTAACAACGAGCGGTGACGTTTTCGCAACGTCACATGATAATCCATTAAATGTGTACCGAGCGATATTCGAAGATGGTGATGACGCACTAGAGAACATCACAATACATCACCAGATTGCGCAATCATAAGCTTGAATTCTTCATTATATCTCAATTATTTTGCAACTTTAATTAAGCAAAACTTCGCCAGACGTTTGTCATATACATGTACCATGATATATGTCGGTTTCACAGTTATCTGACAAATTGAAAATTTTTATTAATATAACACATGGTTTGAATATAAATTTTCCATAGGTTTTCTCTAGTCCTATGGCCTTTTATATGCAGATTATGTCTTCCGTTTTCTAACAAACGGAGGCCTAAATAAGAAATCCCTTAATTTAAAACAAGTTTTATACCCTGCACTTTATGATGATATGCCCATTTTGTTTCTAGATCCTTTCTTGGAGCCATATGAATTATTTAATTATATTATATTATATTATATTATTTATTTATTTATTTATTTATTTATTTAGATTACCTTAGTATATTGTAACATACGCAACTATTATAACACTTATTTTATACGTTGATATATATATAATACGAGTTCATACGTACTATTGTAACACTAAATTTATACGTCAATACATCGTTTTTGCAATGGCGGCGTTCAGGAAGCTTTAGTTAACGAAGCTTTTCCATCGTTATTTATAAAGTTCAGGACACTTAAGCGTCCTCAATCGTTAGTATTACGAATATATATATTAAATCCCAACGATGCGGCCAAGTAGTTTGAGTTAATTTGGAGGGCGGCAGCCCTACGAGTTTTTAAACTCGAACTACTTGTTTGTATACTAGTTAAATTTACTAGTTGTAGCTACTAGTTTTATGTAGTAGTTGAATGTACTAATAACTAAATGTGTGTAGTAATTGTATGCACTAGTTGTATGTTCCAGTTGTATTTACTAGTTGTATGTACTATCTGTATGTACTAGTTGTATGTACTAATTGTATATACTAGTTGTATGTACTAGTAAATAGTTGACTGTACTAGTTATATGTAGTAGTTGTATGTACTTGTTGTGTGCAATTGTTGAATATAATTGTTATATGTACTAGTTGTATGTCTTAATTGTATGTTCTAGTTGTATGTACTAGTAAGTAGTTGCATGTACTAGTTATATGTACTCGTTGTATGTAATAGCTGCAGGTATTAGTTATATATTTTAGTTGTAGTACTAGTTGTAAGTAATATATAGTTGCATGTACTGGTTGTATGTACTAGTTGTAAGTACCAGTTTTATGTACTTGTTATATGTATTAATTGAATGTAGTATTTGTATGTTGTTATATATACGTATTGGTTGTGTGTACTAGTTATATGTACTAGTTGAATTTAGTAGTTGTATGTTGTTATATATATTTACTAGTTGTGTGTACTAATTGTATGTATATACTAGTTGTATATACTACTTACATTTACTAGTTGTATGTACTTATCTGTACTAGTTTTATGTGCTAGTTGTATGTTTTAGTGGGTAGTTGCATGTAATAGTTGTATGAACTAGTTGTACGTACTAGTTGTATGGACTAGTTGTATGTACGAAATGTATGTACTAGTTGTGTGTACTAGTTCTATGTACTAGTTGTATATATGTTCTAGTAAGTAGTTGAATGTACTAGTTATATGTACTAATTGTATGCACTAGTTGTGTGTATTTTTCGTATGTACTAGTAACTAGATGTATGTACTTGTTGTATATGTATTCTAGTATATAAGTAGTGGATGCACTAGTTATATGTACTAGTTTTATGTACAAGATGTATGTACTAGTTTCATATACTAGTTGTATGTTTAAGTTGAATGTGCTAGTATGTAGATGTATGTATTAGTTGTATGTAATATATAGTTGTATGTACTGGTTATATGTACTAGTGCTATGTAGTAGTTGTATATATGTTCTAATAAGTAGTTTTATGTACTAGTTATATGTACTAATTGTATGTACTAGCTGTATGGACTAGTGTATGTATTAATTGTATATACTAGTTGTACGTACTAGTAACTATCAGAATATACTAGTTGTATGTACAAGTTCTTTGAAATAGTTGTATGTAGTTATATGTACTACTTCTATGTACTAGTTGTGTGTATTTTTCGTATGTACTAGTAACTAGATGTATGTACTTGTTGTATGTACTAGTTGAATGTTCTAGTTGTATGTGCTAGTTGTAAGTACTAGTTGTATGTAGTTATATGTAATAGTTGCATACATGTACTAGTTGTTTGTAATTATTTTAATATAGTCGTTGTATGTTGTAGTTGTATGTGGTAACTGTATGTACTAGTTGTAAGTACTAGTAAAAACTTGCATGTACTAGATATATGTAATAGTTGTATATACTAGTTGTATATACTAGTTGTAAGTAATTATATATACTGGTTGTATTTACTATTTGTGTGAAATTGTGGTATGTACTAGTTATATGTACTTGTTGGATGTACTAGTTGTATGTAATAACTGTATGTACCAAATGTATATACTAGGTGTAAGAACTAGAAACAATCTGTATTTACTAGTTGTAGGGACTAGTTGTATGTTCTAGCTGTATGTAATAGGGCATACACTGAGGTGCAGAAGAAGCCTCGCTGTGAGGTCTGACAGTCTGAATTGTATATGTAGCCCTGAAGAGTGATCAGAGCACACATATGTAATGCTATTCCAGAGAGACTAAGCGCACAAAGGAAGATGACTACAGCTACGCCCCCATGTACAGCTGCTGGCCGTTTTGTGCCGGTGTAACGAAGGATTTTTCGTATCGGGACGTGGGCAGAAAATGGCCGTCGCAACCTTTCCGCCAGGTAGTTGCGAGAAACGCACAAACACAGGTTCAGCGAGGAAGCATTCCCAGCGTGAAACGATATCTCAACGATCTGAGCCGATGTGTAGCCACTGCGGGCAATAAGCTCCTTGTGCTCTCGTGGCAATCCCGCATAAACTATTTACACATACCTTCGCTAATCTGTCTGGCTAGTTATACGCATGCCCAAGTGGCTAGCCAGGTGTGGTCTGTCTCTAGTGTGAAGAAAGCGGACAGAGTTGTTCCGAGTCCGCGTGCCTCTTCTGTAACTGAGGTGTCACGATGTAGATGCTACGGATATAGATATATACTAGAGAAAAATAAAAATTTTCTACAAAAATAGTGAAGATGTAGCGATGGCACAAAAAGCACAGAAACAAGAAAGGGATGTTACACAGTGAAGCATTAGCTATATGCATGAATCATACAACACCCTTGCTTGTAGGATTCATGTATATAGCTAATGCTTCACTGTGTAATATCCCTTTCTTGTTTCTGTGCTTTTTGTGCCATCCCTACATCTTCACTATTTTTGTAGAAAATTTTTATTTTTCTCTAGTTTCTGTACTTTTTATGGAGCATAAGCTAGGAATTCGATTGTATCATTTAAACCCATTTTGGTGTCGCAATCTTCGACTGAATATGACGTCATTAAAATGGCGAATTTATCGAGGCCTTGACTCTGGGGCCATGAAAACCGTCATACTCAATAGTAGCGTTATCGCTCTCGCTTCTACAAAAGAATACAGCTCGGTAAATTTGCAATAGTTTCGTTTAACAATTAGTCCAAAAGCTTGTATAGTTTTTTAGTTATGGCTGACGAAGAATAAGAAGAAGAAGAAGAAGAATATGAAGAAGATGAAAATGGGCATTTTAAAAGTTTGTTATTTCGCCAGCGGGACATATTCGCTTGCCTTTAATGACTATTTAGAGTATGTATTGTGTATTGTTAGCCATACATAGCCTTGTTTTGTCGATTTTCGGCCTATTTCGGGATTTTGCTCCTATACCGATGTATGGGGAAAACGAAAAAAACCGTGTCATCCCTACATAGGGAGTACTACCGTACTCACTGATATATATACATTGCACAACTAAGGTGTCGCGATGTAAATGCTGCGGATATAGATATATATATATATATATATATATACAGACGCACGGTGAGACTGGCAACCAGATTACTTGCCTCGCCTTCCGGATTGGCAACCAGTTATCTCTACCACTTGTATGTACTAGTTGTAAATACTAGTTGTACATACAAATAACTAGTTGTATGTATTTGTTGTAGGTACCTATTCTATGTACTAGTTTTGGTATAAGCTGTGTGTACTAGTTGTTTTCACTAGTTTTATATACTAGCAGTTTGAACTAGTTGTATGTAGTTATATGTATTACTTGTATGAACGAGTTGTGTGTAATTTTTGTATGTACTAGTTATATTTACTAGTTGTAGTTACTAGTTGTATGTTCTAGTTGTATGTACTAGTTGTGTGTAATTGTTCTATGTACTAGTTATATGTACAAGTTGTTTGTACTAATTGTATATACTAGTAACTAGTTGTATGTACTGGTTGTATGTACTAGTTCTATGTATTAGTTTTTTATACTAGATGTATGTACTAGTTGTAAGTAGTAATAGGTACTACTGGTATGTTGTAGTTGTGTGTATATTTTGTATACTAGTTATGTTTACTAGTTGTAGTTACTAGATTAATGTACTAGTTTTATGTTCTGGTTGTTTGTCCTAGTAACTGGATGTATGTTCTGGTTGTATGTACTAGTTGTATGTACTAGTTGTAAGTAATTATATGTACTAGTTGCATTTACTATTTGTGTGAAATTGTGGTATGCACTAGTAATATGTACTTGTTGTATGTACTAGTTGTATGTAATAATTGTATGTACCAGATGTATATACTAGGTGTAAGAACTAGGAACAATTTGTATTTACTAGTTGTAGGGACTAGTTGTATGTACTTGTTGTATGTAGTAGTTGTATGTCCTAATTGTACGTACTAGTTGTAAGTACTAGTAAGTAGTTGTATGTACTGGTTATATGTAACCATTGTATGAACTAGTTGTGTTTACCAGGTGTATGTACTAGTAACAATCTGTATTTACTAATTGTAAGAACTAGTTGTATGTACTAGTTGTATGTATTAGTTGTATGTGCTAGTTGTATATTCTCGTTGTCTCTAATTGGGGCGCTGGAAGGGCCCCTATATTCTTTTCAGAAATTATGTTAACGTATGGCTTCCTGTTCGTAGTTTTGTAAATATATACATATATATATCTGTTAAAAATGGCCGATGTTCGGGTAGCTTTCGTTTTCTAGCTTTCTCTTCCTTAGGGTAGAACATTGAATGAACGAAATGGACTTAAAAACCATCCTAACTAAAACAATGTAACCTAAAGCTCGTGCAAAAATAGACGGCCAACAAGAGTCGATCTGAAATCAGTTTACCGGATATATATGAGAACCAATCAAGTATTTCGAGTTTACTCAGGGTCGCCTAGGCCCCACGAGTTTTTAAACTCAAACTCCATTTTTTGTATCTACTAATTTTAATTACCATTTGTAGTTACTAGTTGTATGTACTAGTTGTATGTACTAGTTCTCTGTATTAGTTTTAAGTTCTAGTTGCAGGAAATTGATGTATTTACTAGTTTTATGTACTAGTTGTATGCACTAGCTGTATATACTAGTTATAGGTCTTAGTTGTATGTACTAGTTGTATATACTAGTTGAATGTACTAGGTGCATGTACTATTAACAAACTATATTTACTAAGTTTATGTACTAGTTGTATGTAGTAGTGGTGAGTACTAGTAATTAGTTGAATGAAATGGTTATTTGTAATAATTGTATGAACTAGTTGTATGTACTAGTGTATGCATTAGTAATAATCTGTTTTTACTAATTCTGTGTATTAGTTGTAGGTACTAGTTGTATGTATATAATCATACGTACTAGTTGTATATACTAGTTGTGTGACATTGTTTTATAAACTAGTTATAAGTACTATTTGTAGGTACTAGCTGTATGTACTAGTTATATGTACTAGTTGTATGTACTATTTGTGTGTACTAGTTCACTGTATTAGTTTTAAGTACTAGTTGCAGGAAATTGATGTATTTACATGTTTTATGTATTATGTTGTATGTATTAGCTGTATATACTTGTTATAGGTCCTAGTTGTGTGTACTAGTTGTATGTACTAGTTGTTTGAAATAGCTGTATATACTAGTTATATGTACTAGTTGTATATAATAGTTGTATGAACTAGTTGTACGTACTAGTTGTATGGACTAGTTGTATGTACGAGTTGTATGTACTAGTTGTATGTACTAGTTGAATGTACTAGTATCTAGATGTATATATTAGTTGTATGTAGTATATAGTTGTATATACTAGTTGTATGTACTAGTGCTATGTAGTAGTTGGATATATGTTCTAGTAAGTAGTTGTATGAACTAGTTATATGTACTAATTGTATGTACTAGTTGTATGTATTAGTTATATGTACTAATTGTATGTACTAGCTGTATGGACTAGTGTATGTACAAATTGTATATACTAGTTGTATGTACTAGTTACTATCAGAATATACTAGTTGTATGTAACATTTGTTTGAACTAGTTGTATGCAGTTATATGAACTACTTGTATGTATTAGTTTTGTGTATTTTTCGTATGTACTAGTAACTAGATGTATGTACTAGTGCTTTGTAGTAGTTGTATATATGTTCTAGTAAGTAGTTGTATGTACTAGTTATATGTACTAATTGTATGTACTAGTTGTATGTTCTAGTTGTAAATATGTTCTAGTAAGTAGTTCAATGTACTAGTTATATGTACTAATTGTATGTACTAGTTGTAGGTACTAGTAACTATCAGAATATACTAGTTATATTTACTTGAGGTAGTTACTAGTTTTATGTACTAGTTATATGAAATAAATGTATGTATTGATTGTGTGTAATTGTTGTATGTATTACTTATATTTACTAGTTGTAGTTACTAGTTGTAGTTACTAGTTGTATGTACTAGTTGAATGTAGTAGTAACTAGTTGTATGTACTACTTGTATGTACTTGTTGTATGGACTAGTTGTGTGTAATTGTTCTATGTACTAGTTATATGTACAAGTTGTCTGTACTAATTGTATATACTAGTAACTAGTTGTAGGTACTGGTTGTATGTACTAGTTCTATGTACTAGTTTTTTATACTATGATGTATGTACTAGTTGTAAGTAGTAATAGGTACTACTGGTATGCTGTAGTTGTGTGTACTTTTTGTATACTAGTTATATTTACTAGTTGTAGGTACTAGATAAATGAACTAGTTGTATGTTCTAGTTGTTTGTACTAGTAACTGGATGTATGTTCTGGTTGTATGTACTCGTTGTATGTACTAGTTGTAAGTAATTATATATACTATTTATATTTACTATTTGTGTGAAATTGTGGTATGCACTAGTAATATGTACTTGTTGTATGTAATAATTGTATGTACCAGATGTATATACTAAGTGAAAGAACTAGTAACAATCGGTATTTACTAGTTGTAGGGACTAGTTGTATGTACTTGTTGTATGTAGTAGTTGTATGTCCTAATTGTACGTACTAGTAAGTAGTTGCATGTACTGGTTATATGTAACAGTTTTATGAACTAGTTGTATGTACCAGGTGTATGTACTAGTAATAATATGTATTTACTAATTGTATGTACTAATTTATGTGCTAGTTGTGTGAAATTGTTGTATGTATTAGTTATATGTACTAGTTGTATGTACTAGCTGTATGTACTAATACTATGTATATATTAGCTTTATGTATTTGTTGTATTTACTGGTTGTATGTACTGGTTGTATGTGCTAGTTGTATGTTCTAGTTGTCTCTATTTGGGGCGCCGCAAGGGCGCCTATATTGTTTTCAGAAATTATGTTAACGTGTGGCTTCCTGTTCGTAGTTTTGTAAATATATACATATATATCTGTTAAAAATGTTTCATTTTCTAGCTTTCTTTTCCTTAGGGTTGAACATTGAACGAACGAAATGGACTTAAAAACCATCCTTACTAAAACAATGTAACATAAAGCTTGTGCAAAAATTGACAGCCAACAAGAATCAATCTGAAATCAGTTTACTGGATATCCATGAGAACCAGTCAAGTATTTCGAGCTTACTCAGGGCCGCCTAGGCCTCCACGAGTTTTTTAAACTAGAACTCCTTCTTTTTGTATCTACTAATTTTAATTACTATTGGTAGTTACTAGTTGTATGTATTAGTTGTATGTACTAGTAACTAGTTGTCTGTACTACTTGTATGTACTCTTTGAATGTACTAGTTGTATGTAATAGTTCTTTGGACTAGTTGAATGTACTAGTTTTATGTACTAATTGTGCGAGCTTGTTGTATAGGTGTTCTAATATGTAGTTTTTTTGCATATAGTTATTTGAACTAGTTGTATGTACTAGATGTATGTACTAGTTGTATGTAGTAATTGTATGTTGTAGTGGTATCTACTAGTAACTAGTTGCATGTACTAGTTGTATGTACTAGTTGTATGTACTAGTTGTATGTACTAGTTGTTTTTACTAGCTGTATGTAGTTGTTATATTTACTAGTTGTAGTTACTAATTGTATGTACTAGTTGTATGTACTAGTAACTTGATATATGCACTAGTTGTATGTAGTAGTTGTATGTACTAATGGTGTGTAAAAGTTGTAAGTACTAGTACGTAGTTGCATGTACTAGTTATATGTAATAGTTGTAATAACTAGTTGTAGGTACTAGGTGTATGTACTAGTAACAATAATTGTATATATATACCAGTTGAATGTATATACTAGTTTTAAGTAATAATATGTACTAGTTGTATGTACTAGTTTTGTGAAATTGTTGTATGTACTAGTTATATATACTAGTTGTGTGAAATTGTTGTATGAACTAGTTATATTTACTAGATGTAGTTACAAGGTGTGAGGAAACAATTTAGGGGCTACCGAATTAAGGTAGTCCCGATGATAATTGGTGCTTTGGGGACTGTGGACACGCTTTTGGAAGACCTAAGTGGAATTCCAAAGCTGTCAAAAAGTGCAATAGAAGTGATGAGAGCGATGCAGAGAACTGTTCTCTGCTCGGCTGTAAGGATATTGAGGCGACATCTATCTGTTGAGGGATTAGGGCCTGGATGATAAGTAGTCCTGTCCCAGTCTTGCCCGTCGACCTCTGGAAAGTAGTGGTGGATTTGTGTATGGAGGTACTCCCTCCTATTATGACGGTCACCTTTGGCTCGACATGCACCTGTCTGCTGCTGCCGGAAGGAGGCAAAGCCGAGGCTTCTGGCTAAAAACCCAAAGAAAGGAAAACATAACTGACTGAGGGTTGTCCAAGCCGGATACTCCTTGCCTTAGTAAACTAAGGCAAGAAGTAACAAGGTTCTCCATTAAGGCTTTTGTTTCTAAAGTAGTTACAAGTTGTATGTACTAGTTGTATGTACTAGTTGTATGTACTTTCGACTAGATTTTTTAACTAGTTGTATGTACTATTTCTATGTACTCTTTGTATATACTAGTCATATGTACTTGTTGAATGTACTAGTTGGATATATCTTCTAGTGAGTAGTTGTATGTACTAATTATATCGACTAGTTACATGTACTAGCTGTTGTACCAGTGGTATGTACTAATTGTATGTACTAGTAACAATCTGTATTTACTTGTTGCATATACTAGTTATATGTACTATTTGTATGTCCTAATTATATTTAATAGGTGTATGTACAAGAAACAATCTGTATTTACTAGTTGTATAGACTAATTGTATACACTAGTTGTATGTATTTATATGTACCAGTTGTATGTACTAGTGGTGTGTAATTTTTGTATTTACTAGTTATATGTACTAGTTGTTTGTACTAGTTGTATGTACTAGTTGTATGTACTAGTTGTATGTACCAGATGAATGTTCTAGGTGTGTGTTCTAGTTCTATATAGTAGTGATTAGTGTTATGTTCTTCTTGTATGGACTATTTGTATATACTATTTGTATGTACTAGTTATATATACAGGTTATATGTACTAATACTATGTCCTAGTTGTAGTACTAGTTGTAAGTACTACATAGTTGTATGTACTGGTATTATATACCAAATCTTATGTACCAGTTGTGTCTACTTGTTCACTTGTACCTTATGGCTGTTCCTGAGGGATAGGCTGCATTATAGCGATCGTCAACTAACAATCGCTAATTAGTAAAGAATGTTCGTTTTTTAATCGTTAGAGTGAATGCGTTGTTTAGTGTTAGTCCATACAGATTCTGCGTTTTAAAGACTCCCTAGTAATAAAATTCACCCAATTCGAAACACTTACCTTTTGTTGGCGAATGAATAATAAGCAGCAACGCGAGCAAATCCACATTTGAAGGTTAAACTTCCACGAATTGCTTTGGTTTTTCTTGGCATTTCTTTAAACGATTTTAGGCGATTTTCACTTGAGAAATATAGTGACACAGTAACAAGTAACAAAGCTGTAAATATATGCATACGTACACCCAGCCAATGATCACCGACTATTGCACTTCCGAAAGTACCGTTAACTGTATTTGCGTTAGACGAAACACGATAGGTGTTAAATGACAATGAATTTATTTAACTGTATTTATGAATATCATTACAACTGCCGAAAATGTCGGCGAAGTGTTGTTGTTAAGAAAATCGTTTTGTGCTTAGTCTAGAAGAACAGTTGGACAAGGCCGATGGTTTCATAGTGATCAGTAAGTGTTGCTATACAAAACTGTCGGCCTCGGTATCGATTCCTTCTTCATTAGTCAAGTTATGGCCAAATTTGTCCTTGTTAATTACACTTAATAGTGACATTTTCTTTATTATCTCAAGAAAGGAAAGCTGTATTAAAACCGAGGCCGACAGATTTTTAGTTTAACCTATAAGGATTCCAATGATGTACAGAAATTGACTGTAGCTCTTCCAAGAACTAAGCACAAACCTTATGAGTGTTGTAAACGGGTGCTAATTCGGCGGAGTATTTCGAAGACAAATTTTATTTGATGCCCTTCAAAATTTGTAAGACTATTACTCTAACAATAAAGACTTTAAATATAAATTTTGAAAGGCATTAGTTATTCCTATGCTAAGAAATTAACTTGTAAAAGCGTTAACGTTTAACGCAATTTAACGCGGAACAGTCATACGGTGCCTGTGTTGTATTTACTAGTTGTATGTGTAAACACCGTGTGGTGTGTCAGGTAACAATAGGTGTAATGAAAGACGAGTTGAAGCCGAATATGGTACAAAACGTCTAGTCCTCTAGAATGGAGAAGCGCTTCCCAACACGTGTTGTCGCCATCTTAACTTCTAATTATATTATTACATCACACATGCATGACAACAGTTACTAAATTTAACTACAGTCATTACACTTCCCCCCCTTAAGGGTCTTAAGACTTTACTTATTCTGCAACTACCTATATGAAAAGAATTAGAATCTCACATACACATGCACACTCAAATAAATAGTAGTGCTCCTGCCTCTTCAGACTTTAGCCCGAGACCTGGTGACAGGGCCACTGTAAGAAGTAGCAGGGCCATCCGGTAAATCAGTAGAAGTCCTGCTAGAACGCCTTTTGCTGCCTGTCTTAGTGGGTTGAGGAACACGTCCATTACCGATCCACAAACTGTTGGACATCCCCTCATAACAAGGCCGCACACGATCTAAAGAAATAAATATGGGTGGATGCTCTGGCTTGCCCACCAGCTGGACTTCTGCGTTGGTTGGCGTGAGTGATATTATCTGATACGGTCCAAAATAGGGTCGAGCAAACTTCCAGGCCTTGCCCTGTAACTGATTAGGATGGTACACCATCACACGGTCGCCAACCTTGAAGGCAGGGTCTGTGCTCTTCTTATTATACTGGCTCTTCTGTTTCTGTTGAGCCTTCTTGATGTTCCTGTGGGCTAACTCCCAGGCCTCCGAAAGGTTAGCCACCAGTTCCGAGACATAATCAGGTGAGTCAATCGCACACGGAATTCTAGGCTGACCTAAAGCTGTTTCTGTAGGCAGCTGCGGATGCCGACCATATAATAGGTAAAATGGGGATGCCTGTGTAGAATCCTGTAAAGCAACTCGATAGGCAAAGAGAATGTATGGCAAATGGCTATCCCAATCCTGACCATATCTCCCGACACATTTCGCCAACATGTCCAACAATGTGCTGTTAAACTTCTCCACCAAGCCATCACATTGAGGATGATAGCCTGATGTGTTGATCTTAGAAATACCCATCAATTTGCAAGTCTCGCAAACTAACGAAGAGAGAAAGTTGGCTCCTCGATCCGAAAGCAAATGCTCCGGAACCCCATGCCTAGCCACAATGTCTTCTACTAAGATCTTAGCAATAGTCTCAGCTTTTTGATCAGGTATTGCAAAGACTTCAGACCATTTAGTCAGATAGTCCATGAAAACAAGTGCGTATCGATTCCCTTGATCTGTACAGGGGAGTTGAAGCACATCAACCCCAGCAGTATGGAATGGGCCACCAACGGGAATCGGCTGTAATTTAGGACGTGTCTTCCTACCTGGACCCTTCCTTGATGCACACACAAGACAACTGCGGCAATACTGGCGTACATCTGACCTCATACCAGACCACCAATACCTCACACGAAGGGTCGAGTACAGCTTCCGCTCGGCAAAGTGTCCAGAGAACTTACCATCATGGTTCTCCTTCAAAAGTGTCCATCTTAAGCACTGTGGAACCACTATTCTGAGGCAATCTGGTAACGCAGGATTCTCGTAGTATAACACTCCATCCAAAACTTGAAAGTTGGACTTCTCCAGGACCAATCTCCGAGCCAGTTTGGAATGTTCGGGTAGGTTCCCATCTTCTAAATAGCGAAAGAGGGCAACCAAATCATCATCACTTCTCTGTAACTTAGCAATGTCACTTTCAGGAACAGATACCAAAGGCTCTGAAGCTACAGCCTCAATTTGCAACACAGTTGCGACTGCTATGGGATTCCTAGAAAGAGCATCTGCTACCAGGTTACTCCTCCCAGAACGATGAGTTATCTTTAGGTCCAGGACCTGGATGGCCATGGCCCACCTAGCCAACTTCGCAGAGGGGTGCTTACTATTTAGCAAGGATGTGCAAGCAGCATGGTCGGTAATGACTTCACAACGATGTCCTAAGAGATAAGGACGGAAAAGCTTCACTGCCCAAACCAAAGCAAGCGTCTCTAACTCTGTTATGCTGTAGTTGGTTTCTGATGCTGACAAGGAGCGTGAAGCAAATGCTATTGGGTGAATACGGCCGTCATCTTGCTCCTGGGCAAGGACTGCACCTAACCCTTTCAAACTAGCGTCTGTTTCCAATAGGAATGGGACTCCTAGGTCGAACTGGGGGTAGGCCAACACTGGTGCAGTAATGTGCAGCTGCTTCAAATGGTTGAAGGCTTGCTGGCATTCCTTGGACCATAAAAAAACAGCATCTTTTTTCAACAAAGCATGTAGGGGTGAGGCCACTTGGGAAAATGAGGCTACAAACCTTCGATAGTACCCGGCTAAACCAAGAAACTGGCGAACTTCACCCACATTAGTAGGGACAGGGTAGTCCTTCATTTTGTTAGTCTTCTCAGGATCAGGCCGAATTCCTTCCTTTCCCACCAAGTGGGCCGGATAGGACACCTCTGGCTTCAAGAACTTGCACTTCTTTGCCTTGAGACGTAATCCAGCGGTGCGAATCTGTAACAGGACTTTCTGCAAATGACTTAAATGCTCCTGGAAGGAACGGGAACACACTAACACGTCATCGAGATACGCAAAGCACTCTTTCCACAGCAGCCCAGAGAGCACAACCTCCATTAGGCGCTGGAAGGTCGCAGGTGCATTGCACATACCAAAGGGCATGCGAGCAAACTCGTATAAGCCACAGTGCGTTGCAAAAGCAGACTTTGGGGCAGACTCGGCATCCAGCTCCACCTGCCAGTACCCACTCGCCAAGTCAAGTGAGGTCAAATACCGGCTACCTCCCAAGGTGTCCATGATGTCATCGATCCTTGGAAGGGGGTACACGTCCTTCCTCGTGATGCCATTTAAGCGGCGATAATCCACACAAAATCGTTTTGTGCCGTCCTTTTTAGGTACCAAGACAAGAGGGCTTGCCCATGGGCTAACAGATGGGCAGACCACACCCTGTTGTTCCATCTCCTCCACCATAGAAGCAATTACCTTACGGTGTATGAACGGCACTCGTCTGGCCGGTTCCCTGATGGGGACGTGATCTCCCGTGTCCACATGATGCTGGATGACGCTGGTGTGGCCCAGCTCACCATCCTCCAAAGCAAACACATCCACGTTATCCCTCACCAACTGTTTCAGTTGTCCAAACTGTGCATCGGTTAACTCACCCTTCTCTAACCCCAGAGCAGCATACACAGCTTCCACTCTCTCTGAGTTAACCACGTTAGTTGAGTTAACAAACCCAAAATCCACTGCACTGGTGTTATGCTCTGGTGACTCTACTGCCTCTGACTCAAGCTCGAAGTCAGTCAAAGCACTGGCAATCCCAATACAGGCTCCAGCTTCCAATCTAGTTGACACGCCGTCCTGATTCTCCACAGGAATCAGTAGAGTTCCCTCTGGCTGTTGCTTAAAGAGGGCATCTGGCGTCTTTAGACCCAACTTTTGGAGGAATGCATGGTCAGGCTGAAAAATAAGGCACTCAGAGTCCACTGGGCTCTCGAGCTTCACTTCCAGCAACCCCGACTTCCTACCTTGGATCCGTTTAGTGGCAAGTAAACACACCCTTGCTCCAGAGAGAGACTCAGGGCACTGGTCAATCCTGGCTGCCTCTCCATTGGAACGCAAAATCCTAATCCCAAGATGGGGCAGTACATTCATGCCAAGGAGACAGGGAATCTCACTCTCAGGATGCACAAATGCCACACCCTCCGTACTGCAACTATCTAATGAGAACTGGAAGAGTACTTCTGCTGTGATCAGCAACTCATCACAGTTCTTGCCTCCTCTTCCATAAAGCTTCATGCTTGGGGGCCTCAGTTGAGGAATACTCCGACCCTGGGAGTGCATGTGCTGAGCGATCTGACGGAGCAGGCTCCTGGAGATTACTGTGCATTGAGCTCCTGTGTCCACCACAGCCTCCACCGGAAAGCCTTCAATTGACACCCTCACCTGCATAACTGGTCCTTTCACACCTGACACCTCTGAGGTCACAACACCAATCCTGCCCACACCAAGACTGTGTTGCTCCTCCTCAGCCTGCCGTCGGGCCAGCAGCTCCTCCAACTCCTCTGTTGAGAGCTGACTTGCAGGTTTATTACTTGCTATCATGACTGCCGACACCTGACCTGATTTCCCCGGGGCCTCTCGAGGCAACTTTGGACAGTTCCGTTCAAAATGTCCAAGCTGACCACAATGGTAACACTGTAGGTTCCTCTGCTTCTGGCTTCCTGTACTAGCCTGACCTTTACTCCTATCAAGTGATCCAGGGGCTTTCTCTGGGACTTGGTCTTCCCCTGTGGGAGCCTTGTGACTTGGATTACGAGGAGGCTTCATTTCTCCCCTTGCCGCATTCAGCTGCTGGTCATGGCGCTCCAGTGTCCTTGCACGAGCATAGAGTTCTTGGAATGTTTCTGATGCTCTGGGTGCGCCCAGCTTGCGTTGCCATTTTGGAAGGAGGGCCTGGTAAAACCTACCCTTGAGCAGTCGGTCGAACTCTCGCTCCCCACTCTCAGGAAATGCCTTCCGTGCCAACTTCTGCAAAGTTACACCAAGTCCTTCCACTGACTGCTTGTCTTGCATCAGTTGATGGAATTCCAACCCACGTAACTCTTCAATGTCTAATGAGCGAAATCGTCTCCTAAGAACCTTCACCACTGAATCGTAACTACTCTTCTCCTCTGTGGATAACATCCTCACTACATGCTCCGCAGTTTCCCCAAGATGTGCTTTCAACTGAAACAACTGCTGTTCTGTGGTCCACTTAGCCAGTCTGGCTCGCTCCTCGAACTGCTCCAACCACCGTTCAAAGCCATCATCATCCGAATTGATGTTTTCCCCAGTAAACACTCGTAGGGGCGGCACGGTCTGGGTGGCGAGGGCCTGCACCTGGGCAGTCATCATCGTCCTCTGGGCTTCCAGAAGTTGTGCAACAATGTCCATCACGCTTGCTGATGTTCCTAAATTAGGCACGGTACTGGCAGCTGCTACTCTACCTTCGGACTCTGTACTATCCGTAGTACTCTGGTTGCTATCCTCGCTGGCTATAGTATCCTGTATTTCCTTAGTAGACACCGTCTCCTCCCTGATGAGATCAACAGAAGACTCGGGAGGTGGCCTTTCCTCTGCTTCTTGTTCTGGTAAACTATCTGCACGCTGCTTAAGAGCCTGGTTCTTCTTGGTGAGAGTTGTGATCCTCTCCTTGAGGCTAGCTGCCTCTCTTTCACGGTCTTCCCTCAAAAACCTCCTCTCAACATCGAAATCCTTCCTAAGTGCTTCCACCTCCCTCAATTTAACAACCTCAGCCTCGAGAGTAGACCTACGTAAGTCAGCTTCAAGTCGACTTACCTGCTCATTAGCCGTTCGTGCTTCTTCCTCCGCCGATTCCCGACCGACCTTCGCACGCTCCAGCTCTGCATTGTGGGTCGCTAGCTCTGCCAACGCTTCCGCTAACCGTTCCTTGGTCTTCTCCAGTTCACTCGAGTCCGAATCCATCGCTAATGTCGTTGTTCTCGTTGTCCCTGAACGCAGTCCTTCCGTGGTAAGTTCCCGACTTTCTGTTGCTCTTAGCAAGTCCTTCAGTTCTCGCTGTGACATCCAAATTACCTATCCTGCCGGGGTCGCCAATTGTAAACACCGTGTGGTGTGTCAGGTAACAATAGGTGTAATGAAAGACGAGTTGAAGCCGAATATGGTACAAAACGTCTAGTCCTCTAGAATGGAGAGCGCTTCCCAACACGTGTTGTCGCCATCTTAACTTCTAATTATATTATTACATCACACATGCATGACAACAGTTACTAAATTTAACTACAGTCATTACATATGTACTAGTTGTATATAGTTAAATATATGTACTTGTTGTGTATACTAGTGTATGCAATTAATGTGTGAATTAGTTATATTTAAAAGTTGTATGTACTAGTTGTATGTACTAATTGTATGTACTAGTTGTAAGCACTAGTAAGTAGTTGTATGTTCTAGTTTTATGTACTAGTTGTATGTACTTATATGTACAGTGTAACTGGGAAAATCCGTCACAATTCATTCAAGCACTGGCAAAATATTGAGTTTGGCGGATTTGCCAAATATCGTCATTATGCAATACTAATTATAACCATCATTAATAAAAAAATGAACGATATTTGCTTTGCGTTGCCGTCGAATTCTTCCTCTTATAGTCACATATCGGGCAATTTTCAAGTCAGTTTTGCAGCGCTTAGAGGCAATCTCTAAGATTTATTCGTACAATTAAAATGTTGATGAAAGCGGCGGATTACAAAGGTGGAAAACGCCAATAAATGTACAATTGAGGCAAGAAAATAATGGCGGTTGGCGGATTACATAGATACTTCTAGTATGTAAATGAATTCGTTTAATACAAACTCAGGCAGATTGGGGGGTTGTACGTATTAAGCGGGGGCAGATTATCCGGGTTACACTGTACTAGATTAATGTACTAGTAGCGTGTAATTGTTGTACGTACTAGTTTTATTTACTAGTTGTATTTACTGGTAGCTTGTTGCACGTACTAGTTGTATATACTAGTAGCTAGTTGCATGTACTAGTTGTATGTACTAGTTCTATATACCATTTTTTTGTACTAGTTGTATGTACAAGTTGTATGTACTAATTGTATGTACTAGTAACTATCAGTATATACTAGTTGTATGTACTAGTTCTATATACCATTTTTTTGAACAAGTTGTATGTAGTTATATGTACTACTTATATGTACAAGTTGAGTGTATTTTGTGTATGTACTAGTTGTATGTACTAGTTGTATGCTCTCAACTTTCTATCACGAAACACTTCTGGTTTGCCTCTCAAACTCGAAGATGTCATCCAAACCAAAGAGGGCACCACTGAATCTGTCCTGAACATCCTGGAGTCACTGCACCCTAAAGGAAAGCCCCTGGCTAATGAAATGCTTTTGTCCAGCACCTTGCCCAATGCTCTTCCAGCAGATCCTGTCATCTTTGAAGCCATTGATGGGAACATGATTAAGAGCACGGCCCTACACTTTAAAGGCTCCACTGGTCCATCAGGTGTCGATGCGTGCACATGGCGCCGAATGTGCTCCTCTTTCAAGGAAACATCCACTAGTCTATGTTGAGGCGCCAATAAATGTACAATTGAGGCGAGAAAATAATGGCGTGTGGTGGATTTGGCGGTTGACGGATTACATAGACACTTCTAGTATGTAAATGAATTCGTTTAATACGAACTCAGGCAGATTGGGAGCTGTACGTATTAAGCGGGGGCGGATTACCAGTTGTATATACTAGTAGCTAGTAGCTTGTTGCAGGTACTAGTTGTATGTACTAGTTCTATATACTATTTTTTGGACTAGTTGTATGTACAAGTTGTATGTACTAGTTGTATGTACTAGTAACTATCAGTATATACTAGTTCTATGTACTAGTTGTTTGAATTACTTGTATGTAGTTATATGTACTACTTGTATTAACTAGTTGTGTGTATTTTGTGTATGTACTAGTTGTATGTACTAGTTGTATGTACTAGTTGTATTTACTAGGTGTATGTACTATTAACTAGATGTATGTACTAGTTGTATGTACTAGTTTTATGTATGAGTTGTAAGTACTGGTTGCAAGTACTAGTTGTATGTACTTGTTGTATATGTGTTCTAGTATGTAGTTGTATGCACTAATTTTCTGTACTCATTGTATGTACTAGCTGTATGGACTAGTGTATGTACTAATTGTATATACTAGTTGTATGTACTAGTTGTATGTACTATTTACTTGTTGTATATACTAGTTATATGTACTAGGTGTATATACTAGTTATATGTACTATTTGTATGTACTAATTATATTTAATAGGTGTATGTACAAGAAACAATCAGTATTTACTAGTTGTATAGACTAATTGTATGCACTAGTTGTATGTATTTATATGTAGCAGTTGTATGTACTAGTTGTATTTACTAGTTGTATGGACTAGTTGTATGTACTTGTAACTAGATTTTTTAACTAGTTGTATGTACTATTTCTTTGTACTCTTTGTATGTAATAGTCTTATGTACTTGTTGAATGTACTAGTTGTATATATCTTCTAGTCAGTAGTTGTATGTACTGTATTTACTAGTTTACTAGTAGGTGTATGTACAAGAAACAATCCGTATTTACTAGTTGTATAGACTAATTGTATGCACTAGTTGTATGTATTTATATGTAGCAGTTGTATGTACTAGTGGTGTGTAATTTGTGTATGTACTAGTTGTATGTACTAGTTGTATGTACTAGGTGTGTGAAATTTGGGTATGAACTAGTTATATTTACTAGTTGCAGTTACGGCTGTGTGTATTAGTTCTATATAGTAGTGATTAGTTTTATGTACTTCTTGTATGGACTATTATTATGTACTATTTGTATGTACTAGTTATATATACAGGTTATATGTACTAGTACTATGTCCTAGTTGTAGTACTAGTTGTAAGTACTAATTGTATGTACTAGTTGTAAGCACTAGTAAGTAGTTGTATGTTCCAGCTTTATTTACTAGTTGTATGTACTTATATGTACAGTGTAACTGGGAAAATCCGCCACAATTCGTTCAAGCACTTTTTTGGCAGAATATTGAGTTTGGCGGATTAGCCAAATATCGTCATTATGCAATACTAATTATAACCAGCTAAATAAAACGTTGAACGAAATTTCTTTTGCGTTGCCGTCGAATTCTTCCTCTTATAGTCACATATCGGGCAATTTTCAAGTCAGTTTTGGAAGGCTTAGATCTCTAAGATTTATTTCGTACGATTTAAATGTTGATGAAAGCGGTGGATTACAAAGGTGGAAAATGTCTATAAATGTACACTTGAGGCGAGCAAATAATGGTGGATGGTGGATTAGGCGTTGGCAGATTACATAGACACTTCTAGTATGTAAATGAATTCGTTTAATACGAACTCACGCAGATTGGGGGGTTGTGCGTATTAAGCGGGAGTGGATTATCCGGGTCACACTGTGCTAGATTAATGGACTAGTAGCATGTAATTGTTGTACGGTCTAGTTTTATTTACTAGTTGTTAATACTAGTAGCTAGTTGCATGTACTAGTTGTATGTACTAGTTCTATATACTATTTTTTGGTACTAGTTGTATGTACAAGTTATATGTACTAGTTGTGTGTACTGGCTGTATTTACTAGTTGAATTTACTAGTTGTATATACTAGTTGTGTGTAATTGTTGTATGTACTAGTTATATGTACTAGTTGTGTGTAATAATTTTACATACTTGTTCTATGTACTAGTAAGTAGTTGTATGTACTAGTTGTATGTACTAGGTATAAGTATTTGTAACAATCTGTATTTACTATGATCAGAAATAATCACTGGAACGTATTACGCCATACCAGCCAAGTGACCGAAGTGTGATCTTGGCTGGGGGACCGAAGTCCTATTGTTGGCAACCAGTGATCGCCTCCCAGTCATCCAAAGACGGAAAAAAAAAGCATCACAGAACCACAGACAGCTGTTTCGCCCTCATTTGGGCTCATCAGTGTGGTACACTTCAATGATGGTAAATTGGATGACTGCCCTCACTTATAAATCCACCACAAGTGAAACACTTGTGGTTTCATTTTAAGTGAGGATGGAGGCTACAGTCTAAGTGAGACTGAGCACTCACAATGAATAAGGGAGTTAATTGCACTAAGCCTGTGCAAAGGCTAAAATGATCAGAAATAATCACTGGAACGTATTACACCATACCAGCCAAGTGACCGAAGTGTGATCTTGGCTGGGGGACCGAAGTCCTATTAAGTTGGCAACCAGTGATCGCCTCCCAGTCATCCAAAGATGGAAAAAATTCATCAAAGAACCACAGACAGCTGGATGACTGGGAGGCGATCACTGGTTGCCAGCTTAATAGGACTTCGGTCCCCCAGCCAAGATCACACTTCGGTCACTTGGCTGGTATGGCGTAATACGTTCCAGTGATTATTTCTGATCATTTTAGCCTTTGCACAGGCTTAGTGCAATTAACTCCCTTATTCATTGTGAGTGCTCAGTCTCACTTAGACTGTAGCCTCCATCCTCACTTAAAATGAAACCACAAGTGTTTCACTTGTGGTGGATTTATAAGTGAGGGCAGTCATCCAATTTACCATCATTGAAGTGTACCACACTGATGAGCCCAAATGAGGGCGAAACAGCTGTCTGTGGTTCTTTGATGAATTTTTTTTCCGTCTTTGGATGACTGGGAGGCGATCACTGGTTGCCAACTTAATAGGACTTCGGTCCCCCAGCCAAGATCACACATCGGTCACTTGGCTGGTATGGCGTATTACGTTCCAGTGATTATTTCTGATCATTTTAGCCTTTGCACAGGCTTAGTGCAATTAACTCCCTTATTCATTGTGAGTGCTCAGTCTCACTTAGACTGTAGCCTCCATCCTCACTTAAAATGAAACCACAAGTGTTTCACTTGTGGTGGATTTATAAGTGAGGGCAGTCATCCAATTTACCATCATTGAAGTGTACCACACTGATGAGCCCAAATGAGGGCGAAACAGCTGTCTGTGGTTCTTTGATGAATTTTTTTTCCATCTTTGGATGACTGGGAGGCGATCACTGGTTGCCAACTTAATAGGACTTCGGTCCCCCAGCCAAGATCACACTTCGGTCACTTGGCTGGTATGGCGTAATACGTTCCAGTGATTATTTCTGATTATTATATGTACTAGCTGTGTGTAATAATATTACGTATTAGTTCTATGTACTAGGATGTAGTTGCATGTACTAGTTGTATGTACTAGGTGTAAGTACTAGGTGTAAGTCCTAGTAACAATCTATATTTACTAGTTCTATGTACTAGTTCTATGTACTAGTTGTATGTACTAGTTATATGTACTAGCAACTGTTATACATAATACTTGTATGAACTAGTTATATGTACTCGATGTATGTACTGGTAACAATCTTTATTTAAATATTGTATCTAATTGTTGTATGTACTAGTTGTTTGTAATTATATGTACTAGTTGTATTTACTAGTTGTGTGAAATGTTTATATGTACTAGTTATATGAACTAGTTGTAGGTACTGGCTGTATGTACTAGTTATATGTACTAGTTGGATTATACTAGTAACTAGTTGTATGTACTAATTTTATGTACTAGTTCTATGTATTAGCTTTATGTACTAGTTTTGTGAAATTGATGTATATACTGATTATATGTAGTAGTTGTATGGACTATTTCTTTGTACTAATTGTATGTACTAGTAACTAGTTATATGTACTAGTTGTATGTACTAGTTTGATATGCTAGTTGGATTTAGTTATATATACGTACAGGTTGTGTGTACTAGTTGTGTGCTGTTGTTGTATGTACTAGTTATATGTACTAGTTGTATGTAGTAGTTGTATGTTGTTATATATATTTACTAGTTGTGTGTACTAATTGTATGTATATACTAGTTGTATATACTAGTTATATGTACTAGTTGTATGTACTTATCTGTACTAGTTTTATGTGCTAGTTGTATGTTCTAGTGGGTAGTTGCATGTAATAGTTGTATGTACTTGTTTTAAGTATTAGGTTTATGTATAGTTGTAGGCAGAAGTTGTATGTACTAGTAACTTTAAGTATATACTAGTTGTATGTATTAGTTGTATTTAGTTGTATGTACTACATGTATGTACTAGTTGTGTGTATTTCTTGTCAGCACTAGTTATATTTACTAGTTTAAGTTTCTTGTATTATGTACTAGTTGTATATACTGTATAACTAGATGTATGTGCTTGTTGTATTTATTAGTTGAATGTACTGGTTGTATGTACTAGTTTTATGTACTAGTTTTATGTACTAGTTCTATGTACTCGCTGTATATGTGTTGTAGGAAGTTGTGTGCACTACTTATATGCACTAGTTGTATGTACTAGATGTATGTACTAGTTGTATGAATTAATGTTATGTAGTAGTTGTATGTACTAGTAGTTAGTTGTATTTACTAGTTGTATGTACTAGTTGTATGTATTAGTTTTAAGTACCAGCTGTATGGACAATTTGTATGTACTTATATGGACTAGTTGTATGTACTAGTTGTGTGTAATTGTTGTATCTACTTGTTATATGTACTAGTTGTATGTACTAGTTGTTTTTACCAGTTTTATATACTAATAGTTTGAACTAGTTATAACTTGTATATATCAGTGGTATAATTTTTGTATGTACTAGTTATATTTACTAGTTGTAGTTACTAGTTTTATGTACTAGTTGTATGTAGTAGTGACTAGTTGTATGTACTACCTGTATATACTTGTTGTATGTCCTAGTAGTATGGACTAGTTGTATGTAATGATTGTATGTACTAGTTCTATGTACTACTTTTTTTACTAGATTTATGTACTAATTGCATGTAGTTATAGGTACTACTGGTATGTTCTGGTTGTATGTACTAGTAACTGGATGTATGTTCTGGTTGTATGTACTAGTTGTATGTTCTAGTTGTATGTAGTTATATGTAATAGTTGTATGCATATACTAGTTGTTTTGTAATTATTTTATGTACTAGTTATATGTAGTAGTTGTATGTAGTAGCTGAATGTGCTAGTTGTAAGTAATAGTAAGTACTTGCATGTACTAGTTATATGTACTAGTTGTATGTACTAGTTGTATGTACTAGGTGTATGTAGTAGTAACAATCTGTATTTACTAATTTTATTTACAAGTTGTATGTACTAGTTGTAAGTAATTATATGTACTAGTTGTATTTACTATTTGTGTGAAATTGTGGTATGTACTAGTTATATGTACTTGTTGCATGTACTAGTTGTATGTACTAGTTGTATGTAATAATTGTATGTATCAGATGTATGTACTTATATGTACAGTGTAACTGGGAAAATTTGCCACAATTCATTTAAGCACTTTTTGGCAGAATATTGAGTTTGGCGGATTAGCCAAATATCGTCATTGTGAAATTCTAATTATAACCAGCTAAATAAAACGATGAACAATATTTGCTTTTGCGTTGCCATCGAATTCTTCCTCTTACAGTTACAAATCGGGAAATTTTCAAGTCAGTTTTGGAACGCTTAGAGGTAATCTCTAAGATTTATTTCGTACGATTAAAATGTTGATGAAAGCGGGGAATTACAAAGGTGGAAAACACCTATAAATGTACAATTGAGGCGTGAAAATAATGGCGGATGGTGGATTTGGCGGTTGGCAGATTACATATATACTTCAAGTATTTAAATGAATTCGTTTAATACGAACTCAGGCGGATTGGGGGATTGTGCGTATTAAGCGGGGGCAGATTATCCGGGTTACACTGTACTAGTAGTGTGTAATTATTGTACGTACTAGTACTAGTACTAGTTGTATATACTAGTAGCTTGTTGCATATACTAGTTGTATATACAAGTAGTTAGTTGCATGTACTAGTTGTTTGAACAAGTTGTATGTAGTTATATGTACTACTTGTTTGTACTAGTTGTGTGTATTTTTTGTATGTACTAGTTGGATGTACTAGGTGTATGTTCTAGTTGTATGTACTTGTTGTATATGTGTTCTAGTATGTAGTTCTATGCACTAATTTTATGTGCTATTTGCATGTACTAGATGCATGTACTAGTTGGATGTTCTAATTGTATGTAGTAATTGAATGAACTAGTAAAAAGTTGCATGTTCTATTTATATGTACTAGTTGTGGGTACTTGTTGTATATACTTGTTGTATGAACTAGTTATATGTACAATTGAGGCGAGAAAATAATGGCGGATGGTGGATTTGGCAGTTGGCAGATTACATATATACTTCAAGTATTTAAATGAATTCGTTTAATACGAACTCAGGCGGATTGGGGGATTGTGCGTATTAAGCGGGGGCAGATTATCCGGGTTACACTGTACTAGTAGTGCGTAATTATTGTACGTACTAGTACTAGTACTAGTTGTATATACTAGTAGCTTGTTGCATATACTAGTTGTATATACAAGTAGTTAGTTGCATGTACTAGTTGTTTGAACAAGTTGTATGTAGTTATATGTACTACTTGCTTGTACTACTTGTGTGTATTTTTTGTATGTACTAGTTGTATGTACTAGTTGTATGTTCTAGTTGTATGTACTTGTTGTATATGTGTTCTAATATGTAGTTCTATGCACTAATTTTATGTGCTATTTGCATGTACTAGATGCATGTACTAGTTGGATGTTTTAATTGTATGTAGTCGTTGAACTAGTAAAAAGTTGCATGTTCTATTTATATGTACTAGTTGTGGGTACTTGTTGTATATACTTGTTGTATGAACTAGTTATATGTACTAGTTGTGTGTACTGGCTGTATATAATAGGTGTATCTACTAGTAACTCTCTGTATTTACTAGTTGAATGTAGTAGTTGTATGTACTAGTACATAGTTGTATGTACTAATTGTATTTCCTAGTTGTATTTACTAGTTGTGTGTAATTGTTGTATGTACTAGTTATATGTAGTAGTTGTGTGTAATAATTTTACGTACTAGTTCTATGTACTAGTAAGAAGTTGCATGTACTAGTTGCATGTACTAGGTGTAAGTACTAGTAACAATCGGTATTTCCTAGTTATATGTACTAGTTGTATGTACTAGATGTATGTACTCGTAACAATCTTTATTAAAATATTGTATGTTCTTGTTGTATGTACTATTTGTTTGTAATTATATGTACTAGTTGTATGTACTAGTTGTGTGAAATTGTTATATGTACTAATTATATGTAGTAGTTGTATGCAGTTATCATATGTACTAGTTATATGTATTAGTTTTATGTACTAGTTGTATGTACTAGGCGTATGTACTAGTTGTATGAAATAGCTGTATGTACTAGTTATATGCACTAGTTGTATATAATAGTTGTATGTACTAGTTGTATGTACTGGTAACTAGTTGTATGTACTAGCTGCGTGTACTAGTTCTATGTAGTTATATATACTACTTGTATATACAATTTGTGTGGATTTTTTGCATACTAGTTAAATTGGTAGCTACTAGTTTTATGTAATAGTTGAATGTACTAATAAGTAAATGTGTGTAGTAATTGTATGTACTAGTTGTATGTTCTAGTTGTATATACTAGTTGTATGTACTAGCTGTATGTACTAGTTCTATGTACCCATTGTATATACTGGTTGTATGTACTAGTAAATGGTTGCCTGTACTAGTTATATGTACTAGTTGTATGTCATAATTGTACGTTCTAGTTTTATGTACTTGTAAGTAGTTGCATGTACTAGTTATAGGTTCTTGTTGTATGTAATAGCTGTATATATTAGTTATATAAATTAGTTGTATGTACTTTTTGTATGTACTAGTTCTATGTATTAGTTCTATGTACTAGTTGTATATATGTTCTAGTAAGCAGTTGTATGTACTAGTTATATGTACTAAGTGTATGTACTAGATGTATGGACTAGTGTATGTACTAATTGTATGTACTAGTTGTATGTACTAGTAACTATCAGAATATACTAGTTGTATGGACCAGTTGTTTGAACTAGTTGTATGCAGTTATATATAATACTTGTATGTGCTAGTTGTGTGTATTTTTCGTATGTACTAGTAACTAGATGTATGTACTTGTTGTATTTACTTGTTGAATGTTCTAGTTGTATGTTCTAGTTGTATGTACATGCTGTATATGTGTTCTAGTAAGTAGTTGATGCACTAGGCATATGTACTAGTTGTATGAACTAGATGTATGTACTAGTTGAATGTACAAATTTTATGTACTAGTAGTATGTACTAGTAGTTTGTTGTATTTACTAGTTGTATGTACTAGTTGTATGTATTAGCTGTATGTACTAGGTGTATGAAGGAGTAGCAATCTGTACTTATATACTAGTTGTAAGCACTAGTTGTATTTAAAATTTGTATGTAGTTATATGGACTTGTTTTATGTACTAATTGTTTTTGCTAGTTTTATGTATTCGCTGTTTGAACTAGTTGAATGTAGTTATATGTACTACTTGTATGTACTAGTTGTGTGCTATGTCTGTATGTACTAGTTATATTTACTAGTTGTAGTTACTAGTTTCATATTAATTGTATGTACAAGTTGCATGTACTAGTATCTAGATGTATGTATTAGTTGTAAGTAGTATATAGTTGTATGAATAAGTTCTATGTACTAATTGTATGTACTAGCTCTTGTACTAATTGTATGTACTAGTTGTATGTACTAGTAACTATCAGAATTTACTAGTTGTATGTACTAGTTGTATGTACTAGTTGTGTGTATTTTTCGTATGTACTAGTAACTAGATGTATTTACTTGTTGTAGTTAGTAGTTTTATGTACTAGTTATATGAACTAATTGTATGTACTAATTGTGTGTAATTGTTATATGTATTACTTATATTTACTTGTTGTAGTTACTAGTTGTATGTACTAGTTGTATGTAGCAGTAACTAGTTATATGTACAAGTTGACTGTACTAATTGTATATACTAGTAACTAGTTGTATGTACTGGTTGTATGTACTAGTTCTATGTACTAGTTTTTTATACTAGATGTATGTACTAGTTGTAAGTAGTTATAGGTAATACTGGTATGTTATAGTTGTGCGTAATTTTGTATACTAGTTATATTTACTAGTTGTAGTTACTAGATTATTGTACTAGTTGTATGTTCTGGTTGTATCTAATAATTGTATGTACCAGATGTATATACTAGGTGTAAGAACTAGGAACAATCTGTATTTACTAGTTGTAGGGACTAGTTGTATATACTTGTTGTATGTAGTAGTTGTATGTCCTAATTGTTCGTACTAGTTGTAAGTACCAGTAAGTAGTTGCATGTACTGGTTATATGTAACAGTTGTATGAACTAGTTGTATGTACCAGGTGTATGTACTAGTAACAATCTGTATTTACTAATTGTATGTACTAGTGCATGTTATAATATGTACTAGTTTTATGTGCTAGTTGTGTGAAATTGTTGTATGTATTAGTTATATGTACTAGTTGTATGTACTAGCTGTATGTACTAGTTATATCAACTAGTTGTATGTACTTGTTGTATGTACTAGTTGTATGTACTAGTAACTAGTTATATGCACTAGTAGAATTTACTAGTTCTGGGAATTGTTGAATGTACTAGTTATATGTACTAGCTGTATGTACTATTTATATGTACTATTTATATGCACTAATTGCACTAATTGTAAGTATATACTAGCTGTATGAACAACAAGAGTCGATCTGAAATTAGTTTACCAGATATCCATGAAAACCAGTCAAGTATTTCGAGTTTACTCAGGGTCGCCTAGGCCCCCACAAGTTTTTTAAACTCAAACTCCTTGCTTTTGAATCAACTAATTTTAATTACTATTTGTAGATACTAATTGTATGTATTAGTTGTATGTAGTAGTAACTAGTTGTATGTACTACTTGTATGTACTCTTTGAATGTACTAGTTGAATGTACTAGTTCTATGGAATAGTTGAATGTACTAGTTCTATGGAATAGTTGAATGTACTAGTTCTATGGAATAGTTGAATGTACTAGTTTTATGTACTAGTTGTAAGAACTTGTTGTATAGGTGTTCTAGTATGTAGTTTCTTGCATCATCTATATGAACTAGTTGTATGTACTAGATGTATGTACTAGTTGTAGGTAGTTATTGTATATAGTAGTGGTCTCTACTAGTAATTAGTTGCATGTACTAGTTATATGAACTAGTTGTATATACTAGTTGTATGTACTAGGTGTATGTACTAGTTGTATTTACTAGTTGTATGTACTAGTTGTTTTTACTAACTGTATGTAGTAATTATATTTACTAGTTGTAGTTACTAATTGTATGTACTAGTTGTATGTACTAGTAACTAGATATATGGACTAGTTGTATGTAGTAGTTGTATGTACTAATGGTATGTACTAGTTGTAAGTACTAATAAGTAGTTGCATGTACTAGTTATATGTAATAGCTGTATGAACTAGTTGTAGGTACTAGTTGTAGGTACTTGTAACAATCTGTATTTACTAATTGTGTATGCCAGTTGAATGTACTAGTTTTAAGTAATTATAGGTACTAGTTGTATGTACTAGTTGTGTGAAATTGTTGAATGTACTAGTTGTTTGAACTAGTTGTATGTAATTATATGTACTACTTGTATGTACTAGTTGTGTGAAATTTGTGTATGAACTAGTTAGATTTACTAGTTGTAGTTACTAATTGTATGTACTAGTTTTATGTACTAGTAACTAGATATATACACTAGTTGTATGTAGTTGTTGTATGTACTAATGGTATATATTAGTTGTAATTACTAATACGTAGTTGCATGTACTAGTTATATGTAATAGTTGTATGAAGTAGTTGTAGGTATTAGGTGTAGGTACTAGGAACAATCTGTATTTACTAATTGTATATACCAGTTGAATGTATATACTAGTTTTAAGTAATAATATGCACTAGTTGTATGTACTAGTTGTGTGAAATTGTTGTATGTACTAGTTATATATACTAGTTGTGTGAAATTGTTGTATGAACTAGTTATATGTATTTATATGTACTACTTGTATGTACTAGTTGTGTGAAATTTGTGTATGAACTAGTTATATTTACTAGTTGTAGTTACAAGTTGTATGTACTAGTTGTATGTACTAGTTGTATGTACTTGTAACTAGATTTTTTAACTAGTTGTATGTACTATTTCTATGTACTCTTTGTATGTACTAGTCATATGTACTTGTTGAATGTACTTGTAGTTGTATATATCTTCTAGTCAGTAGTTGTATGTACTAGTTATATGTACTAGTTGTATGTACTAGCTGTTGTACCAGTGGTTTGAACTAATTGTATGTACTAGTAACAATCTGTATTTACTTGTTGCATATACTAGTTATATGTACTGGGTGTATATACTAGTTATTTGTACTCTTTGTATGTACTAATTATATTTAATAGGTGTATGTACAAGAAACAATCTGTATTTACTAGTTGTATAGACTAATTGTATGCACTAGTTGTATGTATTTATATGTAGCAGTTGTATGTACTAGTGGTGTGAAATTTTTGTATGTACTAGTTGTATGTACTAGTTGAATGTACTAGGTGTGTGTAATTTTTGTATCTACTAAGTATATTTACTAGTTGCAGTTACCGGTTGTGTGTACTAGTTCTATATAGTATTGATTAGTTTTATGTACTTCTTGTATGGACTATTATTATGTGCTATTTGTATGTACTAAGTATATTTAATAGGTGTATGTACCAGAAACAATCTGTATTTACTAGTTGTATAGACTAATTGTATGCACTAGTTGTATGTATTTATATGTAGCAGTTGTATGTACTAGTGGTGTGTAATGTTTGTATGTACTAGTTAATTGTACTAGTTGTATATACTAGCTGTATGTACTAGTTATATGTACTAGTTGTTTGTATTAGTTGTATGTACTAGTTGTATGTACTATTATGTAGTTGTATGTACCAGTTATATGTAGTAGTTGTATGAACTAGCTGTATTTACTAGTTGTATGTACTGTCGTGGGAATTGGAGGCTGTGGTTCCGAGCTGACAAGAGGATGGGTATTGTCCAGTTCAACCCCCCGACGGAGTAGGGTGCTTAGCCCCTCATGTGGCATCCTGTGGCTAAATCAGCCTCCCTGTCAGGATGGGCTAACCCCCCGTCTGGCAGCTACACTGGGTTACGTTACGTCATGAGAATAACAATTTTCAAGACAGGCTGTGGCCTAGGTGCACCGGGGGAGAAGAAAACCCTGGGTCAACCAGAATAGGCGATTCCACTGGTGCCTCACAGGTAGATGTACCTGAATGTAAAAACCCTTCTTCAGTCCCCGTGACGGGCCAACCAGCCCTATGGACCGAGGAAATGGTTAGGGCACTAATTGATTGCTTTGAGCGATCTGAACCCAAAAGAGGTGGCTATCAGAAGCGTTTAGAGCGGGAATGGCTGAGCAAATACCCACATTTGCCTCAGACCGGTCGAACCCTTGCCTTCCAAGCCAAAAGGAGCTTGGTAGGAGACGGAGTACTGCAAGTAACGGGTAGCCGAGATTTAAATTTGGTTAATGATGCACCGCAAGGTGCCTCTAGAAGGAGAAGGATCCAAGGGGTGATCTGGAACCTTCAGAGGGATAATATCCTCATGGAGCTCTACCGAGAAAGTAAGCCCATGGAAAAGGGGTATGCCGAGCGGTTGTACCAGGCTTGGAATGCTGCAATGCCAGACCATAAAACCACAAAGGTAGCGCTAACTACAAGACTTAGTAGAATCCGCAGAGGTCAAGGTCTCTCAAGACTAAACCTTGTGGAACCTGACTCTTGTGGTGTAGCCACCCTAACTGGGACTGTGGAGGAAGGTGTGGGAGCCCAGGGACAGGAGGAGCTTCACCAAGTTCAGGCTGGGACTGAACAAAATGGTGAGCAGCCTACAGTCCCTGTTGAAACTCCTGCACATGATCATCCCAGACCCAGGACAAGTGGCAATGATAATCTGATGCAACTTTTAGGCAAAGCAAAAGATGCCTGTCTCCGAAAGAAACCTGGAGATTTCTCTGGAAGAAAACCCTGTGGGGCAGTGCGGTTCAACCATGTTGATACGGCACTGCTTCAGGAGGCCAATGATTGGGTGGAGAAAGAGTGGCAGGAAGGCCCTAGGTCGGCCTGGCACCTGAACTGCCTGGTCTACTCTGTTGCTATGGCTGTGAGGGGAAAAACAACCAACGAATCGCAGCCATGCAACCAGGGAAGGAAATCAGATAATCAGAAGGGAAGTAAGAGACAGGAAGGTCACATTAGTGACAGGAAGGCCAAGGGCCTTAGGTTTAGAAGACTGCTTGCCTGGTTGGATGTGGAAATAGCGCGTCAACAGAATAATAATCCTATGACCAAACGCCAGAAAGTACTCCGAAGAAAGCTTAGGAGGGAGTTCCATTCATTAAACCTGAATGTGCTGATCAGAGCTCGGGAACAGACACTGGGGAAACTCAGGGTCTGGACCCTACAAGAGCGAAGATCATCTGAACGCAGGAAATTCCAGGAACAAAACCACCTTTGGAATACCCAAAGGAAGTTACGGATGAATGGCAATGTTCCAACCTCCAATGAAGCTCCCTCAATTGAGGTAGTGAGAGACTTTTGGACAAAGATTGTAGGTACTGTTGGTAAGGTCAACAAAGACGACCCAGGGGTGAAAGAATGGCTAAAGGAAACCAAAAAGAGGGTGGGTAGAACCTCCTCTGAAGGTCCTGATAGCATTGATGAGACCAAACTGAGGAAGGCCTTGAAAAAGGCAAAAAGCTGGTCTGCCCCTGGGCCGGATGGCATCCACACTTTTTGGTGGAAAGCACTCCCCTCTGCACAGTCTGCCTTGGCAGATGTACTACAGAGGGTGGTGAGCGGAGATCTGTCAGTCCCAGACTGGCTTACAAGGGGTCGCACTCTACTCATCCCCAAAAAGGGTGACCCGAAAAGTGCGGCCAACTACCGACCTATTGCGTGTCTCAACACAATGTACAAGGCTGTCACAGCATACATTGCGTCAGAACTACTCACTTACACCTACACTAATGATCTTTTGCCTATGGCCCAAAGGGCCATGAGGAAAGGGAGGTGGGGCTGTGTGGACTGTCTACTGCTGGATCAATCAATCGGTCTAGACGCCAAAATTATGGGTAAGCCCCTTAGTGTGGCATGGATCGATTATGAGAAGGCATATGACAGAGTCCCTCACAAGTGGGTGATGAAGGTGCTAAAAACCATCAAGTGCCCAGATTGGATCAGGAGGTCTATAGAGCTCTTCTCCAAACACTGGGCTACTGTGCTTGAGTTGAGGACTGCGGGGAAGGTGGTTAGGAGCACCCCTGTTAAATATAACAGGGGACTCTTCCAAGGAGACTCCTTATCGCCACTCCTCTTTTGTCTGGCCATAGCTCCCATATCCCAAGTTCTTAACAGAACCAAGGGATATGCCCTCTGGCATAATGGGGAAAGGAACACCATGTCACACTTGTTGTACATGGATGACCTTAAGATATATGCTGGAGGGCCTGATAAACTCAGGGAAGCCATGGAATGTGTGGAGAAAACCTCAAATGCCATTGGCATGAGATTTGGAGTGAGAAAGTGTGGAACAGCTCACATGCAAAAGGGGAAAGTTCTGGCTGGCCCAGACAACCCTGAACGCAGTGAAGAATCCATAAGGAGCCTTGAAAAAGGTACTACTTATAAGTACCTAGGGCTAGAACAACTGTTTGAGGTAGATGACAGCAAGGTCAAAGCTTGCTTGATCAACGAATTGAGGAGGAGACTCCACAAGGTGTGGGGCTCTCACCTCAATGGTAAGAATGCTGCAGAAGCCTCTAACATGTTGTGTGCCTCTCTATTGAGATACTCTTACCCAGTTTTGAAGTGGACTCAAAGTGAGCTTCCAAAACTGGACCGAATGGTGAGAAAGATCATGAGAAAGTACCAGTGTCATCACTATAACTCTGCCATTGAAAGAGTGAATTTGCCTCGCTCTAAAGGTGGTAGAGGGCTCTGTAGTTTTCCTTTGGATCACGACAGGGCTGTTGTGAATCTGGCAAGATACCTCCATACTGCCAATGATCCACTCATAGCTGTGGTGGTTAAAATCCAAAAGTGGCTAGAGTGCTCAAAGCAGAGGAGGACTGTCTTGAAAGAAGCCAGATTGATACTGAGAAGCCACGGAATAGAACTAGAACCGGAAATGTGGCTGAAGACAGATCCCTCACAAAATAGTGTAAGAGAATGGAGGAGAGTGGCACGTGAGCTCCGGGAGGCTCAGACTGAAAGGTTAAAAAGTAACCTAGCCGAAAAGTCTCACCAGGGCTCATACCACAGACAAGTCACAAATAGGGAGTCTTATGTGTGACTTTCTGAGGGGAGACTCAGACCTCAAACTGAGGCTCTGATTCTCGCAGCCCAAGATGATGTGCTGCACACTAGGTGGTACCAAAATAGGATTCTGAAGAATTCTAGCCTCCTAATGTGCAGAGAATGTGGCAAGGCTATGGAAACGGTCAAACACATACTAAACATGTGTGAGCCCAAGGGATTTTCTCTCTACAAAGAGAGACATGACCGGGCAATACTGATAGTGTTGTGGAGACTGTTGAAAGAATATGGATTCAGGCAGGAAGAGCCCTGGTACAAACTAGAAGCAAAACCAGTCTATGAGAATAGGTCTGTCAAAATCTTGTGGGATCCTAGTATCCCTACAGATGATGAAATGACAGAAAGAAGGCCAGACTTAGTGGTTGAGGATCGGCTAAGTAAGTCCATCTTCATTATTGAGATGTCAGTTCCTACTGACAGCAATATTAATGGAAGATGGCAAGAGAAGTTCCAAAAGTACCAGAAGCTGGCAACTGATATGAGGAAACAATTTAGGGGCTACCGAATTAAGGTAGTCCCGATGATAATTGGTGCTTTGGGGACAGTGGACACGTTCCTGGAAGACCTTAGGGGAATTCCAAAGCTGTCAAAAAGTGCAGTAGAAGTAATGAGAGCGATGCAGAGAACTGTTCTCTGTTCGGCTGTGAGGATATTGAGGCAACATCTATCTGTTGAGGGATTAGGGCCTGGACGATAAGTAGTCCTGTCCCAGTCCTTGCCTGTCGACCTCTGGAAAGCAGTGGTGGATTGGTGTATGGAGGTACTCCCTCCTATTATGACGGTCAACTTTGGCCCGACGTGCACCCGTCTGCTGCTGTCGGAAGGAGGAAAAGCCGAGGCTTCTGGCTAAAAACCCAAAGAAAGGAAAACATAACTGACTGAGGGTTGTCCAAGCCAGATACTCCTTGCCTTAGTACACTAAGGCAAGAAGTAACAAGGTTCTCCGTTAAGGCTTTTGTTTTTCAAGTATGTACTAGTTCAATGTACTAGGTGTGTGTAATTTTTATATCTACTAAGTATATTTACTAGTTGCAGTTACCAGTTGTGTGTACTAGTTCTATATAGTAGTGATTAGTTTTATGTACTTCTTGTATGGACTATTTGTATATACTATTTGTATGTACTAGTTATATATACAGGTTATATGTACTAGTACTATGCCCTAGTTGTAGTACTAGTTGTAGGTACTAATTGTATGTACTAGTTGTAAGCACTAGTAAGTAGTTGTATGTTCTAGTTTTATTTACTAGTTGTATGTACTTATATGTACAGTGTAACTGGGAAAATTTGTCACAATTCGTTCAAGCACTTTTTTGGCAGAATATTGAGTTTGGCAGATTAGCCAAATATCGTCCTTATGCAATACTAATTATAAACAGCTAAATAAAACTTTGAACGAAATTTCTTTTGCATTGCCATCGAATTCTTCCTCTTATAGTCACATATCCGGCAATTTTCAAGTCAGTTTTTGGAGGCTTAGAGGCAATCTCTAAGATTTATTTCGTACGATTAAAATGTTGATGAAAGTGGCGGATTACAAAGGTGGAAAAGGCCTATAAATGTACAATTGAGGCCAGCAAATAATGGCGGATGGTGGATTTGGCGGTTGGCAGATTACATATATACTTCTAGTATGTAAATGAATTCGTTTAATACGAACTCAGGCAGATTGGGGGGTTGTGCGTATTAAGCGAGAGTGGATTATCTGGGTTACACTGTACTAGATTAATGGACTAGTAGCGTGTAATTGTTGTATGTACTAGTTTTATTTACTAGTTGTTAATACTAGTAGCTAGTTGCATGTACTAGTTGTATGTACTAGTTCTATATACTATTTTTTGGTACTAGTTGTATGTACAAGTTATATGTACTAGTTGTGTGTACTAGCTGTATATGCTAGGTATAAGTATTTGTAACAATCTGTATTTACTAGTTCTATGTACTAGTTCTATGTACTAGTTGTATGTACTAGTTATATGTACTAGCAACTCTTATATGTAATAGTTGTACGACTAGTTGTATGTACTAGTTGTTTGTACTAGTTGTTTTTAATTATATATACTAGTTGTATGTACTAGTTGTTTGTACTAGTTGTTTTTAATTATATATACTAGTTGTATGTACTAGTTGTTTGTACTAGTTGTTTTTAATTATATATACTAGTTGTATGTACTAGTTGTGTAAAATTGTTTTTTGTACTAGTTCTATATACTAGTTTTATATACGAGTTGTAAGTACTAGTTGTATGTACTAGATGTAAGAACTAGTTGGATGTTCTAATTGTGTGTAGTAGTTGAATGAACTTGTAAAAGTTGCATATTCTAGTTATATATACTAGTTTTATGTACTAGTTGTATACACTTGTTGTGGGTAATTGTTGTATGTACTAGTTATATGTACTAGTTGTGTGTAATAATATTACGTACTAGTTCTATGTACTAGGAAGTAGTTGCATGTACTAGTTGTATGTACTAGGTGTAAGTACTAGGTGTAAGTCCTAGTAACAAACTGTATTTACTAGTTCTATGTACTAGTTCTATGTACTAGTTGTATGTACTAGTTATATGTACTAGCAACTGTTATACATAATACTTGTACGAACTAGTTCTATGTACTAGATGTATGTACTGGTAACAATCTTTATTTTAATATTGTATGTACTTGTTGTATGTACTAGTTGTTTGTAATTATATGTACTAGTTGTATTTACTAGTTGTGTGAAATTTTTATATGTACTAGTTATATGTACTAGTTGTAGGTACTGGCTGAATGTACTAGTTATATGTACTAGTTGGATTATACTAGTAACTAGTTGTATGTACTAATTTTATGTACTAGTTCTATGTATTAGTTTTATGTACTAGTTTTGTGAAATTGATGTATGTACTAATTATATGTAGTTGTTGTATGGACTATTTCTTTGTACTAGTTGTATGTACTAGTAACTAGTTATATGTACTAGTTGTATGTACTAGTTTGATATGCTAGTTGGATTTAGTTATATATACGTACAGGTTGTGTGTACTAGTTGTGTGCTGTTGTTGTATGTACTAGTTATATGTACTAGTTGTATGTAGTAGTTGTATGTTGTTATATATATTTACTAGTTGTGTGTACTAATTGTATGTATATACTAGTTGTATATACTAGTTATATGTACTAGTTGTATGTACTTATCTGTACTAGTTTTATGTGCTAGTTGTATGTTCTAGTGGGTAGTTGCATGTAATAGTTGTATGTACTTGTTCTGAGTACTAGGTTTATGTATAGTTGTAGGCAGAAGTTGTATGTACTAGTTATATGTACTAGTAACTTTAAGTATATACTAGTTGTATGTATTAGTTGTTTGAATTAGTTGTATTTAGTTGTATGTACTACATGTATGTACTAGTTGTGTGTATTTTTTGTAAGCACTAGTTATATTTACTAGTTTAAGTTACTTGTATTATGTACTAGTTGTATATACTAGTAACTATATGTATGTGCTTGTTGTATTTATTAGTTGAATGTTCTGGTTGTATGTACTAGTTTTATGTACTAGTTTATGTAATAGTTATATGTAATAGTTGTATGTACTAGTTGTATGTACTAATTGTAAGTATTAGTTGTAAGCACTAGTAAGTAGTTGTATGTTCTAGGTTTATGTACTAGTTGTATGTATTTATATGTACAGTGTAACTGGGAAAATCCACCACAATTTGTTCAAGCACTTTTTGGCAGAATATTGAGTTTGGCGGATTAGCCAAATATCGTCATTATGCAATACTAATTATAACCAGCTAAATAAAACGATGAACGATATTTGCTTTTGCGTTGCTGTCGAATTCTTCCTCTTATAGTCACATATTGGGCAATTTTCAAGTCAGTTTTGGAACGCTTAGAGGCAATCTCTAAGATTTATTTCGCACGATTAAAATATTGATGAAAGCTGCGGATTACAAAGGTGGAAAACGCCTATAAATGTACAATTGAGGCGAGAAAATAGTGGTGGATGGCGGATTTGGCGGTTGGCGGATTACATAGATACTTCTAGTATGTAAATGAATTCGTTTAATACGAACTCATGCGGATGGGGGGGCAGATTATCCGGGTTATACTGTAGTAGATTCATATACTAGTAGGGTGCAATTGTTGTACGTACTAGTTTTATGTACTAGTTGTATGTACTAGTAGCTAGTTGCATGTACTAGTTGTATGTACTAGTTCTATATACTATTTTTTTGTACTAGTTGTATGTACAAGTTGTATGTACTAGTTGTATGTACTAGTAACTATCAGTATATACTAGTTGTATGTACTAGTTGTTTGAACAAGGTGTATGTAGTTATACGTACTATTTGTATGTACTAGTTGAGTGTATTTTTTGTCTGTACTAGTTGTATTTACTAGTTGTATTTACTAGTTGTATGTACTAGTTATGTACGAGTTGAAGTACTAGTTGTATGTACTAGTTGTATGTACTTGTTGTATATGTGTTCTAGTAAGTAGTTTTATGCACTAATTTTATATACTAGTTGTATGTACTAGATGTATGTAGTAGTTGGATGTTCTAATTGTATGTAGTAGTTGAATGAACTAGTTAAAAGTTGCATGTTCTAGTTATATGGACTAGTTTTTTGAACTAGTTGTATATACTTGTTGTATGAACTAGTTATATGTACTAGTTGTGTGTAATGGCTGTATATAGTAATTGTATCTACTAGTAACTCTCTGTATTTACTAGTTGAATGTTTTAGTTGTATGTACTAGTACATAGTTGTATGTACTAATTGTATTTACTAGTTGTATTTACTAGTTATGTGTAGAAAAAATAGGGGAACTTTAAGATCTAAAGCCGATCCTAAAGCATCGATGTCATCATCATTTAACTCTGGCTATTACCCCGGCCCACTCATGTCCCCTGAGGAGCGCAATGAGCTAATGGGCGGAACCGAAATTCGCTTGATGGGAACCGGAGTCTCCCCCTAGCCACTCAAAAAGATGGTCGAGCCATAGACAGCTGTTTTGTCCTTATTAGGACTCATCAGTAGGGCATACGATGGAAGTTAGAGTGGATAGTCTGCTAATAAGAAATCCCAGAAGCTAAAAAACTTGTGGTTTCCTTATCAGCAGATATCCGATACAGCCTAAGGACTTTTCTATAGTCCTTCATGCACCCTCATTACCAAACATTAGTCAAAAATGTACTGATGGATGCCAGGCATTTGAGCACACAGGGACATAAAGGCTGGGGCCTTTAATTTATTTCATGAACAATGTCCCTTGTGTGCAAGTTACCAAATCGTCTCTAACCCTGTTGTTTATGTGAATGCATGCAAGCAACCAATGGTACTCCTAGCTGACACTCAAGGCAAGTCAAATCTGCGGTGATTATTGGCTGAGATCCCCTGCATGAGACTGGAATTTTTGCTGATAATGGCATCCAGATGCATCATCTTCAGTCTATACTTAGGTGTGAAAAGGTAATTGGAAGGCCATGTATTTAACCTTATATGATCTGTAGAGACTACTACTCTGTATGCAGCAGTTGAGAATTTCAGTGTGGCTAAAGTCTTGTAGCGTTTAATATACCTGATTGTGATTATTTTGGGAGTCATTTGCATCCGTATTATATTATATACCTCAGTGTGATTATCTTGGGAGTCACTTGCATCCGTGTATAAATTTGTAACTTGCACTGTGATGTACTTGATTGTATTTAAACAGGCATAATATATAACACTCCTTATTCCTACACATGGACAATTGCAAGTATATATATATATATATATCGGAGCTTAAAGTACCACAGTTTTACTATGGTCATCTAAACGAATTTCTTTTATTTCTTTACATCAATATATATAGCAACACTTTTGGCTTAAACTTAGCATGAACGTATACAAATACGCTTTATCTAACCTTCGCTACAACTCGCTTATTCGGTAGCTCCTTCTCGTAGGAGAGCGTCGACTTGTCATAGCCGTTCTCGAAAGGATGATCTTCTTTAGCAACGAGGCGGTGACGTTTTCGCAACGTCACAAGATTCTCAAAATGTGTGTACCGAGCGATATACGAAGGTGTTGGTGACGCAATAGAAGAACATCACAATACATCACCAGCTTGCGCAATTGTAACTTTCAATTCTTCATTATATCTTAATTATTTTGCTCATTTAATTAAGCAAAACGTCGCCAGACATTTCTTATACACATGTACCATGATATATGTTGATTTCACAGTTATCTGACCAATTGATAATTTTTATTAATATAACACATTGTTTCAATATAAATTTCCCATAGGTTTTCTATAGTCCTATGGCCTTTTATATGCAGACTTTGTCCTCTGTTTTCTAACAAACGGAGGCCTAAATCAAAAATCCCTTAATTTAAAATGAGTTTTATACCCTAAACTTTATGATGATATGCCCATTTTGTTTTTAGGTTCTTTCTTGGAGCCATATGAATTAATTAATTATATTATATTATATTAATTATATATATTATATATATTATATTAGATTACCTTAGTATATTGTAACTTGCACTGTATATATATACAAGACTACGAACAGGAAGCCATACGTTAACATAATTTCTGAGAACAATATAGGGGCGCCTGGGGCGCCCCAAAAATATAATGTAATATAATATAATGTAATAAAATATAATGTAATGTTGTAATTGAGAAGTATGTAAGAAAATACAATTCCATATCTAAGTCTGAGTAAGGGGTGTGATCCTATAGCTAAGGCTGAGTAAGGAGTGTGATCCTATAGCTAAGGCTGAGTAAGGGGTGTGGTCCTATAGCTAAGGCTGATTAAGGGGTGTGGTCCTATAGCTAAGGCTGAGTAAGGGGTGTGGTCCTATAGCTAAGGCTGAGTAAGGAGTATGGTTCTATATAGCTAAGACTAAGTAAGGGGTGTGGTGCTATAGCTAAGGCTTAGTAAGGTGTGTGGTCTTATAGCTAAGACTGAGTAATTAAGGAGTATGGTTCTATAGCTAAAGCTAAGTAAGGGGTGTGGTCCTATAACTAAAGCTGAGTAAGGGGTTTGATCCTATAGCTAAGGCTGAGTAAGAGGTGTGGTCCTATAGCTAAGGCTGAGTAAGGAGTATGGTTCTATATAGCTAAGGCTAAGAAAGGGGTGTGGTCCTATAGCTAAGGCTGAGTATAAGGAGTATGGTTCTATAGTAAAGCTAAGTAAGGGGTGTGGTCCTATAACTAAGGCTTAGTAAGGTGCATGGGTGGTCTTATAGCTAAGACTGAGTAAGGGGTGTGGTTCTATAACTAAGGCTGAGTAAGGGGTGTGGTCCTATAGCTAAGGCTGAGTAAGGAGTATGGTTCTATATAGCTAAGGCTAAGAAAGGGGTGTGGTCCTATAGGTAAGGCTGAGTAAGGGGGTGGTCCGATAGCTAACGCTGAGTAAGGGGTTTGATCCTATAGCTAAGGCTGAGTAAGGGGTGTGGTCCTATAACTAAGGCTGAGTAAGGGGTGTGGTCCTATAGCTAAGGCTAAGTAAGGAGTGTGGTTCTATATAGCTAAGGCTAAGTAAGGGGTGTGGTCCTATGGCTAAGGCTTAGTAAGGTGTGTGGTCTTATAGCTAAGGCTAAGTAAGGGGTGCAGTTGTAGAGCTAAGGTAGAGTGAGGGGTTTGGTGTCCTATAGGCAGGGTAGAGTGAGGGAGTTAGGGGGTGTGGTCATCACATAGTGAGTACCTTGTATCCATGGTAACATTAATGCGCATAAATATGCATCACTGTACATTAATCCGTTTCACCCTGCATATGAATTCGACTCCTCGATGCCTAATAGTGTAAAACAAATAGTATGGAATGTAAACCCTGATGATACTCTCATACGGTATCATAATTAAAAACGGCGAATATAAATGGTACATACATCCATTCGGTTGCGCATTTATATGCATAATGTCCAAACGGTTCGGAGTGACAGCAGAGAGTCAGTTTTTGGGGGCAAGCATATGTATACAAGCCCAACAAGAAAGCATTCAAAGGAACGTTGCTATATACAAACCAAAACTCGCTCAAGACGCAAAACGTCTACAGTGATATAGCCTAAATGCACAATGAATCTACAATTATCTCGCTCATTATATTATGCCAAGAATACACATGGAATGTCATAACATACAATCGTTATTATCTATATAATGCTTGCATAACAAAACACTCTATATATACATGATTATCTTGCAAGTTATTGTTGGCAAAATGTTTGTTGGTAAGTTGACATAAGCAACATTAATATACTGTACACAATTATAGTATGTCTACTTGGTCTTCACATATTGATTTCTTTCATGTCTGTGTATAGAGTATCATGAAATTAATTGGAAAGTTCCTTCCAACTGAAGGTAAACTGACAATGTGTAGTCATCGCTCCAAAAGATGTAAACATTGTATGAAACATAACCCCGGTAAGTCATGCACATTGTACACTGTGGTAAACTGTTTAGTCCTACAAAGGCCTGCAATTAAAAAAGCAATTGGTCTATTGGCTGTTGCTACCTTTATATTCTTTGAAATATACACACTTCAAGCTCAACTAGTAGCTAACTGTAAAGACCAACCTAGTGCTTTTGTTCAAACATGCTATGGTACTGCTTTGCATAATCCAACACAATACTCTCTCTTTGCAAATCAAGAAAACTTAAACCGTTTGGTTTGCCGTGAGTATGCATACATTAATAGACTAAAGACGACATATGTTCGCTACCGAAAACGATTGCATACCCTTTTTCTTTATATTTCAAAACGTCGCTTTCATCGACCTTCATGTCTGGCTTTGCTTCTACTGTTACTCCTCTTAAGTGGAGATGTTGAAGTCAATCCAGGCCCTACCACCAGTAAAGAATGGCAGGATAAGAAAGAATTGGATGCAGGTTTAATTCAAGATACCTCCAAAGAAAAACAAAAGCGAGAAGACAGCTATAAACAGTTAATCTCCATAGAGTCTAGTGGTGAACAAAGTATGCAAAGTTATTGCATCTCAATTGGATCACCCTTGCCAATTAAAATTGAACAGCAGTACACAACGGACATTGACAAGCACCCACAGGCAAAGAAAGGATTACCAATTAATGAGACAGAAAAACGTGATCAGCAGTTAAGCAAAAAAAGTACTTTGTCTCGAGCAAGATTCACAGCTGAAAAAAGTGAGCTACGACAACAGAGACTTCTGAGATCACGTGTTAATCAGGCTAGAAGACTGAAGGAGGAAAATGAGACAGCAAGGCAAGCACGATTGCAAGTCTGAAAGTGTAATACCAGCCAGAGACTGAAGAACGAAGATAAGACAGCAAGGCATGCACGATTGCAAGTCTTAAAGTTTAATGCCAGCCAGAGACTGAAGAAGGAAGATAAGACAGCAAGGCAAGCACGGTTGCAAGTCTTAAAGTGTAATGCCAGCCAGAGACTGAAGAACGAAGGTAAGACAGCGAGGCAAGCACGATTGCAAGTCTTAAAGTGTAATGCCAGCCAGAGACTGAAGCAGGAAGATGAGACAGCAAGGCAAGCACGATTGGAAGCCATTAGACGAAATTACAGAAAAAAAGTGGACAAAGAGGATGAGGCAAGCCGTGACAAAAGACTTCAGACTAAAGCAATGAATGTTCGACAGTACCGTGCCAAACAAAGTCTTGCACAAAAGGAAAATGACCGCGAGAAGGCAAGGATGAGGATGCAAACCATTCGCGGGAAACAAGCTACTTTAGCTGCTATGCAAGAACCATCCAGAATGAAAGATGAAAAATTACAATTAACTGATGACAATGAGGAAAGCACAAAGACAGATGGTGTGAAAATTCCTGACCCATCAATATCGGTGAATTCTGTGGACACTAAGCAGTTGATCAAGGCAGACATCACCGAGAAGAAAAGAAAACATTCAGCACATCACAACAAACTACCTGAGACAAACAGAGCCAAGTTCAGAAAAGTGGCCTGTGAAGGCCCTTCTTGTGTATGTACATCGTGTCATTAACTGTGCTATCAAAAATGCACGGAAAATTCTCAAAAGAAGGCGATGAGTTGGTTGATTTTATTAAGTTGGAATCTCCAGTGGACGAAAAAACCTGGTTTTGCACCAGATGTATATCCTCTTTGAAGAAAAGGGACATTCCAGGTAATGCTTTGGATAATAACATGCGAGTCTCTGAAGTCCCCAAGGAGTTGCAAGGACTCAACAGCTTAGAGGAACGCTTAATTTCACGTGTTACTTCTTTTATGAAGCTGGTAGTGCTACCACGTGGACGCCAGAGGGCAATTAGGGGTCAGGTCATCAACTTCCCCGCCCCCATGACCAACACGGTAGACCAACTGCCACGTCCAGCTGAGGATACTGATATTGTATACGTGCAGCGTCCCAGTGAGTCAGAATGTGTGCCAGAGAGAGCAACTTCAGCCACAAGGACATACTACTGCTGTCGTTATCGAAAAGTAATGCTAGCTTTGAATTGGCTGAAGGAAAATAATCCCATCTTCCATGATGTTAAGGTGGTTGATCCATCTGAGAAACAGTTTTCAGAGGAAGGTGACGAATGTCAGGCAGACCATGTTGAGGAGTCGGGTGTTGTGAGGAGCAACACATTGATACCTGACATACCCGTGTCCAAACTCATTCAGGATGGAGCATTTCCTGTTCATCAGTTGGAAAGAATTTCCTCAGCACCTGTGAGTGTTTTCAATGAGCCTCAAATGGAGCTAATGGCATTCCCTACTTTGTATCCCAATGGAAGAAATGGTTTTGGAACACATAGGAATGCCAAACTCTCTCCCTTGGACTACTTTCAAACCCGTATCATGAGTAGTGATGCTAGATGGGCACGGCAGCCATCTTACCTCTTTTGGGCTTGTAATATTGTAGAAGCATACAAGCTGCAAAGTAGCATTTCTATTGCTCTACGTCTGAGGAATCCAGGAACTCAGAATATGAACACCAATAAAGACAAAGATAAACATGAAGAAAGCAAGGAACATTATCTCACAGCAGGTGATCTGAAGGGATCATCGGCAAAAGAAAATCCAGATGTACGTGAAAACTGCTACAGTTTCATGAGGGATATTCGTGGTACTGCAGCCTACTGGCAGTCAGCAAAAATCCATCTGTATACAATGTTGCGTTCCCTTGGACCTCCAACATTCTTCATCACATTCAGTGCAGATGACCATCACTGGAAAGATCTCATGGTGGTTTTAGCCAACTGCAGTGGACGGAACCTGACTGAGGAGCAGGTGGACCTATTAACTGATGAAGAGAGGAGAGACTTTATGGCCAGTAATCCTGTGGTTACTGCTCGCCATTTTGCACATCGCTTCCAATGTCTGGTGAAAGAAGTCATTAAAGGTTCAGGAAAGCCAATTGGAGAAGTGATTGATTTCTTCTGGAGAATTGAGTTTCAGTTGCGAGGATCACCACATGTTCATTCCTTGTGGTGGATTAAAGATGCTCCAGACTTGGACACCAAGGCAGGTAGCCAATCAGCTCCTGAGTTCATTGATAGGTACATATCCGTTCAAGTCCCAGATGAGGGCTGTGGAAAGGATGAACTCAGATCAACCATCCTTCGGGTCCAGCAGCACAAGCATACTACTACTTGCCAGAAGACCAGCAAAAAGAAGAAAGAGTGTCGTTTTGACTTCCCCAGACCTTTGTCGTGTGAAACACGCCTGAAGAACAATAACGATGTAGGAAACAAGTCACGCTTTTACCTTCTTAAGCGGAACAAAGGGGAAGAAAATATCAATGCTTTCAACATTCATCTGCTCCTTGCATGGCAGGCCAATATGGACATACAGTTAATTGGATCAGTTTATGGTACTGCATCGTACATTTGTTCTTACATGTGCAAGGGAGAAAGTGAAGAAGTGAAGAAGGCCATCAGAGATGCTCTCAACACTCTACCTGCTAATGCTTCAATTCGCAAAAAATTATCCAAAGTAGGCAATACTATGCTGTCACATCGAGAGCTTAGTGCCCAAGAGGCTGCCTACAGACTTTGCAATTTGCCATTGAAGGACTCGACTAGGAAAGTAGTGTTTGTTAACACCGTCCGACCTGAAAAACGAACACGACTTCTCAAGAGCCGATCTGAACTATTTGAACTGGGAGATCATGATACTGCCATCTTTCAACCAGGTTTGTTTGATAGGTATGCTGCAAGGCCAAAGGGAGATGACTTTGAAGAAATGACTCTGGCTTACTTTTCTGTGTGGTATGATACTATACCAAGGGAAGACAGTCGTTAAAAAGATGACTATACAGGACCCGGACGGCGATCGCAACCTCGATACAAGTTGCAAGATAATATGGGTTGGATCAAGTTAAGGACCAAACAGGCATGTCTACGTACTCCGGTGATGACGCCCTCAAGCCATGGTGATGACTACTACTATAGTCTCATGTTACTGTACATTCCATGGAGGCAAGAAAAGGCTGACTTGCTCCAAAACCATGAAACCGCCATGGCTGCTTTCATTGCTCGTGAAAGTGAACTTAAAGTCCTCAATGCTCAACATGAAGCATTTGCAGAGGAAGTACAGCGAGCAGTGCAACAGTTACAGGCTGTAAAGGATGCCGCATACATAGATCTTGTGGCTCCTAATGTGCAACACGGAGAAAGAGAAGATGCCAAGCATCCAACGGAGGAGGCTGATGGAGGACTGTACAATGGAGAAAATTTTATAGCACAAGAGAATATGGAAGACTTGGCAGATGTAGCACCTACATTGCTGGAGGATTTTAATGCCAGTGGTGCCATCTCTCGATCTCGCCTCACCGAGAAAGCATTTAGGGAGCTCATTCTGAGCCTAAATGCAAAACAGAGAGAGGCATTCGAGATTGTTGTCAGGTATACAGCAGAACTACATAAATACCATATGGGAACAGTATCATCTCCTCCAGAATGCTTCCACCTGTTCATTACAGGTGGGGCTGGAACAGGAAAATCACACTTGATCCATGCCATCAGGGAGCATATTGAAAGATCAGTGCAGGGAAGCAAGGATTTCCATGGATGCATGGTCATGGCACCTACAGGAGTGGCTGCTTTTAACATTAATGGACTCACTATTCATCGAGCACTGAGTCTGCAAGTGGAACATGGAAGGTCAGCGCATCAATTGCATTTGAGTGCTTTGGCTCTCAATGAACTTCTTCGACTTTGGAAAGGAGTTCACACTATCATTGTAGACGAAATCAGCATGGTTTCTTACGAGGTACTCATAGCTGTTCATCAAAGGCTTTGCGAGATCTTTGCTACGGATGACATTTTTGGAGGAGTTAATGTTATTGCTGTTGGGGATTTGTACCAACTGTCCCCTGTAAATGGACATTATATATTCAGCAGTGCAAAGGTGCAATCAAGGAGGCTTGCATCCCATTTGTGGAAAGACTTCTTCAGCATGATTGAATTGGAAGATAACATACGACAGCACAATGATCAGTCTTTCTCATCACTGCTGAATAGAATTCGAATAGGAGACCAAACTCAGGAAGACATTGCCATCTTAGCAACTCGCAAGACATCCAACAATCAAGTGGATCTTTCGTCATCACCATTTTGCAATGCACTTAGACTGTTCCCTCGGGTTTCTGACTGTGACCTCTATAATGACCAGGAGCTGCACAAATTGACTTCTGCAACAGTGCAGTTGTTTGAAGCATCACATGTGATTTTGGAGAGTCGCAGATGCACACATGGGGCAGTATCCTATGAGCATATACGAGAAGAACTCATTCCCAATGATGACAAAGAGTGTGGTGGCTTACCAAGGCGTTTGAAACTGGCTGTTGGGTCGGAAATTATGTTGAGAAGAAACATAAAATGCGGAGATGGACTTGTGAATGGTGCTCGAGGTGTCATAGTAGGATTTAAATGGCCAGGAAACGTAAAAAATCAACCAAGCCCAGGTGCACTACCTGAGTATGTTCTTATCAAATTTCATGATCCTCGAGTTGGACAACTAAACAAAGTTCCAATTGAAAATGGACACCAGGAAGTGGTGCCAATTGAACCAATGTCAGTCAGGTTCTATGGACGACAGGGTACTGTGCTTCAGAGAACACAGTTACCTCTCATTCTTTGTTGGGCTGCTACTCTACACAAGGTTCAAGGTCTGTCATTAGATGCAGCTGTGCTGGACCTGGGAGAAAAAGTGTTCGAACCAGGGATGGCATATGTGGCCTTGAGTCGTGTTAGGACTCTAGATGGTGTGGCTCTATCAAGCTTTGAACCACAGAAGGTCAAGGCTAACAAACGAGTGCATGCAGAAATGGCCAGGTTACGGAAGAGAAGTGGTTCACATGATACATCAGACAATGAGTCACAAACATCCCACCTCTTGGTGCACAGTAGTTCCTCTCTATCCAACAAACCCAATCAACCAATGACCAGTTCCGTTCCTGTCGTTGCTACTCCAGTACCCTCAGTGCAGAGGAATTCTTCTCCACCCATCCAAACCAACTCGCCAACCAAATCTGCTCCAGGTACACACATGCCCTCGGTGCAGAATAATTCTTCTTTAATAATCCAACCCCAGCCCCCAATCATTTCTGTTCCCCATGTTGCCTCACCAGTGCTGTCACTTCAAGAAGAGTTAGAAACTATGGTGAACTGTGAAAATCCGGCTACTGATTTGATCAGCAATTGGGCAAAGTGTCATGAGGGTGATATTACAGCTACCTTGATAGAAGTAAATCAGCCATCCCGTGCAATTCTCAGCAGCTTCCACAGTACAAATGTTGGCGTGAGGGAAAAACTTTTACCTGCCTTTACATTGTTTTATGTTCCAGTGTACACTACAGGAAGTGGAAACTGTATGTACAACATGATTTCATTAACCCTTACTGGAACAGAGCAGTACATGTCTCACTTGAGGTTACTGACTGCCTACAGCCTCATTACACATCGAGAACATATGTTTGAGGTCATTCAACCAACTGCAAGAATTCTTCTACCCTTAAATGGACGAAGTGCAGCTTCAGTTTTTAAGGAAGCAAAAATTCAGTGGTTGGACCTCGTTCGCAGTTCACTACAAGATGGATCCTGGGGGAATCAATTTCATTTACACGCCCTCTCTATTGCTTTGGAGAGGTCAATTTGCCTGTATGGAGTTATGCGTAACAGAACGGTTCAACATCAAGGCAGGCAGTTGCAATGCATAGATGTGACTACTTCAGCAGCTGAATTACAGAACCTCTTTGATGCTAAAGACAAGCGACTGAACAACAGCATTATTTACCATCCAAATGTGGAAAAATATTCCCCACTTTTAGGATTCTTTGATGCAAGCCACTTCACTGCTATTTTACCAACAAATGCATCACGTAACTCCACAGAATTTTCTCCATTCACCACCTTTGCCTCCCTCTGGACTCCTGAGGAATGATATCTAGAGTGTGTGTTTCAATAACTATCTAACTATTTATGACAATCTTTGGAAGTGACATACGTTAATGGTACATGCAAATATGGCTAGCTGCCAAAGCGTGATGTATATTGCAGTGGGCAGAAGACCTTTTATCATGACATTGATATTGGCAAAAGAGAGAGACCCAGATTGTGTTAGACTAGCATTTTGAGCAGTCATATTTTTAAGAATCTCACTTAACTTTAATTGACATTTAACAAAATAAACTTTTTGTTTAGTTTCTATTACAAGTAGCATAATGATGATCCAGTGATGACTATATATACATACATTAGTATTACAAGGTCAACAGAACAAGTAATTTACAACATTGTATGTAACAAATCTCCCTATTATAATATAATGAATAATTGAAACTATTTGTTTTGGATTACATACACAAATATGAATTTAACATTTTACCGTTTTAATAATTAATAGACGATTGTACAACAAAAAAGAAGAGATATTTCGGTATGAATTTAAATTTTACATAATAGATAGGTATACACATAGTTAATGCGTTGGTATAATTATTTATTTAATCGCTATATGTATAATTGTATAATTATATATGTGTTATTGTATATTATATGTGTGTTTATATATATTTGTGTTTATATAGTATATGTGTAATTATATTGTATATATTTGCACATGCATATGCATGTCTTTTACACATTTTCATGTGACTGATACATGCCTTTGTAAAGTGTGTGTGTAGTAGCTGACACTCTCCTGCACAATTTAGCAGGATAATAGGTGTAAGAGCTAATACTTATAACAGACTAAGTAAGAACTGTTCATGAATGTATTAGCATTCTACAAACTTAGACATAATGTCTTCATGTTTGTGCAACTTTTGCACACTATATTAGTGAGTACTTTATACTCACTTGGTCCAACTAACTGTGTTTGGTTACAGTACATTGATTCTAATTTTACAGTTTCCTTTAATGCAGGCACTTCCAAGACATGCACTAAACATGTCACACTGGCTACCACAGCCATCTGTACATCCTCCATTACATCCAGGGCTGGTAACATGTTTACGGGCATCCACTTGCCCCTCGAAAGCAAACACCTCCCTGTGGGATGCATTCATGCCTACCTCCGCGTGGTGCATCCTGGGATCACTCTAGCTATTAGGGTGCTGCTAAATGGCATGAGTAAAGGTGACATCTATGAAATACGCCAAGTAGTTCGAGTTTGCATAGGGGCGCCAGGCGCCCCCACGAGTTTTTTAAACTCGAACTACTTGTTTTGATTCTTCTGTTCTACCAAACGTTTCGACCCTGGGGGTCTTCTTCAGTGACTGGTGTTGGTCTTCAAGGTGACTTCATTTATAGGCATCTTTTCCCGCCATTTTCGATAACCTCATCAGTGATGTCATCGGTTACATCATTTCCGGAGGAAGGAGAGGTGGAGGGAGTATTCATAAAAAAGGGTTTCCAACCACTCCTTAGTACAATTCCTTGATCTAAGTTCATTCTTACCTGACATTGTTGGATCTTCAGGGCTTCCTTAATTCTTCTTCTGTACCAGTTCTCTTCCCTCTCCACCACTCTGGCTTGGCTCCACTCAATTGGATGACCAGTTTTTAGGGAGTGAACAGCTAAACCATTGTTCATATCCCCCATCCTGACGGCACGTTTGTGCTCTGCCATCCTGACTTTTAGTGTTCTTCTAGTTTCTCCAGTGTACACTGCAGGGCAACTAGAACAGGGAATCTGGTAAACGACACCTTTATATCCATGGTAGGCTGGGGTTGTTTAGGCCTAGAGAGGATACTCCTCAGTGATCTCTGCTTTGTGAAAATGGTTTCGATGTTCATCTTCCGGCATGTTCTGGAGATCATTTCACTGAGGCCTTTCACATATGGAATAAAAAGTTTACGTTTACCATCTTCCCTACTTCCCTGGTTCCGTTGTCTCTTCTTCATGTGCCTAGCAGCAACCTTACTGGGGTATCCGTTGGCCTGGAGAACCCCTTTCAGGTGCTCTTTTTCCTCTTGGAGGACACTGAATCCAGCACCACAGATCTTCTCCGCTCTATCCCTGAGGCAAAGGGCAATGCCAGCTTTCACCCTAGGATGGTGATGAGACGAGAAGTGAAGGTATCTATCCGTGTGGGTTGGTTTTCTGTACACGGATGTACTCAAACTTCCTTTGTTCTTCTTCACTAGCACGTCAAGAAACGGGATAGAGCCATCTGTCTCCTCCTCCATGGTGAACTGAATGTTTCCGTGTCTTCCATTAAGGAAAGACAGAAAATCCTCCAACTGATCCCTACCTTGGCTCCAGATGACAAAGGTGTCGTCTACATAACGTAGCCAGAGCCTAGGTTTGGAGCCAGCCTCCTGGAGGGCTTCGTTTTCAAACTCTTCCATGAAGATATTTGCCACCACTGGAGAGAGAGGAGAGCCCATGGCTGCCCCATCCTTCTTAAGGAAGCCCTGAAGATCCAACAATGTCAGGTAAGAATGAACTTAGATCAAGGAATTGTACTAAGAAGTGGTTGGAAACCCTTTTTTATGAATACTCCCTCCACCTCTTCTTCCTCCGGAAATGATGTAACCGATGACATCACTGATGAGATAATCGAAAATGGCGGGAAAAGATGCCTATAAATGAAGTCACCTTGAAGACCAACACCAGTCACTGAAGAAGACCCCCAGGGTCGAAACGTTTGGCAGAACAGAAGAATCGAAAAAACTGCGTCTCTAGACGCTCTAAAACTCGAAAGATGAACCTTTACAAAGATAGTACATACCACTAGTCCATATAACTACATACAAATTGTCCATACAGCTAGTACTTACAACTAGTAAATACAGATTGTTACTACTTCATACACCTAGTACATACAACTAATACATACAACTAGTACATACAACTAGTAAATACAACTAACTACTAGTGCATACTACTAGTACATAAAATTTGTACATTCAACTAATACATACATCTAGTTCATAAAACTAGTACATATAACTAGTGCATCCAACCACTTACTAGAACACATATACAACAAGTTCGACGCAGTTAGAAGAAATCCTTATTCCATTATTGGTATGTACTAGTTGTGTGTAATTGTTGTATCTACTTGTTGTTTGTACTAGTTGTATGTACCAGCTGTATGTACCAGTTATATGTACTAGTTGTATGTACTAGTTGTAAATACTAATTGTACATACTAGTAACTAGTTGTATGTATTTGTTGTATGTATCTATTCTATGTACTAGGTTTTGGTATAAGCTGTATGTACTAGTTGTTTTTAACAGTTTTATATACTAGTAGCTTGCAATAGTTGTATTTAGTTATATGTATTACTTGTATGCACCAGTTGTGTGTAATTTTTGTATGTACTAGTTATATTTACTAGTTGTAGTTACTAGTTTTATGTACTAGTTTTATGAATTAATTGTATGTACTAATTGTGTGTAATTGTTGTAGGTATTACTTTTATTTACTAGTTGTAGTTACTATTTGTATGTACTAGTTGTATGTAGTAGTAACTAGTTGTATGTACTACTTGTATGTACTACTTGTATGTACTACTTGTATGTACTAGTTGTATGTACTAGTAGTATGGACTAGTTGTATGTACTAGTAGTATGGACTAGTTGTATGTACTAGTTGTATGTACAAGTTGTGTGTAATTGTTCTATGTACTAGTTATATTATAGAAGTTGCTTGTACTAATTGTATATACTAGCAACTAGTAGTATGTACTGGTTGTATGTACTAGTTCTATGTACTAGTTTTTTATACTGGATTTATGTACTAATTGTATGTAATTATAGGTACTACTGGTATGTTCTGGTTGTATGTACTAGTAACTGGATATATGTTCTGGTGGTATGTACTAGTTTGATGTACTAGTTTTATGTACTAGTTTTATGTACTAGTTGTATGTAGTCATATGTATAATAGTTGTATGCATATACCACTTGTTTTGTAATTATTTTATGTACTAGTTATATGTAGTAGTTGTATGTAGTAACTGTATGTGCTAGTTGTAAGTACTAGTAAGTACTTGCATGTACTAGTTATATGTACTAGTTGTATGTACTAGTTGTATGTACTAGGTGTAAGTAATTATATGTACTAGTTGTATTTACTATTTGTGTGAAATTGTGGTATGTCCTAGTTATATATATGTACTTGTTGCATGTACTAGTTGTATGTACTAGTTGTATGTAATAATTGTATGTATCAGATGTATGTACTTATATGTACAGTGTAACTGGGAAAATCTGCCACAATTCATTCAAGCACTTTTTGGCAGAATAATGAGTTTGGCGGATTAGCCAAATATCGTCATTATGCAATTCTAACCATCTAAATAAAACAATGAATGATATTTGATTTTGTGTTGCCGTCGAATTCTTCCTCTTACAGTCACATATCGGGAAATTTTCAAGTCAGTTTTGGAACGTTTACAGGTAATCTCTAAGATTTATTTCATACGATTAAAATGTTGATGAAAGCGGCGGATTACAAAGGTGGAAAACACCTATAAATGTACAATTGAGGCGAGAAAATAATGGTGAGATGGTGGATTTGGCGGTTGGTAGATTTCATATATACTTCTAGTATGTAAATCAATTCGTTTAAAACGAACTCAGGCGGATTGGGGGTTGTGCGTATTAAGCGGGGGCAGATTATCCGGGTTACACTGTACTAGTAGTCTGTTATTATTGTACGTACTAGTTTTAAATATTAGTTGTATATACTAGTAGCTTGTTGCATATACTAGTTGTATATACTAGTAGTTAGTTGCATGTACTAGCTGTTTGAACAAGTTGTATGTAGTTATATGTACTACTTGTTTGTATTAGTTGTGTGTATTTTTTGTTTGTACTAGTTGTATGTACTAGGTGTATGTACTAGTTGTATGTACTTGTTGTATATGTGTTCTAGTATGTAGTTTTATTCACTAATTTTATGTGCTATTTACATGTGCTAGATGCATGTACTAGTTGGATGTTCTAATTGTATGTAGTAGTTGAATGAACTAGTAAAACGTTGCATGTTCTATTTATATGTACTAGTTGTATGTACTTGTTGTATATACTTGTTGTATGTACTAGTTATATGTACTAGTTGTGTATAATAATTTTACGTACTAGTTCTATATACTAGTAAGTAGTTGCATGTACTAGTTGTATGTACTAGTTGTAAGTACTAGTAACAATCTGTAACTACTAGTTCTATGTACTAGTTCTATGTAGTAGCTATATGCACTAGCAACTATTATACGTAATAGTTGTACGAACTAGTTGTATGTACTAGATGTTTGTAATTATATGTACTAGTTGTATGTACTAGTTTTGTGAAATTGTTATATGTACTATATAGTTATATGTACTACTTGTAGGGACTACCTGTATGTACTAGTTATATGTACTAATTGGATGTACCAGCTGTATGTTCTAGTTGTATGTACTTGTTGTATATGTGTTCTAATAAGTAGTTTTTTTGCACTAATTTTATGTGCTAGTTGTATGTACTAGATGTTTGTACTAGTTGGAAGTTCTAATTGTATGTAGTAGTTGAATGAACTAGTAAAAAGTTGCATGTTCTATTTATATGTACTAGTTTTATGTACTTGTTGTATATACTTGTTGTATGAACTAGTTATATGTACTTGTTGTGTGTTCTGGCTGTATATACTAGGTGTATCTACTAGTAACTCACTGTATTTACTAGTTGAATGTACTAGTTGTATGTACTAGTACATAGTTGTATGTACTAATTGTATTTCCTAGTTGTATTTACTAGTTGTATGAAATTCTTGTATGTACTATTTATATGTACTAGTTTTGTGTAATAATTTTACGTACTAGTTCTATGTACTAGTAAGTAGTTGCATGTACTAGTTGTATGTACTAGGTGTAAATACTAGTAACAATCGGTATTTCCTAGTTCTAGGTACTAGTTGTATGTACTAGTTGTATGTACTAGATGTATGTACTGGTAACAATCTTTATTAAAATATTGTATGTTCTTGTTGTATATACTATTTGTTTGTAATTATATGAAAAATCTAAGATACCATTTTCCTACATGCTATGCCTATTCTGTAAAAGAGTCTATAGGGGAACTAAACCTAAAGAGAGCTTTTGATGGAGATACAGGAGTCTTTTCTTCCTTCTTTTTCCTTCTTTCATCTTCTTCTCCACTGGGTCAGACAGCCCTTTCTGGGAATTCCACCCTTCATCAGTGATCCTGGGAGTCTTTGTCTTTTTCTTTATCTTGATCTTCTGTGAATCCTTGGCTCTCTATGCTAAATCTAGGGGCTTTATATACACTATTTTGGTGCCAAAAGTTAAATAAGGTGGTAACTAAGACACATGATGAAATTTAATTTTATGAAAGGAATGTAGGTCCCATTAATTATATGAATTAATTATAAATCTACTAGTAATCTTGCTTATAGGAAAAACAGACTCAGCATAACTATAGACACAAGTAGGACATATTACATAAGTCTACCCTTAGGTCTTCTAGTAGTAACATTTCTTTGGAGGTGGGGTAACACAATATGGGGTAACACAAGACAGTCCTTAAGCATACTAGCTACTTTTTGCTTATACTTGATTCTAACTAGAGGCTGCCGGGATAGGAAGGTTTTAAAGGTTGATTTTAGCTTAAAATATTTGTAACCCTGTTTAATAAGCCTACTGCATAACTGCAAACTTTTAGACTGAAAACTGGAGAAGTCACTACATATTCTGAAATACCTAATTAGTTGTGAAATAAAGACACCATAGGCTGGGGTATTAGGAATATTACTATCTAAGTGGGGGAAATTTACTATATAAAAGTTAAAGTCCTCTCGCTTATCATATACTTTAGTGATAAATTGATTGTTAGTAATGGTTATATCTAAGTCTAAAAAGGGGGATTTCTTAGGGCTGGCATTTGTCTTTTTAAGAATAAGTTCTTTGGGGTAAATATCACTAATTGACAGTTCAAAATCCTTGTTGTTAATACATAAAAGTCAGTACCCATGGGATACCTACACATTGCTTAAATACAGAACCGTCTACACATACATAAATGTTGTCAATAAGGTAGTTAAAGAGCTCTACTAAATGAACAGCTGTGACTGCTTTATTGGAGACATTGTTAGACCAAAAGGCTTTATCCTGACAGACTTCTATATATTGGGACTTCCTACAGGTATAGGCACTATGAATAAGGTTAGTAATCTTGTAGGTTATGGGGGATCGCTGTATATAAGGTAGAAAAATCAAAACTAGCTAGCTGGGCTTTTCTAGTGGGTATAGACCTAAGACTATCTAAGACTTCTAGTGAGTTTTCTACTATCCAAAAGGCATTAACACCAGTATTCCTGTATATACTTAGGCAGTATTCTCTAAAATGTTTGAGAATTAGTCTGAGTGCCGAATTTAGAAATCTAGAAAGGGGTTTGGTAGTACATTTGTGAGAGGCGGCTATGAATCTGTAGCTGTAAGGGTCCTTATGTAGCTTAGGCATCCAGTAAAAAGAGGGAAGGTTACACCAGTTTGGTTTAGGTTCTAAGTTCTCTAGTTTTAAGACATCTATGTGTTTCCTAATTAACTGTTGGGGTTCAACTGTACACGTAGCATAAGTGGAGGTACTGCCTAGTTCTTTATTAATAATTTGTCTATAGTAGGACTTACATATAAATATTATATTATTAGAGGCCTTATCGGCAGGGGCTATAACATACTTATTGTGTAGGTCTGCTAAGAATTTCTTAATTTTAGGACAAGTAAGGGTCTTCTTGGCTACTGAGGATTTGGTATACAATTTAGACAACTTAGAGATCCTATCATTAATTTTCTTAAGTACAGCATTTTCCCACTCACTAAATACAGAAGTAGATACATTTTCTCTACGGGCCCAGGTAATCTTATATTTTCTAAGACCTTCCTTACACATTTTTAAAGCAGTTGCCCAATTAAAGTTATTAGGTTCTCTAAATTTTGGTCCTTTCTTAAGAAGTTTTCTAAGTTTTGGGTTACTAACAATACGTAGGTCACCTGTTAAAACATGGCCTAGGGGCTTGTAAATGAAGGGGGACTTGTGACACTCACATGGTTTGGGTTTTCTAAAGACATCTGACTTAGAGGCTGGTGAAAAGTTAAAGATTTGAGGTCCTATTGGTTGGGTATGCTTATATACTACTCATGGGGGCTCTTTATTTTGTATAAAGAGTGGGACAGTTTCTAACACTCACTTTTGGTTTAAGATACTAGGGAGGCCTATTTTTTCCACACCTTTATTATGAAACACGATTTTAAGAAACCCTTCTGGACTTGTCGTTTTCGTTGGGTGTTTGGGAAGGCTGGCTGAAGCGCGTGCTTCAATAACGTCTTTAATCATTAGCATAAGTCTAAGCGGAAAAGGTTTTTCTGGAGTATATGTACTAGTTGTGTGAAATTGTTATGTGTACTAATAATATGTTGTAGTTGTATGTAGTTATCATATGTACTAGTTATATGTATTAGTTGTATGTACTAGTTGTATGTACTAGGTGTGTGTACTATTAACAAACTATATTTACTAAGTTTATGTACTAGTTGTATGTTGTAGTGGTAAGTACTAGTAATTAGTTGCATGTACTGGTTATTTGTAATAATTGTATGAACTAATTGTATGTACTAGTGTATACATTAGTAATAATCTGTATTTACTAATTCTGTGTACTAGTTGTAGGTACTAGTTGTATGTATATAATTATATGTACTAGTTGTATATACTAGTTGTGTAACATTGTTTTATGTACTAGTTATAAGTACTAGTTGTAGGAACTAGCTGTATGTACTAGTTGTATGTTTTAGTTGTATATATGTACTAGTAACTAGTTGCATGTACTAGTTGTATGAACTAGTTCTCTCTATGAGCTTTAAGTACTAGTTGCAGGAAATTGATGTATTTACTGATTTTATGTACTAGTTGTATGTACTAGCTGTATATACTAGTTATAGGTCCTAGTTGTATGTACTAGTTGTATGAAATAGCTGTATGTACTAGTTATATGCACTAGTGTTATATAATAGTTGTATATACTAGTTGTATGTACTGGTAACTAGTTGTATGTACTAGCTGCGTGTACTAGTTATATGTAGTTATATATACTACTTGTATGTACTATATAGTTGTGTGGAGTTTTTGTATACTAGTTAAATTTGTAGCTACTAGTTTTATGTAGTAGTTGAATGTACTAATAACTAAATGTGTGTAGTAATTGTATGTACTAGTTGTATGTTCTAGTTGTATATACTAGTTGTATGTACTAGCTGTATGTACTAGTTGTATGTACTAATTGTATATACTAGTTGTATGTACTAGTAAATGGTTGCCTGTACTAGTTATATGTACTAGTTGTATGTCATAATTGTATGTTCTAGTTGTATGTACTAGTAAGTAGTTGCATGTACTAGTTATATGTACTTGTTGTATGTAATAGCTGTATGTTATATATATTAGTTGTATGTACTTTTTCTTTGTACTAGTTGTATGTTTTAGTAACTAGTTATATGTACTAGTTGTATAAAATAGTTCTATGTCATAGTTTTATATACGAGCTGTATGTACTATTTGTATGCACTAGTTCTATGTACTAGTTCTATGTACTTGTTGTATATATGTTCTAGTAAGTAGTTGTATGTACTAGTTATATGTACTAAGTGTATGTACCAGCTGTATGGACTAGTGCATGTACTAATTGTATGAACTAGTTGTATGTACTAGTAACTATCAGAATATACTAGTTGTATGTACTAGTTGTTTGAACTAGTTGTATGTAGTTATATGTACTACTTGTATGTACTAGTTGTGTGTATTTTTCGTATGTACTAGTAACTAGATGTATGTACTTGTTGTATGTACATGTTGAATGTTCTAGTTGTATGTGCTAGTTGTATGTACTTGCTGTATATGTGTTCTAGTAAGTAGTGGATGCACTAGTTATATGTACTAGTTGAATGAACTAGATGTATGTACTAGTTGAATGTACAAATTTTATGTACGAGTAGTATGTACTAGTAGTTAGTTATATGAACTAATTGTATGTACTAATTGTGTGTAATTGTTGTATGTATTACTTATATTTACTAGTTGTAGTTTCTAGTTGTATGTACTAGTTGAATGTAGTAGTAACTAGTAGTATGTACTACTTGTATGTTCTTGTTATATGTACTAGTAGTATGGACTAGTTGTATATACTAGTTGTATGTACTAGTTGTGTGTAATTGTGCTATGTACTAGTTATATGTACAAGTTTTCTGTACTAATTGTATATACTAGTAACTTGTTGTATGTTCTGGTTGTATGTACTTGTAACTGGATGTATGTCCTGGTTGTATGTACTAGTTGTATGTACTAGTTGTAAGTAATTATATGTACTAGTTGCATTGACTATTTTGGTGAAATTGTGGTATGTACTAGTTATATGTATTTGTTGTATGTACTAGTTGTATGTAATAATTGTATGTACCAGATGTATATACTAGGTGTCAGAACTAGGAACAATCAGTATTTACTAGTTGTTGGGACTAGTTGTATGTACTTGTTGTATGTAGTAGTTGTATGTCCTAATTGTAGGTACTAGTTGTAAGTACTAGTAAGTAGTTGCATGTACTGGTTATATGTAACCGTTGTATGAACTAGTTGTATGTACCAGGTGTATGTACTAGTAACAATCTGTATTTACTAATTGTATGTACTAGTTGTATGTACTAGTTGTATGTAACAAGGTGTACTAGTTTTATGTGCTAGTTGTGTTAAATTGTTGTGTGTATTAGTTATATGTACTAGTTGTATGTACTTGCTGTATGTACTAGTTATATGTACTAGTTGTATGCACTAGTAACTAGATGTGTGTACTAGATGTATGTACTAGTACTATGTATATATTAGTTTTATGTACTAGTTGTGTGAAATTGATGTATGTACTAGTTATATGTATTAGTTGTATGTACTAACTGTATGTACTAGTTATATGTACTAGTTGTATGAACTAGTCACTAGAAGTCTGTACTAGTTGTATGTATTGTACTATATATATATTAGTTTCATGTTCTAGTTATGTCAAATTGATATATGTACTAGTTATATGTACTCATTGTATGGACTAGCTATATGTACTAGTTATATGTATTAGTTGTATGTACTAGTTGTATGTAATAGTTGTATGTCCTAGTTGTATGTTCTAGTTGTCTCTAATTGGGGCGCCGCAAGGGCGCCTATATTGTTTTCAGAAATTATGTTAACGTATGGCTTCCTGTTCGTAGTTTTGTAAATATATACATATATATACCTTTGAAAAAATGGCAGATGTTCGGGGAGATTTCATTTTCTAGTTTTCTCTTCCTTTGGGTAGAAAATTGAACGAACAAAATGTACTTAAAAACCATCATTACTAAAACAATGTAAACATAAAGCTTGTGCAAAAATTGACGGCCAACAAGAGTCGAGCTGAAATCAGTTTACCGGATATCCATGAGAACCAATCAAAAATTTCGACTTTACTCCGGGTCACCTAAGGCCCCAGGAGTTTTTTAAACTCGAACTCCTTGTTTTTGAATCTATTAATTTTAATTACTATTTGTAGTTACTAGTTGTAAGTATTAGTTTTATGTAGTAGTAACTAGTTGTATGTACTACTTGTATGTACTCTTTTAAAGTACTAGTTGTGTGTACTCGTTCTATGTACTAGTTTAATGTATTAATTGTACGAACCTGTTGTATAGGTGTTCTAGTTTGTAGTTTTTTGCATTAGTTAAATGAACTAGTTGTATTTACTAGATGTATGTACTAGTTGTATGTAGTAATTGTATGTAGTAGTGGTATCTGCTAGTAGTTAGTTGCATGTACTAGTTATATGAACTAGTTGTATGTACTAGTTGTATGTACTAGGTGTATGTACTAGTTGTATTTACTAGTTGTATGTACTAGTTGTTTTTACTAGCTGTATGTAGGAGTTATATTTACTAGTTGTAGTTACTAATTGTATGTACTAGTTGTATGTACTAGTAACTAGATATATGCACTAGTTGTATGTAGTAGTTGTATGTACTAATGGTATGTACTAGTTGTAAGTACTAATAAGTAGTTGCATGTACTAGTTATATGTACTAGTTGAATGTACTAGCTGTGTGTACTAGTTATGTGTACTAGTTGGATATACTAACTGTATGTACTAGTTGGATTATACTAGTAACCTGTTGTATTTACTAATTGTATGAACTAGTTCTATGTATTAGTTTTATGTACTAATTTTGTGAAATTGATGTATGGACTATTTGTATGTACTAGTTGTATGTACTAGTAACTAGTTGCATATACTAGTTGTATGTAGTTTTATGTAAATAGTTTTATGTATATACTAGTTGTGTGTAATTGTTCTATGTACTAGTTATATATGGTAGTTGTATGTAGTTATCATATGTACTAGTTATATGTATTAGTTGTATGTACTAGTTGTATGTACTAGGTGTGTGTACTATTAACAAACTATATTTACTAAGTTTATGTACTAGTTGTAGGTAGTAGTGGTAAGTACTAGTAATTAGTTGCATGTACTGGTTATTTGTAATAATTGTATGAACTAGTTGTATGTACTAGTGTATGCATTAGTAATAATCTGTTTTTACTAATTCTGTGTACTAGTTGTAGGTAGTAGTTGTATGTATATAATTAAATGTACTAGTTGTATATACTAGTTGTTTGACATTGTTTTATGTACTAGTTATAAGTACTAGTTGTAGGTACTAGCTGTATGTACTAGTTATATGTAGTAGTTATATGTACTAGTTGTATGTATTAGTTGTATATATGTACTAGTAACTAGTTGTATGTACTAGTTGTGTGTACCAGTTCACTGTATTTGTTTTAAGTACTAGTTGCAGGAAATTGATGTATTTACTAGTTTTATGTACTAGTTGTATGTAGTAATTGTATGTAGTAGTGGTATCTGCTAGTAATTAGTTGCATGTACTAGTTATAAGAACTAGTTGTATGTACTAGTTGTATGTTCTAGGTGTATGTACTAGTTGTATTTACTAGTTGTATGTAGTAGTTGTTTTTACTAGCTGTATGTAGGAGTTATATTAACTAGTTGAAGTTACTAATTGTATGTACTAGTTGTATGTACTAGTAACTAGATATATGCACTAGTTGTCTGTAGTAGTTGTATGTACTAATGGTATGTACTAGTTGTAAGTACTAATAAGTAGTTGCATGTACTAGTTATATGTACTAGTTGGATATACTAACTGTATGTACTAGTTGGATTATACTAGTAACCTGTTGTATTTACTAATTGTATGAACTAGTTCTATGTATTAGTTTTATGTACTAATTTTGTGAAATTGATGTATGGACTATTTGTATGTACTAGTTGTATGTACTAGTAACTAGTTGCATATACTAGTTGTATGTAGTTTTATGTAAATAGTTTTATGTATATACTAGTTGTGTGTAATTGTTCTATGTACTAGTTATATATGGTAGTTGTATGTAGTTATCATATGTACTAGTTATATGTATTAGTTGTATGTACTAGTTGTATGTACTAGGTGTGTGTACTATTAACAAACTATATTTACTAAGTTTATGTACTAGTTGTAGGTAGTAGTGGTAAGTACTAGTAATTAGTTGCATGTACTGGTTATTTGTAATAATTGTATGAACTAGTTGTATGTACTAGTGTATGCATTAGTAATAATCTGTTTTTACTAATTCTGTGTACTAGTTGTAGGTAGTAGTTGTATGTATATAATTAAATGTACTAGTTGTATATACTAGTTGTTTGACATTGTTTTATGTACTAGTTATAAGTACTAGTTGTAGGTACTAGCTGTATGTACTAGTTATATGTAGTAGTTATATGTACTAGTTATATGTATTAGTTGTATATATGTACTAGTAACTAGTTGTATGTACTAGTTGTGTGTACTAGTACACTGTATTTGTTTTAAGTACTAGTTGCAGGAAATTGATGTATTTACTAGTTTTATGTACTAGTTGTATGTACTAGCTGTATATACTAGTTATAGGTCATAGTTGTATGTACTAGTTGTATGTACTAGTTGTAGGAAATAGCTGTATATACTAGTTATATGTAGTAGTTGTATATAATAGTTGTATGTATTAGTTGTAAGTACTTGTTGTATGGACTAGTTGTTTGTACGATTTGTATGTACTAGTTGTATGTACTAGTTGCACGTACCAGTTTTATGGACTAGTTGTTTGTACGATTTGTATGTACTAGTTGTATGTACTAGTTGCACGTACCAGTTTTATGGACTAGTATTATGTACGAGTTGTATGTACTAGTTGTTTGTACTAGTTCTATGTACTAGTTGTATATATGTTCTAGTAAGTAGTTGTATGTACTAGTTATATGTACTAATTGTATGTACTAGCTGTATGGACTAGTGTATGTACAAAATGTATATACTAGTTGTATGTACTAGTATCTAGATGTATGTATTAGTTGTATGTAGTATATAGTTGTATGGACTCGTTGTATGTACTAGTGCTCTGTAGTAGTTGTATATATGGTCTAGTAAGTAGTTGTATGTACTAGTTGTATGTACTAGCTGTATGTACTAGTTGTATATAATAGTTGTATGTATTAGTTGTACGTACTTGTTGTATGGACTAATTGTTTGTACGATTTGTATGTACTAGTTGTATGTACTAGTTGCACGTACCAGTTTTATGGACTAGTTGTATGTACGAGTTGTATGTACTAGTTGTTTGAACTAGTTGTATGTAGTTATATGTACTACTTGTATGTACTAGTTGTGTGTATTCTTCATATGTACTAGTAACTAGATGTATGTACTAGTTGAATGTTCTAGTTGTATGTGCTAGTTGTATGTACTTGTTGAATGTACCAGTTTTACATACTAGGTGTACATACCAGTAACTAGTTGTATGTACTAGTTCTATGTAATAGTTTTTTGTATAAGCTGTATGTACTAGTTGTTTTTACTAGTTTTATATACTAGTAGTTTGAACTAGTTGTATATAGTTATATGTATTAATTGTATGTACCAGTTGTGTGGAATGTTTGTATTTACTAGTTATATTTACTTGTTGTAGTTACTAGTTCTATGTACTAGTTATATGAACTAATTGTATGTACTAATTGTGTGTAATTGTTGTATGTATTACTTATATTTACTAGTTGTAGTTACTAGTTGTATGTACTACTTGTATGTATTTGTTGTATGGACTAGTTGTGTGTAATTGTTCTATGTATATACTAGTTATATGTACCAGTTGTCTGTACTAATTGTATATACTAGTAACTAGTTGTATGTGCTGGTTGTATGTACTAGTTCTATGTACCAGTTTTTTATTCTATGATGTATGTACTAGTTGTATGTAGTTATAGGTACTACTGGTATGTTGTAGGTGTGTGTATTTTTTGTATTCTAGTTATATTAACTAGTTGTAGTTACTAGATTAATGAACTAGTTGTATGTTCTGGTTGTTTGTACTAGTAACTGGATGAATGTTCTGGTTGTATGTACTAGTTGTATGTACTAGTTGTAAATAATTATATTTAATAATTGTATTTACTATTTGTGTGAAATTGTCGTATGCACCAGTAAGATGTATACAACAAGTATGTAACAATTGTATGTACCAGATGTATATACTAAGTGTAAGAACTAGTAACAATCAGTATTTACTATTTGAAGGGACTAGTTGTATACACTTGTTGTATGTAGTAGTTGTATGTCCTAATTGTACGTACTAGTTGTAAGTACTAGTGAGTAGTTGCATGTACTGGTTATATGTAACAGTTGTATGAACTAGTTGTATGTACCAGGTGTATGTACTAGTAACAATCTGGATTTACTAATTGTATGTACTAGTTGTATGTAATAATATGTACTAGATTTATGTGCTAGTAGTGTTAAATTGTTGTATGTATTAGTTATATGTACTAGTTGTATGTACTAGCTGTATGTACTAGTTATATGTACTATTAACTAGAGGTATGTACTAGTTGTATGTACTAATACTATGTATATATTAGTTTTATGTACTAGTTGTGTGAAATTGATGTATGTACTAGTTATATGTGTACTAGCTATATGTACTAGTTATATGTACTAGTTGTATGTACTAGTTGTATGTACTAGTTGTATGTACTAGTTGTGTGAATTTTTTATATGCACTAATTGTATGTATATACTAACTGTATGTACTAGCTGTATGATCTAGTTGTATGTACTAGTTGTAATTACTAGTTATATGTACTAGTTGTATGTGCTAGTTGTATGTTCTCGTTGTCTCTAATTGGGGCGCCGCAAGGGCGCCTATATTGTTTTCAGAAATTATGTTAACGTATGGCTTCCTATTCTTAGTTTTGTAAATATATACATATATCTGTTAAAAAATGCGGATATTCGGGTAGCTTTCATTTTCTAGCTTCCTCTTCCTTAGGGTAGAACATTGAACGAACGAAATGGACTTAAAAACCATCCTTACTAAAACAATGTAACATAAAGCTTGTGCAAAAATTGACGGCCAACAAGAGTCGATCTGAAATCAGTTTACCGGATATCCATGAGAACCAGTCAAGTGTTTGGAGTTAATTCAGGGTTGGCTAGGCCCCCAGGAGTTTTTTAAACTCGAACTCCTTGTTTTTGTATCTACTAATTTTAATTACTATTGGTAGTCCCTAGTTGTATGTATTAGTTGTATGTAGTAGTAACTAGTTGTATGTACTACTTGTATGTACTCTTTGAATGTACTAGTTGTATATACTCGTTCTATGGACTAGTTGAATGTACTAGTTTTATGTACTAGTTGTACGAGCTTGTTGTATAGGTGTTCTAATATGTAGTTTTTTGCAATAGTTATATGAACTAGTTGTATGTACTAGATGTATGTACTAGTTGTATGTACTACTAGTTGTATGTACTAGGTGTATGTACTAGTTGTTTTTACTAGCTGTATGTAGTAGTTATAATAACTAGTTGTAGTTACTAATTGTATGTACTAGTTGTATGTACTAGTGACTATATATATGCACCAGTTGTATGTAGTAGTTGTATTTACTAATGGTATGTACTAGTTGTAAGTACTAGTACGTAGTTGCATGTACTAGTTATATGTAATAGTTGTATGAACTAGTTGTAGGTACTAGATGTAGGTACTAGTAACAATCTGTATTTACTAATTATATATACCAGTTGAATGTATATACTAGTTTTAAGTAATAATATGAACTAGTTGTATGTACTAGCTGTGTGAAATTGTTGTATGTACTAGTTATATATACTAGTTGTGTGAAATTGTTGTATGAACTAGTTATATGTACTAGTTGTATTTACTAGTTATATGTACTACCTGTATGTACTAGTTGTGTGAAATTTGTGTATGAACTAGTTATATTTACTAGATGTAGTTACAAGTTGTATGTACTAGTTGTGTGTACTAGTTGTATGTACTTGTAACTAGATTTTTTAACTAGTTGTATGTACTATTTCTATGTACTCTTTGTATGTACTAGTCATATGTACTTGTTGAATGTACTAGTTGGATATATCTTCTAGTCAGTAGTTGTATGTACTACTTATATCTACTAGTTGTATGTACTAGCTGTTGTACCATTGGTATGTACTAATTGTTTGTACTAGTAACAATCTCCATTTACTTGTTGCATATACTAGTTATATGTACTAGGTGTATATACTAGTTATATGCACAATTTGTATGTACTAATTATATTTAATAGGTGTATGTACAAGAAACAATCTGTTTTACTAGTTGTAGAGACTAATTGTATACACTAGTTGCATATATTTATATGTAGCAGTTGTATGTACTAGTGGTGTGTAATTTTTGTATGTACTAGTTGTATTTACTAGTTGTATGTACTAGTTGTATGTACTTGTGAATAGAGTTTTTAACTAGTTGTATGTACTATTTCTATGTACTCTTTGTATGTACTAGTCATATGTACTTGTTGAATGTACTAGTTGTATATATCTTCTAATCAGTAGTTGTATGTACTGTATTTACTAGTTTACTAGTAGGTGTATGTACAAGAAACAATCTGTATTTACTAGTTGTATAGACTAATTGTATGCACTAGTTGTATGTATTTATATGTAGCAGTTGTATGTACTAGTGGTGTGTAATTTTTGTATGTACTAGTTGAATGTACTAGGTGTGTGAAATTTCTGTATGAACTAGTTATATTTACTAGTTGCAGTTACCGGCTGTGTGTACTAGTTCTATATAGTAGTGATTAGTTTTATGTACTTCTTGTATGGACTATTATTATGTACTATTTGTATGTACTAGTTATATATACAGGTTATATGTACTAGTACTATGTCCTAGTTGTAGTACTAGTTGTAAGAACTAATTGTATGTACTAGTTGTAAGCACTAGTAGTAGTTGTATGTTCTAGTTTTATTTACTAGTGGTATGTACTTATATGTACAGTGTAACTGGGAAAATTGGCCACAATTTGTTCAAGCACTTTTTTGGCAGAATATTGAGTTTGGCGGATTAGCCAAATATCGTCATAATGCAATACTAATTATAACCAACTAAATAAAACGTTGAACGAAATTTCTTTTGCGTTGCTGTCGAATTCTTCCTCTTATAGTCAGTTTTGGAAGGCTTAGATCTCTAAGATTTATTTCATACGATTTAAATGTTGATGAAAGCGGTGGATTACAAAGGTGGAAAACGCCTATAAATGTACACTTGAGGCGAGCAAATAATGGTGGATGGTGGATTAGGCGTTGGCAGATTACATAGACACTTCTAGTATGTAAATGAATTTGTTTAATATGAACTCACGCAGATTGGGGGGTTGTGCGTATTAAGCGAGAGTGGATTATCCGGGTTACACTGTACTAGATTAATGGACTAGTAGCATGTAATTGTTGTACGTACTAGTTTTATTTACTAGTTGTTAATACTAGTAGCTAGTTGCATGTACTAGTTGTATGTACTAGTTCTATATACTATTTTTTGTACTAGTTGTATGTACAAGTTATATGTACTAGTTGTGTGTACTGGCTGTATTTACTAGTTGAATTTACTAGTTGTATATACTAGTTGTGTGTAATTGTTGTATGTACTAGTTATATGTACTAGTTGTGTGTAATAATTTTACATACTTGTTCTATGTACTAGTAAGTAGTTGCATGTACTAGTTGTATTTACTAGGTATAAGTATTTGTAACAATCTATATTTACTAGTTCTATATACTAGTCGTATGTACTAGTTGTATGTACTAGTTATATGTACTAGCAACTATTATATGTAATAGTTGTACGAACTAGTTGTATGTACTAGTTGTTTGTACTAGTTGTTTTTAATTATATATACTAGTTGTATGTATTATGTGTAAGTCCTAGTAACAATCTGTATTTACTAGTTCTATGAACTAGTTCTATGTACTAGTTGTATGTACTAGTTTTATGTACTAGCAACTATTATACATAATACTTGTACGAACTAGTTATATGTACTAGATGTATGTACTGGTAACAATCTTTATTTAAATATTGTATGTACTTGTTGTAAGTACTGTAATTATATGTACTAGTTGTATTTACTAGTTGTGTGAAATTTTTATATGTACTAGTTATATGAACTGGTTGTAGGTACTGGCTGTATGTACTAGTTATATGTACTAGTTGGATTATACTAGTAACTAGTTGTATGTACTAATTTTATGTACTAGTTCTATGTATTAGTTTTATGTACTAGTTTTGTGAAATTGATGTATGTACTAATTATATGTAGTAGTTGTATGGACTATTTCTTTGTACTAGTTGTATGTACTAGTTTGATGTGCTAGTTGGATTTAGTTATATATACGTACAGGTTGGGTGTACTAGTTGTGTGCTGTTGTTGTATGTACTAGTTATATGTACTAGTTGTATGTAGTAGTTGTATGTTGTTATATATATTTACTAGTTGTGTGTACTAATTGTATGTATATACTAGTTGTATGTCCTAGTTATATGTACTAGTTGTATGTACTTATCTGTTCTAGTTTTATGTGCTAGTTGTATGTTCTAGTGGGTAGTTGCATGTAATAGTTGTATGTACTTGTTCTGAGTACTAGGTTAATGTATAGTTGTAGGCAGAAGTTGTATGTACTAGTTATATGTACTAGTAACTTTAAGTATATACTAGTTGTATGTATTAGTTGTATTTAGTTGTATGTACTACATGTATGTACTAGTTGTGTGTATTTCTTGTCAGCACTAGTTATATTTACTAGTTTAAGTTTCTTGTATTATGTACTAGTTGTATATACTATATAACTAGATGTATGTGCTTGTTGTATTTATTAGTTGAATGTACTGGTTGTATGTACTAGTTTTATGTACTAGTTCTATGTACTCCCTGTATATGTGTTGTAGGAAGTTGTGTGCACTAGTTATATGTACTAGTTGTATGTACTAGATGTATGTACTAGTTGTATGAATTAATGTTATGTAGTAGTTGTATGTACTAGTAGTTAGTTGTATTTACTAGTTGTATGTACTAGTTGTATGTATTAGTTGTATGTACTAGCTGTATGGACAATTTGTATGTACTTATATGGATTAGTTGTATGTACTAGTTGTGTGTAATTGTTGTATCTACTTTTTATATGTACTAGTTGTATGTACTAGCTGTATGTAGCAGTTATATGTACTAGTTGTATGTATTTGTTGTATGTACCTATTCTATGTACTAGTTTTTGGTATAAGCTGTATGTACTAGTTGTTTTTACCAGTTTCATATACTAATAGTTTGAACTAGTTGTATGTAGTTATATGTATAACTTGTATGTATCAGTTGTGTGTAATTTTTGTATGTACTAGTTATATTTACTAGTTGTAGTTACTAGTTTTATGTACTAGTTGTATGTAGTAGTGACTAGTTGTATGTACTACTTGTATATACTTGTTGTATGTCCTAGTAGTATGCACTAGTTGTATGTAATGGTTGTTATAGTAGTTCTATGTACTAGTTTTTTTTTACTAGATTTATGTACTAATTGTATGTAGTTATAGGTACTACTGGTAGGTTCTGGTTGTATGTACTAGTAACTGGATGTATGTTCTGGTTGTATGTACTAGTTGTATGTTCTAGTTGTATGTAGTTATATGTAATAGTTGTATGCATATACTAGTTGTTTTGAAATTATTTTACGTACTAGTTATATGTAGTAGTTGTATGTAGCAACTGTATGTGCTAGTTGTAAGTACTAGTAAGTACTTGCATGTACTAGTTATATGCACTAGTTGTATGTACTAGTTGTATGTACTAGATGTATGTACTGGTAACAATCTGTATTTACTAATTTTATTTACAAGTTGTATGTACTAGCTGTAAGTAATTATATGTACTAGTTGTATTTACTATTTGTGTGAAATTGTGGTATGTACTAGTTATATTTACTTGTTGCATGTACTAGTTGTATGTACTAGTTGTATGTAATAATTGTATGTATCAGATGTATGTACTTAAATGTACAGTGTAACTGGGAAAATTTGCCACAATTCATTTAAGCACTTTTTGGCAGAATATTGAGTTTGGCGGATTAGCCAAATATCGTCATTATGAAATTCTAATTATAACCAGCTAAATAAAACGATGAACAATATTTGCTTTTGCGTTGCCATCGAATTCTTCCTCTTACAGTCACAAATCGGGAAATTTTTTCAAGTCAGTTTTGGAACGCTTAGAGGTAATCTCTAAGATTTATTTGGTACGATTAAAATGTTGATGAAAGCGGCGGATTACAAAGGTGGAAAACACCTATAAATGAACAATTGAGGCGTGAAAATAATGGCGGATGGTGGATTTGGCGGTTGGCAGATTACATATATACTTCAAGTATTTAAATGAATTCGTTTAATACGAACTCAGGCGGATTGGGGGATTGTGCGTATTAAGCGGGGGCAGATTATCCGGGTTACACTGTACTAGTAGTGTGTAATTATTGTACGTACTAGTACTAGTACTAGTTGTATATACTAGTAGCTTGTTGCATATACTAGTTGTATATACAAGTAGTTAGTTGCATGTACTAGTTGTTTGAACAAGTTGTATGTAGTTATATGTACTACTTGTTTGTACTAGTTGTGTGTATATTTTGTATGTACTAGTTGTATTTACTAGTTGTATGTACTAGGTGTATGTACTAGTTGTATGTACTTGTTGTATATATGTTCTAGTATGTAGTTCTATGCACTAATTTTATGTGCTATTTGCATGTACTAAATGCATGTACTAGTTGGATGTTCTAATTGTATGTAGTAGTTGAATGAACTAGTAAAAAGTTGCATGTTCTATTTATATATACTAGTTGTGTGTACTTGTTGTATATACTTGTTGTATGAACTAGTTATATGTACTAGTTGTGTACTGGCTGTATATACAAGGTGTATCTACTAGTAACTCTCTGTATTTACTAGTTGAATGTACTAGTTGTATGTACTAGTACATAGTTGTATGTACTAATTGTATTTCCTAGTTGTATTTACCAGTTGTGTGTAATTGTTGTATGTACTAGTTATGTAGTATTTGTGTGTAATAATTTCACGTACTAGTTCTATGTACTAGTAAGTAGTTGCATGTACTAGTTGTATGTACTAGTTGTAAGTACTAGTAACATTCTGTAACTACTAGTTCTATGTACTAGTTCTATGTAGTAGTTATATGTACTAGCAGCTACTACAAGTAATACTTGTACAAACTAGTTGTATGTACTAGATGTATGTACTGGTAACAATCTTTATTTAAATATTGTATGTACTTGTTGTATGTACTAATTGTTTGTAATTATATGTACTAGTTGTATGTACTAGTTTTGTGAAATTTTTATATGTACTTTATAGTTATATGTACTACTTGTAGGGACTAGCTGTATGTACTAGTTATATGTACTAGTTGGATGTACTAGCTGTATGTTCTAGTTGTATGTACTTGTTGTATATGTGTTCTAGTAAGTAGTTTTTTGCACTAATGTTATGTGCTAGTTGTATGTACTAGATGTTTGTACTAGTTGGATGTTCTAATTGTATGTAGTAGTTGAATGAACTAGTAAAAAGTTGCATGTTCTATTTATATGTACTAGTTTTATGTCCTAGTTGTATATACTTGTTGTATGAACTAGTTATATGTACTAGTTGTGTGTTCTGGCTGTATATACTAGGTGTATCTACTAGTAACTCACTGTATTTACTAGTTGAATGTACTAGTTGTATGTACTAGTACATAGTTGTATGTACTAATTGTATTTCCTAGTTGTATTTACTAGTTGTGTGTAATTGTTGTATGTACTAGTTATATGTAGTAGTTGTGTGTAATAATTTTACATACTAGTAAGTAGTTGCATGTACTAGTTGCATGTACTAGGTGTAAGTATTAGTAACAATCGGTATTTCCTAGTTCTATGTACTAGTTGTATGTACTAGATGTATGTACTCGTAACAATCTTTATTAAGATATTGTATGTTCTTGTTGTATGTACTATTTGTTTGTAATTATATGTACTAGTTGTATGTACTAGTTGTGTGAAATTGTTATATGTACTAATTATATGTAGTAGTTGTATGCAGTTATCATATGTACTAGTTATATGTATTAGGTTTATGTACTAGTTGTATGTACTAGGTGTATGTACTAGTTGTATGAAATAGCTGTATGTACTAGTTATATGCACTAGTTGTATATAATAGTTGTATGTACTAGTTGTATGTACTGGTAACTAGTTGTATGTACTAGCTGTGTGTACTAGTTGTATGTAGTTATATATACTACTTGTATATACAATTTGTGTGGATTTTTTGTATACTAGTTAAATTGGTAGCTACTAGTTTTATGTAATAGTTGAATGTACTAATAAGTAAATGTGTGTAGTAATTGTATGTACTAGTTGTATGTTCTAGTTGTATATACTAGTTGTATGTACTAGCTGTATGTACTAGTTCTATGTACCCATTGTATATACTGGTTGTATGTACTAGTAAATGGTTGCCTGTACTAGTTATATGTACTAGTTGTATGTCATAATTGTATGTTCTAGTTGTATGTACTTGTAAGTAGTTGCATGTACTAGTTATAGGTTCTTGTTGAATGTAATAGTTGTATGTATTATTAGTTGTATGTACTTTTTGTATGTACTAGTTCTATGTATTAGTTCTATGTACTAGGTGTATATATGTTCTATTAAGTAGTTGTATGTACTAGTTATATATACTAAGTGTATGTACTAGATGTATGGACTAGTGTATGTACTAATTGTATGTACTAGTTGTATGTACTAGTAACTATCAGAATATACTAGTTGTATGTACCAGTTGTTTGAACTAGTTGTATGCAGTTATACGTACTACTTGTATCTACTAGTTGTGTGTATTTTTCGTATGTACTAGTAACTAGATGTATGTACTTGTTGTATGTACTTGTTGAATGTTCTAGTTGTATGTGCTAGTTGAATGTACATGCTGTATATGTGTTCTAGTAAGAAGTGGATGCACTAGTTATATGTACTAGTTGTATGAACTAGATGTATGTACTAGTTGAAACTACAAATTTTATGTACTAGTAGTATGTACAAGTAGTTAGTTGTATTAACTAGTTGTATGTACTACTTGTATGTATTAGCTTTATGTACTAGGTGTATGAAGGAGTAGCAATCTGTATTTATATACTAGTTGTAAGCACTAGTTGTATTTAAAATTTGTATGTAGTTATATTGACTAGTTTTATGTACTAATTGTTTTTGCTAGTTTTATGTATTCGCTGTTTGAACTAGTTGAATGTAGTTATATGTACTACTTGTATGTACTAGTTATATTTACTAGTTGTAGTTACTAGTTTCATATTAATTGTATGTACAAGTTGCATGTACTAGTATCTAGATGTATGTATTAGTTGTAAGTAGTATATAGTTGTATGTATAAGTTCTATGTACTAATTGAATGTACTAGCTCTTGTACTAATTGTATGTACTCGTTGTATGTACTAGTAACTATCAGAATATACTAGTTGTATGTACTAGTTGTATGTACTAGTTGTGTGTATTTTTCGTATGTACTAGTAACTAGATGTATTTACTTGTTGTAGTTACTAGTTTTATGTACTAGTTATATGAACTAATTGTATGTACTAATTGTGTGTAATTGTTGTATGTATTACTTATATTTACTAGTTTATAGTTACTAGTTGTATGTACTAGTTGTATGTAGCAGTAACTAGTTATATGTACAAGTTGACTGTACTAATTGTATATACTAGTAACTAGTTGTATGTACTGGTTGTATGTACTAGTTCTATGTACTAGTTTTTTATACTAGATGTATGTACTAGTTGTAAGTAGTTATAGGTACTACTGGTATGTTATAGTTGTGCGTAATTTATTATACTAGTTATATTTACGAGTTGTAGTTACTAGATTAATATACTAGTTGTATGTTCTGGTTGTATCTAATAATTGCATGTACCAGATGTATATACTAGGTGTAAGAACTAGGAACAATCTGTATTTACTAGTTGTAGGGACTAGTTGTATATACTTGTTGTATGTCGTAGTTGTATGTCCTAATTGTGCGTACTAGTTGTAAGTACCAGTAAGTAGTTGCATGTACTGGTTATATGTAATAGTTGTATGAACTAGTTGTATGTACCAGGTGTATGTACTAGTAACAATCTGTATTTACTAATTGTATGTACTAGTGTATGTAATAATATGTACTAGTTTTATGTGCTAGTTGTGTGAAATTGTTGTATGTATTAGTTATATGTACTAGTTGTATGTACTAGCTGTATGTACTAGTTATATCTACTAGTTGTATGTACTAGTAACTAGATGTATGTACTAGTTGTATGTACTAGTACCATGTATATATTAGTTTTATGTACTAGTTGTGTGAAATTGATGTATGTACTAGTTATATGTGCTCATTGTAAGTACTAGCTATATGTACTAGTTATATGTACTAGTTTTATGTACTTGTTGTATGTACTAGTTGTATGTACTAGTAACTAGTTATATGCACTAGTTGAATTTACTAGTTGTGTGAAATTGTTGAATGTACTAGTTATATGTACTAGCTGTATGTACTATTTATATGCACTAATTGTAAGTATATACTAGCTGTATGAACTAGTTATATGATCTAGTTGTGTGTACTAGTTGTAATTACTAGTTGTATGTACTAGGTTTATGTGCTAGTTGTATGTTCTAGGTGTCTCTAATTGGGGCGCTGCAAGGGCGCCTATATTGTTTTCAGAAATTATGTTAAAGTATGGCTCCCTGTTCGTAGTTTTGTAAATATATACATATATATATTTGTTTAAAAACGGCGGATATTCGGGTAGCTTTCGTTTTCTAGCTTTTTCTTCCTTAGGGTAGAACATTGAATGAACGAAATGGACTTAAAACCATCCTTACTAAAACAATGTAACATAAAGCTTGTGCAAAAATTGATGGCCAACAAGAGTCGATCTGAAATTAGTTTACCGGATATCCATGAAAACCAGTCAAGTATTTCGAGTTTACTCAGGGTCGCCTAGGCCTCCACGAATTTTTTAAACTCGAACCCCTTGCTTTTGAATCAACTAATTTTAATTAGTATTTGTAGATACTAGTTGTATGTATTAGTTGTATGTAGTAGTAACTAGTTGTATGTACTACTTGTATGTACTCTTTGAATGTACTAGTTGAATGTACTAGTTCTATGGAATAGTTGAATGTACTAGTTTTATGTACTAGTTGTAAGAACTTGTTGTATAGGCGTTCTAGTATGTAGTTTCTTGCATCAGCTATGTGAACTATTTGTATGTACTAGATGTATGTACTAGTTGTATGTAGTTACGGTATATAGTAGTGGCATCTACTAGTAATTAGTTGCATGTACAAGTTAAATGAACTAGTTGTATGTACTAATTGTATGTACTAGGTGTGTGTACTAGTTGTATTTACTAATTGTATGTACTAGTTGTATGTACTAGTAACTAGATATATGCACTAGTTGTATGTAGTAGTTGTATGTACTATTGGTATGTACTAGTTGTAAGTACTAATAAGTAGTTGCATGTACTAGTTATATGTAATAGCTGTATGAACTAGTTGTAGGTACTAGGTGTAGGTACTTGTAACAACCTGTATTTACTAATTGTGTATGCCAGTTGAATGTACTAGTTTTAAGTAATTATAGGTACTAGTTGTATGTACTAGTTGTGTGAAATTGTTGAATGTACTAGTTGTTTGAACTAGTTGTATGTAATTATATGTACTACTTGTATGTACTAGTTGTGTGAAATTTGTGTATGAACTAGTTATACTTACTAGTTGTAGTTACTAATTTTATGTACTAGTTTTATGTACTAGTAACTAGATATATACACTAGTTGTATGTAGTTGTTGTATGTACTAATGGCATATATTAGTTGTAAGTACTAATACGTAGTTGCATGTACTAGTTATATGTAATAGTTGTATGAACTAGTAGGTATTAGGTGTAGGTACTAGGAACAATCTGTATTTACTAATTGTATATACCAGTTGAATGTATATACTAGTTTAAAGTAATAATATGTACTAGTTGTATGTACTAGTTCTGTGAAGTTGTTGTATGTACTAGTTATATATACTAGTTGTGTGAAATTGTTGTATGAACTAGTTATATGTAATTATTTGTACTACTTGTATGTACTAGCTGTGTGAAATTTGTGTATGAACTAGTTATATTTACTAGATGTAGTTTCAAGTTGTATGTACTAGTTGTATGTACTAGTTGTATGTACTATTTCTATGTACTCTTTGTATGTACTAGTCATATGTACTTGTTGAATGTACTTGTAGTTGTATATATCTTCTAGTCAGTAGTTGTATGTACTAGTTATATGTACTAGTTGTATGTACTAGCTGTTGTACCAGTGGTTTGAACTAATTGTATGTACTAGTAACAATCTGTATTTACTTGTTGCATATACTAGTTATATGTACTGGGTGTATATACTAGTTATATGTACTATTTGTATGTACTAATTATATTTCATAGGTGTATGTACAAGAAACAATCTGTTTTACTAGTTGTATAGACTAATTGTATACACTAGTTGTATGTATTTATACAGTAGTAATAATAAATAAATTACTAGTGTACAACAAATGAGTTAAAATAGTGAAATGATGCTATACATTCAAAAGAAGAATTAAAAAATGCCTAATTGCTCATCTACAAGAGATTATTAATACGTGATGGATTTTGACAGTGTCTTTAAAAAAATCAAAGCTACAAGTCTATATAGTATTGTCAATGGTTTGTTGAGATGCGTCCCTCAGAGGCAGCAAGAGATATGTCCACCTCACAGATAGAATGATGTAGAGAGGAACGACTTCCACGGATGCACATGATGGCGGACCTAAGTATAGCAAACGACAGACGGCATCTCAACCAATTCATGACAAGGGCATATGGCCTTTGCTGCTTCTGTGCAACCAGGTCTGCCAGCCTCTTGTAGAAGATGGTTGCCTCCCTTCCCATACTTCCTACAGTGGAGAGGACAATGGGTGTAAATACTCCATGTTCAACATCCCGTATGCGCTGGGCATATTCTCTTTTCTTTGCAGCCTCATGCTTCTTGTATGCAGTTGCCAATGAGGAGGAACGGTTGCTGGGCGCGTTTGGGTGAAAAACCCGTATGTCAAAGAATGCGTCCTGAGCTTTGCTCCAAAAACCCCTGGCACGGATGTCTGGGCGAGCACCATCTGCAACATTTGCTGAACGTAGATGAAATGTTTCACCTGTCAGTGGCTGTAAGGGAGGTTCTGTGGCAACATTGTGGCATACCTCGGTGAGCAATGAGGCAGTGATATCACGGATCTCATTGTGGCGGATGATCGGAAAGCCACCCATTGGACATATCATGGCATGATCAACAGTGAACGCTGTTCCACAGTTGCATGTTTGGGGAGGGTTGTTTAGGGTCCATCCATATCTTAGGCATAGTGCATCTCGAAATTCCCCCTTGTTTAGGTAGAATCCATGCTCTTCCAATGGAGTGACTGTCAGCCAGGAAGAAGATCCTTTCTCTTTGGCCAGGTCAACTGCACGCTGCAGATGGGGGGAGAGATGATCGTATACCTCTTTGGCTTTCTTATCCTGCTTCTGTCTGTTCTTATGCCGAATGTCTTGCTTGATGGACATGATCTGGCCGGCCTCAATCACTTGATTGGACTCTTGTGAGACTATCAGGGCTACAAGGGGCATTGTAAATTCTTCTGAGGCGGCAAAAATTTCGCCAGCTTTTGTTGCGGGGTTTGCCAATGCCATCCCACCTAATCTAGCAGGAAGGGCCAGCAGCTCGCGCTCAAGGTCAGAGCAGGTCGCCCGACCTGTCAGGGCAGGAATCAGGGTTTGCTGAATGGCAGCCTCCAGAGGTAGTAGTAAATCATCAATGTCTGGAATTGTTCGTGACAGGTATGACCAGCGACTAGATAGGCCATGTACAAAGGCAGCGTAGGCAGCATGTGGCTGGGAGATGGCTATTTCGGATAGGTGAGATATCTCCTGGAGCCAACCTTGTACTTTGTCACGGACATATTCCTCGGTAAAGGTCCTGGAACCGAGGGCAGCACCTAGGTGGCGTTTCCCATGAATGGAGATTTGTATGTCGGTGTCTCTAAATATCTGTCTGGCCCTTTCCTCATGTTCTTCTTTCACCACTAGATGTGTTTTGGAACCATTGGGATGATATTCGAAGGTGGGTCCACTTAAAGATAGATTTTCCCACCAAGCTCTCAGTTGTGTGCAGGTACCAGCACATGTCGCATTGTCGGCAAACCACACTTGACTGGCTTCTGGATTTCTTGTTCTCAGCTGCTGGATCAATGGGGTAATTGCCAGAGCGTACATGGCCATTGCCAAGGGGTCCCCTTGTGTTGTACCTTCCGTTGATTCAATTTCTCCACTTCCTGTGATGACCATCCTGACTGGTGCTCTATAGGTGTTGATCAAAATAGGTGCTAAAGGAGGACATAGGATGCTGATGTTATGGAGGGCAGCCTGCCTGTTAATGGTGTTAAAGGCATTTGTGGCATCCACCAGGAGGATGCCTTCAGTCTCAGGGCTTCTGAATATCTGTCGCATGGCATGTACTGCTGCTTCACATCCCCCCTCCTGCCCAGAACATAGCTGAAGAGGGTCTGCCGCTTTTCCAATATCCCAACCAATGATACGAAGCACAGACTTTGCTATGATTCGTCTTGGGACCTCCCCTACTCCTATAGGTCTTACTCCAGGGCATTTGTCTAAAGGGATTAGTCGGCAAGCGACAAAAGCACTCAAGCTGTTTGGATGGACAAATGTGGTACATATGCGGCGACCCACCTCAGCCATTGCAGTGCAGAGGCTGTATGAAGCCTGTCCAAAAGATGAGCACAATCGCTTCCATGCATGAGCGTCTAGTCCTGATGGACCTGCTGCTCCATGAATACGCATGGCTGCTTGGCGGATAGTGTCTGCATTCAAATGTTCAAAAAGAATAGGGTCAACCAGTTGGGGGGTGGTGTTGTTAAGCAGGGAATCTTCATTAGGTGGCTTTCCTGTAGGATGTTTGTCCCGTAGTACACTAAGGGTGGAGCGGAATTGTCGTTCACCACTATCGGTTGTCTCTGGCACGAGGTCTTCCAGAGTTAGGACCCCACCACTTGTTTTTCTAGACAGGTGTCTTAGTGCACTTTGGGTCTTCCCTTGCATCATCAAGCGTTTGAAGGTTTGTGCAATTAACTCACTGTCAGTTGGTCTTGGTGATCTGTGGAGATGTTCCTGAATGCAACGACCTTCCCTTAGGAGTGACTGGATGTCCCCTCTGTGCCAAAGGTCAAGCCTCCTTTTCAGGTGTGTTACATGGTCTTTGCTTTTGCTGTGTTTACTTGGTTTTTGTAGAAGCAAGACCTGTAAGATGGTACTTGCCTTCATCGCAATGCCTTCAAGGGTAGAGCAGTCAGCGAAGGCTTGCCAGAGGCGGGCCAGTTCTGCCACAAAGTTTTTCCCAGAAGATCCTGATGGCACTAGAAAGAGGTTTCTTTTCCAGTGTATAACTTCATCGTATGCAGCCGCTGTGAGATCAGAAAAGACCTTCCCATCGAGTGATCCCCATCGAAAAGCGGCCGTCTGTGGATCAGGAGATGGCCATTTATCGTCTGAAACTGTCGTACAGGAAACGGGCGGCTGATCACTTTGAGTTCTTACTGATTCGGTGGGTTGTAATTCCAAGGATTGTTCAGAAGATGATTCTTCGCGATTCAAGTTGAAGCATTTCCCTGTCTGGTGAGGGAGACAACTGTCACACTTCTTCCCTTCCTTCACGCAGGAGCAGTTCTTACAGCGTAGTTTACATGTAGTTATATGTACTAGTTGTAAGTACTAGTTGTTTGTATTTGTTGTAACTTGTAACTACTAGTTATATGTACTAGTTGTATGTACTAATTGTATATATATCCTAGTTTTATGTACTAGTAAGTAGTTGCTTGTCCTATATAGTTGTGTGTACTAGGTGTATGGTCTAGTAACATTCTTTATTTAGTAGTTGTACGTACTAGTTGTCTGTACTAATTGTATGTAGTTATATGTACTAGTTGTGTTTACAAGTTGTATGCACTATATAGTAACTAGTTGTATGTACTAGCTGTATGTACTAGTTGTAAATACTAGTTGTATATACTAGTTGTATACACTAGGTGTATGTACTAGTTGTATGTCCTGGTTGTATGTACTAGTTGTTTATATATATGTTCTAGTAAGTAGTTGTACGTACTAGTTGTCTGTACTAGTTGTATGTAGTTATATTTACTAGTTGTATTTACAAGTTGTATGCACTATATAGTAATTGTGCCAGTGCATAAGAAAGGAAGCAAGTTGAAATGTGAGAATTACCAGGGCATAAGCCTCCTCAGCATCCCAAGTAAGGTCTATGCAAGGATACTGGATGAAAGGACAAGAGATGTGATGAAAAGCAAGGTACTTGAAGCTCGGGGGGTTTAGAAAGGGTAGAAGTTGCACGGACCAGCTCCTTACCATAAGACAAATGAGTGAGAAGATGTTAGAGAAGAACAAGAAGATGGTGGTGGCATGTGTGGATTTGGAAAAGGCCTACGATAGGGCGGCTAGAGATAAGCTGTGGAATGTGTTAGAGGATTATGGTGTGAAAGGAAGACCGCTGAGGGCCATTAGATCATTGTACAAGAAGAGTGAGGCCTTTGTCAGAGTGAAGGATGAGTTGTCGGACTGGTTTCCAATAACACAAGGAGTGAGGCAGGGCTGTGTCATGTCACCATGGCTATTTAATGTGTTTATGGACAAGATAGTAGGAGAGGGAATAGAGAGCTTTGTAGGAGGTGTGAGGATGTCAACTACTGAAGCATGTATAGTGCTGTTTGTGGATGACGTGATGCAACTAACAGAGAGGAAGGAGGACATGGAGACAAATGTGATGGAGTTAAAGAAGGCAATGAGTAATTGGGGAATGAAGATACATGGGGCAAAACTAAAGTGATGATGGTTAGTAAGCAAGGAGAAGACTGCAAAGTGTGTGTGGATGGGGAATAGATAGAACAAGTGCCAAACATGAAATACTTAGGAGCTATCCTGAGTGCAGATGGGACATGTGAAGAGGAAATTGAATACAGAGTGGGTGCAGCAGCCAGAGTGATAGGAGCTATGAGGAAGGAGGTGCTAGAAAGAAGGGAGTTGAGGGGGTATAATGCAATGGTGATACCAACCATGCTGTATGGCAGTGAAACATGGATAATGATGAAGAGGTACGAGAGCAGACTAGGGACAACAGAAATGGCTTATCTGAGAAGAGTAGAAGGAGTGTCAAGGATTGACAGAGTAAGGAATGAAGATGTGAGGGAGGCAGTGAGGCAAGAGGACGTGATGGAGAAAGTGAAAAGGAAACAAAGAACATGGAAGGAGGAGTTGGAGAAGATGGAAGATGACAGACTAGTGAAGAAGGTGTACACTGAGGAAATTGTAGGGAAAAGGCCAAGAGGAAGACCGAGAAAGAAATGGATAGACAATTTCTAGCTATAGTATAAACTCAATTGTGGTATTAATTACTGTATGTATATAGTGGCGACCTCCTGCATAGGAGATAAGCTATGGTAAAAAAAACTGCACTATGTAGTAACTAGCTGTATGTACTAACTGTTTGTACTAGTTATATGTACTAGTTGTAGGCAATAATTTTATGTACTATTTGTATGTACTAGTAAGTAGTTGCATGTATGAGGTATAAGTACTAATTGTATATACTAATGTGAGTACTAGTAACAATATGTATTTACTAATTGTATGTACTAGTTGCATATACTAGTTGTATAAATTATATGAACTAGTTGTATGTACTAGTTGTGTGAAATTGTTTTATGCCCTAGTTATTTGAACTAGTTTTATGTACTAGCTATTTGAACTAATTATATGTACTAGTTGTTTGTACTAGTTATATGTACTACTTGGATGTACTAGCTACTAATTGTGTGTAGTAGTTGTATGTACTAGTTGTAACTACTAGTAACTAGTTATATGTACTAGTTGAATGTACTTGTTGTGTGAAATGGTTGTATGTACCAAGTATATGTACTAGTTGCTTGAACTAGTTGTATGTACTAGGAACAATATGTATTTACTAGTTGCATTTACTAGTAGTATGTGCTAGTTGTATGTAGTTGTATATACTATTTGTATGTACTAATTGTGTGTAATTTGTGTGCACTAGTTAAATTTATTAGTCGTAGTTATTAATTTTAGGTACTAGTCGTATTTGCTAGAAACTCGATACATGTACTAATTGTATGTACTAGTTGTAAATACTAGTAGTATGTACAAGTTGTATGTACTAACTGTATGTACTAGTTGTATGTACTAGAAAGTTATAGCATGTACTAGTTATATGTATTAGTTGTATGTACTAGTTATATTTACTAGGTGTATGTACTAGAAACAATATGTATTTACTGGTTGCATTTACTAGTAGTATGTGCTAGTTGTATGTAGTTGTATGTATTAGTTGTATGTACTAGTAATGTGTAATTTTTGTATGTACTTGCTTGTTAAATGTCCTAGTTGTATGTACTAATTGTATGTACTAGTTGTATGTACTAGTTGTATGTAATTAGTGTATGGACTAGTGACAATATGTTTTTACTAGTTGCATATACTTATTGTATGTACTAGTTGTATATACCCCTTGTATGTACTATTTGTAGGTACTATTACTATGTACTATTTGCATATATGTCCTATTTGTATGTACAAGTTATATGTACTGGTTTTATGTTCTAGGTTTATGTCCTAGTTGTAGTTTATAGGTGTATTTAATGGTTGTATGTTCTAATTGTAGGTACCAGTTGTATATACTTGGTGTATTTACTAGTTGTATGTACTAGTAATACATACTAGTTGTATGTACTAGTTGTGTGTACTGGTTCTATGTACTAGGTTTATGTCCTAGTTGTATGTAGAAATTGTAATACCTAGTTGTATGTATTAGTAACTATCAGTATTTCCTAGTTAGTTTATACAACTATTACCTATAACAAGTACATACAACAATTACACAACTAGTACAAACAACTAGCATTTACAACTACATAAAACTAGCACATACTTGAAAAACAAAAGCCTTAACGGAGAACCTTGTTACTTCTTGCCTTAGTGTACTAAGGCAAGGAGTATCTGGCTTGGACAACCCTCAGTCAGTTATGTTTTCCTTTCTTTGGGTTTTTAGCCAGAAGCCTCGGCTTTGCCTCCTTCCGGCAGCAGCAGACAGGTGCGCATCGGGCCAAAGTTGACCGTCATAATAGGAGGGAGTACCTCCATACACAAATCCACCACTACTTTCCAGAGGTCGACAGGCAAGGACTGGGACAGGACTACTTATCGTCCAGGCCCCAATCCCTCAACAGATAGATGTCGCCTCAATATCCTTACAGCCGAGCAGAGAACAGTTCTCTGCATCGCTCTCATCACTTCTACTGCACTTTTTGACAGCTTTGGAATTCCCCTAAGGTCTTCCAGGAGCGTGTCCACTGTCCCCAAAGCACCAATTATCATCGGGACTACCTTAATTCGGTAGCCCCTAAATTGTTTCCTCATATCAGCTGCCAGCTTCTGGTACTTTTGGAACTTCTCCTGCCATCTTCCATTAATATTGCTGTCAGTAGGAACTGACATCTCAATAATGAAGATGGACTTACATAGCCGATCCTCAACCACTAAGTCTGGCCTTCTTTCTGTCATTTCATCATCTGTAGGGATACTAGGATCCCACAAGATTTTGACAGACCTATTCTCATAGACTGGTTTTGCTTCTAGTTTGTACCAGGGCTCTTCCTGCTTGAATCCATATTCTTTCAACAGTCTCCACAACACTATCAGTATTGCCCGGTCATGTCTCTCTTTGTAGAGAGAAAATCCCTTGGGCTCACACATGTTTAGTATGTGTTTGACCGTTTCCATAGCCTTGCCACATTCTCTGCACATTAGGAGGCTAGAATTCTTCAGAATCCTATTTTGGTACCACCTAGTGTGCAGCACATCATCTTGGGCTGCAAGAATCAGAGCCTCAGTTTGAGGTCTGAGTCTCCCCTCAGAAAGCCACACATAAGACTCCCTATTTGTGACTTGTCTGTGGTATGAGCCCTGGTGAGACTTTTCGGCTAGGTTACTTTTTAACCTTTCAGTCTGAGCCTCCCGGAGCTCACGTGCCACTCTCCTCCATTCTCTTACACTATTTTGTGAGGGATCTGTCTTCAGCCACATTTCCGGTTCTAGTTCTATTCCGTGGCTTCCCAGTATCAATCTGGCTTCTTTCAAGACAGTCCTCCTCTGCTTTGAGCACTCCAGCCACTTTTGGTGTTTAACCACAACAGCTGTGAGTGGATCATTGGCAGTATGGAGGTATCTTGCCAGATTCACAACAGCCCTGTCGTGATCCAAAGGAAAACTACAGAGCCCTCTACCACCTTGAGAGCGAGGCAAATTCACTCTTTCAATGGCAGAGTTATAGTGATGACACTGGTACTTTCTCATGATCTTTCTCACCATTCGGTCCAGTTTTGGAAGCTCACTTTGAGTCCACTTCAAAACTGGGTAAGAGTATCTCATTAGAGAGGCACACAACATGTTAGAGGCTTCTGCAGCATTCTTACCATTGAGGTGAGAGCCCCACACTTTGTGGAGTCTCCTCCTCAATTCATTGATAAAGCAAGCCTTGACCTTGCTGTCATCTACCTCAAACAGTTGTTCTAGCCCTAGGTACTTATAAGTAGTACCTTTTTCAAGGCTCCTTATGGATTCTTCACTGCGTTCAGGGTTGTCTGGGCCAGCCAGAACTTTCCCCTTTTGCATGTGAGCTGTTCCACACTTTCTCACTCCAAACCTCATGCCAATGGCATTTGAGGTTTTCTCCACACATTCCATGGCTTCCCTGAGTTTATCAGGCCCTCCAGCATATATCTTAAGGTCATCCATGTACAACAAGTGTGACATGGTGTTCCTTTCCCCATCATGCCAGAGGGTATATCCCTTGGTTCTGTTAAGAACTTGGGATATGGGAGCTATGGCCAGACAGAAGAGGAGTGGCGATAAGGAGTCTCCTTGGAAGAGTCCCCTGTTATATTTAACAGGGGTGCTCCTAACCACCTTCCCTGCGGTCCTCAACTCAAGCACAGTAGCCCAGTGTTTGGAGAAGAGCTCTATAGACCTCCTGATCCAACCTGGGCACTTGATGGTTTTTAGCACCTTCATCACCCACTTGTGAGGGACTCTGTCATATGCCTTCTCATAATCGATCCATGCCACACTAAGTGGCTTGCCCATAATTTTGGCATCTAGACCGATTGATTGATCCAGCAGTAGACAGTCCACACAGCCCCACCTCCCTTTTCTCATGGCTCGTTGAGCCATAGGTAAAAGATCATTAGTGTAGGTGTAAGTGAGTAATTCTGATGCAATGTATGCTGTGACAGCCTTGTACATTGTGTTGAGACACGCAATAGGTCGGTAGTTGGCCGCACTTTTCGGGTCACCCTTTTTGGGGATGAGTAGAGTGCGACCCCTTGTAAGCCAGTCTGGGACTGACAGATCTCCGCTCACCACCCTCCGTAGTACATCTGCCAAGGCAGACTGTGCAGAGGGGAGTGCTTTCCACCAAAAAGTGTGGATGCCATCCGGCCCAGGGGCAGACCAGCTTTTTGCCTTTTTCAAGGCCTTCCTCAGTTTGGTCTCATCAATGCTATCGGGACCTTCAGAGGAGGTTCTACCCACCCTCTTTTTGGTTTCCCTTAGCCATTCTTTCACCCCTGGGTCGTCTTTGTTGACCTTACCAACAGTACCTACAATCTTTGTCCAAAAGTCTCTTACTACCTCAATTGAGGGAGCTTCATTGGAGGTTGGAACATTGCCATTCATCCGGAACTTCCTTTGGGTATTCCAAAGGTGATTTTGTTCCTGGAATTTCCTGCGTTCAGCTGATCTTCGCTCTTGTAGGGTCCAGACCCTGAGTTTCCCCAGTGTCTGTTCCCGAGCTCTGATCAGCACATTCAGGTTTAATGAATGGAACTCCCTCCTAAGCTTTCTTCGGAGTACTTTCTGGCGTTTGGTCATAGGATTATTATTCTGTTGACGCGCTATTTCCACATCCAACCAGGCAAGCAGTCTTCTAAACCTAAGGCCCTTGGCCTTCCTGTCACTTATGTGACCTTCCTGTCTCTTACTTCCCTTCTGATTGTCTGATTTCCTTCCCTGGTTGCATGGCTGCGATTCGTTGGTTGTTTTTCCCCTCACAGCCATAGCAACAGAGTAGACCAGGCAGTTCAGGTGCCAGGCCGACCTAGGGCCTTCCTGCCACTCTTTCTCCACCCAATCATTGGCCTCCTGAAGCAGTGCCGTATCAACATGGTTGAACCGCACTGCCCCACAGGGTTTTCTTCCAGAGAAATCTCCAGGTTTCTTTCGGAGACAGGCATCTTTTGCTTTGCCTAAAAGTTGCATCAGTTGATCATTGCCACTTGTCCTGGGACTAGGATGATCATTTGTAGGAGTTTCAACAGGGGCTGCAGGCAGCTCACCATTTTGTTCAGTCACAGCCTGAACTTGGTGAAGCTCCCCCTGCCCCTGGGCTCCCACACCTTCCTCCACAGTCTCAGTTAGGGTGGCTACACCACAAGAGTCAGGTTCCACAAGGTTTAGTCTCGAGAGACCTTGACCCCTGCGGATTCTACTAAGTCTTGTAGTTAGCGCTACCTTTGTGGTTTTATGGTCTGGCATTTTAGCATTCCAAGCCTGGTACAACCGCTCGGCATACCCCTTTTCCATGGGCTTACTTTCTCGGTAGAGCTCCATGAGGATATTATCCCTCTGAAGGTTCCAGATCACCCCTTGGATCCTTCTCCTTCTAGAGGCACCTTGCGGTGCATCACTAACCAAATCTAAATCTCGGCTACCCGTTACTTGCAGTACTCCGTCTCCTACCAAGCTCCTTTTGGCTTGGAAGGCAAGGGTTTGACCGGTCTGAGGCAAATGTGGGTATTTGCTCAGCCATTCCCGCTCTAAACGCTTCTGATAGCCACCTCTTTTGGGTTCAGATCGCTCAAAGCAATCAATTAGTGCCCTAACCATTTCCTCGGTCCATAGAGCTGGTTGGCCCGTCACGGGGACCGAAGAAGGGTTATTCCATTCAGGTACATCTACCTGTGAGGCACCAGTGGAATCGCCTATTCTGGTTGACCCAGGGTTTTCTTCACCACTGGTGCACCTAGGCCACAGCCTGTCTTGAAAATTGTCATTCTCATGGCGCAACGTAACCCAGTGTAACTGCCAGACGGGGGGTTAGCCCATACTGACAGGGAGGCTGATTTAGCCACAGGATGCCACATGAAGGGCTAAGCACCCTGCTCCGTCGGGGGGTTGAACTGGACAATACCCATCCTCTTGTCAGCTCGGAACCACAGCCTCCAATTCCCACGACTTTCAGTGCATTCAACTGGTACATACAATTAGTACATACATCTAGTATCTAGGACACACAACCAAGACATAAAACTAGTAATTACAACTACTAAATTTAATTAGTATACAAACAAGTAGTTCGAGTTTAAAAACCCATGGGGCTGCCGCCCCCGAATTAACTCAAACTACTTGGCCGCATCGTTGGGATTTAATATATATATTCGTAATGCTAACGATTGAGGACGCTTAAGTGTCCTGAACTTTATAAATAACGATGGAAAAGCTTCGTTAACTAAAGCTTCCTGAACGCCGCCATTTGCAAAAACGATATATTGACGTATAAATTAAGTGTAACAATAGTTTCGTATGAACTCGTATTATACATATATCGACGTATAAAATAAGTGTTATAATAGTTGCGTATGAACCCGTATTATATATATAGATATGTATATATATATATATAGATCTTTCCCTAACATGAAGCCGTACAACGTAATCGGCAAATGAAAACAATATAAGGGGCTGCCATAGGCAGCCCCTAAAAATACACACAACTAGTATATAGAAGAAGTATATATAACTACATACAAGGAGTACATACAGATATTACATACAACTAGTTACTAGTACATACAACTAGTACATACAACTAGTACTAACAACTAGTACATATAACTAGTACATACAGAAAGTACATACAACTATATAGTTCATATAATTAGAACATACAACAATTTCACACAACTACTATATACAAACAACTAATACATATGATTACTTACAACTAGTACATCACACTAGTACATACAATGTTTAAATACAGATTGTAATTAGTACATACACTTAGTACGTACACCTAGTTCATACAACTATAACAAATAATTAGTACCTGCAACTACTTACTATATAGTACATAAAACTAATACATACAATTAGTACATACAACTAGTACATACAATTAGTATATATAACTAGTACATTCCACTAGTACATACAACTAGTACATACAATTAGTACATACATCTAGTTACTAGTACATACAACTATGTTATAAAACTAGTAATTACAACTAGAAAATTTTACTAGTATACAAAAAATACACACAACTAGTACATACAAGTAGTATATGTAACTACATACAACTAGTACATACAGCAAGAACATACAACTAGTTCATATAACTAGAACATACAACAATTTCAAACAACTAGTACATACAACTAGTACATATAATTACTTCCAACTAGTACATACAACTAGTACAAACAACTAGTTCATACAACTATAACATATACCAAGGACCTGCAACTACTTACTAGTACACACAACTAATACATACAATTAGTACAAACATCTAGTTACTAGTTCATACAACTATGTCATTAAACTATTAACTACAACTAGTAAATTTAACTAGTATACAAAAAATACACACAACTCGTGCATAGCAGTAGTATATAAACTACCTAAAGGTAGTACATATAGCTATTAACCTTTTACGGGCCGCATTTAACTGTTATCGCTACCCCGTTATTGACCGATGACCACTATAGTGGCTCGAGAGTAACAACTGCCTAGTCTAATCTTTTAAAGGTCTATTCTCACCTTTTATAATTGTTATATCCTCCAAAAACCTTCGTTGAAGTTATTACGAGCAAAAATACTAAAAATCCAAAAAGCGCTAAGGAAATAGGAACTACTTTTTGGACGGCCATTTTAAAACCTTGTGTTTTTTTCGTTAACGCTTGCGTAATTTGTATTCCTATAATATAAATTTCTTCCGGTTATAATACAGTTATACTATGGTTTAAACCTATAACATTTTATACGAAGATTCTTATACATAAGCGCTATCGATACATATAAATTTTGAAGAGATCGAACAATTATTTAACTTTGCGGCTGTTAACGGCCTAAACAATTTCGAGCCATTATAGTGGCTATCGGTCGGTAAGGGTTTAAATACAACTAATTGAATGTACTAGTTGTATGTACTAGTTGTATGTAGTAGTTGTATGGACTAGTAAGAAGTTGCATGTACTAGTTATATGTACTAGTTGTATGAACTAGTTGTATATACTAGGTGTATGTACTAGCAACAATCTGTATTTACTAATTGTATGTACTAGTTGTATGTACTAGGTGTATGTACTAGTTGTATGTTCGAGTACCTACTAAATCAACTACTACATATAGCTAGCACATAGAACAATTACACACAACGAGTATATACATACAACTACTAAATATAACTACATACAACTAGAACATACAACAAGTTACTAGTTCATCCAACCAGTACATACAACTATTACATTTAACTGTACATGCAACCACTAACTAGTACATATAACTAGTACAAACAACTATTATATACAACTAGTTAATATAACTAGTACCTAAAATAATTACACACAACTACTACATACAACTAGTATATATAACTACATACAACTAGTACATATAACTACACACAACTAGTACATACAACTAGTAAATACAGATTGTTACTAGTACATTCAATTAGTACATACAACTAGTACATACAGCTAGTAGATACAACTAGGATATATAACTAGTACATACAGCTACTAACTAGAACATATATATATACAACTAATACATGCAACTAGTACTTAAAATAAGTATATACATATAACTAGTACATACAACTAGTACACACAACTAGTACATAGAACTAGTAAATAAAGATTGTTACTAGTACATACAATCACTACATACAACTAGTACATACAGCTAGTAGATACAACTAGTACATATGACTTGTACATACAACTACTAACTAGAAAATATTTACAACTAGTTCATGCAGCTAGTACATACAACAAGTATATACATATAATTAGTAATTACAACTAGTACATCATCATCATCATCATCATTCAATAATGGCAAAAATCTCCTATGCAGGAGGTAGCCTGATATACATAGAGTTCATGTTCCTTAGTCAAAATATTAGCTATAGATGAGTCATTTATTTAAAATTATCTGTCCACCGCTTCTTTGGTCTTCCTCTAGGTCTCTTTCCGGTCATTTCTTCTTCATACACTTGCTTCACCAATCGGTCTGCATTCATTCCCTCCACCCAAAAAAAATTGCTAATGATAAATGGCGGTCGGGAGCTGCGCTAGGTAAATCGTCATCGGACAGCCTGCCAGCAGAGATGCCGACCAGCCGGAGCAAAAATCTATACAACTAGTACATACAACTAGTAAATACAACTAGTACATATAAGTCGTATCATACAACAATTAAACACAATTAGTACTTAAAACCAGTATATATACTTAGTAGTTACAACAATTACACACAACCAGTACTTAACACTAGTACATATAACTACATACAACTAGTTCAAACAACTAGTACATAGAACTAGTACATACAACTAGTCTATAAAACTACTTACAAATATTCCATACAGCTAGTACTTACAACTAGTAAATACAGATTGTCACAAGTTCACACAACTGGTACATACAACTTGTACATACATCCAGTACCTATAACTAGTACATGCAATTAATTACTAGTTCAAAAAACTACTACATACAATTAGTACATACAAATAGTACATACATCTACCACTTACAACTAGTACATACATCTAATACATACAACTAGTACATATACCTAGTGCATACAACTACTTACTAGAACACATATACAACAAGTACATACAACTGGTACCTACAATTAATACATACAACCCGTATATACAACTACATAGTTCTTACAACTAGTATCACAACTAGGACATAGAACTAGTACATATAACCAGTACACATAACTTGTACATACAAGTAGTGCATACAATTAGTCACTAGTACATGCAACTAGTACATAAAACTAGTTAATACTTCTAGTACATACAACTAGTTCATATAACTAGTACATACAACAATTACACACAACTAGTACATATAACAAGTACCTGCAACTACATACAACTAGTACATACAATTAGTAGATACAACTAGTAAATACATAATTTTACAATCTTTGTAAAGGTTCATCTTTCAACTTTTAGAGCGTCTAGAGACGCAGTTTTTTCCAATTCTTCTATCTGCCAAACGTTTCGACCCTGGGGGTCTTCTTCAGTGACTGGTGGTGGTCTTCAAGGTGTCTTCATTTATAGGCATCTTTTCCCGCCATTTTGGATTACCTCATCAGTGATGTCATCGATTACGTCATTTCCGGAGGAAGGAGAGGTGAAGGGAGTATTCATAAAAAAGGGTTTCCAACCACTTCTTAGTACAAATCCTTGATCTAAGTTCATTCTTACCTGACATTGTTGGATCTTCAGGTCTTCCTTAATTCTTCTTCTGTACCAGTTCTCTTCCCTCTCCACCACTCTGGCTTGGCTCCACTCAATTGGATGGCCGGTTTTTAGGGAGTGAACAGCTAAGCCATTGTTCACATCCCCCATCCTGACAGCACGTTTGTGCTCCGCCATCCTGACTTTTAGTGTTCTTCCAGTTTCTCCAGTGTACACTGCAGGGCAACTAGAACAGGGGATCTGGTAAACGACACCTTTAATATCCATGGTAGGCTGGGGTTGTTTAGGCCTAGAGAGGATACTCCTTAGTGATCTCTGCTTTGTGAAGATAGTTTCAATGTTCATCTTCCGGCATGTTCTGGAGATCATTTCACTGAGGCCTTTCACATATGGAATATAAAGTTTACGTTCACCATCTACCCTACTTCCCTGCTTCCGTTGTCTCTTCTTCATGTGCCTAGCAGCAACCTTACTGGGGTATCCGTTGGCCTGGAGAACCCCTTTCAGGTGCTCTTTTTCCTCTTGGAGGACACTGGATCCAGCACCACAGATCTTCTCCGCTCTGTCCCTGAGGCAAAGGGCAATGCCAGCTTTCACCCTAGGATGGTGATGAGACGAGAAGTGAAGGTATCTATCCGTGTGGGTTGGTTTTCTGTACACGGATGTACTCAAACTTCCTTTGTTCTTCTTCACTAGCACGTCAAGAAATGGGAGAGAGCCATCTGTCTCCTCCTCCATGGTGAACTGGATGTTTCCGTGTCTTCCATTAAGGAAAGACAGAAAATCCTCCAGCTGATCCCTACCTTGGCTCCAGATGACAAAGGTGTCATCTACATAACTTAGCCAGAGCGTAGGTTTGGAGCCAGTCTCCTGGAGGGCTTCGTTTTCAAACTCTTCCATGAAGATGTTTGCCACCACTGGAGAGAGAGGAGAGCCCATGGCTGCCCCATCCTTCTGCTCAAAGAACTCGTTAACATACTGGAAGTACGTTGTCCTAAGACAGAGTTCTGTGAGCATCGTGATGGTGGGAGGGTCCAGAGTGGTCCGGTCTGATAGGGTGTTGTCTTCCCTCAGCCTCCCACCAATGATCTGTAAGGAGAGATCTATAGGTACCTTCATAAACAAGCTCTTCACATCAAAACTGATTAACTTATCTTCATTCTCTACTTGTAATCCCCTGATTTTCTTCACAAAGTCCTCTGAGTTCTTCACAAAGTGAGGAGTGTTCCCCCACAAAGGTGACAGGATATTTGTCAGATATCTGGATAGGTGGTGGGTAGGGGAGTTTATAGAGGAAACAATGGGTCTCAAGGGGCAACTGGCCTTATGGATCTTTGGGAGTCCATATAACTGGGGGTGGAGCTCTGTTGGTTCTGAACCCTCTTCCTCAGATCATTGGGGAGTTTGCCATTTCTTTCCAGTGACCGGAGAACTTCAGTTACCTTCCGTTCTATTTTCAATGTTGGGTTCTTTTTGATTGGTTGATAGCTTGTATCATCCAAAAGTTCCCTTTCTCTGTGGTCATACTCTTCTTTGTCCAGGAGGACTGTGGCATTTCCCTTGTTTGCTGGAAGAATGATGGTATCAGAGTCCACCTTGAGCTCCTTGATGGCTGCTGTCTGACGTTTGGTCAGATTAGGGCTCGGGACACCAGCTTTTGACAGGCATCGTTGGACTTCACTCCTGAGTTGTTCTCCCTGGTGACCAGGTAAGTAACGAGCTAAGGATTCTGTCCCCGCAATGATGTCAACCTGTGGAATGTGACGAGGAGTTGGTATAAAATTAAGGCCAAGGGTAAGAACCTGTCTCTGTTGTGGTGTCAACTCCCTCTTAGAAAGGTTGATGATACCTTTTTCTGGGTCAATGGGTGTGAACCTGTTGACCTCGATGTTCCTGTTCAGCAGAGACTGGAACTTCACCCTATGCCTCTCCTTGGTTTCCTGGAAGGTCCTTTCAGCAATATTGTCACTCCATTCCTTCAGTTTAGAGAAGGATTCCCGGCTGACCAACTTCATTAAGGAAGTTTCACAGGATTCCAACAGCATTCGGGAGTGATGTAATGTCCTACGGGCCTCTCCTTCCTCCGGAAATGACGTAACAGATGAAATCACTGATGAGGTAATCGAAAATGGCGGGAAAAGATGCCTCAGTGAAATGATCTCCAGAACATGCCGGAAGATGAACATTGAAACTATCTTCACAAAGCAGAGATCACTAAGGAGTATCCTCTCTAGGCCTAAACAACCCCAGCCTACCATGGATATTAAAGGTGTCGTTTACCAGATCCCCTGTTCTAGTTGCCCTGCAGTGTACACTGGAGAAACTGGAAGAACACTAAAAGTCAGAATGGCGGAGCACAAACGTGCCGTCAGGATGGGGGATGTGAACAATGGCTTAGCTGTTCACTCCCTAAAAACCGGCCATCCAATTGAGTGGAGCCAAGCCAGAGTGGTGGAGAGGGAAGAGAACTGGTACAGAAGAGGAATTAAGGAAGACCTGAAGATCCAAAAATGTCAGGTAAGAATGAACTTAGATCAAGGATTTGTACTAAGAAGTGGTTGGAAACCCTTTTTTATGAATACTCCCTTCACCTCTCCTTCCTCCGGAAATGATGTAACCGATGACATCACTGATGAGGTAATCCAAAATGGCGGGAAAAGATGCCTATAAATGAAGACACCTTGAAGACCACCACCAGTCACTGAAGAAGACCCCCAGGGTTGAAATGTTGGGCTGACAGAAGAATTGGAAAAAACTGCGTCTCTAGACGCTCTAAAAGTCGAAAGATGAACTTTTACAAAGATAAGTTCGACGCAGTTAGGAGAAATCCTTATTCCATAATTTTACAAGTACTCACACCATGTAAATACGACTAGTACACACAACTAGAACATACAATTAGTACCTACAACTAATATATATAACAAGTACAAACACAAATTACACACAACTAGTACACACAACTACATAAAACTGGTACATACAACTAGTTAATCCAGATTGTTTCTAGTACATATACCTAGTAAATATAACTAGTACATACAACTAGTACATATAACTAGTACATACAACTAGTACATACAAGTAGTACATAGAACCAGTACATACAACTAGTACATAGAACTAGTTACTAGTACGTACAAGTTGTACATACAACTAGTACCTAAAACTAGTTCATATAACTTGTGCATAAAACTACTTACCAGAACACATATACAACAAGTACACACAACTAGTACATACAACTAGTAATTACTTTTTTTTTTACTTGAGAAACAAAAGCCTTAACGGAGAACCTTGTTACTTCTTGCCTTAGTGTACTAAGGCAAGGAGTATCTGGCTTGGACAACCCTCAGTCAGTTATGTTTTCCCTTCTTCGGGTTTTTAGCCAGAAGCCTCGGCTTTGCCTCCTTCTGGCAGCAGCAGACAGGTGCACGTCGGGCCAAAGTTGACCGTCATAATAGGAGGGAGTACCTCCATACACCTATCCACCACTGCTTTTCAGAGGTCGACAGGCAAGGACTGGGACAGGACTACTTATCGTCCAGGCCCCAATCCCTCAACAGATAGATGTCGCCTCAATATCCTCACAGCAGAACAAAGAAGAGTTCGCTACATGGCTCTCATCTCTTCTACTGCACTTTTTGACTGCTTTGGAATTCCTCTAAGGTCTTCCAGGAGCGTCTCCACTGTCACCAAAGCACCAATTATCATTGGGACTACCTTAATTCGGTAGCCCCTAAATTGTTTCCTCATATCAGCCACCAGCTTCTGGTACTTTTGGAACTTCTCTTGCCATCTTCCATTAATGTTGCTGTCAGTAGGAACTGACATTTCAATAATGTAGATGGACTTACATATCCGATCCTCAACCACCAAATATCTGGCCTTCTTTCTGCCATTTCTTCATCTGTAGGGATGCTAAGATCCCACAAGATTTTGACAGACCTATTCTCATAGACTGGTTTTGCTTCAAATTTGTACCAGGTCTCTTCCTGCTTGAATCCATATTCGTTCAACAATCTCCACAACACTGTCAGTATTGCCCGGTCATGCCTCTCTTTGTAGAGAGAAAATCCTTTGGACTCACACATGTTTAGTATGTGTTTGACCGTTTCCATAGCCTTGCCACATTCTCTGCACATTAGGAGGCTAGAATTCCTCAGAATCATATTTCAGTACCACCTAGTGTGCACCACATCATCCTGGGCTGCGAGAATCAGAGCCTCAGTTTGAGGTCTGAGTCTCCCCTCAGAAAGCCACACATAAGACTCCCTATTTGTGACTTGTCTGTGGTATGAGCCCCTGTGAGACTTTTCGGCTAGGTTACTTTTTAACCTTTCAGTCTGAGCCTCCCGGAGCTCACGTGCCGCTCTCCTCCATTCTCTTACACTATTTTGTGAGAGATCTGTCTTTAGCCACATTTCCGGTTCTAGTTCTATTCCGTGGCTTCCCAGTATCAATCTGGCTTCTTTCAAGACAGTCCTCCTCTGCTTTGAGCACACCAGCCACTTTTGGTGTTTAACCACAACAGCTGTGAGTGGATCCGTTGGCAGTATGGAGGTATCTTGCCAGATTCACAACAGCCCTGTCGTGATCCAAAGGAAAACTACAGAGCCCTCTACCACCTTGAGAGCGAGGCAAGTTCACTCTCTCAATGGCAGAGTTATAGTGATGACACTGGTACTTTCTCATGATCTTTCTCACCATTCAATCCTGTTTTGGAAGATCACTTTGTGTCCACCTCAAAACTGGGTAAGAGTATCTCAATATAGAGGCACACAACATGTTAGAGGCTTCTGCAGCATTCTTACCATTGAGGTGAGAGCCCCACACTTTGTGGAGTCTCCTCCTCAATTCATTGATCAAGCAAGCTTTGACCTTGCTGTCATCTACCTCAAACAGTTGTTCTAGCCCTAGGTTCTTATAAGTAGTACCTTTTTCAAGGCTCCTTATGGATTCTTCACTGCGTTCAGAGTTGTCTGGGCCAGCCAGAACTTTCCCCTTTTGCATGTGAGCTGTTCCACACTTTCTCACTCCAAACCTCATGCCAATGGCATTTGAGGTTTTCTCCACACATTCCATGGCTACCCTGAGTTTATCAGGCCCTCCAGCATATATCTTAAGGTCATCCATGTACAACAAGTGTCACATGGTGTTCCTTTCCCCATTATTCCAGAGGGTATATCCCTTGGTTCTGTTAAGAACTTGGGATATGGGAACTATGGCCAGACAAAAGAGGAGTGGCGATAAGGAGTCTCCTTGGAAGAGTCCCCTGTTATATTTAACAGGGGTGCTCCTAACCTTCCCTGCAGTCCTCAACTCAAGCACAGTAGCCCAGTGTTTGTTTACAACAATAACACACAACTCGTACATACCACTTGTCCAAATAACTACATACAACTAGTCCATAAAGCTTGTAATTATAACTAGTACTTACAGCTAGTACTTATAACTAGTACATGCAACTACTTACTAGTACATACAACTATTACATATAACTAGTATATACATACAACAATTACACACACCTAGTACATACCATTAGTACATATAACTAGTACATGCAACAACTTACTTGTACATACAACTAATATATACAATGAGCATATACAACTAGTACATACAGCTAGTACATACATCTAGTAACTAGTACATACAATTAGTACACATAACTAGTACATACAATTAGTACATAACACAATTACATACAACTTGGATATACAACTAGTAAACACAGAATTGTAACTAGTACATACACCTAGTATATGTAACTAGTACATGCAACTACTTACTAGTACATACAACTAGTACATACAATTAGTATGTACAACGTTTACATATACCTAGTTCATACAACAATTTGATACAACTAGTACATAAAACTGGTGTATATAACTGCATACAATTAGTACAAACAACTAATAAATATGGATTGTTACTAGTGCATACATTTAGTACATACAATTACTACATATAACTAGTACATACAACAAATGTATACAATTAATACATACAGCTAGTATATATAACTAGTGGATAGAACAATTACACACAACTAGTTCATACAACTGGGACTTATAACTACATACAATTGTACATACAATTAGTTCATTCAACTAGTAAATTCAAATTGTTACTAGTATGTACACCTAGTACATACAACTAGTACATACAACTAGTAACTACAACTAGTAAATATAACTAGTAAAAACAAAAATTACAGACAACTAGTACATAAAAGTAGTACATATAACTACATACAACTAGTTCAACCAAATAGTACATCAAACTAGTACATACAAGTGGTACATACAGCTAGTGCATAAAACTAGTAAAAAAAATAGTACATACAACTAGGACATATAACTAGTACATATAACTACATACAACTAGTACATACAACTAGTACATACAACTAGTTAATACTGATTGTGACAAGAACATACACCTAGTAAATACAACAAGTACATACAACTATATACTTACTAGAACATACAACCAATACATTCATTTAGTACATACAACTAGTACATAAAACTGGTACATATATACAACTAGTACATACAACTGTTTACTAGTACATAAAACTAGTAAATACAACCAGTATATACATATAACTAGTACATATAACAATTACACACAACTAGTATATACAACTAGTAAACACAGATTGTTACTAGAACATACACCTAGTAAACACAACTAGTACATGCAACTATATACGTACTAGTACAAACAACAAATAGATACAATTAGTACATACAACTAGTGCATTTAACTAGTGGTTACAACAATTACCCACAAGTAGTACATACAACTTGTTCTTATAACTACATACAAATAGTACATTCAATTCATAAATTCAGATTGTTACTAGTATGTACACCTAGTAAATACAACTAGTACATACAACTAGTAACTACAGCTAGTAAATATAACTAGGACATAAACAAGTAGTTCGAGTTTAAAAAATTGTGGGGCTGCCGCCCCCCGAATTTACTCGAACTACTTGGCCACATGGTTGGGCTTTGATATACTGTTCTTAATCCTAACGATTGAGGACGCTTAAGTGTCCTGAAAATTGTAAATAGCGACAGCTAAGCTTGGTTAACTAAAGCTTCCTGAACACCGCCATATGCAAAAACAATGTATTGATGTATAAATTAAGTGTTACAATAGTTGCGTATGAACTCGTAATATCCATATAGCGATGTATAAAATGTGTTATAATAGTTGCGTATGAACTCGTAATATCCAAATAGCGACGTATAAATTGTGTTATAATAGTTGCGTATGAACTCGTAATATATATATATTTATATAGATCCGTAACATGAAGCCATACATAAATCGCGTTATGAAAACAATAGAAGGGGCTAAAAATTACAGACAACTAGTACATACAAGTAGTACATATAACTACATACAACTAGTACATACAGCAAGTGCATAAAACTAGTAGATACAACTAGTACATACAACTAGGTCATATAAGTAGTACATAGAACAATTACACACAACCAGTCCACACCACTAGTATATATAACTACATACAATTAGTTCATAGTACTAGTACATACAACTAGTTAATACTGATTGTTACAAGAACATACACCTAGTAAATACAACAAGTACATGCAACTATATACTTACTAGTACATACAACCAATGCACACACTTAGTACACACAACTAGTAAATACAACTTGAAGTTACAACGATTACACACAACTAGTACATACAACTAGTACATATAACTACATACAACTAGTACATATATACAATTAGTACATTCAACTAGTAAATTGAGATTGTTACTAGTATATACACCTAGTAAATACAACTAGTACATACAACTAGTACATATAACTACATACAACTAGTAAATACAGATTGCTACTAGAACTCACACCTAGTATATAAAACTAGTACATCCAACTACTTACTAGTCTATACAACAAGTAAGTACAACTAGTACATATTACTAGTATTTACAACAATTACACACAACTATATAGTACTTACAACTAGTACATACAGCTAGTAAATATAGATTGTTACTATTACATACACCTAGGACATACAACTAGAAAATACAACTAGTGAATATAACTAGTACATGATGGTTTTTAGCACCTTCATCACCCACTTGTGAGGGACTCTGTCATATGCCTTCTCATAATCGATCCATACCACACTAAGTGGCTTGCCCATAATTTTGGCATCTAGACCGATTGATTGATCCAGCAATAGACAGTCCACACAGCCCCACCTCCCTTTCCTCATGGCTCGTTGCGCCATAGGCAAAAGATCATTAGTGTGGGTGTAAGTGAGTAATTCCGACGCAATGTATGCTGTGACAGCCTTGTACATTGTGTTGAGACACGCAATAGGTCGGTAGTTGGCCGCACTTTTCGGGTCACCCTTTTTAGGGATGAGTAGAGTGCGACCCCTTGTAAGCAAGTCTAGGACTGACAGATCTCCGCTCACCACCCTTCGCAGTACATCTGCCAAGGCAGACTGTGCAGAGGGGAATGCTTTCCACCAAAACGTGTGGATGCCATCCGGCCCAGGGGCTGACCAGCTTTTTGCCTTTTTCAAGGCTTTCCTCAGTTTGGTCTCATCAATGCTATCGGGACCTTCAGAGGAGGTTCTACCCACCCTCCTTTTGGTCTCCTTTAGCCATTCTTTCACCCCTGGGTCGTCTTTATTGACCTTACCAAAAGTATCTACAATCTTTGTCCAAAAGTCTCTTACTCCCTCAATTGAGGGAGCTTCATTGGAGGTTGGAACATTGCCATTCATCCGGAACTTCCTTTGGGTATTCCAAAGGTGGTTTTGTTCCTTGAATTTCCTGCGTTCAGCCGATCTTCGCTCTTGTAGGGTCCAGACTCTGAGTTTCCCCATTGTCTGTTCCCGAGCTCTGATCAGCACATTCAGGTTTAATGAATGGAACTCCCTCCTAAGCTTTCTTCGGATTACTTTCTGGCGTTTGGTCATAGGATTATTACTCTGTTGACGTGCTATTTCCACATCCAACCTGGCAAGCAGTCTTCTAAACCTAAGGTCTTTGGCCTTCCTGTCACTCTTGTGACCTCCCTGTTCTTACTACTCTTTTGATTGTCTAATTTCCTTCCTTGGTTGCATGGCTGCGATTCGTTGGTTGTTTTTCCCCTCACAGTCATAGCAACAGAGTAGACCAGGCAGTTCAGGTGCCAGGCCGACCTAGGGCCTTCCTGCCACTCTTTCTCCACCCAATTATTGGCCTCCTGAAGCAGTGCCGTATCAACATGGTTGAACCGCACCGCCACAAAGGGTTTTCTATCAGCAAAATCTCCAGGTTTCTTTCAGAGACAGGCATCTTTTGCTTTACCTAAAAGTTGCATCAGATGATCATTGCCACTTGTCCTGGGACTGGGATGATCATATGTGGGAGTTTCAACAGGGCCTGTAAACAGCTCACCATTTTGTCCAGTCCCAGCCTGAACTTGGTGAGGCTCTTCCGGTCCCTGGGCTCTCACACCTTCCTCCACAGAATCGGTTAGGGCGGCTACACTACGAGAGTCAGGTTCCACAAGGTTTAGTCTCGAGAGACCTTGACCTCTTCGGATTCTACTAATTCTCGTAGTTAGCGCTACCTTTGTGGTTTTGTGGTCTGGCATTTTAGCATTCCAAGCCTGGTACAACCGCTCGGCATACCCCTTTTCCATGGGCTTACTTTCTCGGTAGAGCTCCATGAGGATATTATCCCTCTGAAGGTTCCAGATCACACCTTGGATCCTTCTCCTTCTAGAGGCACCTTGCGGTGCATCATTAACCAGATCTCAATCTCGGCTACCAGAACTTGCAGTACTCCGTCTTCCACCAAGTTCCTTTTGGCTGGAAGACCAGGGTTCGACCGGTCTGAGGCAAATGTGGGTATTTGCTCAGCCATTCCCGCTCTAAACGCTTCTGATAGCCACCTCTTTTGGGTTCAGATCGCTCATAGCAATCAATTAGTGCTCTAACCATTTCCTCGGTCCAGAGGGCTGGTTGGCCTGTCATGGGGACCGAAGAAAGGCTATTCCATTCAGGTACATCTACCTGTGAGGCACCAGTGGAACCACCTATTCTGGTTGACCCTGGGTTTTCTTCACCACTGGTGCACCTAGGCCACAGCACGCAACGCAATGTAACCCAGTGAAACTGTCAGACGGGGGTTAGCCCATGCTGACAGGGAGGTTGATTTAGCCACAGGATGCCACATGAGGGGCTAAGCACCCTGCTCCGTCGGGGGTTGAACTGGACAATACCCTTCCTCTTGTCAGCTTGGAACCACAGCCTCCAATTCCCTCGACAAACTAGTACATACAACAGGTAAACACAACTAGTACATACAACTAATTCTTACAAGTAGAATCCATACAACTAATACATACAACTAATACATACAACTAGTACATATGAGAAGAACATATTCACATAACTAGTACATATAAACAGTACATCAAACTAGTTCAAACAACTAGTACATATAACTAGTACATACAACTAGTAAATACAAATAGTTCATTCAATTATATAGAACATATAACTACTAATGCAATAAGTACATACACCTAGTACGTAAAACTAGTAATTATAACTTGTGCTAGGACATACAACTAGTGGTTACAACTAGTACATGGAACTAGGAACGAGTATATATAAGTAGTACATACAACTAGTACATACAACTAGTACATTGAACTAGTACATATATACAACTAGTACATACTAGTACATTGAACTTGTACATATATACAACTAGTTCTTACAACTAGTGGGTACAACTAGTCCATACAACTAGTACATACAACTAGTACATACAACTTTTACACACAACATGTACATTTAGAAGTGCATATAAGTAGTACATACAATTGAAAATACAACTAATAACTAGTACATACAACTACGAAACACAACTTGTATATACCACTAGTTCATATAACTAGTACATGGAACTAGAATATACAACTTGTATATTCAAAAGTAACTAGTACATACAACAAGTACCTACAACTAGTTAATATCACTTGTACTAGTAAATACAACTAGTTGTTAAAACTAGTTCATACCATTCTAAATAACTAGTACAAACAACTAACACAAACAATTGGAAGGTACCTAGTACATTCATCTACTACTTACAACTAGCAATGAGTACATTCAACTAGTCAATGCAACTAGTAGTTCACACAACTAGTAAATATAACTAGTACATACACCTAGTACAAACAACTAGTCTATACAACTAGTACATACAACTTTCACACAATACATGTGCATAGAACTAGTGCATATAGGTAGTAATTACAACTAGTACATACAACTAGTTGGTAGTACATATAACTAGTACATACATCCAGTACATAAAACTAGGGCCTACAACTGGTATTTTTAACTAGTTCATATAATTATTACATTCAACTAGTACATACAAGTAGTATCTGGTACATTTAACTAGTACCTATCTAGTACCTAGTTTAACTCGAACTAGAACCTACAACTAGTACATACAACTAGTATATTCACATATAACTAGTACATTCAACTAGCACATGCAACAAGTACATACAATTGGCACGTACAACTAGAAAATAAAACTAGTACTAGTACATACAACTAGTACATACAAGTAGTTTCTAGTACATTTAACTAGTCCCTACCTAGTACCTAGTATAACTAGTATTAGAACCTACAACTAGTACATACAACTAGTATATTCACATATAACTACTACATACAACTAGTACATACAATTGGCACCTACAACTACAAAATATAACTAGTACTAGTACAAACAACTAGTTCTTGCAACTAGTAAATACAACTAGTACATTAAACTAGTATCTACAACTAGTAAACAACTACTACATATAACTAGTACATGCACATATAACTGGCACCTATAAATAGTTTATACACCTCTTTAGTAAATACAACTAGTTCATACAATTAGAACGTACAACTACTCCATACAACTAGTACCTACAACTAATAAATCTAACTAGTGTTAGAATATACACCTAGAACATACCAAGACCATAGTATAACTAGTACTAGAGCCTACAAGCAGTACATACAAATAGTCCATATACCTAGTACAAACAACTACTATGTAAAACAAGTACATATACATATAACTAGTACATTGAACTAGTACATACAACTAGTACATAAAACTAGTGCGTACAACTTTTACACACAACATGAACTATTATAAGTGCATATAAGTGGTACATACAACTTGAACATACAACTAGTAACTAGTACATACAACTAATACATACAACTAGTACAAACAATTAGTACAAACAAATAGTTAATACAACTACTACACACGGCTAGTCCTAAAACTAATTCAAAGAATTAGTACACACAACAGGACATACAAGTAATATCTAGTACATATTGTTGTAGCTACCTAGTACCTAGTTTAACTGATACTAGAACCTAAAACTAGTGCATACAACTAGTACATACACATATAAATAGTACATAAAACTAGTAGACACAACTGTTACATATAAAAAGTCCATACACATATAACTGGTACATATAAATAATACATAAAAATAGTACATATAACTAATACATACAACTAGTACATACAACTCGCACATACAACTTGTTCATACAACTCGCACATACAACTAGTTCATACAACTTGTACTTACAACTAGTACCTATGACTAGAACAAACACAAATAACTAGTATATTAAACTAGAAATCCAACTTGTACATAGAATTAATACATACACTTAGTACATACATCAAAGACATACAACTACTACATACAACTAGTTCATACAACTAGAACATACAACTAGTACATACAACTGGTACATTACTAGTAAATAAAACTAGTACAAAGAATTATCTTTGTAAAGGTTCATCTTTCGACTTTTAGAACGTCTAGAGATGCAGTTTTTTCGATTCTTCGGTCTGCCAAACGTTTTGACCCTGGGGGTCTTCTTCAGTGAATGGTGTTGGTCTTCAAGGTGTCTTCATTTATAGGCATCTTTTCCCGCCATTTTCGATTACCTCATCAGTGATTTCATCGGTTACATCATTTCCGGAGGAAGGAGAGGTGAAGGGAGTATTCATAAAAAAGGGTTTCCAACCACTTCTTAGTACAATTCCTTGATCTAAGTTCATTCTTACCTGACATTGTTGGATCTTCAGGTCTTCCTTAATTCTTCTTCTGTACCTGTTCTCTTCCCTCTCCACCACTCTGGCTTGGCTCCACTCAATTGGATGACCAGTTTTTAGGGAGTGAACAGCTAATCCATTGTTCACATCCCCTATCCTGACGGCACGTTTGTGCTCCGCCATCCTGACTTTTAGTGTTCTTCCAGTTTCTCCAGTGTACACTGCAGGGCAACTAGAACAGGGGATCTGGTAAACGACACCTTTAATATCCATGGTAGGCTGGGGTTGTTTAGGCCTAGAGAGGATACTCCTCAGTGATCTCTGCTTTGTGAAAATGGTTTCGATGTTCATCTTCCGGCATGTTCTGGAGATCATTTCACTGAGGCCTTTCACATTTGGAATAAAAAGTTTACGTTTATCATCTTCCCTACTTCCCTGCTTCCGTTGTCTCTTCTTCATGTGCCTAGCAGCAACCTTACTGGGGTATCCGTTGGCCTGGAGAACCCCTTTCAGGTGCTCTTTTTCCTCTTGGAGGACACTGGATCCAGCACCACAGATCTTCTCCGCTCTGTCCCTGAGGCAAAGGGCAATGCCAGCTTTCACCCTAGGATGGTGATGAGACGAGAAGTGAAGGTATCTATCCGTGTGGGTTGGTTTTCTGTACACGGATGTACTCAAACTTCCTTTGTTCTTCTTCACTAGCACGTCAAGAAACGGGACAGAGCCATCTGTCTCCTCCTCCATGGTGAACTGAATGTTTCCGTGTCTTCCATTAAGGAAAGACAGAAAATCCTCCAGCTGATCCCTACCTTGGCTCCAGATGACAAAGGTGTCGTCTACATAACGTAGCCAGAGCCTAGGTTTGGAGCCAGCCTCCTGGAGGGCTTCGTTTTCAAACTCTTCCATGAAGATGTTTGCCACCACTGGAGAGAGAGGAGAGTCCATGGCTGTCCCATCCTTCTGCTCAAAGAACTCGTTACCGTACTGGAAGTACGTTGTCCTAAGACAGAGATCTGTGAGCATTGTGATGGTGGGAGGGTCCAGAGTGGTCCGGTCTGATAGGGTGTTGTCTTCCCTCAGCCTCCTATCAATGATCTGTAAGGAGAGATCTATAGGTACCTTCGTAAACAAGCTCTTCACATCAGAACTGATTAACGTATCTTCATTCTCTACTTGTAATCCCCTGATTTTCTTCACAAAGTCCTCTGAGTTCTTCACAAAGTGAGGAGTGTTCCCCCACAAGGGTGACAGGATAGTCGCCAGATATCTGGATAGGTGGTAGGTAGGGGAGTTTATAGAGGAAACAATAGGTCTCAAGGGACAACTGGCCTTATGGATCTTTGGGAGTCCATATAACTGGGGGTGGAGCTCTGTTGGTTCTGAACCCTCTTCCTCAGATTATTAGGGAGTTTGCCATTCTTTTCCTGTGACCGGAGAACTTCAGTTACCTTCTGTTCTATTTTCAATGTTGGGTTCTTTTTGATTGGTTGATAGCTCGTATCATCCAAAAGTTCCCTTACTTTGCGGTCGTACTCTTCTTTGTCCAGGAGATAAGTTAAGTTCGACGCAGTTAGAAGAAATCCTTATTCCATTATTGATCGCTCAGAGCGAGCTACAATCGCCGTGTGCTACCAACTTAGGAACATCAAAGAACGCATCGCCCGTTACCGTAACCATCTTGTTTTCTTCCTCAGATGTAGGGACAAGAAGATCGTGCCAAAAGGACTTCGAATACGGCTCCCAATCATCACGGAAAAGGCTAAACGATTAGCGTTTCGCACGTCAATGGCTTTAGTACGTGAACGTATTGGCGCGGCTCGTAGGACATTACATCACTCCCGAATGCTGTTGGAATCCTGTGAAGCTTCCTTAATGAAGTTGGTCAGCAGGGAATCCTTCTCTAAACTGAAGGAATGGAGTGACAACATTGCTGAAAGGACCTTCCAGGAAACCAAGGAGAGGCATAGGGTGAAGTTCCAGTCTCTGCTGAACAGGAACATCAAGGTCAACAGGTTCACTCCCATTGACTCAGAAAAGGTGATCATCAACCTTTCTAAGAGGGAGTTGACACCACAACAGAGACAGGTTCTTACCCTTGGCCTTAATTTTATACCAACTCCTCGTCACATTCCACAGGTTGACATCATTGCGGGGACAGAATCCTTAGCTCGTTACTTACCTGGTCACCAGGGAGAACAACTCAGGAGTGAGGTCCAACGATGCCTGTCAAAAGCTGGTGTCCCGAGCCCTAATCTGACCAAACGTCAGACAGCGGCCATCAAGGAGGTCAAGGTGAACTCTGATACCATCATTCTTCCAGCAGACAAGGGAAATGCCACAGTCCTCCTGGACAAAGAAGAGTACGACCGCAAAGTAAGGGAACTTTTGGATGATACGAGCTATCAACCAATCAAAAAGAACCCAACATTGAAAATAGAACGGAAGGTAGCTGAAGTTCTCCGGTCACAGGAAAAGAATGGCAAACTCCCTAATAATCTGAGGAAGAGGGTTCAGAACCAACAGAGCTCCACCCCCAGTTATATGGACTCCCAAAGATCCATAAGGCCAGTTGTCCCTTGAGACCTATTGTTTCCTCTATAAACTCCCCTACCTACCACCTATCCAGATTTCTGGCGACTATCCTGTCACCCTTGTGGGGGAACACTCCTCACTTTGTGAAGAACTCAGAGGACTTTGTGAAGAAAATCAGGGGATTACAAGTAGAGAATGAAGATAAGTTAATCAGTTTTGATGTGAAGAGCTTGTTTATGAAGGTACCTATAGATCTCTCCTTACAGATCATTGATAGGAGGCTGAGGGAAGACAACACCCTATCAGACCGGACTACTCTGGACCCTCCCACCATCACAATGCTCACAGAACTCTGTCTTAGGACAACGTACTTCCAGTACGGTAACGAGTTCTTTGAGCAGAAGGATGGGGCAGCCATGGGCTCTCCTCTCTCTCCAGTGGTGGCAAACATCTTCATGGAAGAGTTTGAAAACGAAGCCCTCCAGGAGGCTGGCTCCAAACCTAGGCTCTGGCTACGTTATGTAGACGACACCTTTGTCATCTGGAGCCAAGGTAGGGATCAGCTGGAGGATTTTCTGTCTTTCCTTAATGGAAGACACGGAAACATTCAGTTCACCATGGAGGAGGAGACAGATGACTCTGTCCCGTTTCTTGACGTGCTAGTGAAGAAGAACAAAGGAAGTTTGAGTACATCCGTGTACAGAAAACCAACCCACACGGACAGATACCTTCACTTCTCGTCTCATCACCATCCTAGGGTGAAAGCTGGCATTGCCCTTTGCCTCAGGGACAGAGCGGAGAAGATCTGTGGTGCTGGATCCAGTGTCCTCCAAGAGGAAAAAGAGCACCTGAAAGGGGTTCTCCAGGCCAACGGATACCCCAGTAAGGTTGCTGCTAGGCACATGAAGAAGAGACAACGGAAGCAGGAAAGTAGGGAAGATGGTAAACGTAAACTTTTTATACCATATGTGAAAGGCCTCAGTGAAATGATCTCCAGAACATGCCGGAAGATGAACATCGAAACCATTTTCACAAAGCAGAGATCACTGAGGAGTATCCTCTCTAGGCCTAAACAACCCCAGCCTACCATGGATATTAAAGGTGTCGTTTACCAGATCCCCTGTTCTAGTTGCCCTGCGGTGTACACTGGAGAAACTGGAAGAACACTAAAAGTCAGGATGGCGGAGCACAAACGTGCCGTCAGGATGGGGGATGTGAACAATGGATTAGCTGTTCACTCCCTAAAAACTGGTCATCCAATTGAGTGGAGCCAAGCCAGAGTGATGGAGAGGGAAGAGAACAGGTACAGAAGAAGAATTAAGGAAGACCTGAAGATCCAACAATGTCAGGTAAGAATGAACTTAGATCAAGGAATTGTACTAAGAAGTGGTTGGAAACCCTTTTTTATGAATACTCCCTTCACCTCTCCTTCCTCCGGAAATAATGTAACCGATGACATCACTGATGAGGTAATCCAAAATGGCGGGAAAAGATGCCTATAAATGAAGACACCTTGAAGACCAACACCAGTCACTGAAGAAGACCCCCAGGGTCGAAACGTTTGGCAGACCGAAGAATCGAAAAAACTGCGTCTCTAGACGCTCTAAAAGTCGAAAGATGAACCTTTACAAAGATAAGTTCGACGCAGTTAGAAGAAATCCTTATTCCATTACAAGGAACTAGTACATACAACTAGTATATGCAATTGGTACATGCAAGTATTACATTCAATTAGTACATGTAACTAGTACCTACAACTAGTTAATATAACTAGTAATAGTGCACAGCTAGTTCCTACTTAATACCTAGTTTAAATAGTAATATAACCTACAACTAGTACATATAACTAGTGCATCAAACTAGTACCTATGACAGGTACACATCTAGTAGATATAAGTAGTACATGCACATATAATTGGTAACTATTAATAGTACACCTATATAGTACATACTACTAGTACATACAAATAGTATATACAACTAGTACATATAACAAGTACATAAAACTAGTACCTACAATTCGTACATCAAACGAGTACCTATAACTATTACCCAACTACTACATATAACTAGTATATACAATTAGTACACACAACTATTACATCCAAACTAGTACATACAATCAGTACCTACAACTAGTTAACATAACTTTTACTAGTACATACAACTAGTACCAACTTAATACCTAGTTTAAATAGTAATAGAACCTACAACTAGTACATATAACTAGTACATCAAACGAGTACCTATAACTAGTACCCAACTACTACATATAACTAGTACATACAATTAGTACACATAACTATTACATCCAAACTAGTACATACAATCAGTACCTATAACTAGTTAACATAACTTTTACTAGTACATACAACTAGTACAAACAATTTGAACATACAACTAGTACCTACAACTAGTAAAATTAACAGGTGTTAGTACATACAATTAGTTCATACAACTAGTACCAACTTAATACCTAGTTTAAATAGTAATAGAACCTACAACTGGTACATATAACTAGTACATCAAACGAGTACCTATAACTAGTACCCAACTACTACATATAACTAGTACATACAATTAGTACACACAACTATTACATCCAAACTAGTACATACAATCAGTACCTACAACTAGTTAACATAAGATTTACTAGTACATACAACTAGTACCTCCAACTAGTAAAATTAACAGGTGTTAGTACATACAACTAGTTCATACAACTAGTACCAACTTAGTACCTAGTATTACTATTACTAGAATCTTCAACTAGTACATAAAACTAGTACATAACTGCTAAATATAACTAGTTCATTCACATATAACTGATACCTATAAATAGTACATACACCTAGTACATACAACTGGTACATATAATAGTCATACAACGAGTACATATAAGTAGTACATCCAACTAGGACATATATACAAGTAGTACATTCAACCAGGACATACAAGTAGTACATATAATTCATTCATACACTTAGAACCTACAACTACTAAATCCAACTAATAAATACACCTAATACCTACAACCAGTAAAAATAACTTGTACTGGTATATACAACTAGTACATACAACTAGTATATACAACTAGTAAATATTACCAGTAATAGTACGTGCAACTAGTTAATACAACTACTACACACAACCAGTACATAACTAGTTCATACAACTAGAACATACAACTAGTGCATGCAATTAGTACATACAACTATTACATTCAACAAGTACATATAACTAGTACCTACAACTGGTATTTTCAACTAGTTCATATAACTGGTACATTCAACTAGGACATAAAAGTAGTATCTGGTACATTTAACTAGTACCTACCTAGTACCTAGTTTAACTAGAACTAGAACCTACAACTACTAAATCCAACTAATAAATACACCTAATACCTACAACCAGTAAAAATAACTTGTACTGGTATATACAACTAGTACATACAACTAGTATATACAACTAGTAAATATTACCAGTAATAGTACGTGCAACTAGTTAATACAACTACTACACACAACCAGTACATAACTAGTTCATACAACTAGAACATACAACTAGTGCATGCAATTAGTACATACAACTATTACGTTCAACAAGTACATATAACTAGTACCTACAACTGGTATTTTCAACTAGTTCATATAACTGGTACATTCAACTAGGACATAAAAGTAGTATCTGGTACATTTAACTAGTACCTACCTAGTACCTAGTTTAACTAGAACTAGAACCTACAACTAGTACATACAACTAGTATATTCACATATAACTAGTACATGCAACTAGCACATGCAAGTAGTATCTGGTAAATTTAACTAGTACCTACCTAGTAGCCTAGTTTAACTAGAACTAGACCCTACAACTAGTACATACAACTAGTATATCCACCTATAACTATTACATACAACTAGTGCATACAACTAGTACATACAATTGGCAACTACAACTACAAAATATACCTAGTACTAGTACAAACAACTAGTTCTTACAACTAGTAAATACAACTAGTACATCAAAATAGTATCTACAACTATTACACAACTACTCCATACAACTAGTACCTACAACTAGTAAATGTAACGAGTGTTAGTATATACACCTAGCACATACCAAGTCCCTAGTATAACTAGTACTAGAACCTACAAATAGTACATACAACTAGTCCATATGACTAGTACAAACAACTACTACGTATAACAAGTACATATACATATAACTAGTACATATAAATAGTACAAACCCTAGTACACACAACTAGTACATACAACTAGTTCATATTACTTTTACATAAAACTACTACATATAACTGGAAACTAGTACATGGCACTAAAACATATATCTAGTACATACAACTAGTACATACAACTAGTACATAAGACTAGTATATACAACTAGTACAATCAATTAGTACAAACAAATAGTAAAATAAATAGTAAATTCAACTGGTACACACGGCTAGTCCTAAAACTAATTCAAAGATTTAGTACACAAAAGGACATACAAGTAATATCTAGTACATATTGCTAGTGGCTACCTAGTACCTAGTTTAACTGGTACTAGAACCTAAAAGTAGTACATACAACTAGTACATACACATATAACTAGTACATAAAACTAGTAGACACAACTGCTACATATAACCAGTACATACACATATAACTGGTACATATAAATAGTACATAAAAATAGTACATATAACTAGTTCACACAACTTGTATATTCACATATAACTAGTACATACACCTAGCACATGCAAGTAGTATCTGGTACATTTAACTAGTACCTACCTAGTACCTAGTTTAACTCGTACTAGAACCTAAAACTAGTACATACAACTAGTACATACACATATAATTAGTACATAAAACTAGTAGACACAACTGCTACATTTAACAAGTACATACAAATATAACTGGTATATGTAAATAGTACATACAAATAGTACATATAACTAGTACAAACAACTAGTACATACAACTCGCATATACAACTAGTTCATACAACTCGCACCTACAACTAGTTCATACAACTAGTACATACAACTAGTACAGCAATTAGTACATACAACTATTACATTCAACAAGTACATACAAATAGTACCTACAACTGGTATTTTCAACTAGTTCATATATCTGGGACATTTAACTAATACATAAAAGTAGTATCTGGTACAATTAACTAGTACCTACCTAGTAGCCTAGTTTAACTATAACTAGAACCTACAACTAGTACATACAACATGTATATTCACATATAACTAGTACATGCAACTAGTATATTCACATATAACTAGTACATGCAACTAGTATATTCACATATAACTATTACATACAACTAGTACATACAACTAGTACATACAACTAGTACATACAATTGGCATCTACAACTACAAAATATACCTAGTACTAGTACAAACAACTAGTTCTTACAACTAGTAAATACAACTAGTACATCAAAATAGTATCCACAACTAGTACACAACTAATCCATACAACTAGTACCTACAACTAGTAAATCTAACTAGTGTTAGTATATACACCTAGCACATACCAAGTCCCTAGTATAACTAGTACTAGAACCTACAAGTAGTACATACAACTAGTCCATATAACTAGTACAAACAACTACTACGTATAGCAAGTACATATACATATAACTAGTACATATTAATAGTACATAACCTAGTACATACAACTAGTACTTACAACTAGTTCATATTACTTTTACATAAAACTACTACATATAACTGGAAATTAGTACATGGTATTAAATCATATAACTAGTACATACAACTATTGCATTGAACTAGCACATACAACTAGTACATACAACTAGTACATACAATTTTTACACACAACATGTGCATTTATAAGTGCATAAATTGTACATACAACTTGAACATACAACTAGTAACTAGTACACACAACTAGTACATATAACTAGTACATACAACAACTACAAACAATTAGTCCAAACGAATAGTAAATACAACTAGTACACACAGTTAGTCCTAAAACTAATTCAAAGATTTAGTACACACAACAGGATATACAAGTAATATCTATCTAGTACATATTGCTAGTAGCTACCTAGTCTCTAGTTTAACTGGTTTCTAGAACCTAAAACTAGTACATAGACATAAAACTAGTACATAAAACTAGTAGATACAACTGCTTCATATAACGAGTACCTACACATATAACTGGTACATAGAAATAGTACATAAAAATAGTACATATAACTAGTACATACACCTAGTACATACAACTCGCACATACAACTAGTTCATACAATTTGTACTTACAATTAGTACCTATGACTAGAACATACACAAAGAACTAGTACATTAATATAGTACATACAACTAGTACATTAAACTAGAACTCCAACTAGTATATAGAATTAATACATACACTTAGTACATACATCAAATACATACAACTACTACATACAACTAGTTCATACAACTAGACAATACAACTAGTACATACAACTGGTACATTACTAGTACATAAAACTAGTAAAGAAGTAGTACATACAACTAGTACATGCAACCGGTACATACAACTATTACATTCAACTAGTACATGTAACTAGTACCTACAACTAGTTAATATAACTAGTAATAGTGCACACAAGTAGTCCCTACTTGGTACCTAGTTTAAATAGTACTAGAATCTACAACTAGTACATATAATTAGTACATCACACTAATACCTTTAACAGGTACACAACTAGTAGATATAAGTAGTACATGCACATATAATTGGTAACTTTTAATAGTACACCTATATAGTACATACTACTAGTACATACAAATAGTATATACAACTAGTAGATATAACAAGTACATAAAACTAGTACCTACAACTCGTATATCAAACGAGTACCTATAACTAGTACCCAACTACTACATATAACTAGACCATACAACTAGTACATAACAAGTACATATAACTAGTATATACAACTATTATATACAATTATTACATGCAACTCTTCCATTCAACAGGTACATATAATTAGTACCTACAACTAGTTAATATAATTGTTACTTGTACATACAACTAGTACCAACTTATTTCCTAGTATTACTAGTACTAAAATCTTCAACTAGTACATAAAACTAGTACAAAACTGCTACATATAACTAGTTCATTCACATATAACTGATACCTATAAATAGTACTTACACCTTGTACATACTACTAGTACTTGTAATAGTACATAAAACTACTACATATAAGTAGTATATTCAACTAGGACATATATACAAATAGTATATACAACTAGTACATACAACTTGTATATACAACTACGACATACAACTTGTATATACAATTAGTTCATATACCTAGTACATAAAACTTGTACATGGAACTAGAATATACAACTTGTATATTCAAAAGTAACTAGTACATACAACTAGTACATATAACTAGTACATACAACCAGTACCTACAACTATATAGCTAATATCACTTGTACTTGTAAATACAACTAGTTGTTTTAGCTAGTTCATACACTTGTAAATAACTAGTACATACAACTAATACAAACAATTGGAAGGTACCTAGTAAATTCATCTACTACATACAACTAGCAATGAGTACATTCAACTAGTCAAGGCAATTAGTAGTTCAAACAACTAGTAAATATAACTAGTACATACAACTAGTACAAACAACTAGTCCATACAACTAGTACATACAACTTTTACACTATACATGTACATAGAACTAGTGCATATAGGTAGTAATTACAACTAGTACATACAACTAGTTAGTAGTACATATAACTAGTATATACATCCAGTACATACAACTAGTACATACAAGTAGTATCTGGTACATTTAACTAGTACCTATCTAGTACCTAGTTTCACTCGAACTAGAACCTACAACTAGTATATTCACATATAACTAGTACATGCAACTAGCACATGCAACCAGTACTTACAATTGGCACTTACAACTAGAAAATTTAACTAGTACTAGGACATACAACTAGTACATACAAGGAGTATCTAGTACATTTCACTAATCCCTACCTAGTACCTAGTATAACTAGTATTATAACCTACAACTAGTACATACAACTACTATATTCACATATAACTACTACATACAACTAGTACATACAATTGGCACCTACAACTACAAAAGAGAACTAGTACTAGTACAAACAACTAGTTCTTACAACTAGTAAATACAACTAGTTCATACAATTAGAACGTACAACTACTCCATACAACTAGTACCTACAACTAGTAAATCTAACTAGTGTTAGTATATACACCTAGCACATACCAAAACCCTAGAATAACTAGTACTAGAACCTACAAGCAGTACATACAACTAGTCCATATACCTAGTACAAACAACTACTACGTATAACAAGTACATGCACTTAGTACATTCAACTATTACATTCCACAAGTACATATAACTAGTCCCTACAACTTGTAAATATAACTAGTGTTAGTAGATAGAACTAGTACGTACCTAGTACCGAGTTTTACTAGTACTCTTACATACAACAAGTACCTACTTAGTACCTAGTTTTACTAGTACTAGAACCTACAACTAGTACCTATGACTAGTACCCAACTACTACATATAACTAGTTCATACACATAGAACTTACATAACTAGTATATACAATTAGTACATAGAACTAGTTTAAACAATTGAAACAAAGAACTAGTATATACACCTAGACTATACAACTATTAACTAGTAAATACAACTAGAACACACAAAGTGTCTTATAACTAGTACAAAGAACTAGTACACAAAGTTACTACCTACAACTAGACACTAGTACATACAATTAGTACATTGACCTAGTACATACAACTAGTATATAAAACTTTTACTCACAACATGTACATAGAACTAGTGCATATAAGTAGTTCATACAATTAGTACATACAACTACACTGTACAATTATTAACTAGTACATACAACTAGTACATACAAATAGGATATACAAATTGTGCCTACAACTAGTAAATACAACTAAAACATACACCTAGTACAAACAACTAGTACATACAACTAGTGCACACAACTAGTACATACAACTAGTAAAGAGGACATGCAACGAGGATATACAACTAATAAATACACCTAATAAAAACAACCTGTGCAAACAACAACTATATACAACTAGTAGATACAACTAGTACATACAATTAGTATAAACAACTGGTACATATACCCAGTATATACAACTGTTACATATAAATAGCTCATATACTTAATATATTCAACAAGTATATACATACAACAAGAACATACAACTAGTACCTACAACTAGTTCATTTTAAAAGAACTAGTACATAAAACTAGTACATACAACTAGTACATTATTAGTACATAAAACTAGTACAAAGAACTAGTACATACAACTTGTATATGCAATTGGTACATACAACTATTACATTCAACTAGTACATGTAACTAGTACCTACAATTAGGTAATATAACAAGTAATAGTGCACACAAATAGTCCCTACTTAGTACCTAGTTTAAATAGTACTAGACCCTACAACTAGAACATATAACTAGTACATCAAACTAGTACCTATGACAGGTACACAACTACTAGATATAGGTAGTATATGCACATATAATTGGTAACTATTAATAATACACCCATATAGAACATACTACTAGTACATAAAAATAGTATATACAACTAGTACATATAACAAGTACATAAAACTAGTACATACAACTAGTACATAAAACAAGTACATACAACTACTACAAAAACCTAGTACATACAACTATTAAATACAACTAGTACATACAATTGGTAATTACAACTACAAAATATAACTAGTACTAGTGCATACAACTAGTTCATACAGCTAGTAAATACAACTAGTGCCTACAAATAGTACATACAATTACTACTTATAACTAGTAAATAGAAATAGAAATAGTTCATACAACTGGTAAAGTATATACAACTAGTACATAAAACTAGTAGACACAACTGCTACATATAACAAGAACATATACATATAACTAGTACGTATAAATAGTACATACAAATAGTACATATAACCAGTACGTACATACAACTCGCACAAACAACTAGTTCATACAACTAGAACATACAACTAGTATATGCAATTGGTACATACAACTATTACATTCAACTAGTGCAGTAACTAGTACCTAAACTAGTTAATATAACTAGTAATAGTGTACACAACTAGTTCCTACTTAGTACCTAGTAAATAGTAATAGAACCTACAACTAGTACAAATGACTAGTACATCAAACTAGTACCTATAACAGGTAAACAACTACTAGATATAAGTAGTACATGTACATATAATTGGTAACTATTAATAATACACCTAAATAGTACATACTACTAGTACATACAAATAGTATATACAATAAGTACATAAAACTAGTACCTATAACTCGTACATCAAACGAGTACCTATAACTAGTTCCCAACTACTACATATAACTAATACATGCAATTAGTACACACAACTATTACATCCAAACTAGTACGTACAACCAGTACCTACAACTAGTTAACATAACTATTACTAGTACATACAACTAGTACATACAATTTGAAGATACAACTAGTACCTACAACTAGTAATATTAACAGGTGCTAGTACATACAACTATTCCATATAACTAGTACAAACAACTACTACACATAACAAGTACATACACATATAACTGGTACATATAAATAGTACATAAAAATAGTAAATATAACTAGTACATACAACTAGTACATACAACTTGCACATACAACTAGTTCATACAACTAGTATATACAACTAGTACATGCAATTAGTACATACAACTATTACATTCAACAAGTACATACAACTAGTACCTACAACTGGTATTTTCAACTATTTCATATGACTGGGACATTCAACTAATACATAAAAGTAGTATCTGGTACATTTAACTAGTACCTACCTAGTACCTAGTTTAACTAGAACTAGCACCTACAACTAGTACATACAACTAGTATATTCACATATAACTAGTACATGCAACTAGCAAATGCAAGTAGTATCTGGTACATTTAACTAGTACCTACCTAGTAGCCTAGTTTAACTAGAACTAGAACCTACAACTAATACATACAACTAATATATTCATATATAACTAGTACATGCAACTAGTATATTCACATATAACTATTACATACAACTAGTACATACAACTAGTACATACAATTGGCATCTACAACTACAAAATATACCTAATACTACAGAAAACCAACCCACATGGATAGATACCTTCACTTCTCGTCTCATCACCATCCTAGGGTGAAAGCTGGCATTGCCCTTTGCCTCAGGGACAGAGCGGAGAAGATCTGTGGTGCTGGATCCAGTGTCCTCCAAGAGGAAAAAGAGCACCTGAAAGGGGTACTCCAGGCCAATGGATACCCCAGTAAGGCTGCTGCTAGGCACATGAAGAAGAGACAACGGAACCAGGGAAGTAGGGTAGAAGGTGAACGTAAACTTTTTATTCCATATGTGAAAGACCTCAGTTAAATGATCTCCAGAACATGCCGGAAGATGAACATTGAAACCATCTTCACAAAGCAGAGATCACTGAGGAGTATCCTCTCTAGGCCTAAACAACCCCAGCCTACCATGGATATTAAAGGTGTCGTTTACCAGATCCCTTGTTCTAGTTGCCCTGAAGTGTACACTGGAGAAACTGGAAGAACACTAAAAGTCAGGATGGTGGAGCACAAACGTGCCATCAGGATGGGGGATGTGAACAATGGATTAGCTGTTCACTCCCTAAAAACCGGCCATCCAATTGAGTGGAGCCAAACCAGAGTGGTGGAGAGGGAAGAGAACTGGTACAGAAGAATTAAGGAAGCCCTGAACATCCAACAATGTCAGGTAAGAATGAACTTAGATCAAGGATTTGTACTAAGAAGTGGTTGGAAACCCTTTTTTATGAATACTCTCTTCACCTCTCCTTCCTCAGGAAATGACGTAAGCGATGACATCACTGATGAGGTAATCGAAAATGGCGGGAAAAGATGCCTATAAATGAAGACACCTTGAAGACCACCACCAGTTACTGAAGAAGACCCCCAGGGTCGAAACGTTTGCAGACAGAAGAATTGGAAAAAACTGCGTCTCTAGACGTTCTAAAAGTCGAAAGATGAACCTTTACAAAGATTGTAAAATTATGTATTTACTAGTTGTATATACTAATTGTATGTACTAGTTGTATGTAGTTGCAGGTACTTGTTATATGTACTAGTTGTGTGTACTTGTTGTATGTACTAGTTATATGAACTAGTTGTATGTACTAGAAGTATTAACTAGTTTTATGTACTAGTTGCATGTACTATTAACTAGTTGTATGCACTACTTGTATGTACAAGTTATATGTACTGGTTATATGTACTAGTTCTATGTCCTAGTTGTGATACTAGTTGTAAGTACTATATAGTTGTATATACGGGTTGTATGTACTAATTGTAGGCACCAGTTGTATGTACTTGTTGTATTTACTAGATGTATGTACTAGTTGTTTGCAATTGTTGTATGTATTAATTATATGTACTAGTTGAATGTACTAGTTGTACGTACTTGTTGTATATGTGTTCTAGTAAGTAGTTGTATGCACTAGTTATATGTACTAGTTGTATGTTTTAGATGTATGTACTAGTTGTATGTAATAGATGTACGTACTATTTGTATGTACTAATTGAATGTAGTAGTTTATGAACTAGGAATTAATTGCATGTACTAGTTATAGGTACTGGATGTATGTACAAGGTGTATGTACCAGTTGTGTGAACTTGTAACAATCTGTATTTACTAGTTGTAAGTACTAGCTGTATGGCCTATTTGTAAGTAGTTATATAGACTAGTTGTATGTACTAGTTGTGTGTAATTGTATCTACTAGTTATATGTATTAGATGTATGTACTACTTGTACATACTAGTTACTAGTTTTATGTACTAGTTGTATGTACTAGTTTTATGTACTAATTTTCTTTACTAGCGGTGTGTAATAGTTGTTTTTACTAGTTTTATGTACTAGTTGATTGAACTAGTTGTATGTAGTTATATGTACTAGTGTTAAGTACTGGTTGTGAGTAATTGTTGTAACTACTAATTATATGTACTGGTTGTAAGTACTAGTTGTGTTTAATTGTTGTATGATACGACTTATATGTACTAGCTGTATTTACTAGTTGTATATACTAATTGTAATTACTAGTTATATGTATATACTTGTTGTATGTACTAGTTGCATGAACTAGTTGTAAATATATTTTGGTTAGTAGTTGTATGTACAAGTCATATGTACTAGTTGTATCTACTAGTTGTATGTAGTGATTGTATGTACTAGTAACAATCTTTATTTACTAGTTTTATGTACTAGTTGTATGTGGTTATATATACTTGTTGTATATAGTTATATATTCTAATTGTATGTATTAGTTGTGTGTTATTGGTGTATGTACTAGGTATAGTACTAGTTGTATGTAATAATTGTATTTACTAGTTTTATATACTAGTAAGTTGTTGCATATACTAGTTACATGTACTAGTTGCATGTACTAGTTGTATGTACTAGGTGTAAGTACTAGTAACATTCTGTATTTACTAGTTGTATGTAATAGTTGTATGTTCTAGTTGGATGGACTAGTAACTAGTTGTATGTACTTGTATGAAGTTATATATAATAGTTGTATGTATATACTAGTTGTATGTAATTGTTCTATGTAGTTATAGGTATTTGTTGATGTATTAATTGTATGCACTCGTCAAAGGCACTATTTTATTATACTATTTGTATGTATTAAGTGTATGTATTAGTAACAATCTGTATTTACTAATTTAATGTAATAGTTGTATGTACTAATTGTATGTACTAGTAGTATGTACTAGTAACTAGTTGAATGTTCTAGTTGTATTTACTAGTTGTGTGTACTAGTTTAATGTACTAGATGTATGTACTAGTTTTATTTACTAGTTGTTTGTATTAGTTCTCTGTACTAGTTGTGTGTACTCCTTGAATGTACTTGTTGTATGCACTAGTTGTATGTACTAGTTGTATGTACTAGTTATATGTATATACTTATTTTAAGTACTAGTTGCATGTATTAGTTGTATATATGTTCTAATTAGTAGTTGTATGTACTAGTTATATATACTAGTTGTATCTACTAGCTGTATATACTAGTTGTATGTACTAATTGAATGTACTAGTAACAATCTGTATTTACTAGTTGTATGTACTAGTTGTGTGTAGTTATATGTACTAGTTGTATGTAGTTATATATACTAGTTGTATGTAGTAGTTGTGTGTAATTATTTTAGGTACTAGTTATATTAACTAGTTGTATATAATAGTTGTATGTACTAGTTATATGTACTAGTTAGTGGTTGCATGTACTAGTTAAATGTAATAGTTGTATGTACTAGTTGGATGAACTAGTAACTTGTTGTATGTTCTAGTTGTATGTAGTTATATTTAATAGTTGTATGTATATACTCGTTGTGTGTAATTGTTCTATGTGCTAGCTATATGGAGTAGTTCATTTAGTAATTGAATGTACTAGTTGTATGTACTAGTTGTATGTAGTAGTTGTATGGACTAGTAAGAAGTTGCATGTACTAATTATATGTACTAGTTGTGTGAACTAGTTGTAAGTACTAGGTGTATGTACTAGCAACAATCTGTATTTACTAATTGTATGTACTAGTTGTATGTACTAAGTGTAAGTAATTATATGTAGTAGTTGTATGTACTAGTTGTGTGCAATTGTCGTATGTACTAGTTATATGTACTAGTTATATGTAGTAGTTGTATGTACTAGTTGTATGTACTAGTTGTATGAACTAGTTGTATATCCTAGTTGTATGTACTAGTTGTATGTTCGAGTACCTAGTTGTATTTAATAGCTATATGTACTACTTGTAGGTAGTTTATATACTACTGCTATGTACTAGTTGGTTGTATTTTTTGTATACTAGTTAAATTTACTAGTTGTAGTTACTAGTTTTATGACATAGTTGTATGAACTAGTAACTGGATGTTTGTACTAACTGTATGTATTAGCTGTATGGTCTAGTAAGTAGTTGCAGGTCCTAGGTATATTTTATAGTTGTATGTACTAGTTGGAAGTAATTATATGTACTAGTTGTATGTACTAGTTGTTTGAAATTGTTGTATGTTCTAGTTATATGAACTAGTTGTATGTTCTTGCTGAATGTACTAGTTGTATGTAGTTACATATACTACTTGTATGTACTAGTTGTGTGTAATTGTTTTATGTACTTGTTATAAGTAATAGTTGTATAAACTAATTCAAACAACTAGAACATACAACTAGGAAATACTGATAGTTACTAATACATACAACTAGGTATTACAATTTCTACATACAACTAGGACATAAAACTAGTACATAGAACTAGTACACACAACTAGTACATACAACTAGTATGTATTACTAGGACATACAACTAGTAAATACACCAAGTATATACAACTGGTACCTACAATTAGAACATACAACCATTAAATACACCTATATAGTACTTACAACTAATACTACAACTAGGACATAAAACTAGAACATATAACCAGTATATATAACTTGTACATACAAATAGGACATATATGCAAATAGTATATAGTAATAGTACATACAAATAGTACATACAAGTAGTATATACAACTAGTTACTACTACATAGAACTAGTACATACGACTAGTAACTACAACTAGTAAATATAATTAGTAGATACAATATTTACACACACCTAGGACATTCAACTAGTACATACAGCTAGTACATAAAACTAGTACATAGATCGAATTCATACAACTAGTACATATAACTAGTTACTAGTACATACATCTAGTACATATAACTAGTCCACACTTCTAGTACATACATCTACGACATATAACTAGTACATACAACAATTACACAAAACTAGTACATATAACTAGTACATTTAACTACATACAACTAGTACATACAATAAGTATATGCAACTAGTAAAAACATATTGTTACTAGTCCATACACCAATTACATACAACTAGTACATACAACTAGTACATACAACTAGTACATACAACTAGTACATATACTTAGTTCTTGCAACTCCTTACTAGTACATACAACTAGTACATACAGTTAGTACATACAATTTGTACATACTACTTGTATTTACAACTAGTACATACAATAATGGAATAAGGATTTCTTCTAACTGCGTCGAACTTATCTTTGTAAAGGTTCATCTTTCGACTTTTAGAGTGTCTAGAGACGCAGTTTTTTCGATTCTTCTGTCTGCCAAACTTTTCGACCCTGGGGGTCTTCTTCAGTGAATGGTGTTGGTCTTCAAGGTGTCTTCATTTATAGGCATCTTTTCCCGCCAAGTCGCCGAGTACATCCGTGTACAGAAAACCAACCCACACGGATAGATCTATCCGTGTGGGTTGGTTTTCTGTACAATTTCCTCAGTGTACACCTTCTTCATTAGTCTGTCATCTTCCATCTTCTCCAACTCCTCCTTCCATGTTCTTTGTTTCCTTTTCACTTTCTCCATCACGTCCTCTTGCCTCACTGCCTCCCTCACATCTTCATTCCTTACTCTGTCAATCCTTGACACTCCTTCTACTCTTCTCAGGTAAGCCATTTCTGTTGTCCCTAGTCTGCTCTCGTACCTCTTCATCATTATCCATGTTTCACTGCCATACAGCATGGTTGGTATCACCATTGCATTATACCCCCTCAACTCCCTTCTTTCTAGCACCTCCTTCCTCATAGCTCCTATCACTCTGGCTGCTGCACCCACTCTGTGTTCAATTTTCTCTTCACATGTCCCATCTGCACTCAGGATAGCTCCTAAGTATTTCATGTTTTGAACTTGTTCTATCTCTTCCCCATCCACACACACTTTGCAGTCTTCTCCTTGCTTACTAACCATCATCACTTTAGTTTTGCCCCAATGTATCTTCATTCCCCAATTACTCATTGCCTTCTTTAACTCCCTCAAATTTGTCTCCATGTCCTCCTTCCTCTCTGTTAGTTGCATCACGTCATCAGCAAACAGCACTATACATACTTCAGTAGTTGACATCCTCACACCTCCTACAAAGCTCTCTATTCCCTCTCTTACTATCTTGTCCATAAACACATTAAATAGCTATGGTGACATGACACAGCCCTGCCTCACTCCTTGTGTTATTGGAAACCAGTCCGACAACTCATCCTTCACTCTGACACAAGCCTCACTCTTCTTGTACAATGATCTAATGGCCCTCAGCAGTCTTCACTTCACACCACATTCCTCTAACACATTCCATAGCTTATCTCTACCCACCCTTTCGTAGGCCTTTTCCAAATCCACACATGCCACTACCATATTCTTTTTCTTCTCTAACATTTTCTCACTCATTTGTCTTATGGTAAAAAGCTGGTCCGTGCAACTTCTACCCTTTCTAAAACCCCCCGAGCTTCAAGTACCTTGCTTTTTGTCACATCTCTTGTCCTTTCATCCAGTATCCTTGCATAGACCTTACTTGGGATTCTGACGAGGCTTATGCCCCGGTAATTCTCACATTTCAACTTGCTTCCTTTCTTATGCACTGGCACAATTACTATATAGTGCATACAACTTGTAAATACAACTAGTAATATAACTACATACAACTAGTACAGACAACTAGTACGTACAACTAGTAAATAAAGAATGTTACTAGACCATACACCTAGTACACACAACTATATAGTACATACAACTACTTACTAGTACATACAACTAGTACATACAATTAGTACAGCAAACTAGTCCAAACAGCTAGTACATACAACTAGTACATATAACTAGTACATACAACTACTTACTAGAACATATAAACAACTAGTACATACAACCAGGACATACAACTAGTACATACACCTAGTGTATACAACTAGTATATACAACTAGTATTTACAACTAGTACATACAGCTACTACATACAACTAGTTACTATATAGTCCATACAACTTGTAAACACAACTAGTTCATATAACTACATACAACTAGTACAGACAACTAGTACGTACAACTACTAAATAAAGAATGTTACCAGACCATACACCTAGTACATACAACTATATAGGACATGCAGCTACTTACTAGTACATAAAACTAGTATATATATACAATTACTACATACAACTAGTACATATAACTAGTAGTTACAAGTTACAATAAATACAAACAACTAGTACTTACAACTAGTACATATAACTACATACAACTAGTCTATACAACTAGAATATACAACTAATAACAACAGATTGTTGCTATTGCATACACCTACAACTAGTACATATAACTGGTACATGCAACTACTTACTAGTACATACAACTAGTACATACAATTAGTACAGGCAACTAGACCAAACAGCTTGTACATACAACTAGTATATACAACTACATACAAGTAGCACATACAACTAGTACATATAACTAGTGCATATAACTAGTTACTAGTATATAGAACTCGGATATACAACTAGTGCATTCAACTAGTAAAATCAATTAGTACATACATCTTGCAACAAGGACATAAAACTAGTAACTACGACTGGTAAATTTAACAAGTATACAAACATATACACAACTAGTACATAGAAGAAGTATATAGAACTACATAACACTAGTACATACAACTTGTATAAACAAGTAATACATACAACTAGTAGATACAACTAATACATATAACTAGTACATTCAACTACTCACTAGTACATACAACTAGAACATACAATTAATACATACAACTATAACATATAACAAGTACATACAACAATTACACAGAAGTAGTACACACAACTAATATATACAACTACATACAACTAGCACATACAACTAGTACATACAACTAGTAAATAAAGGTTGTTTCTTGTAAGTACACCTTGTAAATATAACGACTACATAAAAGTAGTACATATAACTAGTACATATAACTATTACATACAACAATTTCACACAGCTGGTACATACAACTAGTTTATAAAACTAGTAATTAGTATATACAACCAGTACATACAACTAGTACATGCAACTAGCTACTAGTACACAAAACTAGTACATAAAACTAGTTCATATAACTAGTACGTATAACTAGTACATACAACAATTGCACACAACTAGTACATACAACTAGTAAATATACCAAGTATATACAACTGGTACCTACAATTAGACCATACAACCATTACATACAACTATACAATACGTACAACTAAAAGTACACCTAGGACATAAAACTAGTACATATAACCAGTACATATAACTTGTACATACAAATAGGACATACAAGTAGTATATACAACTAGTTACTACTACATAGAACTAGTACATACAACTAGTAACTACAACTAGGAAATATAATTAGTAGATACAAAATTTACACACAACCAGGACATTAAACTAGAATATACAACTAATACATACAGCTAGTCCATAAAACTGGTACACAGAACAAGTTCATACAACTAGTACCTAAAACTAGTCCACACTGCTAGTACATTCATCTAGTACATATAACTAGTACATACAACAATTACACACAACTAGTACATATAACTAGTACATTTAACTACACACAACTAGTACATACAATGAGTATATACAACTAGTAAATACATATTGTTAATAGTACATACACCTAGTACATACAACCAGTTCATACAACTATCAAATACAAATACTACTTACAAATACTACATACAACTAGTACATACAACTAGTACATAGAACTAGTACATACCACTAGTACATAAAACTAGCAAATACTTATTGTTACTAGTACTTACAACTTGTACCTTCAACTAGTACTTATACCTAGTACATGCAACTACTTACTAGTACATACAACTAGTACATAAAATTATTGCATACAACTAGTCCATATAACTAGTATATACAACAATGACACACAACTAGAACATACAACTAGTACATATAACAGCAAACAATTTGTACATACAACTAGTAAACACAGATTGTCACTAGTACATACACCTAGTACAAACAACTAGTATATGCAACTGGTACATATCACTAGTATATGCAACTAGTCAATACATATTGTTACTAGTACATACAACTAGTACATATAACTAGTAAATGCAACTACAAACTAGAACATCTATACAACTAGTCCATTTAATTACATAAAAATAGTCCACACAGCTAGTACTTACAACTAGAAAATACATATTGTTACTAGTACATACAACTAGTACATAAAACAAGTACATGCAACTACAAACTAGAACATCTTTACAACTAGTCCATTTAATTACATAAAAATAGTCCCAACAGCTAGTACTTACAACTAGTAAATACATATTGTTACTAGTACATACAACTAGTACATAATACTAGTACATGCAACTACAAACTAGAACATCTATACAACTAGTACATACGTCAGGTTCATTTAACTAGCAATTGCAACTAGTAAATATAACTAGTACATACACAAATATTTTCACAACTAGTATATACACGTAGTATATATAACTACATACAACTAGTTCAAACAACTAGTACATACAGCTAGTACATAACACTAGTACATACAACAAGTATATACAACTAGTAGATACCATTAATTACTAGTACATACAACTAGTAAATACAACTAATACATATAACTAGTAGTTAAAACAATTACAAACAACTAATACTTACAACTAGTACATATAACTACCTACAACTAGTCTATACAACTAGTATATACAACTTATAAATACAGATTGTTGCTATTGCATACACCTAGGACATACAACTAGTCCATACAACTAGTACATATAACTGGTACATGCAACTACTTACTAGTATATACAACAAGTACATACAATTAGTACAGACAACTAGTCCAAACAGCTTGTACATTCAACTAGTACATATAACTAGTACATACTACTATTCACTATAACATATAAATAACTAGTACATACAACCAGGATATGCAACTAGTACATACACCTAGTGTATTCAACTAGTACATACAACTACTACATACGACTAATACATACATCTAGATATTAGTACATACAACTAGAATATACAACTAGAACATACAACTAGTTACTAGTACATACAACTAGTAAATACAACTAGCATATATAACTAGTATCACACAACAATTACACACAACTGGTACATACAACTAGTACATATAACTACATACAACTAGTACATACAACTAGTTACAATACGTACAACTAGTACACACAACTAGTACATACAACTATTACCTACAACTAGTAAATATAATTAGTAGATACAACATTTACACACAACTAGGACATTCAACTAGTACACACAACTAGTACATACAGCTGGAACATAAAACTATTACCTTGAACTAGTTCATATAACTAGTACATACAACAATTACACACAACTAGTACATATAACAAGTACCCTCAAGTACATACAATTAGTACATACAACTAGTACATACAACAAGTTACTACTACTAACAAATAGTACATACAACTAGTAAATGCAACTAGTACATAAAACTAGTAAATACAGCCAGTACATACAACCAGTACATATAACTGGTACATACAACTAGTACATATACTTGGTACATACAACAATTTCACACAACTACTTCATACAACTAGTACATAAAACTAGTAACAAGTACATGCAACTAGTTCATACAACTAGTACATTCAACTAGTGCATACAACTAGTAAATACAACTATAACTAATAACTAATACATACAACAATTACACACATCTAGTACATACAACTAGTACATACAACTAGTAAATACAATTAGTACATACATCTAGTTACTAATACATTCAACTATGTCATAAAACTAGTAATTCAACTAGTAAATTTAACTAGTATACAAAAAATACAAACAACTAGTACGTAGAAGTAGAATATAAAACTACCTACAACTAGAACATATAGCTATTAAATACAACTATTTACTTGAACATACAATTAGTCCATGTAACTAGTATTTACAGATAATTCATACAACTAGTCCATATAACTAGTACATACAGATTGTTGCTAGTACATACACATAGTACTTACAACTAGTTCATACAACTAGTACATATAAGTAACTACTTACTAATCCAAACAACTAGTACATACAACTAGTACATTAAATTAGTAAATGCAGATTGTTACTAATACATACACATAGTACATACTAAGAGTACAAAGAATTAGTACATATAACTAGTACATACAATTACTAAATAAACTACTACGTATACTTAGCACATATATGGAACAATTACACACAACCACTATATACATACAACTATTCCATATAACTACATACAACTAGTACATACAACTAGTATATACATACAACTAGTACATACAACTAGTACATACAACTAGTAAATAAAACTATTACATGCAACCACTAACTAGTACATACAACTAGTAAATAAAACTATTACGTACAACTAGTACATATACCTAGTACATACAACAATTACACACAACTAGTACATACAATTAGAATATATAACTACCTACACCTAGTACATATAACCACACACAATTAGTACATAAAAGTAGAAATACAGATTGTTACTGGTACATACAACTAGTACATGCAACTAGTACATACAACAAGAATATAGATATAACGGGTAATTACAACTAGTACATACATCTACTACATACAACCAGTAGATACATCTAGTACATGCAACTAGTACATATAACTAGTGCATACAACTACTTACTAGAACACATATACAACAAGTACATACAACTAGTACATTCTACTAGTACATACAACCCGTATATACAACTATATAGTACTTACAACTAGTACCACAACTAGGAAATAAAACTAGTACATATAACCAGTACATATAACCTGTACATACAAGTAGTGCATACAACTAGTTACTAGTACATTCAACTAGTATATATAACTAGTTAATACTGCCAGTACATACAACTAGTTCATTTAACTAGTACATACAACAATTAAACACAACTAGTACATATAACAAGCACCTTCAACTACATACAACTAGTACATACAATTAGTATATACAAATAGTAAATACATAATTTTACAAGTACCTACACCAAGTACTTACTACTATTACAAACAACTAGAACATACAATTTGTATATACATCGAGGTTCTAGTACATACAACTAGTACATACTACTAGTACATATACCTTGTACATACAACAATTTCACACAACTAATATATACAACTAGTACATATAAGTAGTAACTAGTACTTACAACTAGTACATTCAACTAGGACATACAACTAGTACATACAACTAGTACATACACCTATTTCACACAACTAGTACATAAAACTAATACATAGAACTAGTACATACAATTAGTATATACAACTAATTACTAGTACATCCAAATAGTATAAACAACTATTATAAAAACTAGTAAATATAACTAGTACAAACAGCTAGTATATACAACTAGTACATATAACTAGTACATAACACAATTACATACAACTTGGACATACAACTAGTAAACACAGATTGGTACTACTACATACACTTAGTATACAACTAGTATATGCAACGAGTACATATAACTTGTATATGCAACTAGTAAATACATATTGTTACTAGTACATACAACTAGACCATATAACTAGTACATGCAACTACAAACTAGAATATCTATACAACAATTGCACCCAACTAGTACATACAAGTAGTATATATACCTACATACACCTGGTTCTAACAACTAGAACACACAACGAGTAAATACAACTAATACATACAGCTAGTACATATAACTTGTAGATACAACTAGTAAATACAACTATTACTAATAACTAGTACTTACAACAATTACACACAACTAGTACATACAACTAGGACATACAACTAGTGCATACAATTAGTACATATAAGCCACTACCTATTAGTAAAAACAACTAGTACATACAGCTAGTACATACATCTAGTTACAAGTACATAAAACTAGTACATACAACAAGTACATACAACTAGTCCATATAACTAGTACATGCAACTACTTACTAGTACATACAACTAGTACATACAATTAGTATGTACCAGGTTTACATATACCTAGTTCCTAAACAATTAGACACAACTAGTACATACGACTAGTGTATATAACTGCATACAATTAGTACAAACAACTAATAAATATGGATTGATTGTTTCTACTACATACATTTAGTACATACAATTACTGCATATAACTAGTACATATAACTAGTACATGCAACTAGAAAATAGAGATTGTTCTAGTACATACAATTAGTTCATAAAACTAGTACATACAGCTAGTAAATACAGCTAGTACATACAGCTAGTACATACCACTAGTAAATACAACTAGTACATACAACTAGTACATACAACTAGTACATATATCCAGTTACTAGTACATACAACTATTATATAAAACTAGCACATACAACCAGTAACTACAACTAGTAAATATATGTAGTACATTCACAAATTTCCAACAACTAGAACATACAAGTAGTACATATAACTACATGCAATTAGTTCAAACAACTAGTACATACAACTAGTAAATACAACTAATACATACAGCTAGTACATAAAACTAGTACACACAACTATTTACTAGTACATACAACTAGTAAATACAACTAGTACATATAACTAGTACATATAACAATTATACACAACAAGGATATGCAACTAGTACATATAACTACATACAACTAGACATACAACTAGTAAATACAACTAGAAAATACAGATTGCTACTAGAACATACATCTAGAAAATACAGATTGCTACTAGAACATACACCTAGAAAATACAATTAGTACAAACAACTAGTACATATAACTAATACATGCAACTTCTAAATACAGATTGATAATAGAACATATAACTAGTACAAAGAGCTAGTAAATAAATATTTCTACTAGTAGTTACAGCTAGTCCATACAACTAGTACATACATCTAGTACATATAACTAGTACATACAACTAATACATACAACTATTACATACAACTAGTACATATAACTAGTACACACAACTAGTAACTACAACTAATATATATACCAATTATATACATACACAAATTTCACACAACTGGAACATAAAACTAGTACATATAACTACATACAACTAGTACATACAATTTGTAAATACAGATTGTTACTAGTATATAAACCTATATAATACATGCAACTATTAAATACAGTTTGTTAGTAGTACATACAATTGGTACATATAACTAGTACACACAACTACTAACTTTAACATATATACTTCTAGTACATTCAACCAGTACATACAACAAGTACATATAACTAGTACAAACAACTAGTATATACAACTATTACATACAACTTGTACATACAACTAGTAACTACAAGTAGTATCTACAACTAGTCCATGCAAAAATTACACACATCTAGTACAAACCAGTTGTACATATAACTATATACAACTAGTTCAAACAACTACTACTTACGACTAGTACAAACAACTGGTACATACAGCTAGAACACAAAATTAGTACATAAAACTATTATATACAACTAGTACATACAACTACTCACTAGTACATACAACTAGTACATACAACTACTTACTAGTACATACAACTAGTACATATAATTATTACATACAACTAGTACATAAAACTAGTACATACAACTACTTACTAGTACATTCAACTAGTACATATAACTAGTACATACAACAATTACACACAATTAGTACATACAACTAGTACATATAACTACATACAACTAGTACATACAATTAGTAAATACAGATTGTAACTAGTACATCCAACTAGTACAAACAACAAGTACATACAACTAGTATATGCAACTACTAAATACAAATTGATACTAGAACATATAACTAGTAGAAAGAGCTAGTAAATACATATTGTTACCAGTATTTACACCTAGTAAATACAACTAGGACATACAACTAGTACATACAACTAGTACATACACCTATTTCACACAACTAGTACATAAAACTAATGCATAGAACTAGTACATACAATTTGTACATACAACTAATTACTAGTACATCCAACTAGTACAAACAACTAATAAAAACAACTAGTAAATATATCTAGTACAAACAGCTAGTACATACAACTAGTACAAACAACTAATAAAAACAACTAGTAAATATATCTAGTACAAACAGCTAGTACATACAACTAGTACTTATAACTAATGCATGCAACTACTTACTAGTACATTCAACTAGCAAATAAAATTATTACATACAACAAGTACATATAACTAGTACGTAACACAATTACATACAACTTGGACATACAACTAGTAAACACAGATTGGTACTAGTACATACACCTAGTATATACAACTAGTATATGCAAATAGTACATATAACTAGTATATGCAACTAGTAAATACATATTGTTACTAGTACATACAACTAGTCCATATAACATACATGCAACTACTTACTAGTACATACAACTAGTGCATACAATTAGTATGTACCAGGTTTACATATATCTAGTTCCTAAAACGATTAGACACAACCAGTACATACAACTAGTGTATATAACTGCATACAATTAGTACAAACAACTAATAAATATGGATTGTTACTACTATATACATTTAGTACATACAATTACTACATATAACTAGTACATATAACTAGCACATGTAACTAGAGAATACAGATTGTTCTAGTACATGTAATTAGTTCATAAAACTAGTACATACAGCTAGTACATACAACTAGTACATACAGCTAATACATACAACTAGTACATATAACTAGTACATATATCCAGTTACTAGTACATACAACTAGTATATAAAACTAGCACACACAACTAGTAACTACAACTAGTAGATATTAGTAGTACATACACAAATTTCCAACAACTAGAACATACAAGTAGTACATATAACTACATGCAATTAGTTCAAACAACTAGTACATACAACTAGTAAATACAACTAATACATACAGCTAGTACATAACACTAGTACATAGAAATGGTACATACAACTAGTATACACAAATATTACTAGTACATACAACTAGTAAATACAACTAGTACATATAACAATTATACACAACAAGGATATGCAACTAGTACATATAACTACATACAACTAGACATACAACTAGTAAATACAACTAGAAAATACAGATTGCTACTAGAACATACATCTAGAAAATGCAGATTGCTACTAGAACATACACCTAGAAAATACAATTAGTACAAACAACTAGTACATATAACTAATACATGCAACTTCTAAATACAGATTGATAATAGAACATATAACTAGTACAAAGAGCTAGTAAATAAATATTTCTACTAGTAGTTAAAGCTAGTCCATACAACTAGTACATACATCTAGTACATATAACTAGTACATACAATTAATACAACTATTAGATATACCAATTATATACATACACAAATTTCACAGAACTGGAACATAAAACTAGTACATATAACTACATACAACGAGTAAATACAATTAGTAAATACAGATTGTTACTAGTACATACACCTATGTAATACATACAACAAGTGCATACAATTAGTATATATAACTAGTACATGCAACTATTAAATACAGTTTGTTAGTAGTACATACAATTGGTACATATAACTAGTATAGTGCATTTCAGTCAAAGCTTCCACTTTTTGAATTTTTTACCTCTTAAGCTTTGATAAGCTTAAATTCAAATTTGGTAAGGTTATTTTCTTTGAATCTTGGACAGGTTGTAGCTAAGTCATGTAGCTTTGGAATAGCGAGACAGTAGTGTTACCATGGTGACCATGGGCTTGCGTAATTGCCCCCAATCTCCAAATAAGGTAAAAAGATGCTTTTCCTCAATCTCCTCCTAGGTTGTTTGAAATTTTTTTACTTTGTTTAATGTAACATATTTAAGATAATTTTTAAACTTTATAAAGAGGCTTTTTGTAATATACTTCTTTATTTTTGAGAAATATCAGTTGGAAATTTTTAATGGTACAAATATTGATTTTCTATCTAGTTTGTGGGGAAACCTTCTAGGAAGTAAATTTTGCTAGCATTCTAAACTAGAATGAATTATCTAAATTTGTAAAGAGGATTTTTACATAAATGGTTCTAGGAAGGAGTTATATTTTACCTAATTTGCATAATTGAAATCACAATGTAAACAATATAATGAAATACACTGGAAATCAAGAATGTGAAGTGTATGGTATTAAATCAAGTCAGTAAAATAAAACATCTTATCTACTTTCTGTTTCTGGAACTCTTCTGTGACTTTTGTACTCTTTAATTTTACTGTCTGCTTCTAATGCTGTAGAGCCTTCTCTGTATGCATGTGCATAATCGCGGGATTTCCTAAAGAATTATCTAATGTCATCTGTACTTGCACTATTAAAAGCTGGTATAATTACGTTTCTCAGTCCATTGAATGTGTAATCACACTTATCCTTTACATAAACCTTGGCTTTACCCCATACCCTCTCTATTGGATTAAGTTCTGGATGAAATTTTGGTAAAAATAGTACTCTGTGACCTAATGCCTGCAAAATTCTTTCAATTTTAGATTTTTCATTTTTGAAATCTTCATGTTTACCTAATATATCCATCATTTCTTTCTTTGTCATATCCGTAGCTGCAGTCACACCTCTTTCTATCAATACTGTCCGTAATCCCTTTGCTTGTCCCATTCTGTTAACCATAACCTGCTCCCTGCCATTCCACAGTTCACTAGTCCAGTATCCCTCATTCTCTGCTCTCCTATGTGCAAAATTTCTCTACCATACTGTGGAAAATTAGGATTACTATAAATTCGTTTAGCATCTTCTACCTCTTCATCTGTTAATTGTAAAAAGCCTCCATGTTCTTCAATAAAGTCACTAACCATTAAACCCCTCCCCTTTCCCTTAGGCAATAAAGGCTGCTTTCCCTTCACTGTCCACCCACTAGTTCTCCCTTCATTTGCATGAAATGCTGACTCATCATGATAAATTGTAACTAGATGCCTAGATGCATTATTTGTACCTATGGTGTATGGATGAAAACCATCTGAGCAAGGTGGTGGTGGCAGATTTGTTGATTCTAGTATTTTCATCTTTTCTAGAAATAATCTCCTATCCTTAACTACATCCTCCCTTTCATGACCATCTACATATCCCTTGGTATACTTAACATAGGAAAAACCTAGTGAGTGCATCCATCTCCAAGCAGTGACTCTAGATATTTCCTTTGGGTAGTTGGCTGGCATGCTTGACTTAGGAATAAGGGTATTGTTTATCCACCTACAAAAGGCACTAACGGTTAATTTATTGTTTTTCCTACTAGTTTCCTTCTGCAGCCATTCAATAACTTCCTCCTTTAAATTTTTATCTATCAGTAACAGATTTTTTGACTACCACCTCTCTTACTAATGGCTATTTCCCCTCTAGCGTAATATGATTTCCTCCATTTTCTTAATGATCGCTCTGATATGCCTACTAAAGACTCTGTCTGCTTACAAGCTTGTACTGTACCCTTACCCTCCTTCCTTAGGGCATCTACTACTATTAACCCTACCATGTTTTGTACTTCACCAGCCTGATCTAATGCCTCCTCAGTTGTGAATTGAAAGCTGGAAAGAACCAAGTAATTAAAATTTAATAATGGTTGAAATTACCTTTGAATACCTTTAGAACACAAACAGAGCACATTTAGTCTAATTATAAGACTTTTAGGTATGCTCTAAGTGTGTAAATATGTAAGAAAGGCCAAATGATTGCTATTACGTTAATGTTTATAAACAAAGAGTGCATAATATTCATTTAAAGTAGAAATATAAATGAACAAAGCTTTAGTTAAACTTTAGATACTTAAATAAATGCTCTAGTTTAAAGCATAATACGTTTCTCTATCCCAGTATTCAATATGAAAACATACCCAACATCGCCGTCTTCATCTTCACTAGGATTTTCAGCTTCTGACTGATTTGTATCAGTGATCGCTTCAATCATTTCTTCTTCTTCTGTCTCTTCATTGGCAGAGTATTGATCACTTAGGCTTTCACTGACGCTGACTTGTGGCGAATTGACAACTAATAAAGACTCGTTGGGAAGTTGCCGTGAAGAGGACTGAACATTTTCATCGACTTCTTCTTCATTGGGCTTGAATCTTTTCAGATTTCGCAACCTATCCATTTTATTCTTCATAATACTAACTCTTGACTTCCTTTTAGGCATGATAAAGCCTTAGAATAATCGACTGAAAGAACAAACGAATAAAATGAATCTCTTCGCGGCGATGGGCGTTGTTATCTATTAGTAGGACGGACTTATACGGATTCTGTGGTTAAACGTCATAGGAAACCATAGTAACGCATCCTGATGTCACACCTAACAAGCCATATGATTGGCTTATATCGAAACTGTGCTTTAGAACAATTGTTTTAAAAATCTAATGTCAGATTCGGAATCTATGGTATGAAAAACCTATATGTACGTATTTATTTCATAGCGGTTCATTTCTGTATAAAATTTATACAGGTTTTAAAAAGTGGAAGCTTCGACTGAAATGCACTATACATATAACTAGTACATACAACTACTAACTTTAACGTATATACTTCTAGTATATTCAACTAGTACATACAACAAGTACATATAACTAATACATACAACTAGTATATACGACTATAACATACAATTTGTACATAGAACTAGTACACAGAAGTAGTACATATATTTACATACAACTAGTACATACAACAATCCATACAACTAGTACATACAACTAGTAACTACAAGTAGTATACACAACTAGTCCATACAAAAATTACACACAACTAGTACAAACCAGTTGTACATATAACTATAGACAACTAGTTCAAACAAATACTACTTACGACTAGTACAAACAACTGGTACATACAGCTAGAACACAAAATTAGTACATAAAACTAGTATATACAACTAGTACATACAACTACTTACTAGTACATACAACTAGTACATAAAATTATTACATACAACTAGTACATACAACTAGTACATACAACTACTTACTAGTACATACAACTAGTACATATAATTATTACATACAACTAGTACATACAACTAGTACATACAACTACTTACTAGTACATACAACTAGTACATATAATTATTACATACAACTAGTACATATAACTAGTACATACAACAATTACACACAATTAGTACATACAACTAGTCCATATAACTACATACAACTAGTACATACAATTAGTAAATACAGATTGTAACTAGTACATACACCTAGTACATACAACTAGTACAAACAACAAGTACATACAACTAGTATATGCAACTACTAAATACAAATTGATACTAGAACATATAACTAGTAGAAAGAGCTAGTAAATACATATTGTTACCGGTACTTACACCTAGTAAATACAACTAGTACATACAACTTGTCCATATAACTCATACATACGACTAGTACATACAACAATACATACAACTAGTACATACAACTAGTACCTACAACTAGTGCATATTACTAGTACATACAACAATTGCACCCAACTAGTTCATACAACTATACATATAAATAGTAAATACAAATTGTTGCTAGTACATACACCTATTACACACAACTAGTACAATCAACTACTAAATGCAGATTGATACTAGAACATATAACTAGTACAAAGAGTTAGTAAATACATATTATTACTAGTACTTACACCTAGTAAATACAACTAGAACTAGTACATATATCTAGTTACTAGTACATACAACTAGGACATACAGCTAGTACATAAAACTAGTACATATAACTAGTACATACAACCACTAACTAGAACATATATACATCTAGTACATTCAACTAGTACAAACAATCAGTACAAACAAGTAGTACATATAACTAGTACATTCAACTACTAAATACAGATTGATACTAGACCATACGACTAGTACAAAGAACTAGTAAATACATATTGTTACCAATAATTACACCTAGTTCATACAACTAGTACTTACAACTAGTACATATAACAAGTACATGCAACTACGTACTAGTATATACAACTAGTACATACAATTAGTACATACAACTTTTACATATAACTAGTTCATACAACAATTAGACACAAATAGTGCATACAACTTGTGTAAATAACTACATACAACTAATAAATACAACTAGTAACTACAACTAGTAAATATAACTAGTATATACACAAATGTCACACAACTAGTACCTACAAGTAGTACATACGTATATATTATATTTTGTAGTTGTATGTGCCAATTGTATGTACTAGTTGTATTTACTAGTTGTATGTTATAGCTATATGTGAATATACTAGTTGCATGTACTAGTTATATGTGAATATAATAGTTGTATGTACTAGTTGTAGGTTCTAGTTCTAGTTAAACTAGGTACTATGTAGGTACTACATTTATGTATTAGTTTAATGTACCAGTTTTATGAACTAGTTGAAAATACCAGTTGTAGGTACTAGTTGTATGTACTTGTTGAATGTAATAGTTGTATGTACTAATTGCATGCACTAGTTGTATGTACTAGTTGTATGAACTAGTTGTATGTGCGAGTTGTATGAACTATTTTTATGTGCGAATTGTATATACTAGTTGTATGTACTAGTTATATTTACTATTTTTATGTACTATTTATATGTACCAGTTATATGTGTATGTACTTGTTATATGTAGCAGTTGTGTCTACTAGTTTTATGTACTAGTTATATGTGTATGTACTAGTTGTATGTACTAGTTTTAGGTTCTAGGACCAGTTAAACTAGGTACTATGTAGCTACTAGCAATATGTACTAGATATTATTTGTATTTCCTTTTGTGTGTTCTAAATCTCTGAATTAGTTTTAGGACTACCCGTGTGTCCTAGTTGTATTTACTATTTGTTTTCACTAATTGTTTGTACTAGTTGTATGTACTAGTTGTATGTACTAGTTGTATGTACTAGTTTTATGTACTTGTTATATGTACTGGTTGTAGGTACTATTTGTATGTACTAGTTGTATGTACTATATAGGTGTACTATTAATAGTTACCAATTATATGTGCATGTACTACTTATATCTAGTAGTTTTGTACCTGTTATAGGTACTAGTTTGATGTATTAGTTATATGTACTACTTGTAGGTTCTAGTACTATTTAAACTAGGTACTAAGTTTGGACTAGTTGTGTGCACTAGTACTAGTTATATTAACTAGTTGTAGGTCCTAGTTACATGTACTAGTTGAATGTAATAGTTGTATGTACTAGTTGTATGTTCTATTGTATAAACTAGTTGTATGTAGTAGTTGTATGTATTTGATGTATGTACTAAGTGTATGTATTAATTCTATATACTAGTTGGAGTTCTAGTTTAATGTACTAGTTGTATGTTCTATATTAATATACTAGTTATTTGTATATATTCTAGTCAAAGGTACTAGTTGTAAGTACAAGTTGTATGAACTAGTTGCATGTGTGAGTTGTATGTACTAGTTGTATGTACTATTTATATGTAAATTTATATGTGTATGTACTTGTTATATTTAGCAGTTGTGTCTACTAGTTTTATGTAATGGAATAAGGATTTCTTCTAACTGCGTCGAACTTATCTTTGTAAAGGTTCATCTTTCGACTTTTAGAGCGTCTAGAGACGCAGTTTTTTTCGATTCTTCTGTCTGCCAAACGTTTCGACCCTGGGGGTCTTCTTCAGTGAATGGTGGTGGTCTTCAAGGTGTCTTCATTTATAGGCATCTTTTCCCGCCATTTTCGATTACCTCATCAGTGATTTCATTGGTTACATCATTTCCGGAAGAAGGAGAGGTGAAGGGAGTATTCATAAAAAAGGGTTTCCAACCACTTCTTAGGACAAATCCTTGATCTAAGTTCATTCTTACCTGACATTGTTGGATCTTCAGGGCTTCCTTAATTCTTCTTCTGTACCAGTTCTCTTCGCTCTCCACCACTCTGGCTTGGCTCCACTCAATTGGATGGCCGGTTTTTAGGGAGTGAACAGCTAATCCATTGTTCACATCCCCCATCCTGACTCTTAGCGTTCTTCCAGTTTCTCCAGTGTACACTGCAGGGCAACTAGAACAAGGATCTGGTAAACGACACCTTTAATATCCATGGTAGGCTGGGGTTGTTTAGGCCTAGAGAGGATACTCCTCAGTGATCTCTGCTTTGTGAAGATGGATATTGAAACCTTCACCTCTCCTTCCTCTGGAAACCGATGACATAACTGATGAGGTAATCGAAAATGGCGGGAAAAGATGCCTATGAATGAAGACACCTTGAAGACCAGCACCAGTCACTGAAGAAGACCCCCAGGGTCGAAACGTTTGGCAGACAGAAGAATTGATAAAACTGTGTCTCTAGACGCTCTAAAAGTTGAAAGATGAACCTTTACACAGATAGTTTTATGTACTAGTTGTTTGTACTTAACCAGTTTTATGTACTATTTCTAGTTATATTAACTAGTCAGAGGTATTAATTGTATGTACTATTTGTAGGCACTAGTTGTATTTACTAGTTGTATGAACTAGTTGTATGCACTAGTGCTAGTTTTATTTAGTAGTTGTAGGTGCCAATTGTATGTACTAGCTGAATGTACTAGTTTTATGTACTAGTTGTATGTACTAGTTTTATGTACTTGTTATATATTCTAGTTGTATATACTATTTGTATGTACTAGTTGTATGTACTATATAGGTGTACTATTAAGAGTTACCAATTATATAGGCATGTACTACTTATATCTAGTAGTTTTGTACCTGTTATAGGTACTAGTGTGATGTACTAGTTATATGTACTAATTGTAGGTTCTAGTACTATTTAAACTAGGTACTTATTTGGGACTAGTTGTGTGCACTAGAACTGGTTATATAAACTAGTTGTAGGTACTAGTTACATGTACTATTTGTATGAACTAGGTGTATGTGCTAGTTACTAATTGTATGTTCAAGTTTTATGTACTACTTATATGCACTTATAAATGCACATGTTGTGTGTAAAAGTTGTAAGTACTAGTTGTATGTACTAGTTGTATGTACTAGTTCAATGTACTAGATGTAGGTACTAATTATGTTTTAGTGCCATGTACTAGTTTCCAGTTATATGTAGTAGTTTTATGTAAATGTAATATTAACTAGTTTTATGTACTAGTTGTATGTACTAGTTATAAGTATATGTACTTGTTTTACGTAGTAGTTGTTTGTACTAGTTATATAGACTAGTTCTATGTACTACTTGTAGGTTCTAGAACTAGTTATACTAGGGATTAGGTTTTTGCTGGGTGTTTATACTAACACTAGTTATATTTACTAGTTGTAGGTACTAGTTGTGTGGAGTAGTTGTGTACTAGTTGTAGATACTATTTTGATGTACTTGTTGTATTTACTAGTTGTAAGAACTAGTTATTTGTACTAGTATTAGGTATATTTTGTATTTGTAGGTGCCCATTGTATGTACTAGTTGTATGTACTAGTTGTATGTAATAGTTATATGTGAGTATACTAATTATACTCACATTACATATAACTATTACAGATATTACAGATATTACGGAAGAGAAGATTTTGGAAGAACAAGGGGCCTTTCGGAAGAGGAGAAGCTGTACGGATCAACTGTTTACTGTCAGAATGTTAAGTGAGAAGGTTATTGCAAAGAACAAAAGTATGATCATGGTATGTGTGGATCTGGAGAAAGCCTATGACAATGTAAACAGGGAGATGATGTGGAAGGTGCTGGAAGATTATGGAATTAGAGGAAGCTTGGTGAAGGCAGTCAGATCAATGTATGTGAATTGTGAGGCATGTGTGAAAGTACAAGGAGGCACATCGGACTGGTTCAAGGTGGAGCAGGGGGTGAGACAGGGTTGTGTAATGTCCCCGTGGCTCTTTAATGTGTACATGGACCATATATTGAGGGAGGCGAAGGAGAGGTTTAGTGGAGGAGTCAAACTGGAAGATAGAAATGTGCAGTTTCTCTTATTTGCGGATGACCTAATGCTAGTGGCTGAGAAAGAGGAGGATGTGGAGAGCAATCTAAGGATCTTAGACGGTGTGATGGCAAAGTGGCAGATGAAGATAAACTGGGGGAAGACTAAGGCAATGGTTGTGAAAAGAGGAGGAGGTCCATGCAATGTATCGGTAAAGGGGGAGAAGATAGAAGAAGTGAAAGTGATGAAGTATTTAGGGGCAATGTTCAATGAGGAGGGGTCATGCGAAGATGAGGTTGATAGCAGAATAGGACTGACATGCAGAACCATAGGGGCACTGAGAAAGGAGGTTGTAGATCGTAAAGAGCTAAGCAAGGCCACAAAATTGAGAGTATACAATGCCGTGGTGAAGCCTACACTACTCTATGGCAGTGAAACGTGGACACTGCAGAACAGGCACAAGAAGAAGCTGCATGCAACAGAGATGAGATACCTGAGGAAAGTTGAGGGTGTCACAAGAATGGACAGGATGAGAAGCGTTGACATTAGAGAGAGACTGAGGCAAGAAGATGTTATAGATACTGTAATAAGAAAGAAGAAGCAATGGATGAAGAAGATTGAAGAGATGCCAGAAGAGAGACTAGTGAAGACGGTGTATATAGAGGAGCTGCCAGGAAAGAGACCAAGAGGGAGACCGCGGAAAAGATGGGAAGATGACTTGAATTAATGATAAAACTTATACAGAACTGTGCATGCATATATCTAAGTTCGTATATCTTTATTTTAAAGCAACAGGTCCAGTAGGTATTATAACAATATGTATTCTGGCTACCTCCTGCATAGGAGAAACGCTGTTGTGATTGATTGATTGATTGATTGAGTATACTAGTTGTATGTACTAGTTGTAGGTTCTAGTTCTAGTTAAACTGTACCAGATACTACTTTTATGTATATCTTGAATGTACCAGTATTATGAACTAGTTGAAAATACCAGTTGTAGGTACTAGTTTGATGTACTTGTTGAATGTAATAGTGGTATGTACTAATTGCATGTACTAGTTATATGTACTAGTTGTATGAACTAGTTATGTACTAGTTGTGTGTAGTAGTTGTATTAACTAGTTGCACGTACTATAATTGATAATATTTACTAGTTTTATATACTAGTTGTATGTACTAGTTGTATGTACTAGTACAAGTTATTTTACTAGTTGTAGGTATTAGCTGTATTTATTAGTTGTATGTAGTAGTTGTAGGTTCTAATACTAGTTATATTAGGTACTAGATAGGGACTAGTTAAATGTACTAGATATTACTTGTATGTACTACTTGTATGTACTAGTATTAGTTATATTTTCTAGTTGTAAGTGCCAATTGTATGTACTGGTTGCATGGGCTAGTTGCATGTACTAGTTATATGTAAATATATTAGTTGTATGTACTAGTTGTAGGTTCTAGTTCGAGTTAAACTAGGTACTAGATAGGTACTCGATAAATGTACCAGATACTACTTGTATGTACTAGTTGAATGTACTAGTTATATGAACTAGTTGAAAATACCAGTTGTATGTCCTAGTTGTATGTACTGGATGTATGTACTAGTTATATGTACTACCAACTAGGTGTATGTGCTAGTTGTAATTACTACCTATATGCACTAGTTCTATGTACATGTAGTGTGTAAAAGTTGTATGTACTAGTGTGTGGACTAGTTGTTTGTACTAGTTGTATGTACTAGTTATATTTACTAGTTGTGTGAACTATTAGTTGCATGGACTAGTTGAAAGTACTCATTGCTAGTTGTATGTAGTAGATGAATGTACTAGGTACCTTCCAATTGTTTATACTAGTTGTATGTACTAGTAATTTACAATTGTATGAACTAGTTGTTACTAGTACAAGTGATATTAACTAGTTGTAGGTACTGGTTGTATGTAATAGTTATATGAACTAGTTGTATATACTAGTTATATGTTTTAGTGCCATGCATTAGTTTCCAGTTATATGTAATAATTTTATGTAAAAGTAAAATTAACTAGTTGTATGTACTATTTGTATGGACTAGTTACTAGTTGTATTTTCAAGTTGTATGTACTACTTATATGCACTTCTAAATGTACACGTTGTGGGTAAAAGTTGTATGTACTAGTTGTATGTACTAGTTGTACGTACTAGTTGTATGAACTAGTTGTATTTACTAAAGAGGTCTATTTACTATTTATAGGTGCCAGTTATACGTGCATGTAACATATGTAGTAGTTGTGTACTAGTTGTAGATACTAGTTTGATGTATTAGTTGTATTTACTAGTTGTAAGAACTAGTTGTTTGTACTAGTACTAGTTATATTTTGTAGTTGTATGTGGCAATTGTATGTACTAGTTGTATGTACTAGTTATATGTGAATATACTGGTTGTATGTACTAGTTGTAGGTTCTAATACTAGTTATATTAGGTACTAGGTAGGGACTAGTTAAATGTACTAAATACTACTTGTATGTATTAGTTGTATGTACTAGTTGTATGTAATAGTATTAGTTACATTTTCTAGTTGCAAGTGCCAATTGTATATACTGGTTGCATGTGCTAGTTGCATGCACTAGTTATATGTGAATATAGTACTAGTTGTAGGTTCTAGTTCGAGTAAACTAGGTACTAGATAGGTACTCGATTAATGTACCAGATACTACTTGTATGTACTAGTTGAATGTACCAGTTATATGAACTAGTTGAAAATACCAGTTGTATGTCCTAGTTGTATGTACTGGATGTATGTGCTAGTTATATATACTACCAACTAGTTGTATGTGCTAGTTGTAATTACTACTGTTATGCACTAGTTCTATGTACATGTAGTGTTTAAAAGTTGTGTGTACTATTGTGTGGACTAGTTGTTTGTACTAGTTGTATGTACTAGTTATATTTACTGGTTGTGTGAACTACTAGTTGCATGGACGAATTGAATGTACTCATTGCTAGTTGTATGTAGTAGATGAATGTACTAGGTACCTTCCAATTGTTTGTACTAGTTGTATGTACTAGTAATTTACAATTGTATGAACTAGTTGTAACAACTAGTTGTATTTACTAGTACTAGTGATATTAATTAGTTGTAGGTACTAGTTGTATGTACTAGTTACTTTTGTATATACAAGTTGTATATTCTAGTTCCATGTACTAGTTTTATGTTCTAGTTATGTGTGTATGTTTTTGTCATATGAACTAGCTGTATGTGTAAGTTGTATGTATTTTACTTGTAAGAATTAGTTGTATGTACTAGTTGTGTTTACCTGTTGAATGTACTAGTTATATGTTATCGTTACTAGTTGTATTTAGTAGTTGTATGTACTAGTTTTATGTACTAGTTCTATTAAAATGTACTAGTTGTAGATACTAGTTGTATGTTCTTGTTGTATGAACTTGTTGAATATATTAGGTATATGAACTATTTATATGCACCAGTTGTATGTACTTGGTATATGTACCAGTTATTTATACTAATTGTATGTACTAGTTGGATCTACTAGTTATATATCCTCGTTGCATGTCCTCTTTTCTAGTTGTGTGTACTAGTTAATAGTTGTATAGTGTAGTTGTATGTACTAATTGTATGAACTACTTATATGCACTAGTTCTATGTACATGTTGTGTGTAAATGTTTTATATACTAGTTGTATGTACTCGTTCAATGTACTAATTGTATGTACTAGTGTCTAATTGTAGGTAGTAATTGTGTGTACTAGTTCTTTGTACTAGTTATAGGACTATATGTGTGTTCTAGTTGTATGTACTAGTTAATAGTTGTATAGTCTAGTTGTATGTACTATATGTATGTTCCAATTGTTTGAACTAGTTCTATGTGGTAATTGTATATACTAGTTATGTAAGTTCTATGTGTATGAACTATTTATACGTAGTAGTTGGGTACTAGTCATAGGTACTAGTTGTAGGTTCTAGTACTAGTAAAACTAGGTACTAAGTAGGTACTGGTTGTATGTACTAGTACTAGTAAAACTGGTTATTAAGTTCGTCCTAGTTCTATCTCCTAACACTAGTTATATTTACAAGTTGTAGGCACTAGTGGTATGTATTTCTTAAATGTAATAGTTAAATGTACAAATTGCATGTACTAGTTGTATGTACTAGTTGTATGAACTAGTTATGTACTAGTTGTTTGTAGTAGTTGTATTAACTAGTTGCACGCACTATTACTGGTAATATTTACTAGTTGTATATACTAGTTGTATATACTAGTTGTATGTACTAGTTGTAGGTATTAGCTGTATTTATTAGTTGTATGTAGTAGTTGTAGGTTCTAAGTGTATGAACTAGTTTTACTAGTTGAATGTACTACTTATATGCACTAGTTGTATGTACTATTATATGTACTAGTAGTGTGTACAAGGTGTATGTACTATTTATAGGTATCAGTTATATGTGAATGAACTAGTTATATGTAGCAGTTGTGGACTAGTTTTATGTACTAGTTGAAGATTCTAGTACTAGTAATACTAGGAACTAAGTTGGTACTGGTTGTATGTACAAGTAACAATTATATAAACTAGTTGTAGGTACTAATTATATGTACCTGTTGAATGGAATAATTGCATGTAATAATTGTATGTAATAGTTGTATATACTAGTTGTATGTACTTGTTATGTACTAGTTGTATGTACTAGTTATATGTAGTAGTTGGCTACTAGTTAGTCGTTTGATGTACGAGTTGTAGGTACTAATTTTATGTACTTGTTATATGTACTAGTTGTATATACTATTTGAATATACTAGTAGTATGTACTATATAGGTGTACTATTAAAAGTTACCAATTATATGTGCATGTACTACTTATATCTAGTAGTTGTGTACCTGTTATAGGTACTAGTGTGATGTACCAGTTTTATATACTACTTGTAGGTTCTAGTACTATTTAAACTAGGTACTACGTAGGGACTAGTTGTGTGCACTAGTTCTAGTTATATTACATAGTTGTAGGTAAAAGTTACATGTACTAGTTGAATGTAATAGTTGTATGTACCAGTTACATATACTAGTTGTATGTACTAGTTCTTTACTAGCTTTATATACTAGTAATCTACCAGTTGTATGTACTAGTTGTATGTTCTATTGTATGAACTAGTTGTATGTGCGAGTTGTATGTACTAGTTATATGTACTATTTTTATGTACTATTTATATGTACCAGTTATATGTGTATGTACTTGTTATATGTAGCAGTTGTGTTGATTAGTTTTATGTACTAGTTATATGTGTATGTACTAGTTGTATGTACTAGTTGTAGGTTCTAGTCCCAGTTAAACTAGGGACTAGGTAGCTACTAGCAATATGTACTAGATATTACTTGTATGTCCTTTGGTGTGTACTAAATCTCTGAATTAGTTTTAGGACTAGCCGTGTGTACTAGTGGTATTTACTATTTTTTTGTACTAATTGTTTGTACTAGTTGTATGTACTAGTTGTATGTACTAGTTGTATGTACTAGTTTCTAGTTGTATGTACAAGTTGAATGGACTACTTATATGCACTTATAAATGCACATGTTGTGTGTACTAGTTCAATGTACTAGTTGTATGTACTAGTTATATGATTTAGTGCCATGTACTAGTTTCCAGTTATATGTAGTAGTTTTATGTAAATGTAATATGAACTAGTTGTATGTACTAGTTGTATGTACTAGGGTATATAATATTAATATGTACTAGTTATATGTATATGTACTTGTTATACGTAGTAGTTGTTTGTACTAGTTATATGCACTAGTTGTACGTACTACTTGTAGGTTCTAGTACTAGTTATACTAGGGACTTGGTATGTGCTAGGTGTATATACTAACAATAGTTAGATTTACTAGTTGTAAATACCAGTTGTATTCAGTAGTTGTGTACTAGTTGTAGATACTATTTTGATGTACTAGTTGTATGTACTAGTTGTAATAGTTATATGTGAATATACTAGTTGCATGTACTAGTTATATGTGAATATACTAGTTGTATGTGCTAGTTGTAGGTTCTAGTTCTAGTTAAACTAGGTACTAGGTAGGTACTAGTTTAATGTACCAGATACTACTTTTATGTATTAGTTGAATGTACCAGTTATATGAACTAGTTGAAAATATCAGTTGTAGGTATAGTTGTATGTACTTGCTGAATGTACTAGTTGTATGTAGTAGTTTCATGAACTAGTTATGTACTAGTTGGGTGTAGTAGTTGTATTAACTAGTTATACATACTTTTACTGGTAATTTTTACTAGTAGCATATACTAGTTGTATGTACTAGTTGTATGTACTAGTTGTAGGTTTTAGCTGTATTTATTAGGTGTATGTAGTAGTTGTAGGTTCTAAGTATATAAACTAGTTGTTTGTTCTACTTCTATGTCCTAGTTGAATGTACTACTTGTATATATGTCCTAGTTGGATGTAGTACTTTTATGTACTAGTTGTATGTACTAGCACCTGTTAATTTTACTAGTTGTAGGTACTAGTTGCATGTTCAAATTGTGTGTACTAGTTGTATGTACTGGTAAAAGTTATGTTAACTAGTTTTAAGTAATGGTTGTGTACTCTTTTGGATGTAATAGTTGTGTGTACTAATTGCATGTACTAGTTATATGTAGTAGTTGAGTACTAGGTATAGGTACTCGTTTGATGTATGAGTTGTGGGTACTAGTTTTATGTACTTGTTATATGTACTAGTTGTATATACTATTTGTATGTACTAGTAGTATGTACTATATGGGTGTATAATTAAAAGTTACCAATTATATGTCTAGTAGTTGTGTACCTGTTATAGGTACTAGTTTGATGTACTAGTTATATGTACTAGTTGTAGGTTCTATTACTTTTTAAACCAGGTACTAAGTAGGAACTAGGTTTGTGCTCTATTACTAGTTATATTAACTAGTTGTAGGTACTAGTTACTGTACTAGTTGAATGTAATATTTGTATGTACCAATTGCATATACTAGTTGTATGTACTAGTTCTTTGTACTAGTTTTATGTACTAGTATTGTACCAGTTGTATGTACTAGTTGTATGTTCTAGTTGTATGAACTAGTTGTAGGTAGTAGTTGTATGCATTTGATGTGTGTAGTAGTCGTATGAATTTGATGTATGTACTAAGTGTATGTATTAATTCTGCGTACTAGTGGGAGTTCTAGTTTAATGTACTAGTTGTATGTACTATATTAATGTACTAGTTATTTGTGTATGTTCTAGTCATAGCTACTAGTTGTAAGTACAAGTTGTATGAACTAGTTGTATATGTTAGTTGTATGTACTAGTTGTATGTACTAGTTATATGTACTATTTGAATGCACTATTTTTATGTACCAGTTATTTGTATATGTTCTTGTTATATGTAGCAGTTGTGTCTACTAGTTTTATGTACTAGTTGTATGTACCTTACCAGTTGTATGTACTATTTGTAGTTATATTTACTAGTTATAGGTATTAATTGAATGTACTATTTGTAGGCACTATTTGTATTTACTAGTTGTATGAACTAGTTGTATGCACTAGTACTAGTTATATTTAGTAGTCGTATGTGCCAATTGTATGTACTAGTTGTATGTACTAGTTGTACGTACTAGTTTTATGTACTTGATATATGTACTAGTAGTATGTTCTATATAGGTGTACTATTAATAGTTACCAATTATATGTGCATGTACCACTTATATCTAGTAGTTGTGTACCTGTTATAGGTACTAGTTTGATGTACTAGTTATATTAACTAGTTGTAGGTACTAGTTACTGTACTAGTTGAATGTAATAGCTGTATGTACCAATTGTATATACTAGTTGTATGTACTTTACCAGTTGTATGTACTGTTTCTAGTTATATTTACTAATTATAGGTATAAGTTTTATACACTATATGCAGGCACTAGTTCTATTTACTAGTTGTATGAACCAGTTGTATGCACTAGAAGTAGTTATATTTAGTAGTTGCTGGTGCCAATGGTATGTATTAGTTGTATGTACTAGTTATTTACAATTGTATGAACTAGTTGTACTTACTAGAACAAGTGATATAACCTAGTTGTAGGTACTGGTTGTATGTACTAGTTATATGTACTAGATGTATGTACTAGTTACTTTTGTATATACGAGTTGTATATTCTAGTTCCATATACTAGTTTTATGTACTGGTTATATGAACTTGTTGTATATACAAGTTGTATGTACTAAGTTGTATCTACTAGTTGTACATACTAGTCGTATATACTGGTTGTATATATGTACTAGTTCAATGTACTAGTTCTATGTACTACTTGTATGTCCTACTTATTTGTACTCGTCCTAGTTCCATGTACTAGTTGTAGCCACTAGTGGTATGTCCTAGAACAAGTTATAATTACTAGTTGTACGTACTATTGCATGTAGTAGTTGTATGTTCTATATAATTGAATGAACTATTTGTATACTAGCTGTATGTACTAGTTATATGTACTAGTTGTTTGAACTAGTTTGATGTACTGTTTATATGTACTAGTTATGTGTGTATGTTCTTGTCATATGTACTAGTTGTATGTATTAGTTGTATGTATTCTACTTGTAAGAATTAGTTGTATGTACTAGTTGTGTTTACTTGTTGTATGTACTAGTTTTATGTACTAGTTCTATTAAAATGAACTAGGTACTAGTTGTATGTACAAGTTGTGTGCACTAGTTGTATGTACTAGTTGTTTGTACTAGGTGTATGTTTCAGTTATGTTTACTAGTGGTAGGCACAATTGGTATATCCTATTTTTATGTACTAGTTGTATGTACTAGTTAATAGTTGTATAGTGTAGTTGTATGTACTAATTGTATGAATACTTACATGCACTAGTTGTATGTACTAGTTTTATGTACTAGTAATGTACCAGTAGTATGTTCTAGTTGTATGTTCTATTGTATGAACTAGTTGTATGTAGTAGTTGTATGTATTTGATATATGTACTAAGTGTATGTATTAATTCTATGTACTAGTTGGAGTTATAGTTTAATGTACTAGTTGTATGTACTATATTAATGTACTAGTTATTTGTGTATGTTCTAGTCATAGGTACTAGTTGTAAGTATAAGTTGTATGAACTAATAGAATAAGGATTCCTTATAACTGCGTCGAACTTATCTTTGGGATGGTACATCCTTCGACTTTTGAGCGTTTAAAAACGCAGTTGGTTTCTTTCAATTCTTGGTCAAACGTTTCGACCCTGGGGGTCTTCCTCAGTGACTGATGGTTGAGTGGAAGAATTGCCTCTATTTATAGAGGATGTTTCCCGCCATTTCCACTTCCTGTCATGTGACCCTCAGCAGAATGAGAAAAACAGGAAGTATGAATATTAAATCGTCTCCAGGCTTGATGTAACACTGAGGAAGACCCCCAGGGTGGAAACGTTTGACCAAGAATTGAAAGAAACCAACTGCGTTTTTAAACGCTCAAAAGTCGAAGGATGTACCATCCCAAAGATTGTATGAACTAGTTGTATGTGCGAGTTGTATGTACTAGTTGTATGTACTAGTTATATGTACTATTTTTATGTACTATTTATATGTACCAGTTATATGTGTATGTACTTGTTATATGTAGCAGTTGTGTCTACTTGTTTTATGTACTAGTTATATGTGTATGTAGTAGTTGTATGTACTAGTTTTAGGTTCTAGTACCAGTTAACTATGTACTAGGTAGCTACTAGCAATATGTACTAGAGATTACTTGTATGTCACTTTCTGTGTACTAAATCTTGGAATTAGTTTTAGGACTAGCCGTGTGTACTAGTTGTATTTACTATTTGTTTGTACTAATTGTTTGTACTAGTTGTATGTACTAGTTTTATGTACTTGTTATATGTACTAGTTGTATACACTATTTGTAGGCACTAGTTCTATTTACTAGTTGTATGAACCAGTTGTATGCACTAGAAATAGTTATATTTAGTAGTTGTTGGTGCCAATTGTATGTACTACTTGTATGTACTAGTTATTTACAATTGTATGAACTAGTTGTAACAACTAGTTGTATTTAATATATGGTACAAGTGATATTAACTAGTTGTAGTTACTGGTTGTATGTACTAGTTATATGTACTAGTTGTATGTACTAGTTACTTTTGCATATACAAGTTGTATATTCTAGTTCCATGTACTAGTGTTATGTACTAGAACTAGTTGTATATACAAGTTGTATGTACTAGTTGTATGTACTAGTTGTATGAACTAGTTGTATGTACTAGTTGTATATATGTACTAGTTCAATGTACTAGTTGTATGTACTAGTTGTATGTACTACTTATATATACTCGTTCCTAGTTCCATGTACTAGTTGTAGCCACTAGTTGTATGTCTAGCACAAGTTATAATTACTAGTTGTAAGTACTAGGTGTATGTACTTATTACATGTAGTAGTTGTATGTTTTATATAATTGAATGAACTATTTGTATTTAGTAGTCGTATGTACTAGTTATATGTACTAGTTGTTGGAACTAGTTTGATGCACTTTTTATATGTACTAGTTATGTGTGTATGTTCTTGTCATATGTACTAGTTATATGTACTATTTTTATGTACTATTTATATGTACCAGTTATATGTGGATGTACTTGTTATATATAGCAGTTGTGTCTACTAGTTTTATACACTAGTTATATGTGTATGTACTATATAGTTGTTTGTACTAGTTTTATGTTCTAGTATCAGTTAAACTAGGCACTAGGTAGCTACTAGCAATATGTACTAGATATTACTTGTATGTCCTGTTGTGTGTACTAATTCTTTGAATTAGTTTTAGGACTATAGGTAACAGGTTGGGACTAGTTAAATGTACTAAATACTTCTTGTATGTACTAGTTGTATGTACTAGTACTAGTTATATTTTCTAGTTGTAAGTGCCAATTGTATGTACTTGTTGCATGTGCTAGTTGCATGTACTAGTTATATGTGAATATACTAGTTGTACGTACTAGTTGTAGGTTCTAGTTCGAGATAAACTAGGTACTAGATAGGTATTAGTTAAATATACCAGATACTACTTGTATGTACTAGTTGAATGTACTAGTTATATGAACTAGTTGAAAATACCAGTTGTATGTCCTAGTTGTATGTACTGGATGTATGTACTAGTTATATGTACTACCAACTAGTTGCATGTACTAGTTGTAATTACTACCTATATGCACTAGTTCTATGTACATGTAGTGTGTAAAAGTTGTATGTACTAATTGTATGGACTAGTTGTTTGTACTAGTTGTATGTACTAGTTATATTTACTAGTTGTGTGAACTACTAGTTGCATGGACTAGTTGAATGTACTAATTGCTATTTGTATGTAATAGATGAATGTACTAGGTACCTTCCAATTGTTTGTACTAGTTTTATGTTCTAGTTAGTTACAATTGTATGAACAAGTTGTAACAACTAGTTGTATTTACTAGTACAAGTGATATTAACTAGTTGTAGGTACTGGAGGTATGTACTAGTTATATGTACTAGTTGTATGTACTAGTTACTTTTGTATATACAAGTTGTATATTCTAGTTCCATGTACTAGTTTTATGTACTAGTTATATGAACTAGTTGTATATACAAGTTGTATGTCGAAGTTGTATGTACAAGTTGTATGTACTAGTTGTATGTACTAGTTATTAGTTGTATTTTCAAGTTATATGTACTACTTATATGCACTTCTAAATGTACATGTTGTGTGTAAAAGTTGTATGTACTAGTTGTATGTGCTAGTTGTAGGTACTAGTTGTATGAACTAGTTGTACGTACTAGTTGTATATATGTTAGTTCAATGTACTAGTTGTATGTACTAGTTGTATGTACTACTTATATATACTCGTTCCTAGTTCCATGTACTAGTTGTAGCTACTAGTTGTATGTCCTAGCACAAGTTATAATTACTAGTTTTACGTACTATGTGTATGTACTTACTGCATGTAGTAGTTGTAGGTTCTATATAATTGAATAACTATATGTATTTACTAGTTGTATGTACTAGTTATATGTACTAGTTGTTTGAATTACTTTAATGTACTGTTTATATGTACTAGTTATGTGTGTATGTTCTTGTCATATGGACTAGTTGTATGTATAAGTTGTATGTATAAGTTGTATGTATTCTACTTGTAAGAATTAGTTGTATGTACTAGTTGTGTTTACCTGTTGTATGTTCTCGTTACTAGTTGTATTTAGTAGTTGTATGTACTAGTTTTATGTACTAGTTCTATTTCAATGTACTAGTTGTAGGTACTAGTTGTATGTCCTTGTTGTATGTACTTGTTGAATATATTAGGTATATGAACTATTTATGTGTACCAGTTGTATGTACTGGGTATATGTAGCAGTTATTTATACTAATTTTATGTGCTAGTTGTATCTACTAGTTGTATATAGTTGTTGTTTGTACAGGTTGTGTGTAGTAGGTGTGTTTACTAGTTGTATATCCTCGTTGCATGTCCTCTTTACTAGTTGTATGTACTAGTTGTGTGCACTAGTTGTATGTACTAGTTGTTTGTACTAGGTGTATGTTTCAGTTATATTTACAAGTTGTAGGAACAATTTGTAAATCCTATTTGTTTGTACTAGTTGTATGAACTACTTATATGCACTAGTTCTATGTACATGTTGTGTGTAAAAGTTTTATATACTAGTTGTATGAACTAGTTTGTGTGTTCTAGTTGTATGTACCAGTTAATAGTTGTATAGTCTAGTTGTATGTACTAGTTGTATGTTCCAATGGTTTGAACTAGTTTTATGTGGTAATTGTATATACTAGTTATATAAGTTCTATGTGTATGAACTAGTTATATGTAGTAGTTGGGTACTAATCATAGGTACTAGTTGTAGGTTCTAGTACTAGTAAAACTAGGTACTAAGTAGGTACTGGGTGTGTGTACTAGTACTAGTAAAACTCGGTAATATGTACGTACTAGTTCTATCTACTAACACTAGTTATGTTTACAAGTTGTAGGTACTAATTGTATGTACTTGTTGAATGTACTAATTGTATGTACTAATTGCATGTACTTCCTATTTTATGTAGTAGTTTTATGTAAATGTAATATGAACTAGTTGTATGTACTAGGGTATGTTACTATCAATATGTAGTAGTTATATGTGTATGTACTTGTTATACGTAGTAGTTGTTTGTACTAGTTATATGGACTAGTTGTATGTACTGCTTGTAGGTTCTAGTACTAGTTATACTAGGGACTTGGTATGTGCTAGGTGTATATACTAACACTAGTTATATTTACTAGTTGTAGGTACTAGTTGTATGGAGTAGTTGTGTACTAGTTGTATTTACTATTTGTAAGAACTAGTTGTTTGTACTAGTACTAGGTATATTTTGTAGTTGTAGATACCAATTGTATGTACTAGTTGTATGTACTAGTTGTATGTAATAGTTATATGTGAATATACTAGTTGTATGTAATAGTTATATGTGAATATACTAGTTGTATGTACTAGTTGTAGGTTCTAGTTCTAGTCAAAGTAGGTACTAGGTAGGTACTTGTTAAAAGTACCAGATACTATTTATATGTATTAGTTGAATGTACCAGTTATATGAACTAGTTGAAAATACCAGTTGTAGGTGCTAGTTGTTTGTACTTGTTGAATGTAATAGTTGTATGTACTAATTGTATGTACTAGTTGTATGTACTAATTGTATGAATTAGTTGTATGTACTAGTTTTATGTACTAGTTATATGTACTATTTTTATGTACTATTTATATGTACCAGTTATATGTGTATGTATTTGTTATATGTAGCAGTGGGGTCTCCTAGTTTTATGTACTAGTTATATGTGTATGTACTAGTTTTAGGTTCTAGTACCAGTTAAACTACTTACTAGGCAGCTACTAGCAATATATATTAGATATTACTTGTAAGTCCTGTTGTGTTTACTAAATCTTTGAATTAGTTTTAGGCCTAGCCGTGTGTACTAGTTGTATTGACTATTTGTTTGTACTAATTGTTTGTGCTAGTTGTATATACTAGTTTTATGTACTAGTTGTATGTACTACTTGTAGGTTCTAGTACTAGTTATGCTAGGGACTTGGTATGTGCTAGGTGTATATACTAACACTAGTTATATTTACTAGTTGTAAGGACTAGTTGTATGGAGTAGTTGTGTACTAGTTGTAGATACTATTTTGATGTACTAGTTGTATTTACTAGTTGTAAGAACTAGTTGTTTGTACTAGTACTAGGTATGTTTTGTGGTTGTAGGTGCCAATTGTATGTACTAGTTGTATGTAATAGTTATATGTGAATATACTATTTGCATGTACTGGTTATATGTGAATATACTAGTTGTATGTACTAGTTGTAGGTTCTCGTTCTAGTAAAAATAGGTACTAAGTTGGTACTAGTTAAATGTACCAGATACTACTTGCATGTGCTAGTTGCATGTACTAGTTATATGTGAATATACTAGTTGTATGTACTAGTTGTAGGTTCTAGTTCTATTTAAACTAGGTACTAGGTAGGCACTAGTTAAATGTACCAGATACTACTTTTATGTATTGTTTGAATGTACCAGTTATATGAACTAGTTGAAAATACCAGTCGTAGGTACTAGTTGTATGTACATGTTGAATGTAATAGTTGTATGTACTAGTTGTATGAAATAGTTATGTACCAGTTGTGGGTAGTAGTTGTATTAACTAGTTGCATGTACTATTACTAGTAATATTTACTAGTTGTATATACTAGTTGTATGTACTAGGTGTATGTACTAGTACAAGTTATTTTTACTAGTTGTAGGTATTAGCTGTATTTATTAGTTTCATGTAGTAGTTGTAGGTTCTAAGTGTATGAACTGGTTGTATGAACCACTTGTATGTCCTAGTTGAATGTACTACTTATATGTATTAGTTGTATGACTATCAGGGAGTACGGTAGTACTTCCTATGTAGGGATGACACGTTTTTTTTGTTTTCCCCATACATTGGTATAGGAGCGAAATCCCGAAATAGGCCGAAAATCGACAAAACAAGGCTATGTATAGCTAAATATACAATATACATACTCTAAATAGACCTTAAAAGCAAGCGAATATGTCCCGCTGGCGAAATAATAAACTTTAAAAATTCCCATTTTCGTCTTCTTCATATTCTTCTTCTTCTTATTCTTCGTCAGCCATAACTAAAAAACTATATAAGCTTTTGGACTAATTGTTACACGAAACCACTGCAAATTTTCCGAGCTGTATTCTTTTGTAGAAGCGAGAGCGATAACGCTATTATTGAGCATGGCGGTTTTCATGACCCTAGAGTCAAGGCCTCAATAAAGTCGCCATTTTAATGACGTCATAATCAGTCGAAGATTGCGAAACCAAAATGATTTTAATTATACGAATCTAATTCCTAGCCCATGCTCCATAAAAAGTACAGAAACTAGAAATATTAAAAATTTTCTACAAAAATAGTGAAGATGTAGGGATGGTATAAAAAGTAGAGAAACAAGAAAGGGATGTTACACAGTGAAGCATTAGCTATACATGAATCCTACAAGCAAGGGTGTTGTATGATTCATGCACAGCTAATGCTTCACTGTGTAACATCCCTTTCTTGTTTCTCTACTTTTTATACCATCCCTACATCTTCACTATTTTTGTAGAAAATTTTTAATATTTCTATTATATGTACTAGTTGTTCGTACTAGGTTTACGTACTATTTATAGGTATCAGTTATATGTGAATGAACTAGTTATATGTAGCAGTTATGTACTAGTTTTATGTACTAGTTGAAGATTCTAGTACTAGTAATACTAGAAACTAAGTTGGTACTAGTTGTAAGTACAAGTTGTATGAACTAGTTGTATGTGCGAGTTGTAGGTACTAGTTGTATGTACTAGTTATATGTACTATTTTATGTACTATTTATACGCACTAGTTATATGTATATGTACTTGTTTTATGTAGCAGTTGTGTCTACTAGTTATATGTACTAGTTGTATGAACTTCACAAGTTGTATGTACTATTTCTAGTTATATTTACTAGTTATAAGTATTAATTGTATGTAATATTTGTAGGCACTAGTTGTATTTACTAGTTATATAAACTAGGTGTATGCACTAGTACTAGTTATATTTAGTAGTTGTAGATGCCAATTGTATGTACTGGTTGTATGTACTAGTTGTATGTACTAGTTTTATATACTAGTTGTATGTACTAGGTTTATGTACTTGTTATATGTACTAGTTGTATATACTATTTTTATGTACTAGTAGTATGTTCTATATAGGTGTATTATTAATAGTTACCAATTATATGTGCATGTACTGCTTATATCTAGTAGTTGTGTACCTGTTATAGGTACTTGTTTGATATACAAGTTATATGTTGTAGTTTTAGAGTCTAGTACTATTTAAATTAGGTACTAAGTAGGGACTAGTTGTGTACACTATTACTGGTTATATTTCCTAGTTGTAGGTACAAGTTACATGTACTAGTTGAAGGTAATAGTTGTATGTACCAATTGCATATACTAGTTGTATGTACTAGTTGTATTTACTAGATGTACGTACTAGTTGTATGTACTAGTTGTAAATATGTACTAGTTCAATTTACTAGTTGTATGTACTACTTATATGTACCCATTCCTAGTTCCATGTACTAGTTGTAGCCACTAGTTGTATGTCCTAGCACAAGTTATAATTACTAATTGTACGTACTAGGTGTATGTACTTATTGCATGTAGTAGTTGTATGTTCTATATAATTGAATGAACTATTTGAATATACTAGTTGTATGTACTAGTTATATGTACTAGTTGTTTGAACTAGTTTGATGTACTGTTTATATGTACTAGTTATATGTGTATGTTCTTGTCATATGTACTAGTTGTATGTATAAGTTGTATGTATTCTACTTGTAAGAATTAGTTGTATGTACTAGTTGTGTTTACCTGTTGTATGTACTAGTTAAATGCACTAATTCTATTTAAATGAACTAGTTGTAGGTAATAGTTGTATGTTCTTGTTGTATATACTTGTTGTATATATTAGGTATATGAACTATTTATATGTACCAGTTGTATGTACTGGGTATATGTACCAGTTATATATACTAATTGTATGTACTAGTTGTATCTACTCGTTGTATATAGTCGTTGTTTGTACAGGTTGTATGTAGTAGGTGTATTTACTAGTTGTATATCCTCGTTGCAAAGTAAAGAGGACCTTTACTAGTTGTATGTGCTAGTTGTGTGCACTAGTTGTATGCACTAATTGTTTGTACTAGGTGTATGTTTCAGTTGTATTTACTAGTTGTAGGCACAATTTGTATATCCTATTCGTATGTACTAGTTAATAGTTGTACTAGTTAATAGTTGTATAGTGTAGTTGTATGTACTAATTGTATGAACTACTTATATGCACTAGTTCTATGTACATGTTGTGTGTAAACGTTTTATATACTAGTTGTATGTACTAGTTCAATGTATATACTAATTGTATGTACTAGTTTCTAGTTGTATGTAGTAATTGTGTGTACTAGTTATTTGTACTAGTTATAGGACTCTTTGTGTGTTCTAGTTGAATTTACTAGTTGTAGCTACAAGTTGTATATCCTATTTGTATGTTCTAGTTGTATGTACTAGTTAATAGTTGTATAGTCTAGTTGTATGTACTAGTTATGTGTTTCAATTGTTTGAACTAGTTCTATATACTAATTGTACATACTGATTATGTAAGTTCTATGTGTATGAACTAGTTATATTATTATTATTATTATTATTATTTATTGATTTAAGTGCACCGTGTGACATGCACACTAGGGCTACTTGGCCCAATGTAGCACTATACAATATAATACATCATAAAGAGTTATGTATTTATACACTCCCTTGCATGCCCCTTCAATGTAGTAAAACCCCTCATAGATACATAAACGTAGTCTCATTCATGCTTGTTTGTTTTCTCAATCTAGGCTGACTGTACACCCTCTCAATTTTCCAAAAATCATGTTTCCACATAGTTTCTAGTTTCACCAAAATCCTTTCCTCACCAGACACTTCAACCCACCAGATATCTTTTCCTTCTCTTCTTTTAAAGTTTCTTACAAAGTTTAACTTTTCAGCATTAGCACACCAAGCAATAACATGTTTCTCACTTTGCCTAACATGCAGCGACTTCCTCAAACCCCAAATTTTCCTTAAATACTTCCTTGTATTTTGCCGGTCTTCCACTTTGCAGGTATCATACGGATTTACCTCACCGTTAGCAGCCTTTGATTATGAATTTTCACTCTTATTCTTCTCCAACCTTTGGAATTCGCCTGCCAACTTTGTAGCTGACCCTCTGGGATATTTCTCGGCAATACTCTGTTTTAGTTGGCACTCTAATTTTATCAAATCAGCCTCTCTATCGGTAATTAGCTTTTCTATCTCCTCAATTCTCGCTTTAAGAGTGGTTATTACTTCTTCCTTGTCTTTCTGGATAGTCTCTATCTCTTCCCCTAACTTGATATCCTGCTGTTCTCTGACTACTTGGTTGCAAAAAACGCCTTGCATGCGAGTCAGTAAAGTCATCACACAGAAAAAGCATAGGAAAGGTACACCATCTGCAGCGACTACCACTTGAGCAATTTTATAGCACGAAGGGTGTGACCAATTTCCGCAGTCCGGACATTGGACCCAGTCTCTTCTGTCCTTTGCAGCAGACTCCCTGTTCTTCCCACATATACACCTAATAACATCTGCTTTGTTAGGTGTCTTCGCCAACAAGCCCTTATTTCCTTCGTCCTTTTCAAAAATCCTTGAGCATTTCCCTAGCTGTTGAATGTACTAATTTCATGAACTAGTTGTATGTACTAGTATTATGTAACTGTTCTATTAACTAGTAGTATGTACTAGTTTCTAGTTGTATATACTAGTAGTATGTACTACACTGGTACCTTATGACTGTTCCTTAGGGATAGGCTGCCTTATTGCGATCAACACGTAACAAGCGATAATTAATAAAGAATTTTCGTTTTCAATCGTTAAGAGTGAATGCATCATTTAGTGTTATCGGTTACACACCGGAAGGAATTTAAAATCGTCCATTGTTAAATTGGTTATAGCATCCTTTGGCTTAATTGATTTACACATCGTATATAATCATCTCGCTTCGTATCATTGTCTTATAATCGTCTCACTTCGTATCCTATTAATGTTTTATTTAATCGTCTCACTTCGTACGTATTGTGTTATACAATTAATGTAAAGCTATAAAATGATTCACTTCTCTAGCTATCGTTGAATACTTACTTTTTACGTATCTTTTGTTAACGAATAATTCGTATGCAGCAACTCTTGCAAAGCCGCAGTTGAACTTCAGAGCAATCTGATTATCGACTGATATCCCTCTTGCCTTTTTGGGGGGCATAATCTTCTCTGTTGTAGACGAAAATTCGAAAATTGGCGATCCTTAGTGTGAATAACACCTTACGGCTATTCTCGATCACTTGCGTCAACATACATACATACATGTATACCAGTTACACAACTTAGGATTTGCGCAATATTAACATCCGGCTATAAAATTTCACCGTTTGCGTTTCAAATGTGTAAATCATCCCATGAATAAACTTATTTGCTAATGAATATGATTTAAATGTTAAGAAATGGCATCTGTTGCAGAAGTGAAGGAATATTGCCTATGCGCTTAAGTTAGAAGATCCTCATAGTCACGTAGTCAGCTTCAATGGATTCAGTGAGTGTCATTTAGTAAGAATTAAGAAGTCCGTTTGCATCTGAGCTTTATTTCCCAAGATATGAAAGATTAAATAGCATTTACTAATCTATTAAAAGTGTATTTTCACAGTTTTCTTCTCAACGGATGGGCGAATCGAAACGGACTTCTTAATTTTGTTAGAATACATTGTAACCTTTCCAATAAAGTATAGAACGTAGTTCTAGCTTTTTCCTAGACTAAGCGCATAGTGTCTGAGAGTTTTAAAATCGGCCCTTTTTAACACGTTATATCTTCGATATTGGTTGTTCAATCTCGCTCAAATTTTTGATTTCGCTGACATTTAAATAAGCGCTTCAATGTATACCAGTTTAAGTTAGCAAATCGTTTCTGTTAGAACGAAACTTGCTTTTAAAAGTGTTTATAAAAAAACGTAAAAGAACACAGATCAGTCATATGGCACCTGTGTAGTTGTAGGTACTATATGTATGTACTAGTTGTTGGTTCTTGTACTAGTTATACAAGGTAAAAGGTAGGTTGTAGTTGTATGTACTAGATACTTGTTGCATGTACTAGTTGTATGTACTATTTATATATATACAAGTTATATGTACTAGTTATATTTACTAGTTTTATGTACTAGTTGTATTTACTAGAAGTAAGTACTAGTTATATGTACAACTTGTATGTACTACTTGTATTGCGCAGGGCCATTTTTTGTTCTCTCTCACTGTTTTTAAACGTTCTCACAATAGGACGGCCTTAAGCGCTCTTAGTTAGAAAGCTGCATGCTAGCTTCGTGGCTTTGTCAAAAACCTCCTTAGCCATTTTCACGGTTTCCGCCATTTCCGCCGTTTCCACTGCCCCTATTGTGTTTAATTGTTAAATGTACTAATTGTGTGTACCATTTATAATTACTAGGTATATGTGTAGGAAATGGTTATATGTAGCAGAGGTATTTACAAGTTACATGTCCTCGTTTTTTGTACCAGTTGTATGTACTAGTTGAATGTACTAGTTGTATATTCTACTTGTGTGTACTAGTTGTGTGCACTATTTGGATGTACTAGTTGTACTTACTAGTTCCTTTTACTAGTTGTCTGCACAAGTTTTATGTACTAGTACTAGTTGTACTTACTAGTTCCTTGTACTAGTTGTCTGCACAAGTTTTATGTACTAGTACTAGTTGTATTTACTAGTTTTATGTACTAGTTGTATGTACTAGTTTTACGTATACGCTAGTTGTATGTAGTAGCTATGTACTAGTTGTATATACAAGTTTTAGGTTCTAGTATTATCTACTCATTCTATGAATTATTTGTATGTATTAATCGTATGTACTATTTGTATGTACAATGTGTATGTACTATTTATTATAACTAGGTATATGTGTCTTTACTAGTTATATGTAGTAGGTGTATGTACTAGTTATATGTCCTATTTATTTGCCGAAGTTGTATGTATTAGTTGAATGTACTAGTTAAATGTACTAATTGTATATAATAGTTGTGTGCACTATTTGGTGTGTACTAGTTGTATGAACTAGTTGCATGTACTAGTTGTTTGTACTACTTATATTTACTAGTTGTATGCAATAGTTTTATGTACTAGCACTAGTTATATTTACTAATTGTAGGTACTAGTTGTATGTACTAATTGTTTGTACTAGTTGTATGTACTAGCTGTATGTATATACTAGTTATAAATGTTAGCTACGTACAAGTTGTATGTTCTAGTATTATGTACTCGTTCTATAAACTAGTGGTATGTACTAGTTTTTAGTTGTATGTACTAGTTGTATGTACTATGTGTATGTACTAGTTGTTGAATCTTGTACTAGATATACTAGGTACTAGGTAGGTTGTAGTTGTATATACTAGATACTAGTTGCATGTTCTAGTTGTATGTACTAGTTTTATGAACTAGTTGTATGTACTATTTATATGTACTAGTTAAATGTACCAGTTATATGTACTAGTTATGTGTACTAGTATTGTGTACTAGTCATATATATTTAGTAATTGTAAGTAATTGTAGGTACTAGTACTAGTTTTATTTACTAGTTGTAAGTACTAGTTTTATGTGGTAGTTGTATGTAGTAGCTATGTACTAGTTGTATGTTCCAGTTGTATGTACTAGTTGTATTTTCTAATTGTTTGTACTAGTTGTATGTACTTGTTGTATGTACTCGATACTAGTTGTGTGTACCAGTTGTACGTCCTAGTTATATGTACTGGTTGTATGTTCTAATTGTTTGTACTAGTTGTGTGTACTAGTTGTACGTCCTAGTTATATGTACTGGTTGTATGTTCTAATTGTTTGTACTAGTTGTATGTACTAGTTGTATGTACGCCATACTAGTTTTGTGTAGTAATTGTATGTACAAGTTATATGTACTAGTTGTATGTTTTATTTGTGTGTAATCGTTGTATGTAATGGTTATATTTAGTAGTTGTATGTACTAGTTGTATGTAGCAGTTTCATGTTCTAGTTGTATATATGCACTATTTATATGTACTAGTTGTACTTATTATTTGTATGTACCAGATGTGTGTTCCAGTTGTATGTACTAGTTATATTTAGTAGTTGTATGTACTAGTTGAATGTACTAGTTGTCTGTACTTGTTGCATGTACTAGTTGTGTGTACTAGTTGTATGCACTATTTATATGTACTTGTTTAAGTACTAGTTGTATGTTCTAGTACGCGTTGTACTAGGTACTAGGTAGGTTCTAGTTGGATGTACTAGTTCAATGTACCAGTTGTATATTCTAGTTTATGTTCTAGTTGCATACACTATTTATATGTACTAGTTACCTGTGTATGATTAGTTTTTTGTTGCAGTTGTGTTTACTAGTTATATGTACTAATTGTGTGTACTAGTTGTAAGTACTAGTTGAACATTCTAGTACTAGTTATACTAGGTACTAGGTGGGTACTAGTTGTATGTACTAGTTGTTGGACTAGTTGTATGTACTACTTGTTTGTACTAGTTGTATGTACTAGTTGTATGTACTCGATACTCGTTGTATTTACTAGTTGTAAGTACTAGTTGTAGGTTCTAGTACTAGTTGTACTAGGTTTTAGATAGGTTCTAGTTGTATGTACTAGTTCAATGTGTTAGTTGCATGTTCTAGTTTATGTTCTAGTTGTATATACTATTTATATGTACTAGTTCCCTGTGTATGGACTAGTTTTATGTAGTAGTTGTGTGTACTAGTTATATGTGTATGTAATAAGTATATGTAGTAGTTGTATGTACTAGCTGTATTGAATAGTTATAGGTTCTAGTACTAGTTATAGTGGTTACTAGGTGGGTACAGGTTGTATGTACTAGTTATATTTAGTAGTTGTGTGAACTAGGCGTATATACTAGTTGTTTGTACTAGTTATATGTACTAGTTGAATGTACCAGTTGTATCCACCATTTATATGGACTAGTTGTATATACTAGTTGTAAGTACTAAATAGCTGTAAGTTCTAGTACTAGTTTAAACTAGGTACTAGGTTGGTTCTAGTTGTACGTAATAGTTGTGTGTACTAGTTGTTTGTACTAGTTTTATGTAATCAATACAAGTTGTATGTACTAGTTGTATGTACTAGTTATATGTACTAGTTGTATGTACCACTTGGGTGCAATTGTTGTATGTATTAGTTGTATGTACTAGATGTAGGTTGTAGTACTAGTTGGACTAGGTAATAGGTAGGTTCTAGGTGTATGTACCAGTTGTTTGTACTAGTTGTATGTACTAGTTGCTTGTACTAGTTCTATGTACTAATGGTATGTTCTAGTTTTGTTGTTGTTTAATGTAGTAATTGTGTGTACTAGTTATATTTACTGGTTGTGTGTACTAGTTGTATGTTCAAGTACAAGTTATAACAAAGTATTAGGTAGGTACTAGTTGTATGTACTAATCGTTTGAACTAGTTCTATATACTAATTGTATATTCCAGTTTTATGTACTAGTTGTATATATGTACTAGTTGTATGTACTATTTATATGTACTAGGTATATGTGTATGTGCTGGTTATATGTAGTAGTTGTGTGTACTACATGTATATACTAGTTGTATAAAGTAGTTATATGTATTAGTTGTATGTACAAGTTATAGGTTCTAGTACTAGTTATACTAGGTACTAGGGAGATTTTAGTTGAATGTACTAGACACAAGTTGTATATACTATTTGTATGTATTAATTGTGTGTTATTGTTGTATGTACTTGTTGTATGCACTATTTATATTTATTAACTGTATGTACTAGTAGTAAGTACTAGTTGTATGTTCTAGTACTAGTTATACTAGGTACTAGGTAGGTACTAATTGTATGAAGTCTTTGTATGTACTAGTTGTTTGTACTAGTTGTATGTACTCGATACTAGTTGTATGACTAGGTGTAGATACTAGCTGTAGGTTCTAGTACCAGTTGTACTACGTACTAAGTAGCTTCCAGTTGTATGTACTAGTTTTATGTACCACTTGTAGGTTCTAGTTTACGTTCTAGTTGTATATACTATTTATATGTGCTAGTTTTCTGTGAATGCACTAGTTTAATGTAGTAATTGTGTGTACTAGTTTTATGTACTAGTTGTGTGTAGTAGTTGTATGTACTAGTTGTATGTACTATTTACATGTACTAGGTATATGTGTATGTACTAGTTATATGTAGTAGTTGTGTGTACTAGGTGTATATACTAGCTGTATGTTCTAGTTATATGTACTAGTTGTATGTACTGGTTGTAGGTTCTAGTCCTAGTTATGCTAGGTACTAGGTAGGTCCTAGTTGCATGTACTAGACACAAGTTGTATGTACTATTTGTATGTACTAGTTGTGTGTACTAGGTTTATGTACTAGTTGTGTGTAGTAGTTGTACGTACTACATGTACTTACTATGTGTATGTACTAGTTGTATGCATTAGTTATATGTACGAGTTGTAAGTACCACTTGTATGCACTAGTTGTATATATGTTCTGGCTGTATGTAATAGTTATAGGTTCTTTATAGTAGTAGTTATAGTGGGTACTAGGTAATTACAGGTTGTATGTACTATCTTTTTGTACTATTTGTATGTACTAGTCGTATGTACTAGATATGTACCATTGTATGTAATAGTTGTATTTAGTAGTTGTAAGTACTATTTATATGTACTAGTTATATGTGTATGTACTAGTTTTATGTAGTAGGTGTATGTATTACTTGTAATTAATAGTTGTATGTACTAGTTGTAAATACTAGATGTATTTACTAGTTATATGTACACATTACTAGCTGAATGTGACAGTTGTACGTTTTAGTTGTATGGACTAATACTAGTTTTATTTACTAGTCATAGATACTAGTTGTTTGTAGTATTTGTATGTACTGGTACAAGGTATATTTAGTATTTGTAGGTACTATATGTATGTACTAGTTGTATGTACTAGATTTATGTTCTAGTTGTATGTAGTAGTTGTATGTATTAGTTGTATGTATTAGTTTTTTGTACTCGTAAATTGTTGTTTGTACTAATTGTATGTACTACATTTCTATACTCATAACTAGTTGTGTGTAGTAACTGTATGTACTAGTTTATGTATTAGTTGTATGTACTAGTTGTGTGTACTGGTTGCATGCACTAGTTATATGTACTTCACATTGTATAGATAAATAATTCGATACATACTAAACAGATTGAATAACAATGCATATAAGAAAAAAAAGTTTATATGTATAGTCAATAAAAGCCATGCAAGCATAGTTACAATAGTTAGATTGAAGGCAGGACACATGACCTGCAGTCATTATTGGCAAGTGTAAATGAGTCAAATCTGACGGGTCTCCCTTGACGAGATCTGTATCCTCTGATTGCATTGATCGAGGATTTGAGGAGGGCAAAGTTGATCTTGATGCGAATCCATAAAATCACCTGACCATATGGTTCGCCTCGCTTCGCTGAGATCAGGTCAGCCAGATGCTTGTATGCCACTGCTGTAGACTTGCTCATCCCTCCAAAGATCGAGAAGACAAGGGGAGTGAAGGAGCTCATCTCTACCTCTCTGATGCGTTCTTCATATTGCCTACGCTTTCCCCGCTCTTGCAATTGGTATACTGCTTCCAGGGAGGATTTGCGATAGCTTTGGGCAGTTGGATTACAGATCCTTACGCCAAAATATGCCCTCTGACTATCGTTGCCCCAGAATCCCTGGGCACAGATGTCTGATCTCGCATTGTCCTCAGTGATTGCACTTGCGTAGGAGAACCTCTCGCCACTCAGGGGTGGCAATGGCGGTTCAATAGCAACTCCCTCACACACTTCTGTCATAAGATTGGCTGTTATGTCACGAATGAGGTTGTGGCGCTTACTTGGGAATCCTCCCCTTGGACAGTCCATGGCGTGTGAGACACTAAAGCCCTGCCCGCAAGCACATTGTGAGGGCAATCTAGGGGGTGTCCATTGGTATCGAATGCACAGTGCATCCCTGAAATCGCCTTTGTGCAGAGCAAAGTCATAGTCTGCCCTTGGAATTGCTGTTAGCCATGCTGATGCTCCCTTCTCCTGTGCCATGTCCACGTTTCGCTTCATCTCCTGGGATATCTTCAATCTAACATCCGCAACTTCTTGCTGACGTTTCACTTTTCTTTGCCGTCTTAGTTTGTTCTTAGCTTCTTTCTGCTCAGCTTCAACCCGTGCATCATAATTCGACTCTTTGTTGATGATGGCTGCAACCAAGGGTTGAGTAACAGTTGTTGAGGCATCACACTCATCCCTTGATTTACGAGTGGGAATGGAGATGTCAAGTCCTCCCAATCTTGCAGGTAGGGCCAATAGCTCTCTGACTTCATCTGTGACATCTCTTCCTATTAATGCTGGCAGGAAATCTCCCACAATTGTTTCCTCAAGGGGATGCAGCAAATCTTCCAGGTCAGCTGTTGTTCTCATTAGATAGGACCATTGATTGCGGATCCCATGAACAAACGCTGCATACGCAGCATGGGGCTGAATGTTGGCCATATCTGATAGCTTCTTCATGGTTCCTGACCGCTTCCTCACCTCCCTTCTTAGCATGTCCTGAACTGAAGCCTCAGTACCCAAAGCTGACCCAAGATATCTGTTCGCATCAGTTGTCACTTTTACTCCACTGTTCCTAAACAGGGCTCGTGCTTCTTCCAATTTCTCCTTCTTCACAATAATCACAGTCTTTGAGGGATTGGCATAGTAACCATACGATGGTCCCGATTCAATTATTTTATCCCATCATGATCGAAGATTATTCAGGGATCCAGTTGCGGAAGCATCATCAGCAAACCATATCTGGTGTTGTTCATCACAGTCCACCTGCAATCTCCATATCAGGGGCATGATCCCAACGGCATAGATGGCCATAGCCAAAGGGTCCCCCTGTGGAACACCCTCTTGTGAGAGAAGTATCTCAACATCGATGAACAACTTGGACTCTTCCCGATATAGGTTGGTTGCAACTATTGCCAAGGTAGGGCAGATACTTTGGAAGTTTCTCAGAGCGACTTGTCGGTTCAGACGGTTAAACGCATTGCTTGCATCAACAAGTAAGGCTGCATCAGTTGATTCATCTTGAAAGAGGGTACGAATGGCATGGACAGCGGCTTCAGCACCTGCTTCTTGACCTAAGGATCTGTAATCCAACTGCCCAAAGCTATCGCAAATCCTCCCTGGAAGCAGTATACCAATTGCAAGAGCGGGGAAAGCGTAGGCAATATGAAGAACGCATCAGAGAGGTAGAGATGAGCTCCTTCACTCCCCTTGTCTTCTCGATCTTTGGAGGGATGAGCAAGTCTACAGCAGTGGCATACAAGCATCTGGCTGACCTGATCTCAGCGAAGCGAGGCGAACCATATGGTCAGGTGATTTTATGGATTCGCATCAAGATCAACTTTGCCCTCCTCAAATCCTCGATCAATGCAATCAGAGGATACAGATCTCGTCAAGGGAGACCCGTCAGATTTGACTCATTTACACTTGCCAATAATGACTGCAGGTCATGTGTCCTGCCTTCAATCTAACTATTGTAACTATGCTTGCATGGCTTTTATTGACTATACATATAAACTTTTTTTTCTTATATGCATTGTTATTTAATCTGTTTAGTATGTATCGAATTATTTATCTATACAATGTGAAGTACATATAACTAGTGCATGCAACCAGTACACACAACTAGTACATACAACTAATACATAAACTAGTACATACAGTTACTACACACAACTAGTTATGAGTACAGAAATGTAGTACATACAATTAGTACAAACAACAATTTACGAGTACAAAAAACTAATACATACAACTAATACATACAACTACTACATACAACTAGAACATAAATCTAGTACATACAACTAGTACATACATATAGTACCTACAAATACTAAATATACCTTGTACCAGTACATACAAATACTACAAACAACTAGTATCTATGACTAGTAAATAAAACTAGTATTAGTCCATACAACTAAAACGTACAACTGTCACATTCAGCTAGTAATGTGTACATATAACTAGTAAATACATCTAGTATTTACAACTAGTACATACAACTATTAATTACAAGTAATACATACACCTACTACATAAAACTAGTACATACACATATAACTAGTACATATAAATAGTACTTACAACTACTAAATACAACTATTACATACAATGGTACATATCTAGTACATACGACTAGTACATACAAATAGTACAAAAAGATAGTACATACAACCTGTAATTACCTAGTACCCACTATAACTACTACTATAAAGAACCTATAACTATTACATACAGCCAGAACATATATACAACTAGTGCATACAAGTGGTACTTACAACTCGTACATATAACTAATGCATACAACTAGTACATACACATAGTAAGTACATGTAGTACGTACAACTACTACACACAACTAGTACATAAACCTAGTACACACAACTAGTACATACAAATAGTACATACAACTTGTGTCTAGTACATGCAACTAGGACCTACCTAGTACCTAGTATAACTAGGACTAGAACCTACAACCAGTACATACAACTAGTACATATAACTAGAACATACAGCTAGTATATATATACACCTAGTACACACAACTACTACATATAACTAGTACATACAACTGGAACACACATCTGGTACATACAAATAATAAGTACAACTAGTACATAGAAATAGTGCATATATACAACTAGTACATGAAACTGCTACAAAAACTAATACTTACAACTACTAAATATAACCATTACATACAACGATTACACACAAATAAAACATACAACTAGTGCATATAACTTGTACATACAAGTAGTACACGAAACTAGTTTGGCGTACATACAACTAGTACATACAACTAGTACAAACAATTAGAACATACAACGAGTACATATAACTAGGACGTACAACTAGTACACACAACTAGTACAAACAATTAGAACATACAACCAGTACATATAACTAGGACGTACAACTGGTACACACAACTAGTATCGAGTACATACAACAAGTACATACAACTAGTACAAACAATTAGAACATACAACTAGTACATACAACTGGAACATACAACTAGTACATAGCTACTACATACAACTACCACATAAAACTAGTACCTACAACTAGTTAATAAAACTAGTACTAGTACCTACAATTACTTACAATTACTAAATATATATAACTAGTACACAATACTAGTACACATAACTAGTACATATAACTGGTACATTTAACTAGTACATATAAATAGTATATACAACTAGTTCATAAACTAGTACATAAAACTAGAACATGCAACTAGTATCTAGTATATACAACTACAACCTACCTAGTACCTAGTATATCTAGTACAAGATTCAACAACTAGTACATACACATAGTACATACAACTATTACATACAACTAAAAACTAGTACATACCACTAGTTTATAGAATGAGTACATAATACTAGAACATACAACTTGTATATACAACTTGTACATAGCTAACATTTATTACTAGTATATATATACATACAGCTAGTTCAGACAACTAGTACAAACAATTAGTACATACAACTAGTACCTACAATTAGTAAATATAACTTTTTCCTTCACTTCTGCAACAGACGCCATTTCTTAACATTTAAATCATATTCATTAGCAAGTTTATTCATGGGATGATTTACACATTTGAAACGCAAACGGTGAAATTTTATAGCCGGATGTTAATATTGCGCAAATCCTAAGTTGTGTAACTGGTATACATGTATGTATGTATGTTGCCGCAAGTGATCGAGGATCGCCGTAAGGTGTTATTCACACTAAGGATCGCCAATTTTCGAATTTTCGTCTACAACAAAGAAGATTATGCCCCCCAAAAAGGCAAGAGGGATATCAGTCGATAATCAGATTGCTCTGAAGTTCAACTGCGGCTTTGCAAGAGTTGCTGCATACGAATTATTCGTTAACAAAAGATACGTAAAAAGTAAGTATTCGACGATAGCTAGAGAAGTGAATCATTTTATAGCTTTACATTAATTGTATAACACAATACGTACGAAGTGAGACGATTAAATAAAACATTAATAGGATACGAAGTGAGACGATTATAAGACAATGATACGAAGCGAGATGATTATATACGATATGTAAATCAATTAAGCCAAAGGATGCTATAACCAATTTAACAATGGACGATTTTAAATTCCTTCCGGTGTGTAACCGATAACACTAAATGACGCATTCACTCTTAACGATTGAAAACGAAAATTCTTTATTAATTATCGCTTGTTACGTGTTGATCGCTATAAGGCAGCCTATCCCTAAGGAACAGTCATAAGGTACCAGTGTAGTACATACTACTAGTATATACAACTACAAACTAGTACATACTACTAGTTCATAGAACAGTTACATAATACTAGAACATACAACTTGTAAATGCAACTAGTACATAGCTAATATTTATGTCTAGTATATACATGCAACTATTACATACAACTGGTTCATAACTATTACATACAATTAGTACATACAACTAATACAAACAATTAGAACACACAACTACTACAAACAAATTGTACATACCACTAGTACCTACAACTACCAAATATAACTAGGACTAGTACATAAAACTAGAACATGCAATTAGTACTTGCAACTAGTACATTCAACTAGTACAAACAACTAGGATAAACAACTAGGTCATATAACTGTTACATATACCTACAACATATACCTAGTAAATACACATATACCTTGTAATAATAAATAGTACTTACAACTAGTACATACAGCTAGTGCATACAACTAGTACATATAACTAGTACATAAACATATAACTAGTACATACATTAATAACTGGTACTTATAAATAGTACATACACATAGTTCATACAACTAGTACATACAACTAGAAACTAGTACATACAACTAGTTCATAGAACGAGTACATAATACTAGAATGTACAGCTTGTATAAACAACTAGTACATAGCTACTACATACAACTAGTATATACGTACAACTAGTACCTACAACTCGTACATAACTAGCACATACAACTAGTACATAAATCTAGTACAAACAATTAGTATATACAACAACTACATACAACTACAACATAAAACTGGTACCTACCACTAGTAAATATAACTAGTACTAGTACATAAAACTAGTGCACACAATTAGTACATACAACTAGTAAAAACAACTAGGACATAAAACTAGAACATACGCCTACTACATATGACTAGTACATACACATAAACCTAGAAATTATAAATAGCTCATACAACTAATACATACAGCTAGTGCATACAACTAGTATATACAACTAGTAAATACAACTAGTACATACAACTAAAAACTAGTATATACAACTAGCTCATAGAACAAGTACAAAATACTAGTATGTACAACTTGTATATTCAACTAGTACATGGCTACTACATACAACAAGTAAAAACAACTAGGACATATAACTAGTACATATGAATATTACATACACATAGTACACACAACTAGTTCATACAACTCTACATGCAACTATGACATAGAACCTAGGACCTATAACTAGTACACACACCTACTACATACAACAAGTACATAAATATATAACTGGTACATATAAATAGTGCATCCATATTGTACATACAACTAGGACATAAAACTGGTGCATACAACTTTAAACTAGTACATACAGCTAGTATATACATAAAACTAGTACATTTAACTAGTACATAAAACTAGTATCAGAGAGTACGGTAGTACTCTCTATGTTGGGATGGTACCGGTTGTTTTGTTTTTTCTATAGATTGGTATAGGAGCAAAAATCCGAAATAGGCAGAAAATCGCTGAAAAAAAAGCTAAGTATAGTTAAAAATAGACCAGCCATGCTATAAACTGGCCTTAAAGGCAAGCGACAGTGTTCTGCTAGTAAATGAACGAACTTTGAAAAATGCCATTATGTTTTCTTCTTCATCTTCTTCCCCTGCTGTAACTAAACAAGGAAATAAGCTTTCGGCCTACTTTTGAAGCGAAAATACTCCAAATTTTGCGGGCTGTATTCTTTTGTAGAAGCGAGAGCGATAACGTTATTATTGGGCATGACGGTTTTCGTCAAGGCTTCAATAAATTTTCCATTTGATGACGTCATATCAGCCTGAGATTGCAAAAACAAAATGGTCTCTTATATAATTCCTTGCTTATGCTCCATAAAAAGTACAGAAACTAGAGAATAATAAAAATTTTATACAAAAATAGTAGAAGATGCAGGGATGGCACAAAAACACAGAAACAAGAAAGGGATGTTACAGAGTGAAGAATTATTTATGCTTGAGTCACCCAACACCCTTGCTTGTAGGATTCATGCATAAATAATTCTTCCTTGCACGAGATTGCAAATAAAGTACCGTCGAAATCACTGGGAAAAGGATCAATTGCGGAACTGGGTATGGACTTGAAGTCCCTTGTGTTTATCGTCTGTACGGCCACAAAAGTACATTCAACGACTTAAAGAGTTCTGTCAAGACTCAGAGAAAAATCACTCTTGCCAGAATCATCTGACTGAAGCTTACACTTATTTATATAGTCTGCATTATAGAGTATATTTTCTATAATAATAAATACATTGGGACCTATTTACATGTCCACAATACGGAATAAAGAGTCGTCCGTATTTAGGAGGGTGCCATTGTATCGTGGTTAATGGATTTTCAATAGGGACTGCAACAATGTGTCCGCACTAGCAAGGTATCCACTATCAGGAGGTGTCTGTTAAGGGAGGTTCCACTGTAGTACTAGAACCTACAACTAGTACATAAAGCTAGCACATACAACTAGTACAGGCAACTAGTACATACAACTGTTACATACAACTACTACATATAACCAGTACATACACATATAACTAGTATATAAAAGTAGTACATACACCTAGTACATACAACTAGTACATACAAAACGTACATACTACTAGTACATATATACAACTAGTACATACAACTAGTGCATACAACTAGTATATACAACTAATACCTTATAGTAGTCCTAAAAATTAGTACATACAACTAATACCTACATAATACTTACTATAAGTAGTACTAGAACCTATAACTAGTACATACAGCTAGCGCATACAACTAGTACAAGCAACTAGTACATGCAACTAGTACATACAACTAGCACATATAACTAGTACACAGAACTACTACATATAACCAGTACATACACATATAACTAGTACATAGAAATAGTACATACACCTAGTACATAAAACTAGTACATACACATATACCTAGAAAATATAAATAGTACATACAACTAGTACATACAGCTAGTGCATACAGCTAGTACATATAACTATTCCACACACATATAACTAGTACATCCAACCAAAACATACAACTAGTATCTAGTACATACAACTAGAACATACAACTAGTACTTAGCTAGTACATACAACTACTATATACGTACAACAAGTACACAGAACTTGTACATATAATTAGCATATACAACTACTACATACAGCTACTACATACAACTAGTCCCTACAACTAGTAAATATAGCTAGTTCTAGTACATACAACTAGCACATACAACTAGTTCTTGCAACCAGTACATATAACTGGTGCACACACTTACTACATAAAAAATACATTACTAGTATATATGAATAGTACATAAACATGGTACATACAACTAGCACATTAAACTAGTATAAACAACTAGTAAATATATAAAATTAGGACGCTAGTGGAACATGTCCATACTTCCGGAAATTTTCAAAAAAAGTCGTTAACTAACACTCTTTTTTAATCTATTCTATTTTACTTTAGAAACATCGTATCACTAAACAAATTATATAGATTTGAAGCGCTATTCTTTCTTAATAATTTGGCTACAAGAGCGTCACGATTGTAGGCTTAAAGGAGAAGGTTAGCGGCCGTAAGTGATAGGTGCCAAATCGCCAAAAATGTTTTATTAGACAGTGGAAAATACGAATATAGAATAAATGGTGACACCAATCTATGAAGGATAATGATATCTAACGATGGTATGTATACTCCTTTTAAATTCCCTTTACTTTTTGAATTATAATCGAAAACGTATTTTCGTACCTTTATCAGGCGCCTCCAGTACTTCATATCTCAGTTAAACAAGGGAATATTCCAGGAGTATACATACAACTTTTAGGCTGTTACTTACTGAAGAGATTGATGTCAAAAAATGGTTAGATATACAATTCTCCACTGTCTAATAATCGGTTCGTTTTCCATTTGTCTCTTCTCCTTCGAGTAATGGTATTGTCACGTGATTATCAGCCGAAATTAGTGATATAGCTTAGCCATCATACAATGACGTCTTATGACGTTGCATATGCACCCAAATATTTGGTAACACGTTATACAAGCATTAGACTTCCGAAGTTGATATGTCAAGTAAGGCTTCTCGGTAGCGATACAGTTTCCTTGATCGAAGTTTTTTGTTATTGTAAGAGGTAAGTGGAAACAGTAAACATATTGCATGTCTACCAATATCTATGTAATTATCAATGGCGAAAATGTATGAGCAATTAACGAAGTATAATCAAAAGAAAATAAAACATTTTGGTCATGTAAGCCTTAATTCCTCAGCTATTATAATACGTTAATAATAGCTGAGGAATTAAGGCTTACGTGACCGAAACGTTCTATTCTTTTTTGATTATTAACGTAGTATAATCAAAAGAAAAACGTTCTATTCTTCTTTTGATTATTAACTGGTAACTAGTACATATAACTAGTACATGCATCTAGTACATACAACTAGTACATACAACTAGTTCATAAAACTAGTATATAGATAGTACAAAGAACTAGTGCATACATTTTGTACATACAACTGGTTCATATCTAGTATATACAACTAATACATACAACTAGTACATACAATTAGAACATACAACCAGCAAATACAGCTAGTACATAAAAGTACAAGATATACTTAGTACATACACATATAAATAGAACATATACATAGTTCGTACAACTAGTATATATAACTAGTACAAATAACTAATACAAACACCCAGTACATACAAATGTAACGACTACATATAAGTAGTACATACAACTAGTACATATAAATAGTACATACAACAATTACACACTACTAATACATTCAACTAGTATATATAACCACTACATTCGACTTGTACATACAAATAGTATTGAGTACACACAACTAGTACATACAACTAGTACACACAAATAGTACATTCAACTAGTAAATATAACTAGTACATACTACTAGTACATAAAACTAGTACATATAAATGGTACATATAACTAGTACATATAAATAGTACATACAACTAGTTCATAAAACTAGTTCATATAACTAGTACATGCAACAAGTATCTAGGACATACAACTAGAATCTACCTAGTACCTGGTATAACTAGTACAAGAATCAACAACTGGTAAATACACATAGTACATACAACTAGTACAAACAACTAGTACATACAACTAGAAACTAGTAAATACTACTAGTTCATAGAACGATTACATAATAATAGAACATACAACTTGTATATACATCTATTACATAGCTAATATTTATAACTAGTATATACATACAACTCTTACCTACAACTGGTACATAACTACTACATACAACTTCTAAATACAACTAGTACCTACAACTAGTAAATATAATTAGGACTAGTACATAAAACTAGGGCATACAACTAGAACATACAATTAGTTTATACAACTAGTACATGAAACTAGTACATACAACTAGTACATACCAAAGAGTACACACAACCAGTGCATACAATTAATACTAGTCCATACAATTAGGACAAACAACTAGGACATATAACTAGTACATACACCAACTACATATAACTAGTAAAATACACATATACCTTATAATTATAAATAGTACACACAATTAGTACATACAGCTAGTGATTACAACTAGTACCTATAACTAGTACACCAACATATAGCTAGTACATACACATAAAACTGGTACTTATAAAGAGTACATTCACATAGTACATACAACTACTTCAAAAAACTAGTACATGCAACTAGTACATACAACTAGAGACTACTATATACAACTAGCTCACAGAACAAGTACATAACACTAGAACGTACAACTTGTATATTCAACTAGTACATAGCTACTACATACAACTAGGAAAAACAACTAGGACATATGACTAATACATACACCTACTGCATATAACTGGTACATACACATTTACCAAGTAATTATGAATAGTACAAACAACTAGTACATACAACTAGTTCATAAAACTAGTACATACAACTAGAACATACAACTAGTACCTTCCTAGCACCTAGTGTACTAGTTATACCAGGTACTAGGTAGGTTCTAGTTGTATGTCCTAGATACTTGTTGCATGTACTAGTTATATGAACTAGTTTTATGAACTAGTTGTATGTACTATTTATATGTACTAGTTATATGTACCATTTATATGTACTAGTTTTATGTACTAGTAGTATATACTAGTTATATTTACTAGTTGAATGTACTATTTGTGTGTACTAGTTGTATGTACTAGTTGTGTGTACTCAATACTATTTGTATGTACAAGTCGAATGTAGTGGTTATATATACTAGTTGAATGTATTAGTAGTGTGTAATTGTTGTATTTACTAGTTATATGTACTAGTTGTATGTATTAGTTGTATATGCTAGATATGAACCAGTTGTATGTACAAGATGTGTGCACTAGTTCTTTGTACTATCTATATACTAGTTTTATGAACTAGTTGTATGTACTAGTTGTATGTACTAGACGCATGTACTAGTTATATGTACTAGTTACCAGTTGTTTGAACTAGTTGTACCTATTAATTTTATGTACTAGTTGTATGTACTAGTTGTATGTACTAGAACTAGCTATATTTACTAGTTGTAGGGACTAGTTGTATGTAGTAGCTGTATGTAGTAGTTGTAAGTGCTAATTATATGTACAAGTTCTGTGTACTTGTTGTACATATATAGTAGTTGTATGTACTAGCTAAGTACTAGTTGTATGTTCTAGTTGTATGTACTAGATACTAGTTGTATGTTCTGGTTGGATGTACTAGTTATATGTGTGTGGAATAGTTATATGTACTAGCTGTATGCACTAGCTGTATGTACTAGTTGTATGTACTATTTATATTTTCTAGGTATATGTGTATGTACTAGTTTTATGTACTAGGTGTATGTACTATTTCTATGTACTAGTTATATGTGTATGTACTGGTTATATGTAGTAGTTCTGTGTACTAGTTATATGTGCTAGTTGTATGTACTAGTTGCATGTACTAGTTGCTTGTACTAGTTGTATGCGCTAGCTGTATGTACTAGTTATAGGTTCTAGTACTACTTATAGTAAGTATTATGTAGGTATTAGTTGTATGTACTAATTTTAGGACTACTATAAGGTATTAGTTGTATATACTGGTTGTATGCACTAGTTGTATGTACTAGTTGTATATATGTACTAGTAGTATGTACGTTTTGTATGTACTAGTTGTATGTACTAGGTGTATGTACTACTTTTATATACTAGTTATATGTGTATGTACTGGTTATATGTAGTAGTTGTATGTAACAGTTGTATGTACTAGTTGCCTGTACTAGTTGTATGTGCTAGCTTTATGTACTAGTTGTAGGTTCTAGTACTACAGTGGAACCTCCCTTAACGGACACCTCCTGATAGTGGATACCTTGCTAGTGCGGACACATTGTTGCAGTCCCTATTGAAAATCCATTAACCACGATACAATGGCACCCTCCTAAATACGGACGACTCTTTATTCCGTATTGTGGACATGTAAATAGGTCCCAATGTATTTATTATTATAGAAAATATACTCTATAATGCAGACTATATAAATAAGTGTAAGCTTCAGTCAGATGATTCTGGCAAGAGTGATTTTTCTCTGAGTCTTAACAGAACTCTTTAAGTCGTTGAATGTACTTTTGTGGGCGTACAGACGATAAACACAAGGGACTTCAAGTCCATACCCAGTTCCGCAATTGATCCTTTTCCCAGTTATTTCGACGGTACTTTAGTTGCAATCTCTTGCAAGGAAGAATTATTTATGCATGAATCCTACAAGCAAGGGTGTTGGGTGACTCAAGCATAAATAATTCTTCACTCTGTAACATCCCTTTCTTGTTTCTGTGCTTTTTGTGCCATCCCTACATCTTCTACTATTTTTGTATAAAATTTTTATTATTCTCTAGTTTCTGTACTTTTTATGGAGCATAAGCAAGGAATTATATAAGAGACCATTTTGGTTTTGCAATCTCAGGCTGATATGACGTCATCAAATGGTAAATTTATTGAAGCCTTGACGAAAACCGTCATGCTCAATAATAACGTTATCGCTCTCGCTTCTACAAAAGAATACAGCCCGCAAAATTTGGAGTATTTTCGCTTCAAAAGTAGGCCGAAAGCTTATTTCCTTGTTTAGTTACAGCAGGGGAAGAAGATGAAGAAGAAAACATAATGGCATTTTTCAAAGTTCGTTCATTTGCTAGCAGAACACTGTCGCTTGCCTTTAAGGCCAGTTTATAGCATGGCTGGTCTATTTTTAACTATACTTAGCTTTTTTTCAGCGATTTTCTGCCTATTTCGGATTTTTGCTCCTATACCAATCTATAGAGAAAACAAAACAACCGGTACCATCCCAACATAGAGAGTACTACCGTACTCTCTGATACTAGTTTTTTGTACTAGTTAAATGTACTAGTTTTATGTATATACTAGCTGTATGTACTAGTTTAAAGTTGTATGCACCAGTTTTATGTCCTAGTTGTATGTACAATATGGATGCACTATTTATATGTACCAGTTATATATTAATGTACTTGTTGTATGTAGTAGGCGTGTGTACTAGTTATAGGTCCTAGTTTTATGTACTCGTTCTATGTCATAGTTGCATGTAGAGTTGTATGAACTAGTTGTGTGTACTATGTGTATGTACTATTCATATGTACTAGTTATATTTTTATGTATTAATTATATATAGTAGGTGTGTGTACTAGTTATATATGCTAGTTGTATGTATATACTAGTTGTATGTACTAGCTATGTATTAGTTGTATGTTCTAGTTGTATGTACTAGTTGTATGTACCAGTTGTAGGTTCTTGTACAAGTTATACTAGGTACTAGGAAGGTACTAGTTGTATGTACTAGTTGTATGAACTAATTTCATGAACTAGTTGTATGTACTAGTTACATGAAAAATCTAAGATACCATTTTCCTACATTCTATGCCTATTCTGTAAAGAGCCTATAAGGGAACTAAACCTGAAGAGTCATGTACTATTTACAATTACTAGGTATATGTGTATGGGCTAGTTATATGCTAGTAGGTGTATGTACTAGTTATATGTCCTAGTTGTTTTTACTTGTTGTATGTAGTAGCTATGTACTAGTTGAATATACAAGTTGTACATACTAGTATTTTGTACTTGTTCTATGAGCTAGTTGTATATACTAGTTTTTAGTTGTATGTACTAGTTGTATTTACTAGTTGTATATACTAGTTGTATGCACTAGCTCTATGTATTAGTTGTATGAGCTATTTATAATTTCTAGGTATATGTGTATGTACTAGTCATATGTAGTAGGCGTATATTCTAGTTTTATGTCCTAGTTGTTTTTACTAGTTGTATGTACTAATTGTGTGCACTAGTTTTATGTACTTGTACTAGTTATATTTACTAGTGGTAGGTACTAGTTTTATGTTGTAGTTGTATGTAGTAGTTGTATATACTAATTGTTTGTACTAGATTTATGTACTAGTTGTATGTGCTAGTTATGTACGAGTTGTAGGTACTAGTTGTACGTATATACTAGTTGTATGTAGTAGCTATGTACTAGTTGTTTATACAAGCTGTACATTCTAGTATTATGTACTCGTTCTATGAACTAGTTTTATGTACTAGTTTCTAGTTGTATGTACTAGTTGTATGAACTATGTGTATGTACTATTTATAAGTACCAGTTATTAATGTATGTACTAGTTATATGTTTATGTACTAGTTATATGTACTAGTTGTATGCACTAGCTGTATGTACTAGTTGTAAGTACTATTTATTATTACAAGGTATATGTGTATTTACTAGGTATATGTAGTAGGTATATGTAACAGTTATATGACCTAGTTGTTTATCCTAGTTGTTTGTACTAGTTGAATGTACTAGTTGCAAGTACTAATTGCATGTTCTAGTTTTATGTACTAGTTCCTTAGGGATACGCTGCCTTATAGCGATCAACACGTAACAAGCGATAATTAATAAAGAATTTTCGTTTTCAATCGTTAAGAGTGAATGCGTCATTTAGTGTTATCGGTTACACACCGGAAGGAATTTAAAATCGTCCATTGTTAAATTGGTTATAGCATCCTTTGGCTTAATTGATTTACATATCGTATATAATCATCTCGCTTCGTATCATTGTCTTATAATCGTCTCACTTCGTATCCTATTAATGTTTTATTTAATCGTCTCACTTCGTACGTATTGTGTTATACAATTAATGTAAAGCTATAAAATGATTCACTTCTCTAGTTCTCGTCGAATACTTACTTTTTACGTATCTTTTGTTAACGAATAATTCGTATGGAGCAACTCTTGCAAAGCCGCAGTTGAACTTCAGAGCAATCTGATTATCGACTGATATCCCTCTTGCCTTTTGGGGGGCATAATCTTCTTTGTTGTAGACGAAAATTCAAAAATTGGCGATCCTTAGTGTGAATAACACCTTACGGCGATCCTCGATCACTTGCGTCAACATACATACATACATGTATACCAGTTACACAACTTAGGATTTGCACAATATTAACATCCGGCTATAAAATTTCACCGTTTGCGTTTCAAATCTGTAAATCATCCCATGAATAAACTTATTTGCTAATGAATATGATTTAAATATTAAGAAATGAAGTCTGTTGCAGAAGTGAAGGAAAATTGCCTATGCGCTTAAGTTAGAAGATCCTCATAGTCACGTAGTCAGATTCAATGGATTCAGTGAGTGTCATTTAGTAAGAATTAAGAAGTCCGTTTGCGTCTGAGCTTTATTTCCCAAGATATGAAAGATTAAATAGCATTTACTAATCTATTAAAAGTGTATTTTCACAGTTTTCTTCTCAACGGATGGGCGAATCGAAACGGACTTCTTAATTTTGTTAGAATACATTGTAACCTTTCCAATAAAGTATAGAACGTAGTTCTAGCTTTTTCCTAGACTAAGCGCATAGTGTCTGAGAGTTTTAAAATCGGCCCTTTTTAACACGTTATATCTTCGATATTGGTTGTTCAATCTCGCTCAAATTTTTGATTTCGCTGACATTTAAATAAGCGCTTCGATGTATACCAGTTTAAGTTAGCAAATCGTTTCTGTTAGAACGAAACTTGCTTTTAAAAGTGTTTATAAAAAAACGTAAAAGCACGCAGATCAGTCATATGGCACCTGTGTAGTTGTAGGTACTATATGTATGTACTAGTTGTTGGTTCTTGTACTAGTTACACTAGGTAAAAGGTAGGTTGTAGTTGTATGTACTAGATACTTGTTGCATGTACTAGTTGTATGTACTATTTATATATATACAAGTTATATGTACTAGTTATATTTACTAGTTTTATGTACTAGTTGTATTTACTAGAAGTAAGTACTAGTTATATGTACAACTTGTATGTACTACTTGTATTGCGCAGGGCCATTTTTTGTTCTCTCTCACTGTTTTTAAACGTTCTCACAATAGGACGGCCTTAAGCGCTCTTAGTTAGAAAGCTGCATGCTAGCTTCGTGGCTTCGTCAAAAACCTCCTTAGCCATTTTCACGTTTCCACCATTTCCGCCGTTTCCACTGCCCCTGTTGTGTTTAATTGTTAAATGTACTAATTGTGTGTACCATTTATAATTACTAGGTATATGTGTAGGAAATGGTTATATGTAGCAGAGGTATTTACAAGTTACATGTCCTCGTTTTTTGTACCAGTTGTATGTACTAGTTGAATGTACTAGTTGTATATTCTACTTGTGTGTACTAGTTGTGTGCACTATTTGGATGTACTAGTTGTACTTACTAGTTCCTTTTACTAGTTGTCTGCACAAGTTTTATGTACTAGTACTAGTTGTACTTACTAGTTCCTTGTACTAGTTGTCTGCACAAGTTTTATGTACTAGTACTAGTTGTATTTACTAGTTTTATGTACTAGTTGTACGTACTAGTTTTACGTATACGCTAGTTGTATGTAGTAGCTATGTACTAGTTGTATATACAAGTTTTAGGTTCTAGTATTATCTACTCATTCTATGAATTATTTGTATGTATTAATCGTATGTACTATTTGTATGTACAATGTGTATGTACTATTTATTATAACTAGGTATATGTGTCTTTACTAGTTATATGTAGTAGGTGTATGTACTAGTTATATGTCCTATTTATTTGCCGAAGTTGTATGTATTAGTTGAATGTACTAGTTAAATGTACTAATTGTATATAATAGTTGTGTGCACTATTTGGTGTGTACTAGTTGTATGAACTAGTTGCATGTACTAGTTGTTTGTACTACTTATATTTACTAGTTGTATGCAATAGTTTTATGTACTAGCACTAGTTATATTTACTAATTGTAGGTACTAGTTGTATGTACTAATTGTTTGTACTAGTTGTATGTACTAGCTGTATGTATATACTAGTTATAAATGTTAGCTATGTACAAGTTGTATGTTCTAGTATTATGTATTCGTTCTATAAACTAGTGGTATGTACTAGTTTTTAGTTGTATGTACTAGTTGTATGTACTATGTGTATGTACTAGTTGTTGAATCTTGTACTAGATATACTAGGTACTAGGTAGGTTGTAGTTGTATATACTAGATACTAGTTGCATGTTCTAGTTGTATGTACTAGTTTTATGAACTAGTTGTATGTACTATTTATATGTACTAGTTAAATGTACCAGTTATATGTACTAGTTATGTGTACTAGTATTGTGTACTAGTTATATATATTTAGTAATTGTAAGTAATTGTAGGTACTAGTACTAGTTTTATTTACTAGTTGTAAGTACTAGTTTTATGTGGTAGTTGTATGTAGTAGCTATGTACTAGTTGTATGTTCCAGTTGTATGTACTAGTTGTATGTTCTAATTGTTTGTACTAGTTGTATGTACTTGTTGTATGTACTCGATACTAGTTGTGTGTACCAGTTGTACGTCCTAGTTATATGTACTGGTTGTATGTTCTAATTGTTTGTACTAGTTGTGTGTACTAGTTGTACGTCCTAGTTATATGTACTGGTTGTATGTTCTAATTGTTTGTACTAGTTGTATGTACTAGTTGTATGTACCCCATACTAGTTTTGTGTAGTAATTGTATGTACAAGTTATATGTACTAGTTGTATGTTTTATTTGTGTGTAATCGTTGTATGTAATGGTTATATTTAGTAGTTGTATGTACTAGTTGTATGTAGCAGTTTCATGTTCTAGTTGTATATATGCACTATTTCTATATACTAGTTGTGCTTATTATTTGTATGTACCAGATGTGTGTTCCAGTTGTATGTACTAGTTATATTTAGTAGTTGTATGTACTAGTTGAATGTACTAGTTGTCTGTACTTGTTGCATGTACTAGTTGTGTGTACTAGTTGTATGCACTATTTATATGTACTTGTTTAAGTACTAGTTGTATGTTCTAGTACGCGTTGTACTAGGTACTAGGTAGGTTCTAGTTGGATGTACTAGTTCAATGTACCAGTTGTATATTCTAGTTTATGTTCTAGTTGCATACACTATTTATATGTACTAGTTACCTGTGTATGATTAGTTTTTTGTTGCAGTTGTGTTTACTAGTTATATGTACTAATTGTGTGTACTAGTTGTAAGTACTAGTTGAACGTTCTAGTACTAGTTATACTAGGTACTAGGTGGGTACAAGTTGTATGTACTAGTTGTATGGACTAGTTGTATGTACTACTTGTTTGTACTAGTTGTATGTACTAGTTGTATGTACTCGATACTCGTTGTATTTACTAGTTGTAAGTACTAGTTGTAGGTTCTAGTACTAGTTGTACTAGGTTTTAGATAGGTTCTAGTTGTATGTACTAGTTCAATGTGTTAGTTGTATGTTCTAGTTTATGTTCTAGTTGTATATACTATTTATATGTACTAGTTCCCTGTGTATGGACTAGTTTTATGTAGTACTTGTGTGTACTAGTTATATGTGTATGTAATAGGTATATGTAGTAGTTGTATGTACTAGCTATATTGAATAGTTATAGGTTCTAGTACTAGTTATAGTGGTTACTAGGTGGGTACAGGTTGTATGTACTAGTTATATTTAGTAGTTGTGTGAACTAGGCGTATATACTAGTTGTTTGTACTAGTTATATGTACTAGTTGAATGTACCAGTTGTATCCACCATTTATATGGACTAGTTGTATATACTAGTTGTAAGTACTAAATAGCTGTAAGTTCTAGTACTAGTTTATACTAGGTACTAGGTTGGTTCTAGTTGTACGTACTAGTTGTATGTACTAGTTGTTTGTACTAGTTTTATGTAATCAATACAAGTTGTATGTACTAGTTGTATGTACTAGTTATATGTACTAGTTGTATGTACCACTTGTGTGCAATTGTTGTATGTATTAGTTGTATGTACTAGATGTAGGTTGTAGTACTAGTTGGACTAGGTAATAGGTGGGTTCTAGTTGTATGTACCAGTTGTTTGTACTAATTGTATGTACTAGTTGCTTGTACTAGTTCTATGTACTAATGGTATGTTCTAGTTTTGTTGTTGTTTAATGTAGTAATTGTGTGTACTAGTTATATTTACTGGTTGTGGGTACTAGTTGTATGTTCAAGTACAAGTTATAACAAAGTATTAGGTAGGTACTAGTTGTATGTACTAATCGTTTGAACTAGTTCTATATACTAATTGTATATTCCAGTTTTATGTACTAGTTGTATATATGTACTAGTTGTATGTACTATTTATATGTACTAGGTATATGTGTATGTGCTGGTTATATGTAGTAGTTGTGTGTACTACATGTATATACTAGTTGTATAAAGTAGTTATATGTACTAGTTGTATGTACAAGTTATAGGTTCTAGTACTAATTATACTAGGTACTATGGAGATTTTAGTTGAATGTACTAGACACAAGTTGTATATACTATTTGTATGTATTAATTGTGTGTTATTGTTGTATGTACTTGTTGTATGCACTATTTATATTTATTAACTGTATGTACTAGTAGTAAGTACTAGTTGTATGTTCTAGTACTAGTTATATTAGGTACTAAGTAGGTACTAATTGTATGAAGTCTTTGTATGTACTAGTTGTTTGTACTAGTTGTATGTACTCGATACTAGTTGTATGACTAGGTGTAGATACTTGCTGTAGGTTCTAGTACCAGTTGTACTACGTACTAAGTAGCTTCCAGTTGTATGTACTAGTTTTATGTACCACTTGTAGGTTCTAGTTTATGTTCTAGTTGTATATACTATTTATATGTGCTAGTTTTCTGTGAATGCACTAGTTTAATGTAGTAATTGTGTGTACTAGTTTTATGTACTAGTTGTGTGTAGTAGTTGTATGTACTAGTTGTATGTACTGTTTACATGTACTAGGTATATGTGTATGTACTAGTTATATGTAGTAGTTGTGTGTTCTAGGTGTATATACTAGCTGTATGTTCTAGTTATATGTACTAGTTGTATGTACTCGTTGTAGGTTCTAGTCCTAGTTATACTAGGTACTAGGTAGGTCCTAGTTGCATGTACTAGACACAAGTTGTATGTACTATTTGTATGTACTAGTTGTGTGTACTAGGTTTATGTACTAGTTGTGTGTAGTAGTTGTACGTACTACATGTACTTACTATGTGTATGTACTAGTTGTAGGCATTAGTTATATGTACGAGTTGTAAGTACCACTTGAATGCACTAGTTGTATATATGTTCTGGCTGTGTGTAATAGTTATAGGTTCTTTATAGTAGTAGTTATAGTGGGTACTAGGTAATTACAGGTTGTATGTACTATCTTTTTGTACTATTTGTATGTACTAATTATATGTACTAGTCATATGTACTAGATATGTACCATTGTATGTAATAGTTGTATTTAGTAGTTGTAAGTACTATTTATATGTACTAGTTATATGTGTATGTACTAGTTTTATGTAGTAGGTGTATGTATTACTTGTAATTAATAGTTGTATGTACTAGTTGTAAATACTAGATGTATTTACTAGTTATATGTACACATTACTAGCTGAATGTGACAGTTGTACGTTTTAGTTGTATGGACTAATACTAGTTTTATTTACTAGTCATAGATACTAGTTGTTTGTAGTATTTGTATGTACTGGTACAAGGTATATTTAGTATTTGTAGGTACTATATGTATGTACTAGTTGTATGTACTAGATTTATGTTCTAGTTGTATGTAGTAGTTGTATGTATTAGTTGTATGTATTAGTTTTTTTGTACTCGTAAATTGTTGTTTGTACTAATTGTATGTACTACATTTCTGTACTCATAACTAGTTGTGTGTAGTAACTGTATTTACTAGTTTATGTATTAGTTGTATGTACTAGTTGTGTGTACTGGTTGCATGCACTAGTTATATGTACTTCACATTGTATAGATAAATAATTCGATACATACTAAACAGATTAAATAACAATGCATATAAGAAAAAAAGTTTATATGTATAGTCAATAAAAGCCATGCAAGCATAGTTACAATAGTTAGATTGAAGGCAGGACACATGACCTGCAGTCATTATTGGCAAGTGTAAATGAGTCAAATCTGACGGGTCTCCCTTGACGAGATCTGTATTCTCTGATTGCATTGATCGAGGATTTGAGGAGGGCAAAGTTGATCTTGATGCGAATCCATAAAATCCCCTGACCATATGGTTTGCCTCGCTTCGCTGAGATCAGGTCAGCCAGATGCTTGTATGCCACTGCTGTAGACTTGCTCATCCCTCCAAAGATCGAGAAGACAAGGGGAGTGAAGGAGCTCTTCTCTACCTCTCGGACGCGTTCTTCATATTGCCTACGCTTTCCCCGCTCTTGCAATTGGTATACTGCTTCCAGGGAGGATTTGCGATAGCTTTGGGCAGTTGGATTACAGATCCTTACGCCAAAATATGCCCTCTGACTATCGTTGCCCCAGAATCCCTGGGCACAGATGTCTGATCTCGCATTGTCCTCAGTGATTGCACTTGCGTAGGAGAACCTCTCGCCACTCAGAGGTGGCAATGGCGGTTCAATAGCAACTCCCTCACACACTTCTGTCATAAGATTGGCTGTTATGTCACGAATGAGGTTGTGGCGCTTACTTGGGAATCCTCCGCTTGGACAGTCCATGGCATGTGAGACACTAAAGCCCTGCCCGCAAGCACATTGTGAGGGCAATCTAGGGGGTGTCCATTGGTATCGAATGCACAGTGCATCCCTGAAATCGCCTTTGTGCAGAGCAAAGTCATAGTCTGCCCTTGGAATTGCTGTTAGCCATGCTGATGCTCCCTTCTCCTGTGCCATGTCCACGTTTCGCTTCATCTCCTGGGGTATCTTCAATCTAACATCCGCAACTTCCTGCTGACGTTTCACTTTTCTTTGCTGTCTTAGTTTGTTCTTAGCTTCTTTCTGCTCAGCTTCAACCCGTGCATCATAATTCGACTCTTTGTTGATGATGGCTGCAACCAAGGGTTGAGTAACAGTTGTTGAGGCATCACACTCATCCCTTGATTTACGAGTGGGAATGGAGATGTCAAGTCCTCCCAATCTTGCAGGTAGGGCCAATAGCTCTCTGACTTCATCTGTGACATCTCTTCCTATTAATGCTGGCAGGAAATCTCCCACAATTGTTTCCTCAAGGAGATGCAGCAAATCTTCCAGGTCAGGTGTTGTTCTCATTAGATAGGACCATTGATTGCGGATCCCATGAACTAACACTGCATACGCAGCATGGGGCTGAATGTTGGCCATATCTGATAGCTTCTTCATGGTTCCTGACCACTTCCTCACCTCCCTTCTTAGCATGTCCTGAACTGAAGCCTCAGTACCCAAAGCTGACCCAAGATATCTGTTCGCATCAGTTGTCACCTTTACTCCACTGTTCCTAAACAGGGCTCGTGCTTCTTCCAATTTCTCCTTCTTCACAATAATCACAGTCTTTGAGGGATTGGCATAGTAACCATACGATGGTCCCGATTCAATTATTTTATCCCACCATGATCAAAGATTATTCAGGGATCCAGTTGCGGAAGCATCATCAGCAAACCATATCTGGTGTTGTTCATCACAGTCCACCTGCAATCTCCATATCAGGGGCATGATCCCAACGGCATAGATGGCCATAGCCAAAGGGTCCCCCTGTGGAACACCCTCTTGTGAGAGAAGTATCTCACCATCGATGAACAACTTGGACTCTTCCCGATATAGGTTGGTTGCAACTATTGCCAAGGTAGGGCAGATACTTTGGAAGTTTCTCAGAGCGACTTGTCGGTTCAGACGGTTAAACGCATTGCTTGCATCAACAAGTAAGGCTGCATCAGTTGATTCATCTTGAAAGAGGGTACGAATGGCATGGACAGCGGCTTCAGCACCCGCTTCTTGACCTGCGCATAGCTGTAGATTTCCTGTGACCCTCAAGACATCTGGCTTTATCACCTTGAGTATGGCCTTCCCAATTATTCTGCATGCTGCTTTGCCAACTCCAATTGGCCGGACGCCAGGATTCTTATTCAAGGCAATAAGGCGGCAAGCTGTATAGGCTGCTAGTCCATTCGGGTCAACATTTGAGGTTGCAATCTTTCTTGCCACACAAGCCAGTGCACTGCATAGGTCATCAGAAGCCACACCAAAGGAAGTAGCAAACCGCTTCCAAGCCTGGGCATCTGCACCAGAAGGACCAGCAGCACCATTTGCACGAAGCGCAGCCTGCTTTTTGGACAAAGCATCAATGGAGTCAAAAATCACTGGGTGGACCTCAGTGTAGTCCATGTCTTCATGTGCTCTTATTACACTTTGGTGAGCTGGCTCCCCATTGGGATATTTTTCACGCAGAATGTCTCTCACTGATCATACACATCCTCCCTCATTTTACTTGGTCATCCAGGGACAAAACACCCGCACCATTAGCCTGTTTATTCAGCAGTCGGACTGAATCTCTCACTTTGCCACGGAACATTAGACTGGTGAAAACTTTTTCAAGCTTTTCATCATCTGCTTGCCTTCTCTGTGGTAGTCGTTGCTGGATGGTGCACCTATGCGCAGGTCAAGAAGCAGGTGCTGAAGCCGCTGTCCATGCCATTCGTACCCTCTTTCAAGATGAATCAACTGATGCAGCCTTACTTGTTGATGCAAGCAATGCGTTTAACCGTCTGAACCGACAAGTCGCTCTGAGAAACTTCCAAAGTATCTGCCCTACCTTGGCAATAGTTGCAACCAACCTATATCGGGAAGAGTCCAAGTTGTTCATCGATGGTGAGATACTTCTCTCACAAGAGGGTGTTCCACAGGGGGACCCTTTGGCTATGGCCATCTATGCCGTTGGGATCATGCCCCTGATATGGAGATTGCAGGTGGACTGTGATGAACAACACCAGATATGGTTTGCTGATGATGCTTCCGCAACTGGATCCCTGAATAATCTTTGATCATGGTGGGATGAAATAATTGAATCGGGACCATCGTATGGTTACTATGCCAATCCCTCAAAGACTGTGATTATTGTGAAGAAGGAGAAATTGGAAGAAGCACGAGCCCTGTTTAGGAACAGTGGAGTAAAGGTGACAACTGATGCGAACAGATATCTTGGGTCAGCTTTGGGTACTGAGGCTTCAGTTCAGGACATGCTAAGAAGGGAGGTGAGGAAGTGGTCAGGAACCATGAAGAAGCTATCAGATATGGCCAACATTCAGCCCCATGTTGCATATGCAGCGTTTGTTCATGGGATCCGCAATCAATGGTCCTATCTAATGAGAACAACACCTGACCTGGAAGATTTGCTGCATCCCCTTGAGGAAACAATTGTGGGAGATTTCCTGCCAGCATTAATAGGAAGAGATGTCACAGATGAAGTCAGAGAGCTATTGGCCCTACCTGCAAGATTGGGAGGACTTGACATCTCCATTCCCACTCGTAAATCAAGGGATGAGTGTGATGCCTCAACAACTGTTACTCAACCCTTGGTTGCAGCCATCATCAACAAAGAGTCGAATTATGATGCACGGGTTGAAGCTGAGCAGAAAGAAGCTAAGAACAAACTAAGACAGCAAAGAAAAGTGAAACGTCAGCAAGAAGTTGCGGATGTTAGATTGAAGATATCCCAGGAGATGAAGCGAAACGTGGACATGGCACAGGAGAAGGGAGCATCAGCATGGCTAACAGAAATTCCAAGGGCAGACTATGACTTTGCTCTGCACAAAGGCGATTTCAGGGATGCACTGTGCATTCGATACCAATGGACACCCCCTAGATTGCCCTCACAATGTGCTTGCGGGCAGGGCTTTAGTGTCTCACACGCCATGGACTGTCCAAGGGGAGGATTCCCAAGTAAGCGCCACAACCTCATTCGTGACATAACAGCCAATCTTATGACAGAAGTGTGTGAGAGAGTTGCTATTGAACCGCCATTGCCACCCCTGAGTGGCGAGAGGTTTCCTACGCAAGTGCAATCACTGAGGACAATGCGAGATCAGACATCTGTGCCCAGGGATTCTGGGGCAACGATAGTCAGAGGGCATATTTTGGCGTAAGGATCTGTAATCCAACTGCCCAAAGCTATCGCAAATCCTCCCTGGAAGCAGTATACCAATTGCAAGAGCGGGGAAAGCGTAGGCAATATGAAGAACGCGTCCGAGAGGTGGAGAAGAGCTCCTTCACTCCCCTTGTCTTCTCGATCTTTGGAGGGATGAGCAAGTCTACAGCAGTGGCATACAAGCATCTGGCTGACCTGATCTCAGCAAAGCGAGGCAAACCATATGGTCAGGTGATTTTATGGATTTGCATCAAGATCAACTTTGCCCTCCACAAATCCTCGATCAATGCAATCAGAGGATACAGATCTCGTCAAGGGAGACCCGTCAGATTTGACTCATTTACACTTGCCAATAATGACTGCAGGTCATGTGTCCTGCCTTCAATCTAACTATTGTAACTATGCTTGCATGGCTTTTATTGACTATACATATAAACTTTTTTTCTTATATGCATTGTTATTTAATCTGTTTAGTGTGTATCGAATTATTTATCTATACAATGTGAAGTACATATAACTAGTGCATGCAACCAGTACACACAACTAGTACATACAACTAATACATAAACTAGTAAATACAGTTACTACACACAACTAGTTATGAGTACAGAAATGTAGTACATACAATTAGTACAAACAACAATTTACGAGTACAAAAAAACTAATACATACAACTAATACATACAACTACTACATACAACTAGAACATAAATCTAGTACATACAACTAGTACATACATATAGTACCTACAAATACTAAATATACCTTGTACCAGTACATACAAATACTACAAACAACTAGTATCTATGACTAGTAAATAAAACTAGTATTAGTCCATACAACTAAAGCGTACAACTGTCACATTCAGCTAGTAATGTGTACATATAACTAGTAAATACATCTAGTATTTACAACTAGTACATACAACTATTAATTACAAGTAATACATACACCTACTACATAAAACTAGTACATACACATATAACTAGTACATATAAATAGTACTTACAACTACTAAATACAACTATTACATACAATGGTACATATCTAGTACATACGACTAGTACATATAATTAGTACATACAAATAGTACAAAAAGATAGTACATACAACCTGTAATTACCTAGTACCCACTATAACTACTACTATAAAGAACCTATAACTATTACACACAGCCAGAACATATAAACAACTAGTGCATACAAGTGGTACTTACAACTCGTACATTTAACCAATGCCTACAACTAGTACATACACATAGTAAGTACATGTAGTACGTACAACTACTACACACAACTAGTACATAAACCTAGTACACACAACTAGTACATACAAATAGTACATACAACTTGTGTCTAGTACATGCAACTAGGACCCACCTAGTACCTAGTATAACTAGGACTAGAACCTACAACCAGTACATACAACTAGTACATATAACTAAAACATACAGCTAGTATATACACCTAGTACACACAACTACTACATATAACTAGTACATACACATATACCTAGTACATGTAAATAGTACATACAACTAGTACATACAACTACTACACACAACTAGTACATAAAACTAGTACACACAATTACTACATTAAACTAGTGCATTCACAGAAAACTAGCACATATAAATAGTATATACAACTAGAACATAAACTAGAACCTACAAGTGGTACATAAAACTAGTACATACAACTAGAAGCTACTTAGTACGTAGTACAACTGGTACTAGAACCTACAACTAGTATCTACACCTAGTCATACAACTAGTATCGAGTACATACAACTAGTACAAACAACTAGTACATACAAAGACTTCATACAACTAGTACCTACTTAGTACCTAGTATAACTAGTACTAGAACATACAACTAGTACTTACTACTAGTACATACAGTTAATAAATATAAATAGTGCATACAACAAGTACATACAACAATAACACACAATTAATACATACAAATAGTATATACAACTTGTGTCTAGTACATTCAACTAAAATCTCCCTAGTACCTAGTATAACTAGTACTAGAACCTATAACTTGTACATACAACTAGTACATATAACTACTTTATACAACTAGTATATACATGTAGTACACACAACTACTACATATAACCAGCACATACACATATACCTAGTACATATAAATAGTACATACAACTAGTACATATATACAACTAGTACATAAAACTGGAATATACAATTAGTATATAGAACTAGTTCAAACGATTAGTACATACAACTAGTACCTACCTAATACTTTGTTATAACTTGTACTTGAACATACAACTAGTACCCACAACCAGTAAATATAACTAGTACACACAATTACTACATTAAACAACAACAAAACTAGAACATACCATTAGTACATAGAACTAGTACAAGCAACTAGTACATACAATTAGTACAAACAACTGGTACATACAACTAGAACCCACCTATTACCTAGTCCAACTAGTACTACAACCTACATCTAGTACATACAACTAATACATACAACAATTGCACACAAGTGGTACATACAACTAGTACATATAACTAGTACATACAACTAGTACATACAACTAGTACAAACAACTAGTACATACAACTAGTACGTACAACTAGAACCAACCTAGTACCTAGTATAAACTAGTACTAGAACTTACAGCTATTTAGTACTTACAACTAGTATATACAACTAGTCCATATAAATGGTGGATACAACTGGTACATTCAACTAGTACATATAACTAGTACAAACAACTAGTATATACGCCTAGTTCACACAACTACTAAATATAACTAGTACATACAACCTGTACCCACCTAGTAACCACTATAACTAGTACTAGAACCTATAACTATTCAATACAGCTAGTACATACAACTACTACATATACCTATTACATACACATATAACTAGTACACACAAGTACTACATAAAACTAGTCCATACACAGGGAACTAGTACATATAAATAGTATATACAACTAGAACAAAAACTAGAACATACAACTAACACATTGAACTAGTACATACAACTAGAACCTATCTAAAACCTAGTACAACTAGTACTAGAACCTACAACTAGTACTTACAACTAGTAAATACAACGAGTATCGAGTACATACAACTAGTACATTCAACTAGTACAAACAAGTAGTACATACAACTAGTCCAACAACTAGTACATACAACTAGTACCCACCTAGTACCTAGTATAACTAGTACTAGAACGTTCAACTAGTACTTACAACTAGTACACACAATTAGTACATATAACTAGTAAACACAACTGCAACAAAAAACTAATCATACACAGGTAACTAGTACATATAAATAGTGTATGCAACTAGAACATAAACTAGAATATACAACTGGTACATTGAACTAGTACATCCAACTAGAACCTACCTAGTACCTAGTACAACGCGTACTAGAACATACAACTAGTACTTAAACAAGTACATATAAATAGTGCATACAACTAGTACACACAACTAGTACATGCAACAAGTACAGACAACTAGTACATTCAACTAGTACATACAACTACTAAATATAACTAGTACATACAACTGGAACACACATCTGGTACATACAAATAATAAGCACAACTAGTACATAGAAATAGTGCATATATACAACTAGAACATGAAACTGCTACATACAACTAGTACATACAACTAGTACATACAACCATCCATACAACTAGTACATACAACTAGTAACTACAAGTAGTATATACAACTATTCCATACAAAAATTACACACAACTAGTACAAATCGGTAGTACATATAACTATATACAACTAGTTCAAACAACTACTACTTACGACTAGTATAAACAACTGGTACATACTGCTAGAACACAAAATTAATACATAAAACAAGTATATACAACTAGTACATACAACTACTTACTAGTACATACAACTAGTACATATAATTATTACATACAACTAGTACATATAACTAGTACATACAACAATTACACACAATTAGTACATACAACTACTACATATAACTACATACAACTAGTACATACAATTAGTAAATACTGATTGTAACTAGTACATACACCTAGTACATACAACTAGTACAAGCAACAAGTACATACAACTAGTATATGCAACTACCAAATACAAATTGATACTAGAAGATATTACTAGTAGAAAGAGCTAGTAAATACATATTGTTCCCAGTATTTACACCTAGTAAATACAACTAGGACATACAACTTGTACGTATAACTCATACATACGACTAGTATATACAACAATACATACAACTAGTACATACAACTAGTACATACAACTGGTGCATATAACTAGTACATACAACAATTGCACCCAACTAGTTCATACAACTATACATACAATCAGTAAATGCAAAGTGTTGCTAGTACATACACCTAGTACACACAAATAGTACAATCAACTACTAAATACAGATTGATACTAGAACATATAACTAGTACAAAGAGTAAGTAAATAAATATTGTTACTAGTACTTACACCTAGGAAATACAACTAGTACATAAAACTAGTACATACAACTAGTACATATATCTAGTTACTAGTACATACAACTAGTACATGCAGCTAGTACATAAAACTAGTACATAAAACTAGTATATACAACCACTAACTAGAACATAAATACATCTACTACATTCAACTAGTACATACAATCAGTACAAACAACTAGTACATTCAACTACTAAATACAGATTGATACTAGACCATACGACTAGTACAAAGAACTAGTAAATACATATTGTTACTAGTACTTACACCTAGTTCATACAACTAGTACTTACAACTAGTACATATAACTAGTACATGCAACTACTTACTAGTATATACAACTAGTACATACAATTAGTACATACAACTTTTACATATAACTAGTTCATACAACAATTAGACACAAATAGTGCATGCAACTTGTGTATATAACTACATACAAGTAGTACATACAACTAATAAATACAGCTAGTAACTACAACTAGTAAATATAACTAGTACATACACAAATGTCACACAACTAGTACCTACAAGTAGTACATACGTATATATTATATTCTGTAGTTGTATGTGCCAATTGTATGTACTAGTTGCATGTACTAGTTATATGTGAATATACTAGTTGTATGTACTAGTCGTAGGTTCTAGTTCTAGTTAAACTAGGTACTATGTAGGTACTAGTTAAATGTACCAGATAATACTTTTATGTATTAGTTGAATGTACCAGTTATATGAACTAGTTCAAAATACCAGTTGTAGGTACTAGTTGTATGAACTTGTTGAATGTTATAGTTGTATGTACTAATTGCATACACTAGTTTTATGTACTAGTTGTGTGAACTAGTTGTATGTGCGAATTGTATGAACTAGTTTTATGTGCGAGTTGTATGTAATAGTTGTATGTGGTAGTTATATGTACTATTTTTATGTACTATTTATATGTACCAGTTATATGTGTATTTACTTGTTATATGTAGCAGTTGTGTCTACTAGTTTTATGTACTAGTTATATGTGTATGTACTAGTTGTATGTACTAGTTTTAGGTTCTAGTACCAGTTAAACTAGGTACTATGTAGCTACTAGCAATATATACTAGATTTTACTTGTATGTCCTTCTGTGTGTTCTAAATCTCTGAATTAGTTTTAGGACTACCCGTGTGTCCTAATTGTATATACTATTTGTTTGTACTAATTGTTTGTACTAGTTGTATGTACTAGTTGTATGTTCAAGTTGTATGTACTACTTATATGCACTTATAAATGCCCATGTTTTGTGTAAAAGTTGTATGTACTAGTTGTATGTACTAGTTGTGTGTACTAGTTTTATGTACTTGTTATATGTACTAGTTTTATATACTATTTGTATGTACTAGTAGTATGTAATACATAGGTGTACTATTAATAGTTACCAATTATATGTGCATGTACTACGTATATCTAGTAGTTGTGTACCTGTTATAGGTACTAGTTTGATGTACTAGTTATAAGTACTAGTTGTAGTTTCTAGTATTATTTAAACTAGGTACTAAGTAGGAACTAGTTGTTTGCACTAGTACTAGTTATATTAACTAGTTGTTTGCACTAGTACTAGTTATATTAACTAGTTGTAGGTATTAGTTACATGTACTAGTTGAATGTATTAGTTGTATGTACTAGGTGCATATACTAGTTGTGTGTACTAGTTCTTTGTACTAGTTTCATGTACAAGTAATGTACCAGTTGTATGTACTAGTTGAATGAAGTAGTTGTGTGCACTAGTACTAGTTATATTTAGTAGTTGTAGGTGCCAATTGTATGTACTAGTTGTTTGTACTAGTTGTATGTACTAGTTTTATGTACTTGTTATATATACTAGGTGTATATACTATTTGTATGTACTAGTTTTATGTTCTGTATAGGTGTACTATTAATAGTTACCAATTATATGTGCATGTACTACTTATATCTAGTAGTTGTGTACCTGTTATAGGCACTAGGGTGATGTACTAGTTGTAGGTTCTAGTACTATTTAAACATGGTACTTAGTAGGGACTAGTTTTTTGCACTAGTCCTAGTTATATAAACTAGTTGTAGGTACTAGTTACATGTACTATTTGTATGAACTAGTTGTATGTGCTAGTTACTAGTTGTATGTTCAAGTTGTATGTACTACTTATATGCACTTATAAATGCACATGTGGTGTGTAAAAGTTGTATGTACTAGTTCAATGTACTAGTTGTATGTACTAGTTCAATGTATTAGTTTTATGTACTAGTTCAATGTACTAGTTGTATGTACTAGTTCAATGTACTAGTTGTATGTACTAGTTATATGTTTTAGTGCCATCTTCTAGTTTCCAGTTATATGTAGTAGTTTTATGTAAAAGTAATATTAACTAGTTGTATGTACTAGTTGTATGTACTAGTTTTATGTACCAGTTATATGTATATGTACTTGTTATACGTAGTAGTTGTTTGTACTAGTTATATGGACTAGTTGCTTGTACTACTTGTAGGTTCTAGTACTAGTTATACTAGGGATTGGTTTGTGCTAGGCGTATATACTAACACTAGTTATATTTACTAGTTGTAGGTACTAGTTGTATGGAGTAGTTGTGTTCTAGTTGTAGATACTATTTTGATGGACTAGTTGTATTTACTAGTGTAAGAACTAGTTGTTTGTACTAGTACTAGTTTTATTTTGTAGTTGTAGGTGTCAATTATATGTACTAGTTGTATGTAGTAGTTATATGTGAACATACTAGTTGTATGTACTAGTTGTAGGTTCTAATACTAGTTATATTAGGTACTAGGTAGGGACTAGTTAAATGTACTAGATACTACTTGTATGTACTAGTTGTAAGTACTAGTACTAATTATATTTTCTAGTTGTAAGTGCCAATTGTAGGTACTGGTTGCATGTGCTAGTTGCATGTACTAGTTATATGTGAATATATTAGTTGTATGTACTAGTTGTAGGTTCTAGTTCGAGTTAAACTATGTACTATATAGGTACTCAATAAATGTACAAGATACTACTTGTATGTACTAGTTGAATGTAGTAGTTATATGAACTAGTTGAAAATACCAGTTGTATGTCCTAGTTGTATGTACTGGATGTATGTACTAGTTATATGTACTACCAACTAGTTGTATGTGCTAGTTGTAATTACTACCTATATGCACTAGTTCTATGTACATGTAGTGTGTAAAAGTCGAATGTACTAGTTGTGTGGACTAGTTGTTTGTACTAGTTGTATGTACTAGTTGAATGAACTCATTGCTAGTTGTATGTAGTAGATGAATGTACTAGGTACCTTCCAATTGTTTGTACTAGGTGTATGTACTAGTTATTTAAAATTGTATGAACTAGTTGCAACAACTAGTTGTATTTACTAGTACAAGTGATATTAACTAGTTGTAGGTACTTTTTGTATGTACTAGTTATATGTACTAGTTGTATTTTCAAGTTTTATGTACCACTTATATGCACTTCTAAATGTACACGTTGTGTGTAAAAGTTGTATGTACTAGTTGTACGTACTAGTTGTATGAACTAGTTGTATTTACTAAAGAGGTGTATGTACTATTTATAGGTGCCAGTTATATGTGCAGGTACTAGTTATATGTAGTAGTTGTGTACCAGTTGTAGATACTAGTTTGATGTACTAGTTGTATTTACTAGTTGTAAGAACTAGTTGTTTGTACTAGTTCTAGTTATAATTTGTAGTTGTAGGTGCCAATTGTATGTGCTAGTTGTATGTAGTAGTTTTATGTGAATATACTAGTTGTATGTACTAGTTGTAGGGTCTAATACTAGTTATATTAGGTACTTGGTAGGGACTAGTTAAATGTACTAGATACTACTTGTATGTATTAGTTGTATGTACTAGTTTTATGTACTAGTATTAGTTATATTTTCTAGTTGTAAGTGCCAATTGTATGTACTGGTTGCATGTGCTAGTTATATGTGAATATAATACTAGTTGTAGGTTCTAGTTCGAGTTTAACTAGGTACTAGATAAGTACTCGATAAATGTATCAGATACTACTTGTATGTACTCTTTGAATGTACTAGTCATATGAACTAGTTGAAAATACCAGTTGTATGTCCTAGTTGTATGTACTGGATGTATGAACTAGTTATATGTACTACCAACTAGTTGTATGTGCTAGTTGTAATTACTACCTATATGCACTAGTTCTATGTACATGTAGTGTGTAAAAGTTGTATGTACTAATTGTGTGGACTAGTTGTTTGTACTAGTTGTATGTACTAGTTACATTTACTAGTTGTGTGAACTACTAGTTGCATGGACTAGTTGAATGTACTCATTGCTAGTTGTATGTAGTAGATGAATGTACTAGGTACCTTCCAATTGTTTGTACTAGTTGTATGTACTAGTTATTTACAATTGTATGAACTAGTTGTAACAACTAGTTGTATTTACTAGTACAAGTGTTATAAACTAGTTGTACATACTGGTTGAATGTTCTAGTGTCTAGTTGTAGGTAGTAATTGTGTGTACTAGTTCTTTGTACTAGTTATAGGACTATATGTGTGTTCTAGTTGTATGTACTAGTCAATAGTTGTATAGTCTAGTTGTATGTACCAGATGTATGTTCCAATTGTTCTATGTACTAATTGTATATACTAGTTATGTAAGTTCTATGTGTATGAACTAGTTCTATGTAGTAGTTGGGTTACCCATCGGAAGAAGATGGAAACATTCAGATAAAAGCGGTCTGCGTTTACGGGAGGTGCTTTGAAGCTTTTTGTACTAAGGTTCTTTTCGATCTGTAAATTCGTAATCTTTTTCATCTTTGGAAAAGCTTTTGTAGCAAATATCGACTATCACAATTGCGTAACAACTCTAATAAGGATCCTTAAGGTGTTTAAAAGCTCACCATGTCTGATAATACGGAAGAAAGAAACAACACTGACAGCCATCATGATAATTCGGTTTTGCGAAGCAATCTGCAATCGACTCCAGGGCCTAGCAGTTGTCATTCAATTAGTTTGAAATTGAGTTCACCTCAAGCAATGGAAAGGCAAAAGAAAGCATTCTGCCAGAAGATATAAAGCCATAAATAAATGCTTCAATCCACAACCAACAGTCCTATTCCATGCTAGTACTAGTCCCATTGCAAACCAGAATCCCATATGGCAAAACACTCCAGATGACTTACCTAGCAGCTTAAGTGGGGAGGCAGAAGAGAGTTTGTTACTTCAACATGGTCCCTTCTCAACTTCAGATCTTGATTCAGAAGCTAGTTTACAGGCCACATGCATCCATATACAATAAAATTCTTTATTAACTTGCCTGTGTATGTTCAGTATATAGCACACATGAACATGCAATGCATATTATATATAAATTTACAAATTACATAATTTACAATAGGTTTATAAAGTTACAAATGAAAATGTCAGTTGAATCTTGAATCCTGAGCTTTCTTGTCCTATAGGATGGAACAATATTAAATAAGTAATAATTTCTTAAGATTCTGTGTGGCTAGGTATTGACATGGTGAAATCTCTGATACTAAATTAGCCGGGCAATTGGATTATTTAATAAACCAAACGTTTTGACCCCAATCTAGGGGTACTAAAGAGTGCTTGCCTTGTACACAGATCATTACAACTGATGAAGACCCCTGGATTGGGGTCAAAGCATTTTGTTTATTAACAAATCCAACAGCCCAATTTCAGGCTGGCTAGTACAGTACTAGAGATTTCACCACAAGTAGTAATTGTGAATGTAAAATGTATTTTTTTAGTATATATACAGGAAATTGAAAGTGGAGAGACCTGTAGCAAGGATGAGGATGATTTCAACTTAGATGATTCAGTGACTCATTTAACTGATTGGATGAAGACAATGCCATCAAAGTATCGTAAGAAAATAGCAGTTCAGTTATATCACCATTTGCACAAGATGTATGAACCAGACAAGACCAAGGCAGCTCAGAGTGCTGGTTTAGCATTGGGATATTCCAGACAGACCATCTACAAATGGGTACGGCAATACTGTAGAAATGGAGGTGAATTTGCAACTTCGGAAAGGGGTAAGTACAAAAGAGATACTGTACTAGATCAAGAAGATGTCACCAGAAAAGCTGTCAGATGGCTGGGGAAGAATGTTCATGACAGAAAATTCAACCTGACTCACAAGAGATTTCAGATATGGTTAAATGAATATCTTCAAAAGCTGGAGTTCCCAGATACCATTAAAAAGAATGTTTCAGAAGCTACTGCCTTTAGATATATGAAAAGGTTAGGATTTACTCACAGACGATACAAGCAGGGCTATGCAGATGGCCATGAGAGGGAAGACATGGTAGAATACAGAAAGCTGTATTTTAAGAAGGTAAGGATTTTTGAGGCATCCCATTTACTTCCACCCACATGTGAAGACAACATACCATCATGGAACTGTGGCAGCAATTCAAAGGCAAAAAATGTGGTATTCATATATCATTACAAGACAACTTTTAATGCCTATGATGCAAAACCATCAGTTTGGGTGGATCCATGTGGTATTAGTGAGGTTCGACCAAAAGACAAAGGGCAAGATATTATGGTAAGCAATTTATTGATGAGTTTTCTGGCTATCTCCGTCTTACTGATGAAGAGCACAGAGCTGTGCAACGAGAATATCCCTTTTTCCCAAAGGAAGCCAGAAGGATTACCGAACATCAGAGAGATGGCTATTGGGACAATGCTAAGTTCATGAATCAAATTAAAGCAGCAGCAATGATAGTCCAATTCAAGTATCCAAGAGAAAAATATGATCTGGTATTAATCTTTGACCACAGCAGTGGTCACCAGGCATATAATGACAACGCATTAGTAGCCACACGAATGAATGTAAAGCCAGGTGGAAATCAGCCAGTGATGCGGGATGGGAGTTTACCTAATTGCAATTTACAGGAGATGTGTCTACCAAATGGTACCCCTAAGGGGTTATAGCTGGTTTTGCGAGAGAGGGGTGTGGACACCACTGGTATGGTGAAGATTGATATGGTTCATAGGCTTCAGCAATTCAGAGATTTGAAGAATGAAGTCAGCAGTGTTGAAGCGTACTTGAAATCAAAAATCATCGATGTCTATTTTCTCCCAAGGTACAAGAATATACATTACATAAATGTATACAACCTACAACATACATGTAAATGTATGTATATATGCATCTAATGGTATCTTACTTCCTTCTGCTATATAGTTTCACCCAAAGCTCAACCCCATTGAGAGATGCTGGGGTAAAGCCAAACAATATGCAATATCCAACTGTAACTATACAATGAATGAATTGAGGGAAACTGTGCCAATTGCCCTAGAATCTGTCACTGTTGATCTGATTAGACAATACTTTCGAAACGTTCGCGATTATCATAAAGCCTACATAGAAGTAATGATGACAGGCAATGAAGCTGATAAACAGGTAAAAATAATGTATGCATATAAAAACATTAACATGTACATATACGTATGCTTTCATAAATGTATACTCATATAGTCTAGCTGAATTGCCTATAGTTTGTGAGCTACAGTACTAGTTGTTGTTTCGTTGTGAATTTTGTTGGTCAAGATCTACAAGGCACACCACAAAGTATCACAGAATAATTAGAACTTATTTTGTACGTTACTAATTAAAGTATGAAGTCAACATCATGATCATCTAAATCACAGTCATTATTATATTTCTTTCCTTCTCCGTAGATCAACATTTACTACATGGACAAAATATTTTATTGCATGGAACTTAGAAACATCTTAGAAGCTGAACTAACACTAATTTAGCACTATTATTGCCAGTTCACTAACTATTAGCTAAGAGAACTAACCCGAAAATGTTTATGAATATATTGCGGCTCATGTCTCCATTGAAAAGGACAAATCGACTTAAACCTACTCCAGAATCTGTTAAATATCATTATCTAAAGAATAAAGCACTAAATGGGCAATAATATAACTTCTTATTAAAGAAATTTCTCACTAAAAAATCGCTGCTTAGCGCATGTAGGTCAATAACTTCTCTTTCCTTCCTTTGAATCGCTTAAGCATACTTGCGATTATAAAGGACTGCCTAATCTATAAATTGATACTTTATTCAACTTACAAATGTGTCCCAAAGGCTTTAAATTCCTACAAATCGAAAGAAAAGACATTTTTTCTTCCTCTACTAAATGTGATTGCATCATCAATGCAGAGCTATGGAAACACAACTTGCATAAAAAATATCAGCCTAAACACCTTTTCGACAATTTTATGATTTAAAAGTGCTTCAATAACAGTATTTTGGTCACTTTTTTCGCCTGTCATCACTTATTGGTTTAATATCTGCATTTGGTAACTTTATGGTGAAATGAACTATATGTATTATTTATATGTGTTAGTTTTATTTCCTAGTTGTATGTACTATTTGTATGTACTATTTATATCTACTTTTTATATGTGCATGTACAATTTTTATGTACTAGTTTCAGGTACTGGTTGTATGTACTAATTGTATACTAGTTGTATGTTTTAGTTTTATGTATTAGCTTTATGTACTAGTTGTATATACTAGATGTATGTACTGGTTGTATGCACTTATTTTATGTACTAGTTGGATGGACTGGTTGTATGTATAAATGTATGTACTAGTTGTATATACTAGTTGTACGGTCTAGCTGTATGTACTAGTTATATGGACTAGTTGTATGTACTAGTTGTATGTACCACTAATTAGTTGAACGTACTAGTTGTAAGTTCTAGTTGTATGTACCAGTTGTATGTACTAGTTGTATTTACTAGTTGTATACACTAGCTGTATGTACTACTTACTTGCTGTATGTACTAGTTGTATATACTATTTGTATCTACTAGTTTTATTTACTAGTTGGATGGACTAGTGGTGGGTATAGATGTATGTACTAGTTATATTTGGGGGTCAGTGTTTTGTAAACACTAGTTATGTGTCAGCACCTCCTCGTGGTTACCCCTGCGCAGTTACTTTACCTGGCGAAAGCTGACCTTGTAGACTTAGTTATCTGGAACTTGGGTACAGGGTGTCATTTGATGGCATCACCCGATTTTCATCAAGTCGTTAATCCTGCAGCAGACTTGCATACTGCTGTGGACGATATGTCATCTACTCAGTTACCATCAATTTTAAAGGCACGTAGTACAAGACAAAAGCGATCATTGAAACATTCAGTGTGGTATATGGCTTCCTGGAATGTTAGGTCCTTATTGGATGTAGAGGGTCCTAATGAAGTTGCTAAACAAGGCCGTGGAGTGAAGTATATGGAAGATAGGAAGATGGATCAGGTAGTTATTGAACTTTCAAGATACAAGGTTGTTGTTTGTGCATTACAGGAAACTAAATGGTTTGGTAATGAAGTTTATAAAGTGGGTAATGGTGTTGTCCTGTCATCTGGGAGATCAGTACCGGGATTAGGTGAGATTAGGCAGAGAAGAGAAGGTGTAGCTATTGTTCTAATAGGTCCTGCTTTAGAAGCTTGGAAAAATGGGGGTAGTGTTTGGAAGGCATGGTTATCAAGAATAATTTTGGTAATGTTAGTTGACGATAGTTTTAGGGGATCAAACCGTTTGCATGTTTTGTCTTGCTATGCACCAACCTTTTCAGCTACTAGGCAAGAGAAAGATTCATTTTACAGTACCCTACAGTTTGCACTAGATGCCATTGCACTCAGAGAAAATGTTTTATTTTTGGGAGACTTTAAAGCTCGTATTGGATCCTGATCAAGTTTTGAGGAAGATGAGTGGTGGAATGTCAGGGGTCCTCATGGTTTGGGTATTATGAATGAAGCTGGTAGGGCATTTTTGTCATTTCTTGCTATGAATCAAGCCATTGTCTGTAACACCTGGTTTGAGAAGAAGTCCATTTATAAGTCAACCTGGCAGCATCCTAAGTCCAAACAATGGCACTGCATTGATTATGGTATACTCAAGCTAAAGGATAGGAGAAGATGTTTGGATATTTCAGTAATGCATGGAGCAGATTTCAATACTGACCATCACTTACTGAGGATGAAGCTCCAAATGAAATCTTAAAAGGGATATAAAATGTCTAAGGAGAACAAGAAAGTGCTTGAGGTAAAGAAAAAATATGATGTTTCCCAACTGACTGGTTCATGTGTTGATGATAAGGGAGAACTGACAACAAAGGGTATTTTTCAAGAAAATGTTTACCAGAGAGTGAAAAGGTCTTGGCAAGACATGAAAACTGCAAATGAGAAGTGGTCAGCCATCAAGGATGCTCTTCAGAAAGCTGCTAAGTGTTGTTCGAGGTTAGAGAAAAGGAGACAGCCAGACTGGTTTAGAGACAGTTACAACTGTTTAAAGCCCTTGATAGAAGATAGGAATAAACTATATGCTAGATGGGTAAGTACTGGTAATCAGGGGGACAAGAGAAAGTACTGTACACAACGTAGGTTTACCAGGAAGGTTATAAGAGAAGCGAAGAATAAATGGTTCCAACAGAAGGCCTCTGAGGCTCAGAAAGGTAGGCATGGTAGTTTAGTGTGAAGGTTTATTAGGGAGATGCAACATGGTAGAATAGGACTTATCCCTGTTCGATCAAAGGCTGTTAAAGATGAAAATGGGATTGCATGTACAACCCCAAAAGCACAACATCAAAGATGGAGACAGCATTTTAGTAAAGTTTTAAACCTTCAAAGCCAGTTCGATGAGTCAGAGTAGGAAAATGTTAAACAAAGACCTATGAAGAATGAAATGTCTTGTCTGCCATCGTTGGAAGATTTGTGTGAGGCCATAACTAGATTGAAAAATGGAAAGGCTGCAGGTGCTTCTGGTATCCTTCCAGAAATGGTTAAAGTAGCTTATGAAAGGGAAGAGTTTCTTGAAGTACTTCTGGACTTGGTTCATGAGGTATGGAAGGAGTGTAAAGTCAGATTGGACAAACGCCATCCTGATTCCAATTCCGAAGAAAGGTGACCTTAGCTCATGTGATAATTGGAGGGGTATTTCACTCCTTGATGTTGTTGGAAAATTGGTAGCCAGTATTCTTCAAAGAAGGTTGCAGGTTTTGGCTGAAGAGATTCTAACTGAATCGCAGTGTGGTTTTAGAAAGGGCAGAAGCTGTAGTGATATGGTTTTTACTATGAGGCAGTTAGTAGAAAAGTCATGGGAACATTCGGCTAAACTTTTTGTTACCTTCATTGACCTGCAAAAAGCATATGATTTAGTACCAAGAAATGCATTGTGGATGGCACTAAGAAAGTTAGGTGTACCAGATAGCATAGTAAGTCTTATTGGGTCATTTCATCAGGGCATGACAGCAACTATTCAGTTGGATGGGGAACTGTTAAAGGAGATTAATGTTGAGAATGGGTTGAGGCAGGGTTGTTGCATGGCCCCAGTTTTATTCAACCTGTATACATATCCTTTGATGGAACAATGGTATGCTAAGACTGTAGAATCAGATGGGATTGGTATTGCTTTGAGGTTCAAGTATGATGAGAAATTATTTAGAAGATATATAAGGAATGCAGATGAAAGGAAGCTAACTGAATGCCTCTTTGCAGATGATGGAGCCCTCCTTGCAACAAGTCAGGATGGTGCTCAAAAAGCAATTAAGGAATATATGGCTGTGAGTAGAAGTTTTGATCTTACAGTTAGCATCTCTAAGACAAAGCATATGGCTACTGGAAGAGCTTTATCAAATGTAGAGAAGGCACCAATCTCAGTAGGTATAAATGAAACTATTAGTGTGGTTGAGGAGTTCAAATACCTAGGTTCTGTTATAGGTGCTTCTGGAAATATGGATGGTGATATTCAAAACAGATTGGCTCAAGCATTGAGAGCATTTGGTGCCCTGAGGAAAGCTGTTTTCCAGGATAAGAACTTATCTCTGATGACAAAAAGAAAGATCTATCAATCCTGTGTTCTTACAGTGCTCCTTTATGGTGCTGAATCTTGGATACCACTAAGAAGACATGTCATCAAATTAAATGCTTTCCATCATAGATGTATTAGATCAATCTTAGGGATAACGAATAGGCAGCAATGGGTGCAGAGTATTACTTCTTGCAACATCAGACAAAGATGGGGTGATCTGGAAACAATAGAAGATAAATTGATTAAGAGAAGATTGGAGTGGCTAGGTCACCTTGCTCGTATGTCAAATAAAAGAATCCCCAAATCTGCACTATTTGGATGGCTCACACAACCACGCCCCAGATGTGGACCAAAGAAGAGGTGGAGAGATGCAGTTAGCCAGGACTTGAAGACTATAAGCGTTGGCGAAAATAACTGGTATAGTGAAGCAAATGAATCACGAGAGGTATGGAGAGCATTGTATAACTTAGGAGTAGAGGATCATGTGAAGAGCCGATGCACAGATAGACAATCAACCCAAGCCAACTATGGTGTATTTTGCGACATATGCAAAAGGTCTTTTAGACATGAGGGTGATAATAAGAGGCACAAATGTACAGCCGAGCGGAGAAAACCAACAGCGGAACAGGTTGGGGCTACGCAATGCCTTGTATGCAGTAGGTGGTTTCGGAGCAAAGGTGGTTTTGCTCTGCATAATTGTTCCCCAGTGCCTTCTTCACACTGAAGAGTTTTTTTGTGTCTGCTGGAGTCTTGTTCCCTTTTTATGGGATAGTGTGACTAATTTATGGCAACGAACAAGACAAGACAAGACAAGACTAGTTGTATTTACTAGTTATGGGTAAAGGTGGTAGGTAGTAGTTATATATGCTAGTTATTTGTTCTAGTTGTATGTACTACTTACTAGTGGTACGTACTAGTTGTATGTACTAGCTGTATGTATTACTTACTTGTTGTTTGTAGTAATTGTATGTAATAATTCCATGTACTAGTTGTAGTTCTAGTTTAATATACTAGTTGTATGTACTAGTTGTATGTACTATTTAGATGAACTGGTTATGGGTGTCTGTTCTAGTCATATGTACTAGTTGTATGTACAAGTTGTATGTACTAGTTGTAAGTACTATTTGTATGCATTAGTTGTATGTAATAGTTGTATGTACTATTTAAATGTACTAGTTGTATGTGCTAGTTATATGTACTAGTTGAATCTAGTAGTTTTATGTACCAAGTTATATGTATATACTAGTTGTTTGTATATACTAGTTGTATGTACTAGATACATGTACTCCATTTATGTAATAATTAGTTGTAGTACTAGTTGTGTGTCCTAGTTGTATGTACTATTTTTATGCACTCATTGTATGTACTAGTGGTATGTACTAGGTGTATATATTCATTACTAGATGTATGTACCAGTTGTATGCACTAGTTGTATGTACTAGCACTAGTTATATTTACTATTGTAGTTACTAGTTGTATGTACAAGTTGTATGTTTTACTTGGATGGACAAGTTGTGAGTATAGATGTATGTACTAGTTGTATTTACTAGTTATGGGTAATGGTTGTATGTAGTAGTTATATATGCTAGTTGTATGTACTAGTTGTATGCACTAGTTACTAGTGGTACGTACTAGTTGTATGTACTAGTTGTATGTACTAGCTGCATGTATTACTTACTTGTTGTATGTACCAGTTGTATGTACTCATTACTAGATGTATGTATTTGTTGTATGCACTAGTTGTATGTACTGGCACTGGTTATATTTACTTGTAGTAGTTACTAGTCGTTTGTACTAGTTGAATGTAGTAGTTGTATGTACTAGTTATATGTGTATTTACTAGGTTTATGTACTAGTTGTATGTCCTAGTTGTATGTACTATTTATATATTCTAATTACATGTCTATGTTCTAGTTATACGTACTAGCGGTGTGCATATGTTTTATGTACTAGTTGTATGTACTAGTTGTATGAACTGTATAATATGTTCTAGTTATATGTCTATATATGTTCTTATTATATGTACTAGTTGTATCTACTAGTTGTATGTACATGTTGTATGGACTAGTTGTGGGTACAAATTGTATGTACAAGTTGTTTGTACTAGTTGTAAGAACTAGTTGTATCTACTAGTTGTATGTTCTAGTTGTATGTACTAGTTGTATGTTCTAGTTGTAAGAACTACTTATTTGCACTAGTTATATGAACTAGTTATATACTAGTTGTATGTACTAGTTGTATGTTCTAGTTGTAAGAACTACTTATTTGTACTAGTTATATGAACTAGTTATATACTAATTGTATGTACTAGTGGAATCTGCTAGCTAAATGAACTAGTTATGTACTAGTTGTATGTACTAGTACTGGTTATATTTAACAGTTGTACGTACTAATTGTATGTACTAGTTGTATGTAGTAGTAGTAGGTCCTAGTACTACGTTTAATAGGTACTAGATAGGTCCTGGTTATGTGTACTAGATGCTAGTTGCATTTACTAGTTGTATATACTAGTTGTATGTACTATCTTTGAAATAGTACATCCTTCGACTTTTGAGCGTTTTAAAAACGCCGTTGGTTTTCAATTCTTCGTCAAACATTTCAACCCTGGGGGTCTTCCTCAGTGACTGATGGTTGAGTGGAAGAATAGCCTCTATTTATAAAGGATTTTTTCGCCATTTCCACTTCCTGTCATTTGACCCTCAGCAGGATGAAAAAACCAGTATGAACTAGAAGTATGAATATTAAATCGTCTCCAGGCTTGATGTAACACAATGCCTTGATCTAAATTCATTCTCACCTGACTCTTCTGGATCCTGATGGCTACTTTGACCCTTCTCCTTTGCCAGTGGGTTTCCTTGTATGTAATCTTGGCCTTGTCCTAAGCAATTGAGTGGCCAGTCTTGAGGAGTGAACAGCTATACCGTTGTTCACATCCCCCATCCTGACTGCTCCCTGGTGTTCTGCAAATCACAATTTCAGGATCCTTCCAGTTTTACCAATATAGACTGCAGAACACTCAGAGCAAGGAATTAGGTAAACTACACCCTTGATATCCATAGATGGATGGTGGATACCCATTTTCCTACAGCTTTTATCGATCATCTCACTGAGTCCCTTTATTTATGGAATAAAAAGTTTGTGTTTACACTCATCCTCACTCCCGTTAGTCTGCCTTCTCCTGTTGAGCAGTCTAGGAACCTCCTGTTTATGGTATCCATTAGCTTGAAGTACTCCTTCCAGATGCTCCTTTTCTTTTTCCAAGCTACTAGAGTTTGGTCCACAAATCTTTTCGGCTCTGTCTTTGAGAAACAGTGTGATACCAGTTTTTGCCTTAGGGTGGTGATGAGAGGTAAAGTGAAGGTACCTGTCTGTGTGTTGGTTTCCTATACACAAATCTGTCCAAACGTCCCATGCACTTCTTTACTTATACATTCAGGAAGGGCAAGGAACCATTGGTCTCCTTCTCCATATTAAATTTGAGGAAACTCAAAAAGTCCTACAGCTGCTCTTCACCATGATTCCAGATGACAAATGTGTCATCCACGTATATCAAGCACAACTTAGGCCTTTTCACAGCAGCACGAAGGGCTTCTATTTCGAATTCCTCCTTGATGATGTTTGCTACCACCGGGGAGAGAGGAGATCCCATGGCTGCCCCTTCTCTCTACTCAAAGAACTCATCACTGTACAGGAAGTACATTGTACCGAGACAGAGTTCTGTAAGATCGGCAATGGTGGATATATCCAAGGGTGTCCATTGTTCCAAGTTAGGGTCCTGTGCGAGTCGTCTCCTGATGATCTGTAGAGATAGATCAATGGGGACTTTGGTAAATAGGCTCTTAACATCGAAACTGATCAACTTATCTTCGGTGTTCACAACCATTGCCCTGATCTTCTTAACAAAGTCATGTGAATTCCGCAGAGGTTTTCCCCCATACTGGTGAAAATACCCCTGCCAGATACCTGGAAAGGTTGTAGGTAGAGGAATTACTGGAGGAAACAATTGGTCACAAGGGTACACTTGCTTTGTGGATTTTTGGTAATCCATAGAGCTAAGGTGTGGAGCTGTGTTGGTTCTGAACCTTCTTCCTCAGATCAGAGGACTTCAGTTACCTTCCTTTCTATCTTCATTGTGGGATTTCTCTTAATGGCTTGAAAACTAGTAGCATCCAAGAGTGTGAGTGTGAGGTCCATAGTCCTTCCTATCCATAAGGACAGTGGCATTCCCTTTATCCGCTGGAAGAATGATGGTTTCAGGATCAGATCTAAGCTCCTTAATTGCTACTTGCCGACTTTTGGTCAGGTTCCAGCATGGGGCCTCAGCTTTGGCTAGGCAGTGTTGTACCTCACTTCTGAGTTTCTCACCGAGTGTTCCTGGAAGGCTTCGGGCCAGAGTCTCAGTTCCAGCGATAATGTCCTCCTGTGGAAGTGAAGATGGAGTAGTTATCAAGTTTAGTAGATGTATGTACTAGTTGTATGTTATAGTTCTATGTGCTAGTTGTATTTACTTTATGTATGTACTAGTTTTATGTGTATGTTTTAGTCATATGTACTAGTTGTATATACAAGCTGTATGTACTTGTTGTAAGTACTAGTAGTTTGTACTAGTTGTATGTACAAGTTGTATGTGCTAATAAATGTATTACTTGTTTGTACTAGTTGTATGTACTAGTTGAATAAACTAGTTGTGTGTATTAGTTGTATTTACTAGTTGGATGTACTAGTTGCATGTATTAGTTGTATGCACTAGTTAGTATGTACTAGTTGTATGTACTATTTATATGATGTATGAAGTTTATTGAGCAACAGAAACATCAAATCTTTGGTATAGAACGTTTCAACCCCTAGGACTTCATCAGCAATGAATGTACTATATATATGTACTAGTTATATGTGTATGTACCAGTTATAGGTAGTAGTTTTGTGTACTAGTTATGAGTGCTAGTTGTATGTACTACTGGTAAGTGCTAATTGTATGTACTAGTTGTATGTACTAGTTGCATGCATTTACCAGTTGAATGTACTAGTGCTAGTTATATTTCTAGTTGTAGGAACTAATTGTATGTACTGGTTGTGTGTACTATCAGTAGGTCCTAGTACTAGTTAAACTGGGTTCCACTTAGGTACTAGTTATGTGTAGTAGATGCTAGTTGCATTTACTAGTTGGATGTACTGGTTGGATGTACTGGTTGTGTATACTAGTTGTTTGTACTAGTTGCATGTACTAGTTATCAGTTGTAGGTACTGGTTGTCTCAACTAGTTATATGTACTAGTTGTATGTTCTAGTTGAAAGAACTAGTTATATGTACCAGTTATATGGACTAGTTGTATGTACCAGTTACTAGTTGTATGTACTAGTTGTATGTACTAGCTACTAGTTGCATGTCCTAGTTGTATGGTCTAGTTGTATGTACAAGTTGTATGTACTAGTTGTATGTAAAAGTTGTTTGTACTGGTGGTATGTACTAGTTGTATGTACTAGATGTAGTACTAGTTGTATGTACAGTTAGAAAGCAGCTGCAATCGTGAGCATAAGCGACAGCGAGTTGGAAAAGAGGAGGCTGTTGGCAGTGCCCTGTTTCTATGGTTAAACTGAAATTGGGCAGGGTGCACGACTTTCAGGACCAATACTTAAGCAGAAGGCCAAGGAATTCAGAGAAGCGGATGGGTCTAATTTTTCACCTTCTGACGGCTGGCTGTCACGTTGGAAGAAACTCTACGACATTGTTTAAACTTTAATATGTAGCTATTACATTATTCTTACCTTCTGCTTAATTGGGACTACTGATAAAATGGGACATTATCCTGACTCCCGAGGCGTCCCGATTAAGTGGAATATACTGTACCAGTTATATGTGCATGTACTAGGGATATGTACGGCTTGTATGTACTAGTTATATGTACTAGTTGTATGTATTAGCTGTATGTACTAGTTGTTTGTAATAGTTGCGTGTACTAATTGTATGTACTACTAATATGTACTACTTCTATATACTGTTTGTATGTACCATTTGTTTGTACTCATTGTATATACCAGCTGGATGTACTAGTTGGATGTTTTAGTACTATATATATTTAGTAGTTGTAGGTACTAGTTGCATGTACTAGTTGTGTCTACTGGTTTTATGTTCTAGTTGTATGTTCTAGTTGTATGTACTAGTTATATAATCTAGTTATATGAACTAGTTGTATGTACTAGTTATATTTGCTATTGATATGTACTAATTTTATGTAGTAGTTTTATGTACTAATTGTATGTATTAGTTGAATGTACTAGTTGTATGTAGTAGCTAGCTACCAGTTGTATGTATCAGTTGTATCTACTAGTTGCATGTACTAGTCACTAGTTGTGTGTACTAGTTGTACGTACTACTTGTATGTACAACTTGTATGTACCAGTTATATGCACTAGTTACAAGTTGTGTGTATTAGTTCTATGTTCTATTTGTATGTACTAGTTATATGTATTAATCTTAAATACTAGTTATAGGTACTAGTTGTATGGACTAGTTCTACACACTATTTGTAAGAACTATTACTATATAGTTATATTTACAAATTAAAGGTACTAGTTGTATGTACTAGTTTTATGTTGTAGTTTTATGTAGTAATTGTTATATGTACTAGTTTTATGTACTAGTTATGTCCCAGTGGTATGTACTAGTTGTATTTATTAATTCCATGTACTTGTTGCATGTACTAGTTGGGTTTACTAGTTGTATGTACTACTTGTATGTACTAGTTGTATGTACTACTTGTATGTACTAGTTGTATGTACTAGCTGTATGAACTAGTTGTATGTTGTCATTGTAAGTACTAGTTCTATGTACTAATTTATTGTACTAGTTGTTTGTACCAGTTCTATGGACTAGTTGTATGTACTAGTTCTAGGCAATAGTTGTAGTACTAGTAAAATGTAATAGTTGTGTGTACTATTTGTAGGTACTATTTATATCTACAGTGGCGGCCGGTTAATCGGAATCCGATTAATAGTGATTTTTGATTAAACAGGTCCATTTCTGTGGAACAGATTCGCTATAAACGTTGCGTATACAAATTACTTCTGATAATTGCGATGAGATTTCGGTTAATTGGGACGTTTGGCGAAGGCTAAGGAAGAAATCTTATAGCAGCTTGAAAGCGGCGGCAATCGTGAGTGTAAGCAACAGCGAGTTGGGGAAGAGGAGGTTGTTGGCAGTGCCCTGTGTCTATGGTTAAACAGTAGTTGAGCCAGGGTGCACGACTTTCAGGACCAATACTAAAGAATTCGGATGGATCTAATTTTTCACCTTCTGACGGCTGGCTGCCACGTTGGAAGAAAGTTACAACATTGTTTAAACTTCAATATGTAGCTGTTACATTTGTCTTTACTTTCTGCTTATTTGGGACTAGCGATTAATTGGAACATTTTCCCGACTCCCGAAGCATTCAGATTAAGTGGAATGTACTGAACAGTCATATGTGTATGTACTAGGTATATGTACTGGTTGTATGTACTAATTGTATATACTAGTTGCATGTACTATTTATATGTACTAACTATATGTGTATGTACTAGTTATATGTAGTAGTAGAGTGTACTAATCATATATACTAGTTGTATGTACTAGGTGTGTGTACTAGTTGTAGGTTCTAGTACTAGTTATAATAGGTACTGGGTAGGAACAAGTTCTTTGTACTAGCTGTTTGTACTATTGGTATGTGCTAGGTATATGTACCAGTTTTGTGGAGTAGTTGTATGTACTACTTGCACGTACTAGTTGTATGTACTAGTTATATGTGCTAGTTGTATGTATGAGTTGTGTGTACTAGTTGTATGTATTAGTTGTATGTATTAGGTGTATTAACTAGTTTCTAGATTTATGTACTAATTGTATGTACTAGTTTTAAGTACTCATGCTATGTGCTAGTTTTATGTACTAGACGTAGTATTAGTTGTATTTACTAGTTGTATATTCTAATTGAATATACTAGTTGTATGTAATATATACTTGCATATATTAGTTGTATGTACTATTTATATGTACTAGTTGTAGGTTCTAGTTCTAGTTATAATAGGTACTAGTTAGGTGCAAGTTGTTTGTACTTGTTGTTTGTACTATTGGTATGTACTAGTTGTGTGTACCAGTTTTGTTTAGTAGTTGTATGTACTACTTGTATGTACTAGTTGTATGTATGAGTTGTGTGTACTAGTTGTATGGACTAGTTGTATGTACTATTTATATGTACTAGTTATACATGTATGGACTAGTAATATGTAGTAGTGGTGTGTACTAGTTGTGTGTATTAGTGGTATATACTACTTGTACGTACTAGTTGTATGTACAAGTTGTATGCATTAATTTCATGTCCTAGTTATATGTCCTAGTTGTATGCACTAGTTGTATGTACTAAGTGTATGTACTATATATATGTACTAGTTATATGTGTATGTACTAGTTACTTCTAGTTCTTGTGGGTACTAGTTATATGTACTAGGAGTATGTACTAGTTGTATGTAGTAGTTGTATGTACTAATTGTATGTACTAGTTGTATGTGCTACTTAGAGGCACTAATTGTATAAACTATTTCATAACACTAGTACATACAAGTAGTGCCTAAAACTAGTACATACAAATATTACATGCAATTAATATGGAGGACTTACAACTAGTATATACATCTAGTACCTACCTAGTATAACTAGTAGCATAACCTACAACTAGTACATACAACTAGTACATTCAATTAGAACATATAAGTAGTTTATACAATTAGTGCCTACGAGTAGCACATACAACTAGTACATACAGCGAGTAGATACGACTAGTATAAAACACTAGTATTTATAACTATTACACACAACTACTACTTATAACTAGTACATACACATATAACTAGTACTTATAAATAGTTCATAGAACTAGTACAAACAACTGGTACATACAACTATTACATACAACTGGTACATACAACTAGTTCATACAACTAGTACATACAACTAGTACACACAACTAGTACAAAGAGGTACTACATACAACTAGAAGCTAGGACATACAACTAATACATAGAACGATTACATAAAACTAGGACATACAACTGGTTCATACAACTAGTACATAGCTAGTACATCCAACTAGTACATACAACTGGTACATAACTAGTACCTACAACCAGTACATATACCTAGTACATACACATATAACTGGTACAGTACATTTCACTTAATAGGGATGCCTTGCAGTTGGGAGACTATTCCAATTAATCACTAGTCCCAAATAAGAAGAAGGTAAAGAAAACTGAAACAGCTACATATTAAAGTTTTAACAATGTTGTAGCGTTTCTTCCAACGTGGCAGCCAGCTGTCAGAAGGTGAAAAATTAGATCCATCCGCTTCTCTGAAATTTTAGTATTGGTCCTAAAAGTCGTGCATCCTGGCTCAACTACTGTTTAACCATAGAAACAGGGCACTGCCAACAACCTCCTCTTTCCCAACTCGCTGTTGCTTAAGCTCAAGATTGCAGCCGCTTTCAAGCTGCTACAAGATTTCTTCCTTAGCCTTCACCAAACGTCCCAATTAACCGAAATCTCGTCCCGATTCTCACAAGTAATTTGTATACAAAATGTTTATAGCGAATCGCTTCCACAGGAATGGACCTGTTTTACCAAAAATCTCTATTAATCGGATTCCGCCACTGTAGATATAAATAGTACCTACAAATAGTCCATACAACTATTACATTATACTAGTACTACAACTAGTACATAGAACTAGTACATAAAACTAGTACATACAACTGTTAGAAACAACTAGTACATACGACTACTACATACAACTAGTAAATTATACTAGTACAGACAACTAGTCCATAGAACTCGTACAAATAACTAGTACATTAAACGAGTAAATAGAACCTGTACTTACAATTACAACATACAACTAGTACATACATATAGGACACACAACTAGTAAACCCAACTAGTACATACAACTGGTACATAACTAGTACATAAAACTAGTACATAAAACTAGGACATGCAATTAGTACATAAAACGACTGCATACAACTAATACATACAACTAGTACCTACAATTTTGTAAAAATAAATATATAGTAGTAGTTCTTTCAAATAGTGTGTAGAACTAGTCCATACAACTAGTACCTATAACTAGTAATTATGATTAATACATAGAACTAGTACATAGAACTAGAACTGAGAACTAGTACATATAACTAGTACATACAAATAAAACATACAACTAGTACACACAACTAGTAACTAGTGCATACAACTGGTATATACAACGTGTACATACAAGTAGTACCTAGAACTAGTACACACACCTAGTGTGTACTAAATTTTACAAACATCTATAACTAGTAAAAACAACTAGTACATACAACTAGTATCTTGCACATACAACTAGTACCTACCCAGTGGGTACAGCTACTACATACAACTAGTACATATAACTAATGCATATGACAAGTACATACAACCAGTACATATCACTAGTATATACAACTAGTACATAGAGGTAGTATGGCGTACATACAACTTAAATATACAATAGTAAATACAACGGGTACATTGTACTAATACATACAACTAGTAACTAGTACATACTACTAGTACATATAACTAGAACACACAACTAGTTCATACAACTAGTATTTACAACTAATAAATATAACTAATATTAGAACATACGACTAGAACATACAACTAGTACATACAATTAATACATACAACCAGTACATACAACTAGTACATAGTAGTAGTAAATAGAACAAGTACATACAACTAGTACACAACTAGTACATATAGGTACTACATACTATAAGCTAGTACATACAACTAGTGCATAGAACGATTACATAAAATTAGTACATACAACTAGAAGCTAGTATATACAACTAGTACATAGGACGATTACATAAAAACTAGTACATACAACTGGTTCATACAACTAGTACACAGCTAGGATATACCACTGGTATATAACTAGTACATACAACTAGTACATACAACTAGTACATAGAACTAGTACATAGAACTAGTACATATAAATAGCACATATAACTAGTACATACAACTAGAACATAAAACCAGTACACACAAGGAGTACATGCAACTAGTACCTACAATTGGTAAATATATGTAGTACAAGAACATCCAACTAGTACATCCAACTAGTATATACAATTAGTACATACAAATAGTACATACAAATAGTACATAGAAGTAGTACATATAAGTAGTACCTACAACTAGTACATACAACTAGTACATATAGCTAATACATGCACTTATAACTGGTATAATACATTCCATTTAATCGGGATGCCTCAGGAGTCGGGAGTATGTCCCATTTAATCAGTAGTCCCAATTATATATTAAAGTTTAAACAATGTCGTAGAGGTTCTTCCAACGTGCCAGCCAGCAGTCAGAAGGTGAAAAATTAGACCCATCTGCTTCTCCGAATTCCTTGGCCTTCTGCTTTAGTATTGGTCCTGATAGTCGTGCACCCTGTCTCAACTTATGTTTAACCATAGAAACAGGGCACTACCAACATCCTCCTCTTTCCCAACTCGCCGTCGCTTACGCTCATGATTGCAGCCGCTTTCAAACTGCTACAAGATTTCTTCCTTAGCCTTCGCCAAATGTCCCAATTAATCGAAATCTCGTCCGATTATCAGAAGTAATTTGTATATAAATCGTTTATAGCGAATCTGTTCCACAGGAATGCACCTGTTTAACCAAAAATCTCTATTAATCGGATTCTGATTAACCGCCACTGTACATAAAAAGTACATACAAATAGTACATACGACTAATACATACAACTAGTACATATAAGTAGCACATATAACTACTACATACAACCATTACCCATAACTAGTACATACAACTAGTACATACAACTAGAACTTACAACTAGTATGCACTATTAATTATTGGTACATACAACTAGTACATACAACTAGTAGATACAACTAGTTCATACATCTATACATATAACTAATCAATCCAACTAGTACATTCAACTAATACATGTATTTAGTACATAACTATTAAATATTATTATACATACAACTAGAACATACAACTAGTACATGAACCTAGTACATAGAACTAGTACATAAAACCAGTACATACAACTAGTACATGCAACAAGTACATACAAGTAGTCCATTAAACTAGTACATGCTGCTAGTCCGTACAAATAGTACATACAACTAGTACATACAACTAGTGCATACATCTTTAGAAACAACCAGTCCATCCAAGTAGTACGTAAAAAAGTGCATACAACCAGTGCATACAACCAGTACATACATCTAGTACATACAACTAGTACATACAACTAGTACATAAAACTGAAATATACAACTAGTACATTCAATTTAACATACACATATAAAAAGCACATATAAAGAGTACATACAAATATATAGTACATACAGCTAGAACCTACAGCTAGAACATACAACTGGTACGTACAACTTGTAACTAATCTTTAAAACTAGTACATACAACTAGTAACTACAATTACTACATAAAACTAGTACGTATCACTAGTAGATACAGCTAGAACATTCAACTAGTACATACAACTAATACATACAACTAGTACATAGTTAACAAAGAAAAGCCTTAATTGAGAACCTTGTTACTGCTTGTCTTAGTTTATTAAGGCAAGGAGTGTCTGACTTGGAAAGCCCTCAGTCAGTCGTGTTTTCCCTTGTTTAGGTTTTTAGCCTGAAGCTTTGGCTTTGCCTTCTTCCAGCAGCAGCAGACAGATGCACGTCAGGACAAAGTTGACCTCCAATCTCCAATCCACCACTACTTTCCAGTGGTCAACAGTCAAGAACTTGTACAGGAATACTTATCAGCCAGGCCCCAATCCCTCAACAGCTAGATGTTTACTCCATATCCTTTTAGCTGAACAGAAAACAGTTCTCTACATGGCTCTCATCACTTCTACTGCACTTTTGACAGCTTTGGAATTCCTCTAAGGTCTTCCAAGAGAGTATCCACAGTCCCAAAAGCTCCAATCATCGGAACAACCTTAATTCGGTAGCCCCTAAATTGTTTCCTCATCTCAGCCGACAGCTTATGGTAATTTTGGAACGTCAGTTGTCATCTTCCATTAAGATTAAGTGAGTAGTTCTGATGCAATGTATGCTGTGACAGTCTTGCACATTGTGTTGAGACATGCAATAGTTCGGTAGTTGGCCGCACGTTTTGGGTCATCCTTTTTGGGGATGAGTAGAGTGCGACCCCTTCTGACAGATCTCTGCTCACCACCCTCCATAGTACTTCTGCCAAGGCATCAATTATATACAACTAGTACATACAACTAGTACATACAACAAGTACATAAAACTAGTTGCAAATATTTACAACTAGTTACTAGTACATACAACTGGTACATACAACTAGTACATACAACTATAACCTACAACTAGTAAATATAACTAGTACATACAACAATTACACAATCAAGTCAAGTCAAGTATCTTATTTAGACTGGGGAGGCCTTTAGCCATTGGCTACTATACTAGGCACCCAGTATTAAAAATGGGCAATGACAAAATAGGGTAAGATGGGAAAAAGAATATGAAGGGGAAAAAGAACATGAAGGGGAAAAGCTGGTTAATAATAAAAGGCCTAATTGTCATGTACAAGAAATAACTAGAGTGATATAATACAGGAAATAATAAATACCAAATTTACAGGATTGGGTTGAGTCTGTCTTTGCATCTGTAGGAAGTGATTTCCAGATGGAGGTTCCGCCATAAGTGTACGACTGTTTACCCATGTTGGTTTTCACAGGAGGAGGGTTGAAGTCAGATGCACTCCCTCTTGTGTGGTAGTGGTGGGTGGGGATTTAAATAGGTCTCTAAGATAAGGGGGTGTATGCCCTTAACAGATTTCAAAACTTGCTGTGACAAGTGGAGACGTCTTCTATGTTCCAAGGATGTAACCCCGCGCTGTTGTCTGGGGGAAGAGGTGGAGTCAAAGCGACTCTTGTGTAGAATACTTTTGATGGCTAGATTGTGGAGTCGCTCTAGCCTAGTAGATTCCTGGGATGTACATTGCTGCCACACAACATCACAGTAATCAAAGATAGGCATAATGTAGGATTTGCAGAATAAAATCCTCAAGGGTGTTGGAAGGAACAAAGAGGTTGATCTGCCGAGAAGTTTGGAAATGATAAAGTCAATATGGTCCTTCCAGGTCAGGGTGTCGTTAATTTGGATACCAAGAAATTTGTAGACTCGAATTCGTTTAATAGTGGGACTGTCCAAGGAGAGGTTAAGTGGTGGAAGATTAGTCTTACAACTAGAGTGGAGTAGCATGGAGATGGTCTTCAGAGGGTTTAACTTGAGACCATTGGATTTCATCCAGAGATTAAAAAGGTTAAGACAGTTCTGCAGGGTGTTGGTAATATTTGAAATATCATGGCCTGCAAAGAATATAGTAGGGTCATGGGCAAATAGGACGGTGGTAGAGTCAATGATGGTATCAGGTAAATCATTAATGACAGCCTAGAAGAGGGAAGGGCCTAGGATGGATTCTTGGGGAACTCCTGAAGACAGAGGTCGAGAGGTAGAGGTGTGACCTTCCATATGAGTGGACTGTGAATGGTTGGCTAGGTAGGATCTAAACCATTGCACAGTAGATGGATCAAGACCCAGGTTGGTGAGTTTGCTGAGAAGAAGTGAGTGATTTACTGTGTCAAAGGCTTTAGACACGTCGATGAACAGAGTGGCTACAAACTTCCCAGAATCAAGGGCTTTGGACCAAGTATCGGTACAAAATAACAAAGATGTGGTGGTGGAGTGGCCAGGGTGAAAACCAGATTGCAATGGATAGATAAGGCCATTCTCAGAAAGATGACGATATAACTGATGTTTTACATGCCTTTCAAGGACCTTGCTGCAGGCAGGTAGGATAGATATAGAACGGTAATTGGAGAGGCTGGAAGGATCACCGCCTTTGTGGAGAAGGTGGACGATGGCATGCTTCCATGTAGTTGGAAAGGTGGAAGTTTGGATAGAATGGTTGATGATGGAGCAGATGGGCTTCATGATAACTGAAGAAGCTAGCTTGAGCATGAAAGTAGGTATTCCATCAGAGCCAGTACCTTTGTTGATGTTTAGTCCTGAGAGAGATGATTTACACCAGTCTTCAGGGGTTGGTGACAAAGCTGAGGTGGGTGGATTTGAGGAAGGAGTAGAAGGTTGATATAGGTCTGATAGAGTGGTGCAGGCACAGCTGGAGATGGAGGTAAAGTGAACATTGAATTTATCTGCAATGGACTGGTAGGTAGAGTCAAATGCGTTCCACTTATGTGAAGACTGAAGAGGATTGGCAGCCTTCAGAGCCCTCCAAAGAGTGGATGGATAAGTGTTATTGGAAATGAGGTGAGCGAAATGGGATTGTTTGGCTTGTCTCTGCAAGTTGGTGACGAAATGTCTTTGGATCCTGTACTGTTGCCAGTTTTGATTGGATCGGTTAGAACGGAAGGGTTTAAGTAGCTTATTTCGTTTGTCCATTTCACGTCTGATAGGCTTAGAAATCCAGGGGGACGGGTGGCTTTTGACTCTTATGCTCTTAAGAGGGGCATGTCGATCGATGACACCAAAAAAGGGTTTCAAAGACCTTAACCTTATCATCAATATCATCAAATGTATCCATCAGCTGCCAGGGAATGTGATCTAAATCAGCTAAGAACTTGGAGGCATCAAAGTTTTTATATGAGCGACAGGAGATAGTTTTGGGAGAAGACTTAGGAGATGACCAGGATGTTAAGAGGCTAATTGGATAATGATCAGTAATGGCATGATCTTGTACTGTGGCTTGGGTATAAGGAACATCAGGAGAGATAAGGAATAAATCGAAAATAGAACAGGTGCTCTCAGAGATACGAGTGGGATGGCAAATTGGTTGGGATACAAGATGAGAGTAGACCAAGTCATGTAAGATCTTGGAGAGTTGGTTGCTAGAATCACTAAAATCAACATTGAAGTCACCACAAGCAATGAAGTACTTACTGGAGATGAGGATGTTGTCGAAAGTGGAAGATATGTTGTGCACTGACTGGACAGGAGAACTGGGAGGATGATAGAAGCAGCCAACCAACAACTCTGAAGGAAGGAGGGTCCCATCTAAAACCAACCAACAGAAACTCTAGACCTGCATTTGTAATCCCACAGGAGATGACTTTGCTAGAAAGGATGTCAGATATATAGCAAGCAACACCTCCACCTGAGCGGTTTTGATCTCGACGAAAAAGAGTATATTCTCGAAGATAAACCTCGAAATCGTTGATATAAAAGTCCAACCCAACCAAGTCTTGGAGGGGCAGAGAGTCTCTTGACAAGTGACAGAAACAAAGTATTGAAGTTCCTCGAAGTGCCGTAGCAAACTACAAGTTTTTAGGTGGATAATGGTAAGTTTCTTTGTCTTTAGTTTTCGACACAATCTTGGGGTCCAGGGTTAGCCTCTACATCACCCCAAAGCTGAAGAGATAGAGAAGAGTAACGGCAATTCCATGAGTAGGTCCTGGGAGCATCGGGAAGGTGGGAAAAGGTTTCGTGGTGAGAAGGTTTGTAAAAAATCCTCCAAATATGGAGATTGCATAAAATACACTTAGGGTAACACACTTTGACTTCTGTTGAAACAGTTGCGAGAACGATCAACAACTATATTCTATAAAGTAGACTTTCTGCCATTTTCTCGCACCTTGAACCTCGAACACACAACTAGTACATGCAACTAATACATATCACTAGTTAATACATATATCTAGTTTGGAGTACATACAACTAGTACATACAATTAGTACATACAACCAGTATATACAACTAGTACATACAACTAGTACATAAAACTATTGCATATTACTAGTACATACAACTAGTACATATAACTAGTACATATAACTAGTACACACAACCAGTACATACTACTGAAGCATTCAACTAGTTCATACAACTAGACCATACAACTACTAACTATTAAGTACAACTAGTACATACAAATACTACATAAAACTAGTATTTACAACTACTACACGCAACTAGTTACTAGTACATAAAATATTCCATACAACTACTAAACACAACTAGTACATACAACGATTGCATACAACTAATACATACACATATAACTAGTACATTTAAATGTACATTCAACTGCTACACACAACTGTACATACAAATAGTTAATAAAACTAGTACATACAAATAGTACATACAACTGAAAAATAAAACTAATTCATACAACTAGACCTTACAACTAGTATATACAACTATTACATACAACTAGTATTGACAACTAGTACATACAACTACTGCACACAACTACTACATACAACTAATACATATAACTAGTACACAGAACGACTGCAATTACAAATACATACACATATAACTACTAAATATAAATGTACATTCAACTACTACATACAAGTATACATTCAACTAGTTATTAAAACTACTGCATACAACTAGCGCTACAACTAGTACATACAACTAGTGCTGCAACTAGTACATACAACTAGTACATACAATTTGTACATACAATTACTACATATAATTTGTACATAAAACAAGCACCTATGTAGTACCTAGTATAACTAGTACTAGAATCTACAAGTAGTACATACAACTAGTGCATACAATTAGTAAATGTAGCTGGTACTAGATCATACAACTAGATCATACAACTAGTACCTACAATTTGTACATACAACCACTATATACAACTAGTACATACAACTAGTAGATACAACTAGTAGATACAACTAGCACATACAAACATAATATACTACTAGTCCATACAAATAGTAACTACGACAAGTAAATGTAACTAGTACATACAACTAGTAAAAACAACGAGAACATACAACTAGAACCCACCTAGCAACTAGTATAACTGGTACTAGAAACTACAGCTAGTACATACAACTAGTATATAAAGCTATACCATATATACAACTAATAACTAGTAAGTACAACTAGTACATAAAAATACTCTATAAAACTAGTATTTACAACTACTACATGCAACTAGTTATATACTAATACATACAAATAATCCATACAACTACTAAACAAAATAGTACATACAACTAATATATATGATTAGTTTTTTTTATATATACTACGTGAATGTAATCATAAACTACACACTTCGTAACAATGCATATAAGAAAAAAAAATTTTGTTTTTATGTATAGTCAATAAAAGCCATGCAGGCATAGTTACAATAGTTAGATTGAAGGCAGTACACATGACCTGCAGTCATTATTGGCAAGTGTAAATGAGTCAAATCTGATGGGTCTCCCTTGACGAGATCTGTATCCTCTGATTGCATTGATCGAGGATTTGAGGAGGGCAAAGTTGATCTTGATGCGAATCCATGAAATCACCTGACCATATGGTTCGCCTCGCTTCGCTGAGATCAGGTCAGCCAGATGCTTGTATGCCACTGCTGTAGACTTGCTCATCCCTCCAAAGATCGAGAAGACAAGGGGGGTGAAGGAGCTCATCTCTACCTCTCTGATGCGTTCTTCATATTGCCTACGCTTTCCCCGCTCTTGCAATCGGTATACTGCTTCCAGGGAGGATTTGCGATAGCTTTGGGCAGTCGGATTACAGATCCTTACGTCAAAAAATGCCCTTTGACTATCATTGCCCCAGAAGCCCTGGGCACAGATGTCTGATCTCGCATTGACCTCAGTGATTGCACTTGCGTAGGAGAACCTCTCGCCACTCAGGGGCTGCAATGGCGGTTCAGTAGCAACTCCCTCACACACTTCTGTCATAAGGTTGGCTGTTATGTCACGAATGAGGTTGTGGCACTTACTTGGGAATCCTCCCCTTGGACAGTCCATGGCGTGTGAGACACTAAAGCCCTGCCTGCAAGCACATTGTGAGGGCAATCTAGGGGGTACATATGATTAGTACACACAATGACCGCATATAAAAGGTACATACACATATAACTTGAACATACAACTAGTACCTACAATTAGTACATAGAACCAGTATATACAACTAGTACATACAACTAGTATATACAAATACTATATATACGTAGTCATACATATACAACTAGTACCTATAAGTAGTACACAAAACTAGTACATATAACTAGGATATACAACTAGTACATCGGTATTGTAAATACACATATAACTAGTACATATAAATAGTACATACAACTAGCACATACAGTTTATAAATACAACTAGTATATACATAGAAATAGTACATACAACTAGTACACACAACTAGTATATACAACTAGTACATACTACTAGTATATGCAACTGAAACATACAGCTAGTTCACACAACTAGATTTTACAACTAGTAACTAGCAAGTACAACTAGTACATACAACTAATACATTCAACTAGTATATGCGAGTACCTAATAGTAGTTTATATATACAACTAGAAAATACCATTAGTAGATACAACTAGTACATACAAACACAACATACTACTAGCACATACAAATAGTAACTACGACAAGTAATTATAACTGGAACATACAACTAGTACATATAACTAGTACATACAACTAGTACGTACATACCATTATTACACATACCTAGTACAAACAACTATAACATACATCTAGCATATACACATACATCTAGTACCTAATAATAGTACATACAACTAGTACATATAACTAGTACCTACAACTAGTACATACAACTAGTACATACAACTACTACATAAAATTAGTATTTACATCTAGTACAAAACTCTAGTACATATATACAACTAGTACATACAAATGAAGCATACAACTATAATATATAACTAGTACATACACCTATAACTAGTACATATAAATAGTACATACACCTAGCACATACACTGTGTAGATAAATCTAGTATATTCATAGAAATTGTATATAGAACTAGTACACACAACTAGTACATACAACTAGTAAATACAACTAGAACATAGAACTAGTATTGACAACTAGAAAATACAACTACTGCACACAACTACTACATACAACTAATACATATAACTAGTACACAAAACGACTGCATATTATAAATACATACACATATAACTACTACATATACATGTACATTCAACTGCTACATACAAGTATACATTTAACTAGTTATTGCAACTACTGCATACAACTAGAATTACAACTAGGACATACAACTAGTACATACAACTAGTACACACAATTAGTACATACAACTAGTGCTACAACTAGTACATACAACTAGTACATGCAACTGGTACATATTAAGTACAAAAAACTAAACATACAACTATTACAAACAATTAGTACATTCAACTAGTACATACAACTAGTACATAAAACTAGTACCTACATAGTTCCTAGTATATCTAGTACTAGAACCTACAACTAGTACATACAACTAGTACATATATACAACTAGTACATACAACCAGTACATACATATAGTACATACAATTAGTACAAACAATGGTTACATATCTAGTTAACACAACTAGACATACAACTAGTACATAAAACTAGTACATCCAACTGGTACGTAGAATTGATAAATACAACTAGTACTAGTGCTATACAACTAATACATAAAACTAGTACATATAATTAGTGCACACAACCAGTACATACAACTAGTTCATACAACTAGTACATCCAAGTAGTACATATACCCAGACATACACATATAACTAAAACTTATATATAGTACATACAACTAGTACATATAACTAGTACATACAAGTAGTACATAAAATGAGTCCATACAACTATTACACACAAGTTGTACATACAACCTGTACAAACAACTAGTACTTACAACTAGTACATACAACTCGTACACACAACTAGTATATATAACTAGTATACACAACTACTACATGTACCTAAATTTTAAATTGTACATTCAACTAGTACGTGCAAGTTGTACATACAACTAGTACAAACAACTAGTCCATACAACACGCAACTAGTACTACTAGTTACTACTTTTATGTACTAGTTTTATGTTCTAGTACACTGGTAATTAATAAGTACAACGAGTACATAAAACTAAAACATACAAGTAGTGTTTACAACTAGTACATTCAACTACTTTGTAGTACCTAAAACTGGTACATACAACTGATACACACAACTAGTAACTACAACCACAACATACAACTAGTACATACAATTAGTAGATCCAATTAGTACATACAATCAATACATACAACCAGAACAAACAGCTTGTACATACAAGTACTACATATACCTAGTACACACACGTATAACTAGAAACTATAAATAGTATATACAACTGGTACATATAACTAGAACATTCAACTAGAAGATATACCTAGTACTTAACCATATAACTATAACATACAACTGTATACTTTGGATTACAACTAGTACATACAACTAGTACATACAATTATTGCATACAATTAGGACCTACGACTAGTACACACAACTAGTACATACAACAATTAGTCAGAACTAGTACATACAACTAGTAGATTAAACTAATGCATATATCTAGTACATTCAACTAGTACACACAACTAGTACATACAACTGGAGCATACAACTAGTTCATACAACTAGACCATACAAGTAGTACCTAGTAAATACAACTAGTACATTCAACTAATTACTGTACATAAAACTAATTCATCCAACTGCTACACACACCTAGTACATACAACTAATACACATTACTAGTACACACAACGACTGCATATAAATAAGAGTTACACATATAACTAGTACATATAAATGTACATTCAACTCCTACATTCAACTGTACATAAAACTAGTTATTACAACTAGTTACATACAACTAGTACATACAACTAGTAAATAGCTAGGTCAAACAACTAGTACCCACAAATAGTACATAAAACTGTGTGCATACAACTGGACATACAACTAGTATATACAATTAGTACATACAACTAGTACATACAACGCGTACCTACCTAGTACCTACTACAACTAGTACTAGATCCTACAACCAGTACATACAACTAGTACATACAACTGGTACATGCAACCAGTAAATGCATATAGTACATACAACTAGTACATACAATTGTTACATATCTGGTACATACAACTAGACATACCAATAGTACATACAACTAGTAAATACAACTAGTACATACAATCAGTATATACAACCAGTACATAAAAGTAGTACATACAAATAGTATGTATTCGTAGTCATACACATATGACTAGTACCTATAAATAGTGCATACAAGTAGTACATACAACTAGTATATACAACCAGTACATACAACTAATACATACAACTTGTTCATACAACTAGTGTATACAACAATTACACCCAACTAGTACATACAACTAATACATATAACTAGTATATATAACTAAAACATACAACTGAATAGTTTGGATTACTTACAACTAGTACATACAACTAGTACATACAACTTAAACATTCAACAATTAAACAGATCTAGTACACACAACTAGTAGATGAAACTGGTACATACATCTAGTACATTCAACTAGTAACTAGTACATACAATGAGTACCTACTTTGTACCTAGTATAACTAGTTCTAGAACCTACAATTGGTACATACAACTAGTAAAAACTTACAACTAGTACATATAGCCAGTACACACAATTATTACATATACCTAGTGCATATTGGTTTAAGTAATACTAATAAATAGTACATACAGCTAGTCCATGCAACTTGAACCTACAACTAGTAAATATAACTAGTACATACAACAATTACACACACCAAGTACATACAATTAGTACCTACCTATAACCTAGTATAACTAGCACTAGAACCTATAACTAGTACATACAATTAGTACATACAACAAGTTCAGATATATTGTACTTTAAACTAGTAAATACAACTAACTAGCATACACAAGTGATAAATACAACTAGTAGGGAACACATAAAATTAGGACATACAACTAGTACATACAACTAGTACATACGACTAGTACCTGCCTAGTACCTAGTACAACCAGTACTAGAATGTTCCACTAGTACACACAACTAGTACATAAAGCTACTACATACAAGTATAAACTAGTACATACAACTAGTACATAACTTGTACATATAGCTACCATATACATACAACTAGTACATACAATTAATACAAACCAGTACATACAATTAGTATACACAACTAGTACATACAACTAGTACATACAACTACTACATACAACTGCTACATACAACTAGTACCTACAACTAGTAAATATAACTTGTTTTAGGACATACTACTAATACATACAATTAGTGGATACAACTAGTACAAATACCTAGTACACACAAGCACTACATGTAACGGGTACATACACATATAACTAGTACATATTAATGGTACATACAAGTAGTAAATACAACTAGTACAAACCACTATGTACTAGATACTAGTTGTATGTTCTAATTGTATGTACTAGTTGTACATAATTGATGCTTGTAATAGTTGTATGTTCTACTAACTAATTGTATGTACTAGTTGTATATACTAGTTGTATGAACTATTTATATCTACTAGTTATGTTTGTATGTAATATTAATATATACAACTTGTATGTACTAGTTGAATGTACAAGATGTATGTACTAATTGTAGGTTCTAGTACTAATTTGATCAGGTACTAGGTAGGTACTAGTTGTATGTACTAGATACTAGTTATATATACTAGTTGAATGAGCTAGTTATATGAACTAGTTGTATGTACTAGTTGCGTGTAATTGTTTTAAATACTACTTGTATGTTCTAGTAGTATGTACTAGTTGGGTGCATATACTAGTAGTATGTTCTAGTTACTAGTTCTCTATACTAGATACTAGCTGTATGTATTAGTTGTATGTACTAGTTGTATTTACTAGTTGTATATACTAGTTGTATGTACTAGTTGTGTGTAATTGATGTTTACACTAGGTATATTTACTAGTTGTAGGTTCTAGTTGTATGTACTATTAACTAGTTGTTTGTACTGGCTGTACCTACTAGTGGCAAGAACTAGTTGTTTGTACTAGTTGTATGTACTAGTTGGGTGCTATATTTATATGTACCACCTGTTGGTAACTATTGTAGGTACTAGTTATATGTAATAATTCTATGTACAAGTTTTAGTTCTAGTTTAATGTACTAGGTGTATGCAGTTGTAGTATGCACTATTTATATGTACTAGTTATATGTGTATATTCTAGTAATATGTATTAGCTGTATGCACAAGTCGTGTGTACTAGATGTAAGTACTAGTTGATTGTACTCGTTCTTGGTTCTTGTTGTATGTACTAGTTGTATGTACTAATTGTATGTACTGGGTATGTCCTAGTTGTATGTACTAGTTGTATGAACTAATTCTATGTACTAGTTGTAGTCCTAATTGTATGTGCTAGTCCTATGTACTAGTTGTAGTACTAGTTGTATGGTATAGTTTTATGTACTAGTTGTATTCGTAGTTTAATGAACTAGTTGCTAGTGTCAGCTGTATGTAGTTGTTGTATGTACTAGTTGTAAATAGTAGTTGTATGTACTAGATGTATGTACTAGTTGTATGTATTAGTTATATGTGGTACTTGTTTGTACATGTCATCATCATTTAACTCTGGGTTTTACCCCGTCCACTCATGTCCCTTGAGGAGCGCAATGAGCTAATGGACGGAACCAAAGTTCGCTTGATGGGAACCAGAGTTTCCCCCTAGCCACTCAAAAAGATGGTCAAGCCATAGACAGCTGTTTTGTCCTTATTAGGACTCATCAGTGTGGCATACAATGGAAGTTTGAGTGGCTAGTCTGCTAATATGGACTCCCAGAAGCAAAAAAGCCTGTGGTTTCCTTATCAGCAGATAAGGGGTCCAGCCAAAAGTGTGGCAGCCCACTAATAGTAGGGCAGGGGTAATATCCAGAGTTAAATGATGATGACATTGATGGTTTAAGATCAACTTTAGATCTTGTAGTTCCCCAATTTTTTCCATATTGTTTGTACATGTTGCATGTACTAGTTGAATGTACTAGTAGTATTTACTATTTGTATGTACTAGAACTAGATATATTTACTAGTTGTAGGTACTTGTTGTATGAACCAGCTATGTACTAGTTGTATGCGCTAGTTGTATGTGTTAGCTGTATGTACAAGTTATGTACTAGTTGTATGTTGTAGTTGTATGTACTATTTATATGTACTAGTTATATGTGAATGTCCTAGTAATATGTATTAGTTGTATGTGCCTGTTGTATGTACTTGTTGTATGTACTAGGTGTGTGTACTAGTCGTAAGTACTAATTCTACTTATTAGTTGTAGTACTAGTTGTATGTACCAGTACTCTGTACTTGTTGTATGAACTATTTATAAGTACAAGTTATATGTGTATGTATTAGTTATAAGTAGTAGTTGTGTGTACTAGTTATATATACTAGTTTTATATACTAGTCGTATCCACTCGTTGTATGTACTAGTTGTATGTCCTAATTGCATATAATAGTTGTATGTACTACTTATATGGTCTAGTTGTTTAGACTAGTTGTGTGTTATTGTTGTATATACTAGTTATATTAACTAGTTGTAGGTTCTAGTTGTATGTACTAGTTGTATGTATTAGTTGAATGGACTAGTAACTAGTTGTAAGTACCGGTTGTATTGACTAGTTTTATGTACTAGTTGTATGAACCAGTTGTAGGTTCTAGTCCTAGTTTTACAAGGCACTAGCTAGGTACTATTTGTTTATACTAGTTGTATGTAATAGTTATATGGACAAATTGTATGTAGTATTTGTATGTCTAGTTGTATTTATAAGATATGTGTCAATTGTATGTACTAGTTGTATGTGCTAGCTATTTACTAGGGTTATGTACTCAGTCTATGTAGTACTTCTATGTACTAGTTGTATGTACTAGTTGTATGCACTAGTTGTATGCACTAGTTGTATGTACTAGTTGTATGTACTAGTTGTATGTTCTACTTGTATGTTTTATATAGTTGTATATACTAGTTGCGTTTACTAGTTTTATGTAATATTGTATGTAATATTTATATGTGTATGTACTAGTTATATGTAGTAGTGTTGTGTACTAGATATACGTACTAGTTGTTTGTACTAGTTGTATTTACTAGTGGTATGTACTAGCTATTTACTAGCTTTATGTTCTTGTTCTATGTAGTATTTCTATGTACTAGTTGTAGTACTAGTTGTATGTACTAGTTGTATGCACTAGTTGTATGTACAAGTTGTATGTACAAGTTGTATGTACTAGCTATGTGCTAGTTTTATGTACCCGTTCTAAGTAGTACTTCCATGTAATAGTTGTAGTACTAGTTGTATGTACTAGTTGTATGTACTAGTTGTATATGTATGTACTAGTTATATGTAGTAGTGTTGTGTACTAGTTATATGTACTAGTTGTTTGTACTAGTTGTATGTAATATTTGTATGTAATAGTTCTATGTACTAGTTGTGTGTCCTAGATATATACTAGTTGTATGAACTAGTTGTAAATTCTAATACTAGTTAAGTTAGGCACTACATTAGGTATGAGTTATATGTACTACATCTTTGTAATAATTGTGTACTAGTTGTATATCCTAGTTTTATGTAATTTTATTTAATGTAGAAGTTGTATGTAGTAGTTTTACTATTTATATGTATTAATATATGTGCATGTACTAGTTATAGGTAATAGTTGTATATATGTATTAGCTGTATTTAGTAGTTGTATGTTCTAGTACCAGTTATATTTACTAGTTGGAGGTTCCAGTTGTATGTAGTAGCTATATGGAGTAGTTGTATGTACTAATTGTAAGTACTAGTTGTATGAACTATTAGTATGTACTAGTTGTTTGCACTACTTGTTTGTACTCCTTGTAGGTTCAAGTTGAATGTACTAGTTTTGTGTACTAGTTGTATGTATAACTGGTATGTACTAGTTGTATGTACTAGTTGTATATACTAGTTGTATTAATTAGTGGTGTGATCTAGTTGTATGTATTATTTAAATGGACTAGTTATAGGTCTATGTGCTAGATATATGTAGAACTTGTGTACTAGTTATAGCTACTAGTTCTATCTATTACTTGTATGTACTAGTTGTATGTACTAATTGGGTTTACCAGTTGTATGTTCTTTACCAGTTGTATGTACTAGTCCTAGTTATATTTACTAGTTGTAGGTACTAATTGTATAATCTAGTTGGATGTACTACTTGCATGTACTTGTTGTATGTACTAGTTGCATGTACTAGTTATAATAACTGGTTGTATTCACTAGTTGTATATGCTAGTTCTAGTTATATTTACTAGTTGTAGGTACTAATTGTATGTACTAGTTGTATGTACTAGTTGTGTGTATTAGTTATATGTGTGTGTAATAGTTGTATGTACTAATTGTAGGTCCTAGTACTAATTAAACTAAATTCTCGATAGGTTCTAGTTAAATGCAGTTGATACTAGTTGTATTTACTAGTAATATGAGCTAGTTGTACATACTAGCTGTATGTACAAGATGTGTGGACTAGTTGTATTTAGTAGTTTTATGTACTAATTGTATGTACAAATTGTAGGCATTAGTTGTATTTATTAGATATGTACTAGTTGTATGAAATAGTTGCAGGTTCTAGTACTAGTGAAACTAGGTACTAGGTAGGTATTGGTTGTATGTACAACCTGTTTGAACTAGTTGTGTACAAGTCGTATGTACTAGTCCTAGTTATATTTACTATTTGTAGGTACTAAATGTATGTATTAGCTGTGTGTTGTAGTTTTATGTACTAATTGTATGCACTAGTTGTGTTTACCAATTGCATGTATTAGTTGTATGTAGTAATTGTATGTGCTACCTATGTACTTTATGTACTCTTTCTATGTAGTACTTCTATGTACTAGTTTCTAGTTGCATGTACTATTTGTATGTACTTGTTTGTGTACTAGTTTTATGTACTTCTTGTATGTACAAGTTGAATGTACTAGTTGTATGTGCTCGGTGTATGTACTAGTCCTGGTTATATTTACTAGTTTAGGAACTAGGTGTATGTACATAGTTCTATGTATTAGTTGTAAGCATCAATTGTATGTACCAGCTGTATGTACTACTTGTATGTACTATTAATATGTGATAGTTATATGTGTATATACTAGTTATTTGTAGTAGTTGTGTGTACTAGTTATATGTACTAGTTGTATGTACTAGTTGTATGTGCAAGGTTTGTGTACTAGTTGTATGTGCAAGTTTTGTGTACTAGTTGTATGTACGTCTTGTATATACAAGTTTAATGTACTAGTTGTATGTGCTCGGTGTATGTCCTAGTCCTGGTTATATTTACTAGTTTAGGTACTAGGTGTATGTACACAGTTCTATGTATTAGTTGTAAGCATCAATTGTATGTACTAGCTGTATGTACTACTTGTATGTACTATTAATATGTGATAGTTATATGTGTATATACTAGTTATTTGTAGTAGTTGTGTGTACTAGTTATATGTACTAGTTGTATGTACTAGTTGTATGTACAAGGTTTGTGTACTAGTTGTATGTACTAGTCGTAAGTTCTAGTACTAGTTATACTAGGTACTAGGTAAGTACTAGTTGTATGTAGTTGATACTTTCTGCATTTACTAGTTGTTTGTACTAATTGCATGTACTAGGTATTTGTAATAGTTGTATGTTCTACTAACTAATTGTATATACTAGTTGTATATACTAGTTGTATGAACTATTTATATCTGCTAGTTATGTAAGTTTGTACTACTGATATGTGCTACTTGTATGTTCTAGTTGAATGTACAAGTTGTATGTCATAGCTGTAGGTTCTAGTACTAATTAGATTAGGTTCTAGGTAGGTACTAGTTGTATGTACTAGATACTAGTTGGATAAACTAGTTGTATGTACTAGTTGTGTTTAATTGTTTGAATTACTACTTGTATGTACTAGTTGTATGACCTAGTTGCACGTTCTATTTGGGTGCATATACTTGTTGTATGTACTAGTTACTAATTCTCTATACTAGATACTTGCTGTATGTTTAGTTGTACATACCAGTTGTATTTACTAGTTGTAAATATTAGTTGTATGTACTCCATACTAGTTGTATGTACTAGTTGTATGAACTAGTTGTGTGTAATTGGTGTATACACTAGGTATATTTACTAGTTGTAGGTTCTAGTTGTAGGTAGTAGTTGTGTGCTTTATTTATATGTATATGACCTGTTTGTAACTGTTGTAGGTACTAGTTGTATGGAATTGTTCTATGTACAAGTTTTAGTTCTAATTTAATGTAATAGGTGTATGCAGTAGTAGTATGTACTATATATATGTGCTAGTTATATGTGTATGTTCTAGTAATATGTATTAGCTGTACGCACAAGTCGTATGTACTAGATGAAAGTACTGATTGTATGAACTAGTAAGTTCTTGTTATGTGTACTAGTTGTATGTACTAGTTGTAGTACTAGTTGTATATACTAATTGAATGTAACAATTTTATGTACTAGTTGAAGTTCTAGTTTAATGAATTAGTTGCAAGTACTAGCTTTATGTAGTTGTAAATACTAGTTGTAAGTAGTAGTTGTATGTACTAGATGTATATACTAGTTGTATTTAAACTAGGTACTAAGTAGGGACTAGTTGTGTGCACTAGTACTAGTTATATTAACTAGTTGTAGGTACTAGTTACAAGTTCTAGTTGAATGTAATAGTTGTATGTACTTGTTATATGTACTAGTTGTATATACTATTTGTATGTACTAGTAGTATGTACTATATAGGTGTACTATTAATAGTTACCAATTATATGTGCATGTACTTCCTATATCTAGCAGTTGTGTACCTGTTATATGTACTAGTTTTATGTACTAGTTATATATACTAGTTGTAGGTTCTAGTACTATTTAAACCAGGTGCTAAGTAGGGACTAGTTGTGTGCACTAGTACTAGTTATATTAACTAGTTGTAGGTACTAGTTACAAGTACTAGTTGAATGTAATAGTTGTATGTACTAGTTGAATGTAATAGTTGTATGTACTTGTTATATGTACTAGTTGTATATACTATTTGTATGTACTAGTAGTATGTACTATATAGGTGTACTATTAATAGTTACCAATTATTTGTGCATGTACTACTTATATCTAGCAGTTGTGTACCTGTTATATGTACTAGTTTTATGTACTAGTTATATATACTAGTTGTAGGTTCTAGTACTATTTAAGGTAGTAGGGGGGCTATCTTGTCTAAATCAAAACGACACGAATTTTGGTACAGAGGTTAGGTTAGTGGTCTATTTTTTATATCTACATTTTTAAACCCGTCTGTACTTCTAAACTTGAATTATTAAAGGAATAAAAAGCGTTATCTTGTGTTAAATTTAAGTGTTAATTGCCTACTTGATATTGAGTGACTCTCTTCTTTACTTTCGGCATAGCAGATTCATTCAGAAACACTTACGGAGGTGATAGATAAATTAGGTGTGAAATCATGGGGCCCAAATTCGACCGAGTTAACTTTCTTCTCTTGTGAATAAATGTTATGGTCGCTGCCCTTTAGCCAACTAATTATTGTATACAGTATGGATAATTCTACGATTTGATGTTTGTTTAAGGCGAGAATATGGTAAGACCGTTTTTTCCGTAGTTAATTTGTATAGAATCAGTGTTAACGAAGGTGTTGCAAATCTAACTAGTCTGTTACGTTGCAACCGATTGGAATGCGGACAACTTGCCTGTAAAGGCACCCAAAGCATGCACAAACTGACGGGAACGAATTGGAATACTCCAAGTTTTGACGAAGATATTGCGTTTTTTTGTAAAACAGGAATTATTCCAGAATACAAGTGAGAATGGTGATTTGCTCCTGTAGCCCTGTGAACCAATGCTTGTAGATTATATATACCAAAGTTGGTGCTTCTCAGCTCATTTATGCAGAAGTAGATAGCTTTTTTGTCGAGCTTTTTGACACTTTTTGAGGTCACATTTTTCGATTTTAAATAAAAATATCTCGGTAACAGAGTAGCCAATCAAATTATGGTTGACACCAAATCATGCGAAATTTACCTAGTTTTTTTGCTTGTAAAATGCAAGTGAGTTGGACCTATGGTCAGAGAGATACATCACTAAGACCAATGTACCCCAAAGAAAGCCTTTAGCCCCCGTACTACCTTAAACCAGGTACTAAGTAGGGACTAGTTGTGTGCAATAGTACTAGTTATATTAACTAGTTGTAGTTACTAGTTACATGTACTAGTTGAATGTAATAGTTGTATGTACCAGTTGCATATACTAGTTGTATGTACTAGTTCTTTGTACTAGTTTTATGTACTAGTAATGTACCAGTTGTATGTAATAGTTGTATGTTCAATTGTATGAAGTAGTTGTATGTAGTAGTTGTATGTATTTGATGTATGTACTAAGTGTATGTATTAATTCTATGTACTAGTTGGAGTTCTAGTTTAATGTACTAGTTGTATGTACTATATTAATATACTAGTTATTTGGGTATGTTCTAGTCATAGGTACTAGTTGTAAGTACAAGTTGTATGAACTAGTTGTACGTGCGAGTTGTATGTACTAGTTATATGTACTATTTTTATGTACTATTTATATGTACCAGTTATATGTGTATGTACTTGTTATATGTAGCAGTTGTGTCTACTAGTTTTATGTACTAGTTATATGTGTATGAACTAGTTGTATGTACTAGTTTTAGGTTCTAGTATCTGTTAAACTAGGTACTAGGTAGCTACTAGCAATATGTACTAGATATTACTTGTATGTCCTTTTGTGTGTACTAATTCTTTGAATTACTTTTAGGACTAGCCGTATGTACTAGTTGTATTTACTATTTGTTTGTACAAATTGTTTGTACTAGTTGTATGTACTAGTTTTATGTACTAGTTGTATGTATTAGTTACTAGTTGTATGTTTAAGTTGTACGTACTACGTATATGCACTTATAAATGTACATGTTGTGTGTAAAAGTTGTATCTGCTAGTTGTAAGTTCAAGTTGTATGTACTAGTTCAATTTACTAGTTGCATGTACTAGTTATATGTTTTAGTGCCATGTACTAGTTTCCAGTTATATGTAGTAGTTTTATGTAAAAGTAATATGAACTAGTTGTATGCACTAGTTGTATGTACTAGGGTATGTACTATTTTTATGTACTAGTTATATGTATATGTACTTGTTATACGTAGTAGTTGTGTGTTCTAGTTATATGGACTAGTTGTATGTACTGCTTGTAGGTTCTAGTACTAGTTATACTAGGGTCTTGGTATGTGCTAGGTGTATATACTAACATTAATTAGATTTACTAGTTGTAGGTACTAGTTGTATGTAGTAGTTGTACGTTCTAATTGTATGAACTAGTTGTATTTACAAAAGAGGTGTATGTACTATTTAAAGGTGCCAGTTATATGTGCATGTAATAGTTAAATGTACTAGTTGTGTACTAGTTGTAGATACTATTTCGATGTACTAGTTGTATTTACTAGTTGTAAGAACTAGTTGTTTGTACTAGTACTAGTTTTATTTTGTAGTTGTAGGTGGCAGTTGTAGGTGCCAATTGTATGTACTAGTTGTATGTACTAGTTATATGTGAATATACTAGTTGTATGTACTAGTTGTAGGTTCCAATACTAGTTATACTAGGTTCTAGGTAGGGTCTAGTTAAATGGACTAGATACTACTTGTATGTACTAGTTGTATATACTAGTCCTAGTTATATTTTCTAGTTGTAAGTGCCAATTGTATGTACTGGTTGCATGTGCTAGTTGCATGTACTAGTTATATGTGAATATACTAGTTGTATGTACTAGTTGTAGGTTCTAGTTCGAGTTAAACTAGGTACTAGATAGGTACTAGTAAATATGTACCAGATGCTACTTGTATGTACAAGGTGAATGTACTAGTTATATGAACTAGTTGAAAATACCAATTGTATGTCCTAGTTGTATGGACTAGTTGTTTGTACTAGTTGTATGTACTAGTTATATTTACTAGTTGTGTGAACTACTAGTTGCATGCACTAGTTGAATGTACTAGTTACTTTTGTATATATAAGTTGTATATTCTAGTTCCATGTACTAGTTTTGTGTACTAGTTATATGAACTAGTTGTATATACCAGTTGAATGTCGTAGTTGTTTGTACAAGTTGTATGTACTAGGTGTATGTACTAGTAACTAGTTGTATTTCAAGTTGTATGTACTAGTTATATGTAGTAGTTGGCTACTAGTTATAGGTAATCGTTTGATGTGCAAGTTGTAGGTACTAGTTTTATGTACTAGTTATATGTACTAGTTGTAGGTTCTAGTACTATTTAAACTAGGTACTAAGTAGGGACTAGTTGTGTGCACTATTACTAGTTATATTAAGTAGTTGTAGGTACTAGTTAGATGTACTAGTTGAATGAGATAGTTGTATGTACTAGTTCTTTACTAGTTTAATGTACTGGTAATGTACCAGTTTTATGTACTAGTTGTATGTTATAGTTGTATGAACTAGTTTTATGTAGAAGTTGTATGTATTTGATGTATGGACTAAGTGTATGTATTAAGTCTATGCACTAGTTGGAGTTCTAGTTTAATCTACTAGTTGTATGTACTATATTAATATACTAGTTATTAGTGTATGTTCTAGTGAAAGGTGCTAGTTGTAAGTACAAGTTTTATGTACTAGTTGAATGTACTAGTTATATGTACTATTTGTATGTACTATTTATATATAAACGTTATATGTGTATGTAATTGTTATATGTAGCAGTTGTGTCTACTAGTTTTATGTACTAGTTGTATGTAAAGCTATATGTGAATATACTAGTTGCAGGTACTAGTTATATGTGAATATACTAGTTGTATGTACTAGTTGTAGGTTCTAGTTCTAGTTAAACTAGGTACTAGTTAGGTACTAGTTAATGTACCAGATACTACTTGCATGAGCTAGTTGCATGCACTAGTTATATGTGAATATATTAGTTGTATGTACTAGTTGTAGGTTCTAGTTCTAGTTAAACTAGGTACTATGTAGGTACTAGTAAAATGTACCAGATTCTACTTTTATGTATTAGTTAAATATACCAGTTATATCAACTAGTTGAAAATACCAGTTGTAGGTACTAGTTGTATGTACTTGTTGAATGTAATAGTTGTATGTACTAATTGCATGTACTAGTTGTATGTACTAGTTGTATGAACTAGTTGTATGTACTAGTTGTATGAACTAGTTATATGTGCTATTTTTATGTACTATTTATATGTTCCAGTTATATGTGTATGTACTTGTTATATGTAGCAGTTGTGTCTACTAGTTTTATGTACTAGTTATATGTGTATATACTAGTTGTATATGCTAGTTTTAGATTCTAATACCAGTTAAACTAGGTACTAGATAGCTACTAGCAATATGTACTAGAAATTACTTGTATGTCCTTTTGTGTGTACTAAATCTTTGAATTAGTTTTATGACTACCCGTGTGTACTAGTTGTTTATACTACTTGTATGTACTAGTTGTATTTTCAAGTTGTATGTACTACTTATATGCACTTATAAATGCACATGTTGTGTGTAAAAGTTGTATGTAGTAGTTGTATGTACTAGTTGTAAGTACTAGTTCAATGTACTAGTTGTGTGTATTAGTTATATGTTTTAGTGCCATGTACTAGTTTCCAGTTATATGTAGTAGTTTTATGTAAAAGTAATATGAACTAGTTGTATGTACTAGTTGTATGTACTAGGGTATGTACTATTCATAAATACTAGTTATATGTATATGTACTTGTTATACGTAGTAGTTGTTTGTACTAGTTATATGGACTAGTTGTATGTACTACTTGGACGTTCTAGTACTAGTTAGACTAGGGACTTGGTATGTGCTAAGTGTATATACTAATACTAGTTATATTTACTAGTTGTAGGTACTAGTTGTATGGAGTAGTTGTGTACTATATAGTTGTAGATACTATTTTGATGTATTAGTTATATTTACTAGTTGTAAGAACTAGTTGTTTGTACTAGTACTAGGTATATTTTGTAGTTGTAGGTGCCAATTGTATGTACTAGTTGTATGTACTAGTTGTATGTAATAGTTATATGAGAATATACAAATTGCATTTACTTGTTATATGTGAATATACTAGTTGTATGTACTAGTTGTAGGTTCTAGTTCCAGTGAAACTAGGTTCTAGTTACATACTAGTTAAATGTACCAGATACTGCTTTAATGTATTAGTTGAATGTATCAGTTATATGAACTAGTTGAAAATAGCAGTTGTAGGTACTAGTTGTATGAACTTGTTGAATGTAATAGTTGTATGTACTAATTGCATTTACTAGTTGTATGTACTAGTTGTATGAACTAGTTATCTACTAGTTGTGTGTAGTAGTTGTATTAACTAGTTGCACGTACTATTACTGGAAATATTTACTCTTTATTTATATATGTAGGTATTAGCTGTAATGTTAGTTGTATGTACAAGGTGTATGTACTATATATAGGTTTCAGTTATATGTGAATGAACTAGTTATATGTAGCAGTTATGTACTAGTTTTATGTATTAGTTGAAGATTCTAGTACTAGAAATGCTAGGTAATAAGTTGGTATTAGTTCTATGTAAGAGTTGAATGTACTGGCACCTGTTAATTTTACTAGTTGTAGGTACTAGTTGTATATTCAAATTGTATGTACTAGTTGTATGTAGTAGTAAAAGTTATGTTAACTAATTGTAGGTACTGGTTGTGTGCACTAGTTTGGATGTAATAGTTGTGTGTACTAATTGCATGTACTAGTTATATGTACTAGTTGGGTGCTAGTTATAGGTACCTGTTTGATGTACAAGTTGTAGGTACTATTTTTAAGTACTAGTTATATGTACTAGTTGTAGGTTCTATTACTATTTAAACTAGGTACTAGGTAGGGACTAGTTGTGTGCACTAGTACTAGTTATATTAACTAGTTGTCGGTACTAGTTACATGTACTAGTTGAATGTTATAGTTGTATGTACCCACTGCATATACTAGTTGTATGTACTAGTTGTATGTAGTAGTAAAAGTTATGTTAACTAATTGTAGGTACTGGTTGTGTGCACTAGTTTGGATGTAATAGTTGTGTGTACTAATTGCATGTACTAGTTATATGTACTAGTTGGGTGCTAGTTATAGGTACCTGTTTGATGTACAAGTTGTAGGTACTATTTTTAAGTACTAGATATATGTACTAGTTGTAGGTTCTATTACTATTTAAACTAGGTACTAAGTAGGGACTAGTTGTGTGCACTAGTACTAGTTATATTAACTAGTTGTCGGTACTAGTTACATGTACTAGTTGAATGTTATAGTTGTATGTACCCACTGCATATACTAGTTGTATGTACTAGTTCTTTGTACTAGTTTATGTACCAGTAATGTACCAGTAGTATGTACTAGTTGTATGTTCTATTGTATGAACTAGTTATATGTTGTAGTTTTTTGTCTTTGATGTATGTACTAAGTGTATGTATTAATTCTATTTACTAGTTGGAGTTCTAGTTTAATGTACTAGTTGTATCTACTATATAAATATACTAGTAATTTGTGTATGTTCTAGTCAAAGGTACTAGTTGTAAGTACAAGTTATATGAACTACTTGTATGTGCGAGTTGTATGTACTAGTTGTATGTACTAGTTATATGTACTATTTTTATGTACTATTTATACGTAAAAGTTATATGTGTATGTACTTGTTATATGTAGCAGTTGTGTCTACTAGTTTTATGTAATAGTTGTATGCACTTTATCAGTTGTGTGTACTATTTCTAGTTATAGGTATTAATTGTATGTACTATTTGTAGGCACTAGTTATATTTACTAGTTGTATGAACTAGTTGTATGCACTAGTACTAGTCCTATTTAGTAGTTGTAGGTGCCAATTGTATGTACTAGTTGTATGTACTAGTAGTATGTACTATATAGGTGTACTATTAATAGTTACAAATTTTATGTGCATGTACTACTTATATCTAGTAGTTGTGTACCTGTTATTTGTACTAGTTTAATGGACTAGTTATATGTACTAGTTGTAGGTTCTTATACTATTTAAACTAGGTACTAAGTAAGGACTAGTTGTGTGCACTAGTACTAGTTATATTAACTAGTTGTAGTTACTAGTTACATGTACTAATTGAATGTAATAGTTGTATGTACCAGTTGCGTATACTAGTTGTAGGTACTAGTTCTTTACTAGTTTTATGTGTTAGTAATGTACCAGTTGTATGTACTAGTTGTATGTTCTATTGTATGAACTAGTTGTATGTAGTAGTTCTATGTCTTTGATGTATGTACTAAGTGTATGTATTAATTCTATGTACTAGTTGGAGTTCTAGTTTAATGTACTAGTTGTGTGTACTAGGTGTAAGTACTATTTATAGGTATCCGTTATATGTGGATGAACTAGTTATATGAAGCAGTTTTGAACTAGTTTTATGTACTAGTTGAAGATTTTTGTACTAGTAATATTAGGTGCTAAGTTGGTTCTAGTTGTATGTACTTGTTGTATGTACTAGCACCTGTTTATTTTACTAGTTGTAGGTACTAGTTATATGTTTAAATTGTATGTACTAGTTGTATATGCTAGTAAAAGTTATGTTAACTAGTTGTAGGTTCTAGTTGTATGTACTAGGGTATGTACTCTTTATATGTACTAGTTATATGTATATGTACTTGTTATACGTAGTAGTTGTGTGTACTAGTTATATGGGCTAGTTGTATGTACTGTTTGTAGGTTCTAGTACTAGTTATACTAGGGTCTTGCTATGTGCTAGGTGTATATACTAACACTAGTTAGATTTACTAGTTGTAGGTACTAGTTGTATGGAGTAGTTGTACGTTCTAAGTGTATGAACTAGTTGTATTTACTAAAGAGGTGTATGTACTATTTATAGGTGCCAGTTATATGTGCATGTACTAGTTATATGTACTAGTTGTGTACCATGTAGACACTATTTTGATGTACTAGTTGTATTTACTAGTTGTAAGAACTAGTTGTTTGAACTAGTTTGATGTACTATTTATATGTACTAGTTATGTGTGTATGTTCTTGTCATATGTACTAGCTGTATGTATAAGTTGTTTGTACTAGTTAATAGTTGTATAGTGTAATTGTATGTACTAATTGTATGAACTACTTATATGCACTAGTTCTATGGACATGTTGTGTGTAAAGGTTTTATATACTAGTTGTATGTACTCGTTCAATGTACTAATTGTATGTACTACGCTAGTGGAACATGTCCATACTTCCGGAAATTTTCGATAAAGTCGCTAACTAACACTCTTTTTTAATTTACTCTATTTTACTTTAGAAACATCGTATCAAACAAATTATATAGATTTGAAGCACTATTCTTTCTTAAAAATTTTGGCTACAAGAGTGTCACGATTGCAGGCTTTAAGGAGAAGGTAAGCGGCCGTAAGTGATAGGTGCCAAATTGCCAAAAATGTTTATTAGACAGTGGAAAATACGAATATAGGATAAACGGTGACACCAATCTATGAAGGATAATGATATCTAACGATGGTATGTATACTCCTTTTAAATTCCCTTTACTTTTTGAATTATAATCGAAAACGTATTTTCGTACCTTTATCGGGCGCCTCTAGTACTTCATATCTCAGTTAAACAAGGGAATATTCCAGGAGTATACATACAACTTTTAGATTGATGTCAAAAAATGGTTAGATATACAATTCTCCACTGTCTAATAATCGGTTCGTTTTCCATTTGTCTCTTCTCAATGGTATTGTCACGTGATTATCAGCCGAAATTAGTAATATAGCTTAGGCATCATACATTGACGTCTTATGACGTTGCATATGCACCCAAATATTTAGGTAACACGTTATACAAACATTAGATTTCCGAAGTTGAATATGTCAAGTAAATCTTCTCGGTAGCGATACAGTTTCCTTGATCGAAGTTTTTTGTTGTTGTAAGAGGTATAGTGCATTTCAGTCAAAGCTTCCACTTTTTAAAACCTGTTTAAATATTATACAGTAATGAACCGCTATGAAATAAATACGTACATATAGGTTTTTCATACCGTAGATTCCGAATCTGACATTAGATTTTTAAAACGATTGTTCTAAAGCACAGGTTCGATATAAGCCAATCATATGGCTTGTTAGCTGAGACATCAGGATGCGTTACTATGGTTTCCTGTGAGGTTTAACCACAGAATCCGTATAAGTCCGTCCTACTAATAGATAACAACGCCCATCGCCACGAAGAGATTCATTTTATTCGTTTGTTCTTTCAGTCGATTATTCTAAGGCTTTATCATGCCTAAAAGGAAGTCAAGAGTTAGTTTTATGAAGAATAAAATGGATAGGTTGCAAATCTGAAAAGATTCAAGCCCAATGAAAAAGAAGTCGAATAAAATGTTCAGTCTTCTTCACGGCAACTTCCCAAAGAGCCTTTATTAGTAGTCAATTCGCCACAAGTCAGCGTCAGTGAAAGCCTAAGTGATCAATACTCTGCCAATGAAGAGACAGAAGAAGAAGAAATGATTGAAGCGATCACTGGTACAAATCAGTCAGAAGCTGAAAATCCTAGTGAAGATGAAGACGGCGATGTTGGGTATGTTTTCATATTGAAAACTGGGATAGAGAAACGTATTATGCTTTAAACTAGAGCATTTATTTAAGTACCTAAGTTTAACTAAAGCTTTGTTCGTTTAGATTTCTACTTTAAATGAATATAATGCACTCTTTGTTTATAAACATTAATGTAATAGCAATCATTTGGCCTTTCTTACCTATATACACACTTAGAGCATACCTAAAAGTCTTATAATTAGACTAAATGTGCTCTGTTTGCGTTCTAAAGGTATTCAAAGGTAATTTCAACCATTATAAATTTTAATTACTTGGTTCTTTCCAGCTTTCAATTCACAACTGATGGGGCATTAGTAAATTATAAGGATTGGATAAGAGATCAGGCTGGTGAAGTACAAAAGATGGTAGGGTTAATAGTAGTAGATGCCCTAAGGAAGGAGGGTAAGGGTACAGTACAAGCTTGTAGGAAGACAGAGTCTTTAGTAGGCATATCAGAGCGAAGAAAATGGAGGAAATCATATTACACTAGAGGGGAAATAGCCATTAGTAAGAGAGGTGGTATTCAAAAAAATCCGTTACTGATAGATGAAAATTTAAAGTAGGAAGTTATTGAATGGCTGCGGAAGGAAACTAGTAGGAAAAACAATAAATTAACAGTTAGTGCCTTTTGTAGGTGGATAAACAATACCCTTATTCCTAAGTCAAGCATGCCAGCCAACTATCCAAAGGAAATATCTAGAGTCACTGCTTGGAGATGGATGCACTCACTAGGTTTTTGCTATGTTAAGTATACCAAGGGATATGTAGATGGTCATGAAAGGGAGGATGTAGTTAAGGATAGGAGATTATTTCTAGAAAAGATGAAAATACTAGAATCAACAAATCTGCCACCACCACCTTGCTCAGATGGTGTTCATCCATACACCATAGGTACAAATAATGCATCTAGGCATCTAGTTACAATTTATCATAATGAGTCAGCATTTCATGCAAATGAAGGGAGAACTAGTGGGTGGACAGTGAAGGGAAAGCAGCCTTTATTGCCTAAGGGAAAGGGGAGGGGTTTAATGGTTAGTGACTTTATTGAAGAACATGGAGGCTCTTTACAATTAACAGATGAAGAGGTATAAGATGCTAAACGAATTTATAGTAATCCTAATTTTCCACAGTATGATAGAGAAATTTTGCACATAGGAGCAGAGAATGAGGGATACTGGACCAGTGAACTATTCGTTAAACATGTAAAGAAAGTAGCCAAAATTGCATCACACAAGTATCCAGTGGATAGATTTAGCATATTATGGATTTTTGATCAAAGTAGTAATCATAGGGCATATAGTGATGATGCATTAGTAGCAAGTAGGATGAATGTAAATGATGGAGGCAAGCAACCAAAAATGAGGACAACAATATGGAATGGCAGGGAGCAGGTTATGGTTAACAGAATGGGACAAGCAAAGGGATTACGGACGGTATTGATAGAAAGAGGTGTGACTGCAGCTATGGATATGACAAAGAAAGAAATGATGGATATATTAGGTAAACATGAAGATTTCAAAAATGAAAAATCTAAAATTGAAAGAATTTTGCAGGCATTAGGTCACAGAGTACTATTTTTACCAAAATTTCATCCAGAACTTAATCCAATAGAGAGGGTATGGGGTAAAGCCAAGGTTTATGCAAAGGACAAGTGTGATTACACATTCAATGGACTGAGAAACGTAATTATACCAGCTTTTAATAGTGTAAGTACAGATGACATTAGAAAATTCTTTTGGAAATCCTGCAATTATACACATGCATACAGAGAAGGCTCTACAGCATTAGAAGCAGACAGTAAAATTAAAGAGTACAAAAGTCACAGAAGAGTTCCAGAAACAGAAAGTAGATAAGATGTTTGATTTTACTGACTTGATTTAAAACCATACACTTCACATTTTTGATTTCCAGTGTATTTCATTATATTGTTTACATTGTGGTTTCAATTATGCAAATTAGGTAAAATATAAAAGTTAATAACTCCTTCCTAGAACCATTTATGGAAAAATTCTCTTTACAAAATTAGATAATTCATTCTAGTTTAGAATGCTAGCAAAATTTACTTCCTAGAAGGTTTCCCCACAAACTAGATAAAAAATGAATATTTGTACCATTAAACATTTCCAACTGATATTTCTCAAAAATAAAAAAGTATATAACAAAAAGCCTCTTTATAAAGTTTAAATATTATCTTAAATATATGTTACATTAAACAAAGTAAAAACATTTCAAACAACCTAGGAGGAGATTGAAGAAAAGCATCTTTTTACCTTATTTGGAAATTTGGGGGCAATTACGCAAGCCCATGGTTACCATGGTAACACAATTGTCTCGCTATTCCAAAGCTACATGACTTAGCTATAACCTGTCCAAGTTTCAAAGAAAATGACCTTACCAAATTTGAATTTAAGCTTATCAAAGCTTAAGAGGTAAAAAATTCAAAAAGTGGAAGCTTTGACTGAAACTCACTATAAGTGGAAACAGTAAGCATATTGCATGTCTACTAATATCTATTTCTACTAATAGCAATTAACAAAGTATAATCAAAAGAAAATAGAACGTTTCGGTCACGTAGGCCTTTATTGGCCTTCCTCCGTCGTTGGCCTTCCTCCGCTATTGCTCATAAGTTTTCACAATTGATAATTTAACATCGATAACGACTAGTGATGACTCGTGACGTTTCAGTGGCTGGTGTTCCGCTTCACGCGCAGGTCACATGCTAGAGACACTTCCGCCTGGAATGTGACACCTCTGAATGCGCTAATATGACGATTTACAAAAATCGGAAATTCGTAGACATGTTACACCAGCGGAGTGTCTAGTTGTACGTAGTAATTTTGTATACTAGTTCTTTGTACTAGTTATAGGACTATTTGTGTGTTCTAGTTGTATGTACTAGTTAATAGTTGTATAGTCTAGTTGTATGTACTAGATGTATGTTCCAATTGTTTGAACTAGTTATATGTACTAATTGTATATACTAGTTATGTAAGTTCTATGTGTATGAAATAGTTATATGTAGTAGTTGAGTACTAGTCATAAGTACTAGTTGTAGGTTCTAGTACTAGTAAGACTAGGTGCTAAGTAGGTACTGGTTGTATGTACTAGTACTAGAATAACTCGGTACTAAGTACATACTAGTTCTATCTACTAACACTAGTTATATTTACAAGTTGTAGGTACCAGTTGTATGTACTTCTTAAATGTAATAGTTGTATTTACTAATTGCATGTACTAGTTGTATGTACTAGCTGTATGTACTAGCTGTATGTACTAGTTGTATGAACTAGTTATGTATTAGTTGTGTGTAGTAGTTGTATTAACTAGTTGCACGTACTATTACTGGTAATATTTACTAGTTGTATATACTAGTTGTATATACTAGTTGTGTGTACTAGTTGTAGGTATTAGCTGTATTTAATAGTGGTGTGCAGTAGTTGTAGGTTCTAAGTGTATGAACTAGTTGTATGTACTACTTGTTGGTCCTAGATGAAAGTTTTACTTGTATATATGTCCTAGTTGAATGTACTACTTATATGTACTAGTTGTATGTACTATTATATGTACTAGTAGTATGTACAAGGTGTATGTACTATTTATATTTATCAGTTATATGTGAATGAACTAGTTATATGTAGCAGTTATGTACTAGTTTTAGTTTTAATAACCCTAACCCTAATAGTTGTATATACTAGTTGTATGTACTTGTTATGTACTAGTTTTATGTACTAGTTATATGTAGTAGTTGGCTACTAGTTATAGGTACTCGTTTGATGTACGAGTTGTAGGTACTAGGTTTATGTACTTGTTATATGTACTAGTTGTATATACTATTTGTATGTACTCGTAGTATGTACTATATAGGTGTACTATTAAAAGTTACCAATTATATGTGCATGTACTACTTATATCTAGTAGTTGTGTACCTGTTATAGGTACTAGTTTGATGTACTAGTTATATGTACTAGTTGTAGGTTCTAGTACTATTTAAACTAGGTACTAAGTAGGAACTAGTTGTGTGCACTAGTACTAGCTATATTAACTAGTTGTAGGTACTAGTTACATATACTAGTTGAATGTAATAGTTGTATGTCCCATTTGCATATACTAGTTGTATGTACTAGTTCTTTGTACTAGTTTTATGTACTATTAATGTATCAGTTGTATGTACTATATTATTATACTATTTATTTGTGTTTGTTCTTGTCAAAGCTACAGTTGTAAGTACAAGTTGTATGAACTAGTTGAATGTGCGAGTTGTATGTACTAGTTGTATGTACTAGTTGTATGTACTATTTGTATGTACTATTTTAATGTACCAGTTGTATGTGTATGTACCTATTATATGTAGCAGTTGTATCTACTAGTTTTATGTACAAGTTTTTTGTACTTTAACCAGTTGTATGTCTAATTTCTAGTTATATTTACTAGTTATAGGTATTAATTGTATGTACTATTTGTAGGTACTAGTTGTATATACTATTTGTATGTATATACTAGTTGTATATACTAGTTTTATGTACTAGTTATATATACTTGTTACATGCACTATATAGTTGTATATACTATTTGTATGTACTAGTAGTGTGTACTATAAGGGTGTTCTATTAATAGTTACCAATTATATGTGCATGTACTAATTATATCTGGTAGTTGTGTACCGGTTAAATGTACTAGTTTTATGTACTACTTATATATACTAGTTGTAGGTTCTAGTACTATTTAAACTAGGTACTAAGTAGGGACTAGTTGTGTGCACTAGTACTAGTTATATTAACTAGTTGTAGGTACTAGTTACATGAACTAGTTGAATGTAATAGTTGTATGTACCACTTGCATATACTAGTTGTATGTACTAGTTCTTTGTACTAGTTTTATGAACTAGTAATGTACCAGTTGTATGTACTAGTTGTATGTTCTAGTTGTATAAACTAGTTGTATGTAGTAGTTGTACGTATTTGATATATGTACTAAGTGTATGTATTAAGTCTATGCACTAGTTGGAGTTCTAGTTTAATGTACCAGTTGTATGTACTATATTAATGTACTAGTGATTTGGGTATGTTCTAGTCATAGGCACTAGTTGTAAGTACAAGTTGTATGAACTAGTTGTATGTACTAGTTGTATGTATTAATTATATGTACTATTTTTATGTACTATTTTTATGTACTATTTATATGTACCAGTTTTATGTTTATGTCCTTGTTATATGTAGCAGTTGGGTCTACTAGTTTTATGTACTAGTTAAATGTGTATGTACTAGTTGTATGTTCTAGGTTTAGGTTCTAGTACCAGTTAAACTAGGTACTAGGTAGCTACTAGCATTATGTACCAAATATTACTTGTATGTGATTTTGTGTGTACCAAAGCTCTGAATTAGTTTTAGGACTAGCCGTGTGTACTAGTTGTATTTACTATTTGTTTGTACTAATTGTTTGTACTAGTTGTATGTACTAGTTGTATGTACTATTTCAACGTACTAGTTGTATGTATCAGTTATATGATTTTAGTGCCATGTACTAGTTTCCAGTTATATGTAGTAGTTTTATGTAAAAGTAATATGAACTAGTTGTATGTACTAGTTGTATGTACTAAGTATGTCCTATTAATATGTACTAGTTATTTGTGTATATACTTGTTATACCTAGTAGTTGTTTGTACTAATTATATGGACTAGTTTATGTACTACTTGTAGGTTCTTGTACTAGTTATACTAGGGACTTGGTATGTGCTAGGTGTATACTAACACTAGTTATATTAACTAGTTGTAGGTACTAGTTGTATGGAGTAGTTGTGTACTATATAGTTGTAGATAATATTTTGATGTACTAGTTGTATTTACTAGTTGTAAGAACTAGTTGTTTGTACTAGTACTAGGTATAATTTGTAGTTGTAGGTGCCAATTTCATGTACTAGTTGTATGTACTAGATGAATGTAATAGTTATATGTGAATATACTAGTTGCATGTACTAGTTATATGTGAATATACTAGTTGTATGTACTAGTTGTAGCTTCTAGTTCTAGTTAAACTAGGTACTAGGTAGGTACTAGTTAATTGTACCAGATACTACTTTTATGTATTAGTTGAATGAACCAGTTATATGAACTAGTTGAAAATAGCAGTTGTAGGTACTAGTTGTATGTACTTGTCGAATGTAATAGTTGTATGTACGACTACAAGTTATTAGGGGCTGCCTGTGGCAGCCCCTTATATTGTTTTCATTTGCCGATTACGTTGTATGGCTTCATGTTACGGAAAGATATATATATATATAACTATATATATAATACGGGTTGATACGCAACTATTATAACACTTTATTTATACGTCGCTATATAATTAATACAGGTTCATATATACGCAACTATTATAATACTTTATAATACTTAATTTATACATCAATACATCGTTTTGCAAATGGCGGCGTTCAGGAAGCTTTAGTTAACGAAGCTTTTCTGTCGCTATTTATAGTGTTCAGGACACTTAAGCGTCCTCAATCGTTAGTATTACGAATATATATATTAAATGCCAACGATACGGCCAAGTAGTTCGAGTTGATTCGGGGGGCGGCAGCCCCACGAGTTTTTAAACTCGAAATACTTGTTTTTACTAATTGTAGGTATTAAGTGTATTTATTAGTTGTATGTAGTAGTTGTAGATTCTAAGTATATGAACTACTTGTATGTACTACTTGTATGTCATAGTTGAATGTTCTACTTGTATATATGTCCTAGTTGAATGTACTACTTATATGTACTATTTGTATGTACTAGGTTTATGTACTCTTTATAGGTATCAGTTATATGTGAATGAAGTAGTTATATGTAGCAGTTATGTACTAGTTTTATGTACTAGTTGAAGATACTAGTACTAGTAATACTAGGTACTAAGTTCCATGTACTAGTTGTATGTCCTAGCACCTGTTAATTTTACTAGTTGTAGGTCCTAGTTGTATGTTCAAATTGTATGTACTAGTTGTATGTACTGGTAAATGTTATGTTAATTAGTTGTAGGTACTGCTTGTGTGTACTCTTTTGGATGTAATAGTTGTGTGTATTAATTGCATGTACTAGTTATATGTAGTAGTTGGGTACTAGTTATATGTACTCGTTTGATGTACGAGTTGTAGATACTAGTTTAATGTACTTGTTATATGTACTGATTGTATATACTATTTGTATGTACTAGTAGTATGTACCATATAGGTGTACTATTAATAGTTACCAATTATATGTGCATGTACTACTTATATAGTGGTTGTGTACCTGTTATTGATACTAGTTTGATGTACTAGTTATATGTACTAGTTGTAGGTTCTATTACTATTTACTAGGTACTAAGTAGGAACTAGTTGTGTGCACTAGTACTAGTTATATTAACTAGTTGTAGGTACTAGTTACTGTACTAGTTGAATGTTATAGTTGTATGTACCAACTGCATATACTAGTTGTATGTACTAGTTCTTTGTACCAGTTGTATGTACGAGTTGTATGTACTAGTTGTATGTTCTAGTTATATGTACTATTTGTATGTACTATTTATACGTACTAGTTATATGTGTATGTACTTGTTATATGTAGCAGTTGTGTCTGCTAGTTTATTGTACTAGTTGTATGTACTTTACCAGTTGTATGTACTATTTCTAGTTATATTTACTAGTTATAGGTAGTAATTGTATGTACTATTTGTAGGCACTAGTTGTATTTACTAGTTGTATGAACTAGTTGTATGCACTAGTTGTATGTAATAGTTGTATGTACAAGTTTTATGTACTTGTTATATGTACTAGTTGTATAAACTATTTTTATGTACTAGTAGTATGTTCTATATAGGTGTATTATTAATAGTTATCAATTATATGTGCATGTACTACTTATATCTAGTAGTTGTGTACCTGTTATAGGTACTAGTTTGATGTACTAGTTATATGTTCTAGTTTTAGGGTCTAGTACTATTTAAACTAGGTTCTAAGTAGGGACTAGTTGTGTTCACTATTACTGGTTATATTACCTAGTTGTAGGTACTAGTTACATGTACTAGTTGAATGTAATAGTTTTATGTACCAATTGCATATACAAGTTGTATGTACTAGTTCTTTGTACTAGTTTTATGAACTAGTAATGTACCAGTTGTATGTACTAGTTGTATGTTCTAGTTGTATAAACTAGTTGTATGTAGTAGTTGTACGTATTTGATGTATGTACTAAGTGTATGTATTAAGTCTATGCACTAGTTGGAGTTCTAGTTTAATGTACCAATTGTATGTACTATATTAATGTACTAGTGATTTGGGTATGTTCTAGTCATAGGCACTAGTTGTAAGTACAAGTTGTATGAACTAGTTGTATGTACTAGTTGTATGTATTAATTATATGAACTAGTTGTATGTACTAGTTGTATGTATTTGATGTATGTACTAAGTGTATGTATAAATTCTACGTTCTAGTTGGAGTTCTAGTTTAATGTACTAGTTGTATGTACTATATTAATGTACCAGTTATTTGTGTATGTTTTAGTCATAGCTACTAGTTGTAAGTACAAATTTTATGAACTACTTGCATATGCGAGTTGTAAGTACTAGTTGTATGTACTAGTTATATGTACTATTTGTATGTACCATTTATATGGACCAGTTATATGTATATGTACTTGTTATATGTAGCAGTTTTGTCTACTAGTTGTATGTACTAGTTTTATGTACTTGATATTTGTACTAGTTGTATATACTCTTTGTGTGTACTAGTAGTATGTACTATATAGGTGTACTATTAACAGTTACCAATTATATGTGCATGTTCTACTTATATCTAGTAGTTGTGTACCTGTTATATGTACTAGTTTGATGTACTAGTTATATTAACTAGTTGTAGGTACTAGTTACTGTATTAGTTGATTGTAATAGCTCTATGTACCAAATTGCATATACTAGTTGTATGTAATTTACCAGTTTTATGTACTATTTCAAGTTATATTTACTAGTTATAGGTATAAGTTGTATATATTATTTGTAGTAACTAGTTGTATTTACTAGTTGTATGAACCAGTTGTATGCAAGTCGTGGGAATTGGAGGCTGTGGTTCCGAGCTGACAAGAGGATGGGTATTGTCCAGTTCAACCCCCCGACGGAGCAGGGTGCTTAGCCCCTCATGTGGCATCCTCTGGCTAAATCAGCCTCCCTGCCAGTATGGGCTAACCCCCCGTCTGGCAGTTTCACTGGGTTACGTTACGTCATGACAATGAAAATTTTCAAGACAGGCTGTGGCCTAGGTGCACCAGTGGTAAAGAAAACCCTGGGTCAACCAGAATAGGTGATTCCACTGGTGCCTCACAGGTAGATGTACCTGAATGGAATAACCCTTCTTCGGTCCCCATGACGGGCCAACCAGCCCTCTGGACCGAGGAAATGGTTAGGGCACTAATTGATTGCTTTGAGCGATCTGAACCCAAAAGAGGTGGCTATCAAAAGTGTTTAGAGCGGGAATGGCTGAGCAAATACCCACATTTGCCTCAGACCGGTCGAACCCTTGCCTTCCAAGCCAAAAGCAGCTTGGTAGGAGACGGAGTACTGCAAGTAACGGGTAGCCGAGATTTAGATTTGGTTAATGATGCACCGCAAGGTGCCTCTAGAAGGAGAAGGATCCAAGGGGTGATCTGGAACCTTCAGAGGGATAATATCCTCATGGACCTCTACCGAGAAAGTAAGCCCATGGAAAAGGGGTATGCCGAGCGGTTGTACCAGGCTTGGAATGCTAAAATGCCAGACCATAAAACCACAACCTTGTGGAACCTGACTCTTGTGGTGTAGCCACCCTAACTGAGACTGTGGAGGAAGGTGTGGGAGCCCATGGGCAGGGAGCTTCACCAAGTTCAGGCTGTGACTTAACAAAATGGTGAGCTGCCTGCAGCCCCTGTTGAAACTCCTACAAATGATCATCCTAGTCCCAGGACAAGTGGCAATGATCAACTGATGCAACTTTTAGGCAAAGCAAAAGATGCCTGTCTCCGAAAGAAACCTGGAGATTTCTCTGATAGGAAACCCTGAGGGGCAGTGCGGTTCAACCATGTTGATACGGCACTGCTTCAGGAGGCCAATGATTGGGTGGAGAAAGAGTGGCAGGAAGGCCCTAGGTCTACCTGGCACCTGAACTGCCTAGTCTACTCTGTTGCTATGGCTGTGAGGGGAAAAACAACCTACGAATTGCAGCCATGCAACCAGGGAAGGAAATCAGATAATCAGAAGGGAAGTAAGAGACAGGAAGGTCACATAAGTGACAGGAAGGCCCAAGGCCTTAGGTTTAAAAGACTGCTTGCCTGGTTGGAGGTGGAAATAGCGCGTCAACAGAATAATAATCCTATGACAAAACGCCAGAAAGTACTCCGAAGAAAGCTTAGGAGGGAGTTCCATTCATTAAACCTGAATGTGCTGATCAGAGCCCGGGAACAGACACTGGGGAAACTCAGGGTCTGGACCCTACAAGAGCGAAGATCGGCTGAACGCAGGAAATTCCAGGAACAAAACCACCTTTGGAATACCCAAAGGAAGTTCCGGATGAATGGCAATGTTCCAACCTCCAATGAAGCTCCCTCAATTGAGGTAGTAAGAGACTTTTGGACAAAGATTGTAGGTACTGTTGGTAAGGTCAACAAAGACGACCCAGGGGTGAAAGAATGGCTAAAGGAAACCAAAAAGAGGGTGGGTAGAACCTCCTCTGAATGTCCCGATAGAATTGATGAGACCAAACTGAGGAAGGTCTTGAAAAAGGCAAAAAGCTGGTCAGCCCCTGGGCCGGATGGCATCCCCACTTTTTGGTGGAAAGCACTCCCCTCTGCACCGTCTGCCTTGGCAGATGTACTACGGAGGGTGGTGAGCGGAGATCTCTCAGTCCCAGACTGGCTTACAAGGGGTCGCACTCTACTCATCCCCAAAAAGGGTGACCCGAAAAGTGCGGCCAACTACCGACCTATTGCGTGTCTCAACACAATGTACAAGGCTGTCACAGCATACATTGCATCAGAATTACTCACTTACACCTACACTAATGATCTTTTACCTATGGCTCAATGAGCCATGAGAAAAGGGAGGTGGGGCTGTGTGGACTGTCTACTGCTGGAGCAATCAATCGGTTTAGATGCCAAAATTATGGGCAAGCCACTTAGTGTGGCATGGATCGATTATGAGAAGGCATATGACGGAGTCCCTCACAAGTGGGTGATGAAGCTGCTAAAAACCATCAAGTGCCCAGGTTGGATCCGGAGGTCTAAAGAGCTCTTCTCCAAACACTGGGCTACTGTGCTTGAGTTGAGGACTGCGGGGAAGGTGGTTAGGAGTACCCCTGTTAAATATAACAGGGGACTCTTCCAAGGAGACTCCCTATCGCCACTCCTCTTTTGCCTGGCCATAGCTCCCATATCCCAAGTTATTAATAGAACCAAGGGATATACACTCTGGCATAATGGGGAAAGGAACACCATGTCACACTTGCTGTACATGGATGACCTTAAGATATATGCTGGAGGGCCTGATAAACTCAGGGAAGCCATGGAATGTGTGGAGAAAACCTCAAATGCCATTGGCATGAGGTTTGGAATGAGAAAGTGTGGAACAGCTCACATGCAAAAGGGGAAAGTTCTGGCTGGCCCAGACAACCCTGAACGCAGTGAAGAATCCATAAGGAGCCTTGAAAAAGGTACTACCTATAAGTACCTAGGGCTAGAACAACTGTTTGAGGTAGATGACAGCAAGGTCAAAGCATGCTTGATCAATGAATTGAGGAGGAGACTCCACAAAATGTGGGGCTCTCACCTCAATGGTAAGAATGCTGCAGAAGCCTCTAACATGTTGTGTGCCTCTCTATTGAGATACTCTTACTCAGTTTTGAAGTGGACTCAAAACTGTACCGAATGGTGAGAAAGATCATGAGAAAGTACCAGTGTCATCACTATAACTCTGCCATTGAAAGAGTGAATTTGCCTCGCTCACAAGGTGGTAGAGGGCTCTGTAGTTTTCCATTGGATCACGACTGGGCTGTTGTGAATCTGGCAAGATACCTCCATACTGCCAATGATCCACTCATAGCTGTTGTGGTTAAACACCAAAAGTGGCTGGAGTGCTCAAAGCAGAGGAGGACTGTCTTGAAAGAAGCCAGATTGATACTGAGAAGCCATGGAATAGAACTAGAACCGGAAATGTGGCTGAAGACAGATCCCTCACAAAATAGTGTAAGAGAATGGAGGAGAGTGGCACGCGAGCTCCGGGAGGCTCAGACTGAAAGGTTAAAAAGTAACCTAGCCGAAAAGTCTCACTAGGGCTCATACCACAGACAAGTCACAAATAGGGAGTCTTATGTGTGGCTTTCTGAGGGAGACTCACACCTCAAACTGAGGCCAAACACATACTAAACATGTGTGAGCCCAAGGGATTTTCTCTCTACAAAGAGAGGCATGACCGGGCAATACTGATAGTGTTGTGGAGATTGTTGAAAGAATATGGATTCAAGCAGGAAGAGCCATGGTACAGATTAGAAGCAAAACCAGTCTATGAGAATAGGTCTGTCAAAATCTTGTGGGATCCTAGCATCCCTAGAGATGAAGAAATGACAGAAAGAAGGCCAGACTTAGTGGTTGAGGATCGGATATGTAAGTCCATCTACATTATTGAAATGTCAGTTCCTACTGACAGCAACATTAATGGAAGATGGCAAGAGAAGTTCCAAAAGTACCAGAAGCTGGTGGCTGATATGAGGAAACAATTTAGGGGCTACCGAATTGAGGTAGTCCCAATGATAATTGGTGCTTTGGGGACAAGTGGAGATGCTCCTGGAAGACTTTAGGGGAATTCCAAAGCTGTTAAAAACTGCAGTAGAAGTGATGAGAGCCATGCAGAGAACTTTTCTCTGTTCGGCTGTGAGGATATTAAGGCGACATCTATCTGTTGAGGGATTGGGGCCTGGACAATAAGTAGTCCTGTCCCAGTCCTTGCCTGTCGACCTCTGAAAAGCAGTGGTGGATTGGTGTATGGAGGTACTCCCTCCTATTATAACGGTCAACTTTGGCCCAACGTGCACCTGTCTGCTGCTGCCGGAAGGAGGCAAAGCCGAGTCTTCTGGCTAAAAACCCGAACAAGGGAAAACATAACTGACTGAGGGTTGTCCAAGCCAGATACTCCTTGTCTTAGTACACTAAGGCAAGAAGTAACAAGGTTCTCCATTAAGGCTTTTGTTTCTCAAGTAGGTACTAGTTGTATGTACTTGTTGAATGTAATAGTTGTATGTACTAATTGCACGTACTAGTTGTATGTACTAGTTGTATGAACTAGTTATGTACTAGTTGTGTGTAGTAGTTGTATTAACTAGTTGCAAGTACTATTACTGGTAATATTTACTTGTTGTATATACTATATAGTTGTATATACTAGTTGTATGTACTAGTTGTATGCACTAGTACTAGTTATATTTAGTAGTAGTGGGTGCCAATTGTATGTACTAGTTGTATGTACTAGTTGTATGTACTAGTTTTATGTACTTGTTATATGTATTAGTTGTATATACTCTCTGTATGTACTAGTAGTATGTACTATATAGGTGTACTATTAATAGTTACCAATTATATGTGCATGTACTACTTATATCAAGTAGTTGTGAACCTGTTATAGGTACTAGTTTGATGTACTAGTTATATTAACTAGTTGTAGGTACTAGTTACACGTACTAGTTGAATGTAATAGTTGTATGTACCAGTTGCATATACTAGTTGTATGTACTAGTTCTTTACTAGTTTAATGTACTAGTTTTAGTTGTATGAACTAGTTGTATGTAGTAGTTTTATGTATTTGATGTATGTACTAAGTGTATGTATTAAGTCTATGCACTAGTTGGAGTTCTAGTTCAATGTACTAGTTGTATGTACTAGTTCTCTGTAGTAGTTTTATGTACTAGTAATGTACCAACTTAATGTACTAGTTGTATGTTCTATATTAATATACTAGTTATTTGTGTATGTTCTAGTCATCGGTACAAGTTGTATGAACTAGTTGTATGTGCGAGTTGTATGTACTAGTTGTATGTATTAGTTATATGTACTATTTTTATGTACTATTTATATGTACCAGTTATATGTTTATGAACTTGTTATATGTAGCAGTTGTGTCTACTAGTTTTATGTACTAGTTATATGTGTATGTACTAGTTGTAAGAGGAAAAAGAGCAACTGAAAGGGGTACTCCAGGACAACGGATACCCCAGTAAGGTTGCTGCTAGGCACATGAAGAAGAGACAACGGAACCAGGGAAGTAGGGTAGATGGTGAACGTAAACTTTTTATTCCATATGTGAAAGGCTTCAGTGAAATGATCTCCAGAATATGCCGGAAGATGAACATTGAAACCATCTCCACAAAGCAGAGAACACTGAGGAGTATCCTCTCTAGGCCTAAACAACCCCAGCCTACCATGGATATTAAAGGTGTCATTTACCAGATCCCTTGTTCTAGTTGCCCTGCAGTGTACACTGGAGAAACTGGAAGAACGCTAAAAGTTAGGATGGCGGAGCACAAAAGTGCCGTCAGGATGGGGGATGTGAACAATGGCTTAGCTGTTGACTCCCTAAAAACCGGCCATCCAATTGAGTGGAGCCAAACCAGAGTGGTGGAGAGGGAAGAGAACTGGTACAGAAGAAGATTTAAGGAAGCCCTGAAGATCCAACAATGTCAGGTAAGAATGAACTTACATCAAGGATTTGTACTAAGAAGTGGTAGGGAACATTTTTTATGAATTCTCCCTTCACCTCTCCTTCCTCCAGAAATGACGTAACCGATGATATCACTGATGAGGTAATCGAGAATGGCGGGAAAAGATGCTTATAAATGAATACACCTTCAAGACTACCACTAGTCACTGAAGAAGACCCCCAGGGTCGAGATGTTTGGTAGACAGAAGAATTGGAATAAGCTGCGTCTCTAGACGCTCTAAGAGTCGAAAGATGAACCTTTACAAAGATAAGTTAGATGCAGTTAGAAGAAATCCTTATTCCATTAGTTATATGCACTAGTTCTAGGTCCTGGTACTAGTTTACCTAAGTACTAGGTAGCTACTAGCAATATGTCCAGATATTACTTGTATGTCCTTTTGTGTGTACTAAATCTTTGAATTAGTTTTAGGACTAGCCGTGTGTACCAGTTGTATTTACAATTTGTTAGTACTAATTGTTTGTACTAGTTGTTTGTACTAGTTACTAGTTCTTTGTTCAAGTTGTATGTACTACTTATATGCACTTATAAATGCACATGTTGTGTGTAAAAGTTGTATGTAGTAGTTGTATGTACTAGTTGTATGTACTAGTTCAATGTACTAGGTGTATGTACTAGTTATATGTTTTAGTCCCATGTACTAGTTTCCAGTTATATGTAGTAGTTTTATGTAAAAGTAATATGAACTAGTTGTATGACTAGATGTATGTACTAGGGTATGTCCTATTAATATGTACTAGTTATATGTATATGTACTTGTTATACGTAGTAGTTGTTTGTACTAGTTATATGGACTAGTTGTATGTACTACTTGTAGGTTCTAATACTAGTTATACTAAGGACTTGGTATGTGCTAGGTGTATATACTAACACTAGTTATATTTACTAGTTGTAGGTACTAGTTGTATGGAGTAGTTGTGTACTAGTTGTAGATACTATTTTGATGTACTGGTTGTATTTACTAGTTGTAAGAACTAGTTGTTTGTACTAGTACTAGGTATATTTTGTAGTTGTAGGTGCCAATTGTATGTACTAGTTGTATGTAATAGTTATATGTGAATATACTAGTTGCATGTAATAGTTGTAGGTTCTAGTTCTAGTTAAACTAGGTACTAGGTAGGTATTAGTTAATGTACCAGATACTACTTTTATGTATTAGTTGAATGTACCAGTTATATGAACTAGTTGAAAATACCAGTTGTGGGTACTAGTTGTATGTACTTGTTGAATGTACTAGTTGTATGTACTAGTTGTATGAAATAGTTATGTACTAGTTGTGTGTAGTAGTTGTATTAACTAGTTGCATGTACTATTACTGGTAATATTTACTAGTTGTATATACTAGTTGTATGAACTAGTTGTATGTACTAGTACAAGTTATTTTTACTAGTTGTAAGTGTTAGCTGTATTTATTAGTTGTATGTAGTAGTTGTAGGTTCTAAGTGTATGAACTAGTTATATGTACTCCTTGTAGGTTCTAAGTGTATGAACTAGTTATATGTACTCCTTGTATGTTCTAGTTGAATGTACTACTTGTATATATGTCCTAGTTGAATGTACTACTTATATGTACTAGTTGTATATACTAGGTATATGTACTATTTTTATGGACCAGTTGTGTCTACTAGTTTTATGTACTAGCTATATGTGTATGTACTAGTTGTATGTACTAGTTTTTGGTTCTTGTATCAGTTAAACTTGGTACTAGGTAGCTATTAGCAATATGTACTAGATATTACCTGTATGTCCTGTTGTGTGTACTAATTCTTTGAATTAGTTTTAGGACTAGCCATGTGAACTAGTTGAATTTACTATTTGTTTGTACTAATTGTTTGTACTAGTTGTATGTACTAGTTGTATGTACCAGTTGTATGTACTAGTTCAGTGTATTAGTTGGAAGAACTGCTGGTAGGTTATAGTACTAGTTATACTAGGGTCTTGGTATGTGCTAAGTGTATATACTAACACTAGTTAGATTTACTAGTTGTAGGTACTAGTTGTACGGGGTAATTGTACGTTCTAATTGTATGAACTAGCTGTATTTACTAAAGAGGTGTATGTACTATTTATTGGTGCCAGTTATATGTCCATGTACTAGTTATATGTAGTAGTTGTGTACTAGTTGTAGATACTAGTTTGATGTACTAGTTTGATGTACTAGTTATATTTTCTAGTTGTAAGTGCCAATTGTATGTACTGGTTGCATGTGCTAGTTGCATGTACTAGTTATATGTAGAATATACTAGTTGTATGTACTAGTTGTAGGTTCTAGTTCGAGTTAAACTAGGTACTAGATAGGTACTAGTTAAATGTACCAGATACAACTTTTATGTACAAGTTGAATGTACTAGTTATATGAACTAGTTGAAAATACCAGTTGCATGTCCTAGTTGTATGTACTGGATGTATGTACTAGTTATATGTACTACCAACTAGTTGTATGTACTAGTTGTAATTAATACCTATATGCACTAGTTCTATGTACATGTACTGTGTAAACGTTGTGTGTACTAGTTGTATGGACTAGTTGTTTGTACTAGTTGTATGTACTAGTTATATTTACTAGTCGTGTGAACTACTAGTTGCATGGACTAGTTGAATGGACTCATTGCTAGTTGTATGTAGTAGATGAATGTACTAGGTACCTTCCAATTGTTTGTACTAGTTGTATGTACTAGGTATTTACAATTGTATGAACTAGTTGTAACAACTAGTTGTATTTACTAGTACAAGTGATATTAACTAGTTGTAGGTACTGTTTGTACGTACTAGTTGTTTGAACTAGTTTGATGTAATGTTTATATGTACTAATTATGTGTGTATGTTCTTGTCATATGTACTAGTTGTATGTATAAGTTGTATGTATTCTACTTGTAAGAATTAGTTGTATGTACTAGTTGTGTTTACCTGTTGTATGTCCTAGTTCAATGTACTAGTTGTATGTTCTCCTTACCAGTTGTATTTAGTAGTTGTATGTACTAGTTTTATGTACTAGTTCTATTTAAATGAACTAGTTGTAGGTACTAGTTGTATGTTCTTGTTGAATGTACTTGTTGAATATATTAGGTATAGGAACTATTTATATGTACCAGTTGTATGTACTTGGTATATGAACCAGTTATTTATACTAATTGTATTAACTAGTTGTATCCACTAGTTGTATATAATTGTTGTTTGTACAGTTTGCATGTACCAAGTGTATTTACTAGTTGAATATCCTCGTTGCATGTCCTCTTTACTAGTTGTATTTACTAGTTGTGTGCACTAGTTGTATGTACTAGTTGTTTGTACTAGGTGTATGTTTCAGTTATATTAACTAGTTGTAGGCACAATTTGTATATCCTATTTGTATTTACTAGATGTATGTACTAGTTAATAGTTGTATAGTGTAGTTGTATGTACTAATTGTATGAACTACCTATATGCACTAGTTCTATGTACATGTTGTGTGTAAACGTTTTATATACTAGTTGTATGTATTAGTTCAATGTACCAATTGTATGTACTAGTTTCTAGTTGTACGTAGTAATTGTGTGTACTAGTTCTTTGTACTAGTTATAGGACTATTTGTGTGTTCTAGTTGAATTTACTAGTTGTAGGTACAATTTATATATCCTATTTGTATGTTCTAGTTGTATGTACTAGTTAATAGTTGAATAGTATAGTTGTATGTACTAGTTGTATGTACTGGTTGTATGTTTCAATTGTTTGAACTAGTTCTATGTACTAATTGTATATACTAGTTATGTAAGTTCTATGTGTAGGAACTAGTTATATGTAGTAGTTGGGTACTAGTCACTACTTGTAGGTTCTAGTACTAGTAAAACTAGGTACTAAGTAGGGACTGCTTGTATGTACTAGTACTAGTGAAACTCGGTACTAAGTTAGTACTAGTTCTATCTTCTAACACTAATTATATTTTCAAGTTGTAGGTACTAGTTGTATGTATTTGTTGAATGTAATAGTTGTATGTACTAATTGCATGTACTAGTTGTATGTACTAGTTATGTACTAGTTGTGTGTAGTAGTTGTATTAACTAGTTGCATATACTATTACTGGTTATATTTTCTAGTTGTATATACTAGTTGTATGTACTAGTTGTAGGTGTTAGCTGTATTTATTAGTTGTATGTAGTAGTTGTAGGTTCTAAGTGTATGAACTAGTTGTATGTACTACTTGTATGTCCTAGTTGAATGTACTACTTGTAGATATGTCCTAGTTTAATGTACTACTTATATGTACTAGTTGTATGTACTATTATATGTACTAGAAGTATATACAAGGTGTATGTTTTATTTAAAGGTATCAGTTATATGGGAATGAACTAGTCTTATGTAGCAGTTATGTACTAGTTGTATGTACAAGTAACAATTATATTAACTAGTTGTAGGTACTAATTATATGTAGTAGTTGGCTACTAGTTATAGGTACTCGTTTGATGTACGTGTTGTAGGTACTAGGTTTATGTACTTGTTATATGTACTAGTTGTATGTACTTTTTTGTATGTACTAGTAGTGTGTACTATATAGGTGTACTATTAATAGTATTACCTATATATAGAAGTTGTGTACTTGTTATAGGTACTAGTTTGATGTACTAGTTATATATGCTAGTTGTAGGTTCTAGTACTATTTAGACAAGGTACTAAGTAGGGACTAGTTGTGTGCACTAGTACTAGTTATATTAACTAGTTGTAGGTACTAGTTACATGTACTAGTTGAATGTTATAGTTTTATGTTCCAATTGCATATACTAGTTTTATGTACTAGTAATGTACCAGTTGTATGTACTAGTTGTATGTTCTATTGTATGAACTAGTTGTATGTAGTAGTTGTATGTCTTTGATGTATGTACTAAGTGTATGTAATAATTCTATGTACTAGTTGGATTTCTAGTTTAATGTACTTGTTGTATGTACTATATTAATGTACTAGCTATTTGTGTATGTTCTAGTCATAGGTACTAGTTGTAAGTACAACTTGTATGAACTAGTTTTATGTGCGAGTTGTATGTACTAGTTGTATGTACTAGTTATGTGTATTATTTTTATGTACTATTTATATGTACCAGTTATATGTGTATTCATTTATTATATGTAGCAGTTGTGTCTACTAGTTTTATGTACCAGTTGTATGTACTAGTTACTAGTTATATGTTCAAGTTTTATGTACTACTTATATGCACTTATAAATGCACATGTAGTGTGTAAACATTGTATGTACTAGTTGTATGTACTAATTGTATTTACTAGTTATATGTTTTAGTGCCATGTACTAGTTTCCAGTTATATGTAGTAGTTTTATGTAAAAGTAATATGAACTAGTTGTATATAGTAGTTGTATGTTCTAGGGTATATACTATTTATATGTACTAGTTATATGTATATGTACTTGTTAGATGTAGTAGTTGTTTGTACTAGTTATATGGACTAGTTGTATGTACTACTTGTAAGTTCTAGTACTAGTTTTACTAGGGACTTGGTATGTACTAGGTGTATATACTAGCACTAGTTATATTTACTAGTTGTAAGTGCCAATGTGCTAGTTGCATGTACTAGTTATATGTAGAATATACTAGTTGTATGTTCTAGTTGTAGGTTCTAGTTCGAGTTAAACTAGGTACTAGATAGGTACTAGTTAAATGTACCAGATACTACTTGTATGTACTAGTTGAATGTGCTAGTTATATGAACTAGTTGAAAATACCAGTTGTATGTCCTAGTTGTATGTACTGGATGTATGTACTAGCTATATGTACTACCAACTAGTTGTATGTACTAGTTGTAATTAATACCTATATGCACTAGTTCAATGTACATGTAGTGTGTAAAAGTTGTATGTACTAGTTATATTTACTAGTTGTGTGAACTCTACCAGTTGCATGGACTAGTTGAATGTACTCATTGCTAGTTGTATGTAGTATATGAATGTACTAGGTACCTTCCAATTGTTTGTACTAGTTGTATGTATTAGTTATTTACTATTGTATGAACTAGTTGTAACAACTAGTTGTATTTACTAGTACAAGTGATATTAACTAGTTGTAGGTACTGGTTGTATGTACTAGTTATATGTACTAGTTGTATGTACTAGTTACTTTTGTATATACAAGTTGTATATTCTAGTTCCATGTTCTAGTTTTATGTACCACTTATATGAACTAGTTGTTTGAACTAGTTTGATGTACGGTTTATATGTACTAGTTATGTGTGTATGTTCTTGTGATATGTGCTAGCTGTATGTATAAGTTTTATGTACTGGTTAATAATTGTAGAGTGTTGTTGTATGTAATAATTGTATTAACTACTTATATGCACTAGTTCTATGTACATGTTGTGTGTAAAAGTTTTATATACTAGTTGTATGTACGCGTTCAATGTACTAATTGTATGTACTAGTGTCTAGTTGTACGTAGTAATTGTGTGTACTAGTTCTTTGTACTAGTTATAGGACTATTTGTGTGTTCTAGTTGTATGTACTAGTAAATAGTTGTATAGTCTAGTTGTATGTACTAGATGTATGTTCCAATTGTTTGAACTAGTTCTATGTACTAATTGTATATACTAGTTATGTAAGTTCTATGTGTATGAACTAGTTATATGTAGTAGTTGGGTACTAGTGATAGGTACTAGTTGTAGGTTCTAGTACTAGTAAAACTAGGTACTAAGTAGGTACTGGTTGTATGTACTAGTACTAGTGAAACTCCGTACTAAGTACGTACTAGTTCTATCTACTAACACTGGTTATATTTACAAGTTGTAGGTACTAGTTGTATGTACTTCTTAAATGTAATAGTTGTATGTACTAATTGTATGAACTAGTTATGTACTAGGTGTGTGTAGTAGTTGTATTAACTAGTTGCATATACTATTACTGGTAATATTTACTAGTTGTATATACTAGTTGTATATACTAGTTGTGTGTACTAGTTGTGGGTATTAGCTGTATTTATTAGTTGTATATAGTAGTTGTAGGTTCTAAGTGTATGAACTAGTTGTATGTACTACTTGTTTGTCCTAGTTGAATGTACTACTTGTATATATGTCCTAGTTGAATGTACTACTTATATGTACTAGTTGTATGACTATTATATGTACTAGTAGTATGTACAAGGTGTATGTACTTTTTATAGGTATCAGGTAAATGTGAATGAACTAGTTATAGTAGCAGTTATGTACTAGTTTTATGTGTTAGTTGAAGATTCTAGTACTAGTAATACTAGAAACTAAGTTGGTACTAGTTGTATGTACAAGTAACAATTATATTAACTAGTTGTAGGCACTAATTATATGTACCTGTTGAATGGAATAGTTGCATGTAATAATTGTATATAATAGTTGTATATACTAGTTGTATGTACTTGTTATGTACTAGTTTTATGTACTATTTATTTTTAGTAGTTGTCTACTAGTTATAGGTACTCGTTTGATGTACGAGTTGTAGGTACTAGTTTTTTGTACTTGTTATATGTACTAGTTGTATATACTATTTGTATGAACTAGTGGTATGTACTCTATAGGTGTACTATTAAAAGTTACCAAGTACATGTGCATGTACTACTTATATCTAGTAGTTGTGTACCTGTTATAGGTACTAGTTTGATGTACTAGTTATATGTACTAGTTATAGGTTCTAGTACTATTTAAACTAGTTACTAAGTAGGGACTAGTTGAGTGCACTAGTACTAGTTATAGTAACTAGTTGTAGGTACTAGTTACATATACTAGTTGAAGGTAATAGTTGTATGTACAAGTTGCATATACTAGTTGTATGTACTAGTTCTTTACTAGTTTTATGTACTAGGAATGTACCAGTTGTATGTATTAGTTGTATGTTCTAGTAGTATGAACTAGTTGTATGTAGTAGTTGTATGTCTTTGATGTATGTACTAAGTGTATGTATTAAGTCTATGCACTAGTTGGAGTTCTAATTTAATGTACTAGTTGTATGTACTATATTAATATACTAGCTATTTGTGTATGTTCTAGTCAAAGGTACTAGTTGTAAGTACAAATTGTACGAACTAGCTGTATGTGGGAGTTGTATGTACTAGTTGTATGTAGTAGTTATATGTACTATTTGTATGTACTATTTTAATGTACCAGTTGTATGTGTAAGTACTTGTTATATGTAGCCGTTGTGTCTACTAGTTTTATGAACTAGTTGTATGTACTTTACCAGTTGTATGTACTATTTCTTGTTATATTTACTAGTTATAGGTATTAATTGTATGTACTATTTGTAGGCACTAGTTATATTTACTATTTGTAAGTACTAGTTGTATGTACAAGTTTTATGTACTAGTTATATGTACTTGTTATATGTACTAGTTGTATATACTATTTGTATGTACTAATAGTATGTACTATATGGGTGTACTATTAATAGTTACCAATTATATGTGCATGTGCTACTTATATCTAGTAGTTGTGTACCGGTTATATGTACTAGTTTTATGTACTACTTATGTATACTGGTTGTAGGTTCTAGTACTATTTAAACCAAGTACTAAGTAGGGACTGGTTGTGTGCACTATTACTAGTTATATTAACTAGTTGTAGGTACTAGTTCTTTGTACTAGTTTTATAGACAAGTAATGTACCAATTGTATGTACCAGTTGTATGTAGTAGTTGCATGTATTTGATGTATGTACTAAGTGTATGTATTAATTCTACGTACTAGTTGAAGTTCTAGTTTAATGTGCTAGTTGTATGTACTATATTAATGTACTAGTTCTTTGTGTATGTTCTAGTCATAGCTACTAGTTGTAAGTACAAGTTTTATGAACTAGTTGTATGTGCGAGTTGTATGTACTAGTTGTATGTACTAGTTATATGTACTATTTGCATGTACTATTTATACGTACTAGTTATACGTATATGTACTTGTTATATGTAGCAGTTGTGTCTACTAGTTTTATGTTCTAGTTGTTTGTACTGTACCAGTTGTATGTACTATTTCTAGTTATATTTACTAGTTATATGTATTAATTGTATGTACTATTTGTATACACCATTTGTATTTACTAGTTGTATGAACTAGTTGTATGCCCTAGTACTAGTTATATTTAGTAGTTGTAAGTGCCAATTGTATGTTCTAGTTGAATATACTAGTTGTATGTACTAGTCGTAGGTATTAGCTGTATTTATTAGTTGTATGTTGTAGTTGTAGGTTCTAAGTGAATGAACTAGTCGTTAGTACTACTTGTATGTACTAGTTGTATGTACTACTTGTATATATGTCCTAGTTGAATGTACTACTTATATGTACTAGTTGTATGTACTATTATATGTCCTGGTAGTATGTATAAGGTGTATGTACTATTTATAGGTATCAGTTATATGTGAATGAACTAGTTATATGTAGCAGTTATGTACTAGTTTTATGTACTAGTTGAAGATTCTAGTACTAGTAAAACCAGGTACTAAGTTGGTACTAGTTCTATGTTCTAGTTGTATGTACTAGCACCTGTTAATATTACTAGTTTTAGGTACTAGGTGTATTTTAACATTGTATGTACTAGTTGAATGTACTAGTAAAAGTTATGTTAACTAGTTGTAGGTACTGGTTGTGTGTACTAGTTTGGGTGTAATGGTTGTGTGTACGAATTGCATGTACTAGTTATATGTAGTAGTTGGGTACTAGTTATAGGTTTTCGTTTGATGTACGAGTTGTAGGTACTAGTTTTATGTACTTGTTATATGTACTTTTTGTATATACTATTTGTATGTACTAGTAGTATATACTATATAGGTGTACAATTAATAGTTACCAATTATATGTGCATGTACTACTTATATCTAGTAGTTGTGTACCTGTTATAGGTACTAGTTTGATGTACTAGTTATATGTACTAGTTGTAGGTTCTATTACTATTTACTAGGTACTAAGTAGGAACTAGTTGTGTGCACTATTACTAGTTATATTAACTAGTTGTAGGTACTAGTTACTGTACTAGTTGAATGTAATAGTGGTATTTACCAATTGCATATACTAGTTGTATGTTCTAGTTGTATGAACTAGATGTATGTACTAGTTGTATGTACTAGTTGTACTATATGTATTGTTTGTATGTACTATTTATACGTTCTAGTTATATGTATATGTACTTGTTATATGTAGCAGTTGTGTCTACAAGTTTTATGTACTAGTCGTATGTACTTTACCAGTTGTATGTACTATTTCTAGTTATATTTACTAGTTATAGGTATAAGTTGTATATATTATTTGTTGGCACTAGTTGTATTTACTAGTTGTACGTATTAGTTGTATGTACTAGTTGTATATATGTACTAGTTCAATGTACAAGTTGTATGCAGTAGTTGTATTTACTACTTATATGTACTCTTTCCTAGTTCCATGTACTAGTTGTAGCCACAAGTTGTATATCCTAGCACAAGTTATAATTACTAGTTGTACGTACTAGGTGTATGTACTTATTGCATATAGTAATTGTATGTTCTATATAATTGAATGAACCATTTGTATTTACTAGTTGTATGTACTAGTTATATGTACAAGTTGTTTGAACTAATTTGATGTACTGTTTATATGTACTAGTTATGTGTGTATGTTTTACTAGTTGTATGTATAAGTTGTATGTATTCTACTTGTAAGAATTAGTTGTATGTACTAGTTGTGTTAACCTGTAGTATGTACTAGTTCAATGTACTAGTTATATGTTCTCGTTACTTGTTGTATTTAGTAGTTGTATGTACTAGTTTTTTGTACTAGTTCTATTAAAAAGAACTAGTTGTAGGTACTAGTTGTATGTTCTTGTTGTGTGTACTTGTTGAATATATTAGGTATATGAACTATTTATATGTACCAGTTGTATGTACTGGGTATATGTACCAGTTATTTATACTAATTGTATGTACTAGGTGTATATATTAGTTGTATATACCTGTTGTTTGTACAGGTTGTATGTATTAGGTGTATTTACTAGTTGTATATCCTCGTTGCATGTCCTCTTTACTAGTTGTATGTACTAGTTGTGTGCACTAGTTGTATGTACTAGTTGTTTTTACTAGGTGTATGTTTCAGTTGTATTTACTTGTTGTAGGCACAATTTGTATATCCTATTTGTATGTTCTAGTTGTATGTACTAGTTATTAGTTGTATAGTCTAGTTGTATGTCCTAGTTCTTTTTTTCAATTGTTTGAACTAGTTCTATGTACTAATTGTATATACTAGTTATGTAAGTTCTATGTGTATGAACTAGTTATATGTAGTAGTTGGGTACTAGTCATAGGTACTAGTTGTAGGTTCTAGTACTAGTAAAACTAGGTACTAAGTAGGTACTGATTGTATGTACTAGTACTAGTAAAACTCAGTAGTAAATACGTACTAGTTCTATCTGCGAACACTAGTTATATTTACAAGTTGTAGCTAGTAGTTGTATGTACTTGTTGAATGTAATAGTTGTATGTACTAAGTGCATGTACTAGTTGTATGTACTAGTTGTATGAACTAGTTATGGAATAGTTGTGTTTAGTAGTTGTATTAACTTGTTGCACGTACTATTACTGGTAATATTTACTAGTTGTATAAACTAGTTGTATATACTAGTTGTATGTACTAGTCCTAGGTATTAGCTGTATTTATTAGTGGTATGTAGTAGTTGTAGGTTCTAAGTGTATGAACTAGTTGTATGTACTACTTGTTTGTCCTAGTTGAATGTACTACTTCTACATATGTCCTAGTTGAATGTACTACTTATATGTACTAGTTGTATGTACTATTATATATACTAGTAGTATGTACTAGGTGTAAGTACTATTTATCGGTATCAGGTATATGTGAATGAACTAGTTATATGTAGCAGTTATGTGCTAGTTTTATGTTCTAGTTGAAGACTCTAGTACTAGTAATACTAGGTACTAAGTATGTACAAGTAACAATTATATTAACTAGTTGTAGGTACTAATTATAGGTACCTGTTGAATGGAATAGTTGCATGTAATAATTGTATATAATAGTTGTATATACTAGTTGTATGTACTTGTTATGTACTAGTTGTATGTTCTAGTTATATGTAGTAGTTGGCTACTAGTTATAGGTACTCGTTTGATGTGCGAGTTGTAGGTACTAGTTTTATGTACTTGTTATATGTACTAGTTGTATATACTATTTGTATGTACTAGTAGTATGTACTATATAGGTGTACTATAAAAAGTTACCAATTATATATATGTTCATGTAATACCTATACCTATTAGTTGTTTACCTGTAATAGGTACTAGTTTGATGTACTAGTTATATGTTCTAGTTGTAGGTTCTAGTACTATTTAAACTAGGTACTAAGTAGGGACTAGTTGTGTGCATTAGTACTAGTTATATTAACTAGTTGTAGGTACTAGTTACATGTACTAGTTGAATATAATAGTTGTATGTACCAGTTGCATATACTAGTTGCATGTACTAGTTCTTTACTAGTTTTATGTACTAGTAATGTACCAGTTGTATGTACTAGTTGTATGTTCTAGTTGTATGAACTAGTTGTATGTAGTAGTTGTATGTATTTGATGTATGTACTAAGTGTATGTATTAAGTCTATGCACTAGTTGGAGTTCTAGTTTAATGTACTAGTTGTATGTACTATATTAATATTCTAGTTACTTGTGTATGTTCTAGTCAAAAGGACTAGTTATAAGTACAAGTTGCATGAACTAGTTGTATATGCAAGTTGTAAATTCTAGTTGGGTGTTCTAGTTATATGTACTATTTGTATGTACTATTCATACGTAAAAGTTATATGTGTATGTACTTGTTATATGTAGCAGTTGTGTTTACTAGTTTTATGGATTAGTTGTATGTACTTTACCAGTTGTATGTACTATTTCTAGTTATATTTACTAGTTATAGGTATTAATTGTAAGTACTATTTGTAGGAACTAGTTGTATTTACTAGTTGTATGAACTAGTTGTATGCACTAGTACTAGTTATATTTAGTAGTTGTAGGTGCCAATTGTATGTAATAGTTGAATGTACTAGTTGTATGTACTAGTTATATGTACTTGTTATATGTAGTAGTTGTATATACAATTTTTATGTACTAGTAGTATGTACTATATAGGTGTACTATTAATAGTTACCAATTATATGTGCATGTACTGTACCGGTTATAGGTATGTAATAGTAAAGAGAACAATAAAAATTTTCTACAAAAATAATGAAGATGTAGGGATGGCACAAAAAGCATAGAAACAAGAAGGGGATGTTACACAGTGAAGCATTAGCTATATATGCACGAATCATACAACACCCTTGCTTGTAGGATTCATGCATAGCTAATGCTTCACTGTGTAACATCCCTTTCTTGTTTCTATGCTTTTTGTGCCATCCCTACATCTTCACTATTTTTGTAGAAAATTTTTATTCTCTAGTTTCTGTACTTTTTATGGAGCATAAGCTAGGAATTCGTTGTATTTTAAACCACCAATCTTTGACTGATTACGACATCATTAAAATGGCGAATTTATTGATGCCTTGACTCTTGAGCCATGAAAACTGTCATACTCAATAATAGCGTTATCGCTCTCGCTTCTACAAAAGAATACAGCTCGGAAAATTTAGAGTAATTTCGATTAAGAAGTAGTCCGAAGGCTTATTTCGTTTTTTAGTTACGAAGAAGATGAAGAAGATGAAGAAGAAGATGAAGAAGAAGAAAACGAAAATGGGAGATTTCAAAGTTTGTTCGTTTGCCAACGATACACGGTCGCTTGCCTTCAAGGCTAATTTATAGCATGTTTGTTCTATATTCAAATCTACAGAGTCTCGTTTTGGCGATTTTCAGCCTAATTCGGAATTTCGCTCCTATACCAATGTATGGGGAAAACGAAACAACCCGTACCATCCCTACATGAGAGTACTACCGTACTCTCTGATGTGTACTACTTTTACGTCCTAGTTGAATGTACTACTTGTATATATGTCCTAGTTGAATGTACTACTTATATGTACTAGTTGTATGTACTAGTTTTATGACTATTATATATGCTAGTTGTATGTACTAGGTGTATGTACTAATTTTATGCACCAGTTATATATGTATGTACTTGTTATATGTAGCAGTTGTGTCTACTAGTTGTATGTACTAGTTTTAGGTTCTAGTATCAGTTAAACTAGGTACTAGGTAGCTACTAGAAATATTTACTAGATATTACTTGTATGTCCCGCTGTGTGTACTAATTCTTTGAATTAGTTTTAGGACTAGCCGTGTATAGTTGTATTTACTATTTGTTTGTACTAATTGTTTGTACTAGTTTAATGTACTAGTTGTATGTACTAGTTTTATGTACTAGTTCAATGTACTAGTTGCATGTACTAGTTATATGTTTAGTGACATATACTAGTTTCCATTTATATGTAGTTTTATATAAAATAATATGAAGTAGTTGTATGTACTAGTTGTATGTACTAGGGTATGTACTATTTATATGTACCAGTTATATGTATATGTACTTGTTATACGTAGTAGTTGTTTGTACTTGTTATATGGACTAGTTGTATGTACTGCTTGTAGGTTCTAGTACTAGTTATACTAGGGTCTTGGTATGTTCTAGGTGTATATACTAACACTAGTTATATTTACTAGTTGTAGGTACTAGTTGTATGGAGTAGTTGTACGTTCTAATTGTATGAACTAGTTGTATTTACTAAAGAGATGTATGTACTATTTATAGGTGCCAGTTATATGTGCATGTACTAGTTATATGTAGTAGTTGTGTACTAGTTGTAGATACTAGTTTGATGTACTAGTTGTATTTACTAGTTGTAAGAACTAGTTGTTTGTACTAGTACTAGTTATATTTTGTAGTTGTAGGTGCCAATTGTATGTACTAGTTATATGTAGTAGTTATATGTGAATATACTAGTTGTATGTACTAGTTGTAGGTTCTAAAACTAGTTATACTAGGTACTAGGTAGGGATTAGTTAAATGTACTAGATACTACTTGTATGTACTAGTTGTATGTACTAGTACTAGTTATATTTTCTAGTTCTAAGTGCCAATTGTAAGTACTGGTTGCATGTGCTAGTTGCATGTACTAGTTTTATGTGAATATACTAGTTGTATGTGGTTGTTGTAGGTTCTACTTCGAGTTAAACTATAGGTACTAGTTAAATGTACTAGATACTACTTGTATGTACTAGTTGAATGTACTAGTTATATGAACTAGTTGAAAATACCAGTTGTATGTCCTAGTTGTATGTACTGGATGTATGTACTAATTATATGTACTCCCAACTAGTTGTATGTACTAGTTGTAATTACTACCTATATGCCCTAGTTCTATGTACATGGATTGTGTAAAAGTTGTATGTACTAGTTGTATGGACTAGTTGTTTGTACTAGTTGTATGTACTAGTTATATTTACTAGTTGTGTGAACTACTAGTTGCATGGACTAGTTGAATGTACTCATTGCTAGTTGTAAGTAGTAGATGAATGTACTAGGTACCTTCCAATTGTTTGTACTAGTTGTATGTACTAGTTATTTACAATTGTATGAACAAGTTTTAACAACTACTTTTATTTACTAGTACAAGTGATTTTAACTAGTTGTAGGTACTGGCTGTATGTACTAGTTATATGTACTAGTTGTATGTACTAGTTACTTTTGTATGTACAAGTTGTATATTCTAGTTCCATGTACTAGTTTTATGTACTAGTTATATGAACTAGGTGTATATACAAGTTATATGTCCTAGTTGTATGTACAAGTTGTACGTACTAGTTGTATGTACTAGTTATTAGTTGTATTTTCAATTTGTATGTACTACTTATATGCACTTCTAAATGTACATGTTTTGTGTAAAAGTTGTATGTACTAGTTGTATATATGTACTAGTTGTATATATGTACTAGTTCAATGTACTTATATGTACTAGTTGTATATATGTAATAGTTCAATGTACTAGTTGTATGTACTAGTTGCATGTACTACTTATATGTACTCGTTCCTAGTTCCATGTACTAGTTGTAATCACTAGTTGTATGTCGTAGCACAAGTTATAATTACTAGTTGTACGTACTAGGTGTATGTACTTATTGCATGTAGTAGTTGTATGTTCTATATAATTGAATGAACTCTTTGTATTTACTCGTTGTATGTACTAGTTATATGTACTAGTTGTTTGAACTAGTTTGATGTACTGTTATTATGTACTAGTTATGTTTGTATGTTCTTGTCATATATACTAGTTGCATGTATAAGTTGTATGTATTCTACTTGTAAGAATTTGTTGTATGTACTAGTTGTGTTTACCTGTTGTATGTACTAGTTCGTCGTGGGAATTGGAGGCTGTGGTTCCGAGCTGACAAGAGGATGGGTATTGTCCAGTTCAACCCCCCCATTGGAGCAGGGTGACTAGCCCCTCATGTGGCATCCTGTGGCTAAATCAAACTCCTGTCAGCATGGGCTAACCCCCCGTCTGACAGTTTCACTGGGTTACGTTGCGTCACGAGAATGATAATTTTCAAGACAGGCTGTGGACTAGGTGCACCAGTGGTGAAGAAAACCCTGGGTCAACCAAAACAGGTGATTCCACTGGTGCCTCAAAGGTAGATGTACCTGAATGGAATTGCCTTTCTTCGGTCCCCATGACGGGCCAACCAGCCCTCTGGACCGAGGAAATGGTTAGGGCACTAATTGATTGCTATGAGCGATCCGAACCCAAAAGAGGTGGCTATCAGAAGCGTTTAGAGCGGGAATGGCTGAGCAAATACCCACATTTTCCTCAGACCGGTCGAACCCTTGCCTTCCAAGCCAAAAGAAACTTGGAGGGAGACGGAGTACTGCAAGTAACTGGTAGCCGAGATTTAGATCTGGTTATTGATGCACCGCAAGGTGCCTCTAGAAGGAGAAGGATCCAAGGGGTGATCTGGAACCTTCAGAGGGATAATATCCTCATGGAGCTCTACCGAGAAAGTAAGCCCATGGAAAAGGGGTATGCCGAGCGGTTGTACCAGGCTTGGAATGCTAAAATGCCAAACCATAAAACCACAAAGGTAGCGCTAACTACGAGAATTAGTAGAATCCGAAGAGGTCAAGGTATCTCGAGACTAAACCTTGTGGAACCTGACTCTTGTGGTGTAGCCACCCTAACTGAGGCTGTGGAGGAAGGTGTGAGAGCCCAGGGACAGGAAGAGCCTCACCAAGTTCAGACTGGGACTGGACAAAATGGTGAGCTGTTTACAGGCCCTGTTGAAACTCCCACACATGATCATCCCAGTCCCAGGACAAGTGGCAATGATCATCTGATGCAACTTTTAGGTAAAGCAAAAGATGCCTGTCTCCGAAAGAAACCTGGAGATTTTGCTGATAGAAAACCCTGTGGGGCCGTGCGGTTCAACCATGTTGATACAGCACTGCTTCAGGAGGCCAATGATTGGGTGGAGAAAGAGTGGCAGGAAGGCCCTAGGTCGGCCTGGCACCTGAACTGCCTGGTCTACTCTGTTGCTATGGCTGTGAGGGGAAAAACAACCAACGAATCACAGCCATGCAACCAGGGAAGGAAATCAGACAATCAAAAGAGTAGTAAGAGACAGGGAGGTCACAAGAGTGACAGGAAGGCCAAAGGCCTTAGGTTTAGAAGACTGCTTGCCTGGTTGGATGTGGAAATAGCGCGTCAACAGAGTAACAATCCTATGACCAAACGCCAGAAAGTACTCCGAAGAAAGCTTAGGAGGGAGTTCCATTCATTAAACCTGAATGTGCTGATCAGAGCTCGGGAACAGACACTGGGGAAACTCAGGGTCTGGACTCTACAAGAGCGAAGATCGGCTGAACGCAGTAAATTCCAGGAACAAAACCACCTTTGGAATACCCAAAGGAAGTTCCGGATGAATGGCAATGTTCCAACCTCCAATGAAGCTCCCTCAATTGAGGTAGTAAGAGACTTTTGGACAAAGATTGTAGGTACTGTTGGTAAGGTCAATAAAGACGACCCAGGGGTTAAAGAATGGCTAAAGGAGACCAAAAAGAGGGTGGGTAGAACCTCCTCTGAAGGTCCCGATGGCATTGATGAGACCAAACTGAGGAAAGCCTTGAAAAAGGCCAAAAGCTGGTCAGCCCCTGGGCCGGATGGCATCCACACTTTTTGGTGGAAAGCACTCCCCTTTGAACAGTCTGCCTTGGCAGATGTACTGCGAAGGGTGGTAAGCGGAGATCTGTCATTCCCAGACTGACTTACAAGGGGTCGCACTCTATTCATCCCTAGGACTGCAGGGAAGGTGGTTAGGAGTACCCCTGTTAAATATAACAGGGGACTCTTCCAAGGAGACTCCTTATCGCCACTCCTCTTTTGTCTGGCCATAGCTCCCATATCCCAAGTCCTTAACAGAACCAAGGGATATACCCTCTGGCATAATGGGGAAAGGAATACCATGTCACACTTGTTGTACATGGATGACCTTAAGATATATGCTGGAGGGCCTGATAAACTCAGGGAAGCCATGGAATGTGTGGAGAAAACCTCAAATGCCATTGGCATGAGATTTGGAGTGAGAAAGTGTGGAACAGCTCACATGCAAAAGGGGAAAGTTCTGGCTGGCCCAGACAACCCTGAAAGCAGTGAAGAATCCATAAGGAGCCTTGAAAAAGGCACTACTTATAAGTACCTAGGGCTAGAACAACTGTTTGAGGTAGATGACAGCAAGGTCAAAGCTTGCTTGATCAACGAATTGAGGAGGAGACTCCACAAAGTGTGGGGCTCTCACTTCAATGGTAAGAATGCTGCAGAAGCCTCTAACATGTTGTGTGCCTCTCTATTGACCCAGTTTTGAGGTGGACACAAAGTGAGCTTCCAAAACTGGACCGAATGGTGAGAAAGATCATGAGAAAGTACCAATGTCATCACTATAATTCTGCCATTGAGAGAGTGAACTTGCCTAGCTCTCAAGGTGGTAGAGGGCTCTGTAGTTTTCCTTTGGATCACGACTGGGCTGTTGGGAATCTGGCAAGATACCTCCATACTGCCAATGATCGACTCACAGCTGTTGTGGTTAAACACCAAAAGTGGCTGGAGTGCTCAAAGCAGAGGAGGACTGTCTTGAAAGAAGCCAGATTGATACTGGGAAGCCATGGAATAGAACTAGAACCGGAAATGTGGCTAAAGACAGATCCCTCACAAAATAGTGTAAGAGAATGGAGGAGAGTGGCACGTGAGCTCCGGGAGGCTCAGACTAAAAGGTTAAAAAGTAACCTAGCCGAAAAGTCTCACCAAGGCTCATACCACAGACAAGCCACAAACAGGGAGTCTTATGTGTGGCTTTCTGAGGGGAGACTCACACCTCAAACTGAGGCTCTTATTCTCGCAGCCCAAGATGATCTGCTGCACACTAGGTGGTACCGAAATAGGATTCTGAGGAATTCTAGCCTCCTAATGTGCAGAGAAGGTGGCAAGGCTATGGAAACGGTCAAACACATACTAAACATGTGTGAACCCAAGGAATTTTCTCTCTACAAAGAGAGGCATGACCGGGCAATACTTATAGTGTTGTGGAGATTGTTGAAAGAATATGGATTCAAGCAGGAAGAGCCCTGGAACAAATTAGAAGCAAAACCAGTCTATGAGAATAAGTCTGTCAAAATCTTGCATCCCGACAGATAATGAAATGACAGAAAGAAGGCCAGACTTAGTGGTTGAGGATCGGCTATGTAAGTCCATCTACATTATTGAAATGTCAGTTCCTACTGACAGCAACATTAATGGAAGATGGCAAGAGAAGTTCCAAAAGTACCAGAAGCTGGCAGCTGATATGAGGAAACAATTTAGGGGCTACCGAATTAAGGTAGTCCCGATGATAATTGGTGCTTTGGCGACAGTGGAGACGCTCCTGGAAGACCTTAGGGGAATTCCAAAGCTGTCAAAAAGTGCATTAGAAGTGATGAGAGCCATGCAGAGGACTGTTCTCTGTTCGGCTGTGAGGATATTGAGGCGACATCTATCTGTTGAGGGATTGGGGCCTGGACGATAAGTAGTCCTGTCCCAGTCCTTGCCTGTCGTCCTCAGGAAAGCAGTGGTGGATTGGTGTATGGAGGTACTCCCTCCTATTATGACGGTCAACTTTGGCCCGACGTGCACCTGTCTGCTGCTGCCAGAAGGAGGCAAAGCCGAGGCTTCTGGCTAAAAATCTGAAGAATGGAAAACTTAACTGACTGAGGGTTGTCCCAGACAGATACTCCTTGCCTTAGTAAACTAAGGCAAGAAGTAACAAGGTTATCCGTTAAGGCTTTTCTTTCTCAAGTATGTACTAGTTCAATGTACTAGTTGTATGTTCTCGTTACTAGTTGTATTTAGTAGTTGTATGTACAAGGTTTAGGTACTAGTTCTATTTAAATGAACTAGTTGTAGGTACTAGTTGTGTGTTCTTGTTGTATGTACTTGTTGAATATATTAGGTATATGAACTATTTATATGTACCAGTTGTATGTACTGGGTATATGTACCAGTTATTTATACTAATTGTATGTACTAGGTGTATTTACTAGTTGTATATCCTCGATGCATGTCCTCTTTACTAGTTGTATGTTCTAGTTGTGTGCACTAGTTGTATGTACTAGTTGTTTGTACTAGGTGTATGTTTCAGTTATATTTACTTGTTGTAGGCACAATTTGTATATCCTATTTGTATGTACTAGTTGTATGTACTAGTTAATAGTTGCATAGTGTAGTTGTATGTACTAATTGTATGAACTACTTATATGCACTAGTTCTATGTACATGTTGTGTATAAAAGTTTTATATACTAGTTGTATGTACTAGTTGTAGGTATTAGCTTTATTTATTAGTTGTATGTAGTAGTTGCAGGTTCTAAGTGTATGAACTAGTTGTATGTACTACTTGTTTGTCCTAGTTGAATGTACTACTTGTATATATGTCCTAGTTGAATGTACTACTTATATGTACTAGTTGTATGTACTATTATATGTACTAGTAGTATGTACAAGCTGTAAGTACTATTTATAGGGATCAATTATATGTGAATGAACTAGTTATATGTAGCAGTTATGTACTAGTTTTATGTACTAGTTGAAGATTCTAGTACTAGTAATACTAGGAACTAAGTTGGTATGTTGTATGTACAAGTAACAATTATATTAACTAGTTGTAGGTACTAATTATATGTACCTGTTGAATGGAATAGTTGCATGTAATAATTGTATATAATAGTTGTATATACTAGTTGCATGTACTTGTTATGTTCTAGTTGTATGTACTAGTTATATGTACTATTCGTATGTACTATTTATATGTACCAGTTATATGTGTATTTACTTGTTATATGTAGCAGTTGTGTCTACTAGTTTTATGTAGTAGGTGTATGTACGTTACCAGTTGTATGTACTATTTCTAGTTATATTTACTAGTTATAGGTATTAATTGTATGTACTATTTGTAGGCACTAGTTGTATTTACTAGTTGCATGAACTAGTTGTATGCACTAGTACCAGTTATATTTAGTAGTTGTAGGTGCCAATTCTAAGTACTAGTTGTATGTACTAGTTGTATGTACTAGTTATATGTACTTGTTATATGTACTGGTTGTATATACTATTTGTATGTACTAGTAGTATGAACTATATAAGTGTACTATTAATAGTTATATGTGCATGTACTACTTATATCTAGTAGTTGTGTACCGGTTGTATGTACTAGTTGTAGGTTCTAGTTCGAGTTAAACTAGGTACTAGGTAGGTACTAGTTAAATGTACCAGATACTACTTGTATGTACTAGTTGAATGTACTAGTTATATGAACTAGTTGAAAATACCAGTTGTGTGTCCTAGTTGTATGTACTGGATGTATGTACTAGTTATATGTACTACCAACTAGTTGTATGTACTAGTTGTAATTACTACCTATATGCACTAGTTCTATATACATGTAGTGTGTAAAAGTTGTATGTACTAGTTGTAAGGACTAGTTGTTTGTACTAGTTGTATGCACTAGTTATATTTACTAGTTGTGTGAACTACTAGTTGCATGGACTAGTTGAATGTACTCATTGCTAGTTTTATGTAGTAGATGAATGTACTAGGTACTTTCTAATTGTATCAACTAGTTGTATCAACTAGTTGTATTTTCCAGTACAAGTGATATTAACTAGTTGTAGGTACTGGTTGTATGTACTAGTTATATGTACTATTTGTATGTACTAGTTACTTTTGTAAATACAAGTTGTATATTCTAGTTACATGTACTAGTTTTATGTACTAGTTATATGAACTAAATAGTTGTATATACCAGTTGTATGTCAAAGTTGTATGTACCAGTTGTATGTACTAGTTGTATGTACTAGTACTAGTTATATTTTGTAGCTGTAGGTGTCAATCGCATGTTCTAGTTGCATGTACTAGTTAGATGTGAATATAATAGTTGCATGTTCTAGTTGTAGGTTCTAGTTCGAGTTAAACTAGGTACTAGATAGGTTCTAGTTAAATGTACCAGATACTACTTGTATGTACTAGTTGAATGTACTAGTTATATGAACTAGTTGAAAATACCAGTTGTATGTCCTAGTTGTATGTACTAGATGTATGTACTAGTTATATGTACTACCAACTAGTTGTATGTACTAGTTGTAATTACTACCTATATGCACTAGTTCTATGTACATGTAGTGTGTAAAAGTTGTATGCACTAGTTGTATGGACTAGTTGTCTGTACTAGTTGTATGTTCTAGTTATATTTACTAGTTGTGTGAACTACTAGTTGCATGAACTAGTTGTATGTACTCATTGCTAGTTGTATGTAGTAGATGAATGTACTAGGTACCTTCCAATTGTATGTACTAGTTGTATCAACTAGTTGTATTTTCTAGAACAAGTGATATTAACTAGTTGTAGGTACTGGTTTTATGTACTAGTTACTTTTGTATATACAAGTTGTATATTCTAGTTCCATACACTAGTTTTATGTACTGGTTATATGAACTAGTTGTATATACCAGTTGTATGTCGTAGTTGTATTTACAAGTTGTATGTACTAGTTGTTTGTACTAGTTACTAGTTGTATTTTCAAGTTGTATGTACTACTTATATGCACTTCTAATTGAACATGTTGTGTGTAAAAGTTGTATGTACTAGTTATATGTACTAGTTGTACGTTCTAGTTGTTTGTACTAGTTGTATATATGTACTAGTTCGATATACTAGTTGTGTGTACTGGTTGTGTGAACTAGTTGTATGTGCGAGTTTTAGGAACTAGTTGTATGTGCGAGTTGTATGTACTAGTTGTATGTACTAGTTATATTTACTATTTTTATGTACTATTTATATGTACCAGTTATATGTATATGTACTTGTATGTACTAGTTCTTTGGACTAGTTGTTTGTACTAGTTGTATGTACTAGTTATATTTACTAGTTGTTTGAACTACTAGTTGCATGGACTAGTTGAATGTACTCATTGCTAGTTGTATGTAGTAGATGAATGTCTAGGTACCTTCCAATTGTTTGTACTAGTTGTATGTATTAGTTATTTACAATTGTATGAACTAGTTGTAACAACTAGTTGTATTTACTAGTACAAGTGATATTAACTAGTTGTAGGTACTGGTTGTATGTACTAGTTATATGTACTAGTTGTATGTACTAGTTACTTTTGTATATACAAGTTGTATATTCTAGTTCCATGTACTAGTTTTATGTACTAGTTATATGAACTAGTTGTATATACAAATTGTATGTCTTAGTTGTATGTACTAGTTACTAGTTGAATTTTCAAGTTGTATGTACTACTTATATGCGCTTCTAAATGTACATGTTGTGTGTAAAAGTTGTATGTACTAGTTGTATGTCCTACTTATATGTACTCGTTCCTAGTTCCATGTACTAGTTGTAGCCACTAGTTGTATGTCCTAGCACAAGTTATAATTACTAGTTGGACGTACTAGGTGTATGTACTTATTGCATGTAGTAGTTGTATGTTCTATATAATTGAATGAACTATTTGTATTTACTAGTTGTGTGGACTAATTATATGTACTAGTTGTATGCATAAATTGGATGTATTCTATTAGTAAGAATTAGTTGTATGTACTAGTTGTGTTTACCTGTTGTATGTACAAGTTCAATGTACTAGTTGTATGTTCTCGTTACTAGTTGTATTTAGTAGTTGTATGTACTAGGTTTATATACTAGTTCTATTTAAATGAACTAGTTGTAGGTACTAGTTGTATGTTCTTGTTGTATGTACTTGTTGAATATATTAGGTATATGAACTATTTATATGTACCAGTTGTATGTACTGGGTATATGTACCAGTTATTTATACTAATTGTATGTACTAGTTGTATCTACTAGTTGTATATAGTTGCTGTTTGTACAGGTTGTATGTACTAGGTGTATTCACTAGTTGTATATCCTCGTTGCATGTCCTCTTTACTAGTTGTATGTACTAGTTGTGTGCACTAGTTGTATGTACTAGTCGCTTGTACTAGGTGTATGTTTCAGTTATATTTACTTGTTGTAGGCACAATTTGTATATCCTATTTGTATGTACTAGTTGTATCTACTAGTTGTATATAGTTGCTGTTTGTACAGGTTGTATGTACTAGGTGTATTCACTAGTTGTATATCCTCGTTGCATGTCCTCTTTACTAGTTGTATGTACTAGTTGTGTGCACTAGTTGTATGTACTAGTTGCTTGTACTAGGTGTATGTTTCAGTTATATTTACTTGTTGTAGGCACAATTTGTATATCCTATTTGTATGTACTAGTTGTATCTACTAGTTGTATATAGTTGCTGTTTGTACAGGTTGTATGTACTAGGTGTATTCACTAGTTGTATATCCTCGTTGCATGTCCTCTTTACTAGTTGTATGTACTAGTTGTGTGCACTAGTTGTATGTACTAGTTGCTTGTACTAGGTGTATGTTTCAGTTATATTTACTTGTTGTAGGCACAATTTGTATATCCTATTTGTATGTACTAGTTGTATGTACTAGTAAATAGTTGTATAGTGTAGTTGGATGTACTAATTGCATGAACTACTTATATAGTTCTATGTACATGTTCTGTGTAAAGGTTTTATATACTAGTTGTATGTACTAGTTCAATGTACTAATTGTATGTACTAGTTTCTAGTTGTACGTAGTAATTGTGTGTACTAGTTCTTTGTACTAGTTATAGGACTATTTGTGTGTTCTAGTTGAATTTACTAGTTGTAGGTACAATTTGTATATCCTATTTGTATGTTCTAGTTGTATGTACTAGTAAATAGTTGTATAGTCTAGTTGTATGTACTAGTTGTATGTTCCAATTGTTTTAACTAGTTCTATGTACTAATTGTATATACTAGTTATGTAAGTTCTATCTGTATGAACTAGTTATATGTAGTAGATGGGTACTAGTCGTAGGTACTAGTTGTAGGTTCTAGTACTAGTAAAACTAGGTACTAAGTAGGTACTGGTTGTATGTACTAGTACTAGTAAAACTGAGTACTAAGTACGTACTAGTTCAATCTACTAACACTAGTTATATTTACAAGTTGTAGGTTCTAGTTGTATGTATTTGTTGAATGTAATAGTTGTATGTACTAATCGCATGTACTAGTTGTATGTACTAGTTGTATGAACTAGTTATGTACTAGTTGTGTGAAGTAGTTGTATTAACTAGTTGCACGTCCTATTACTGGTAATATTTACTAGTTGTATATACTAGTTGTATGCACTAGTTGTAGGTATTAGCTGTATTTATTAGTTGTATGTAGTAGTTGTAGGTTCTAAGTGTATGAACTAGTTGTATGTACAAGTTGTATGTACTAGTTGTATGTACTAGTTGTATGTACTATTATATGTCCTGGTAGTATGTACAAGGTGTTTATAGGTATCAGTTATATGTGAATGAACTAGTTCTATTGTATGAACTAGTTGTATGTAGTAGTTGTATGTATTTGATGTACGAATGTACTAATTCTATGTACTGGTTTGAGTTCTACTTTAATGTACTAGTTGTATGTACTATATTAATGTACTAGTTATTTGTGTATGTTCTAGTCATAGGTACTAGTTGTAAGTATAAGTTGTATGAACTAGTTGTATGTGCGAGTTGTATGTACTAGTTGTATGTACTAGTTATATGTACCAGTTATATGTGTATGTACCTGTTATATGAAGCAGTTGTGTCTACTAGTTTTATGTACTATTTATATGTGTATGTACTAGTTGTATGTACTAGTGTTGTGCACTATTACTAGTTATATTAACTAGTTGTAGGTACTAGTTACATGTACTAGTTGAATGTAATAGTTGTATGTACCAATTGCATATACTAGTTGTATGTACTAGTTCTTTACTAGTTTTATGTACTAGTAATGTACCAGTTGTATATACTAGTTGTATGTTCTATTGTAGATGTACGTTCTAATTGTATGAATTAGTTGTATTTACTAAAGAGGTCTATGTACTATTTATAGGTTCCAGTTATATGTGCATGAAATAGTTAAATGTAGTAGTTGTGTACTAGTTGTAGATACTAGTTTGATGTACTAGTTGTATTTACTAGTTGTAAGAACTAGTTGTTTGTACTAGTACTAATTATATTTTGTAGTTGTAGGTGCCAATTGTATGTACTAGTTGTATGTACTAGTTATATGTGAATATACTAGTTGTAGGTTCTAATACTAGTTATACTAGGTACTAGGTAGGGACTAGTTAAATGTACTAGATACTACTTGTATGTACTAGTTTTATGTACTAGTTATATTTGCTAGTTGTGTGAACTACTAGTTGCATGGACTAGTTGAATGTACTCATTGCTAGTTGTATGTAGTAGATGAATGTACTAGGTACCTTCCAATTGTTTGTACTAGTTGTATGTACTAGTTATTTACAATTGTATGAACTAGCTGTAACAACTAGTTGTATTTACTAGTACAAGTGATATTAACTAGTTGTAGGTACTGGTTGCATGTACTAGTTATATGTACTAGTTGTATGTAATTGTTACTTTTTAATATACAAGTTGTATATTCTAGTTACATGTACTAGTTTTATGTACTAGGTATATGAACTAGTTGGATATACAAGTTGTATGTCGTAGTTGTATGTACAAGTTGTATGTACTAGTTGTATGTACTACTTGTATATATGTCCTAGTTGAATATACTACTTATATGACTAGTTGTATGTACTATTATATGTCCTGGTAGTATGTACAAAGTGTATGTACTATTTATATGTATCAGTTATATGTGAATGAACTAGTTATATGTAGCAGTTATGTACTAGTTTTATGTACTAGTTGAAGATTCTAGTACTAGTAATACTAGGAACTAAGTTGGTACTAGTTGTATGTACAAGTAACACTTATATTAACTAGTTGTAGGCACTAATTATATGTACCTGTTGAATGGAATAGTTGCATGTAATAATTGTATATAATAGTTATATATACTAGTTGTATGTACTTGTTATGTACTAGTTGTATGTTCTAGTTATATGTAGTAGTTGGCTACTAGTTATAGGTACTCGTTTGATGTACGAGTTGTAGGTACTAGTTTTATGTACTTGTTATATGTACTAGTTGTATATACTATTTGTATGTACTAGTAGTATGTACTATATAGGTGTACTATTAATAGTTACCAATTATATGTGCATGTACTACTTATACCTAGTAGATGTGTACCTGTTATAGGTAATAGTTTGATGTACGAGTTGTATGTACTAGTTGTAGGTTCTAGTACTATTTAAACTAGGTACTAAGTAGGGACTGGTTGTGTGCACTAGGACTAGTTATATTAACTAGTTGTAGGTACTAGTTACATGTACTAGTTGAATGTAATAGTTGTATGTACCAATTGCATATACTAGTTATATGTACTAGTTCTTTGTACTAGTTTTATGTGCTAGTAATGTACCAGTTGTATGTTCTAGTTGTTTGTACTTTTGTATGAACTAGTTGTATGTAGTAGTTGTACGTATTTGATGTATGTAATAAGTGTATGTATTAATTCTATGTACTAGTTGGAGTTCTAGTTTAATGTACTAGTTGTATGTACTATATTAATGTACTAGTTATTTGTGTATCTTCTAGTCATAGGTACTAGTTGTATATAAGTACAAGTTGTATGAACTAGTTGTATGTACTAGTTGTATGTACTAGTTCAATGTACTAGTTGCATGTACTAGCTATATGTTTTAGTGCCATGTAGTAGTTTCCAGTTATATGTAGGAGTTTTATGTAAAAGTATTATGAACTAGTTGTATGTACTAGTTGTATGTACTAGGGTATGTATTGTTAATATGTACTAGTTTTATGTATATGTACTTTTTATACGTAGTAGTTGTTTGTACTAGTTATATGGACTAGTTGTATGTACTACTTGTAGGTTCTAGTACTAGTTATACTAGGGACTTGGTATATGCTAGGTGTATATACTAACACTAGTTATATTTACTAGTTGTAGGTACTAGTGGTATGGATTAGTTGTGTACTAGTTGTAGATACTATTTTGATGTAATAGTTGTATTTACTAGTTGTGAGAACTAGTTGTTTTTTCTAGTACTAGGTATATTTTGTAGTTGTAAGTGCCAATTGTATGTACTAGTTGTATGTACTACTAGTTGTATGTAATAGTTATATGTGAATATACTAGTTGCATGTACTAGTTATATGTGAATATACTAGTTGTATGTTCTAGTTGTAGGTTCTAGTTCGAGTTAAACTAGGTACTAGATAGGTTCTAGTTAAATGTACCTGATACTACTTGTATGTATTAGTTGAATGTACTAGTTATATGAACTAGTTGAAAATACCAGTTGTATGTCCTAGTTGTATGTACTGGATGTATGTACTAGTTATATGTACTACCAACTAATTGTATGTAGTAGTTGTAATTACTACCTATATGCACTAGTTCTATGTACATGTATTGTGTAAAAGTTGTATGTACTAGTTGTATGGACTAGTTGTTTGTACTAGTTGTATGTACTAGTTATATTTACTAGTCGTGTGAACTACTAGTTGCATGGACTAGTTGAATGTACTCATTGCTAGTTGTATGTAGTAGATGAATGTACTAGGTACCTTCCAATTGTTTGTACTAGTTGTATGTACTAGTTATTTACAATTGTATGAACTAGCTGTAACAACTAGTTGTATTTACTAGTACAAGTGATATTAACTAGTTGTAGGTACTGGTTGCATGTACTAGTTATTTACAATTGTATGAACTAGCTGTAACAACTAGTTGTATTTACTAGTACAAGTGATATTAACTAGTTGTAGGTACTGGTTGCATGTACTAGTTATATGTACTAGTTGTATGTACTAGTTACTTTTTAATATACAAGTTGTATATTCTAGTTCCATGTACTAGTTTTATGTACTAGGTATATGAACTAGTTGGATATACAAGTTGTATGTCGTAGTTGTATGTACAAGTTGTATGTACTAGTTGTATGTACTACTTGTATATATGTCCTAGTTGAATATACTACTTATATGTACTAGTTGTATGTACTATTATATGTACTAGTAGTATGTACAAGGTGTATGTACTATTTATATGTATCAGTTATATGTGAATGAACTAGTTATATGTAGTAGTTATTTACTAGTTTTATATACTAGTTGAAGATTCTAGTACTAGTAATACTAGGAACTAAGTTGGTACTAGCTGTATGTACAAGTAACAATTATATTAACTAGTTGTAGGTACTAATTATATGTACCTGTTGAATGGAATAGTTGCATGTAATAATTGTATATAATAGTTGTATATAGTAGTTGTATGTACTTGTTATGTACTAGTTGTATGTTCTAATTATATGTAGTAGTTGGCTACTAGTTATAGGTACTCGTTTGATGTACGAGTTGTAGGTACTAGTTTTATGTACTTGTTATATGTACTAGTTGTATATACTATTTGTATGTACTAGTAGTATATAGGTGTACTATTAATAGTTACCAATTATATGTGCATGTACTACTTATATCTATTAGTTGTTTACCTGTTATAGGTACTAGTTTGATGTACTAGTTATATATACTAGTTGTAGGTTCTAGTACTATTTAAACTAGGTACTAAGTAGGGACTAGTTGTGTGCACTAGTACTAGTTATATTAACTAGTTGTAGGTACTAGTTACATGTACTAGTTGAGTGTAATAGTTGTATGTACTAGTTATATGTTTTAGTGCCATGTACTAGTTTCCAGTTTTATGTAGTAGTTTTATGTAAAAGTAATATGAACTAGTTGTATGTACTAGTTGTATGTACTAGTTCAATGTACTAGTTGTATGTACTAATTATATGTTTTAGTGCCATGTACTAGTTTCCAGTTATATGTAGTAGTTTTATGTAAAAGTAATATGAACTAGTTGTATGTACTAGTTGTATGTACTAGGGTATGTACTGTTAAAATGTACTAGTTTTATGTATATGTACTTGTTATACGTAGTAGTTGTTTGTAGTAGTTATATGGACTAGTTGTATGTACTACTTGTAGGTTCTAGTACTAGTTATACTAGGGACTTGGTATGTGCTAGGTGTATATACTAACACTAGTTATATTTACTAGTTGTAGGTACTAGTGGTATGGATTAGTTGTGTACTAGTTGTATTTACTAGTTGTGAGAACTAGTTGTTTTTTCTAGTAGTAGGTATATTTTGTAGTTGTAGGTGCCAATTGTATGTACTAGTTGTATGTAACAGATTTATGTGAATATACTAGTTGCATGTACTAGTTATATGTGAATATACTAGTTGTATGTACTAGTTGTAGGTTCTAGTTCTAGTTAAACTAGGTACTAGGTAGGTACTAGTTAAATGTACCAGATACTACTTGCATGTGCTAGTTGCATGTACTAGTTATATGTGAATATACTAGTTGTATGTACTAGTTGTAGGTTCTAGTTCTAGTTAAACTAGGTACTAGGTAGGTAATAGCTAAATGTACCAGTAACTACTTTTATGTATTAGTTGAATGTACTAGTTATATGAACTAGTTATATGAACTAGTTGAAAATACCAGTTGTAGGTACTAGTTGTATGTACTTGTTGAATGTAATAGTTGTATGTACTAATTGCATGTACTAGTTGTATGTCCTATTTGTATGAACTAGTTATGTACTAGTTGTGTGTAGTAGTTGTATTAACTAGTTGCACGTACTATTACTGGTAATATTTACTAGTTGTATATACTAGTTGTATGTACTATTTGTATGTACTAGTACAAGTTATTTTTACTAGTTGTAGGTATTAGCTGTATTTATTAGTTGTATGTAGTAGTTGTAGGTTCTAAGTGTATGAACTAGTTATACTTGTATGTCCTAGGTGAATGTACTACTTGTATATATGTCCTAGTTGAATGTACTACTTATATGTACTAGTTGTATGATAATTATATGTAGTAGTTGTATATACTAGGCGTATGTACTATTTATAGGTATCAGTTATATGTGAATGAACTAGTTATATGTAGTGTACTAGTTGAAGATTCTAGTACTAGTAATACTAGGTACTAAGTTGGTACTAGTTGTATGTACTAGCACCTGTTAATTTTACTAGTTGTAGGTACTCGTTGTATGTTCAAATTGTATGTACTAGTAAAAGTTGTGTTAACTAGTTTTAGGTACTGGTTGTGTGTACGAGTTTGGATGTAATAGTTGTGTGTACTAATTGTATGTACTAGTTATAGGTACTCGTTTGATGTACGAGTTGTATGTACTAGTTTTATGTACTTGTTATATGTACTAATTGTATAAACTATTTGTATGTACTAGTAGTATGTAATATATAGGTGTACTATTAATAGTTACCAATTATATGTGCATGTACTACTTATATCTAGTAGTTGTGTACCTGTTATAGGTACTAGTTTGATGTACTAGTTAAATGTACTAGTTGTAGGTTCTAGTACTATTTAAACTAGGTACTAAGTAGGGACTAGTTGTGTGCACTATTACTAGTTATATTAACTAGTTGTAGGTACTAGTTAAATGCACTAGTTGAATGTAATAGTTGTTTATCAACAATTGGTATTTGTCTTTTTAAGAATAAGTTCTTTGGGGTAAATTTCACTAATTGACAGTTCAAAATCATTGTTGTTAATACATAGAAGGTCATCAATATACCTATAAGTATTGGAAAATTTAATAGCTAAGGTGATGTTATCTTTTAGTAGTCCTTTCATAAACTCATACTCATAGGCAAACAGAAAAAGATTAGCAACTACAGGGGCACAGTCAGTACCTATAGGGATATGATACCTACACATTGCTTAAATACAGAACCGTCTACACATACATAAATGTTGTCAATAAGGTAGTTAAAGAGCTCTACTAAATGAACAGCTGCTTTATTGGAGACATTGTTAGACCAAAAGGCTTTATCCTGACAGACTTCTATATATTGGGACTTTCTACAGGTATATATAGGCACTATGAATAAGGTTAGTAATCTTGTCTTTAAGTAGGTTATGGGGGATCGCTGTATATAAGGTAGAAAAATCAAAACTAGCTAGCTGGGCTTTTCTAGTGGGTATAGACCTAAGACTATCTAAGACTTCTAGTGAGTTTTCAACTATCCAAAAGGCATTAACACCAGTATTCCTATATATACCTAGGCAGTATTCTCTAAAATGTTTGAGAATTAGTCTGAGTGCCGAATTTAGAAATCTAGAAAGGGGTTTGGTAGTACATTTGTGAGAGGCAGCTATGAATCTGTAGCTATAAGGTATAGTTCTCTCCTCAAAGCTAGCTCAGTATGGAAATATGGCTCATGTTGTATCTGCTGATGCTTAGCATGTGGTAAATAATTCAATGTCTACTAGATAGTCATCTCCTCAAAGGAAGATTGGTATGAGAACATGGCTTATGTTGTATCTGATGACGCTCAGCGAGTTGCAATTATATCAATGCCTTCTAGATACTCGTCTCCTCAAGCTAGCTCAGTAGGGAAACATGGCTCATGTGGTATATGCTGATTCTCAGTGAGTAATAAATAATTCAATGTCTACGAGGTAGTCGTTTCCTCAAAGCTAGCTAAGCATGGAAACATTTCTAATGTTGTATCTGCTGATGATAAGCTAGTAGTAATTAATTCAATTAATTCCATGTCTAAAAGATAGTCGTAAACTCAAAGTTAGCTTAGTATGAATAAAGTTCATGTTGTATCTGCTGTTTCTCAGTGAGTAGTTACTTTGTATGTTTACACTGAATGTTTACAATGTATGTTTAATGGTAATTAATTGAAGGTCTACTGGATAGTCATCTCCTCACAGCTATATAATTATGAGAACATGGTTCATGTTGTATTTGCTGTTTCTTGGCGAGTAGCAAATAACTCAATGTCTATGAGAAAGTTGTCTCCTCAAAGCTAGCTCAGCATGGAAACATTTCCAATGTAGTATCTGCTGATGATCAGCTAGTAGTTATACTGTATGTTTTAACGGCAATTAATTCAATGCCTTCTAGATAGTTCTCTCCTCAAAGCTAGTTCAGTATGGAAATATGGCTCATGTTGTATCTGCTGATGCTTAGCATGTGGTAAATAATTCAATGTCTACTAGATAGTCATCTCCTCAAAGGAAGATTAGTATGAGAACATGGCTTATGTTGTATGTGATGATGCTCAGCGAGTAGCAATTATATTAATGCCTTCTAGATACTCGTCTCCTCAAGCTAGCTCAGTAGGGAAACATGGCTCATGTGGTATATGCTGATTCTCAGTGAGTAGTAAATAATTCAATGTCTACTTGATGGTATTCTCCTCAAAGCTAGCTCAGTATGAGAACATGGTTCAGGTTGTATCTGCTGATACTCAGTGAGTAGCAATTAATTCAATGTCTATGAGATAGTCGTCTACTCAAAGCTAGCTCAGTATGAGAACATGGCTCATGTTGAATCTGCTGATGCTCAGTGAGTATGGAAACATGGCTTATGTTGTATCTGCTAATGCTTAGTGAGTGGTAAATAATTCAATGTCGACTAGATAGTCATCTCCTCCAAGAAAGCTTAGTATGACAACATGGCTTATGTTGTCACTGCTGATGCTCAGCAAGTAGCAATTATATCAATGCCTTCTAGAGAGTAGTCTCCTCAAAGCTAGCCCAGTAGGGAAACATGGCTCATGTTGTATATGCTGATGCTCAGCGAGTTGTAAATAATTCAAGATAATCTTCTCAAAGCTAGCAAAGTATGAGAACATGGCTCATGTTGTATTTGGTACATCTTTCGACTCTTTGAGCATCTGAAATGGCAGATTGTCCAGATAAATCTTCTGGTCATCAGCATGTATGGTAGGATTTTTCAGTGGTCCTTTTATAGATACCTTTTCAGCCTTTTTTAGTTCCTGTTACATTATCCACACTTCCTGTCAGATGATCTCCAACTGGAGGGGAAGAAGAGAAGCATAAAAAAGTTTCCCGGAATGCTGTAGAATGATTCCTTGATGTAAGTTCATTCTAACCTGACATTGCTGCATCCTTAGTGCTTCCTTGATTCTCCTCGTATGCCAGTTTGTTTCCCTGTTAGCAATTATAACCTCGTCCCAAGCAATAGCATGGCCCATCTGGAGAGTGTGAACAGCAAGACGTTCACATCTCCCATTCGGAGTGCCGATTTTTGTTCATTCATTCTTGCCTTCAGGGTTCTTCCTGTCTTCCCGGTATAAACTGCTATTCACCAAGAGAACAGGGAATTCAGCAAACCTCACCTTTTTAGGCTTAGCTTTTGCTATGGCAGCTTGGTGGCTAAGCACATAGGTAACAAAAATTAGCGGTTGTGAATTGGATTCTAAGTACCTGACAGCTCCTCATTAATGGTATCCCTCATTCATGAAGACATGATTTAACAGTTGTACTACGTTATCACTTTGAATTCTTACACATAGAAGTTTCAAAATAGTATCCCACTATTGAAAGTACAGTTATGATGATGTGTAACAAGTTGATAATAAGATTAAAACAAATACATGTAAATATTATCTTTTGAAAGGATCATCTTTCGAACTTTAAAGTGTCTAAAGATGCTCAAAAGTCGTAAGATGATCCTTTCAAAAGATAAGTACTAAGCTTATAGAAGAAACCCGTATTCTAATATCATGTAAATATTGTTGTAATCATATAGTTTAAAGTTACAACTGAATGTGTCCATATTTAATAACCCTAATTAGGTTGTTGTAGTTGCCTTCCTTGATGGACTTATGACACGATGAGATGACAATTGCCTTTGGTTTACCAACTAAAACAAAGTAAAGAAAAACATTAAGTGATATATATTAAAGTAGCAGGTATGGCTGAAGTGAATCAATCAAGCTTGTAATATTGTAGGTACAGATGGTTGGTTATGGGTTAGGTTTGTATGTACACAAGGTTTTATCCCAGATGCTACTTGTTTCACTGAAGTATTAGAGAAATTAAAATGGTAAATCATGTAAGGTTTTAAGTAATAACTAATTAAAGGGGAACTGAAATGAAATTTTTCGATATTGTCTTTTTCTTTAAAATTGATAGTCTTAGGCTTAGTACGAAAGGAAACAGCATTCATGACAAAAATAAACTAACCCTTAATGATTTACGAGGTCATTTATTGCTACCTCCGAGGCACCATGGAAATAACATCACGAAATGTCACTCGATCTAACCGTATAGAGGTAAAATGGCTTTAGTACTGTGTTAATTCGAACCCGAGCAACAATAGCATAGCGAAGGAAGTGAAATTGTCACAAATGAAAGTGAAATCGTTGAAGAACTTAATATTCCTGCTGGTAGGATTAATAGCACATCTTGGTGTCATAGTGGAGCCTGCCAAATGATGCCCACTGAAGAAGAATGTGTGTGTTGCCACAAGATTCCATGGCCTATTGCAAAATTGAGGAAAATAGGCACTGTATATTGGAGATGGACGATAGGTCTGTTTGTATAAGAAGGGAGGTACTTAGAACTGCTTTAGTGGGAATGAGTGAGACAAGAGGAGATGCTTTTCAACAAGATCCCAGATTAAGTTTATTATATACCACTTTCTGAAGCTTTAATTTTCCTTCTATGCTAATGAACAGATGATTTAGATTGGCTGCTTATCGCCAGTTCACATGCTGGGTACACAGTAGGCTAGGCAGGAATGTCAGGCATGTCATTCCATCGTGTGTTGTTACTGCTATCCGAGCAGCCTATCCTGAGGCTGATGGAAACTACAGAGGCCTTCAGGAAGCATCATAAAAATTACAAAACACAAACATATAATCATGAGAAGTAGTATAAAATAGTGTTAATTGTTTGAAAACCTTGAGTAGTGTAATTGTCAATTATGTGTCCTTGGTGGGCAGGGTTGTGAAGCAATGTTGTTTGATGAGACTGTTGGTGTGGGTAGGTTATTAGTTAGTGATTCTTCATTACGTTTAGTGTGAATAATTCTAGCTAGTAAGTCGTGTCTGAATGTATAGTCTTTCCTTTCAGCAATGGGCTTGGAGATCCATGTCTTCTTAAATTTAAGGAAAACTAGATTGAATTGTGCTTCTCCAGTCTTAGCAGTAGCCCGATGACGATCTAAGTTACAGTTATGATCTAACATCGACAGAATGGTTCGAGCTACCATTCCATGATAGCAGAAATGCTGTTTCTTTGGACAGTATTTAGTCAGCAGGGAATGGCAGGATTCTAATTCCCCAGTATGGCAAAACTCAGTGTGTTTTTCAATGTCTGGCAGCAATTTCTTGTCAAAAAGAATAGATTTTTTAGAGCTTCATGTGCAGGGCTATTCGGACGCAACCATACTTTAGTGCGCAAGTCATCAGGTGTTAGTTCGTTGTGAGCACATTCAGAAACCTTATTTGCACCTACCATATTGTGAATAAACATTCATTATGTATATTCACAATATGGTGCACTAATGAGAGCCACTTTTAATATCTGTGCATCAGTATTGCATGTTTGCGCACACCACCAAAGATGGTTTGATATAGATTGAATCCATGGCCACATCCATGCTCACTCCCAGCTATTTTCAGCTTTTTACACACAGACTTGTTATCAAGTGCCAAACATCAAATTGATGGCTAATGTTAGCATAACACTTTTTCATCAAGACACTACATTGTATGGATCTTTCAGTTGCTAAAATTCTGGGATGACCTTATCAAAGCACTTTTTGAGCCCTTCTCCATAGCAGTTAAACTGGTGTATTCAACAACTGGCACCAGAGAAAAATCAACCATTAGGCTGGTGGCCTGGTTCATAACGGTATATGTACAATATTTTGCACTAAAGCCAGGATGATTGCCGCACATTACTTTCACCTGACAATTTTACAGGACTGTCTTTTAGATAAGCTAACACAGTAATCTGGTGATTTAACCATACAACTGGGAGTAGTAGGTCGTTTTGATGTTGATAAAATAACCTTACAGTCATAATTTGCAAATTCAGTACATCTGCAAAGTGATCAAATGTACTGAATGTTGCACCTGACAGATGAATTGCTGCAGGAATTATGATATTTCAAGGTGCAGTATTACCAAGCATTGGTTGAGAGGACTACTGCTTGCTATGACCGTCTGGACAGGTAGCAGGGGTGTAGGGAGGGGGGTTTCTAGGGGTTTCTGGAAACCCAATTTCAGACATGCCAACCATACAAATTCTTCCGTATTTTTACAGATTTTTGATTTCCTGTACGGTAATACGGACTTGAATGGTTATTTACGAAAAATTAGCCACGTGAATAACTCCGCGGAGTTATTCACTTGGCTAGTTTTTCTCATGTGAGAATGTGCTGAGGAAATATGGCATCGTCTGATGGAGCGAATTATGGAACATGATCTCCAGTGCCTATGGCTACCTCCACCACTACTTCTACAGACACTCACACAAGTTCTACTACTACTCACGATTTGAATCGATTAGATTGTGGCGAAGAGAGGGTGAGATTGCGTCCAGTTACAGCAGTGTCCAACGGATTCCAATGGATTATATTATATTATACTGAAAATATTCAATTTATACTGATTTCCCTTAGTGTTCATACTGATGGGTGCTTTAATGGGTTGACAGCTCTGCCATTTGTATTTTCAGAAATAAGGGCAGCACTGCTGCTAAGTTTTTTATGAAACAATGTAATAATTGTGATTGTGGAAAGAGAGCTGTATTAGAAAATGATTAGTTCTGCTTATAGCATCATTGCTGTTGTTACACTATAGAAAATACCTTCAGGTTACTGTTACATCGTTTCCCCATGATTTCAGCTCCCTAACTTGTACTTTCATCGATAGTGATCTTTTTTACTGCTCTTCTCTCACTTGCCTCATGAACTTTAGTTTGTTTCTTATTTAAGGAAAGATTGTGGGAATGGCATCTTTCTTTAATTGCCTCTTGGTTGGTCCTACCAATCTCTCCTTTATAGGATTGATGGTAATGAAGCAGCTTTTCTCGAAATGCACAGAGCAAGTCCGAACAGAAGCAGTCAAAGTAGGATTTTCTAAGCGTAGCTGTTTCTTGCAAAGGCCCAAAAGATGAGGAGGATTCTTTAAGGGAAGGCAATACAAGCTAATACCTTTAGCTGTTTTTTCGGGTGAAGAATTATTGTAACAACCATTAGTAATACAATGCGGCATTTTTCAAGTGCTCTTCTAAAGAAAACAATCGATTTATTATACGTATACGTAACTGTATACGCTTCTAATCTGGGAAGGTCCAGTGACGACTTTTGAGGTCATTTCCTCCAAAAAACATGAAGGTGCGAAAGGAGGGTTTTGCTTTACTTTGTCAAGTCGTAACTTGAAAAGTAAGTGAATTTCGCAATTTTTAGTTTTGTGATAATAGATAACTATTCGAACTTTATCTTTTTAAGTCGACTTAATTTTTCATTTAAGTTCCCCTTTAATTGATGCCAAATTGCAAGGAAGACATATACTGTGAAAAGTGTGAATGATGTGTGCAAAAAGCAATTAGCTTTGAGGTCTAATCAGCTGTGAAGGCTTTTTCCAAACGTTTGCCTCTTGTTGGCAATAGCTCTGGTTTCTGAGCCCGAAATATAGTTGGTTCTGTAGTATAAACAGAAGTAGTTCTTAGTATTGACCTTGGTAACAGGCATTTAGTATTCAAGGATTACCTTGCTATGTTTGAGAGAGTGGCGAACCAGCAAGGTTGGCCAGAGGACATATGGGCCATGCAATTGGCTGGCCTGCTAACTGGTAAAGCAATGGCAGCCTTTGCTAGTCTGTCCACTGAGGAATCAGGGGACTTCGAGAAGGTTAAGGCTGCTATCCTGCAGCGATATGAAGTCAATGAGGAGACTCATAGGAGGAGGTTACGGAATGACCGCAAGAAAGGGGGTGAAACCTATCGAGAATGGGTATACTGCCTGCAGGATCGTCTCCAGAAGTGGGTGAAATCCCAAACTTTGCCTTGGGAACAGTTAGTGCTCATGGAGCAAGTATATGAGAGTGTCCCACAGGACCTGGCAGTGTGTCTTCGGAAGAGGAAGCCCCCATCTGTTCAGAAGCTAGTGAGTGATGACTATAACCTCGCCAGGAGGGGAATAATAGTGGTAGCAGTTGTCAGAGCAGGTACTACAGCTCTGGACCACACCGTGGAAGCAAACCGGACACAGCATCTGGCCAGACATCCACCCAGGACAAGGCAGCCAACAGGACCTACCTGGATGTTGGGAGGTTTCAGACAAACTTTCGTGGGGAGAAAAGGTTCTTTCAGTGCGGAAAGTGGAGGCACTTAATGTACAACTGTCCAGAAAAGCCATGCAACAAGGAGAAGGCTGAGACAAAGTCAGGACCCCAGGCAAACTCAGAGGTGGCGAGGAAACCCCAAGAGCCACAAGTACCTGGGGAAGGGTACAGTCAATGGCAGGCGAGCCCAGATGCTGGTTGACACTGGCTGCAGTCAGACTGAGCCAACAGAGGTGTCAGGAGAGCCAATGGGGGAGACCATTGATCCTGGACTAGTGAACACCAATTTGGGAGCAGTAGAAAACCCGCTGCAGATGTCAGCTGAGGAGATGAGGGAGCAGCACCAATCACAATGCATTTAACTATGAGGTAACAACCCCAGATGGAAGGAAGAGGCAGAAGGTGTATCACATCAACCTGCTGAAGAAGTGGCACAAAGCTGATGAAGTGTCTAATGCCTTTCTTGCCCAGTTTGAGGAAGAGGATATGGATGCAGATTTTTTACCTGTCCTCCAAGAAGAACCCCAGAATCAACAAACCCTAACTAGACTGCTACAGCTGTCTGAAGAAAAGCAACTGGAGCTAGAAGCTGTCCTTGGGAGATTCCTGACATTTTCAGAGAAGTCCCTGGGAGAACTACAGTCAACAGCCATGCCATAGATGTAGGAGATGTCGTACCCATCCGACAGAGGGCTTAGCAAGTACCCTATGCCTAAAGGGAGGTGGTACAGGGAAAGATAGAGAAGATGTTGGAAGCCAAGGTTATCATCCCTTCCAAGAGTCCGTGGGTTTCATCTATTATCATTGCAGGAAAGAAGGATGGGGGAGTGAGGTTCCATGTTGACTACAGGAAGCTCAACCAGGTCGCTAAGGTTGATGCCTACCTCATGGCACGGATAGATGAAGTTATTGATAAGATTGGCCTTACAAAGTATATCACCACTCTGGATCTTGCTAAGTGATATTGGCAGATTCCCTTGTCTCCAGAATCCAAGGAAAAGACTGCCTTCATGACACCCTTCGGTCTCTATGGGTTTGAGGTTATGCCTTTTGGCCTGCATAACGAACCAGCAACTTTCCTGAGGATGATGGATCATGTGCTGCAGGGATGTGAGTCTGTTTCTGGGGCCTACTTAGATGATGTTGTGATATTTAGCCTTACCTGGGAAGAACCTTGAAGGATCTGGCAGAGGTTTTTACCAGGTTGGAGTGACAGTCAAGCCGCAGAAGTGTCCATTTGCTCAGCAGGAAGTCCATTACCTGGGACATATCATTGGAGGAGGGAAGGTATGCCCAGATCCTGCCAAGATAGCCCGTGTAAAGGACTTTTCCTAACCCCAGACAAAGAAAGCTTTTCTAGGCCTTACCAGTTATTACCGTAGATTTGTACTCATCTACTCTACAATCGCAGCCCCACTGACAGGTCTCACAAAGAAAGGGGAACCGGACAAGGTAAACTGGTTGGCAGAGTACCAGGAAGATTTTCAGAAACTTAAGGATCTGCTCGTAGAAGCCCCAGTGCTGATCATAGTAGACCCAGGGAAGTAGTTTGTTCTGGACACAGGTGCATCTGACCGGGGACTTGGTTAAATCTTAAGCCAGTTTGGTCAAGAATAAGTGGAACACCCAATGGTTTATGCCAGTAGGAAGTTATTCCCCAGGGAACAGACTATTGAAAAGGAATGTCTAGGAATCGTGTGGTCTCTGAAGTTCTTCCACACATATTTGCTCGGTAGACAGTTTGTCATTATCACTGATCATCATCCATTGTCTTGGCTGCACTGCATGAAGCACACAAGTGGGAGACTCAGCCGGTGGTCATTACTTGTTCAGCCATACAGCTTCCAGATTCAGCATCGCAGTGGCAGCAAGCACGGGAATGCAGATGGACTCTCGAGAGCTGTTTGGGAGAATGACGAAGAGAGGAAGAACCCCTCACTGCCATTTTAAGGGGGGAGGAGTGTGACATTTAGTCTGATCAATTGAGATATTAATGTAAGATCCTGGAACTTGTATCATTAGTTACTTAACTTCCTTGACATTGTAGGAGCACCTATTGTTATATATTTAATTAGCATTCCATAGTTTTGAGTTCCACTTTATTCATCTGTTCAATGTAACCACATTTATATCAAGTGAACATCTTATTTCACATCAACCCACAAGTTGTAATCATTTCCTACCCAGTTTTTATAAATACCCATTAGTTTTGCAACTTTCATTCCAACAAGTTGATTGAGGTTTTAATACTTAGAGTAAATCAATTGCCCCTTAGCTTCGCAGCTATTACCCCTCAGCCTAATCAGTGCCTGACTACTCACAAGGTTATAAGTTAATAGGGTCCTGCACCAGATAGCATCCACACTTTCTGGTGTAAAGCACTCGTTTTTGCTCAACCTGCCTTTGTAGAGGTGCTAAAGAGGGTGGTAAATGGAGAGCTGCCAGTCCCAGAATGGCTTAAATACAGTCTACTTATGTCCAAAAAGGGTGACCTGACCTATGGTGTGCCTCAACACAATAAAAAAAATTAAACCGTAACAGTATTCATTGCAACTCAACTAATAATATAATAATATACACTAATGATTTTATTTCCACAGCTTAGAGTGTCATGAGAAAGGGAGGTGGGGTTGTGTGGACTGTCTATTCGTGGATCAATCAGTTGGCATAGATACCAGTATTTATTGGCAAGCCATTTAGTACGGCATGGATTGGCCATGCATGGACATATGACAGAGTCCCACATGTGTGGATGGTGACAATGCTGAGAACCAACAACTGCTCAAAATGGATCCGGAGAACAATAGAACCCTTCCCCTAAACATTGAACAACTTTGCTTGAGTTTAGAAGGCAGGGAAGGCTGCTAAAAAGTCCCCAGTCAAGTATAACATGGGCATCTTCCAGGGTGATTCCATGTAACCACTCCTCTTCTGCCTGGCCATTGCTCATATATCACAGATCCTAAAGGAACCAAGGCATACATTCTCCATCATGGTGGTAAGAAGGATACTATATCACATTTGCTGTACATGCTGCAGAGGGGGGATGATAAGCTCAGGTAAAGCTTGAATCAGTTGGATATCACCTCAAAAGCTATAGAAATGAAGTTTCAAATGAGAAAGTGTGGAATTGCTCACATGCAAAGGGGGAAGTTTGGGCAAGATCAGAAAATCCTGAATGCAGTGAGGAATCCATAAAAACATTGTGAAGGGTGCTTCTTATAAGTACTAGGGACGCTAGGGGCTGGAACAACTGTTTGAAGTAGATAATGGAAAAGTCAAAACACCTTTGACTACTTAATTGAAGCGGAGGGACTCCACAAAGTGTGGAGTTCTCAACTTAATGGTAAAACTGTGGTCGAAGCCTCTAACAAACAAGTGTGTTTCTCTATTAGTATCTTCCTAATGGTTTTTGAAGTAGACTTAACGTGAGCTTCTAAAACTGGACAGGATAGTCAGAAGGATAATGAGGAAATGCCAGTCAGCACTATGACCCTGCTATTGAGAGAGTACAAGCTTATCTCTCAAGGTGGAAGGGAACTCTGTGGGTTCCAAGCAGATCATGATTGAATTATTGTGAACCTGTCAAGATTTCTCCACACTGCAAAGGACCTATATGTAGCTACTGTGGTTAAACAAAAAATGTGTGTGGAGTGCTCCAAGCTTAGGAAGACTGTCTTAAAAGCAGCCAGTTGGATAATGAAAGACCGCGTTATAGTGGTTTGAGATGGGACCTGCTGAAAAAAGTGTAGGAGAATGGAGAAGAATGGCACGAGAGCTTTACGTGGCTCAGTCTCAAAAGGTGATTTAATAACCCTAAATACTCATTACTTTCCCATCGTTTTCATATTGCCTCTGTGGTTATTGAATCTGTGGGAGTTTATGGTCCCTTAGCCCTTGAATTTGTGTCAGACATAGCCAGGAGAGTTAGATTGGTCTCCAATGAAACCAGCAACTCTCAAGACACGGAATGCCCTTTCCATCATTGGGACAACAGGTGGTTCTAGTTTAATTACTAACTTATCATATATACGGTAGGCACGGAAAATATCTCTACATTCGAAGTTCAAACTTCAATTATCAAGACATCACAGCCAGGTGGTTTCGGTCCATCTTTCCAAAGTGATACGACTCGTTTACATAGCACTTACATTATTCATTTCATTTGATGTTCTTCTTCAACTTCTACACCTCTCAGTATCACTAGGTTCTGGTAAGTTAATGGTATTTACATTACTTCGCTTATTATGACATTGAGTTATAAAAACTTTGCTATAATTACCCAAAAACTTCCTTGCAATTGCTTTTAAACTGCGTCTGAAACTTCGATGAACTTACCCAAAATTACCTTCAGTTGAAGTTGGAAACTTCACCCGAATTTAGTAGTATAACTTCGCAAACTTCAAACTTTGAATGTAAAGATAATTTCCGTGCCTACCGTAGTTTTGACACTGTTAACTTAAGTTACGGTTTTTTACCAGAAGTGAATGCCAGTTATATTAATAATATTTTTAACCATATATCCATTATTTTATGAATGCTTCATTGAATCGTTTCCAAACATTCTGAATCCATTAGAGGTATAAGAAAAATAACAAGTACATACAGTAAAATGACATTTCAATTATTTTAATTAGAAGATTCCATTATGAAACTGTGAATGACGTGTATTACCTAAATTACTAACTTTTACACATTAATGAATTATTTAACACAAAGAACATGCCTTTACTACTAAAAATCTAGTGATATTGTAACCATATAGGGTATAACCAAAGAAAGCAAATGTTAGTTCATTCAATGAACCATAATAAAAAGCATAAATATTTGGGACTGCACATGGAGTGTAATATTCAATTTAACAATTTACACATACATGCAGCCACAGATATAATACAAGGCACAATGAGTATACAGATGAGATAATAGGCTAATATACTCAACCTCTGAGTCTTCCAGCTTTCTGAATAGCTTGATTGACAACTTTAAGGTATTCCAAGAGTTCATTGTGATTGTTACAACGGATCTTGTATCCTGAGATCAAGTCATGGTTCAGGTCATACAATTGTATGTAGCTTTTAACCATCCTGGGCCAATTCTCTATCAGTCTGGCGCATTCAGCTCTGACAATCCAGCTACGAATAAAACTTGCATCTTCTGCCATCTGAGAGGACAGTTGCTCTCTTACATTGTGAAATTCATCAACCTAAGGTTAAGATTCATTTTATGAGTAAATAAAGAATCTAAATGTATTATAGTCTACAAGTGATTATATAGGAAATTATAATAAAGAAATTAGCAAATTGTATTAAAAAGCCAAAAATAGCCAATTCATTCCAATGCAGAGTAATAGAAGCAGCGATTACCAAACTATCATCAAAACTAATATTAAACTTGACTTAAAATTCATTTCATAAAAACTTCAAAGGATCAGTAAACAGTGACTCTCAAAGTCACTGATAAAGAGTGGTATTATGAGCTATTTGAATTGGAAACAGCTACTGGACTGGTGATGAAAATTTTGTATGAGCCACTGTAACCTCATCCAAAGTTCTGAAGTAACAAAAGCAACAAAATCTTTCTTTAGTCATAAAATATAATTAGTGGTAACCCAGCGGTTCCAAATGTTAAATCTCATCTACCTTTACTAACAAATTTCTAATTACTGCAATGTTGCTTGTTCTCATGTTTTGGATTACCAGCTACAGTATGTACTGACTAGCTGGACTGTATACTACATCTATGAAGGATTCTGCACATTTTATATAGGACCTAGTGCAAGAATGTCAATGTCTTTAAAAGTAAAGTACATACTGCTGTAGATATCAAATAACCAACCTTAATCAGCACTGCCAACAACTCCTCCATGTGTTTAGGAAAGTCGCAAACTACTTCAAGATCCTAAATGGTATACAAAATTAATATAAGTATATGGCTAATACTACCATTGAACAATTCAATCTTTGGCATTAATTACAAACCTTTAGTACTATAGATTAACATTCATGTCATTAATCAAACTGGAATTATTTGAGTACCACAAATATGGTCAAAATAGTTAAAAGTAGTTAACAGTAGATAGAAGAAGGGATCCAACATATTCATTTAAATCATCTACTGTTTACTCAACTATACAATATCAGACAATGTATGGTAAACAAAAATTGAAATGTAAATAGACATTGCTTTCTAATTAAAGTTCTGATTTCGAAGTAGGAGATTGCAATTAAATTTCACATTACAAAAAACAAGTGTTTCAAGTTTAAAAAACACGTGGGGCACTTGGCGCCCCCAAACTTGAACTACTTGCTGGTTCTTAGATCTCCGGTTAACCGATTCTGGTCGTGGCTTGATTGCTGTCAATTTTAAGGCCATATCTCATGAAAAATGTTCTTGCGCAAGCTATACTTTATGTTACATAGTATTAGCAAAGGTGGTTTTTAAATCCTTTTTTGTTGGTTCAATGCTAAGGAAGAGAAAGCTAATTTTAAGTTAGAAAACGAAAGCTAGCCAAGTGTCAACCATTTTTTGACACATATATATATACATACAAGGTTATGAACAGGAAGCCATATGTTAAAATAATTTCTGAAAACAATATTGGGGGGGGGGGGGGGGGGCGCCTCTGGCACCCCAAAAATTAACCAGAAATTATGTTCTGACAAAAAAAAAACAGTTACCTCTAGCTGAAGGTATTCTGCTAGTGACTGTATAATATCACCCGCTAAGTCCATGTCATCAGTTTCCAGAGTCATCTTTTGTTACAAAAATAAGAAAAAACTGAATATAAAATACAAACATTGCATTGTAAGCTTAAGCTCTTACAACATTAAAATCCACTACATTTTACTAAGAACTTATTGATAGTCCTATGACTACCATGAGCGGCATGTGCAGGAAAGTGAAAGACATAAAGCATGGGTGACAGACGAGTTATAAGCCATAACAAATTAAAAAACATGTTCACATTTCAGTGTCTGTCCTAGTCCTTTGATGGCAGGGGGGAGGAATAAGTGTACTGTACACATCTGCAAAGGTGGCCAAGCTCTTAATGTAAATGATGGGGCTAGCAATTGATATAGCAAGAGTCCAGCAGACATTGTTGGGAAGTGTAATGATGGTGGTCAATGATGGTAACTCCATTCCAGTCTATACAATGACTGGTGTCCTAAGAATGGTTGACTCCCTAGCCAGATGCATGGGTATTGCACTCTCATCCCCTTCCCTCCATGAGAGGACTAGAAAAAACATAACTAAGTGATAACACGCTACTGTTATTACATTATTCAGTTTTTATATCCTGTTATACAGTATATATTGTAAAGTACAATTGTGCTACATAACATCGTTCCATTGATGATAACAGTAGTAAGATCTTGGTGAAATAATAATGTTAAATTTACTAATAAATACTGAATATGATATGTAATTAATTAGCTTAATTGCTCAAATATAATCAGTGTTCACTACAGATACCCACCAACACAAATTTCCTTAGTCTGTCTAGACTGTCTCTAAACAAGAACCCAAAGGCATGGAAGCACAGGAATAGTCTAGCAGTATTAAATTAAATAACACCTTTATGCAATCTATTAAAACCTCAATTAGTTGCTGAACCAGTGATTGCGATTGAGATGGTGTGCACAAGTGAATAATCATTTCTGTTCTCTTTGCTGCAGTTCTTTAAGAGGAATGCAGTACCTTTTGGTGAAACGGGAGTGCAGACTAATCAATTAAATGTCTGTTAATTGATTGTGTCAACTTAACCTGCTCTGCCCCTTCTGCAAAGTAATCAGCCTCACTTTCCATGACTAGTCACTTTCAACAAAGAAGATGGCACAGAATGTAGTCCACAAAATCGGAAAAAAGGGACAAGCACTCAAATATAATGGACGTTCGTGACCACTTTGGCAAGCTTACAAATGTGTCCTTGTCCATTAAATGTGTTCTTTAGTGCTTCCCTTTGGTGAGTGGTGAGAACCATACTTCATTAGTAAAATGCATACAAAGCCAAGTTAATCGACTCTTTGAAACAGACGTTACACTTCTATTTCCTACATACTGTTTACAAATACCTCTGACTCAGATTTTAAGCAGTTGGATCTGATTGGTTAAAATGGTGCTATTTAATTTATAGTGCTGCCAGATGCTAGACCGTCCCCACACTTCTGCACATCTAGGCACATGTTTAAGGACAGTCTAACAAACCAGCCTACCAATTTCTAGACCAGCTAAAACGCTGGTGCAATGCAAAATATCTTTAAACTTGCAAACTTGTTATATACACTTTAAGAGTAGGTTGATAATTATACAACTTCTATTGAAATAATTAACAAATGATATGGCACAAACTACAAAATTTTAGACCTCTCCATTATTCAAACTTGCATAATAAATATACCTTTCCATCACCAATGGTATCAAACTTGATGATGATGGGTGTACTAGTTCTCAAAGAAAGATAAGCTACCTCAAGAAATGACATAGTCAAAGCACCTTCTCCTGGCTCAAACAAGAAGTTGCTTGTTAGCCAATTAGTAATCTACATACAGATATATGTTTATTCATGGGACAGGCAGTCATTTGTGCTGTGCAACATTATGCTTTTCAATTGGCATCAACAGGCCGTTATTACTTGCAGAATCTCACTCTTTCTAATCTTTCAGTCAATTTGAATTCTACCTTAGAACTTGGTTTTGGATCAGTTGTTGGCTGACATGGTACATATAATGAAAACCTATATAAGCCAACACTGAGAATATATTACAAATACGTACTACTGTTGTTTATATTCTTGCATATGACATAAATTTTGTACCACACTATGATAGGTTAAAGTATAACTGCTAGTGTTTTGCCAATGTCATACCTTGGTATTGATCTAGCTATTTCAAACACATGAAAGTTTTCACTACACAAAAGTAAAACACAGTGGTATTCCAAAGCACTAAAAATACATACATACATGCGAAAACAGGCAAACACACTGATGCATTGGTAATTAATAAACATTGGTATTTATAAAATGTATAACTATCAGCATGCATTCTTTAAAACCTACATTTCAGGTTTTCCAACCAACGCCTTAATTTGCAAGTCCATTGGAACATCTTTAGGTGGGTAAAATGGAATCCTTATTTCAGCACTTACATCTTCTTGAGCAGGATGCCTTAAGAGTGATAAATTCACAAATTACAAGAAGAAAGTATTTCACAAGCCTCTTCCTTTAATCGATGTATAAGCCGTAACACTTCAAAATCATTAAAAATATACTTAAACCGCAAAAAAGTGAAAGTGGGTATGCATGTGGCAATGCCCTAAAATAATGAATTCTTTGCAGATCTAAATGTTAACTATATGTAACAGAGCCTACCGATAAGACCTCTATAATATTTATATGTAACACCTACTACAGACAGATACCTTTAATAAAGAACTATAGGCAGTTCCTCTACTTATGCTAAATGTGCAGTAGGATACCAACAGTTAATTAGGAAGCACACGGGTTCATCACGTGTCTTAGCTAACACCTCATTTAACTGTTTGGTGCCAAAATTGTGTCTATAATATCTGTGGAGAGCCAAGTATTTACAAAAAATCAAGAAAGAGACAAAGATCACAAGGGTCACTGATGAAGGGTGGAATTCTTAGTAGAGAAAAGACTCCTGTATTTTATCTCCTGCTCTCTCCAGTTTTAGTTCTGTATAGGATTTATATAATTGACTACTCAGTAGGCATAGTTATAGGAAAATAGTGTATTAGATAATTCATGTGGATGACGTACGATGCGTAACTCTCTCCATCAAACATTCCTTCAGAAAACACCATCAGTGAACGAAGAATGGTTTCTGCAACATTATAAAATATACATTAAGCCTAAAAATATAAACCACATCAGAAGTATGCACACAGCTAGTGTGGCTTGCTATCCCCTACCTCCTGCCCGCCGACGATAATTGCACGGAGGCAAGAAAGTAAGGTCTAGCAGAAAAAGTAAATGCCACACCTTGCCTTGACCAATCAGCTTACAGCTATTAATTTCACACCAGTAAACGGGCACCTACATGGGTAGGTCAATAGTACGGCTGTCCACACACTCAAGTATATTCTTGCTCTTTCTGTACCTTTGAGGGCTTCCTTTAGGCACAAATCACAAGATGGTTCAGCTGAAACCATTGTTGGACTGCCACAACAACCAGAGAACCTCCACTTGATTTGTGTGTATGCTTCCAGTATCACTACAGGGTGCTTATCCGAGAGGTGTGGCATTTTCTGCTAGACCCTACTTTCTTGTCCCCGCACAATTATCGTTGGCGGGCAGGAAGTAGGGGATAGCAAGCCAGACTAGCACACAGCACAAATTTAAGTAGTAAAGTAATTAACTAAAAATTCAATGTAAAGTCATCTATTTAACACATGTATAAAGCGTGTTTTACAGAGTTATCAATATTTGCAATATCAAAAGAGGAATAGATAGAAGTAAAAGTGGGACTGATGTACGTATGTACTAGTTACCACCTAAATTCTAGGATGTAGGCTGTTTACTGACCGCAGACCTGAGGGAGAGGTCAAAAAACAGTTTACACCCGATCTTTGTAAAGGTTCATCTTTCGACTTTTTGAGCGTCTAGAGACGCAGTTTTTTCGATTCTTCTGTCTGCCAAACGTTTCGACCCTGGGGGTCTTCTTCAGTGACTGGTGTTGGTCTTCAAGGTGTCTTCATTTATAGGCATCTTTTCCCGCCATTTTCAATTACCTCATCAGTGATGTCATCGGTTACATCATTTCCGGAGGAAGGAGAGGTGAAGGGAGTATTCATAAAAAAGGGTTTCCAACCACTTCTTAGTAAAATTCCTTGATCTAAGTTCATTCTTACCTGACGAGAACACTAAAAGTCAGGATGGCGGAGCACAAACGTGCCGTCAGGATGGGGGATGTGAACAATGGTTTAGCTGTTCACTCCCTAAAAACTGGTCATCCAATTGAGTGGAGCCAAGCCAGAGTGGTGGAGAGGGAAGAGAACTGGTACAGAAGAAGAATTAAGGAAGCCCTGAAGATCCAACAATGTCAGGTAAGAATGAACTTAGATCAAGGAATTGTACTAAGAAGTGGTTGGAAACCCTTTTTTATGAATACTCCCTTCACCTCTCCTTCCTCCGGAAATGATGTAACCGATGACATCACTGATGAGGTAATTGAAAATGGCGGGAAAAGATGCCTATAAATGAAGACACCTTGAAGACCAACACCAGTCACTGAAGAAGACCCCCAGGGTCGAAACGTTTGGCAGACAGAAGAATCGAAAAAACTGCGTCTCTAGACGCTCAAAAAGTCGAAAGATGAACCTTTACAAAGATAAGTTCGACGCAGTTAGAAGAAATCCTTATTCCATTAGTTTACACCCTGTATAGAATCTAGGTGATAATTAGTTTATTACTAAAATAGCGTTGGCATTGAACTTGCAATTTTCTAAAGGAAATATTCAATCAAGTAAAATGTGATGTTACTGATTACAATGACTTTGAAGAGTATACAGCTATTTGAGGACTGCGCTAAGAAGTGATAAGGTACTTGTGGATGTCCTTCTTAGCGATAATACGGTACGTGTCACAGAAAACTTAACTTTTTCTGTGGAATTCCTTGGTTGTCCTGCGCAGACATCCAAGGACTGCAGCGTGGTTATACGTGGACCTTCCGTATGGATAAGATTTCCGTGCGGATTTGGACGGAAGATGGATTCTATCGTACTAAGTATCAGTGAATAAACTAGTGCATACATACGTACATTCAAAATGCTACAGACTGAATGCTATGGTCATAGATATACGTTACATATAAAAATATATACATTATAAGCAAAAATTAATCACTGGAAAGTATTACGTCAACCAGTCAAGTGACCTAAGTCTAGTCTTGGCTGGGGGGCCGAAGTCCTATTAAATTGGCAAGCAGTGATTGCCTCGCAGTGTGGTACACTTCGATGATGGTTAGTTGGATGACTGCCTCCACTGTATTAAGCAACCACAAGCGAAACACTTGTTGTTTCATAATAACTGAAGATGGAGGCTGAAGTCTAAGCGAGAATGAGCGCTCACAATGAATAATGCGAGTTAATTGCACTTGGCCTGTAAAATTACTTCCCATTACAGTATTTGAATACATACAAATGCCCAAGAAGAAAGTAAAGTAAAAGAAATAGTTAGCACTTGTTCTTTTACGTATACTACCTTTGGATTTGATTGGCTGATTCGAGGTCGAACAATTTCGCGCATAAAGTGGACCATAGTGTAATTTTAGTTTAACTTGGTGAGGGTTGGAATTTGAGATCTAAGTACTCGTACTTGTAAATACAAATCACTATATAAGAATACATACACATCTGTATATGCATGTATATGGACAAAGACAATTGCAGTTGGTGATGATGCCTTTGAGCGACTTTTGAGAGACGGAGGATTCTTTCCCTTTGGATCCAGTCCAATAAAAGGACAATGATGGAGATAAAACGAATTGTGGCCCAGGAAGGAGTATTCACTACCGTCTAAACAATCAAGATTACTATTACCAGATGGTGGATCAGTACGAGACCGACCACAAATTGGACAAAGAGCAACAATTCCCCAAAGCCATTTTCACCTCATCAATGACATCGAGGCAGAGAATGATGAGTGTACAGCCTCAGAGTTAAAACGTTACTTGCTGCCAAATTTGGGTGGAGAACGTAATATACATTAAAAGAACAATAGCAAGAGTATGCAATGAACTGAGGTGGACCTTCACCACTGCCTGGTACAGCCAAGCCATCCGTGATGCAAATAAACAGAAGAGAGTGTCCGGGGTCAAGCTGAGGAACATTTCAGGGACATCATCTTCATAGACTAATGTACCATGCAGTTGGAATGCCACAGGAGGAAGTCCTTTAGTAAGACAAATGCTCCATAAAAGCTGAAATACCCTGATGTCCACAGGTTGTACCTGGATAATGACCCTAAGCACACCAGTCGGTACATTCAAGGGGGTGTGAAGAACAGAATTAACTAAGGAACAAGCACAAGCCCAGAAATATGACTGAGCTGAAGGAAGGCATATTGAAATTTTGGAGTACCATTACACCCCAGATGTGTTGTAGGTATGTATGTCGATCACCTCCAGAAGGTGATGCCAGACGTAATCAAGGTTGATGGATTCTGGACACATTAAGACCTACAAGTGTAGTTGTTATGTAAATTGCCTGACACTTGTATTACTTATTGTATGCTAATTACTGTGTGTTTGACCATAGACTATCTATACTACGTAACCAGGACTGGAGACATTAATTTTTGTGTATTTAGTTTTGTTATGACTACGCGCGAATTGCATATAAATTCCTTCGTGATGTCACTTCCTGTGTGACAATGTGTGTTGTATTATGGGAAGGTATAAAAAATGTGTCCTTTAAATTGCCTTGCACGCTAAGCAGCAGGACATATTTAGTATACATACAACAAACCATGCGATAGATTAAGAGCCTAACTATTAAACTTAGAAAAGTGCTTCTACAACTTATTAAAAGCCTTTCTTGCACGAATGTAACCTCCCTGAAATCGGGCTCTAAACAGACCCACTCAGATTTTGCGTACCAAGTAGTCGAAATGTTCTGCATCGTAGCGTAACTACCCCTTGCGTGCCATCGTATAGGTTACTTGCTACATATCCGTAAAAGTGCTTCAAAATTGGCCAATATATCTTCCAAAAAGGCATATATTCAGTCCATCCACGGTGATAAAGCTATCTTTGCATTATCAGGTGATATTTACATATATCACCAAGAGTTAGGGTTAAAATTTCCCTCATTTTTACACAAACGGCATCCCATAGGAGGGCTCTGTTGGCTAACCACAACAAAGGTGATTGTTATAATAAAGGCTGTGAACTATGAATATCATTATGTACTGGGACTAATTATATAAACCCAAAGGTTTAAAGCTGATTTGCAGCTACATGGAGTATTCACTGTAGCAATTGAAGAATGAGTTCTAGTGAATTTAGACTAAAGAGCAAAGCTGTTCCAGGTAGGTCAAGGAGGCTAGGAAGGATACCTAAAAGGAGAAAAGAATTTGAGGTAAGTATTTAAGATATATATATAGTTATACAATTTTATATCTGGATGACCAGTTTAGTGGTCATATACGTACATCCTAATAGGTGCCAATGTTGCCTGAGACTTGGGTAGAGCAAATCATTGATGTTGCACCAAACACCACAGGATAGAAACAACTAACACAGTGCCACCAACACACATGACAATACATACAATTATGATGGGAGAATGTAATACCTTACAAGTTGAGACACTTGGAAGGCACCTTAGCAAAGATACTACAACACCAGCTCTGAGAGTTTTGGATGAATTACCAAAGAAAACAAAATATTGAAGAAAAAGGTGGAGCTGATAGACAAGCTAGCAGTGTGTGCTGGGAACTTTGATCCATCAATGCTGACCTTGGCTGACAAGGGTGGCAACTTCTTCAATGTAAGAAGGAGACTTATTGCCAAAGTGGAGCAAAACACCATTAAGCATGTTAGCTGTGAAATTTTGATATCTGATGGTGACAGATGTGCTGCCTGCACAAGACATAGGAAGTCTCTTTTAGTGAAAGTCAATCGAAGAATAAAGATGCAAGGTCTGAGACTCAATGCAGGCTGATTTGTCATTGATAAACCCCACGCATCCTTTGATACATCCCTTACTTAATTGCTATGCATGAATTATACAGGGACAATCAGTATGAAGATACCCATTAACATTCTCAACATTCCTGGCAAAAGAAAGCACACGAGGCAGCAACAGAAAAGGGCAAGGACACTGAAAATGCAGATTCAAAGAATGATAGCTCAGATAGAGAAACTACAACATGAGTCAACAGTGGATATTGAGGAGGACCTCACCAATAATCTCATTGCAATTATGGCGAATAGAGAGAAGGACATACACAAGCTTCCAGAATCAAGCTTTCAGTGAATGTTCTGGGAGCAATAGGTAACACCATCCCCTATACAGTATATAATGTACATTCCTATATGGTATACGATACTTATATAGAAAAAGGCAGTACAATTGAAAGGACCTAAGGGCATGAGGTGGCATCCTTTCATGATCAAGTGGTGTTTATGCCTTAAGTCCTTGTCGACAGTAGCATATGATACCCTCAAAGATGTCCTGAAATTACCATCTACCAGAACATTAAGGGATTATACACACTGGATGACTACAGAACCTGGTAAACATAATTCTGCATGTCTGGGTGTCCTGATGCATGCCAGTATATATGCTGTGAATTAATATCTATATTTGGAATTCACAATGAAGTTCTTGAGGATCTTGTCACCAGGCCTGGTGACAGAGATGGAAAGTATGTGGTTCTTACTATGGATGAGATGAAGGTCAAGGAAGACCTAGTGTATAACAAACACACTTGCCCAATCATTGGTTATGTGAACCTGGGCAGCACTGAGCAGCAGCTAATTGCTTTGGAGAAGGAAGGCAAAAGTACTGCAAGCCTAGTGGCCACGCATGTACTACAATTCATGGTCAGGGGTATTTGCATGAAATTGGACTATCCTGTTGCACACTTTGCAACAACCAATCTTACTGCGGAGCAACTGTATCCAATGGTGTGGCAAGTAGTGAAGATTGCTGGATTAAAGGTAATGATCATTATAGCTGATGGAGCCACCCAAACAGGAGATTATTCAACTTTCATGGATACCCTTCTGGAAGCAAATGTTTTCCAAGGTGTTACATACAAGGCTATCAATTTCTATGCTCCAGAGAGGAATGTCTACTTCATAAGTGATGTTCCTCATCTGATGAAGACCTCTAGGAATTGCTGGGAGAAATCCCGCCTTGGTGGAACCAGATTGATGCAGGTATATAGCTATTATGTTCAATATTCATTGACTAAAGTACACATTCGAAGTCCTATGCAGAAAGGAGGTCAGTACATCTTGTGGAAGCATCTGAAGGATCTCTATATGAAGACCCACAAGGAATCAGGCCTGTATATAGGAAAGAAGATCACAATAGAACAGATTTTCCCGACATCCTACTCAAGAATGAGAGTGGATCTAGCAGCTCAGGTATATTATACCTACATGATAGCTGTATACAGTACACTATATTTGGTATAAATGCATTAATTGATTAACTCATTCTATTCAGGTTCTAAGTCAGTCAGTAGCCAAAGCCATGGACTTCTACAGAGCCGCAGATATATGAGGACACTAAGGCCACAGAGCAGTTTGTGCTAAATATGGACTGCTTCAATGTAAGGGACATGCAAGTAGGGAAAGACAAGAAAGCCTGAGCAGGATCCATACTGGAAGGCCACAGATTGGAGGTTTGAGGTGAGGTACTACGTACTACAATGTCAACCTGTATTGTTTCATTGTACATGCACCATGCATACTTTATGTATACATGCATGTGCCTGGTTTATTAGGGGTTGCCTGTGTGAGCCCCCTATATATTGTCTTCATTAGCTGATTACATTGTATGCCCAACAAAGTGGCCAAGTAGTTTGAGTGCGGGGGCGTAAGCCCCACGAGTTCTTTTTAACTCGAATTACTTGTTTTTGTAGTGGCTAAAGAATGATTTCTTAGTGTGTTTGCAGGATTGGATGGATGAAGCAGCTTATAAGATGGAATACACCCGATGTCGACAGGCTAAAATGCTGTTGAGCCAAGAAACTATACATGGCATAAAAATGACAGGTATGGAATCATACACAATATTTGATAATTAGTGTATAAATGAATGGACTATATATTATCATGTCAATCTATACAATTTATACACACTATATATAGTGGCATCCTTTCTGGAGGTGGGACCAATTCTACTAGCCGACAAGGATGTAAAATTCTTGTTAACCGAGCGTTTTTACAAGATCCCCTAGAATCCTTCTTTGGAGATCAAAGAAGTAGGGGACACTGGAACAGTAATCCTACTGTACAACAGTACAGTGTAACTGCCAACATTCTATGTGTCAGCAGTGGCTTGTCCAGGATAGAACGAGGCAATGTTAGAGGAATACCACTACCACCACAACAACGACATTAAGACAGAGAAAGCTGCTGCATGTATATATAAACTGACCTTAAATGTCGGCTTAGGAATACCACATAATATTATTAATGATTGCATGCATGGAAATGCATTAACTTACTGAGGTTTCTTCCATTTTTTCCTCATATTGCTGGAGCAGTTGTTTCTGAAGGGCCCTCTTTCCTCTTGTTGTTTGCGTAGTAGCTGTTTTGAAATCTTCTACAAGCCTTGATGCAAGAGAAAAGCCTCTTATTGTAATCCACAGCTTTATCACATCAGACAGGAGTAGATTACTTTCATTCTCTGGTTAGCAAGTGGTCAGAAGTGACCAGGCAAAGAGTACATCTGCATCTTGACCAATTACCTGTACTAATTCATCTCTAGCTGCTCTGATCCTGTTCAGTTGCACTCTGAAGCCTTTTCCTGAGTATAGGGTACATGCAGAGCTCTAATTCTAGGAAAAACTTGAAAACTTCCTCTGCTACTTTAAATAAGCCACCTCGGTTGACTAGGTCCAGCCAAGCCTTGGTATAATCATAAAACTTTTCTTCTTCCTCATGATCATTGGCTGATTCTTCATTGGTCCTGTCCTCTTGCATACTAAGCAGACACTGGGAGATAGTAATGAACTCCTTGTCATATTTCTTCTTTAACTGCTGGATTACATAACCAGTAGCATATCTTATGGCATTATCTTCTACTGCCATGGTTCCCTTCTCTTCTTCTTTTCTTCAGCTATGCTGGGGTAGATTGACTGGCTGCACTATACTTCCTCTCTAGCAGTATCAGTACATACTCCAGTGTGGCCGATTGCGGAAGGATGGGATCAACATCGTCAAAAAAAGCTTGCCAGTATGCGTACGAAACAGGTGGAACTGTGGCCACAGTGCCACCTGAAATGAATGCTTTCTGCCCCTTTGTGCAGGTAGACAGATACCAATTCGATCAAATTGTCGTGCAAAGTGGTAGATAACGAAAGAAGCTTCTCTTCGACTGTAGAAGAGATTCGATCTGTTTTCTTATGGTGCGATGGCGAGGAAGCCTTTCGCTTGTGAATTCCTTTTCAGCTAACTTGCGAAGGATCGAAATGAGCGTACTCGATGGAGAGAAAGCTAATTCGTTAATCGAAACAGCCATTGTGAACGAAACTAAACAAAAAACGAAATCAACTTGTACGTACGTCGTCTGACATTAAGTCGAAGAAAAACCAGAAGAATACAACACGCATGGTCACACGGGTGCGTAGGCGGTTTTCAGTCCTGGTTACGTAGTATAGATAGTCTATGGTTTGACCTTTGTGTATGCTTAAATAAACACTGCGGTTAACCACAATATTTGCATAATCTACATTCTTCAAAACCTCCCAGAATTCCACATGGAATCCGTTAATTGCGGGCAAGGACATACGCTGACTGCAGTGCGGCTATCAGTGGATAACCTGTATGATACACCACAGAAAAATTTAAGTTTTCCGTGTCACGTACTGTAAATCTTAACTCACTAAATGGTCCTGTAAATTGACCTTAAATGTAACTGGAAATTAGTGGGTGCTTAGCCAACTGTAACTTATCAAGAAATTCATGCTGCATTAAATTCATGCAGTTTTAGTTTAAAGATGATTCCTAGAAAAAGTAATGTGATTTAATTCATGCAAATTTGCATAATCAGTATTGGGTCGTCACATAATTGGGTATTTATAACACTGACAATCATACACAAGATTTATATAACTCAAGTAAAGTGATAGACATGTATTTATAGAGCAGAATATGGTACTATAGTATACATGTACCATGTACTGAGTTCCTGATATACCGGTATCTTTAATCTAAATCTGAAAAAGGGTCTGCTACATCATCCGTAGGTGGAGTAGGAGAAATGTTCTCAGGATTAGCGATTGCCTCAGCTATTCCTGCCTTCACAAACCCATTTTTGCATATCTCAGGATGAGCTTGAAAGTAGTCATACATAGAGAGTAGCCATTTTGCTCCAATCTCTTTCATCACTGTCAGCTTCATCTCCACTATAACTTCATCAGGACTCTTTCCAGCATCAATTTGATCTGTCACCTTCTCAGCATACCACTTGTGGAACTTGTGCTTCAGGTTGTCCTTTGCTGGCTTGTTCACTGACAAGTCTAATGGCTGCAGCTTGTCAGTACAATTACTAGGAATCAGAACAACTGAGATGTGGTTTTCATCCAATAGCTCATGGACCTCATCTACATTCTGGCCACGAAAAACATCAAAGATCGCCAAAACTTGGTGAGTGGGTGACAATCCCTTCTCAGCTCGTGTCTTTTGGACATAGGGTATGATGATGTTGTGGATGAACCTAAGGGAGGTTTCCTGATTTGCCCAGTGGTTGGGAGAATGCCACACATTAAAGTCTGCTGGGAACCCTGCATAGTGAGGGTGGCACCTTGGTGTTTTTCCCGTGTAGAGGAGCTGGAATAGGAGAAAGGCACCAGCTAGAGTGGTAACAAAGGCGGCAGTAATCTTGTGTTCGTCATTCTGACCAATAACCTCAACCCTTCTTTCACCCTTTTCTCAAGGGTCAAGTTTCCAAATAGCACCAAATTGAGGTCTGTTTGGTCCCAGTTCAGGACTAGCTCATATGGGATATCATGGGCCCTCACCATCCCTGAGATCTCCAGCAAGAACTTATGTCGCCTATGTTCAAACTGTTCATTGGAAAGTTTCCCAGTCTTAGTTGAGGCTTTTGATTTGACGTAGCCCATTCGCTGCAAAAAGAGAGTGCCCATCCTCTGGTGAGTGCAATGTGGCCTCCATTCTCTGTTAGCACTGTTCTGTCCTTAGAGACAATGATGCCTTCAACTGCTGCCAGAACTAGGCTGCAACTGACTGGTGTGCCTGCCTACCGAAGTGTACGTACATACTTCTGGATTTGGGTGTCCAGGCTTACTCCCAATGCAAGTGGTTGTCCTCACTTCTTCGGTGGAAAGACAGTGATGTCACTAAAATCATCACTTTTAGCACGTGTGCAGAAACCTCCTTTTTGTACAATTGTTTGTACTTCTGAACAGTACTTTCAGGTAGATCTCCTTGCTCCATTATGAAATGCCTCCTTGCTGAAGCTGTTCCATTGATCGAAGCTTACTTGTTAATCTTCGCCCGAGCCTCCTCCGAGTATACTGTAACCGTACACTTATGATAATTATTCTTGTTATTATTTATAATTAAAGGTGACCCTGTCAGCCCAAGGCTGGTATAAATGGGGACCAAAAAAGAAAAAAAGAGAAAAAAAATTGTGACTGTGGTGTTCTGATTGTTACACATGCAAAATTTATATAAATAAACTGTGGAGTAAAAGGAAATGATGTGTTACAAAGAAGTGATTTGTTAATTGCAGAAATTGATTAAATTTGGTCAAAGTAGTACTACTTAATTTTGCTTCTGAAGGTGTAGTTGCTTGCATTCTTTATTGAGGTAGGCAATGAGTTCCAGTCCACGCCTGCTCTGTAGCTAAATGACCTAGCCATCCAGTTTGACTTGGGAATGGTCAAAAATTTGTCATTCTCTCTTCTGGTGCTACGCAATCCGAGTTCCTTGTGCCTTCTGAACATGTTTGCCTCCTGGACCTCATGTCAGCTGAAGGGCAATACCTAGTCTCATTCAGGATCATCCTCATCCCACTCTTCTGGACCCTGTCCAATTTAATGGCAACAAGTTTGCAGCATTCTGTCCAAACGACTGAACAGTAGTCAAGGTGGGGCTGCACCATAGTCAGGTACAAAAGTGTCTTCACTTTATGTGGCAGTGCTCTTCAGATTTTGTATAGGGTTGCTAAGACAGAGAGGCATTTCTTTCTAACCTGCTCAATGTGCCTCTTCGATCCAGTTCAACTGCTTATCCACAATCATCCCCAGGTACTTGACCTCATCACATCTCTTTACTTCTTCATCATTCACATGTACCCGAAGGCTATCAGCTTGTTTCTTCCGGCACCTTCTGGACCGACCCATAAATTGTGTCTTCTGCAGGTTCATCCTCAGTCCATTACTAATAATCTATGATGACAGCTGATGGAGGTCTTCTGTGAGCACTTCCTGCACGATGTTAACACAAGGGTCAGAAAAGTACACTGTGGTGTCATCTGCGTACAACATTACCTTGTATCTTGACAAGGTTGCTAGCAGATCATTGACAAATATACTAAAGAGGAGTGGTCCAATAATGGACCCCTGTGGAACACTAGTGTGAACAGCAGTCCACTCAGACATCCTGTTATCAACCACTACCCTCTGCTTCCTGCCGATCAGGTAGCTCTGGAACCACCACAAGAGATGTCCCTAAAACCATACCAAGAAAGCTTCTCCTAAAGGAAAGCATGTGAGATGGAATTAAATGCCTTTGAAAGGTCTATAAATACTGCTCCAACTATCTCATTTCTCTCCAGGCTGCGTCTCCAGTCATCCACCGCTCTTAAAAAACGTCTTGGGTGCTGTGCTTGGGTCTAAAACCGGACTGGGCTTCATGAAGAATACCATGCTGATGGAGATACCTCTGAACCTGGACATACACCAGGGACACGAACACCTTTGCAACAACCGGGAGAATAGAGATGGTCTAAACTCATCCACTTGCTTAGACTGTGATGATTTTGGAACTGGGATGACGTTGGCAGCTTTCCATTCAGCAGGAATCGTCACTGTCCTCAGGCTAAAATTAACAGTTCACAAAGACTACCACAGATTTCAGGGGCAGCAGTCCTGAGCAACCGGGTGTTGATGGAGTCTACACCAGTAGCCTTGGTGGTGTCAAGCACAGCTAATACACTAACAACGTCTTCCTCAGAGGTGGGCTCAAACTGAAAAAGCTGGAGTAGGCTGGGATGTGCAGGGATTGTACTGTGGGTTCTAAGGTAACAGCAGCCCTGGAGAAGTGCTTGCTGAACCTACCAGCAACATATATTGCCACAATGCTCAACGCCACCAGATACCGAATGACTAACACCTCTGCCCAGCAACTTTCGCAGTTGATTCCACATATCCCTCTTTGACATGGAGAACTTTGAAGCTATGACTCAAAAGTAAGCATGCTTGGCCTTCCTCAGAGTCCCTGTGACCAAGTTTCTGATACTCCTTAGCCATTCCATGTCTCATCACTACTGCTTCTACTGGCTAGGTTTGTGTAGTCGATTCCTCTTCTCATTAGCTTCCGGATATCTGCATCAATCCATGGCAGAGCATTTCTTCGAACGCAGCAACTGATAATGGGAGCATGTCTATCATGGATTCCAAAGAATACGTTCTTCCAGTTGTTCCATCTGCTGTCGATATCCAAGTCATTTACCTCCCAAGAGGCACTTGCAAGGTCTGCCAGTAAGGAGTCTACGTTGCCCATCTTGAATGCTCTAACCTTCTTTATCTTGTGACTCTGAACCTGTCTCCCTCTTCTAACCAAAAACACCATCAGATGGTCACTCACTCCTGCATCAAGACAACCAGATTCAAGGAACCTACAAGGGTTGGATGCATAGATGTGGTCAATTAGGGTTGCAGAGGTCTGGGTCATTCTGATTGGCTCAGCTATCATTTGAGACAGGCTGAACTCCTCACATAAGGTGTGCAATTGCTTATAGGATGGAGAGCTAGACAGACAGTCAAAATCATGTCACCCATCACCAGTATTTCTTTACACTCATCGACAGCATTTTCCATCATGTTCGAGAAATCACTAAAGAATCCACAGCCACAATCCGTAGGACGATTATGATACACACGAGCAGAGGCTTCTTCCTGCTAGTTCCAAATTCAATCCAATTTGCCTCTAAGTTGACTCTCTCTAGGTCCTCTCCTCCTTTACCTTTGGACCCATCAGGGGAGTAGATGGCCACACCCTCTCCATGGCCACACCTGTCTCTTCTGTGAACTCTGTATCCAGGAATTGATATCACACCATCAGGAGTGTCACAGTCTAGCCATGTCTCACTGAAAGAGATGAACATCCTACCCCTGTTGTCAGGATAGCTAATCTTGGATTTCGTCTATACAGCGAAGTAAGCTCCTTGCATTCAGGTGGCAGAAGACCTGACCATCCTTGTTCCTTTTCAAGACATCGCTTAAGCTTGGTGGCTGCATCCAGTATTCCATCTGGGTGTAGCCCAGAGTCTTCGCCCCCCAGGTAAGAGGAGGTTATTACTGATAGGGGCACGCTGGTCGTTGCTGATGTCCAGGTCAGCAAAGGGTAACTCAGTCAGTAGGCATCGAGGACATAGCCACTGGGAATTCTCTCCCTCGTTGCAAGGTTACGGTAGTCTTCTTGGCTCACTTGACAGCACCTGGCACGAATCCATTGGTCACACTTATCGCAGAGGAGGCCTTGCTGGTTGCTCCGTATGGTCCGACTGCACTAACTACACGGATACTTTGTAGGACCAGGGTTCACTTCAATGTCCCCTGATAGTCTCAGCAGCCACTGGTAGAGTGTTGGAATCGATGGAGAATTGCCCCTTAGCAACGGACGGAGGTGTGAACTTCCTCTCCAATCACAAAAAGTAGCAGATGGGGGGCTTGCTAGAGCGAAAGGGAGCATATAGCAATCTGGGGTTGTTTTCTTTGGCATTGTCAGCAAAGAGTCGCATCAGGTGAGCAATCACGAGAAGAATCCACAGCAGCGATAGTAATAGTCTGAATTGCGCCGCCATTTTTTGCAATGTGATCCGACATAATCCGATTGGATTGACCTGGCTGCTGTTGTTCGAGTACCTCTATCACACACGTTTGTTGGCCACTACAGTAGGTTTCTCCCTGATTCCCGTCTCCTCCAGGTTCGGAACCACCATCGCTTTGGAAAATACTGCAGCAAGCTCATGGTCAAACTTTCACAATTAACGCTGTAAAGCTACACGTGCACATACCCGCGTGTTACAGTAATTACGTAAAGGAAATTCTGTGAGATGTAATTTGTGCACGCTGAGACGCCTCGCATGTATGCATAAATTTCTTGATTCACGGTACTTCTCAATGCAGTGCCTTAGATGTATGATGTCATCAGGTGATAACACCACTTACTCTCACCTACCTTCTCCAGCTACATACATTAGCTATAGCAAGTAACCATACTACCTATATGATCTGGTTAGTAGCTAGAGAAGTCATGTACACAGTACACATTAGGATACATTTAGTATCAACTTACTAACCATTGTTAGTCTTCACAGATAACATCAGGTGAGGCTATGATACAAATCAAAGTTAGATATATTTACTCCATCATTACAACAGAGGCGAATACACTACTTAACCATATATCTTCACTTCTTATGTACTAAAGCATTACACTTGTAGGTATATGCATGCACACTAGTAAGAGTCTATACACAAAGCAGATGCATTGCACCATTCTTGTGTTAGCCATAATGACCACTAATAGTTCAGCATACAAAAGTAGAAAGACAATATGGTCATGAATAATCACTGACCATACTACAAATATATCAGTGTTAACTTATATTACTAATCATACAGAAGGTAGAATGCACTAGTGGCTGGGAATATAACTTGAGTTAGGCCAATGGCTTCAGTTACCAGTGCTCCACTACTGATCCATAATATTACATACTGTAGAAAAGCTACCTTCAGTTTCATCCTATAAGCATCTCATCACCAAATTTATATCAAGTTTCAGAACCTAAATAAGGCCCTTTAAAGAAGTATAGGCCATTTCGGTGGGAGTGACCAATTTAACTATTTGGTCATTTACCACTTACCCATTATATATAAAACGCTTAATTTTTGTGCTTACATTAACCTTTTCACCCTCTCCTGACATAAACACAGTAAATTCTGTTCTAAGGGTAGTACCAGCCAGGATTACACCCATCCCCAAAGAAAGAGACTGCCTCTCTGGAGCATCCTTTGCAAGAAGAACCTAGAACATCAGTAAGTGAACAAATATTAGATGTCTTTAAATGAACACATTTACATCAAGGCTTCATAAAGTCAATGAAAATGGAGAGACGGGCTTATATATATGATTGAGGACGCTTAAGTGTCCTGAACATCAAACTGGTCACTGTATATTGCAAGCATGTATAAATTAAACTCAAAAGTAAAATACGTAGCAGCGAAACTATTGAAATTCACAGTTAATTATACAATAATTCAAAAGTGGGTCTCCATCAGTTATACGGTACGTACACAAAGGGTTGGTGTAAAACATGGACCATGGTCCGTGGACTGGACAAAATAATTGATTTGTCAGCAAATAGTAATCATCATCTATTATTGTTAATGAATAGACACACACAGCAGACAATAGGAGAGAGTATCCCATAAGTTCCTTCAGTTAATAATAGAGTTGGGGGTCTCAAGTTTGGTCCTGGTGCTGAATTTGAATTTTTGTGCTTGGAGATGGATGGAACTGATAGTGATACGTCTTCCCAGTAGTTCCTCTCTACACCTACTGCAACACCTCAATGCGCTTTATTCTGTTATGTTAGAGTGTAAGTTTGCTCAAGGAAAATCTGATGCTTTTGTGCGTGATGTCATGGCAGCACACCAGAGCCTATGACTGTCCTATTTTATGATTGGCATCTTAATGACCTTGAGAGGTTATACATAAACAAACATTTTTTCACTGTACTAAGCGTGGATACTACTTTTAACCTAACCTTTATGTCACTCCAACAACCTACAGGCACTTGATGCTAGAAGATATTAACAGCTGTAAGCATCAAGCTATTATTGGGCCAGTTCTTATACATCAACAGCTCAAATTTTCGACTTCTTTAATATGCTGATCAGTTCATATAAGCAACTGTGTAACATACTGGCTGTGGGTACAGATGGTGATGAGGCATTAATGGAAGCATTAGCTTGCAATTTTCCATTTGCATGGCAGTTGCGATGTTTTTATCATTTTGAAAAGAATATCAAAGAAAAGCTCCGCAACCTTGGCATTCCCTCAATGATAGCTGAAGAATACAACCATGACATACATATATGGTCATCATCTTGGCAACACAAAAGAAGAAGGATTAGTAGACTGTGCCTCTACCAAGGAGTTTGATTTGAAGCCAAATGCTCTGGAGTCTGTGTGGAATGATCGAGAAATGAGACAGAGGAGGAGTGAAATTTTATAGCTACTCTAAGCAGCAAAAAAAGCTTTAGTTGTTCGACACAATATGCTCAAATATGATAGGGAAGCAGCTAGTCTGTGTTCTCCTCCAGCTATATACACCACATATGCAAGTGAATCAATGAATGCTGTCATTAAGAGGTATATGCAATACAAGGGTTCATGCTGGCCAGAATTCAATGAAAAGCTAAGAAAGCTAGTCAACTCCAAGCATGAAGAGATTATTTGTTCACTGTCTGGACGAGGGATGTATTGCCTAATGTAAAATTATTCTCATCTGTCTGTTGAGGCAGAGTGGTGGCTTAAAATGAGACCAGATCAGAGAAAGAGATGGTGAAGCAGTTGGAAAGTAGCCCCATGAATGTTACAAGTACACCATTTCATAGAAAGCTTTCCTTCACTGCAGAATCGGCTACTGTAACAGTGATACCCAATATGGGCTCCCCTAGTAAGGAGAAACAGCTGCAAAAAGATGCAAATCAATTAAATCATGATCAGTAGCAATATCGGCCACAAAAGCTTAGTGTCACTGCAGAAACTTCTGGCATCGACACAATATCGGATGGTGGACACGTGCATTTCTGCAGCTTTCACATTCGAAGGTGTTTATGGCGACTTAGCCAGGTTAGGGCTCCCTATTCCTTTAGTGGTGAGCCTTAAATCAAAAACCCTCACATTGGAGAGCCATGTGGAATGCCAGGTGTTCCCACGCGGCTTTCTCAGTTACCCTGTTCTGGCCGGCATCAGGAAGTGAAAAGAGAGATATGAAGAGACATCATGACTCTAAGAGGAAATGTCAGAGGCAGCGAAAAATACTGAACACCCAAACGAAGGTTGACTGTCCATAGATTGATGCAGGGAGCAAGAGAGCTTTGTTCCACCACTCTAATCAGTGCTCCTACTGACCTGACACCCCGCCTTCCTCCTAACACACCATCAGTCTCTCATAAGAAGAAGACACATTTAGATTCAGACAGTGATGAGGATGTTAATGATGAGGATAATCCAGCAATACTAGATAGGATTGTGCAATGTGGCCAAAATGTTAATGGTGAGGCTGAATTTGTGCTGGAGGAAGGTATCGGACCAGCGTTAAAATTTGCAGAAAAAGGTGGTGGGGTAGCCTTGACCCCAATCAAGATGCCAAATCTGGATGACAAAGAAAATGAGATGGATGACGATAATGCTGAGAAGTACAGTGAAACCCCTGTAATCCGCCCCTCTATAATCCACCAAACCTGCAAATCCGACAAAGACCGAATTATTATGTGTACTTTTAGTATACATGTAATCTGCCACCCGCCAATACTGCCTTCCGCCATGGATTTTGATGATGAATTAGCTAATCTGCAAATAATTATACCCCGGAAGTCTGCCACAAAAATTAGAAATAATTAAATAATTAGAAAGTGAGAAAGAGAAAGTGCGAATGGCCAGCCAAAAAAGAACCGATACCAGCATTGCTCAAAAAAGGAGATCTGCCAGTACAAAGAAGACAATCCCGGAGTTACTCAAGGAGATATAACCATGGTATTCCAGCGAAAATGGAAGATACTTATTACAAGAAGAATGGTGGGAGATATTTTGAAGAGGAAAGCCGACTGGGATGCTACCGACACTTACCAGTTGAAGACAAAGCGGGCAAAGAAGCCAAAGTTCGAGCAGCTCGAGCACGCGTTGGGATTGTGGCTTGCCACAATGGAAGCAAAGAAAGCAACGTTCACCGATGCCGTTTTGGTCGCTAAATTAAAAGAGTTCGCTAGCCGTCTGGGAATTCGTGATGGTGATTTCAAATGTTCGAAGGGGGGGCTCAGTCGCTTCAAGCAAAGAAGAGGTATAGCTTCCCAAAAGCTGCATGGTGAGGCCTCATCAGTTGACCCTGTGGCGTGCAAGCTGGCAGATATGATCTCAGGTCTTTGCTGTCAGAATATAGGCCCTGCGATGTCTACAACTTAGATGAAACAGGGCTATTCTGTCATATGCCACCAAGTAAATCTCTCACCACCGGACCAAAACATGGAACTAAACAGTTCAAAGATCGTGTCACTATTGCCTTGTGCTGCAATGCTGATGGATCAGACAAGTTGAAGCCTTTTGTCATTGGCAAAAGTGCCAAGCCACGGTGCATCAACAACTTCACTTCAAGTATCTATTTGAGGTATGTTAACAACAGCAAAGCGTGGATGACCAGCTATCTGTTTGGAGAGTGGCTGTATGCATTTGATGCTTGCATGACAACAAGGGTCGGAAAGTGTTATTGCTGCTTGACAATGTATCCAGCCATTTCCCCGACATTGAGCTCCAAAGTGTTCACTTAAACTACTTGCCACCGAATACAACAAGCCACTTGCAACCACTGGATGCCGGCATCATCAAGTCCTTCAAGTCGTGGTATCGGAAGTTTCAAGTTGAAAACCTCCTTCAGAAGTTGGAAAGGGAATTTACCAGCTGACTTGAAGGAAGCCATTCACTTCCTGTCCCATGCCTGGAAATCAGTCACACCAGAGACAATTTCCAATTGCTTGAAGCACACCGGCATTGTGACCACAGCTACTTCAGAGGAGAGCATCCCGGACACCACCAGCCAACTCTCCTCTGTCCTTGCAGCACCATCCATAAGCAGGGCCCTACCAATATCAGCCCAGGAGTATCTGAACGTTGATGATCACCTGGAAACAGGAGAATCTCTGACAGATGATGACATAGTGGCACTGGTGGTGGGTACAGATCAGGCACTAGAAGACTTTGATGACTCTGATCAAGAGGAAGTGACCACATACCCACTGCCACCCATGATTTCTCAAGTCAGAGCAGCACTAAGTCAACTCCAGTTGTTCTTTGAAACAAAATATCATGAGTAAGGATGCTTACTTATGCATGATGTGGAAAAAAGTAGCCTCCAAAGAAACTATTCAGACTACTATAAATTCTTATTTTAAGTAGTTTCATCTATTACCTTTTATGTATCTTGCAGCAGCTTCATTTGTATCTGTTAAATAATAAATAGTATGAATACTTTCCTGTATACATCCGATTTGATAGTTATTAGTGTCAATACTACATTGATTGTCATGCCTTTATTGAAACTCGATAATCCGCCAACCTTACTAATCCGCCACAAATCCGGAACTCCTAATTGTGGCGGATTATAGGGGTTTCACTGTACTGGAGGGCTTGAAAGAGTATTGAATATGTTCGGGTGGATGGATGACCAGGCCTTACATTACATTGTGGGCATTATCGCTTTTGGACTGCTATTGCAGTAACTCCTGATATATTAGTATTCATTTGTTATCTGTGTATTTTTCCCTTTATTTTAACCTCATTCAATGACAAACTATTTATTTATTTATTTAATCCTTTCGTTTCTCAATTATTAGTTCACTTGTATGTATGTCTGGGTTCACTGAGAAGTAGGCATATATTTGGCTAATGGGACTTCCCAGCCTAAATAAGACTATTTAATTGAATTGAATTGAATATCACTAGTCACATTAAATATGATGTGGGAAAAGGCCCAGAAACTGCTCAATAGTAAAAACTTGGTTACAAAAGCTCCTGGGTTAGACCCCAATGCCAGAATGGTACTCTCTCAAACCTCAACTGTGCCACATTTTGTACCCACACGTGAGAATGGGCAATATCTCTGTGATAGCTCATGCATCCAATTGGTATCATCATAGATTTGTTACTATGCACAAACTGCTGCAGAAGATTCTGGACATCTATTAGAATTTTAGAGTGTTATAGAGTGTGACTCAGCCGTGTGCAAACGTGACAACACTTGGTTTACAGGGTATGCCAAGTAATCGTTGAAAAACGCTATCAGATAGAAAGAAGTTTAGAAAGCATCATCTAAATGTTGACCGTGACTACTGCACGCCCTGACCTGCCCTACCATCAGCAAGTACTAATGTGACACAACCACCGTCCACATTAGGTGTTCCAGGCACTTGCAGTTACTGTTGAGAAGCATAAGTGATAACATTTCCTCTTCATATTTTCATATGTCTCTCTCTGGCATGGTATATCCACAATTGCAACATATTTCTGAGAACCAGAGCTGTAGTGCTGATACTCAATTAAAAAATTCTGTGTCACTGAATACTTCAGGTGGTGTGCTTAGCATTGTTCGTTTAAATCCAAATCATTTTTTCTTAAAATTTATTTCAGGAAACATATGTGTATGTCAGGGTTGCAGACAAACGCTGAGGACATCAACGGGAACTGTTCCAAATCCACAATACAATCTAGTGGTGACCAGAGCAGAAAAGCATTCTTATCGGGGACACTTCTGGAAATTTGGTAACCCCTCCATCCTATTATAATGCTCATTACCATGTGGCAATTTCCTGTATTACCAGTGGAGAGCTGAAATTCCAGCCACATTGGTTAAAACATCATCTAATATTGGCAGTCAATTAGAATGGGACCACAAAAAGGTCTGTTTAATCAACTTGGACTGACACCATAGATTTTGTCTCATTGATTACATGTGTACTACATGAATTATGGGGTATATAGTGCTTATTTGCTTAAGTGATCTTTATTAAATTGATTGATTAGCATATGTAATTAGAATGCCATATCTTTATATAACATTAGTTAGTGCTTTGGTCCATGGTCCAGTCCAAGGTCCATGGTCCAGGTTTACACCAGCCCGTACACAAAAAAAGTTTACATTGTGTGCGAAATGTAGTCATACTTCGATCGAATTGGGAGCGATGTTCGACCGTCTTTCGCATGAAGTTCACACTAAATGCCATGATGAAGGGAGAGAACTTCTATGCAATTTCGATAGTACTTCAATCAAATAACGTAAGAAATGGCATGAACATATTAACAAGATGTTTAATAAAAATCAACACCCCATGCAAGCAACCAATTGCTGACGACTAAAAAACACGCAAGTAGTAGAAAGCAAGTTCGGCATACTCATGAGCATACTTACCTCAGTGTTGACAGTTATAAGTTATGTTTGGTGAATACAAACGATTGAAAATCATTACTCTTGCAGCTGAAGGATAGAGGGCCCAAACAATAACAAAAAGGCTTGCTGATGAGAATTTAAAGGTATCAAGACAACTTCAACTATTGACATTTCTCTTTCTCCCAAAACACCTAAGGTTAAATTTTGATGCTTTCTTGATAACAATATCACACCTCAGTAATCGTGCGACTATTAATACTTGAAATTATTCTAAAGTGTAAATAAATTCAAAGCCAAAGACAAAATTGAATCACTGACTGAGTAAATTTAGATTGTAATTTTTCCGTACCTTGCACGAAGAATCTCCAACATTTTATCGTAACATGTTCATATTTTAATCGTAGTTCGATGGTATTAATTGCGTAGAATCTTTGAAGTCGATTGAAATTCGATGTAAACCTTTTTCGTACGTACTGTAGGTAAACAAAATTAAGGTGGTATAGGTACAGGGTCCACACACATGCAGTAGTTAAGTACACAATCTGGAATTCCTCTGCAATTTAATTATTGGTGATGGAAAATTCCAAAAGAATCTTAAGTAGGCAAACCATTAATTTTGACATGTGTTTATCATCTACTGTAAAACCATAAATATTAACGTCCATTATATTAAGCATTTTACCGTATATGACTTATTAGCTCCATTAAATTTAGTGGTTTCTTGTAAATACTTGCTCCACCCTATTGCGCATGTGTAAAAATAAATATTTTAGCAACTCTAAATAATATCGCATCGCTAATTGTGCTAACATTAATGGTGCATTAATATTAAGGGTGCATTAATATTAAGGGTTTTACAGTAGATCAGTTCAGCAATATTAATACTGCAGCTGATGATAACCTGCTAAGATACGAACATATAGATACCATTTGTTGAATGGTCTTCCAAGTCTCAGTGAATTAGGTCTGTACTTAATAGTTCACAATACTGAGAGGTTAATGTGACTGGAGGTATCTTTCAATATACTAGCAGCCCATAAATCAGTGAGTCATTAACATAGACATTCCACTGCAGTTATCATAACAGCTCTTTAATTAATTAACCATTGTGTAAAGTGACTACTGCTCTGTTAAGAAAGCAAATGAATCGTATTATCGAAAGATTTTGGTGCTAAACACAATACCTTCTGATTACTATCAAAATTAGCCAGTTCTTGTAGTAGATTTTGCTTCTTCTGACTCAAATCTATCAATGTATCTTGCTCTACTATGATGTTCTTCACATTACATTGATCAAGATCTTTTGTAGAGGGTAGATAACCTCTAACTACAGGGTTATAACATTAGAAATAGCAATTGCTGAGGTTAGTTGAGAAAACCAATGCATTGTAGCTGATAGCATTGTAGCCCTATATGCAGAAATACTTTATATCTGTAGAATATTTGTAGGTAGTGACAAATAAACAATGGCAATGCGAGTAATGTACCCTAAAATTAGAATATACCTTCACCATCAACTGAACAACAAATCAAGACTTGGTTACCATCCATCCGATAGTCTGCCTGTAAAGACAACAAGTCGGTATACATGATGTAGTAGCTTCATTAACCTTATATGGGTCTGAAGAAGACCCTCAGGGTTGAAATGTTTGACAGCAAGAAGAAGCAAGAAAAACTGTGTCTTTAGACGCTCTAAAAGTCGCAGTATGACCCTTTCAAAAGATAATTTCGACGCAGTTAGAAGGAATCATTACTCCGTTAACCTTTATACATATATACACCAAACCAGGGAGTTACACTGCAACAGTTCACTGAAAAGATTACCTTGGACAAAATAAAAGATTCAAAACTGAAGTTAAAAGTAGGGATGGCACTATAACAGTGATTGGCACATCTAGAAACAAGACAGTGTATCATGGATATACTAGAAGTAAGGATTGATGAGCCCAAATATAAAAGTCATGTGTATAGTTAAGTTACAGTATGCCACTTCTGCAATGTTAGCCTTAACATATGATCACTGTCTTGTTTCATTACATTTTCTAGATGTGCCATTCACTGTTATAGTGCCATCCCTACTTTTAACTTAATTTTTGAATATTTTTATTTAACTTGTATTGCCCCCTTTTCTTGTTAACATTTGTTTTGAAAGTTTTCTTGGCGAAAACCCGAAATAAAGTAGCAGAATAGACTAGAGCTCTAAATTAAAAAAATTGCGTCTGAAAAGATCTCAAATTTGTCAAGCAAGTTGTCTACCACTCTTCAATATTCAGTTTAGGATATTAAAGGGTCGATAATCCTTAAGTTTACAACTGTAGATAGGCCCTGCAAAGCAACTAAGTAATTCGATTGCGGGGGCAGCAGTACCACCAATTTTTCTAACTCGAGTTATTTATATACAGAGAATTTAAAACTTAGTTAAAAAATGGTGTTCGAAGAGGCCCTGTATTTGGCACCTTTAAAAGTAACATGCTTTGGATAGAGTGCGTTGAAATCTAGGGTAGCCTATTTCCTAGTTTGGAAACATTAATGACGATTTAGTAGTTGTATGTACCTGTGTAAGTTCGCATGTTAGCACTAGCTCATTTGAAAAAAAGAAGAATAAGGAGAAGAAGGAAAAGAATAAGAAAACTTAGAAATTTCAGAATTTGGCTTATTTCGGGTTAACCACTTTGCGAAGATTGTAGAGCATCCAAACACATTTTGGCATTTAGAAAAGCATGCAAAAACGGTTGCAAACACTTGAATGCAACCAAAAATCCTATCATTGCTGATTTATGAGGTGTTAATTGAGATTACGTAGAGGGCGGCCATGTTTTTTCTCGGCCATCTCTACTTAGAGAGCACTCCCGTACTCTCTGAAAAAAGTGTAGTAAATAAATTAAATCTCTGGATAAAAAATCTGTACAGGTTTTTATGCTTTATTGGAATTCCTTTCTATGCTTGAAAACCAAAAATTACAAAAATGGGAATTTATTTGCTGCATTGTTTCTCTTAAACACTCTAAAGTAACTGCATTCGGGATGGCAATAGAATTATCTAGACTATCAAGCAAATAATTTTTTTTTCATATATAGGATGTAGGAGGATTGCTTTGGAGCTGAAACAAGATATGGATGTCTTTCAAGCTATAGGCATGTGGTCATGTTGAAAAATAAAAATATTAACTGACTTGTACAATTCCAGCAATAGCTGATCCAAGTGTATCTTTAAACACAACTTCTCCTGTTTTAATCTTTCTAACATCAATCTATGAGTACAGAGGATTGACATATAGTAAATACATTAACTGCAGAGAATCACAAGCAATTACTGTGTGAACAAACTAAGACAGGTTTAGGAAGAATCAGAACACAATATTCGAGAAAAGTGCTAACGAGTGGTATTCATTCATACCACTCGTCGTTTCACTGGATTGGCGATTTACAAGGTCGAGATTTTGTCGAGACTTCTAGCGAGGTTTTGATGAGTCTTGGTGAGTGATAGCCTCGACAATCTCGATTGAGTGAGAGTTTCTTTTAGCGCATACTGTAGCTATAAAGAATGGGCTAAATGATCAAAGTGTCATTTTGTCCAGCCTTCCATTATTACCTATTAAGTAACAATGAAATAACCTTTCCTTCTAACCAAAATTGATTTTAGTCTGACCTTTAAATACCACAAGTTTTAACAACATTTGCATTAATATGGCAATATGTTAATAGACCTAAGAATATAGCTTTGTCTAGCAAATACATCAACAAAGCTTAACAACTCTTCCTGCTAATAGAGGGAGCTATACAAAAAGGGCTGGTAATACCTAAGAACATCTAACTATACTGGCAAGGAGTGTAATAGTACTCATTTACATTTGAAGTGAGCTAAATGGCTATTCAAATCAATGCATTACAAGGCTCAATGGAAAAACAAGGACTGATTCGCATCACAAAGTTCTTTAGGTTGGCCCTAAGCCATTGATTTAATCTATTCTGTTCTGTATGCTTCCTTAGTTTCACTGGCATAAAAACCTTTTTATGCCTATGTGCTTTTCTTTAGCAAAATTTTTAGTGAGGCCTTCACTTTCCTGTAAATTGAGGATTATAATACTATATATACAGTGTATTTATATTGATTAAATATGTTGGATGCATACAAATGTTCAAGGATCACAGCAAAATATTGCTGATGTAGCATGTTTGGGATGTCCTAATGAGCTCAGTATAGTGGTATATAATCATTCTCTATAATTACACTGTATAATGGAGGTATGATTTGTCATGTGTGCCCACAAATCTATACATTTGGAGTGGCTAGCTGACTTACATTATGTAAGTTATATTTCCATTGAGTGATTGGCACATATGGTCTGGTAGGTAGTTAGCTTGAGGGGCAAATGTGGGCATTGGGCTGGTCTATTTTTTGTAAAAATTTTGAACATCTATTATTTCTTAATACTAAAAATTGCTGCCTGGAAAATTGGCGATGTAAATTATAAGTTTTATCTTTGAAGAAGAGGATATCTTTGAATTAATTCTTTTATGATATATGGCTCCTAGGATAGCTACAATCAAGTTTAAATCCTAAAGTAGCGCAAGTTATATAGTCACTGCATAGCAAAGTGTAGGCACCTGAAATGTACTCAAGCTACCAGCACATCAACTTGATATTGAGAGGATAATTAAGATCATCAGAGAGTACGGTAGTACTCTCTATGTAGGGATGGTACCCGCTGTTTCGTATTCTCCATACATTTATATAGGAGCGAAAATCCGAAATAGGCTGAAAATCGCCGAAAAAAACTATGTATAGTTAAAATTAGACCAGCCATGCTATAAACTGGTCATTAAGGCAAGCGACCGTGTTCCACTAGCAAATGAACGAACTTTGAAATATCCCATTTTCGTTTCCTTCTTCATCATCTTCATCTTCTTCGCTCGCTGTAACTAAACAAGGAAATAAGCCTTCGGACTACTTTTGAAGCGAAAATATTCTAAATTTTCCGAGCTGTATTCTTTTATAGAAGCGAGAGCGATAACGTTATTATTGAGAATGACAGTTTTCGTGGCCCAAGAATCAAGGCTTCAATAAATTCGCCATTTTAATGATGTCATAATTAATCAAAGATTTAAAGAAAGGTTTAAATTATACAAATCTAATTCCTAGCTCATGCTCCAAACAAAGTACAGAAACTACAAGCAAGGGTGTTGTAAGATTCATGTATAGCTAATGCTTTACTGCGTAACATCCCTTTCTTGTTTCTGTACTTTTTGTGCCATCCCTACATCTTCACTATTTTTGTAGTAAAACTTATGAATAGAACAATAGCTTACTGAATAAATATATCAATTACATTATCACACCTATTATAATGTATACCCTATATTTCTTTCTCACAAGACCCAGTTTATTTATGGGGCCTCAGTTGGTAACTACCAGATTTGATGTACATGCCTTACAATTGAGGGGGAGCCACATAAAACCAAGAAGTTTCAAACTTGCATGACTACTGGATTATAGGCCATTTTGTATCTTACACACAAGGGCATGAAAGGCTGAAGCCATAAAGACAATTAAAATCAATTTACAAGTACAGAGTACTACATAGTGCAAGCAACAAATGCTGACTCCTGACATAACTACAGGGAAGTTAAATATTTAACATTGCATATTTTAGTCACAGCACTGTCTTCTATGGGATTGCAATATATGAGGTTTAACCTTAAGTTAAACAGAGTTAATGAACAGAGCGTATTACTCAATGTGTATATTATATATCTACAGATTATCTATATACGTATAGATATACGTATATAGCATAAGGCATAGTATCAACGATTGCGCAATAGGAGTTGTATTTACAATAGTTACAAACATTGGTCATGTGTGCATTCAAAAAGCTCTGCAGGCGCACAGCTGCTAGGTCTTGCTTAGTAACTTAAGTCATTCATCCTAGCAACGTAACGTTAGCTCCAAGTGTTGGAAAATCCCACCCTCCCTATATGGTTAGTTCATTCCCAAAATTGTTATGGCATATAAACCATTATAGAGTTTCAATATATCTATAATCCCACTTGATAACCTTAGGTCTTCATTCGTTTATTCAATCCAGGAGCCATGCATGTCTCCAATTAAGGATTCAAATAAGCATCAATGAATTCATGATGTAATAGCATATTGTTTGATTGATTCCTCGATTTCCAATAAGGTTTGAAAAAATAGAATCCAATTCATAATTTGGTGCTGAGTCCCGTATAATTCGTATGTATGCTCTCTTCATTTTATATATGTTATAGGTCTGTCAAGTGGAAAGGTATGGTTATAGTACATAGTCAAGTTCCTATAATTCACTCAACTGTCTGTACATGGATTGCTATACATGTTCTTGGCACATATATTACTTATAGTTATGCATCATCCCTAATTGGTCCCATCCTGTCAGGTTCCAGGGGTTTCTTTTCTCTCCATCTTTGGATGTGATCAGGCCTCAGTGGGTATGCAGCATGCGGTGGTACCTCATCTTTCCAAAGCACTCATTTTATGTAATGTAGGTGTAGGCAGACTTATCATGTAGTCAAGCCCAGGCAATAGGTCGCAATTGGCCTTAAGGTATTTGTAATTCTAACCTCGTAATTGATATGTTGCCATGTCATATTAGTTGGTCATTCATAACTTTGTGGATAAACCATATAGGTTCCAAAACATCGACTTAAGAAAGCTGCGCTTAATTATTACAATTTCCCTAATCGCCCTGCCTGCACCTTAAAATCTATATCGTATTTCGGGAGTTGCTAGGCAACTTAATACCCCCTAATATTTAGCGGTATAAGTTTGCTGCCTACCCCAGCCTTCCGCCAGCTTATTGCATAATATGCACAGGCTAAAGGATATAACCCCTGGTTCCTAATTAGGAAGAACTGGTATATAGGGTTACATATATATACACACACTACATGCATGGCTTGCCCCATCATGAGGTGTGGCATGTACTATCTCTAAGCATTGATGGAGCGTATGGACATTAAGTACGTATATAAGTGAATGCCAACTGGCATAGACATGATGATCATATCTTTGGGATGGTACATCCTCTGACTTTTGGGGGAAAATCCTCTATATATATATATATATATATATAAATAGAGGTAGTTCTCACTCAATTATCAATCAATGCAGGAGACCCCCCCAGGGTTGAAACGCTTGATCAAGAACCCAAATCAAAGTGCGTTTCCAAACTCTCAAAAATTGAAGGATGTACCATCCCAAAAAAGGTTCGATGCAGTTAGAACGAATCCTAATTCTAATTATGATGATCACACTTATATGAATGAAAGTTACAGATGTAAGCTAGTTCACATGGCTTATTGATTACATTATCGTATATATACTACAATTAATTTATCATAAACACTGTACCTAAACGACCTGATATCAGTCAATGACAAAAACAATTTGTTAGGGTTCAACTTGTATGTTATCATAATGCTAGGGATCTACGCATGTTTGTTTGTTTATTTATTTACAAATGCCTCCTTCATAACACATATGATCTAAGTGAAACTACCCCTACGCCCTAAGGGATATCTGTGAAGTGTCCTAAATGGGGTGGTTATTCTATTTGTTTCGCCATTTCCACCTTAAATGCAGTTGTCAAGGGATGTCAAATTAGCTGAACAGAAATTAGCAGATCGATTACGAAGAATAGTTAATCTAATATCTAATATAATAAGCGATAATGGATAAGTCCAAAACTAGAAACTTAGAGTGTTTTGATTTCAGTACACTGAGACAAGGAACCTGTCTGAAGGGAGGGAGTATGTTGTTGTTATTATTGTGCATGACAGTTTTCGTGGCCCAAGAGTCAAGGCTTCATTGGTTGCCATTTTATTATATCATATTCGGCAGAAGATTGCAAAAAATAATGGTATTAAAATAAAAATCTAATTTCTATATAGCTCATGTTCAGTAAAAGTCCAGAAGCTAGAGATATAAAAAAATTCTACAAAAACAATGAAGATGTAGGGATGGCACAAAAATTACTGAAACAAGAATGTTACACAATGAAGCATTAGCTGTGCATGAATCATACGAGCAAGGATGTTGCAACATATTCCCTATATCTGGCAGCATATTACATGGTGTTCTTCCCACTAGAAAATATTGTTATGTGTAACAAAATTACCTCTATGTCCTATATCCCTAAATGCATATTTCACTGTATGTCATTGTGTGGAGTATACATGTTAGGGGGACTGCAGCTTCATCTGCCCCAGTTCCTACGCCAATGTTACCATATGCAGGGATATGTTGCAACATCCTTGCTTGTATGATTCATGCACAGCTACTGCTTCACTGACATCCTTTCTTGTTTCTGTACGTTTTGTGCCATTCCTACATCTTCACTATTTTTTGGGGTGTCATGGACACCCTATAGTGTTTTCAAAAATTATTATGTTAACGTATGGCTTCTTGTTCTTAACTTTGTTTATTATATATTACATATATGTCTGTCAAAAAATAGCGGATGCTCGGCTGGCTTTCATTTTCTAGCTTAAAATTAGCTTTCTCTTCCATAATGTCGAACACTGACTGAATGAAAAGGATTTAAAAACCACCTTTACTAATACTATGTAACATAAAACTTGCACAATTACGTTTTCCATGAGATATGGCCTTGAAACTGACGGTAATCAAAAAAGCAACTACCGGAAACAGTTAACTGGGTATGTAAGAACCAGCAAGTAAGTAGTTTGCATTTGTATGGGGGTACCTGGCACCCCATGAGTTTTTTAAACTCGACATACTTGTTTTGTAGAAAACATTTAATTGCTTTTCCAGCTAGGCTAGGTGGAATGGGCATTGAAGACCCTACACAGGTGGCTCTATCCCAAAACCAGGCATCTGCTGCTATCATGTTGCTGCCTGTCTCCATTATCATGCACAACATTTGTTTTGAAGCCAAACAGGATATCATCTTTGCCAAGAAGAGATGCGAGAAGTAGGATTTATCAGCAATCTTTCAACATAATGCCTCCCCATCTTCTTCGTTGTTTGGAGCTCTCTCTTGATAGGGGAGTGCTAACATGGCTGACCGCCTTGCCTGTCACAGCACATGGCTTTGCCCTTCGCAAAAAAGCCCTTTGAAATGCCATCTTTCTGCGCTGTCGCTGGGGGATGAATAAACACAATGTCACTGTGGTAACTCCTAAAATGTCAGATACACCCTTAGTGGTCCATCAGGTGGCTTTCCTTCCATCGACCACAACAAAATCAGGCCCAGCCTTAAAGCCTCTTTCTGGTGAGAATCTGGCACTGAGGTGTGGTATATATCCAAAGAGATGATGTTCGTAAAACTATCCAAGCCTCAGGTCTCTGTGGTAATAGGAGAGAGAAGGCATTCCTTGAGGTTAAAATCTTTAATCCGTATGCTAAGTGCTACAGAAACCTTCCCCTAGATCAAAACTACTGTAAATGTCAGCTTCAGAAGAAAAGGTCATATCTTGAACGCATCCGTGATGGCTCCTTTACCCTGATGATTTTTCTGCAAATGGAGGCCTAAGTAGGGAGACTACATCAGCATATAAACACCTTGCCAAAATGCTATCCATCAAGAGCGGTCAACACTATTCAATTACTATGAACTGGATTAGTTGCATTATGAGATTTGACTAAATCAAAATTCAGGTGTCTTAGGGAAGCCCCCTCCAACAGTCATCATTTCATTCGGGAGAATGGAGTAAAAACCTCTCCAATTGACCTCACCATCAGTGAGATAGATCTGTGAATCCTGTCATCCTGACTGATTGAATAAATTGATATTATGTAGTACAATGTTTCAGTGACTGTAGTATTTTTGATCCCACTATTGTAATGGTCCAATTTCATAAATAAATAAATAAATAAATAATCATAAATGTAAGTGAAGCGTAAAAAACAAAGGAATAAAGCATAAACTAAGTTTGAATGAAGTGTAAAATATGATGGATTTGTAAAGGACTGTAAAGCCAGTTGGCTTAGTATTACAATATATTCAAAAACTGCTCCTACTTGTTTAGTTTACAAGATAGAGAAAAACGTTATAGTGATAAACGATGGCTGGTGAATTCATACTCGAGGAATGGATGGGAAATGGCTCCAAGCGTCATGATAGCAAGATAAACCTAGCTAAAATGTGCAAGGTTAGGTTATTCTGGATGGCAATAGTGAAGATGTCACTCTAAAAGTTGGAGAAGAAGTTACCATTCACGAAAGAAATCGCATTTGGAAAGGAGTAATCCCCATGGTCTAATAATAAATATGCTCGTTCATATTAAGCTTCCATCAGAGGTAATTTCCTATGTAAATAAATCTCCAAAAGTTTTGTGATTTGGCTAGTGTTTCCGCAACGTTTCTCTAAGATGAGACTTCCTAGCCACTAAGGCCTCTATTATATCAGAGCAATTGTGGAGAAAAAATGGGGCCACCAACATATTTGCAATTAAACGAGGCATCTTTCAGGGAGAGACAGTGATGTAGGACATAGAGGTAATTTTGCTACACATAACAGTATACACCATGCATTGCACATAACAATATTTTCTAGTGGGAAGAACACCATGTAATATGCTGCCAGATGTAGGGAATATGTTGCAACATCTTTGCTTGTATGATTCATGCACAGCTAATGCTTCATTGTGTAACATTCTTGTTTCAGTAATTTTTGTGCCATCCCTACATCTTCATTGTTTTTGTAGAATTTTTTTATATCTCTAGCTTCTGGACTTTTACTGAACATGAGCTATATAGAAATTAGATTTTTATTTTAATACCATTATTTTTTTGCAATCTTCTGCCGAATATGATATAATAAAATGGCAACCAATGAAGCCTTGACTCTTGGGCCACGAAAACTGTCATGCACAATAATAACAACAACATACTCCCTCCCTTCAGACAGGTTCCTTGTCTCAGTGTACTGAAATCAAAACACTCTAAGTTTCTAGTTTTGGACTTATCCATTATCGCTTATTATATTAGATATTAGATTAACTATTCTTCGTAATCGATCTGCTAATTTCTGTTCAGCTAATTTGACATCCCTTGACAACTGCATTTAAGGTGGAAATGGCGAAACAAATAGAATAACCACCCCATTTAGGACACTTCACAGATATCCCTTAGGGCGTAGGGGTAGTTTCACTTAGATCATATGTGTTATGAAGGAGGCATTTGTAAATAAATAAACAAACAAACATGCGTAGATCCCTAGCATTATGATAACATACAAGTTGAACCCTAACAAATTGTTTTTGTCATTGACTGATATCAGGTCGTTTAGGTACAGTGTTTATGATAAATTAATTGTAGTATATATACGATAATGTAATCAATAAGCCATGTGAACTAGCTTACAATCTGTAACTTTTATTCATAAGTGTGATCATCATAATTAGAATTAGGATTCGTTCTAACTGCATCGAACCTTTTTTGGGATGGTAACACTTGTAGGAAATTACATATACGCAACGATAAGGGTGTGTTACTTCCTGTTCAGCTACATGTGAAATCTTATTTCCACGATAACCGCATTCTTGACTTCTGTAGCAAAAATGACATCTTCGAATACAGTAAGTTAGGGAAGCAAGGCTGAATAGGCGCAGAAGAAAACTAAACTAAAATGCCAACCCCTTTACGACACTCCGCGGACATCTCTAAGTACGTCAGGGTAGCTTGAGGTCGATGATGTGCAATCCAAAGAGGAGTTTGTGAACAAACAAACAAAAAAACAGAGATACCACAAAATATTACATAGATATAGATTTCAAGTATAAGTGCAAAGGTGAATGTACTGTAAGTCATCTGTAAAGCTTCTGTAAATAAGACACCTGTAAATGGAACTTCAGTTAGCTTAAGTGTAAAATACAATCTGTAAATGTAAATTTGAATATGCCAATGTAAGTGCAAAAGTAAAGAAAAGTAAAAACTAGAATTTCTAGAAATTTAATTCATTAAAAAGAACTGCATGGAAGTGAAGAATCATAAACGTAAAACTAAGACGTTTTGCGTCTAGTACCATAGGTCCTACCAGTAATTGAGCTCTAACCAGTAACTAAAGAGATACAGGTTTTACATTGCTTCTACATTTCTTAACTAGTGAGAAGCTAGTATACTCACCAGAAAGCTCCCCTCTCTACTTACAGGTGGGGGAGAGTTAGGTAACATAAGTATCATATCCAGGCACTCTACGTACATTTACCAAGTTTGTTAACCTGGTTAACGTCCCAGGCAGTATCCTATCTATTATATCTGCTCATCATGATTTGTAAATGGGTCAAGGACTAGACAAGCTAGTTCAGAAGGACTTAACCTATTACATGTAGCCGGGGCTATGAAAAGGCAACAATGGCTCCATAGCCATCAGGGACTAACATGAGGCTAATAATAAGTAAACACATGAAATTTGTTTCATGCTATGCCTGATCTGTAATAACTTAAAGTTACATAAGCACTAAACACAACGATTGGTACATATGGACACTATATAAATATATTTCGTTTTGAAAAGGTGACACGTGTTAAGTAAGTTAAAAGTACGCATATAACAAAAAGTCAACCTCCTTCATATAGCTAAAAGTGACAATCTTTCTGACAATGTTACTTACTTTTCCATTTGACCATCCGGTAACTAATTCAACTTCTCCATCACCATTTATGTCATAGCTGAAAAGGCAGCCAGGTTGATACTTTGACTACAGAGGTTATATAGTAGACAAAGTGGAATGATAGCTACAGCACTGTAAAATATGCTCTGACTTATGGATTTGAGGGTACAGTGGGTTCTGATCTATAAATAAATCAGAGCCCACCGTATATGTATACATAAGATTTCATGCTTAAAGCAGCTGTCTAGCCCATTCCTTATCCTAAGTTCTGTAGGTTTGTCCCAAGTCATTTGTCCAAGAAAATTGTGTTTTAGTCTATTCCCTTAGCTTCATAGGTATGATAACCAAATTTTTTGGAATATTCTCTGTTTTCAATTATTCATGCACACTGTAATGGCTACAGATATTGTATTTTTGTCTCAAAATGTAAGGAAAAAGGTTGGCTATACATACATTAAAAAGAAATACAGTAGAAGCTGTATATGAAGACCACCTGTGGGACCGAACTAAGTTGTCTTAATATACAGGTTGCATACAAAATGATCACCAAGTTATATATACAATACCGTATTCGCTCGATCAGACGCTGCGGTACTATTTTTTGTGCGGCTTCTATTCGAGAGCGGCATTTATTAAACTCAGTGGTATCGGTAAACAAAGAATTAACATGCAGTGACTTGGTTTTGATGCAAAACTTCCAGCTTCTTGATCAGTCGTTGCTTTCCTACAAAGTGGTACCTACACGGACCACTAATCAGTTTCCTTGTTTTCTTCTTCCAATGACTTCAAACGTTGATCGCCTCAAAAAATGCTAGACAGCTCTCTAGGAACTTGACCTATAATATTAGCCACGGGTATTATTCAAGAGCTGTGACTAATTGAAAGAAGTGTCTGGTCGAGCGTATACACCAGAAAATTAAGCCATTTTCAAGACTAGACTAATAATAACATCACTTAAATTACGCCTAATTTCAAATGGTGGTCGTTATAAAGAGTGTTAAAAAGTGACTTTGGGACCTAGAAAAATGGTCGCAATAGCAAGGTGGATGCAATATAGAGGTGTTCGTTATATATATACAGTGGAGATTAAAAGTAATGAACCATTTAAACGCGTGCTACTCGCGTGCCCTTTGAGCACTCATACGAGTAAAATAATACTCATAAATCGTTAACACCTTCGGCGCAATGATTATAATATATAGTGCGCATACATTTTGGTGTGAAATTGAAGATTGCAAGCGTCAGAGTGCTGAGAAAAGTGAAGGAAATCTCTGTACAGTGGCTAGAATCGAAAGATCGCGGCAAGATCAAATTAACGTCAAACATATCGTTGGCAACTTATCTGAGATTGATATTGGAATGGCAATCGTTGTAAGACTAAACACCCGACGCTATCATGCAATGTTGGTCGATTTAATGGATTGGGATCCTCCTAAAAAGGCTACGCGGAAGAGAAACAAGGCCAAGAAAACCTAAGGAAGACAAAGAAAAAACACAGAAGAAATCACTTTGGTTAGGTATTGGATCACCATCTGTAGAAGGTGGGAAGATGGGAGAGGACAAATTAAACTTTCAAGACATCCGTGAGTTAGACGACAGCATTGCTGAAGGGACTTTGCCTCTGCAGGATGTCACCAACAGACAATCTACAAATTCAAAGAATTCTGAATCACCTTTTGCGGAAATTCTATCACCCAACCCTTCTCCATTGGCAGTACTCTCACCAAGCTCCCCAAGTGCTCCACCCACAAAGCAACGACCTAACCCTCCCCATCCCAACTCCAAATTCCAGTCATCCTACTCTCCCCCTCCCACAATTCAGCCACAGCTTCCCCTTCCATATTCCAGTCACCTTACCCTCCCCTTCCCACATTTCAGTTATCACATCCTCCCCCTCTCACCATCCAGTCACCCTACCCTCCCCTTCCCACATTTCAGTTATCACATCCTCCCCCTCTCACCATCCAGTCACCCTACCCTCCCCCTCCCACTTTCCAGTCATCACATTTCCCCTACCATACAAAGCCTTCTGTCTATGCAAGTCATGCCCATGCTAGCACTCCCAAAAGTCACCATTATGAGTACACAGAAGAAGAGTCCAATAGTGATCATGACTGGATAGACTTTGAAGCAGTCTTTCAGAACTATGATCTTGGACCTCCTTTGAAGTTTTCCAAGATGACTATTAATGATTGCTACCAAAGAGCAAGTTCCCACTCCAACTTTGCCGTTCAATTAGTACGAAAAGGGTACACAAAGATGGAAAGATCAATGTCGAACTGCACAGGGGACCATCGCTATGGCAAAAGGAAACTGTCACCCACTCGAATGGAAGCTGTGAAAGATGCTGTCTTTTCAATTTATCCCATTAGACCAGGTGACAGCAAGGCAGATCAATGGCGAACATACAAAATAGTGATTGACAGCAGCTGTCGTCAATTAAACCATTATAAGAAAGTAATATCTAAAACTGGATATAATTTTTATTTTGATTTTTATGTACTATTAACTATCTATTTTAGTACATGTATTATATTTATATAGCAGAGACAACTAAATTATTTTAAAGCTATATTATTATAATATTCTTTTTATTCTTATTTTTAAGATAGCAAGTCTTTTACAATAATGAGAAAATTATAGTTTTAGTAAAAAATCATTCTCCTGTGATTCCCCTTTCTTCCAGTATGATCTTGGGAAGCACAACATGTGTATGTTCTATGTACTTGATGCACTTGTCAACAGTCATTCTCTCAGCCCAAAACATTTTGATGCCATCCACCAGTTCTTGCTTGGTCATGGGCTTAACATGTCTCACAATAAAATATTTTAGCTCCTTCCATACCCTTTCTATAGGGTTAATATCGGAACTACTGGCTGGAGTGGGCCACCAGTTAATCCCTTTCTCTCCGTAATATTCTTTTGCTACTCTACTTGTGTGCTTTGGGTCGTTGTCTTGCATAAACCGGTAATTTCCACTTTGAAACTTGTTCTCAAAAAGGGGAGCAGAAAATCTTTCAGTATTTTTATGTACAATCCATAATTTGGTCAAAAATGCGTATGTTTGTAGCTCCCATCTTTGAGATGCCAGCCCACACATGGACTTTCAGAGCATGCTTGGGCTTTGGTTTTAGCAACCTCTCTTTTCCCATCTTCACTCTCATAGTCTGGTTGTGCCGGCATAGTTGACCTGATGATTCATCTGTCCATATAACATTTTCAAATTCATCTGTTGTATCAAGGCACATCTTGGCAAATTCTATGCGTTTTCACTTGTTCCGGTCTGATATCATCGGGCCGAATCTTGTCCTCACAACTGTCCATTTCAGCACCAAACACAGGTATCTCTTTATGGTTGGCATGGAAAGCTGAACACTGAATTTCCTTGCCAATGATCGCTCCAGTTCAGCTGAGGTTGTCCCTTTCTAGCTCTGCCTCCATAAATGCTGCCATCTCGGCTGTGACTTTCGAAAGGTCTACCACAGCGATATTGATCATCAAGGCCGCAATGTTGTCAACGAAATATCCATTTACGTACAGTTGCTCGAATCATCACTCTTCCTTCCAAACGCAAAATCGTCACAATAGACGATATACTGTGTCCTTCTTCCCATAGACGAATGATTCTCTCTCTCAAATACCATGACAAGTGAGTTGGCATGATTTAAATTGCTTTCAAAAATAAGTAGACACTCAAACTGACTCTAAAGTGTAATTCAACGTGCCTATTAATGCATTATAGGTGTGTAGAGAGATCGTGTATATTACAATCGCTCGAGTTGGCCTCAGCAAAAGTATCGTTTGTCTTTGGCAAGAAAGGAACAATATATTGTGACGATTTTGGGTTCCAAAGGAAGAGCTCAAATACCGTGAAAAGTGATTTGAATTACTTTTAAAAATAAGTAAATGCCTAAGAATTAACTAGAGGCAGACGAATTTCGTTGAAATTAGCACCTTAAAGGTTTTACTGGTGCGAGTACATTCGTGTACTCTCGTGTACTCTCGTGTATATGCATGTTACATGGCTTATTACTTTTAATCCCCACTGTAAGAGTTCTAGTTGTATTCTGTTATATTGCAAAAATTCGGAACTGAGAAAGGTGGTTGTAATAGAGTGGATGGTCATTATATAGAGGTAGTCGTTAGCACAGGTTTCACTTTACACTCTTAGCATACAGTGTAATATCATTATAGTACAGTTGAACCTCTCTATAACAAACGTGGGCTATAACGATCCCTCTGCATATAACAAACTCAGGTTTAAGAACGCACTGTGCTCCATATAAATGTACTGATTGTAAATTTAAATAAAGACAGATTACAATGAACGTTTTACTTATTACAAATGGTGGCCAAATGCAAATCGATATACCTCAGTGAGACATTGTCCATCACTGATAGTTTAGAAGGCCAAGCAGATATTTGTAGAGATATGGGCTTTTCTAAAAGTACACTGATCATGTTATGGGCGAATAGGAGTAAAGCTAGAGCTGCCGTTCTTGATGGTTCAACGTCGTCATCAAGAAAGAAAATTAGAATGGCAAAATACAAAGATATTGATGAGGCAGTTTATCGATGGTTTCTCAATATTTGAAGAAAGAACATACCAGTATCTGGGACTATAGTGAAGGCTAAACAAGCCTGGCAAAAGGTATTTGAAGTTGATCAGGTCACTTGTTTTCATATTTATACGAGACATGAAATAAACCAGAAACACAGAAATGCATAACATCAAAACTGTAAAATGGCTACCCTCATTCCTTAGCCAGATGAAATCAGACCCTTTCGCTGCACAATCACTGCTTTACGCAGTAGATAAGGTCTGATTTTATCAGACTACTTGTACTCAGTCTCTATTTGTACATTAATGAAATGGGGATTGGGTGCAAGGCTAATGGCTAATTGTGTCTTCCCGCTGCCTGACTGACTGAGAAGGTTAAGTTTCTTGGCATTTCCCCTTCAACTGCAAGAACAAAGTATTCGAGCATTAACTATAAAAAAATTGAGTTATAAAATTCTAGAAAATGTTTTAGCTTGAATCTTTCTGGAATGACGTTTTTAGGGTCTGCCTTCCAAGTAGGAATGGCTGAAAAAAACATGGCCACCTTATCTAATGTATTATGAAGCAACACCTCATAAATCACCAACGAAGTGATTTTCGGTTATATTTAGTTATTTGTAGCCATTCATGCATGCTTTCTAAATGCCAAAACATGTTTCGACTCTCTAGAAGGTTCAAAAAGTGGTTAACCAGGATTAGGCCGAATAGGCCCATTCATTTGCTTATCTTCTTTTTGGGGTGCCAAAGGCGCCCCTATATTGTTTTCAGAAATTATGTTAACACATGGCTTCCTGTTTGTAACCTTGTATATACAGTACAAGTATATGTATATTTATATCTGTCATCAGAATGGCGGACGCTCGAGTGGCCTTCGTTTTCTACCTTAAAATTAGCTTTTTCTTCCTTAGCGTCGAACATTGAACGAACGAAAAGGATTTAGAAACCACCTTTACTAATACTATGTAACGTAAAGATTCTGCAAAACGTTATCTTTGAGATATGGCTTTGAAAAATTGACTGCATACAACAGTCGACCGGAATCGGTTAAGCAGACATCTAATAAGAACCTGCATGTAATTCGTGTTTGCATGGGGGCGCCTGGTATTGTATGGACTAGCGTTAATATGCCAACTTATGCGGGTACATACAAGTTATAAATCGTCATAAATATTTTTGAACAGATATATATGCAACTTTTGTATGAATAGCCTTATCATATAATCATTATCTTATTTCAATACTTTTTGCAGATGTACTAGCTATTCTTATCATTTTTGTAAATGTTTTTTTATTTATTTGTATTATTTTCATTTGCCGATTATGTTGTATGGCTTCATGTTGTGGAAAGGGTTCACACGCAACTCTTATAACACTTAATTTATATGTCAATACATCATTTTTTGTAAATGGCGGCGGCATTCAGGAAGCTTTAGTTAATAAAGCTTTTCCATTGTTATTTACAAATTTCAGGACACTTAAGCATATTCAATCTTTAAGATTAAGAATATATATATTAAATCCCAATGAAGTGGCCTAGTAGTTCAAGTTAATTTGGGGGGCGGTAGCTCCACGTGTTTTTAAACTCCAACTACTTGTTTAAATCCTTTTCGTTGGTTCAATGTTTGACGTTAAATTTCAGCATACCAATTCTGAATGGTTAGCTGTATCTCTCATGACAACAGCCTTGTTGTGATACTTTTTCCAGATGTGCTATTCACTGTTGCAACACTGGTCAATCCTATTTTTAACCACATATTTTTAAATGTTTTTTTATTATTATTTTACTATACATGTATATTTTATAGATTGGATGAGTATAAAAACCAGAAGTAGGGCCAATGATTTACTGTTTCAAAAATCTGTTATTTCCACTTTGCCTTAATTTTTGATTCCTTTCAGACCTCTAAAAAAGAGGAATTCCATTTCAAGTTCCCATAATATTTATTGCGAAAATTGGATTTGCTTGCTTGAGTCAGGAAGAATCTGTTGGCCCATAAGTATACACCGTGCGAGGGAAATAGTCGAACGATAGAATGTGGAGATTGGGAGTGTACCTTACTTAATTGACAAAGCGATTCTTCCTCTTACGCTACCTGGTGAGATAGCTCCAGGTGTAAGGTGTATATTTACAGGCAAAGGGATTCTTCTTCCTAGTTCACATTAACGAAGTTCAGAATTAACGACAATGATTTTCGTGAATTATACTAATATGAACCAGTTTCTGCGTTACTGGTATCTACTGCTTGACCGCCTTAATGTTTTCACCATTTTATACAAGACATTTATACTAAATTCTGTCTAGTAACTCAATTTCTGTGTTTCGTCTGTTTTCCATGATCACAGAAAATCATTGGCCCTACAGATGTACTAGAATGAACTGCTTGTTGGTTCTTAGTTACAGCTTAATCACATGGATCAGGCAGCTCTTTACACCACCAGATTACTGGTACTAAAAGATTGTATACAAAGAATATGTACTTCAATAACTACTTACTTTCTGTCTCCATATTCTCTCTGTTCCATTGTATACTCCGATTGTACCATTGGCAAGGGAATAAGCATACATTGATCCATCAGTTGTAAGTGCGCAAAGTGCAGTAACCACCTACAACAAAAAATGTAAAGTAGCAACACAAACGTTTAGTGTAATGGTCTAGTAATTAAGGTGAGATATTAGATCCTGATTGTAATTGCAGCCTTAAGTGACTGGAGGCTTTGAAAGCTTTACAGCAGTCAATTTCACTGGTAAAACTAGGCAGAAAGTGGTCAGGAAAAAAGATGGAAGAAGAACGTCAGTGGTCAATTATCTGTATATTTACAGGAAAACATAAATTAGGCATGACATACCCATTTAAATGCTAGTCAGTTGAATCAAGCATGCCTGAAGGTAATGCACAATAGTTTGATTGCGTATTGACGTCATCACAAATGAAAATGGCCGTGAAGAATGTTATGAATACTACAGAATTGGGTACAATTCAACGTTTTTCTGAGGACGATATTCCTGGTGCTAGCCTGAGTGGAAAATCACCAGATGTTTTAAAAGTGGATCAGCTGAAATGGTGGATGGCGTGTCGAGGTGCTTGTAGGCCTGGCAAGAAAGTAGGAGGGTTCCAAACAGGATGGGGTTTCTGAACACAGTGACTCCTTTTGCCTTTTACTCGACAGAACAGCTTTGTACTTGTACCCAGCACAGGTGTCAAGGTAGCCTTGATGAAGGCTGGTGTATCTACTATTTCACTCCACTGATAATTTGGTTGAGTGCACGGAACGAACTGGGGTAGAGAGAAGGGGTTCTTAATAGAGCGAGCTAGCATTTGGGGATTGCTGTCAACTGATGGCCTTTCATTTGCGACAGTATCAGCTCTGACTGACTCTCTTGTTGAAGTGGTACTGCTGTCGCGTGTTTCTTGTGCTGTGGCAGTCGACCTTTGGCTTCTTGTCATCTGATTTGTGCAATTTCCTTGCCTGTGTGGCTGACAATTCGAACACAATCTCCGGTTTTTCACACAAAAACAGTTCTGACAACAACCGTGAACATTGCACAAACAACATTGAGGCATTATCAGAAACTGACGTATGAAAGCAACAAACAGTCAAGGGTGATGATTCTTCAGAATCTGGAACAATTTTGGCAACCAATTCCAACAGAGAACTGCTCAAACAGCTCAAAGCAAAATAAACTCAATCACGATTGGTCCCCTGATGGGCAGCCATTTTTTACTATCTTTATACAACATGAGCGGCTCAAATTTACTGTGCTGTTTTAATTTCATTACCATTAAAACGCGTGCCACACGAGTTTGTCCGTGAGCACTCAATTAATTAACGCTGCTGTCAAACCTTCGTTACGTGTGAAAGCTAACAATCGTGTGAACGTCAAGCACGTTTTGGCAGACCTTAGCAGTGTCGCGGAAAGCACAAAAGTCTCCGTTAAGTTCGGTTCCCGTCGCAACCAGGCGATAATCACTGACTTACTGGAGTGGCAACCCCTGAAGAGGTACAGAAAGAGTAAAGACAATATCCCGTGCGAAAAACCTCCATGAAGCAGCGTGAAGAAGAATGAAACTTTGAAGGGTAACATGAGGAAGATCAATGCTTTCAAGTCCAGCACCACGAAAAAGAGTACAGCTTCAAAATGTAGTGCGAATGTAGTTAAGAAGCTCTGGTGGCTGGGGTCAGGCTCACCCTTGAAGTCTTCAGGAAAGGCAGAAGAAGCCTGGAGTGGAGGTGATACCAGAGCAGTTTTGGGTGAAATCACAAACACTCCTCAACTTCACAATTACCCTTCCCCATCTCCAAATCTACTACCGGATAGAGTCCACTGTCTCCTGACTGGTTTTCATCCCCAGATCGTCCAGAGCGATGCTGATTGTGCAGTCCATGGTTGGTTTTACACCGATTCACCCATTTTCTGACAGTGGCATGTGAGGTTCTTCAACTTTAATATATCAAAGTGTGTTCATGTTCTTATGGTTCCGTGTATGGATTGTGACTCAGTGAGATCAGTTGGTGCCTACAGAGAAGACTAATGGAAGGTGCTGTCAAAAGAGGTAATTGGAAGAATGGCATTGCTGTGCATGCCCATGACAACCAACACAGTGTCAGCTGGGATGAACATTATTGGTACTGAAGCATATTTTTGGAGGAGGAGGATATTGGAGGTGATATGGATCCACAGAAATAAGAACACAAATTCTAATCTGAATTATTGCCTTATCCTCAACAAGACTTGGATAGCTACCTTTCTTGGACATGTGACTAATGTATAATTCTATTACTATTCCAACTAATTACTCTCATCTCATTCCACATCCCCCCTTCTTGACCATTGTCTTATTCATAAAAATATTTTCATCAACACTATATATTCACCTGCAGTTTGCACCCTCATTCGGCTGATAAAGGTCCAAGAGACCGAAACGTTCTGTAATAATTCATTTTATTAATACTTGCCATGGCCAAGCTTAAAAAGTTTTATATACTATAATTTGACTTGGCATTGAATCTCTAAGATATAATTCTTTGTCTTTTTGACTCCAAAATTGTCATGATTTGAGAGATATTCTTCCCTTCCTCCGACAAAGATGCGAGCTAGAAAGATGATATGCCATTGCTAGATCAAGTTCACAGTAACTTTCGTTCAATACAACTTACGATTTTACACTTTGATTACATGTCGACTGCATAGCCGCCATTTTACACCTCGACCTATGTTAATCTGTAGGATCTTGTGCGAGTACTCGAGGGTACTCACTTGTACCCTCGAATGCACGTGAACTCAACGCGTTTGAGATGGCACAGTAGTTTTAATCAGTACTGCGGACTGTTTTCTAAATTCACGGCTAGTGCCAGTAGTGTGACTACAGCTTTATATGGTCACAACATTCTTGCCAACTTCACTGAATACTAATTGAATATAAAAAAGCAGTGAAATGGTTATCTCAAATCGTTAGTGCACTGAGATAGCAGTTATGATCACCATATTCCCCTATCATTTTTGTTTACAAATAAACCCGTCTCATAATTTGTACTCACGTAAAGTAAAGATTGCCATTTGTATATCAGAGGCATTCCTAATAAGAGACCTTGATGTTGTTATACTGTAACTGTTTCAAAATTCTTTTTTTAGCAGTATCAGTTTTAGACCAAGTCTGATATTATTATTTTGTATCATTAGTGTGCTTGCTTAGTTTACGCATGATCACAGCTTGAGTTTTCTTTGATTGAGAGTCTAAGTAGGATGATAACTTCTAGGGACATGGGTTTACAGTATGAGCACTACTGTAGAGTTGTACAGAGAGATAGCAAAGTAGTCAAAAGGTTACTTTTGTGGGTGAAAATTTTGCTTACAGGTCTTAATTGACAATGGAAATAATTCAATACTTACATCGTTTTCTGAGATTTCTCCAACCAGATCATCACCTTTAAATATTCTAATATCAAAATCCTCAGATCCTACCACCATTTCCTTAATGCCATCAAGATTTATATCCACAAAGCACAGTGATGTAACATTGTCTCCAGTAACCTATCATCAAAAAATAGATTAAGGATTCCTTCTAACTACATCAAACTTATCTTTGGGATGGTACATCGTATCCTTCGACTGTTGAGTGTTTAAAAACGCTGTTTGGTTTCGTTTCTTGGTCAAACGTTTCGACCCTGGGGATCTTCTTCAGGGACTGATGGTTGAGTGGAATATTGCCTCTATTTATAGAGAAATGTTTCTGCCATTTCCATTTCCTGTCATGTGACCCTCAGCAGGAAGAGAAAAACAGGAAGTATGAATATTAATCCACTGGCCCAGGAAAAGGGTCAAAGAAGCCATCAAGGTCCGGAAATGTCCGGTGAGGATGAATTTAGATCAAGGCATTGTGTTACATCAAGCCTGGAGACGAGTTAATATTCATATGCAATTTTCCACTCAACCATCAGTCACTGAAGAAGATCCCCAGGGTCGAAACGTTTGACCAAGAAACGAAACCAAACTGCGTTTTTAAACGCTATACAGTTGAAGGATGTACCATCCCAAAGGTAAACATCAAATACTGTAGCTTTTGAGGTGGTCCCTAAATATTCATTAGATGGAACGAATTAATTCATTATTATAAGAGGCATACATATATGTATGTATCAAAGTGATGATCAAACCGCAAGTAAACAAACATCATGAAGAGGGAAAACACAAAGAAGCAATTGCTGGGAATTGAACCTAGGACAGCTGGTTATCTTTGCCATAACTGGCTATAACAGTAAAATAATACAGTCTGTATACAGTTTCACATGTTGGTGGGGATTCACAAATCATAACAAGCTGATACATACGTTATCATTAATCCAGCATTATAAAAACAAATATAAACACATATGCAAGAGTTAGGATATGATTCCTTACAGTCCAAAAGTGGTCATTTCCTTCAGAATCAAAGGCTTGAATTGTACAATTTCCCCCTGTGTACACCAGCTTCGGTAGATCCTTTGAAGAATTACCAAAAACTATGACATTTGCCCCGTCTGGCATCTATTAAAGAGATAATAAAGTTTTGTGGATGACTCAGACCTGCTACACGTAAACAATCATTAAGAAATTACAGAGTGCCTGATGAGGGTCACCGGTAAAGTCATTTTCCCAAGATTTAATGTTAAACATAAAAGGTTTGCATAATTATTAGACATGATATGTACGTACATCTGCAACATACACTACAGGCAACAAATTAATGAATTCTAGTAATTACAAATTAGAATTGAATAATTAATGTATATGCAATTAGTCATAGCTATATCCCAGTATGATTATGATATTTGGGTTATTGCCCAAGACTGAAGCAGAGGCTAGGTCATGGGCAATGACCTGATATTGAACGAATGAACAGGAAAAACTGGCTTCTATCCCAAAATGACATCACAATTGCATTCCAATGTGCATACGCCATAGCATTGCCAGGCAATGTGCATACGCCATAGCATTGCCATGCAATGTGATATCAGAAGGCACTTAAATTTTTGAATTTGAATCGTTTTCATCTGTGATCACAATGTGGAACTGCAATTACTTGATTTGTAACTGCATGGTGTTGTGTTCATGTCTGTGTTCAAGTTATTTATACAAGACATGCTACATTGGTCGTTAATGTGTACATCCAAGTGATCTCTGTAATTGAATCACATCATTAGATATTATCAAGCTAATTACATATTGCCGGGTTATAAGTAAGATATCATCTGGGAAAACTACTAGAGCATATAGTAAATTGCTTGATCCGCCCATGCACTGGGATAGAACGTGCAAATATATTGGACCCCTATGTATGAAACTTTATTCTAAAATCATTATTTTAGAGCCATCTAGTTACACCTTTATGACATTACAGCTTACATCTTTGTAGAAAACATCTCTGTTCTGTTCAACATTGTATGCCAACAGGTGGTTTTGTGTACCGATGAATAACATATCATGTGGTGCATCAGCATTGATGGATGATTCATCATCAGGCACACCAGCTGATAAAGCAGTTATCTGTTGACCAATATTCAACAGAGTAACTTCTGGACTGCCTAAAACAGTAGAAAAAATGTGTAATGTTATACATAATCTCATAAAAAGGGTAAACTGAAAAGCACTTTGATAGCACTTCATGAGGTTTGGACTCTAAATATTTCTGTTTCAGTCTACAGTACATCACAATTATTTACACAAAGGGGGTCAAGGCATATAAATGTAATAAGTTTATAGCATTTACCTGTATCAACCAGACGACCGGCAGTGTCAGATGATCCAAGTAAGTGTGACAGATGAGGAGAATGGATAAACACCTGCAGGTGTATATAAATAAATATATATATAATGAGGCGGGAAAGTGTGTTCGAACCCGTGTTGAAGTGGGGTGTGGTGAGATCGGTTTCAACCCGGTGTCACTTTCATACAACAGTAATTTATCAATTTTGTAATATAAAAATGGCGGGAGAAAGGGTACTTCTTTTCCTTTTACCATTTATCTATCTTTGAAGACGGCAAAGGGATTGAAGAAGGTGCATTCGTCGTGAAAGATTACTTTCCAAGATGCGTATAGTTTATTTTCTGCAATTTCAACAACAATCAGTTGCAGTGTTTCTAAATGTCTTGAATCAGTACTACTTTTCCAGTTTCATTAGTCATCAAAGAATTGGAACAAGACCTGGTAGGACCACAGCCTTATAGGATGCAGGCTGGGAAGACTCTGAAAGGAAAAAGAATTTTAGAGTGAGTAGATCGACTTTTACTTACTCGTGTCAGCATCTCACTCCACAGCTAATAACACAAAAGCAATTAGCCACTTATTTGGTTAGGCTTGCTTTATCAGAGGGGTTGCAGGAACCAATTACAGTGGACCCTTGCTTATCCGGCCTTAGATTCCATTTCTAATTAACGTCCATCGTTTAATAGCATGTATGAGTTTACAACAATGGCTAGCTGTAGCCATGTCTCCTCGAAAAGGAAGTATAGTTGTGCTACTTTAAAGACCAAATTAACTTATTTGAACTAATCACTCGACGAAATCAACCGAAATACTACTCATTCCTCGCTTGAAAATCTCAATTGAGGCGGCATTTCTTTTGCTTCACACATTCGGTTGTTTCAGTTATCCGGACATAGTCCAGTCCCGTTGGGGCCGGATAAGCGAGGGTCCACTGTACTATTAAATTTGCCAAGTAGGATTGGTAACACCGAAATCTCCCCTGGTTATATTAGGAGATCCTGCATACCCCCTTTGGCCCTGGGTCATGAAGCCTTACTCAGACACTGGACGTCTATCTCCTAGGCAGCACAATTTTAACCATCGTTTGAGTAGGACGAGATGGTAGTAGAAAACACTTTTGGAAGTTTGAAGGGTAGATGGCGATCACTGATAAAGTGATGTGATTTTGATGTTACTTTTCTTTCAACTTACGTTTATACATAATAGAATAAGGATTTCTTCTAACTGTGTCGAACTTATCTTTGGAAAGGGTGATCTGACTGAAGAAGACCCCCTGGATCGAAACGTCTGTCAGAAAGAATAAAAAAACTGCGTCTCTAAACACCCCCAAAGTTGATAGATGAGCCTTCCAAAGATACGTTTGCACATGTTGCATTTTACACAATTTATGTGAAATCCATCAAGATAGCTTCAATGATGAGTGGAAAGTATGACCCAAAGTCAGTCCAACAGTGACCACAGTATTGTTACAGTAAACAATAGTGCTGGAACTACCATTAGAAATACTTTCTGTGACACTTTGCACAGCTGGGTGCATAGTAAACAGTATATACGTATATTATGTACATAGTTATCTCCTATGGCTAATCGATGTGCATGCATTATAACTGTTAAATTGTGAATAATTAGACTGTATAGCTATTCGTCCTCCTTGCGATTGAGCTCAGATTTTGCTTGAGGGTCTTCATCTGCAGCTGGCACAGGAGGGGCATAGTTAAAAGCAGGTGGAAATTGCTCATGTGGCTGGCCAGTAAATGGTGGCAGAGGCAGAGCAAAGAAAAGTAACACCTGCTACATGAGGTTCATAAACCTCTACTCATTCTCTTCTGCAGCTCTCATTAAAAAGTACATATGTAATATTTCAAAATTACTTCTGTACCCATTTTTGAACAAATATGAAGAAACAGTCTTCTTATTCTATGACAACCCATTAAGGTAAGATGTGAGCGTACTCTTGGTGTGATAATCTAAATGTTATTACCTTAGTGATTTACACAAGCTACAATGAAACACTAAAATTATGGTCACATGATGTATGAGTAGATAAAAGATCATTAAGATGCCTCATTATTGATGACTTCAAGTACTTCTAACAAACCTTACCTTCTAGATTGATCTAAGGAAAGTCTAAAAAGAAACAATTAGAACTTAAAAAGCAAAAGGTATTTTATGTACTTTAAGAACAACTAAAAAAGGGTCACTAGTACACTATTATTGTGTGTCTTAAATGAAGAGGTAGTCCATTCAGCTAAATTTCAATGGAAAACTGGCTTCAGAGACGCTTGTAGCCAAGTAGATGAACTTCTGTTCAAACCTAAAACATAGCTAGAGAAAAATAAAAATTTTCTACAAAAATAGTGAAGATGTAGGGATGGCACAAAAAGCACAGTAACAAGAAAGGGATGTTACACAGTGAAGCATTAGCTATATATGCATGAATCATACAACACCCTTGCTTGTAGGATTCATGCGTAGCTAATGCTTCACTGTGTAACATCCCTTTCTTGTTTCTGTTCTTTTTGTGCCATCCCTACATCTTCACTATTTTTGTAGAAATTTTTTATTTTTCTCTAGTTTCTGTACTTTTTACGGAGCATAAGCTAGGAATTTGATTGTATTTAAACCCATTTTGATTTCGCAATCTTCGACTGAATATGACGTCATTAAAATGGCGAATTTATTGAGGCCTTGACTCTGGGGCCATGAAAACCGTCATACTCAATAATAGCGTTATCGCTCTCGCTTCTACAAAAGAAGACAGCTCGGAAAATTTGCAATAATTTCGTTTAACAATTAGTCCAAAAGCTTGTATAGTTTCTTAGTTATGGCTGACGAAGAAGAATATGAAGAAGACGAAAATTGGAATTTTTAAAGTTTATTATTTCGCCAGCGGGACATATTCGCTTGCCTTTAAGGTCTATTTAGAGTATGTATATTGTATATTTAGCTATACATAGCCTTGTTTTGTCGATTTTCGGCCTATTTCGGGATTTTGCTCCTATACCGATGTATGGGGAAAACGAAAAAAACCGCGTACTCCCTGATAATGCCCTGTCTATCCATGAAGGTACACCAATAGGAAAGCTATTGCAATGTAATGTTCCTTTGTAGAGCCTACAATACCACATTTCTAAAGGTACAATATGGTAAATACCTTTAGCATAAGGTAAGTACCCCTTTGATACAGCTACAGGCATGGTGTCTGCAAGTAGTTAGCTGTTCAACTAAGACATCTGTCACAAACATACCCACAAAGTGGAACTACATTTTTTCCTGTGACATTTTCAGTTACTCAGATGAGGAAATGCAGAATGTCAGTGGCAGAGATAAAGCAGTAGACAAAATAAACAATTACTGGAAAGGAAGCTAATAGTATATTTACCAACCAGGTAAGGACTTTGCAGTTACTGATGGACCAGTTGATGAAACCTCTAACTGCACATACACGTGGTAAATGTATAGTACATTTAGAAGATATGATGTTGCTTTCCCTGTCTTTTTGCACCCATAGTAGGTTTTAGATAGTTAAAATGGCTGCAATTGTATGGAAAATGTGAAAATTGATGGCAGCCTCTAGTTAGAATCAAGTATAAGCAAAAAGTAGCTAGTATGCTTAAGGACTGTCTTGTGTTACCCCACCGCCAAAGAAATGTTACTACTATAAGACCTGTGCAGGAGGGAGGTTTTCTGATTTGGCATGCATGGAAAAAAGTCTATAATTATGAGTGCCTTTTTCTTCATATGCTTTAAATTATCCACTCATTGTAAATGTTGATACTATGTTAATGCAGCATTTTATTTTTTGTGATTAGATTTTCCCACTTCATTTATCTACTGTAATTATTATTATATTTATTATCAATTCAAAAAAATATACTCAAATGCAAATTAGGGATTTGAGAAGCTATGCTTTTCTATCGTTCTTTATAATTTGAGGACACTAAGCATTCAGCTTCCTATAACTACATACTGTACAATACCAACAAAGTGGCCTAGTATGCGGGGCCGCAGCCCCATGAGGTTTAAACTCGAATTGCTTGTTTCTTTGTTAGCTGTATCCATATCACACAATTGGGTCATCCAATTGCCAAAGCAATAGGGTATAAAAACAGTAATAGCCCATGACCAGACGTAAGTAAGGTTCATAGTGTTATGTATACAAATCAATTTAATAAAGTATACATACTTTTCCGCCACTTGTTGCGCCTGTCAAGCAAGGATGTACTCCATCATACTTTCCAACTGTTAACAACCTTGGTATGATCTTCTGATCCAGTTTAAAAGAAAACACTGACACCATTTTCAAAACTGCAATAATTTACAAAATCTTAACTGAAGGAATAGCCATGCAACTGAAAGATGGTATACGTATATTCAAGGTTCACAGATATAGACAAAATATACTGTAAATTTGCATATACGCAGAGTATGGATGGAAAAGTAATCTTTCCCAATGCATTCAGTCTACCTATACCCCTCCCCCAATTGAAATTTAAGCCCAATCGAAGTTACTTATACGTACAAGGGTTAAAGGTCGACTAGGCTCATTGAGTCCCAGCATTCATTCAGAAATCATGAATAGGCTAATTACGAGATTCTATTATATTTCTCTGACAAAATGGATGCAAGTATAGAGGTCTGGAATTCGCGACACCTCGGCGGGGCACTAGATGCTAGTAGAGGTCTGAAATGCGCGAGACCCGGCGGGCACTAGATGCTAGTAGAGGTCTGAAATGCGCGAGACCCGGCGGACACTGGAATACTTATGTAGACAAATCTCTGAAAGTTTTCCTCCTGGCTTACTACAGGCATGCAAGATATCCTGAACGACGTTTCAAGAATTGAAGATATACATCAACGAAATGGTAGCAAACATTAATAGAGGCCTATGTGTTCCACGGCGGAAAGCTAATATGTTTACTGCTCAGCGAAAAGTGAGTACTAACCTTTTCAAATAGGAAGAAACACCCACCTACTTTTGAGCAAACGCTCCAGCAACGTAATATTAGTTATTAGTATGCATAGAAACGTCTATGCAACCATACAAAATATAACCCCTCCCTTGTAAAGTAAAGATGGCTGCATATTGCTGGGTAAGTTAGTCTCGCGTAGCCAGACCATTCATCCCCGTAATGAAGTTTGGTTTCTAGAGTGGGAGGAGTGACAAAGCTAAGATGAGCCGTGAGTAAAACCTCTGAGGTCCTGATATACCATGAAGCTATGACGCATGAGCAAAGAGGGCTAACTACGTAGCTCTTGATAAGCGTCTCGAATTTATTTGGGAAGTCTAGCTATAGTATATATAGGTTCTTCATTATTGATAGCGACCGTTAAGTATATTTGCGCAGCGCCATTCATTGAAGTCCAAACTTCTGACACGCGACGTTCATTGAAATGGTACAAGATGCAGAAGACATTAAGATTACTCTGTTGTTATGCGGTACAATTGGTGAGGTTGCATTATTCCTGGTTCCACGAATTGCCATGACCAATGACATCAATAGAACAAAGGAAACTCTGCATTGCATTGGTTCTCACCGCACTGTAATAACAGTCAGTGTGGGATTTGCCACAGATTAAATAGTAATAAGCTCCCCACCTTTAATAAGACTACTTGATTGATTATTTGCATTACATTCTAACATTTTACATACATACAGTACTGAACTACATAGGCACAGATGGCTAGTCTTGTGAAAGTACGTCACTGCCAGTTCGAACTGTGGTCTCACTATCCAATCCATGGCCTGTCAAGGCTGACTGGATGGCTTTTTTCACAATCACCTGAGAAAAGTGAAGTCCAATAAAATCTGGAAGATTTGGTCGTAAATGTATTCGATTTATACGTATAGGGTTCCACTTTAACACGGGTTTCTTAGATTGGCTGCTTGACAAAAAAATCAAAGGAGGTGTATAATATGTAAATACAATTAAAGTGCATACTCCATTTACCCAAAAAAATATAATTTAGGTTAAAGTAAATATTAAAGGTAATATTAAATATTTTCTGCTGGAACACTGTTGAAGGTAGCCAATACAAATGTGTTCAATTTATCTAAGAAAAACAATATACATAAGTCTTGACTTTGTATGAAAAGGTTAATTTTGTCATAATATATTCACATTGTACATCTTCTTATGTATTTGTTCATGTACTTGTGTGCACTAACTCATTAAGCCTGTCCATGTTGTGGATGGTAATATAGTGCAAATACGTTATGCAAAATATATAAGGTTTAAAATAAAGATTTCCACAGTCGCTCATGAAGGGTGCTATTTCCAGAACAGCTGTCTCACCCAATAGAGCAAAAGGTCAATTAAAAGACCTTTATATCCTCTTCCAAAGCTTTTGCTGGATTTAATTCCCTATATTTACAAGCTTGTGGTTTTCCCTACCACCTTTGTGATGCATGTAGTATGTGGGAAAATGGAGATCACTATTATCATACATGCATAAGGAGGCTATTGAGGAGAAGTTGCATGAAGACATTACTTGTACATACTTACCAGATATCCTTGAAACAATTCTAGGACGTGTTCTATCAAAGACACAGATGAAGAAAACTGGTATTGATATCAAAATTATTCCAATGGAAGCTAATGATAGCAATGGCTGCTCAACCATCGGAATAATTACTACTGCTGCTGATATTACACACATTAGCAGTGGGATCACAAAAAACACCTTAAAATCTCTTTTTTCTTCCTTGTGTGTGAATCTCATAATTAGCAGGGCAAGGAATGTTAGGAAGTAGTAAATCCATATAGCAACATTAAAAGCTGATATTAAATCTTGAATACTTCCAAAAAGTAAGTAAAGAGTGAAAATTGAAGCCTACAATAAAAGAAATGTAAATTGATTTGGCATGCCAGGTTCCTCTGATAAACAAAGAAAATGTAGTACCTACTTACATGTAATAAAAGAGCTGGTATAGGTGTATTGTACTTAACATGCAAGCCACTCAGACACCGTGGAAGGAGTCCAGATCGAGCTGATGCAAAGATTGTCCTGTAGGTAATGCGAAGACAAATAAGGGTTAATGTACTAGAGTACAGACAAATGTACAGCAAGTGCTGTAAGTTGAACAGCAACTCCTAAACCATACCATCACATAATATCTCCATTATTGCACACTAGTAAGCCTCTAATGTTGGTAATTGTGTATTAGCATGCTGCCTAAATCACTGCATTGTGCATGTAAATTGCTATAGTAGCACCATTCCTACTTCAGCTTAGTGTGTCCAAACATAGAAGTGTATGGTTAAGTTACTTAAATTTCAGTATACATGCAACTTCTGTATGATTAGCCTTATCATATAATCACTGTCTTGTTTTGATACTTTTTGCAGATGTATTAGTGAACACTGCCATTCCTACTTCTAACATCATTTTTGTAAATGTTTTTTTTTATTTACTTGTGTATGTATATAGAAATTCTTAAAAGTAAATGCCCACACATGCTGAAATTCACTAATCAAGTCAGACTACTACTGTGAAACAAACTAACCTGGATGTAACGAATAAAGTACCATGAGCTGCGCCAAAAGTTGACAGAGCAACCAAAACGGGGATGATAACAAGAGCTGATCGCCCAATTACCTTTTGTGCAAAAGGCTACAAAAGTAAAAGAAATAGAAACAAATTACAAAAGGCGTTATGTATACTTTACATATACATGATTACTTTGGTTCCACAACTTACCAGAGCTATTGCTTCACCACCAAGACTATCTATTTCAGCTGGTTCCAACACCGCAAAATATGCAATGTTGATCAAAATGTAGCAAGCAATGACAAGGGGAACAGCAATCAGATTTCCCATGGGAACACTACGTACACATCAAATATGTGGAACTAACAAAAAGTCCAATATACACCTGCTAAAGAATCACTCAAAACTGAATGAACACAAAATTACGGGCAGCACCAAAAGCTGATGGACACGTCTCCTTTCTACTAACAATACTGTAACAACAATACAGCTTATAATATTATAATTTACTGCAAAGTTCAATTTAGCTCCTTAACTCCCCATTTGGTAAAATTCTGCTAAACTGGAGATTTGACTACCTTGAGTTGACACTCAATGTGTATGTACGATTTAATACTCACATAATTACGTACACATGTATATACACTCCTGCTTCTAACCTACTATACCTTAAAAGTGTCACTCCCTTCTCAATGATCACTGAGATGGGAACATACCAACAATCCTACATTGCATGTAACAGGCCAATGAGAGAATCTATGCAGTTTAAGTACGTATGTATCACAATTTGACACTCTCTGATTGTGTCAGGACTAGCATGCTGTAAAGCTACATGTATCTTAGAGACCCCCTGACAATTACAATTTATCTATATGGTTCAATTTCATAAAAGGGTCAGTTGATTGCATAATCTATACAAAGGTATGGTGTAACATTGGAAATTCCTATACCATGCAGATCAACCAACTGATCTAAGCCTTAACTTAACCGGATGATGGATTTTCTTTAAAAAGCAGCCACTAGTTGCCCTTACACTCAGCCACGATGACAAAAAATTATCAAAGAACTGCAAAACTACATACTACTGTAGTATCCACTTTTATATATTGTGAATATACAGGTGTTTCACATGTGATGGATTAATACCTTGAAGGAAGTCATTCAAGTAGCAAAATAAGGATAACTAGAAATATACGTATTTGTAGATGTGTTGTAAAACTATCTTTAAGCTATTTAAACAGTCAGTTAAAATATACAAAAATAATCCAGAGGGTTAAGAGCCACATAACTATTTGGTTGACGTTTTAGGGGACTTAGTGTAACCTCCCTCTGTGAGTGAACGTATTTTTAAAGAGCACACATTATGATATGTGTAAACAAACTACATACATTAAAGCTATGGACTTACTATTTCACTTTTTTAACTTCTTCAACGCAGAATGCAGATGTATTCCTACAATTTAGGTTGGAAAGGTCATGTTGGTACCTTAAACATATGTACATACGACTTCCTAATTGTGTACTAGACACGTACCATCCTTCATACGCCCAAAAAGCTGCATACATAGCTAGAACAAACTTGACAATATCAAAGTGCACTCCCAATGCCAATGAAGCTCCAATGAATCTGGACTGCCCACTAAATAGTTTCACACAGCCGAGAATAATTATGAAAACAATTGCAACAAACTTTAGAGATGAGACCACTTGCATAAGTCTAACAACACCCTTTGATGAGAAGATATTCACTAGAGCAAGCATAACTATGCACAGAGTAGAAGAAGAAGCTTGGTAAATGCTTAATATTATTAATGTCATTGATGTTACATGTGACATGTATGTCTAAATTAACCGGTAAATTTTACTCACCAAAGAAGAAAGCTGCTAGACATTGTTGAACAATGAGTGGTGCCTCGCAGTACAAGGGATAGAAAGGTTTACTCACATATTCTGCAGAGGTTAGTAGCACAATAGTAGATGAGGCTGGCCTCAGGATGACCACATAAGTCCAAACAGCTGAAAAGGAAAGCACACTACCAAAAACAGAAAAGTATGGTTTGCGATCCTTGAAGCTAAAGGCTGTCTTGATATATATTATTTCAGCCCCGGCATCTTTAATTAGACTCCCTAGTTCAATATAGGATATGGCGCCCATCAATGCTATCACACCAGTTACAGCCCAAACAATCAATGACAATCCACCAGACTGAACTTGATTATAAATCAAAATGGGAGAAACAAAAATTCCTGAACCAACTATTGCACCGAATATAAAAGAAATTAGACCAAATATTCCCATCTCCTTTCTGAGTTTTCCTTTTTCACCACCGAGATCATCCTTACCAAGGCACTTTTCTTTTACGATCGATTTAAAACTTCAAATGAAAGACAAAAAGACAGTTACATACATGTCTCATCCACTTTATCAGACATGATGTAATAATACCTGAGCATGACTAATTTCACCGGTTCTTTAGAAATGTTCGCAAAACTCGTTCGCAATCGAATCACTGAAAGGAATTAGCCATTTTAGTGATTGCACAACCAATTTGACAAGATGGCGGTACGTATCCTAACTGGAGAGTTCGTTCAACTACGAAATGATTTTCATAGACGCCGACGGATGCTTGGAGGTCCAGCTTCAGGATCAGATGAATTTGGAATAGTTACTTTGGTAAACTACAGTACCCATCGCTTTCAACCTGTTGTGAAAACTCTTACAGTTAATCTTATTTTCTTTTCTTAGCAGAGTGGCGATGATACAGCACGTTTGGTCAGTCATGATCAGTTAACGAGATCTGAACTTTCTGTAGCCTTACCTCCAGAATGGTATGTTCATTTATAAGAATTTGTTTCCGTACTAAATTAATTTAATAAAACCACTTGTGATCCTACTAGCTACCTTAATAGTCGGCTGTTAAGTGTTGTCATGAGAACAAGGGAAGGCTGAATTTTACCTCTTCCTTATTTGAGTCTCATTTTGGTCTTAGTAACATTTGTAATAGTTTTACTTCACATTCTCTTTCTCCAGGACCCAACAGCTCGATGATGTATGTAGAGACTGAGTAAATCTTGGTAATTCATGTAGTTTGTGTGTATAGTTCTTTTAGACATCTTTTAACTGTCACATTATGTTTATGTATATGTATATACCACTGTATTGCCTTGCTTGATTGTTTGTTGGTAGTCTCTGTAATTATTTTATGCCAGATGCTTAAAAATGTGGCTTGTAGTTTGGTAATGTTTTATTCCTTTAGATTACTTATCTAACGTCAGCCATTAAAACCAAAAGTAAGTGTTGCTTATTATATTAATTGCAAAAAAGAGCTTGGACACATCTTACACTGTTTCATACATCTGTAGTATATACTAATATCCTGATTTGAATTTATTGCCTGCATGCATATGCGACATTACTGGTGTGTATAAATTATGACAGGTTACTGGCTTAAATTTTGAAAGGATCATCTTTCGACTTTCAGAGCGTCTAAAAGTCAAAAGATGATCCTTACAAAAGATAAGTTTGACACAGTTATGAAAAATCCCAACTCTATTACTGGCTTAAAGTTAAGCACATGATTTACATATGGTATAGGCAAAATAGATTCTCTTTAACAGAAACCTACTGTTGAAAATTGTACTATGTTATAAGTAAATCACTATATGGTAGAGGTATGTACATATGTACATGTTTTGCAGATGGTAGATGTTGGAGTATATAGTTGAGATTAGGGTATAATAATCCTTCTTTTAGCATGATATTATATCAATTGAAGCTTTTCAGTTTGCAGCAAAATATTAGTGTCTTTAAACAGTTTTTCACAAGATAGGTGGTATGTATATATGTATAAGTGAATTTTAAATACTGATAACTTGTGTTTTTTTAATTGATGGTCACTTTGTTTATTCATATTGTCTTTTGCTAATTCACTTCTATAGTGAAGGAATTAGATAACTTACATGATGAACACAGCAGGAGACCAGATGTGTTTGGTGAATCAGAAATGGAACACAGCATAGAAATTTTAACAGGAGAAATTACACAAGTATGAAGTAGAGAATATATGTTTCAAGTAATGTGCGTAGCCATATGCTTAGCTATACTGTATTTCTTTGTTCAGACCATTAGCAAAGTGTGGTCATGTGACACTACCATTTCTTTTTTATGTCTATTGTACGTATGTGGGTTACATAGAAGTTGGTAGAGTTACTTCCTGATCATTGGATCCCACTTGTTACTGATCAATATCACTCCATCTGCATTGGTGGACAGAACTCTGGAGAGCAATACACAACATGACCTGTCCAAAACTGCTAAAACATCATTTGAAAGAATAGAGAACTGGTTAAAAAGAGTGAAACATATCCATCAAAATGCAGTAAAATTTCAATGCAGATGGAAGGTTGCAGATTGATGACATCTAGGATGCAATTCTTAGGAACTGTTGGCTTGCTTAGTTAGCCCATTGAAATGTTTCTGTAATATAAAAATCTTTGTGCCAACTTTTTTGAGAGGCTGGGATTGTGTGATTTATGTGTGTTGGTAAAGCTGTAACACGTAAGTACAGTATAGTTAACCCTTTTAGGGATTCTAGGAGTATGATATTCATCTTTATAAGTGATATACTTTTAAAGCATTAGTTTTAAAATTCCAGTACCACTGCTTTTAATGTAGATGTTTAACAGAGCTAAACGGGATCTTCAGGTTATTATTGCTAAAGGAAAGAAGAGTAGTGGTTATGACCAAGTCTTGGCCAAGAATGTGACCTCTGCAGCTGCCTTGGGTCTGCAGGACCTATCACTCCAGTTTAGAAAGCAGCAAGCTGAATACTTGAAAAGTGAGAGTTGATTCACATATTGTGTGTATTTACATCACCATTTTCATAAAGATGTGGCTGATATCAATGTACTGTCAAACTAAGGAAAATACAAATGGAATAGAGACTTAATATGTATGTATAGAAATGGATGAGTATGCATTTTATACCAACTTGATTTTTCACTGGGCCAGACAGCTGTTTCTGGGAATTCCACCTTTTATCAGTGACCACGAGTTTCTGTCTTCTTGTCCTCTTTCTAAGTCCTAAGCTCTTAGAAATATATTTCATTTACGTATGTACGTATATATGACTCAATTAACTTCATCAGTTATCCTTATTTGCAAGGTACAACAACCTACGTATTTACAGTTATCAGATTAATGTACTCAGAGAGCTCAGACTAAGAACTTTGGAATTTATTTTGACTTAGCGGGTGGGGTAGTTAAGGAGACAAAGGAGAAAATAAAATTTAAAATTGACATATTTTACTGGAAATGTTTGACATTGCAACTGAATTTCATTAAAATGATCATGAGACGTAGCAGTAGATTCTTGTCAGGGAACACTGTAAAGATATGTGCTCTTAGCCTTATACATAATCACTGCTACAACAGTGGCTGGTAGACAAGAGAACAATAGGAGGCGTACCTACCTGGGAGGGAGGTAATGCTCTATAAAGAGTCGTGCATTCTAAAAGCAATATGAAGAGACAGAATTTCTATGGAGAATCATATATACACCGTATATAGTATTATAGTGGAACCTGTGTTAATGGTCACCTTTCTAGGAGAGTCATTACTTATGTGGCCACTGCGATAAATCCCCAAAACCGTACTCACTTAAGAGTGTTGAACTATGGATTCGCCATATAATTTACACTACAATATATTGTAGAAATTGCTATTTTTATCTGTTACAGTGGCAGTAAAGTGATTCAAATAATTTGCAAATAATACAGAATGTGTCTGGCCCTTGACCCTTCATCAGCTCAAAAGACTGGTGCCAGAAATAAGGGCATTTATGACTTTGCAAAATATGTAAAATGGCAAAACATGAAAACTAAGAATTAACATAGTTATGTTTAAGTGTGGTCAAAGTATTAACTTTGAAGTTTCTTTCTGTAGGACTTAAGGCCAGAGATGAACTGATAATGAGCCATGAGCTGAAGGGAGAAATTACTGGAGCTGAAGAGGATTCATTGCAAGACTCAGAAATCTTTTATGATATTGTAGGTGGCAGAGGCATTCTGCTATAATTTAGAGCTGCTATTTTTCTTGAGTGTGCTGTCTTGTTACATATGTATGTATGTGTACCTGCATACTATGCATACAAGATGATAACTGCTCCAACGTTGTCTCATATGAGGGGTGTAAGGATTGCTTTAATACTCTTAGTCCTTTGGAGGAATCCACACACCTCCTCTTAGTGGTTATTTTATCCGATATAACATTGCTGATGACTTATAAGAGTCATCACCAATGTTATTAGCTCTTTGAGCTGGATTTGCAACATTTTGGGCAAGTGACTTTAGACTGTTATGTGCTTGTCTCTAGTGTTGGGAGAAACCCCCCTTTTCTTCAGAAAACCGAGCTGGCATGTCGTACAGCCCAATAGTGGCTGCCCACTGATTCTTGATTGTGTCTTGTCTTTGTGTACTTGTCTAATGTGACACACCTCTATTCGTTTTGAATGTCCTAGCACACTCTGGATGTTTGAAGCCTATATTTGTTGAATTGTTTGTTATTGTTGTAGCTTGAGCTTTGATTGGTATCCTGTAAGGAAGCCTCCTAGTGATAAAGAGTGGGAATGCCAATCTACACCTGAGTCAACTAACCAAAACGATGTATGCTTCATTTATTTTCTCAGCTATCATAGATAATTGGCAAAAAATTCATTACACTCTTGGCCATTCCTCCTGTGGTGGAAATGCTAAAATACTAAAGGCACAAATACCCCTGCATTTAACTTCACTGTCTCTATTTCTCTTTATTCAACTTCATGACTTTTTAACAGAGTGCCTAGGTCTTTGTTCCTACAGGTAGGAGCAAATGGGTGAAATACCCCTACATCAAAAAGTGCATTCTGTTTAGTGGTCCAAAAACCTCTAGCATGTACATTAGGTCTTGCTGTTTTGGTTGAAGTTTTCACCACTCAATGGTTGAAGAGGAGGTTCGCTAACTGTGTCCTTGTGGATTTGCTTCAATAGGTTAGCTGTCATATTCCTTAACTTGTTAAGTTGTAATGTTGGATAGCCTCCTTCACGACAAACCATTTCATCATCAACTTTGTAGGAGCACCACATACACAAACTGTAGAAGGTTGTTGTGTCTCCTACCATATTGCTTCCTTGGAGGCCCATTTGTGTAGGCAGAAGCCATGTTTGGTACTTTGTAGTGTTGTTAACCAGGATGAAAGCTCCCTTTTCATTTGCACACTTTACAGATTGCTTCATATGAAGTGCCAATACACTGGTGGTTTCCTCTAAGTCTACTTTGAGGCTTTGCTGTGAGATGCTATGAGCAATTAGGGGGCAGTGATGGTTAATGATGCTGTGTACTCCATATCTGCTGAGAAAGATGGGTTACTATTACCCATACCCATTACCTTTATTCTAGCTAGAATGGTCAGTAATTGTCTTTCTATGTATGAGCAAGTGTAGCCTATAATGGCTGGAATATGTTTAGTTTCTATGGATACATCTAGAGGTTAAGAAAATGTTTAATACCACAGTAATTCAGGACAAGTATGTCCACTTACTTGACATATCACAAGAAAGCAGTATGTGGTTGTCTTCTGGCAACTTCAGCCATAAGTTCTACCTCGATAGTCCATTTATCCACCTTTCTGCAGACATGCTTATCTGCAAAGTTACTACAACCAACTGCTGAGCTCAAATGAAGTTGAACTCTTGTTATGATGTTCACTCTGGTTTCAGAGAATGTTTCCTTTGCCTTTCAAGATGTTCCGCTTTTGTTTTAGCTGCTTTAGGATGGCCCCTAATGCTGTTAACTATCCCACAATTCCTTCAGTTTTGGCATCTTGCAGCTCCTATAGTATCATTAGCATACTACTGTATGTCGGGTTTTAATTGTATAGAAAATTAATATTAATTATGCTTTCAAAAATCTGGACATGTTTGCGTTTAAATAATTGTGTTTGACCATCCCTCAGGTTCTAGGCAGACCTTGTGTAAACTGATTATTCTATGCACTCTTAGTCGTTACTGTAGCTTCATTGCCATTTTAAGTTGCATAGAGCCCAGTCTTGGTCCAAATTTCAGGAGTGAAACTTGTTGTATACCTCCTACCTCCTGCCCCTAGAAGACTGTGATGATGTTGGTTGAATGCTGGTCTGTTAGCATATCCTTTACAGCCTTATTGGCTTCTTTGATTGTGCGAGCAGATAATTCAGTCTCTTCTACTATTGGGAGAGACGTTATTGGTTTGAAAAATCGATAGAGACTTATGGTCAGACTCCACTAGAGAAACAGCCACAGCATACATGCCCAAAGCCAATGGGTCGCCCAGAGTTCTTCCCTCTGTAGGCTTCTCCAGTAACTTGGTGGCCTGGTTGACTTCTCATATATACATATGTATTATGGAGTACTGCCGTTTAATGCAATTGAAGGCATTGGTAGCATCAATCATAAGTATTGCTTCTATTTTCTTCTCGTCAAACATTTTCTGTTACATGAATTGCAGGTTCATTCCCTCTGTGTGGTCCAGCACATAATTGCAAGTGATTATTTAACAAGTCTTTAATAAACAACTTGTAAAATGGTTTTAGCTATAAAATGCCTACGTAGGTGCCTCCCCTTCTCTGATTGGATGGATGCCTGGACATTTATCTAGGGGATTAGTCTGCATGGTACAAAAGCACTTATTCCTTCTGGATTAACTAGGTTGGAGCAGATGTGACGTGCCACACTGGGAAGAATGAAAGGAATGAAATTTGAAGTAGTCTTGAAAGAAAGACACATTCGTCCCTATGCTTCTGCATTGAAACTGAAGGTCCTGCAGACCAATGAGTGTGAAGGGCTGCTCTAAATGGATCCAGCATCACTGCTCTCAAACAGGATTGGATCACTTGATGAACAAGCTTGTGGTGGTACGTAGGTGCCTCATTCTTTTGAGCTTAGGCTCTTCTGGTGGATCTCGTAGGGTATGGACATTATATGTAGCACATCTTATGAATTATCTAAACCAGCATATAAAAACTACTAAGCTAAGAAACGTTAAGAGAATAGACTAAAATGCCATTTTCTACCAAATCTGTGGAGCTTTGGATGAGGATACAGCTAAGCCTTTTTTCTTCTTCTTCCTTCCTCTCTTCGGCTAGATGGCTGTTTCTGGGAATTACACCACATGCATTTTTAGATTCCAATCCCAGCACAGTACCTGACCAAAGTAAGGCACTTGCTGTTAAGTGAGGGGAAGGTCCTGGTAGCAACTAAGGGACTGTTAGGTGATACCAGATCATTACCTTAGAGCTTCACCTGGGGCGCTCTGTGGGTTCCCTACACCCAAGCACGCATACTGCTACAGTCAGTCAGTGAACACAGTTATGTAGTTAAATATACGTACATATGTATTTCTTTAAGCATGCCAGTGTATATGAAGTGCAATGTGTATGCAGGGCTTTACTGATGAGCAGATACAGCAGGTGAAGGAGAACACTGTCTTAGTTGCAGAAAGGGAAAAAGAAATAGCAGTTATCCTTCAGTCTATAAGGGAGATCCATGAAATGTTTCAAGATATAGCTGTTATGGTAGTCGAACAAGGTTCTGTGTTAGATAGGATTGATTATAACATTGAACATGCTGCAATTAAAGTAACTGAAGGAAGACAACAGTTGGAAAAGGCAAGCCTCACTAATAAATATACCTTGGATTTACATTATTTTTCTATGCTAATGAATGGAATACACATAAACCATAGAACTTTGAATGAGAATCTGAATTATTTCTCTTTCCTTTTAGTACATCTCTGTGCTCCTTTTAGTTAAAACTGGGGTCTCAATCTACATGGGCTTTGTCTACTACTATATGTAATTGATCCATTGTTAACTGTTAATAGCACTGTACATTTGAAGTTAATTTCTTTTTTCTCTTTACAGGCCGAGAAAACACAGAAAAGATCCATTAAACTTATCTTATTGTTTGTATTGCTGCTCCTTGTTGGTGTCCTAGCAACAGCTCTGATTCTCTATCAGATACTGAAACCACGCTAATCTTCTCCATATAGCCACTTATTAACACTTTTGGAAAAGCTGGTTATGATGCATCTATGAGTCTGAATTGTTTATGGTTATATAATGATTGTAAGACACATATTGTTCGTATATATACTATATAGGCGTACAGCAAGGGCTTAGACAATTTTCTGCGGAATTACGGACGCTAACCATATTGTCAAACCACGCCCCTTTACTTTCATGTATAACAATAGGACAACCAAATCCAAAGTCAAAAGCTCGTGTTAGGCACGTGACCAAGCCAACAAAATGTCGGACATGAACAAGCCTAAACCGTTCTCTCAAATAGAAGCTGAACTTGCAAGTGCCGCGGAAAAGCATTTTAGGACACAGAGTTATGAATCTTGTTTTACCACGTTGAATAAACTGTTGGAACAACGGAAGGACGATCCTTGCGTCCTTCATAATAGAGCCGTTGCAAAATATCATCTTTCTAATTTGACTCAAACTGATGACTTTAGACGTACTCTACAGCAAATATTGGATCAAGTAAGTTTTATTTAAATGAGAAGTAATTAGAGGTATCATAATTGGAGCATTATTTTCTTTGTAGTACAAAGAACCCACTTACGGAGTGCTGGAGAAAGCGTATATCCTCTACAACAAAGCTCTTATCTTGGTTAGGGTAAGGGTAATCTGTATAATAAGATGCTTTATATGCTATCCAACAACTTTGAGCTGCTGCTTGTTACGATGTCTATACAAATATGTTACAGATGACCTTGTTTGTATAATTGTCCACTGTAGCTTCATCAGCACAAACAGTCAATTGTAATTTTGGAGAATTTGAATGATCTTGATGGTGCTCTTGGTGAGTGTTGTATATGGTGCTTACCAATGACGTCAGAGTTAATGTATACTACTAAACATGAATTAACTATGCATATACAAACATGTACAGCAAGTGCTTTGAAAAGCAATTTATAAGTATATATATATATATTAATTAATACACTAATATTTTTAAGTAATAGAATTTTTTGCTCATCATGTAACTCTGGATCAAATTAGTGATTTATATTAATTTTGGGCAGCCGGAATGGAATTTAATTTATGGTTGTCTACCTTTTAGGTGCACGTTTGTCAATTCAGGTATCGTTCTTGCTCATAGGGCTGTACCTGTCAACCTTTGAGGTATGTTCCTTGCTCTCTGCTTAAGCCTTTGAGTCCTACTAGTTGTATCATCATCCATTTACAGTATTACCCCTCTGCAAGGGAAGCCTATGTAGTTCAAAACATTTAGAGTTAGTCATTGGTCAAATTTAATTGTAGTTTGTCAAACCATCCCTCCCCTGGTCATCCCCTTGGCGTGCACCCATTTCTACATACAGTCTCTTTAACTAATCCTGTCATCCTTCATTTCCTCTATATTTTCCTTTTCTCTCCTTCTGTTCCCTCACCTTGTCCACTGCTTCTTTCTGTCCAAAAACCCTTATTATGTCTCACTCTTTCAAACTTGTCAGTCCTCCTTCTGAGGAACATCATCTAAAATGCTTGTATCTGTCTTTCATGTCTCCTCTAAATCATCCATGTCTTACGTCCATAGAAGAGTATGGGTATTACCTGAACACTTTAGGGTTTGCTTTCCTTTTAAAGTCACATTAATTGTGTCTGAATATGTATTATAAATTACACCTGATACTTTCATATTTTGTATTTCTATGTTTAGACAGAAAAAGCAAAGTCTCTTCTTACTTGTGTTGAGAATAAGCTCTTTGATGGAGGTTTACAAGCAGCAGACAAAGATCACAAAGTCAGTTTTACCCAAATCTATGTGATCAGTATGTAAAGAGGATTGTATACGGCCACCTCTTTATAATGATCTTGTTCTAACCAGTTACTTTGTTTTGTTGTTCTAAAACACACAAGAACTTTCTTATACATATAACACATAGTCAAGGTTTCTTTCAGTTTTTTCTCTGCCTCCCCCCTGAAAGAACCCTGATAGTAGTAGTCAGTGATTTGTTGATCATCAGCAACAGATTGTTATAACAGATGTGGACGTTTCGACCCAGAGGTCTTCATCAGTAATAATGACAAGAAGATACAAGCCAATTTAAATAGGAAGTTTGACATTGGGTGATAGGCTTGTATCTTCTCGTCATTACTGATAAAGACTTCCGGATTGAAACAACCAAATCAGTTATAACAATCTGTTGCTGATGTCCAGCAAATCACCGACAACCATAATGATTATAACAAATACAAACTGATAAATCAAACTTAAAATCTCGGATAATTTGAACTTGTCCCGAAAATTACTTTTATTCGTCATTTTTGTTGCTAAATTCACTTGTGAATGTTATACTGAAGATGGTAATTGTAAGATTATCAAAATGCCTGTAAGTTAAAGAATTTGGTTTCATTTGACTAGTGTATGTGTTATAATTCTTAAGTATGGAAATTCCTATATACTGTATAGCGGGAAAATTTCGTGAGGTTTATGTTCATGATGTTCGCGATTTGACCAAATCCGCGAAGTTTTGCTTCATGAGGTAAGCAATATGCGGGTATAGGAATCGCGAAATGCTTCAAATCGCAAAATTAAAACTGCAAAATGTTTATTGTACACGAAATCGCAAAATTTTCCTGCTATACTGTAGTCACAAAGGCTTGTTCTCTTTGTGAATGTTGTAGAGCATTGAAACATGTTGAAAAGCCGGCATAAATGACCACAATAGTTTAATGTAACAATTAATGTTTTGTTGTTTACTTATGGGGTGGTATTACAATGAATAGGGTAGCCTTGTTTTTCAGCTTAGAGAGTGTTACCGTATTTTCTCATTAAATTGATATTCGAGACACTGTGGTCATTAATATTACTTGTTGAATATTGGATTCTGTTAAGTAGAATTGTTAATAAATTACTTTTGCGCCTCCATTTGTCTGCACTCCACTGCAAACAAAATCTTAGAAAGCTTTTTGTCACAGATATACAGTGCTGAATGTTTTACAATCTTGTTGGTAGCCATTTTTCCTGACTATTGTACACATCTAATGCTTTGGGACCAAAGCCTTAAGGTCCCTTTAAAAAGGTTGTTGGTCACAGAACAGAGCTGGTGAACATTAAGCAAAGCTACAATGTATGTGTACAAAGTGCATGCCTATAATGTAGGTCTGGTATCCAGAGATTATCACTTTTTATGTTGGTATGCATACATCAACATTATTACAAGCAAACTTTTTGTTCATATTTTTTGGCTTTTATGAGCATTGGGCTTCGTACTACATTGGCACTTTGAATAAGGATACTACTGTATGATCTTGTGTGTGTCAGTGTGTCAGTTGCTATAATTAGGGTTTAATTGTATCACCTTCCTTCAAGCATCCTACTGTAGGTGAATGTTCTCTCTTTTCTTTATAGGGAAATGATGAACCTACCTCAGAAGGAGTTCTCTGTGGACATTCTTCTGATTTCAATAAAGCCAGGATTCATCAGGTTATAGACTGTTGCAGATTGCTTGCAATAGAACCTCTAAAGCATGGCAGCTATCAATAAGTAATTTATGTATCATCTATTTCCATGTGTAGTTTCGTTCATGGCTGTATCTCTTAAACAAGATGGTTAAACCTTGTAAGAGGGAGCTTAAAGGACTTGCAACATTCCCAGGCTATGTGAGTTTTACATATTGACTTTGCTGATTGGGATGTATAAACATTGTGTTACGGTACAGAATTGCTGTAATTCTTTTAAATATGAGTCCTAGTCTCCCAAAGAGATTAATCAGTCTTTTAGATGGATCGTTTTTTGACCTTTTTGAGCATCTCTAGATGCAGTTTGTAATTCTTTTGTAGCCCAGGCACTTAAAAGGTTGAAATATGATCCATTTAAATGATAAGTGTGAAGCAGTTCCAAAATATCCTTATTCTAAAAACCAATTCTGCATGATAGTTACGCTTTATCAGTTTATTCAAATTGTGGCAATTGCATTTCCTTTTTATGTACGTAGACAACTTCAGCTGTTTACATTAAGGCAAACTTAGAGTATGTTCGGCAGTGTTATAAGAAAGCAATGAAGGTGTTAGCATCAGCTCCTAAGACTCCTGTACTGACTGAAGCCGGAGAGTGTTTGCCATCTTTCCATTACAACAACCTTGGGTGCATACACCACAAAATAGGCAAGCATGCCTTAGCTGCTTTTTACTTTAGAAAGGCACTTGAAGAGAATGATAGTGCTCTAAATGATTTTCCACCCCAAGACAAAGGTTAACTTATTATTGCATATGTGATATTGTATAATGATAGACTATGTATGTACATGTACTTAATTATTGCTGGCAATAGCAGCATGTTAATGTACAGAGTTGTCTATTGGGTTTGTAGTGGTGTGTAAAGTTATGCTCGTTTAAGTCCCCATTTAACTTTATAGGACAGACAGTTGCTATCCCCAATGATTGTACTGTTGTAGACCTGAGTGCAGTCTCCCAATGTTTTGTAGGATATCCCGGAAGTATTCTCTTTATACAGTCGTTTCATTGTCAATTCTCTGTTCACCTGTAGCTACACCCCTCTCGGGTAGACCTTTAGCTGTTATAGGGGCTAACTGCCGACATGTTCTTCTGTACAATCTTGGATTGCAGCAGCTCTACCTGGGGAGGCCAACTGCAGCCTTTGATTGCCTCCTAGAAACTGTTCAAGTCTACCATTCAAATCCAAGACTTTGGCTGCGACTTGCTGAATCGTGCATAGCCACTCACTGTGTGGTAAGTGGCAAGTAATATAAGGCTTTAGCTTAGATTAGCACTCTCCAGTGTGTGGTTCAGTGTCTCCTTCCCTTAACAGCTGCTTTGTGTCTCCTTCCCTTAACAGCTGCTTTGTGTCTCCTTCCCTTAACAGCTGCTTTGTGTCTCCTTCCCTTAACAGCTACTTTGCTTCTCTTGTCTCCTGACTGTTAGAAGTACCATTAAACTTTAGTCTTAAAGGGCAGTAGAAATGTTTGTATTTACGTACTGTACATACGTATGTATATGTGTACCATATTTGGTAGTGCAAGGATCAGCATTGGTTTATGTCAGTGGGGTACGGATATTTTATGAACTTGTCTTTATAGCATGAAAAGGAGTGTATTAAACAGCAGCACTGGAAGAGTCAAACAGTTCAGGTTGTGGTAGGCCAGGGAAGTTATCAAAAAACAATTTTGATACCTACTCAAACATCTCCTCCTGGAAGGTGAGGAGAGGATTTTGGGTATAGGGATAACCAGTATATTGTTGAGTGATCAGTTCATTTGTATACCCCTATCATTTTTGTCTTGTACTTTTTTTAATTTTGTTTTGTCTCTTGTTAATTCTGTAGTTATGGAGCTTCCTCACAGTCTGCTGCCATGCCGACTCCATCTCTGGGATTTGCTGCCATCTGTCTAAATAATGCTCTTTTCCTACTCCAATTGCCATCTAACACTGCTGAAACAGACCAATTTGCTAAGGGAACGTCAGAATCTTCAGGTAGTCCATCAGTGTAAGTTGATATCCGCTGATGATCCATCCCTTCATTCATAGTGCTGCTGTATTTCCTGTTGTTTAGTGGTGTTTCAGCTTTACCAAGTCCACCAATTAAAGGCGAAGAATTGTTTTTGCTACGTTCATCTGTGCTAGTTTGTTCTGCATATGTTGCTTTGGGATTGGGTGACAATGTTAAGGCACTCTCGTATGCTCAGGAACTCCTCTCTTCTCCCAATCTGCCTCCAGGTGCCTTGAAGTAAGATGGCTGTAATGGGTGGTTCCCCTTATTTGACTCTGTTTGTTTTGCATCTGTTGATAGTGTAAAGGTGTATGTGGCTGGAAAAGTAAACATTTAAGTGTGAAGTTAAGTGTTAAGCCTCCTTCTTCATGCACATTTGTTTGTACATTCAGTTTATCATCCAATCAATCTTGTGGGAAGGGAATTATAGCTTAGGCCCCTTACTGTTAGTGGTGTACCAGCCAGCCATCCATTAGGTGTTGATGGGCAACTAGCTTATACATTGTTGGCATTATTGAAAGTCTATTTTGTGGTTAGTATGTTTATATTAGTACAGTCTGTGAACTATAGATTAAGTATTAAGTCATGTTATTTAGGTTTCTGGGGAGCCTCTATGCAGCTGAGGCCTGTATCCATCTTGACAGATTACAGGAGGCATCCTCCCATCTTCTTCCTGATCAGATAGTGGATATCAGCATCAACACTCCTGTTCCAGCCACCTCTGAGCTACAGGCAGACACACAAATATTACCAGCAGTTACGAACTGTAAGATTTATCTACGTATGTGTCATTGTTTTGCAATCTAGATAGTTTGCTGGCCTTATTTGTGTGCATACTCTAAAGTAGAGCTTCGTGTGTTCATTTTATTTGAGTGCTTTCACGTGAATGTTGTTGAATGATTGTTCTGACTTTAAAAAATGAAAATGCAATTATATTCATATTTAGCTTTACCATGTTGTCATAACATCTGTATGGCATTTGGTAACCTTTGAAATCTTAACTGCACAGGCTTCTGTGCTTAATTTTTAGGCTTTGATTAAACAATTTTAATGTAATATGAATGTCTTGCTATATTATGTAAGCCTTTCTGTTAATCTTCTAGTCATCTACATGATGCTCTGTATACCACTCCTGTACACCTGATTTTATCTACTATTATGGTAGTAAAATTATCTTTTTCTTTTCTCAAACTTGTCTTATTGCATTAATCCTATGAACATTGCATTCCATTTTGTAGATGGAGGTTTCCCAAGCAATTTACAAACTGGTAAAGCTATCACTCTTTTGAACTTGGCTAGTCTTTGTTGTATTAAGAAAGATCTAGAAAGGGCCAGAAAGTGTTTATACCAAGTAAATGATAATTTGTTTTGCATGACTGCCAATAAGTGCACCCTTGGTTCCTCCATCTACTAAGTCTTGCATTTGTTATTGGTTCAACTTGCTGCTTCTTGTTTTTGTAGGCAGTGGCCTTGTTTGGTAGTGAAATTCCCTCACAAGCAGTGTTACTGTCTGCTTATATTGAATTGCAGTCTGGTGAGTTTATTGGTATGTAGCTAGATTTCCTCATGACAGATATATTGCAGAACTAGAAGCTAACAGATATATAAGCATTGCCATGTGGGGGATAGCACATCATTGTGATTATATGTTCTTTCTTTCCACAGGAAGTCTCCCTGCAGCTTTACAAATTATCAAAAGGCACCAACCCATTCCTTTGCATAAAGTTGGGGAAAGGAAGCGTGGGAGGAAGTAGAATAAAACAAACTTATTTGTGCAGGTTTCCCTCATCACCAGAGTTAACAAATCTTAGATTCTTCGTATGTAGCGATACATTATGTTGAATTCCATGACGTCACAACATTTGTATGCCAAATAAGGCGATTAAACTTTGCCGTCGTGAAAATCCAGCAAAAGGTTCATTTGAAGAGGCGTCTAACAGTGGTAAAGTCGACATGCCCGAAGAGGAATCGGATATTGACGTTGATATATTTGGAAGCACACTTAAAATTTCTGGTAAGCGAACCGCTTAACATACTCTAATAAGATATAGAAATAGTAAAGAGATTTCGTGATGTATAGAACTGCGCTGGTCCTCTATCAATTTTGTGACACTAAGGCAGACCTGAAGGTCACTTACTCGGAATAAGAGTACAGTATGAAGGTCGAACTGACCGGTGCTAACAACTTTGAATAGGAACTTAATGGAGATTTGAATGACTACAAAGTAGGAAATTAATGAAAGTCACAACACCCCTACTGAGTAAGAGCTGGATCGACGCTTTTTAAGACCATTAAGTACGATGCCTACTTAACTAGAGAAATATCTGTCCTTTATTATCCAACCTTTTAGTTACGTACGTACCTTAAAGGCTTTACACACATGTAATTTTCAACGAGCACCACAAACGCGAATACGAGACAGTGTAATACGATGCTACGTGATAGTTTGACTTTTGGCTGTGAAGCTGAAAAGGTTACAATTTAGGGAAAGTTTCATGCAATCTATTGTGTACCTTGTTTCAATTTCGTCTAGCTCAGCAGTTAGGAAATGGCTTTTCATTGGTTGACTACCCCACCTGCCGCTGTTGAATATGTCATGTACGTATAGACCCAAAGTGTTCTGTCATGTCGTTACCTGGTATACGTGAAACATAAGCTACATAGCAAGCTGGTATCGTGTCCTTGCAATCTTGTTTTGTTCATTTGATGCTACAAAGCCCTTCAACGTTACAGATGGAAATAATTTTATGTTCCATTAGTGTACTTTTTTGAGTATAGTGTTAGTGTTGTTACTACTATAACATTTCTGATAGTGTTACAACCCTAGATATCAGTGATGTATGTGTGCTGTAAGATGGGGTTTCAATTTGTCTATCTTGGTACCCAGCTACTTCACTCAATCTAGTCAATGGGGTTGCAGTGCTAAAATCGAACTCACGGCCTAAGCTTTTTTTGGTTCAAAGCTATTCCATTTGTTTTACTTTCTAATGATACAATGTACGTAGTTTAGGTACCATGAATTAGGAGGCAATGTCTAAAATATCATGGTATACACTAGAGTTACTAGAGTTACATACGTACCTCATGTTACTGGAAGGGGCTGATGATCTAAGAGACAAAAGTGATTGAAGTCTACTTGATAAACAAACAGGTTTCCCTTTTTCCATATGTGGAGATGGCTTGGATGGACTTTGAGAAGTGTTTTGTGCTACATACTGTATTTAGGGTATTAATATTTACTAGTCTAAAGACTTGTGGTTTCTGCATTAATAGATTAGATGACAGTCAGAGTGCAGTGAATAAGATATGAATTATAAAGTCTGAAGCAACTAATAGTTAAAGAAATCTTGTGGAAAGCCCTAAAGCATCCTTACTCAAATTCTTTACAAAGGGTGGTTTAAATTGATTTCACTTAGAGGTTGTCAGCTAGTGAAGTGTACCTAATGACTATGCCATAATGAAACTGAAGTTTAACAGTTTTCATGCATACTAAGTAAGCAAAATACAATGTATTTATTAAAAGGTATAATTGTTTTTTTTTTATTTGCAATATCTGGTTGTTGATTGAGTTTGATTCAGAGGTTGAAGTGATGTACATAGTTATAATTAAAGAAACAGATTATTAAAGACAATAGAATTAAGGTGTGTTTATCCCAAGTTCAAAAAATAGTTTTACAACTAGAAACTACAGAAACAGACTTCAAGACATGTTGTTTTCTAGTGTGGACAGGCCACTATACGGTTTCCCTTCCTACTGTGGGTAATTCCTTGACTACATTGGTAAAAACATTGCAAAAAGTTTAGATAACACTTAATGACCAATTTTTCCTTGTAAGGCATTTTGTTGTACTATTGGATATCTCTTCCTTCTTGCTTCAAAATTAATTTGTCTGATTCTAACCCTTGTAATCAGGGTGATTTATTCTCCAAGTGGAACTCCTGCTTTAATTTTTACCCATTATGAGATATTTCAAACTACACAAATAGAATTATTTACCTCAATTTTCTCTACATAAAATCCTTCTGTACTCACTGTTTAGCTTTGGGTGCATGTACGTACAGGTAATGCACATTCTGTATTTTGGTTGCAGTGTATATACGTGTATAGCAGAGAGCTTATATTCTGACTCTGGTAAATACAGCTGATTTAAGCTATGATAATTAGTATACATGCCTACATATATGTATGTTATTGAAGAGGCTGAGTGTAAGCAACACAAGTGTAGATAGAAAACAATCGTTTTGACCCAGAGGTCTTCCTCAGTGACTGCTTAAATTAATAGGCTCTGTGGGATAGCCATCCGAATATTCTCTCTTGTCTTCTGCATGGTAATCAGTTGTTGGAGACCATTGCTGGTGACAATCAATGCCAGAACAATGAATAAGTGGACTTTCTTCATTTTTGCATAACTGGTCCACTCTATATAACTTTGTTTGGGGATGTATTTAGTAACCATTCCCTGCAGCCTTGAAGTTTATTTTATGAAAGTGGTTCAAATACAAAATGGAGACAGTATAACCTGTGGACTGTCCAATACATATGTGATTATCATTGCAGTATGGCACTATTACAGTTTATGTTGTTATGTCTGTAGTGCTGTATAATGCATATCCCTGCCACCTCTGCAATGCAACCTATTATGACTGATAGAATATTCTAAGAAAGAAAAGAAAAGACTCCTGTATCTTCATGTGGGAAAATGGTGTATTAGATTTTACATGTATGGTATAACAGACATTAACATTGATTGGTATATACTTAGTCCTCATATTATTACGTATGTTCTTTTCTTTTATTTCTTCTTCTACTCCACTGGGCCATGTTTGATCTACTATGTAGTTTTTAATTGGATTAATAACTTTTAAAACTGTTCATTTTGATAGCAATATTACCAACTATATATACTTTTACCAGTAGGTTTAAGTAGTATTGTCACCATTTTACCTGTAACATATCTTCTTTCAGCTGAGGAGAAGGCCCTAGTAACTGATAATGGCTTGATTTGTCTGAAAAAGAAGTTGTTGGTAGAAGGAAAGAAGGAAAGTGAACTGAGGACAGTGGTAAGATCTGACACATGACCAACAAGAAAGACCTTCTGTTGGTCATCCATTTTAAGCTGACTCACTCTCGACTCCTTCACATGTAATGTACGTACGTATGTCAAGCACATTCATGTATATATTAAATACATCTTAAGCTTGTATTTGTAAATCCTGAGTTAATTACAATAACCTTGTATAAAAGCTGTGATAAGAATATGAATCATAAAGCTTGTGTATGGATATGCATCTTGAGGTACAGTGAGAGATTTACCACCATTACTCGTCATATTTCTGGATATGTACATTTCCTTCTGGAATACCTTTCACTATAACTAGTAGACAAGGAGTCTCTATAAGCTGTGTAAGTGTGCTCTCCTGTAGCTATGAGAGGCTTTATTTAAGTGTGGTCTCCTGTAGCTATGAGAGGCTTTATTTAAGTGTGCTCTCCTGTAGCTATGAGAGGCTTTATTTAAGTGTGCTCTCCTGTAGCTATGAGAGGCTTTATTTAAGTGTGCTCTCCTGTAGCTATGAGAGGCTTTATTTAAGTGTGCTCTCCTGTAGCTATGAGAGGCCTTATTTAAGTGTGCTCTCCTGTAGCTATGAGAGGCTTTATTTAAGTGTGCTCTCCTGTAGCTATGAGAGGCCTTATTTAAGTGTGCTCTCCTGTAGCTATGAGAGGCTTTATTTAAGTGTGTTCTCCTGTAGCTAGGAGAGGCTTTATTTAAGTGTGTTCTCCTGTAGCTATGAGAGGCTTTATTTAAGTGTGCTCTCCTGTAGCTATGAGAGGCCTTATTTAAGTGTGCTCTCCTGTAGCTATGAGAGGCTTTATTTAAGTGTGCTCTCCTGTAGCTATGAGAGGCCTTATTTAAGTGTGCTCTCCTGTAGCTATGAGAGGCTTTATTTAAGTGTGTTCTCCTGTAGCTATGAGAGGCTTTATTTAAGTGTGCTCTCCTGTAGCTATGAGAGGCTTTATTTAAGTGTGCTCTCCTGTAGCTATGAGAGGCTTTATTTAAGTGTGCTCTCCTGTAGCTATGAGAGGCTTTATTTAAGTGTGTTCTCCTGTAGCTATGAGAGGCTTTATTTAAGTGTGTTCTCCTGTAGCTAGGAGAGGCTTTATTTAAGTGTGTTCTCCTGTAGCTAGGAGAGGCTTTATTTAAGTGTGTTCTCCTGTAGCTATGAGAGGCTTTATTTAAGTGTGCTCTCCTGTAGCTATGAGAGGCCTTATTTAAGTGTGTTCTCCTGTAGCTAGGAGAGGCTTTATTTAAGTGTGCTCTCCTGTAGCTATGAGAGACACTGCTAAAGTGTGACCCTAAATGTGGTTTGAAAGCAAAATCTTCCTTTAAGACTACATACATAGATAGAACTGATATCTAATGGCACACTTAATTGATGGTCTTTGCATACTGAATGTATTCTATTTTCAATGCTCTAATACTTTAATGTTTTCTTGGTATCTCACAGATAGTGACAAATTCTACTTGCTATGTGCTGATGCATGGAAAAGGAGGACTCAAGGTATGTGTATGATATATTGCTGTATGTACATGCTGAAGTGTAGAGTGCTGGTATTTTCTCTCTGTTGAGATATTTACATATGTACATGGATAAGGTATCCTTGTTTAGAGGTGGGTACAGTGTGATATACATTTATGGAGGTGCTAATGTGGGGTGTCCCTATTGGAAAATTCACAGACTAGTGAATTGATTTATTAAAGTCTGTTGAATATTCAAGTTCATTTTCTAAGTTGTATCTCTGTATTTACGTATATGTAAATTGTTTTGATGCATGTGGAATATAGTTGACTTAGAAACACCCTTTTTCTCCACAGTTTCTCTGTGCAGAGTTTTGTATATAGTGTTAAATGATGACTATTGATTAGCAGCTTTTACTTAACTTACTGTAACAATATGTACGACAGTGTGAAGCTGTATGTTGCAGTTGGTAGCTGCTAAATATTGACCTTAGCATGTTTTCTACGTTGCTGTTAACTTCAGTGGTTATTTTATTTCTTTTAGTTAGACTTAGATATTTTGGTGATGCTGTTACATATGTACGTACGTACGTATATTGGTACCTTTAACTGTACAATATATACTATATGCATTTTTTACCATTGGTTCAATGCATTTTTCGATTGGTTTAAGGCTTTTCACATTGATTTAATTGGACTTTCGGATTGGTTTAACGTTTTGCATTTGCAATTAGTACTTTATAAAAAATTTGCTTTTACTGATAAAATAGAGTGCAGTCACTTAGGATTAACCAAATATATTCTAGATATGTCTGCATTATAGAATCACTGTCCTAAAAACTTCTGATCTTGTCTATCTACGTACATAGAGAGTCTCCTTCCACTCTCTGCTGTCTTCAAGAGTAACTTTGGCTAAATGTCCTATAATGCACTCTGTTTTATTGTTACAAACAAATGAAAAGCATGAATTGCAATTTCAAATACATATGATAAGCCAATCTGAATGTTCATTAAATCAACATGAAAATGCTTTTTTAAGGCAATCAAAAACTGTATTATTATTACCAATGCACATGTATATTTATCTAGCAGCTGCATGTAGTGCTTTGATGTATATGTACTTTGATGTTTAATGATTCATTTTAGATTGAAACCAGTTTCCATTTTCTAAAGATTTTAAAGATAACTAGTAGTGAAGAGAAGTCAGTGAGTAGCTACTAATTAGGCAGTACGTAAACTGTGCACATTGTGAATTGAGCTGTCCAGGGCACATACGTACATATGTACGTATGCCTATGTGCGTATGAAGTAAATGGTGATCTACATACATATTAAATGTTGGTATATGTTTACTAGATATTAGCAGCCACATATATGAGCTACGTATTTATGATTCAACATGTTTATCTTTTAAGAGGTCATCCAATTGTTAGTTCCTCCCTCTTTGTTAGGTGGCATTCCATTTAGTTGGGGAAGCTAAACCAAGAGAATACAAAGCTGAAAATGATGATTTCATTCTTGACATTGTTACTGCTATTGTTGGACACTTGAAAAACACACTCTCCTTAACTCCATACCAGTAAGTTGGGACAGATTCCTGGCTAATGTTTACATTGTATTGCCAATGCTACATTATTTGATTTGTGACTGTTTGCCCAAGGGCACCTCTTAAATTAGTATTTGTAAGGACTATGCATGAAATATGTTGAGGTTGTGTAATGCATATTGAGGTTGTGTTTGTAAAGACTTTGTTGTGTTTCTATCTTAACCTTTTTGTTGCAAAAGGTACTCTATTGAACTATATACAGAGACAGCTTAATAGAGGCCAGGGTTTGTACTTTCAGGGATTCTTTTATGGGGAAGTATGGGGGGCATTTGTACCCTTACCCTTGAGAACAAATAGCCAATTTTTACTAGTAAACAAGCATTTTAAGCAGTAGGTTGCCCCCTATAAATGTTGATGTATTGTATTAACTCCCCCCTTGTGATATTTCTGAGAGAAGCCTTTATTTGGACAAATATGGTACCTTAGTTTTATTAGATTTTAGGGAGCTGGTCTCCAATTTCAGATGGCTTTTGTGGTAGCACTATATGTAGCGTTGTTGATTCATCTTGAATCTCATCTGCGTAAGTTGTTTAGTGAGTTTTAAGACTAAAGCCTTAATGGACATCCTTAATGACTGCATAGAGTGATCCATTGAAAATATCTCTAAGTTTATAGCATTAAAGTGTACATACTGTAGTTCTGTTTGCGTGTAAGAGACTTGCCTATTTTATGTTAGTGTGTGTATGACTCTATATACGTATGTAGCCTCTGGTATGTATATGTAGCCTCTAGTATGTACATACGTATATGTACGTACGTAGCCACTAGTACGTATATGTAGCCTATGTAGCCTCTAGTATGTATAGTATGTAGTATACTGTGGCTAATTGATTGTTTTGTTTAGTGTAAATCTTATCTATGTGCTGTTTTAAAACAGATATATAGGGGTGGCTAATAGGCTGAGTAGTTTGGTATTGAGTAGCTCTCTTGACCTGGTTTAGTGACGTTGTTTAGCACTGTTTTGAGATATTGTGCTGGAGGCAGTTCACTTGGTTACATGTTTGCAAGATTTATGTTACTAATGTTCCCAATGGCTAAAAGGTTAGCTGTAGAAACTGAATTACAGTTGTTCAGTGGTGATTAGACGCATATTTCTGGGAGAACATTATAATATTATGTTGCTAGTGTACATTACATACGTACTTGCTCAACTTCAACTACGTATATCTGCTTGAGTAAGAGTATATTCTATAGTTTTCTGTGGTTGGAATATTGTCTCATTCATTCTCTAAGTAAGTTAGCTATAATAGCTATTCCTTGTTTTACTTACTCAGCAATGCATTATTTTGAACCTGTTAGCTCTTACCACACCACTGCCAGAGTAAGCGTGAAATATGTATTGTAGCTCACAATTGTAGCTAAGTGGTAGAGCAACTAGTACTGGTGGTCATAACCGTCTGTCCTGGATTCAATTCCCAACACTTTCTACTTTCTTTTTTTCCGTCTTCATGAAGTTTGAGACTGATTATAATTACTTGTGGTTTGATGAAAAGGTATACGAGTCATAGAAGTGTGTATTCCAGTTGACCAAACTGAAACGTATTTGATATTTAGCAAGTTTACTTGTTTAATCATCAAATACTTGATAGTGTTGTTAATCATGATAAATGATGTTGTGAATATTCAAAGTACTAATACAGTATGTGCTTGGGACATACTCTAACTCTACATTTGACATACTCTACATAGGACTTACTCTAGGACATACTCTACGTACATAGGACTTGTACTCATAGGACATACTCTACATAGGACTTACTCATAGGACATACTCTACATAGGACTTACTCATAGGACATACTCTACATAGGACTTACTCATAGGACATACTCTACATACGTGTAGGACTTACTCATAGGACATACTCTACATAGGACTTACTCATCTCTACATAGGATATATGTTTTTCTAATGACAGAAAAGCGACAGAAGAACCATGCCAATCTCTTTGCTACTCAGTAGAATTCAATTTCAGCGTGTGTTTGTCCCATCGTTAGAGGCCTACAGTGTACTTTCAATGGGCTTGATTGTGTCATTATATATAGTTCATCTCTTTTATTGTATATGGTTCATTTTCAATGTATTTAATGTATTTTTAGGAGGATAATGTGTTGTAGACATTGTGTTGAATATATGGGAGTAACATGTCAGACTATAGCAGTTTCAACTAGAGAATTTGTTGTGTTGATGATGTAAGACTTTGAAAAAACTGAATGCACTGTTATTGAAAATATAATTAGAATGGGTATCATAGACTTATTGTATGTGGAGATACACAATCTGTATTTTCTGTGAATCATGCCATGTTCACCTTGTGTGCATGCACTTACTGGCAGACTGAAACTTAGATAGATATGCTATATACGTAGTTGTTAGACAGCAAGGATGAAAAAGTGATGTTACTAGTCCCAGGTTATTGTATTTCAATGGTGAGGTAACTGTATGACTGTGATGGTATTTCCTTTCCAAAATTCCACTGTTTATGTAAGTTTTACCCAAGTTTTATTCAGCATGACACATTATGCTTTATATAGCATGTTAATTCAAATGTATTAGTGAAGTACTGTATTCATCACCTTCCTACTTGCTGGTGTCATTAGGAAGTTGGTCAAAGTGAGTATGGAACCCAAACAGAGGCAAAATAAAGTTGACGAAGGCAGTACTAGATTGACTGAAAATATGACAAGCCCTGATTCCCATTCTGTAAATGGGTTTGTAACTGTTTATGCTTTTCAGTGTAATTATTACGGTATACCAGTCAGTGAAGACACAGCCTGGGTAAGACAGTAGAATCCCAAGTGTTTTTACCATTTCCCCTATTTTTTAAATTGTTTTATATCTTCTGCTTCATTTTAGAATATTAGTGAAATATACTTATCACATGGTTTTCGTATTCTAAAGCTAAATGACTTTGAACAGAACAATCAAAAGTAAGAGGTTTATAATAGAATAAAACTCTGCCATAAAGTAAGGAGTTTCATTAAATAACGAATTTCTTTAAATTGGGATATCTCTCCAATTGAATGTGTATAGCCTTTTCTCTGAATATGTACTCCAATGATCTAACTTTTTAGCTATTGAATACATATGTACATAGCACATTCTTATATCCCTATTTGCATATGTTGCTCTTAATACTCTAATTTGTGTCACTGTCGTCTTGCATGTGTCTGTATACAATACCATTCCCTTGAGCCGGGACAGCATTTGGGACAGAATGTGTGTCCAGTGAAGGAAGAAGATAAGAAAACTGTATCCTTATCAAATGCTTGGTTGTTTTTATTCACGGCTTTCTTTATCATTATAGACATTTAGAAAACGGTGTCTCAGTTGGTTTACGTTTGTGTACTTTAGAGTTTTGCTACCTTTGGTTTCTGCTCTGGAACACAATGAGTACTTTGAAGGAGTTGAGGAGAAGGACAATGAACTATCTTCCGATGTCTTGACAGCTTTGGCTGGTGTCCTACAGAATCAACACAGACATGGCTTTAAGACACTAATATTGAGCTATGCAGGACTCAAGAGGTAATCCCTTTAATAGAAGTGGATCAGATCCCTATAGTGGAATATTCTTTTACTCACAATGATAAAAAGCTATATACACCTGTGTAGCACCTTGTTTTGCTTTTAAAGCCTTTTTCTGTAGGAAGTTACTTGGTTTTCATTTTCATTAATTACCCATTGCTTTACATGTTGGACTAAAAATGAAGGCTATGTTTAGATTTGTGAATGTAAAACATATAGGCTGTACAGTTGAGTGTACTTCTGTAGTGGTTTTATAGTATTCATGTAAATATTTCAATGTTGGCAATTTGCTTTAATAGTGAATATTCTTGTAACTGTGTTAAACTTAACTTTTGGATGGTTCATCTTCCGATTCTTTGAGTGTCTAAAGATGCAGTTTAGTAAATCTTTGTCGGACATTTCAACCCTGAGGGTTTTCTTAAGTCATAAAAGAACTTCATATACTATATAAGAACTATTCAGGGTTTGAAATGTCCGACAAAAGATTTATGATTTATGAAGTTCAAAAATGCTTCATCCCAAAATTTGTGAATGTATGTACGTATGTAATGTATTGTACATTTGTTTTTGTTCAGTAGTATACCTATATACCTTTTATGTAGAATTTACTCCTTGTATTATGCATTTATGTTAGCTGTTCATTTTCTATAGTGTGTATTATTATTATTTTATTGCAAGTATTTTGTAGATTGGTATATTATCACACTCTCTAGTTTTACTTCTTGCATTAATAAGGTTACCAAAGAGTAGACATATTCTGTAAGCTACCTCAACTCAATAATGGAATTATTCAGTAAATTCAAAATTTCATAATTAACCGTATAAATTGTGTGTGACTATTGCAATAGCTTACATCCCTGTTCATTATTATACATACGTACATACATGAGTACTGTGTGGTTGTTAGGATTGAATATGGTCACTGACTTGAAACTTAGGTATTATCTTTGTATAGTGCTTCTGTTGTGAAACTGCTGAATGCAGTGAAGGCCAATCCAAAATCAGCTCTCAGTCACTTGGATCTCTCAGGAAATCGTCTTGATGACCACTGTCTGGAAGCCCTATGTCAGATGTGCTCAAGTCTGTCACATGGACTTACAACCCTTAAACTGTCCAATTGCGGGATTACACTGAAAGGTTGGTCTTACTGCAATGTTCATCTTTTTGTACTTCTAAACATTGGCTGGAGAACATATTCTGGGCAAAGTCGAGATTAGTACTGCATCCTGGAAGGGGTAGTATGTCTCTATCTTGTTTTGGTCCTAACTAGTGTTCCTAATCGGCCTCTTGGTATGGGACTTGGTGCCAAGAGAATTCAATTATACTTTGATGGTCTTTGATCCCCAGATATACAAAAAGCTGCCAAGCTATGGGCTGATGGACATAATGTGATTGATTAGGCTCTTCAGTATTGATGTCATGCCTGGTAATGGGGCATGTTGACCTTAGCCAGAAACAGATTTCCTGTTAGATTAACTTTAATGACACTAGCTTTGCATTGAAATCACTTATCCATTACAATGCATTTAAAACTTTCTCTTCTTTTTTCAGTTTGTAGCTATTTTGATATAAGTAGGATGTACTGCGTATACAAAACTATACAAAAATGTTTTTACTGGTGGCAATGTTATATTGGTAGGTGCTGCAATGTTAGCCAGTAGTCTAAAGGAGAACAAACACATGACGACATCTCTATCCCATCTGGATTTAAGTGGAAATACTTTAGGGCCTGATTCGCAAGCATCACTCAGTTTTCTAGCTGAACCTAATGCTGTTGCAACGCTTGGACTCTCAAAGACATCTATCACATATGATTTGGTAAGAAGTACATAGTGGAAGGCTTTATATTGGAACTGTATTACTAGTACTAGCCTTTAAATTGGTCCTGTGTCTCCATAGCAAGAGAATAAATGTATCTACTATTTACTGCATCTCCTATCCTTTTGGTTCTCTAGTTGTTTCCTGCTCTGTTTAGAGGGTGTACACAATCACTTATCACTTTAGACATTTCTGACAACAAGACACCAAAGTAAGTAATTGATTCAGAAAATTAGGGGAACTTTAAGATCGGAAGCCGATCTTAAAGCATCATTAAACTCTGGATATTACCCCTGCCCATTCATGTCTACTGAGGAGCACAATGAGTCGATGGGTGGAACCAAAGTCTCCCCTGCCTCTCAAAAGATTATGTATTAGTGGTCAGCCACACCTTTGGCTGTACTCCTATCTGCTGATAAGGAAACCACAAGCGTTTTGATTGTGGGAATACTTATTAACAGACTAGCCACTCAAACTACAATCGTATGCCATACTGATGAGTCCTAAAGAGGACAAAACTGTCTATAGCTCGACCATCTTTTTGAGTGGCTAGGGGTAGGGGGAGACTTTGGTTACCAGCAAGCTAACTTTGGTTCCTCCTATCACCTCATTGTGCTCCTCAGGGGACATGAGTGGGCAGGGGTAATATCCAGAGTTCAATGATGATGATAAGTAACTGACTGTCCCACCAGTTCTCCCACCCAGTGGAGGTGCTGCAGTCACTCTGTTAATAGATATGTTTTTGTTGTAGGAAAAGCAAAGCTGGACCTCCTCCTCTACAGAAAATACAGCAGGTATGTGCCAGCACTGATGCTTTATGCACACATGTACGTATATAAAATATTTAAGCCTGTACCCATAGTCAAATATGTATGTATCCTGAATGGTCTAAAAATTGGAGTACAACTTCAATGATTCTTTTTGCAATTGAATAGGGCCATTGAAAAATTTAAAACACCATTTTCCTACATGCTGTGCCTATTCTGTAAAAAAGTCTATAGGGGAACTAAACCTGGAGAGAGCTTTAGATGAAGATACAGGTCCTGGACTCTTTTCTTTCTTCTTTATCTTAATCTTCTGTGAATCCATTGTTATATTTGCCGAGATTGTACTGGTGTATCATTTTCTGCTGATTCCTTCTGAATCAATGATTTTTTTCAATTCCCTCATTTTCTTCAGTCTGAGCTAATTTTGCTGACTACTACTAGGTACCACTCATGTAAGGCTTCATTGACATTAGCGTAGCATGAGATTCTGTGTCACTTTCTAGCTTGAATTTTGCCGGACGTATTACTCTCAAAGAGCTGCCAAATACTTTCGTTGTTTTGTAGGATACCTGTAATTTGAGTCTTTACACATTTGAAGGACACAGTCAGCTCACCTATACTCACTCTCAGCTCACCTGTACGTACGTATGTCCATCTTTGGTTCCATTTCTAAAGCCTAATTACTTTCACCAATTCCTTTTGACTTATGTAGACTCTTTTGCTTTTATATTCACTTAAGCTGCCTATTACTTAATATATACAGCACTTAAAAAAATTGGTCTTATTTTTAGCTATGACTTATGTGTAGGTAAGAGACAGTTTGACATTTAGACATTTTCTCCTCTTGTTGCAGTTGTTTCTCTTATGCTTCCTGTAGTCTCCTCACTTTTTCTTGGTGATATTTCTAGAATTGTCCCATATGACCGTTATGGCTTTGTTAGGCTTGGAAAGATTCTTCCTCTAATTGGCTTGTGGATGAACTGTGACTACTGCCGGATGAGGTAGATGGCTGTCCAGCAGACAATGATGATTGTACTGAGGTTTATGGCTGTCCAGCAAACAGTGTTGGTTGTACTGAGGTGGATGGCTGTCCAGCAAACAGTGTTGGTTGTACTGAGGTGAATGGCTGTCCAGCAAACAGTGTTGGTTGTACTGAGGTGAATGGCTGTCCAGCAAACAGTGTTGGTTGTACTGAGGTGAATGGCTGTCCAGCAGACGATGATGGTTCTCCACGTGACTGCATGAATCTCAATAAAACAATGTGAAATCAACAAACATTTCACATTCTTTGTCTGAAGAATATTCCACCTCACTTACGTACGTATGTGAAGGACATGTACTTTCTCCATCTTGTTCAGCTGCTTTGTTTTTATCATATCATTGCTTATAACTTTGTTGGATACCTTGCCATTGCAGTTTTCCTAATATCTTTCATTAAGAAATTTAGTTTTTATTATTCCTTGTAATTGTTTCTAAATGGTCTTAATGATCTTGTCAGACCAGATAGCTAACGGTGCAGCTATTTCTTTTTCTGTCCTAATTTGCCCATGATCCACTCTCAAGTCTCACCCTGTTGAGGAGTAGTTTTGAGCTTGCTTTTAAAAATGTTTAATTCACATAAAACACTGTGTGAATACTTAACTCGGGTTGAAACTGGGTCAAACACACTTTTCAAGTGCTCATATACGTAAAAGGGGTATAGGAGTATAAAGGCTTTGCTTTCCTTATTAATTTTGAGATTTGCTGTTTCATTCAACTGAAGCCATTCTTTTCTTTTTGACTTAGGAAATGTTTGGTTTAAATTAATATGTTTCCATCATCCTGTACAGTTCTTTGCTTCTGTGGTTGCCTTGAAAGAAGCTAACATGGGTAATACAAGTACAACATCAGATGTTGCAAAGTGAGTGTGGTTTTCAGCTGTGTTGCCGCACTAGTAAAGAGTAATTAGCTATCAGTTTATATTGATACAATGTCCTGTATTGACTTTATATTTCTATATACTTGTGTAGGTCACATTGTGATTTCTGTACATTTTGTTCATGTTTCTCAATCACTTTGTTCTTTTAAGACGTTCATTTGTAATTTAGTTAATGCAATTTATAGTAAATTAAGGATTAGCTTACTAAAAGAGAACGTGACAAATTGATGTAATAACACAGTTACTGCTTAACCATGACGGGTGACTGAAAATGTAAGGCTGTATACCAAGCCTAGTCAGATAGCTATGCATTGCAGATTTTGTTAATTCCATCTGGAAAATACATCATATGTAACAAAATAAAAGAAACTTTTTGAAGTATGGGTAAAAGCTATGGAAACATAAACACAATATTAGGAAGTACGTAGGTACATATTTACATGTATTTTCTGTATAATACACTATGTTTCTATTAAAAGGGTAATCTTGGAAGGTCTGAAGGATAATCCACACTTAAGTCAAATCAAGCTGAGCCTTAGTCAGGCTGAGGTATGTTTTACGGTTAACCTGTAGTGGTATGGATAATAAGGTACATTGTAGTGGTAGCTTGTACTACATATTTATGTATATGATAACAGAGTAGAGGATATAGATGAGGGCTTTAAATGGTAAACTATAAGGCAGAAAGAGGGTAAAGAGAGGAGTGCTTTATGTAGAGATTGTGAGGACATGAATGCTTTGTATGGAGGGGATAATTAGATACGTGCCTTACAGAGAGGAGGGGGCACTGAGAAATGAATACAGTGAATTGAATAGTATGGTAACTACTATATGTGGGTAAGGGATGTAGAGGATGGTTACTTTATGTGGTAAGGAGGGAGTAGCCCCAGAGGGTATGATGCTGCCTTATGAGAAAGTATGTAGGGAGGATATGACTTGTAATGAAATGAATGCAATAATTGTGGGTTTAAAGATGGAATTGTTATCATCTGCTGGTGTAACAGTTAGTGTATCATTTTATTATGTATACATCCATATCTATAGCTCTCCCATGGCTCCCTGAAGCCAGTGGCAGCTGTACTAGCAGAGGTCTCCTGTGTACATGAATTAGACATATCACATAATGGCAAGTTAAATATTATATTTGGCTCTGCATTATGTCCTTGTCTGTGCTCAAGGTGGTTGTGTGAAATAAAACATCAAATTTTACTTCTATACATTGATTATTTGTAGGTATTGATGCGTCAATTCCATCCCTGATAAGTGCTCTTGGCACCAGTTCTGTGAGAAGATTGCATATTGGGGGAAACTTTGGAAAATCAAAGTATGCTTCTGTAGTTAGCAGTACTATGTGTATTGATTGCTTATGTATTGGTTGGTCATACAAATATAATGTACGTATATCCATTAGGTTACAGTATTCTTTTTAAGTGCTTAATAGTAAAACTATGTTGCTTTTCTTTACATCTGGTCTTTTGAAGCTTAATAAAGTGATGTATATATACATACATATGAGTGTATTTGAATGTGACATAAAATCTATCTACGTAGAGGGGATGAGTTTCCGTAATGAAACGGAATTAGTATGTAAATAGTACCTAAGTCTTTGTTGAGCTTCTCTGCTTTCCTTGTAAAATGTTTCTATGATTACATTTTCATATAAATTAAAACAAACACATGTATAACAATTCCAGCTGTTTCTAGCAAACATGAATTTATACGAATATGGCAGAATCACTGCTTATTGCTATTAAAATGTACTATATTATATGGCATTAATATGTATGTATATGGCATTATTATATACAGTGTCACCCACTTATTATACTGCTGGATAATAGGCCAAACTGCCTAATCCGCCTGAGTTTGTATAGAACGAAATCATTTGCATACTAGAAGTATCTATGTAATCCACCAACTGCCGAATCCGCCATCCACCATATTTTCTTGCCTCAATTGCACATTTAAAGGTGTTTTCCACCTTCGTAATCCGCCGCTTTCGTCAAGATTTTAATCGTATGAAGTAAATCTTAGACATGGCCTCTAAGCGTTCCAAAACTGACTTGAAAATCGCCCGATATGTGACTATAAGAGGAAGATTTCGACGGCAACACAGGAGCAAATACTGTTTATCGTTTTATTTAGCTGGTATAAATATTATTGCATAACGAGGATATTCAGTTTATCCGCCAAAAAATGCTTGAACGAATTGTGGCGGATTATCCGGGTTACACTGTATTATAATTATTTAAAATGGCTCAAAACCGGAACCTCTTTTTGAATCAGAATTTCCTATATGAAACGGAAAACCCCTTTTTGAAACGGTAAACAGAAAATCATCCCCTATACCTACGTACGTATGTTTTAATATATGTATATGTGTCCTGTAGAAATGTACAAGAGATCCTGACTTCATTGTGTTCTATGCTGAACAGCAGAAGCTGTAAACTTGAATGTTTACAGCTAACAAACTCAAAACTAAAGGAACATACCATATCCATTTTAGAAGCACTGCTCGGCAACAAATCCCTAGTTGAAATTGACATAAGGTAAACTATGTAGTATAGTGTGGTATCTTATTTGCTGTCACGTTAATAAAGTGGCCATGTTCAATGCAACCAAAAATTCATTTCCTAGTGTATATGTTATTTTAAACTTATCAATTGTTTTCAACATGCATGATGATAATGGTTTATTCCTATGGAGCACCAAAGTGGACAATATTCCTTATGGAATCAAAGCGATCATTTGGAATCGAAGCGATCATTCGGAATCAAAGCGATCATTCGGAATCAAAGCGATCATACAGAATTGAAGCGATCGTTCGGAATTGAAGCGATCTTCAATCATCAAAGTTCCATTTATAAACTGCTTCAATTTGGATTACCAGAAATTCGATCACTTCAATTCTGGATGACTGCTTCAATTCCCTAATACTGTTTCAATTTCCGGATTATCAAATATTGTCCACTTCATATTGCGCTCCATATATTCCATACTAAATGACCATTGTCTTTGAAGTTACCTTATTCATCCTTGCAAACCCCTAATTAATTTGAAATATACCCATTTTTCATGTAAAACAGGGATACTCCTATGCCACGTTTCTCATAGTTTGTTATTACTTCTTCTATTTGCATTCAACAAGATACTGTATATGAATTTTAAATACCGTAATAACAATTTATTTAGCCATGCTAAGTACATAGTTTCCCATAAACTGTCATTGGAATTTCTTGATTTTCAGGCCACTTTTGGCCAGGCTTTAGAAGTGAGGTTCCATGGTAGTTTTGAGCTTTAAATTGAAGTATTAATGCATTGAGTACATGTGTATAAAATGAGGTGATGTATAGGCTGCAGTATATCGTAACCTCTTTGATGTTTTGAAAACCAAAAGCTTTTTAAGTATGAGGAAAACTGAGGAAAAATATCTGGAATATATGTACCTGCATGAGTATGTGCATCTAAGGGGTCACAGTTATTCTTTTCATTAGCAAGCTGTCCGATTAGCTCAAGCTAGTTAGTAACTTATTGTTTGTAACCAAATTGTAACTATGTATATTCATTTTATATCATTTATGTTATAGTGGCAATGACATGGGAGATAGAGGAGCTAGAGCACTTTCTCGTGCACTAATGGTCAGCTTAAAACTCAGGTAAAGATAATTGTCACAATTAACCTGCCATCTTATACATATCTACTTCTTGTGTGAGTGACTATTCTCATCCATCTACTGTATGTTCTGGCAGGATTGTTCATTGGGATGACAATGGTACAACTCTGGAGGGTTTTAAAAGTGTTGCTTATGCTCTTAAATAGTAAGTATTTGTTGTTTGTGATGACTTTGAATACACTTGTTGATGTACTTATACTTTTGTATTAGGAAATTGGTATGTTTTTATATGTCACATTTTTCCCTATTTGCTGATAAATGTGTCCCCTACCAACCTAAAAATGTACACTATTTTTGCATGCATGAGCAATTAATGTTTCTACATACGTATAAGGGTATGACCTGTACAATATTGAATATTAGGCTCCATAAAGATTAGATCCTCATTTTCAGTACTACAATATAAACTTTTGCAGTTTTGGATTACTTATGTATACAGTGTACCTGACAATAACAAATTTTGTATGTAGTTTAAATATCAAAACAAAAATTCCAATGACACGAAAGCTAAAGAGAAAAATACCATAAAACACAATTTTTTTGCAGTTGCAAAACCATAGTCACTTTGACCAAAAATTGTAACTCCAGTTGGGCATCCTCATTCTCATACCTAGCCAATTCATGAATGATCATTGCCTTTATTTTCTTGCCTTTTTTGAAATTTAGTCATTAGAATTTAATATTTTAAGGCCTCTGAACATGGCTGTAGCCTGGTGCTCAAAAGGGGGCACTTTTCTTAACAGTGAGCTGTTTTGGCTGGGAACATATTTTGAGTTGATTGTACGACAAACATTATACATGTATTTGGTATTTAGATTAAAATAAAACCTATTGCCAACTTGGATGGAGTAAATAAAAATAGCAATTGTGTGTTTTACCATTGCATTGCTGTGACCCGCTTGGACTAGTATTTTTCAGCCCACGGCCTGTCTGAATACCAAAACATTGAAGAATTCAGCACATTCTGGAGGGACAATTAATGATGGCACACACTATGTATACAGACATGTGAGAATTTAATCTTATTGAGTGTCAGCAACATGAATTTTCTAATTCTAGACGTTTCAACCCGGAGGTCTTCATCAGCAATATATTTCGGGTTGAAACTTTCAGAATTAGTAAATTCATGTTGCTGATGCTCAATAAGACTTTGTTCTCATAATGATTGTAACAAGCATGCATTATCCCTTTATACAGACATGAATATGACATTATTTAGGAAAGTAACATATTGTTTAAGTTAGAAACGTTTGTGTAGCAACCACACTCTGAGGTCAATGCCAACACCACTGAGGGATGCACTCAAAGTGTCAAGGACTTCTAAAGGAACTGAGCTAGAAACTGTTTTACAGGAGGTCAGAGTTCTGCTTGCACAATCACTGACATAGGCACACCACAACAGTTTAGATTCAACTACTATTAATAGTAATGAACTAAAAGGATAGTTTTATTACTGAAAATTGTAACTAAGTAACTGGCTTCAGTCACCATGCATCTATGACTACAGCAGCTATCATGCCACTCTCACCTCTTCCGTCGTGCATCCCAATCATCAAATTGTATTCCAGATTATCATCTTGTAATAGCCTGAACCCCACTAGTTGGCCAGGAAAACCTGACCTACACAGGCCTGCCATCTGTGTACCCATATGTACTGTGTTTGTGTACTGTTTGTTCATCTTATTTTTTTCTTGTTTCCAGATACAAAACTATCTCTATCGCAATCATTCCCCTGAGAGACTCACTGTTGAGTCTGAAGCCAGACGAAAGAGACAAATACTCCTCCTAACCTCACAACAGCAGGTCAGTTTAGTCCAATTCATACTGTACACATAAAAGGACTGTTGGTTAAGTCAGTGCTGTCCTGTCATTAAAGTTGCTACAGCAATGCTTAATTTGTGCCCCTTTGTACTACCTTCCAACAAATATGTCTCCATTCACTGTACCTCTCAGGTTTGCTTCAGTTTGTCAGAATCGACTGTCAGAGAGTAACCCTTTCTAGTTCTAAAATGCTAACTCTACTAATCTTTTGAAGTCCTTAATATTGTGTTGCCTTTTTGTTTAATAAATAACGCAAAATACTTTTTCCTTGACCTAGACTGTAAATGTGTAAGGCCAAGAGATCACACAATATAGTGATACATGATAAATATAGTATGACTAAATTGTGTTTGATCAGTTTATGAGTTATGGTGTATGATGACACCTGTTTTCACTGGGCTAATGTACCATTTTGATGTACCGATTAAACAAGCGTACCACTAGAAAGATTCTAGTAATTCATGGTGGTGCTGTTTTGCAGGAGATGGACCAGAATATTGTAGACTTAGATGACATGGTCAAAGCTGTACCAAAGAATAGCGATACTAATCCACTTATTGAAGAAGCCGAGAAGTCCAAAATAGAAGCAAACAAAGTCATGCAGGTACATGTCTATTGAACAAGTTAGAAGAAATGGGTTTGGATTCCTTTCCTTCATTTGACCCCAGTAATTGTAATTGCTCATACGTAGACCCTCATAAGTAATTTGTAATTATTATTACAGCATTGGGTGTTTATTTCTCTACCTTGCTTGTGAAACTTCAGATTGCATCTCAATTGTACTCTGAGGAAGCAGAGTCTAAGCAGACAGATTCCATCATCGCTCAGCTGCGCAGTGTGACTGGCACACTACAAGCTAGACTCTTTGAAGAACAAGTACAAGTCAGTTATATTTGCATTTCAGTTCAGCTAGACATTTTCTTTCAAATATACTTAATTCTAAGAGGAAAATTACAATTTGTTCGTTGTTTTATTATTTTATTACATGCTACTTTTCACATCCGTTTGTTTTGTTTTGACTTGTTGGCTTTGTTAGGATAACTCTGAGAGAATGGTATCAGAAACGGTGAAAGCATTCCCACTGTTACTGCAAACTACTGACAGTCAAAGGAAGTTTGAGAGACTTGTTGTCAAGGAGATGCCAGAGGGATTTCTGGAAGCAGAGATTGTTAACAGAGCTGGGCCAGAAGTAGCCAATAAAATTAGGTAGATATACGTAGTACTGATGTGTCAATATGTGTAGACACAAGTACATTTGTGTCTGTATGTTTTGATTTCCTGCAAAGACTATGAACATTTTGTCTGGTACTTTCATTGCATATTAGGTTTGGCTTTCATCTATAGCTTCAAATATTCTAGCAAGGTATATGTACAGTGTCAAATTTGGAACTATTTATTGAAGATTATTCCCTAAGAGTCAGTAGTAGAGTGTTATTATAGTTTCACACACATTTCAAGGCTATTACTTATAAAGTTTTTTGGCCATGGCTGTTTATTTTCACTGAGAAACAGAAACAGCCGACGCAGTCAATATGACTTTTGTCCTATGCTCCCTATGGGTGTACTGATATTCATGTGTATTTACAGAGTGTAATGATTAAACAGGTTATTGGTTAAACTGGAATTTTCAAACTGATTTCACAAGAAGTCCTAATCAAGAGACTTCAACTGTATTTACATACGTTTAATCTTCTGTAATTCACTTTCTTATCTTATTTATACTGGGTGACCCATTAGCCAAAGTAGGGACCAGTTTAATATTCACAGATAGATAGCAAAATTTGTAGTAACAGATCAAAAAAATCTAGTCACTACAAAAGAAATCTACATACTGATGATTAAACTCTTCATTCTTCAGTGCTAACACATGGCACAACACATGGCACCGCCATCTTGATCTGCCATTTTTGCTTATTGTACTATATGTGCAGTGCATTGAAATAGGGTTTGAATTTTGATTAATGCATTTTCCTAAACATTTTCCTAATTCTATACTTGTAGTCAGAAGAATTTAGAAGTCTCCATAGCCATTACAAAGCTGTTAGTTGAAGCTACCCTCAATGTGCTCTCAGGCCATATTAAACAATTGGTAAGTTATAATAGTATCCAGTTCATTCGCTGTATAATATTAGTGATGCTGATGAAGTATGGGTCAAATTCACAGGCTCTATTAGATGTGATAACCTATACCAGATGTTTAACATATGGTATAGCCAGAAAATTTGACATTTAAATTTAACATTTAAATTTGATGGTTTGGCTTCCAACTGTGTTTATTTAATATTGGCGAAATTTAAATTTGGCCTTGTTGCAGCTCCAGTCATCAATGGCTGTGTGCAGTATTGGTCTGTTTATCATAGTAGCTAGCCGTAACTTTGTTTAATGCGAACTCCTCATGTTAGTAAGGCCATAGGTATAGCCGACCTTAACCCACACCCAGTATTGACCACACACAATAGTAAGAAAGATCGGCTACACATAGATTAACTATGGCCTGACTGTCCGTGGGTATCGTTGTCAATCTGGTAATACGTACACTTCTTTTTCTTCAAATACTTGCATAGGTAACGCCATGACTCATTCCTTTAAGGTGCACTGTAGCTGAACTACATCCGAAGTAGTATTTATGATCTTTGAGATGGTTCATCCTTTAGTCTTTTGAGTGCCTAGAGATGCAGTTGGTTCTTTTAGTATTCGGATATTTTGACCCTGGGAGTCTTCTTCAGTGACTGATACAAAAGAACGAATGTGTGTTCTAGAGCCTCAAAAGACTAAAAGATGAACCATCTCAAGGATAAAGTTGGTACAGTAAGAAGAAATCCCTATCATGACACTACAAATGTGTATATAAATGTGATAATTAAGATGCAGTATGTATATGTAGTATAATATAAAATATGAGTATAATTATTGATGGATTTAATTTGGCAGTTATCCGAGAGACAGTCAAACTGTTAAATTAAAATCTCTGCCAAATTTTCCAGCTATATAGTGTGTGTGTATTAGTATCTCCAGACATTCCATATGGTTATAAAAAGTGATGTCATTTAGATTCAGTAATTTGGTAAACATTGTTATAGAAACTTGCAAGTGATTTAAATCTATGCTAGATTGAAGCTACACTTGAAATAGTCACTGCCCTCAAATACTATTATAGTTGCGACATTTGTTTATAATGGTTTTGTCATACAGTGGGTGGGCCAGTAACATTCTATATTCAAAAGTACTAATGTTAATTACAAATGGAGTTGACTATGACTATTACTAAACCAAAAAGGAGTTTTGATGCTGCATTCAAGCTAAAGGTTATGGAATATCTGGAGGCAAACATCTAGTTATGTAGCAATGAAAAATCTAATACACCATTTTCAATGTACATGGGTATTGAAACATTTTGTTAAAAGCCTCCCTTAAACAGTAGATATAGATTTGTGTTGAAACTATGGTAGCTGCAGTTTCTATTTGAATTATTTGATATACGTATGTCATTATCTGTTTAGCAACTGAGTACAGCAGAAGTTGGTACTACTCTAGTTAGAATACCAGTAAAGTACCACTATTGTTAAGGCTTGTGTAAGAAGATCTAAAATTTGAAATCATTTAGAATTCTAGGATAGTGCATTCTACTTCCTTATTATTTATGTCTCATTTTTCATTAGCAACCACATATGCCAGCACCTACTCCAGAGGTTGACAGAAAGTCAGAGGTAATAATTTATGCATGCCATAGTACAGTGCATATGGTGTGTATATGTATGTTTGTCTGGAGACCTGTTCTGTATAACTCCTTCATTCTTGACAGGACACAAACCTTTACATTTACTTCTATCTCACATTTTAGGGAGGCAGTAGTGCCAAGACCAAGAAACGTCACTTCTCTTTTTCAGCACAGGTCAAACCAGCCAAATTTGCCAGTAAATATCAACCTCAGGAGGATTGTAAGTTCTCTGTACTGATTTACCTACCATGTCCATTGATTTATTTCTTTTAACTAAGAGAGAATGACCATATTTTTTGAGTTTCATGCGCAACCTCCAAAATGTGTAGCAAGAATTGATCATACACAGCATATCCCAAAGTCCTTGTACCTGTTTTTATTGAGTACATGCAAGTACCTTAGCATGCTCACATTTGCATATGGCTGAGGTCTCTACCCAACTTGTGCTCGTGATTTCTTTCATTGATTATAAATTTGTATGGAAACTCATGGCAGTCCTCCTACTCACACAATCACAATGGTCTGTATACTTGTACTTGTGGTGGTCCTCATATGTGTTTGCAGTCTTCTGCATACTAGCAGTAGTCTGCTTCTTGGAAATTACTAGATTTGTTATGCATCTTTTGATTATTTGAGTGACATGTCTGGCCACAAGAAATCCAAATCTGCATTTCTTGACCCTCAAGAAATTGTAGAATGGCCCATCTAAAAGATATCCTTACTTCAACCACTGTTTCTCTAACTAAGGACCACAGATTTGAGATATGCTCCACTCATTCTGATCACTGATTATAGAAAAAGCTGCTGAAGTATTAGATGACTAGAAGTGTTGGAGTAACTCCATTAAATTGAAATTATAAATGTAAACTAGGCTAATGCATACCTACGTATACCTACATAGATTTTTGAGTGTAATCCTATACAGGATGAATATCTTGTTTTGATCTGTTTTACGTACTTCTGCTGATATACCTACTTCTGCGAGTAGTGCTGCCTAAGTGTTATGTAAAATCTTTTGTATATCATAGTGGATTTTGGAGTTGTGGAAAAGCAACAAGATGGTCCAAAACTTGAACATCTGACCAAAAGCAGACCAAAGCCAGCTCGTGCTAGAAAAGGATCTTATAAACCTTCATCCTTAGGTGTGGAGGACACTGATAGCAACAAAAGTAAGGAAAAAGTGCAGGAAGTGAAAGAGCAGCCAAAATTGGAAAGTAAGCCAAAGAAAGAGCCACTGCAACTACCAAAGAAGGCTAGAGCAGTTGGAGATAATCAAAAGGAAGCTGAGGAAGACCAAATAAAGGCAGAGGCAGTACCTATTAAAGAAGCAGAGAAGGAACCAGAAAGTACAGAACTGGAGAGGAAGGAACAAGAGAAGAAGGAAGTAGAGAAAAAGGAAGCTGAGAAAGAAATAGAGAAAAAGGAAGTAGAGAAGGAATCAGATGAGGAGGAGTTTGAGGAGGAATCACAGAATGAATCTGTAGAGGAACCAAAGGAGGAACCAAAAAAGGAACCTGAAGAAGAATTAGAGAGAGAACTAGAAATGGAACCAGAGAAGGAATCAGGGAAAGAACTACAGGAAGTAGAGGAAGATTTAGAGAGGGTAATTAAGGAACTAGATATGGATACGGAAAATGATTCTGTAAAGGAACCAGAGAAGGAGCCTGTGAAACAGCACATTAAAGAACCAGATGCGAAAGAACTGTTGGATAAGAAGACAGAGGATGAACAAGAGCCAGCCAAAGTAACAGAGAAAGAGCCAGCCAAAGTAACAGAGAAAGAGCCAGCCAAAGTAACAGAGAAAGAGCCAAAAAGAGAACCAGAGAAAACTCAGGAAATATCTAATAAGATTGAGCAAGAGAAGGAGGAGGAGCCTAAGGTTGTTGCCTTAGAACAAGAAAAAGCTGACAAAGAAGAACCAAGGTCTGAATCTAAAAGCTCAAGTGAATCTCCCTTAGTTTCACCAAAAAGCCCAAGCAAGTCTCCTTCTGCAGTGTAAGCAGTTGATAAATTACCTAAACTCGATTGATTTTGTCTTCTTTTATATATATACTTGTTATATTGATATGGATGATGTAGTTGCTAATGTTTATTATAATATGCAGGACTCCAGAAAGTGGTAAAAGTCTATCAGAGCAAGGGAAGCGCAAGAGTGGATTGTGAGTGATTGAGCACATGGGAATTATTACACCCTAATTGTTTAATAGATTGTGTGACTTGCTGGTTCTTGCATTAAGGTGGAGGCAGATAGAAATATACCTCCATAAACATAATGACATCCACAGTTAATATTCTTGCAAGATGGACATACATTTAGCAGCTGTGATTATATGTACTGGTGGTGTTGGATTACTTTATCTGTCTGTAAAACGTTCTGTAGATTTTCTAAGTTTTCATCCAAAAAGAAGAAGGAGAAAGACAGCAAGAAGGAAAAGGTAGAGAAAGACATTAGTGGGAGTGTGGAACCTACTGCAGATACCACTCCAGTCACAGAGCCAGTTAAACAAAGTTAGTGGTATGCAATTACATCTGTGTGTTGCCATACCTTAGTTTTCAAATAACTTCTTGCCTTCTTCTCTGTTGTATTTTGTTTAATTAGAATCACCAGAAAGGGAAATTACTAAGAAACCAGCTTCAGTTAGGCATCCTACTGGTGGTGTTGGATTTGGAAGTGAAGTAATGTCACAGATGAAGAGAAGACAGACTTATGATTCTATGGAGGAAAAAGTATCAGATGGTAATGCAGGTGAATTTATAAGTAGCCAAGCTTATTTTGTTGAATGTGATGTACTTTTTGTTACACTGATCTTGGCATATGCTGTAGCTGCTACTGAATCAGCTGGTAGAAATTCTCCAAAAAAGGTCCCTTTACTGCTTCCCAAACCAAAATCAAAGAAAGGTGAAGAGAAAACTGAGGACAAAGAGAAAAAAGCATCAAACAGTAGTACTGAACAGTTGGAGGAAAGTAGTGGGAGTAGGGAGTGTGTAGGAAAAGAAGTAAGATCTTTTATGATATTAAATCTGCCTGACCCACCTTATTTAGGTAGTGTGCCTGCCAGTTTACTGGTAGTTAGTAATATATTGTTAGCAGACTGTGCTCTTTGAGTGGACTAAGAGGTCTTCTATCACATGTACATTATATCTAAACGTTTGTAAGGATCAGCTTTCGACGTTTAGAGCATCTAAAGATGCAGTTTCGTTGTCTATTCTTTGTTGTAAGAAATTTCGACCCCGAGGGTCTTTTTCAATCACTGAACCACCTATTTTAATAATAGATTTATTCAACTAACTTATCTTTGTTACTTATGTATCTTTCCAGTTGCCTTCTATATAATATTTTTGTAATCTTTTTCTCTCTGAAGAGGGTGAATTTATGTTTGTTGAAGCATTGAAATTATTCTAATTTCTACAAGCTAAGTTAACTTCGAACTTTGAAATTAAAGATTAAACTATAAACTTTCCAGTTGTCTTTTAAGCTGGTCTGGCAGTACACAAGAATGCCATACTCATTTATTAGTTCTTTCACTTAAAATTGTGAATGAAACTTGAGCATGAATCTTGTAATATTAATAGGGAAGTGCCGAGAAATCAGTGTCGCCAAATCCTGCTGTTTCACCCAAGCCATCAAAGGCTAAGGTCCCACCTCCAGCTTTGAAGCCTAAACCAAAATCATCTATTCAAGATGGGGAGCCAGTCAAATCGTCACCTCCTCTTGCTGTGAAGCCAATTAAGGTATGAAGTCTTACTTAGCATCAGGTGCCTACAAGTGGTTTAGTCTTGTTTGTTTGGAAACAATCTTGGGAAGTATATTTTTGTGTAGGATTGTAAGTACACATGGATCCAGGGGTGGGTACTGGGGCAGTTGCCCCCTCTTTTGTGAATCCTACAAGACATTTTTATTGTGTACTGTATTCAGATGTACATGAAAAAGAAGGCCCACTGAAGTACACATATGCCTACGTATTTAGCCTACTGACTTTGCAGCTCACTTTTAGCTGATTTGCTTGTTATTGAAGACAAAATAGATTTGACTGTAGTAGACATATGTAAATCTACAGTACTGAGCCATGGGATATGAATTGGAGCCAAAGGAAGTTTACGTAAATACAGCCCGGCCATGTCCTAGTGCTTAACCTATCATATTAACTTCACTCTGTGTATAGTTGCAGTCTCAAGCTCTCCAGTACTTACATGCATCTGTTGTATTATAGTAGTGCAGTTGTATCTCTTGTTAATTGTATAGGATGCTATAGTGGAAGAGCAAAAGTCACCCAAGAAGGTTCCTCCTCCTAGTGTTAAGCCGAAACCAAAGGCAAGAGAAGCTGCGAAAGATGACAGCCCCCCTGAGACAAGGCAAGCAGCTGCATCTACATCAGAGAAACAAAACCTGCCAAGCAAAGAGTTACAAGAAGATTCCAAAGTGGATAATCAGCTTAGTGAGAAAGAAGCATCTACAGCCAAAAATGGATCCAAAAATGGCAGTCCTGATACAAGCAAAAAAGTTAACTCATCCTCGGATGGAGTGTCCAGTACCAAAGAAGGCACGGAAGATTCTAAGCTGTAAAGGAATTAGAAAATTATATTTTCTAGCATGTGTTTTTATAGACGTTTGTAGCATATGAACTCTGTTATAAGGGATAATACTTAATAGTCCTTTCTATTAGCATAAACATAAAGTGTGACATTCAAGGTTTTTTGTACTTTTAATTAATTTAGCTTCGAAATTTACGCAGGTGCAGTTACCATAGATGTTAACTACAGAGAGTACGGTTGGTCATATGTAGCATACTATAGCACCTCGAGGCATGAGTATACAATTTATATATATTGCTGGCGTACTAAACGTATAAAAACCTTCAAAATTCTCACCATATCAGAGTGTACGGTAGTACTCTCTAAGTAGGAATGGCCGGAAAAAAATGGCCGCCCTATCCAATGTATTAGCAATCAACACCTCATAAATCGCCAACGAAGCGATTTTCGGTTATATTCGGTTATTTGCAGCGATTAATGCACGCTTTCCTAAATGCCAAAACATGTTTCGACGCTCTACACGCTCTATAGCGTTCAAAAAGCGGCTAACTAGGAATAGACCCACTTCCAAAATTCATTTTTTCTTCTTCTTCTTCTTTTATTGAATTGACTAGCGCTAATATGCGAACTTATGCGGGCACGTACTAGTTATAAATCGTCATAAATATTTCGGAGCTAGGGAATAGACAGCCCTAAATCTGAATGCGCTCTACAATAAGCATGTTAATTGTGAAGAGCGAAAATTGTGGTCTTCTCGAACGCCATTTTTTAATTAAGAGAACATAGTTTTCGGCATATTTCTCTTGTCTAAGACGTTATTTTGAGATCTTCGCCAAGAAAACTTTCAAATCAATTTAAAACTAGTAATATTAAGAGGAAAAAGGGGGAATACAAGTAAATAAAAAACATTTACAAAAATGATGTTAGAAGTAGGAATGGTAGTGTTCACTAATACATCTGCAAAAAGTATCGAAACAAGACACTGATTATATGATAAGGCTAATCATACAGAAGTTGCATATATACTGAAATTTAAGTAAATTAACCATACACTTCTGTCTTTGGGCGCACCATTCCTACTTAAGGTTAGTGCACCCAAACACAGAAGTGTATGTTAAATTTCAGTATATATGCAATTTCTGTATGATTAGCCTTATCATATAATCAGTGTCTTGTTTCGATACTTTTTGCAGATGTATTAGTGAACACTACCATTCCTACTTCTAACATCATTTTTGTAAATGTTTTTTTATTTACTTGTAGGATGTATCATCTGCACGTAAATCGTATCCGATCTCGTCTGTGATGTCTTTCAAAGCTGAAACTACAAAGAATAAGGTTAAGTGTTTAACTCCGGTGAAAGTTCTTGCTCTACCAGATCGAAGGGGTACGTTTCGATTATTCGAAAATGCCTCTGAAGAAAGCTAAACTGAGTGGCAAAAGCGAAGGTAAATCGGCCGCAGATTTACTGTCAGACGTTTTGCCCCATAGTGATTCCCAGTGGATGTTAGGCTTTGAATCTCCTAGTAGTAATGAAGGGCAACACTCAGTACCCAATGAGAATGTGGTAAGAGTTATACTCTTATCGAGAATTATTAATGCAGGACTTTGATCCAATAAGAAAGGAGCTAATTGTGAGTTCACGACTATATAGTTTTGACAATTGGTATACCGTGACTTAATTCAGATGACATCCTGGTATGTTATATTTTCTTTAGGATAATAAGTATTTATGTATTCAACGCCATGCTTTCTGTCTGCTGGCAAAAGGAACTTTTATTTGGATGTATGCATGTAGTTGTTTACCCCAAACACAACTTCTATTGAACAGTCTTGCAAGCAGTATAATAGGATCAGAAGAAGGTACCATGAGTAATTATCTTTAAGTATATGCCATCTATCCTATTCTTTTTGCCTGGAATATGATAGTGATTTGCAAATAACTGCAGTTGAGAGTTCAGGTGATTTATTTCTGCTTTTGTATGTATATCTATATATGTTAATACAATAAGTTGTCATCATTTCAGGGTTGGTAGAAGATTAGGTGAAAGAATATCTTTTTGACGTTGATGATTTGTCAGCTGTAGTGGGTGTTCATGTAGATGGTAGCAGTGCAGTGGTTTGTAAGCTGAATTCTTCATGGTGCTGAGCTTTGAAGCTTTGTTCTTCTTTGTGCAATGTTTAGAAGCTTCGACCTTCATTGTGCAATCCTTTGAAGCTCCATTCTTTTGCGCTGCCCTGCTCTGTGGGACTTGCTTGCTTCTTGGTCTAACTTTGCTTCTTCGGGGCTTGCCAGTCCAATAAATTGATCACTTCTGCTCAATAGCGACGGGAACTTAACTTTACTATAACTTTTGTCCCTTCCATCTGAGGTCTCCCAAAACGTGCTTGACGTTCACTCAATGAGCCAGCCCCTTGTCCTTAGACCCAACCATTATGTACTGCTATTTCATTCATTTTTCGTGCCATCAGAGTCTTCTCACACAACAATAGGATTCACACTACATGATCGAGAAACGACATGTTCGTGCATTTCAATTAGGTGTTAATAATTGTGATAATACGCGGATGTCCTTGAACCCCCATGTCAGATAGTCGTTTTTAGGGTAACTTAATTTTAATCTGCACAGTATATGTGACCATCCATGCTAAAAGTGCATTTTCGCGTGGTAGCAATATGCTCAGTACGGGCATTTTAAAAACTTCGTGGCAAAACAGTCAAAAGTGCTGTTTTGTTTTAATAACATTAAATATTCGTTACTCTAACCTTTCCCAATGTTGCCGTCGTTATTTCGGTCCTCTTTGTGCAATAAATCCGATATTCATAAATAAAAGCTACCGGGAATATGCCATTTTATTCAATATACGGAACAGTGAATATCATTATCGTATGACTTAACTAAAGAGCGCTGAATTCGCACCAAATTCGTAGCAGATGGCACAAAGAATAGCAAACTCGCTGAACCTTTTCAGAGAAGGTCCTCTTGGCAGTTGCCTTCATTCAGAAGACCAAGATAACATTGTTGAGATCTTAGATTATTTTTATGATACTTGTGATGAAATTGAAGATGACAACAGTAGTGATGAAGATTTCAGTGATAGAAAAGGTACAAAAATAAGAAACATTAAAAACTACATACTAACCCCTATAATATACAATACAAAAAATGAATAAAAAAATAGAATAGGAAACATAATAAACTATATTTTCCTTTCAGATGAGAAGCAGCTTGACACTCCATCAACTTCAACTTCACTAAATGAAGGACATGTTCAATGTCCTGCAGATACAGTTCTTATGGTGGACAGTGAAGTAGTTAAATGATGACATTAGTAGTGAATCTGATAGTGAAGAAATGATGTTAGACATGGATGTACAGGTGAATTCATGTACTCTAACCTCTGTTAGAACAGAGACTGTCAGAAAAGACAGCAGCTTAGACACCTTCATAGATGAAGGTTGCAAATGTACACTTTACAAGGGTGGACCTTGCTCTACATCAATTTCATGAGAGCACTTTTGCAGCATGCATGAGGACTGTGTAGAGTTGTCTCATGCATAGCTTGATATGGCAATATTAGGTCAGCTCTCTGCCTTTACAAATTATGGCTCTAATGTTTCGACTTTTTCTGGACATCCCACTAAATCTCGCAAACGTTCGTATAGTCAATTTTCTACTCAGGGCAACAGATTTGTCAGGCCACCTTTTGTCAGCTGTTCAATATAAGCCACAAACGACTTCGAAATCTTGCTGAGCACCATAAGAAGGTGGGATTAGTTCCACGTATCCATGGTAACGCCGGTAAGAAACCACATAATGTGACACCTTTCGAATTGGTCCAATTTGTACTCACGTTCCTTCATAACCTCGCTGAAGAAACTGCCTTACTGTTGCCAGGCAGAGTACCAGGATACTCGCACACTGACCTGAAATTACTTCCTTCAAGTACAACAAAGAAGACCATATGGAAGAAGTACCTAATTGCGGGTGAGGATATGCAGGGCATCAAAACCATTGGCTACTCCCATTTTTGCAATTTATAGCAAATACTTGTACCGCAAATTGTAGTAATGAAGCCAATGTCCGACCTGTGTTGGCAATGTCAGCAAAATAGTCATGCTATAATGAGAGCATCCAATACATCGGAAGCAGAGAAGATAGCTAAGCTACAAGCAGCCTTGGATCATCTGACAGTAGTTAAGGTAGAATGCACCTTTTACAACTCGATCTGTAAAGATTGCAAGCTGGATGTCAGAGGAATGTTCACCATCGATAGAGAGCTATCTCTTCCAGAAACTCCATCACTGCCTAATTCATGTGCAATACAAGTCCACTACAGCTCTGACATGGACCAACAAGCACACTTTCCATCAGATCCATTACAACCAGGGCCTATATATTTCCTCACTCCTAGAAGATGTGGAATATTTGGCATTTGCTGTGAGGCAATTCCAAAACAGATGGATTATCTTACGGATGAAGCCGTGGACTGTGGCAAGGGAGTGAATTGCATCATTAGTCGCCTTCACCATTTTTTTCCCCAACATGGCCTAGGTGAAAAGGATACATGGAAATAAAGTAACTCACCAGAAATAAACATCAGCTCAATAGCTATAGTAAAGGCCCGAAAGTCATGGAAGCTCTGCAGTTTGGGCACCAAAGGTTTGACTACTTCCATTTTCCAAAGTGAGTCATGATGTATATAAGAACCTATTTTGTATTCATGATACAGTGGAAGTCACTATGTTGAGTCAAGGTAGATAAGGGTAAAGAGTATACTGAATGGGCTTAGGATACTGCATATTGAGTTAAGGTTTCATTACACATTATCCTTCGTCATGACACTTGCTAAAACCCAATGCTGGCTTCATAATAAAATGTGCTGGCAGGGTTCCCCCCCTCGAAACATTTGTGCCCCTCCTTGAAATTGACAAATGCTACATGCTATATATGTGCTAGAGTGAACATTGGTGCACTAAACATGTTTGCCCCCCCCCCTTCATTTATGTTATCATCATTTTGTCCCCCCCTTGCTAAATACTCTGAAAAAAAACTGACTGGCATGTCTTAGATATAATAATCCTGCTTATGTAGCACATTAATGCTGCATGCATACTGTGTGCATTATATATATATATGAAGCCTTTATAAGCCTAACCTTGTACATAGTGGAAAGATATATCCTGTGACTGATTCTGAAGTAGCTTCTGTACATATGGAGTGTTATGAATGTCTGCAACCATTTTCCCATGCTCCCTGTCAGTGACTATTTTTTGCCAGGCTAGGTGAGTTAAGTATTTAAATCTGACTGTACCACTTTCGGCCATTAGTCCATTCAAATATATGGTAACCAATTAATAGTCAAATATATACCAAATTTTAGTATGCCATATCTAGAACTTACTGAGCATAAAAATCAATGATTTCTCACTAATAATGTGTTGTATTTAGGCTGTAAACATCATGACCATTAAGGAGAGTTTCTGGTTTGGCCTGCCAATGTGGGTAATAAATAAGCCTACATTCAATTTGGGGTAGTGTAAAACATTGTTTTATTATACATATGCCATGATATATAGTGGCATTAGTGTTACTTACGGCGTATCCTGTAGGGTGTTTTCTGCAGAACAGCAGGAAAAATGTTTATCAAATGCTTTGGCAAACCAACACAAAGGCAGTGATAGTAGCTATTGCATATGCAGCACTGCACCCAATCCACTTTCAATTTTACACCTACCAACTGCCCAATGTTACACATATTAAATGGTTTCATGGCACAGAACCTTTTTGATAGGCCTGGAAGTGTGCAGTACTTTTGAGGGGCTTTAACATCAATACTTACAGATAATGTATATATATAGTGGTTTTATAGGCTGTATTATCCTATTAACAGATATACCTTAGTATGGTAATAGTGGTACAAAGTGGTTTGGTGGTAAGTCATGCGACCTAACATCACCACTTTGTACCATCATCGAGTGGAGAGGTGTTGCCATTGCCTTGCAACAGGAACATGGTGGGACTAGTATGTCGTATCCTGTAGCATGCTCCAGTTCACCAGTTCACGGTACAATTGGATTGGTCTCTGGAGCATGCCAGCAACAAACAGTACCTGCAGTAATCCTATAGAAGTATTGAAACTGTACTATACAGTGATGTCAGTTACAGTAAATTGAATATTTAAATCCTCCTTTAAGCAATAGGAAATGATGTCTTTGGCACTACTGCATTCTGGTTTATTCTTCCATGCCTTCATTGAGGATGTTGTGTGCAGGAGGGCATGAGCATCATCGATATCAGATTTAGATTGACTATTTTATATAAAAATGTTAGAGATTGGAAATCAACATAAGGTGTATATCTGAAGATGGTGAGTTTATGCCATGTCCACTTAGTGATCACAATGTACAACTGCCCATGTTGTTGTAGCCAAACGGAGCAAAGTTGTTAGTGTTTCATTCCCTTCCATGCTAATTGAAACTTCATGAAACAGGCAGTTCCTATCACCTGTGCATTGTGCTGCCTACATGCCCTCAGGCACCTTTTGTAGGGCACTGTACATAAAAATAAATTATTAATTAAAAATATATATTGTTGAATGTAATACTCAATAGGCATCCTACTATTGCCAGTATTCCAGAACAGATTTTAGCCACACCTCTCTTCCTCTACAAGGTTGGTGGATGTCCTAAAAAGTCAACCACTTGGTTCTTGGGGTGCCACAGGCACCCCTACATTGTTTTCAGAAATTATGTTAATGTATGGCATCCTGTTCGTAACCTTGTATATATATATTTATATCTGTCACCAAAATGGCGGACATTTGGCTGGCTTTCGTTTTCTAGCTTAAAACTAGCTTTCTCTTCCTTAGCGTCGAATATTAAACGAACGAAAAGGATTTAGAAATCACCTTTACTAATACTATGTAATGTAAAGCCTTCATAAAAATGAGATATAGCCTAGAAAAATTAACGGCAATCAAGCAATGACCAGATGCGGTTAACCGGACATCGAAGAACTACGTATAAGCGAAGTGGCTCGAAGTACTTGTTATTAGAGGGTGTATCTTCCTTCAGGTTACTCCATATTTTCAGACTTGTCACTAGTAAATCCTTACTGTTTGACAACTTTGATATTTCTCGTAGTTTTTTCTGTTAATATTGAATCACATACGTATATATATTTCATAATTTGATGGCTACAGGTGACCAATGTAGATTATATACCTTATACTCAGTGCCTTTTCTTTGTGTAGACAATTGTGCCATCTTTTTCAATGGACATTCCTCTGTATGCATGTATATAAAAAGTATTCTTGCATGCATGGAAATAAAATACATATCCTATATTATTAAGATATGCAGTACCTTTCAATAAAAATTGACCGTTCTACGCCTGTACCCGTACGCGTTTTTTATGCAAAGACACACTTACGAACCTGTACAAACCCCGTCAGTAACCTGTACATCAAAATAGACGAAACCTGTTCTCCCACCCACACCTGTAGGTATCTTCACAGTCTGTTATTATAAAGGATACCACAGGGCTGTGATAGTTTTTATAGTTAATGTGGGGAATTTTAATGTTCGAAGCAAAGCACACACAGCGTCATCTTTAACCTTTTAACGACTGCGTTTTCTACTTTTGCAAGGCCGTTAACGACTGCACACTCCTTCTGAGCCAGCACTGGCGAATCAACCCTTAAAGTGTATTTTAAGGTCAAAACTAAAGTTAGTTAAAAGCTTACCTTAAAATGACTCTCTTCTGTATTGATTCAGGGAAGTACTTCAGGAACTGACGGTAGAATTTGACCAAATACCAACTGGCTTCCCTAGGCAGCCATTTCCGCTTGTGTAATACTCAATAAATGGTGCCTAATACGTACGTAAAGATAATTTTAACAACGTGACCGTACGTGATATTTCCACCTACACATTTACGCTAGTAGGCAAGAGTCACGTTTTTGTATACCGAATACTGTACAGACCATGTAGTTTGACGATACTTTGCACGATTATGAGCAACTACTTTAACTACCTTTTGGAAGAAGCCAAAAAACAATACCTGGAAAAAGTGAAATTAATCGATTAGCTATTGAGGATAATCCATACAGCTCCAAAAGTGCGGATAAATTCGTAAAGGATATGTGTCTGTGGCCAGCTATTGAATATGGACACATCTTTTGTTATTTTATAAATAGACCGGAAATTTATACAAAAGAACAACTGCTTTCCTGGAAACAAATGGATGCTTTTAATTATTTTCAAAGTGGGCATGTGAGAGATGTATTCGTTCGAGAAGCAAGCCCTTAAGCATTGATACTCAAAGGCTTTGTCAATCCTAATCAAACGTTTCCATCAAAGGGCAATGAAGCTTGGATTGCTGTACAAAAGGATGGGCAAATTTTATCAGCATATTGTACTAGCATGGCTGGGTGAGTTGGCTGATCATGAATCAAAAGAGTATTACTTTGGAGTTTATCATGTGTTAATTTTATCCATGTATGCAGTTTAGGGGAGGGTTGTTCTCATGTTGCTGCCATTCTGTTTAAGGTTGAATTTGCTGTGAGGAATGGATATACATCTGTGACTTCACAGGAATGTTCTTGGAATCATTGTATACACCAAGATAGTGAGTTAGTAGTGCATGATCAGTGATCGTGTATATGCAAGTACAACTTAAGCATACCACTATAATAGATGTAAAGTCATTATCATTTTGCTGCTGTCTTTGCAAACTATGTAGATTGAGCCTGCATTAATTGCTGATTTGAATTTTAAGAGACCCCAACGTACAGCCACCAAAGATGATGGGGCATCACCAAAGGAAGGTAAACACTTGCCTCCCAGTGAAACTGACATAGCCAACTTCATCAGTCAAGTGGACAGTGTTTCTCCCAATTCAGCCATTTTAAGTGCTTTTTCCTTGCCCACCAGAAATTCCATACCTACTTCTCGCACGGAACGTTTGGTAAAAAGGTTACCTCCCTCTCTAAAAGATATTCCTACGAACAGCAGTATTGACACCGCGTTTTTTCTAATGAATTATCCATCAGTAAAGAGCAAGCTTTATATTTAGAAGAATGCACTCGACTTCAATCTGGTACATCCATTTGGTTTACATATCAAAATGGCAGGATTACAGCATCAAATTTTATTGCTGTATCCAAGGTAAATTTAGGTAACCCTCCACCATCCTTGATTAGAGAATTTCTGCAGAAACCAAGCAGATTTGTCTCACGTGCCAGCTATCAAATGGGGTAGAGAAAAAGAATCCATAGCTCGAACAGAGTACATTCATAAAGCATCACCACAGCACAGTACACCAACTTGACCTGTTGGCTTGCAGGTCTTTACATCAATCCTTCCTACCCCTATATCTAGGTGCTTCACCTGATGGGATAGTTGAATGCAAGTGCTGTGGTGTTGATTTACTAGAGATCAAATGCCCTTACAAGTACTGCAAAATAGCTCCACATTCTGCATGTAACAACTCTGATTTTTGCCTAGGGAAAAAGGGGGATTCAGTGGCTGTACATGCAGGTGCAAGGGCAAATGTTCATTTGGGAGAAGCCATACTGCGATTTTGTAGTGTGGACATCAGAGGGAATCCATATTGACAGGATCCCCTATGATCCCACTATGATCACCGTTAGTCTTCCAAACCTTTTTTGATTTTTTTTGTAATGTGCTGATACCAGTAATTATTAATCCTACCAATTTTACTCAAAGCCCTGAGGTCAGGGCAGTTGCATCGAAATCTTTACCTCAGTTGGATAGAGTATTTTGTTATTGACAAAGGGTGAAGAATTTGGGGATATGATTGGCTGTGACAGCAAGGCATGCCCAAATGAATGGTACCACCTGAAATGTGTAGGCTTGAAAGAAGCTCCACAAAGGAAAGAATGGTTTTGTCCTGAATGCATGAGTGTTAGTAGTCAATAACTGATAAGCCTAAAATAATAGTAACTTAATTTAAAACTTAAAAGTTGTACACTGCATTTTTTATTATAAGGAATGCGTGGCATGTTAACTGGGTACAATAGACTTGGATAATTACAAAGTGCACCACAAGCATGAACTATTCTATCAATTGCTGCGGTTTCATCATCATCCCCATGCTTGATCAAGTTTAATGGTAATGTTCCTTGTAAAATAGTGTATTTATTCTTAAGTAGGCCTATAACACGCTCAACATGAATTCGAACTCTGGCAATTCACTGTGAAAACTCAACATCTCTCTGAGATTATTGTACTTTGCCTCGGGTAAAAGCAGGAACTTCTAGGTGAACGCCCATCATAGCTAAATCCTCACTTATTCTAAATCCTCTATCTGCCAGCACAACATCTCCAGGGTCTAGTAATCTCATGAAGGAACTATGTCGTATTATTTATGGATCAGAAACGTGACCACCCCAACACTCTGAAACATAGCTAATGGATCCATTTGGAGTAATTCCAATTAGACATTTAACTGTATTATGGCTTTTGTAGTTAGAAAATGTTTTAGCTCTTGCATCAAGATTTGTTGGTCTTTCTATAAATATTTCAGTACAATCTGTGATGCATCGGGTGGATGGATATAACTCCTGAAAAAGTGGAGACATGTTATGTAGCACTATCTCCTTTCTTGGCCATGCTATGAGGAACCTCAAGTGAATATTCATTGCATCCAGCCATCTATGAAAGATGTTGGAAACTGTGCCCACACTTACTTGAGTTCTGTATGCCAAATCTTGCAGATGAAGATTCAGCCTGAGTTTCATTAGGACTAGCAAAAGTTCATCAGCCTTACGCAGAAGAGTGCGTGGCTGAGGTAGACTGCAACTTACAAGGCTAAAATTATATTTAAAAGAGCATATTTTTCAAGCCCTATATAGTAGCTTGTTCTTTCATCACTGTCCTTAATCAAGGTATAGCTCAGAAAGCCACTGGGCTGAGTCATCCATTCATCTGTCTGAGTTTCAACATGTACAGTTGCAACAGTAGGAAAAGTCTCATCATTAACTTCATCAGGGTTCTGAATCAGCAGTGGCAGAAGAGACTGGTGAAGACAGTAATAAAAGACTTGAAGCAGCTACCTCTATTTGTGACAATTCCTTTTCTTTCTTTTCTTTATCTGCTTCTCTCTTTTGGTTTCGAATTAGTCTTGCATGAGTCGCAGGATTTAACAGTTTACGGAAGCTAAAGATAGTTGGCACATAATCAACGTTGTTAGGATCAGGAGAAGGCCTACCTACATAAAAAAATTAAAACGTTTTCAGAATTCGCTAAAAACAGTTTTATGATCACGTATAAATGTTACCAACCCGATACGAAGTGAGCGCCACAAATTCGGCTTGAGTCTGTAGGCGTCCATTCTAATCAACATATAGCTGGTAACCAAGCTTTGCGCTGCTGAGTCGGCTGCTTGGGATATGATAGAACCCCACTTTATTGTCCTTTGAGTGACGATTCGTACAGTCTATGGCACAGCAACTGGTAGGCATATTCCCTTTCCGGTTCTTTTGCCTACCAAGCGTGTGTGCGGTTAGTAAGCCATGCCCTGTTAAAATCATCTGTATGGAAACAGCTTACTGCTGATCAAAAAGGACGGTTTTGAAGCTATAGTGATTACTTTTTATTTCTTATCTATCCAGCAAAAATCTCCAAACTTTTGCTACAGTCAATGTTGGCCTTCAGACCCAATACCCTTTCGTCTGCCTCCTAATCTGTGTTTCTTATAAGCTTTATCATACGCTAGAGCAACTGACAACCATGAGAAGAAAGGCAAATGCTGACAATTAAAGGCTTCTTCCATCACCGTGAACTGCCGTGAACACTGTTGTAATGTAAACGATTGCATAATTATTCTTATTTTATACTTAATTTTTATGTCTAATACACGCAGTAAACTGTGTAAAAACACAATATTCGTATTACCTATATCATGCGCTATCGAATAGTATAAAATATATATAAATTCGCCCATTTTAAATTGTCGCCGTCCTTCCCCGCTACTGGTCTGAAAAGGGGTGAGCAGTCATTAATGGACTAATGCTCCAGAACGGAATGATTTATTCTTTCTACGAAAGGCACCAAATTCTTTTTTTGGTGATTGGGAAAGAGTAACAGACAAATACAGCTTGCCTTGGAAGAGGAAGGTCATCAAACCTCAAAATCAGGGATATCATATTTTTGCTTCGCATCAAAGAAACAGGCTGTATTGAACGTAAACTGGAGTCTGGCTGTTCTACTGAAGCTACTCCTAGAATAGAAACCATCATTGATAAGGGAATGGAAAGAAATGAGACCACAGGAATTGAACTGCAAAAAATGTTGCATACTGAGGAGAGGCTTAAGATGTCTGTTTCAATGGTCCTTAGGAGGAGAAGTGACCTAGGCTAGGCATCAAAGGGTACTAAATAGTGTCAACTAATTAGAGAGGTAAACAAGAAGATTTCTTGGTTGATGTGTTTTTTCTGACGAGACAACAGTACAAATAGAAACCCACAGGAGAAGATGCTGTTATAAGAGAGGTGTAAAGCCAAGGTATAAGCCTAAACCTAAAAACCCTTTAAAGGTCCACATATGGGGGGAATTAGCATGAGAAGCCCCACAAGTGTGTGCATTTTTGAAGGGAAGATGAATGCACCATTGTTCATTAACATTCTAACCGAGCCATTCTGCCCTTTCAACATAATGATTATCCTGATGGGTGTAAATTTGTGCAGGATAATGACCCCAAACACTGCTCTAGATTGGTCAATGCATTCTATGAGAGGGAAAGCCTTAATTGTGGCCAACTCCTGAATCACCGGATTTAAACCCAATAGGTAACCTATGGCATGAGCTCAAAGAGAACATTAGAAAGGAAACCAAGCCAAAGACAAAGGAAGAATTGATATCTGGTATTAATTGCTTTTGGAAGACAATAACAGCTGAAGAGTGCAAGAGATATATTAACCATCTAAAGAAAGTTGTACCTGCCATAATTCCCTGTAATGGTGCCACTACTGGTTACTAAGAGACAAACTATAATCATACGTAAATAGAGTATATTCTAACGGCAAATAGAACTTTGGAATAGATAATTCATTTTACTTGTCTAATGATGGCAGTCAGTTAAATTTTTGTTGACAAAAAATGTAACCAACTGAATCCTTAGATGCTCAATAAGTCCAAACATGCATGAATCAATCAAAATATAATTAATTAAATGAACTTCCGATGATACAAAAGAGATTTAGACTATACATTCTGGGCTGCTCCAAAAGGCAGGGAAGGCTTCAAATAGCTTGGCCTTCAGCTGGTTCAATTTAGTGTGTGGCAGGGCTGGGATATCCTGCCAACCTCTAGGTGTGCATTGGATTAGGACAGCATCCCCAAAGTTAGCTTCTCGGGCAAGCTTTACAGCAAGGGCTCCTATTTTGCTTTCGGTCTTTAAATTGCTGTATTTGGAGAAATTTTCTTCTGGTGCTTTTAACTCTCCCACATTAATGGCTGAACTTGGTAGTTCCTTTTTCAGATTTGACTGCTTTGATGAAATAGGGTTTGATCTTCACCATATTTTCTCCGGTCCCCTCACTAGCATCGGTTCCATTTGCAAAGGCTCACTGGGTTGATAACTTGAGGATGTTTTCTTTTTAGTGTCATTCTCCTTCAACTTCAGTATGGGCTCATCGCAAGAGTCTATGTGGCTGTCTATCTTTCTTGCTAGGATTTGCATTTGACTTCTTATGTTGTCAGAGTTCTCTTTCAGATTTTCCAGTATAGTGACCATTTTACTTAGCAAAGCAGTGATTTCGTTAAAATTGGAAGTGGAACCAACAAATGGCAAAAAGCTTCCCTCTGAAAGTTATCAAACCAAATTTCATCCAAATTGATTTCAGCTTCCCTTCCATTGGCTTGCTGACAGTCAGTTTCACTTATATGGGACTCGTCACAGCAGTATCAATTTGCATTCTGTTCTTCAGAAACCCGGCCAGAGTCCCATGAGATATCCCATGCTTTTGTTCTAGGTGAGCACTCTTCGCACCTGCATCGATTTCCTTCAGTATGACATACGTTTCCGCTACTGAAAAGCACTTTCGTTTCATTGACATGGTGAGCAAGAAAACACACGCTCATTAATATTCATGCACCGAATGGTCATTAAATTTGATGATATATTGAACTTTTCGCTCCAGAAAAAGGTCAGTAAAATCGATTTGTCGTTATTTTCGATATTATTAAACCCGATCTAAACTGTTTAGGTAACATATGGCGCTCAGTTCCTGCCACCAAAAAACAGTCGCTATAGTTAATCTGTTGTTAAATCCGAGGTCGTTATATGCAGTCTCCACTGTATTGTCTAAAATATTTAGTAACTAGGGAATCGGCACGCTTCTGTTTTAACACGATTTGTTACTTATGGCACGTCAGATTAAAAGAAGCTGTTTGTCGCCATTTTTAAATTAAGAGCTGTTTTCTTTTTGACTGCGACTAATCCAAACTCAGAAATCACGGATATTCTTATCCTGTGTGCTCTAATATATGTATACCGAATATGATATGGATGTATGTAGCCACACATTAAGTAGTTATAAATGTATAAAATATCTACCTTATGATTGTAGAATATGTGAAAATATGAAATAAAGAAGAAATTCTATATAGTCATGCAGTTCAGCATTCTCACCTTGGAATCGAATACTGTATCATACACTGGCCATACAGATTAGTATTATTATTTTCTTGTTAATAGTACTTGTTAACATTTGTTAATTCCACAATAATTAACAATACATGAAATTCATACAGCCAAAGAAAGCGAAGTTATGCAAGTTAATACTTGTTTAAAAATCCATCAAGTTCAGACTAACTGACTAATGTATATACTTCATTTTCGAGAGAATGTTGGTTGTCTCAAAAATGAAGTTATATACAATAGTCAAATATATACAATTTAAATATATAGATACATGTAATGGGCAGGATTCATTGACCCATAATGATCCTATTATTAATTATGATAAGGCATTTTATAGCAGTCTTCATAATGGCAGGAAGTGTGGTCGATGTCTCCCTTGCTAGACACCTGCAGCACCTTTTCCAACTAAGATTGAAACAGTTGTAGAGTATTGATAATTGAATTGCTGGAATATAACGTTCATTCCCCCTGTATAGATGTGGTCTTGCATTTCACTTCCTTTTTGTTTTGATTTTTAATTACTTTGTGTGATGTTTGGCCTTAGGAAAGCTTGGTGTGCAGATCTTCCTATATAGCCTTTATCTTTGTGATATGGCAGTTCACTTCCTTTTTTGATTTTATATCATTTTATTTATTAAAATATCTTGGTTAAATTGAGGAGAGAGAGCTTCTTGGCTCTTGCCCAAGCTTGTCTGTGCTGCTATGTGTATGGGGGGCATACACGTAACTTTGAGGGAGTGTCTTGAGCTGTGGGTGGTTTTGATGTCTGTGTATGCTTTGTAAATAATTTTTCCTCGTTTTGGCTAATTAACTTAACATGTAGTCACAATCAGAATTTTAAGACATATTGCTGAGTGAAGATCACTGCAATGTATCCTTGCCAGATCCTACCCCTTATAACGATATATTTTAACTACATAGGGATAGGTTGAGCTGTTTTTTACTATAATATACATATGAATATAAAATATAAAAAAGTGTATGTATGACATTAACATACACTGTTTCAGTATTCATATTCTTCAACATTTTAAATAATAATTGTTAATAAGAGATAATACAAGTTACTAATATAGAAAAAGTCACAATTGATGCATTTAAAAACATTTAAAATTTAGCTAAAACTTTAGATGTGGGGGATTTTTGGGTGGAGAGGTGCTTAAAAAATATGTTCAAGAAACTGATAAGAAGTGCTTCTTCCAGATGGATATGAAAGATGAAAACCCAAGTAAGTAAATATATAACATGATAATTGACTCAGCTACATCCAGCACTTCTATAAATATGTTTTGCTCCATTACTAAGAAAGATTGCTGAAATCCATTAATGAAATCTCCCTTTACCAAGAGAGTCCCTGGGAGAAAAGGGGATTTCAGTAGTCTCCATCTCTAGGTTGGCATAGACCTTCAATAAAAGAAAGAAGTAATATTTATTGATACTTTATTCTTGAGTATGATATGATTATTAATTTAAGTATTAAGGTTATAGGGTTTCTTATATATTATAGTATATTATAGTTATGAGTACGTATATAAATTTTCATATACAGGATGTATCATGCATCTATCAGCTTTCTTTAGCCTGATAAACTTACTGGAACAATCTTGACAATTTTGTCATGATCAGGTTTAGTCTTATCATCTGGAAGGGCATTGGCCAACAAAACAATTGCCATGATTGTTTTGGTTCCTATAGAGGTAAGGATATCTTGATAACATGCATTATACTTCTTATATGGCATAATATCTTAAACCATTTACCTTCATCTGCATCATCCTTGAACTGAGTGATCCTTCTTGTTAGCCTGGCATTATCAGATTCTTTTAACATGTTCTGATTTGGTTTGTGAAATTCTGATTAAAGTGCATCGAGGCTTATTTTCAATTGAATCAGCTCTCTTTAAGGGTTTATTGTATACTTGTTTATTTTTTACTTACTTTCTAATTTTCTTTTTTGCGCAACTATATCATTTACACTAGTTTTCATAAAGTTACAGTAAGAGTAAAATACATGTACTGAAAAGGAAGCTATATGAAAGATATGTAATCTGTCTTGTCTTTGGAAACACAAAAACGAGAGTTTGCTAAAAGTGTAATAAAAACAATTATACATATTTGCATGAAGTTAAATGTTTCTTTAGTCAGTAATTGTGAAAAGGGTGCTAGCTTGAATTTCTTGGAGTGCATCAGCATTTTATAAAATGTGATGCTATTTTTTTCACTTTTAGGGAAGAAGCAGTGATGGCACCTGTAGTTTAAATTTAAAATGAAGCCAAGAAGAAAACGAACTCAAATTTGGTATTTAGATATGTACTATACACAACTATACCCCAAATTTAGTTTCATTTTAAATATATGTAGTACAATAACACAATATTGGTAACACCATACATATATATAGGTATATCCTTTCCTCTTGATAAGCACAAATTTAGGGGCATTATGTCATGTTATACTTACCAAAATATATGCTGCATGGGTTACACCAAATTTGGGCTCGTTACATATGGGCTAAGGAACCAACCCTACTTTTAAATTATCAATAAAATTTAATATTCTTACCAGGTTCAGGACCATCCATTATAATGTCCATCATGGGAGAAGGTTTCTTAACCTTCTCCCACCCACTCTGAATATTTTCAGTTAATAGCCAATTTTTGTAGCCAAAATCAGTAGCGTAAATGCATTGCATTGTAAAATTCTGTAAACTACAACACTCACCGAAGGTAAAATATAAGTTTTGCATGTTTTCTTCCAAACAGGTGTGGGGGATGGAGTGGGATCTACATTTATATCCTTGTTATATAGTGTATATAACCGGTATCTGCGAGCTTCAACCTACATGTGGTATAAATGTATAATGTTGTAGATAAAACCAATTGAATGTGCATGTGTGCATGTAACTTAATTATTTTAGCTCACGCATACATAATCTCTGTGGGTCGTTTCATGATTGAAATAACCATTTGAATTGTGTCTGGAGGCCACTCAAAGACATTGTTAATCATTAAAGCCACAGTAAATAAAGCCCATGCATGTGGCAAATGCAGGGTTGTCTATATAATATATAGTCAAACAAAAATTGAGTTTACTACTGAATGCATTAAAAAATTATGAATACAATTAAAAATACCTGGCCTATCATTATGTAGTTCTTGTTTTGCTGTCAGAGTGTGGAGCCCACCAAGAACTTCATTGTGATATTCTTTGGCCAGTTGAGATAGAAAATACTCTTTTTTCTTCAGAATTAAGAAGCAAAAACAGATGTAACGTGAATTGAACATATATGAATATATGCAATTACATATTTCTACCATATCTCTTTTCTTATTATAGCACAATAGAGCTAGTGGTGGAGTACCAGGGGCAGTAGGATCTTCCAACATCCTTTCTTTTAGTTTTTCCACAAACATTCGGTCAATTTTACGAAGTAATCTGGATTTATTAGGTGCCTTACACTGGGACACTGGGATTTCAATTGGTGTTCCCATAGCTAGGGGAAGTGAAGAAGTATCAACGTAACAATATGTTGGTAGTTATTACAGTTTTGCAATTGGTTTAATGTTAGCATTAAACCAAAGTGAATAAACTGTAATTTATGCTTCAGTATAAAGAAACTCACCAACTCTCTTTCTTTCTATCTCTTGGTCAACAGGGTTTGTTAGGTGGTCTACTTTTGGGACCTTACTCTTGGGAAGAACATCAAAGCTAATTATGGGAGGACTCCTTTTTGAAGAGCTGTTAGATGGTAGGCTGCTACTTAATGAACTAAATGACTCCTCACAGTCATCATCCTGGTCTATATTATTACTTTCATAGGTTTGCAATTGCATCGGAAAGTCATCTGCTTCTTCATCTGGTTTTGTATTCCGTGGCACTGCCATGTTCTTGCCTGCAAATGAATGTGGTATGTAGCAATGCATAAGTAACACTTGCTCAGCTTTGTAAATATGTAATATTTTTTATAAATATATCATGCACATGGTATGACATTAATTGTTTGGTTTAAATTGCCCGGGTTATATTTTGTTTTTTTCTCCCATATTTCCAGAAACGTGCTGGCACAATTCACTCCACGAAAGTTATTGCTAAAAGCATTAGCTGTGGAGTCAAAAGAGTTTAGCCGGAGCACCATCTTAGTAGCATTTTTGTAGATAACCTACATACTACACAGCCATATACATATGAATATTAATATGTAACTCAAATGGAATTAAATATAAAAAATGATATATACAAATGCAATTTTTTTATATATAGTGTGAAAACAGTGAATTCTGTGTACATGCACATCAAAATTTTTAAATATTACATGAACGTTTTATAGATATAGAGCTTTTTAAGTTACTATACATTTTGTTTTGTTTTATATTATATATAAAATTACTTAATCTATTGTTCTCATGTCATTTAAGGTAGTAGGTATGGCTAAAAGCTTCCTTTAGGGTACATTACTTCTGGGTATGTAACTCACAAACCATACAGCAAACCATCCTGACTATTGCAGGAGTGATTGTCAAGTAAATTTCTTATAATTTGGTATAAATAAATAATTGATTGACACTTCCGTTATTGCAATAATGTAATTTAAAATCAAAAAATATCTCCTCAGAAAAACTCAAGTACCTTCAGGGAAACTCTATCTAGTTATGCCATTAATGGCTGGGAAAAACCAAACTTGGCATATATAATCTACAAACGTGTGTGCACAATCCTATGGGAGGCCACCTCCATTTTCTCTTTCATGACCAAGTTATTTACTTTTTATATAAAAGTTGCGAAAGCTATGATAACTTGTCTGCGCGTGCAATTTTCTAAGTGGCCTCCCATCATTTTTAGCGCATTTCCGTGTGCATTCCGATGAACCAAGCCGCGTTTGTTTCGTTAGTAACGTTACAGACTAGATAGCTCAGCAACACCTTGATCTCAGACACTACAATGCCAGAGGAGGCCTTCTTAGAGGATTTAATGCGTGCTAACTAACCCAACACTAGGAGACGCTTCTATAACACGCATTCAGGTACCTTTTAAGCTTTGCGACCACAGCGATCGCCCACAATACGCCAAAGCAAGAAAGTTCTTCAAGCCACCTTAATTGGTGGCTTGAAGAGCTGTGGTTTCACACCTCGTTTCACACCTCGTTTAACACCTCACACCTGTCGCCAACTAACACATCTTATGTTTACATTCCTGCTAAGTGCGGAACAACTGATCGTTGCAGTCTAGTGATCTAGCAGGCGTATCTCAAACTTCAACAGCTAACCTCCCGCTAGCATCTAAATGTTTGGGAATACCTGCGCATAGCAGTAGTTGTTAGGTAATAGCGCACAGCATTAGTTGTAAGGGTATCACTATACGCGATGCCAGTTTCATGATAACACAACACTCCTCAATTATTTTTATAATTATCATATAATTACTATAGCCATGCATGTTTGTGTGTATTGTCGCAATGCAATCTATATAGTGCTAATGTCGACTACTAGTCGCCTGCCCGCGAACTGGTGCACCTTTAATAGCAGGCCATTTGGCCTGGTGTAGATCTTGGTAGGTGACTGTGTACACCTGCATCATTATAAGAGTAAATGTTTTTATATTGATACACTTCTTATACATCCGAATACGTGTATTGGATATGACCAAGACAAGTATGCATACACACCGTATTGCCTTCAGGGTCTGGCTTGGGCACTGTATCCAGTTCTTCTGGAAAGCGCGCCCTTATTACATCTTTCAGAGCCGATGGATACACGTAGGTAGGCTGGTTTCCTTCAAAGTAGCCAGCGCCGACCTTCCCACCGTGCTAGAAGATGACAGGATCGCGTCTTTTAGCTATTTCAGCAAATTCCGAGCACAACTCACCCAAAGAATACCGTACAAGCGTCGATACAGCTTGGACCGCCCTGCCCGCCCGATTGCGTCGCTTTGAGTCGTCTTCAGTAAGGCAACAAGGCCCGGCGGTGCGTTCTCAAAACTACAAAGAAGCACGGTAACCACTAGCGTACAGACGGTGCAGAGCGGTCGCTTACCCATTGTCTACAAATTTTGCTTCCAAGACGACAATAGCGTCCTCTAAAGACAACCTCGTCGACACAGCCATGCCTCTTCCTTTGCCAACAGAGCAATTAGAATATGGCCCATCAATTAATCAGTTATTACACTTGAAATTTCGCACAGATTAAACGTTTTTTGTTTCTCCTATAATTCTTGCAAACTAGTCGTGACCGGCATAAAACTTAGTGAACGTGAATGAGACCCATAACCAAACATCTGCACCAAAAATCGTGCAAGTTTGATTTGATCACTTTAACCATACCTACTACCTTAAGACATGATTACACTACATACCAGTTGCCTCCCTCATAGTGCCAATCCTTGTGGTTGCTATTGTGATGTTGACTGGCAGTAATGGATCTCCTTTTATGGTAACAGAAATGTCCACTTTCTAATACATGCGCATGGGTTGTCAAGATACCTTTATACAATCACTCTTCGGTTCACCATCTTTATGCGCTAAAACGATACTCTGGATAGGCCCAGTAGGTTTACCAGTAGATTTGATAACGAATTCTTCACCATTGCAATATCGCGTGGTAAAGTAGTTACCTTCCAAAGCAAAATACCAAAGCTTAGTTACTGGCATAGTCCTTCAGCAACTTATCATACAACACTTGTTTCAGCTGCAGTCTATAGACGACTTTCATATTATTACGTAATATTCCTGACGATTTATGACGTCTTTATGAAAGTCATCTATAGAGCATTTTCATCACAGGCATTAGCCATTTTGCGGCTACTTCGCTGGCAAAAGAAACGGCAATTCTGCTCGACTGCAGGCGCTGGAAACTATACTTGTTTCTGAAGTTAGGAGCCTCTAATTCTCAAGCAATTTGCGAAAATGGACCAGTTTGAAAATACTAATATGTTGCAAGCTAAAAGAAGGAAAGTGGCAGGTATAATTTGTAAACATTGTTCTATTACAGTAAAACAGTTACTATAGAAGCATTTACGTTCAAACTATGATTAGATATATATATTAAGCTATATACTGCAGCATATCCACTGCCAGGAACATAAATCAGCATCAGCTAGTGTCCTACAATAATTCAATAAAAGACAGTGTCATTAAATGATTATTTCAGTAAATGATGATGTATAATTTTAATCCACAGAAACATTTACAACTACACCTAACACAGAAAGCCATTTGAGTGACACAATGTATTGGGATGATGTTAGTTGTGTACAAGTATATGTAGCTACGTATATACCCATGACATTTGAACCAAAAAGTTTGATGAATAGTACTTTTTTAACACAGAATGACCTAAAGTAAGTATACTGTTAGATACATATAAGAGGTGTCTAAGAGGAGTCACTGAATAAACTATAGAGGCCAATGGAATTTTTTTATTGTTTCTAATTCTTTCCTCTTGTTTTCTTAACAACTGAATGGCTTTAAGGTGCCTTTGCATTTACTGTACACTTGATGGGCATAATTATACAGGGCAGGTAAAATCACTTAACATCTAATGTTCAAATGTTCGCAAATTCGCAGAATAGACTTACACATATTAAGCTCAAAATACAATGTTAAAGAGAAAATTGAATGCTTCAAAGTCTAAAAAACAAAATATATCTTTCCGTAACATGAAGCCATACAAAGTAATCGGCAAATTCTGGAGTATATACTATGTACATATTGTTAAATGTATGGCTTCCCTCATTCATACACACGTACTTCAGTATATGGCTTTGTTAAGAATAACAAAGCATACATATATACAAGCCATTGCAAGCAAGATGCTCAAAATCGACTAGTATAAAATGTGCAACATGTGTACATAGGCTTGGCATTTATTCCTTAACCAAAAAAGTCCATAAAATAAAGCTAACATTATACTCTTATTCGACGATAGTCCGCAACAAGAAAGACAGTTCACACGAGTCTCAATTAATTATCTCTACAATGACCTTACAATAAAAAGACAAAAACTATTGTTCTCTCCGGAAGTTATGTCATCCTTATAGTTAACTATCACTAAATAATAAACAGCTAGCTATGCAGTTCTAGATCACGCCACATGCATCTCCCTTTCTCCAGTAATTGAGGCGATCAGGAGGGCCAACAAAAGTTCCTGTGCGAGAACGGGTATTGTGGCTTGGTGTTTCTTGAGTTTGTGGGCCATCATCATTTTGTGTGTTGACTTCTGCTCTCGCATTTAAATGAAAGCGGTTTCTTCTTACTTGTACAGTAGGGGTTTCGACCAGGTAAGACCTAGGAGCAATATCTCGCTGTATCACACGTCCTGGCACCTGTTTATCATTGGTGCGCACCCATACTGCCTGTTCATCAGACAACGGGTCTGAGGATCTTGTGCGATGTCGAACATCTTAGTTGTCTTTTTGCATCTTCTTAAATCGGATATCTTTAAACTTGAAAGAATTCAGATATGACCACTGAGGCACTAGATTGAGTGTAGGTTGAGGAATGTCAGTGCGCAACTTCCTTCCCATGAGCAATTCCGCTGGACTAAGTCCACACCAGGAGAAAGGTGTTGTCCTATAGCTAAGTAGAGCTATGTAAGGGTCAGCTGACTTATCTAACAGGGATTTGACCATCTTCACTGATCTCTCTCCTAACCCGTTGCTTTGAGGGTAATGTGGGCTGCTTGTGATGTGCTGAAATCCATATTGATCAGCAAATTCTTGCATTTCTTTGGAACTGTATTGTGGACCATTGTCTGAAACAAGGACAGCAGGGATTCCATGTCATGAAAATAAAGCCTTGAGACTAGCAGACCTCCTTGGATGTAGTTCCGTTCATCTTTTGAACTTCAATGTATCTTGAAAAGTAATCTACAAAAAGCAGGTAAACTTTTCTGTGAAGCTCAAAGAGATCTGTACCTATTTTCTCCCATGGAAATTTAGGTAATGGGTACAAAATCATGGGTTCCCTATGAGGTGTAGCAGCTGCCATACAAGTGGGACAAGCTTTGATATAATCTTCCACCTGCCAAGATACCCCTGGCCACCAAACTGATAAATTAACACGGAGGCGACATTTTTGAATGCCTTGGTGACCACAATAAATCTTCTCTAAGATCTGTTTTTGCATGATTTTGGGAATCACTATGTGTCCCCCATAAAGAAGAAGATTGTCAGAAAGGGTAAGGGCATTTCGCTCTGGCCAAAACCTGAAGGTTTCCCCCTTGAATCTATCACGACTAGGCCATCCATTTTTGCAAAAAGTAATCAGTTGAGAACAGGTTTCATCTGCATGTTGGGCCTCCTTGTATGTCTCCAATGTAGACTTTTTTGCTGGTAGGAAAGATGTCATTGACTCCATAAAAGATTCTGTTTTTTTAGCTTCTCCATTGTCCTTTTCATCTGCTGCTGACACAGGAGCCCGTGATAGAGTGTCTGCTGTGTATAAATGTTTTACAGGTACATGACTAACCGTGTAGGCAAATCTAGCTAGCCTCAGTCTGAAGCGAAGAACTATAGGTGGCAATGTATCCAGGTCCTTCTTGTTCAAAATTGGCACCAAGGGCTTGTGGTCTGTCTCCAGTTGGATATGTTTTCCTAAGATGTAGGTAGCAAATTTCTCACAGGCCCAGGTGACAGCTAAAGCTTCCTTTTCGATCTGTGCATATCGCCTCTCCACTTCCGATAAAGATCTGGAAGCATAAGAAATTGGCTTCCATTCATTCTGCTTTGATTGCTGCATCAATACAGCTCCAATACCATATGCAGAGGCATCTGCACTTATCTTAGTTGGTGCCTCTGGATTGTAGATAGCTAATACTGTAGGTTTAGTTAGCTCCTCTTTTAGTCTTTCAAACGCTATTTCTTGAGCAGAATCCCACATCCACATCTTTTTATTACTGAGGATTTCACGGAGTGGTTGACTCAGCTCTGCTACCTTGGGTGTAAATTTACTCAGCTGGCTGACCATGCCTAAGAATCTCCTCAGCTCTGTGGTGATCTTGGGTTGTTTCATCTGTATTATTGCAGTGGTCTTGTGAGGGTCTTGAGAGATGCCCTTTTCATCAATCACATGACCAAGGAAGTTAATGTGTTTTTTGTTAAACTCACACTTTTCCTGGTTAAGTGTTACTTCAGCAGCTGCAATTTTCTGGAGTACAGCATGTACCCTTTTATCATGCTCCTCTTGGTCGCCCCCAAAATCAGTATGTTATCCATGTGGCATAATACTCCTTCCTGTCCTTCCAGAATTTGATTCATCTGCTTCTGCAAGTGTTCTGGGGCGCTACTTATCCCAAAAGGTAGCCTGTTGAACTGGTATCTCCCAAAGGGTGTTATGAATGTAGTAAGATGGCATGAATTTTGCCTAGGGGTACCTGCCAGAATCCTGAGTTGGCATCAAGCTTGCTGAAGATTGTTGCTCCTGTCAGTTTAGCCAGGGTGTCTTCCACTTTAGGTAAGGGGTGTACCTCCCTTAAAACACTTTCATTCAGTGGACGGAAATCAACACAGATGCGGGAACAACTACCATCCCTGCACACCATTCTGTTGGTTCATTGACTTTGGAAATGACTCCAAGTGCTTCCATTCGTTGAAGCTCTGTTTGGACCCTTTTTAGCATAGGAAATGGGACATTTCTTGGACTGGGTATTGCTCTGGAATGGATTTTTCCCCCATACTATCAGCTTGAGCCAGCAATTGCAATGCTTGAATGGCAGGTAAGCCTAACAGGTTGTGCTGTAAGTGGGCCATTACATATACAGGTTGTTGACAGGACTTACCATTGTGGGTCAAAGTGCATGTTACCTGACCTAGAACATCTAAGGCTTTCCTGTCAGGACCACACAAAATTTTGTTGGAGGTATCTAACTGTCCAACATTAAGCTCTTCCCAGGTTTTTCTGGAGATGTCGGTCACTTCTGCTCCAGTGTCCATTTTGAAGTGGACTTCTTTCCCTTGTACTCGTATAGGTTTGGTCCATGCATTGGTTTGTTTGGATAAGATGGCATCAAGGAATGCAAAATCATTATATTCCTCAGAGTTTTCTTGTGGCTGCTCATTAACAGCGGTAACATCTCCAATGGTCCTTGCAGTGAAGCATTGGGATTTGTAGTGGTCTTTCTTTTTGCAAGAATGACAAATTACATCCTTTGCAGGGCACTGATTGCGAGGATGTGCTCCTCTTCCATATCTACTACATTTGTTTGCTGCTGTACTTTTTGGCCTCTTTGGAAATCTGTTTTGCTGCTTCTTGGCTTCCTTGTGGTCCTGTGAGCCCTGAATATATTCAAGGGTTTTCTTCCCCTTGAAATTGTTCTTCAGTAACGCTTGCTGTTTGTGTACAGCCTCTCTTTGGCGAATTATTTTTCACGCTATCGAGAGTGAGATCTGCGTCCATTTGTAAACGTTCTGACAAGGTTGAGTCACGAATGCCTACGACCAGAAGATCTCGGATCATTTCTTCCCTAAGGTCTCCATATGCACAGTCTTCTGCCAGTTGATAGAGGCAGGTGATGAATTGTTCGGCCGATTCTCCGTCAATTTGGATCCTCCTATTGAACCGTGCACTTTCAAATATGGTATTTTTACGGACCTTGAAAAACATGTCAAATTGAGCTATTACTCGACCGTACACCTTCTTATCGTTGGACGAAATATTCGTAGAGACTAAAACGTCTTCTGCATTTTCTCCGAGACAGTAAAGGAAGGCAGAAACTTGACGTTCCTCAGCTTCTTTAGACAAACCCGACGCCAAACAATATTGCTCGAAGCGACGTTTCCACTTCGGCCAGTCATCTGGGTTGTTGAAGTTGAATGCCTCCCGGGGGGGTGCAGCTGTATAGTAGCCATCCGACTTCTGACACCATGTACTATTATTCGACGATAGTCCGCAACAAGAAAGACAGTTCACACGAGTCTCAAATAATTATCTCTACAATGACCTTACAATAAAAAGACAAAAAACTATTGTTCTCTCCGGAAGTTATGTCATCCTTATAGTTAACTATCACTAAATAATAAATAGCTAGCTATGCAGTTCTAGATCATGCCACCAACATATGTTTATGTTTTTAGGGGCTGCCGCAGGTCATACTTCATTAAGTCATACTAGTTCTATTGAGCCTCAGCAACAATTAGTCTGTTAGTCACAAATTGAACTTAACCATACACATCACTTCCAAGTTTGGGTGCACCATGATGGCCGAAGTAGAGATATTATTAATCATGAACACAGCAACCACCCCTTACTGCTTCATAGTTAAATTTATCTACAATTATTAGACAAACAAGAATGCTGTAGCCAAAGATGCTTGGACCAATTCAGCAAAATGGATATTGCTGGCATACAAGGGAAAGTCAGAACAATGGACCAAAAGCAGCGAAGACAATACCTGCTTGACTGCTTCTCCGTACGTTTAAGAGAGAAACTAATTGAAGTGATGCCAAGTGGTAAGCTAAGCATAGTAGAAATTTGAAAACATTAGCATTCATCTGCATGGCATTCACCCGACAAATGGCATTCATTACATATATGTGCAATGTTAACTTTTTCACAATTAATAATCCTTGCAAATTAATTTCAAAAAGATGTACACTTGTATGTATGATGTATCTCTATACATTTGAAGGGCAAGGAAGTTTGTAGAGCAGCATTTAAGAAGATATTGAAACTATCACACTCACTCCTTAAAGACCTTTTTTGCAATATCATGGAGGAGCTAACAACATCCAGCCACAATTACAGCTTCACTGCCACAGTGGCATGGATGAAAGTAAAGTTTAACATAATACGTGACAAAATGCCTCATCTTGATCAGGTCAGTTTAACTTTTGTGGTTGCCTTTTTTATTTTCACTAAGCCTTAGAGTTTTTTGGGCCACTCATTAGCCTTTACAGTTTCTAAAGTAATGTAAGTACCTTTCCAAAACCTTATATAGTCTATAACATGAATATTACTTATTTATTATGTTGATTATGTTTCCTTAATCATAAAATTTGTTCATTTTGCATTTTTCTGAATGCTAATTCTGTTCTTGTTTGTTCTGTTTTTTTTGTAATTGCTTGCAAAGTGGGTATTTGAGAGTGTCAGTTTTAAACTTTTTAGGCTCATCTTCCCCACTTTCTCACTAAATGGGCAGTATACAAAATGATGAAGGAAGATCTACAGAACCAATTTATGGATGTAGTGTCTGCTTCCCACTTCTATGCCCTCTGGGACAAATATTTCAAAAATGCAGTTATTCCTAAGGTGAAAAATTGTGTATTGATTACATTTAATTGTCAATAAAACAGTGTGTATACAGAAACAATTTCACTGAAAACCATCTTTTAAGCCATTTTTTAATTTCAGGTGACTCTCTTGATACAAAAACAAACATTAACCCCTTGCTGATAGTCAATGATGAATGACAGTATAGTATTCCACATTGTACATATTCAGAAAAAATGATTCTATAATACACAACTTACTTGCTATTCCCTTTAGCAAATCCTTTTCTGTAAATGCGATTTGTGCGTTCAATTCTGTCAAAGGAGACAAAAAGTTGCAGGTAATAAAGAAAGAACAAAGAAGCTTGAGAATGAATACAAGGAGTACCGCAGAAAAGTAGAGTAAGTACATGCATACACAGCAGAAATCAGAAAAAACTGAATGACCAACGCACACACAAGTACACATCGTGGACGACCAATGTTGCAAAAGCCATCCACTTAACCATGTGCACACTTATTCTTTGAGCATTATATATATATATATATATCTGGGCTCATACTATACAGATTCACTTAGTCTAGTTAATTAATTAAATCATTTCTTAATTGAGGAAATGTCTATGTATGATACGGAATAATATTCATGTCCCTAGGATACCACTATACAGAGGTTTCACTGTATATTTGTTTTGCATTAACACATTATCTAGGTTAGAACGTGACAAATATTATAGTCACAGAGAGAAAGCAAGATGGGAGCCAGAGAAGTACATAACAATTATACTGGATGGTATGGATCAATCAAAAACTAACCTTCCTTATCTCTCAACCATTTCGAAATCAAACCAAAATCTGTGGCGAATCAGAACACATATAACAGATGATATTCATGTACCACAGTACAAGTCAACAAAACTGACATCAGATGGGACATGTATGGGTTTGCTATAGGTTTACAGTAGGCTTAAAAAAGGTGGTATATGCACACTTTCACCTATTTATACAGGTGTTGTCTGATTGGCTGTACTTTATGTATATATGAGTACAATAATCAGGTTTTAATTATTAATACTTTACAACTAAATACATACAGGTGCTTTGATAAAGGCCGAAAAAGGGAAAACAGCTATGGTCTTTATAGACCTCCTAAAATGGGCTCACGACAGCAATTTAACCACTAACATTCTACTCCGCTGTCTATCCACCATCACTAAGTTGCCAGATGTTCTTTCTTTACAGTTGGACAATTGCTTCAGAGAGAATAAAAACAAATATGTTTTGGCTTTATGTGCCCTGTTAGTTGAAAAGAAATTATTCCGAAAGGTAATCTTAAAAGTATATAATTCAGAGCTTACTTGACAAATTGACTGAAAAAACATATGTACAGTGGGCCCTGGTTTAACCGACCTCGAATTTACCGACAACCTTATTTAACCGAACCAAATCGACTGAAACCGATCTCAATCGTATTCTCTGTAATACATTAGGCCCTCGTATATCCGACCTCCGTATTTGACACTATTTTCTGATACAGATTTAGGTGCATGTGCGTAAATTTGTAACCTTTATTATCCGACAGTTGCAGTGTAAATTAAGAAAGTTTCAAGGAATGGCAGAAAAACGTTTGACTGTCAGCGATATCCTTAAAGAATCATCCTTTAAGAGGATTCCAACAGCATAAAGAAGAGATTACCACACCACGAGATGAAATAAGCATTAATTCAATGGTTTTTACTATTCATGCTTAATTTTATTCATTATTTAACAACCCCTTTTTATCTGACATCTGATTTATCCGACATTTTGGTTGAAACAGCATCGGTTAAACCAGGGCCCACTACCTTTATTTCTTAAGTTTGTTGAATTGAACTGTTATAAATCAGACTATTTAGGCATTTCAGCTTTGATCTGATTTAAAGTGGCCTGAGTTAGTCTGAGTTCCTCACTGCTTACTATAAGAGCATTTTTTATTTATACTCAAGATTAAAGTAAATTTCTTGCCTGTTGGACATACACACGAGGACATAGACCAGCTCTTCTCTAAAATTTCAACCTATCTCCGAAGACATGGAGCAGAAACAATTCCAGGTATATAACATATATTTACTTACTATGCTCATGATCAACCTACCCACCTTGAAACAGCTCTACTTCATTAAGATATGATTCTTCAATTAAGGAGAGCTACACTCCATCACCATTTGTCCAACAATTACATGCTGTGTATAACAACAAGAGCTGGTTAATGGATTGCATTGAAATTGTCCATTGCCATACACAGCCTTTACATTTTAGTTTCAAACTCAACGAATCTAACAAAGCTGTCATGCACTGGCATCAATGGACCACCAATAAGTGGTCAGAGGAAGGTCTAATCCTCTTAAAGGGGAGCCTAGCAACAGTATTGAATTGATGTATGTATTAGTATCCTAAATTACCTCTTTATTCAAACTTTTATATATACGCTTTCACTCTCACAATCCCTTATTTAATATTTATATCATAATGAAGTATACTCACTTACTATAAATTAGAGCTTCTAAAAGGAAATCATACCAATAATATATCCCATTCTAAATGTGTAGAAGGAGAACCACATGTCTCCCTACCAGTTTATGAAAAACTAGACATACCATCTTTTAAGTCAGACTTACCAAAGTGGGCAAAATGGGTGTCAGACAGTTCTTACACCACTTGGAACACCTTCTTAAGGAAGTTAGTGGAGGAACGTAGCAGTATCTGGATGCTACCCTCTTTGCTCCCCATAAAGCACAAGTACATCAAGATGAACACATGGAAGGGCTCGACACAGGCTCACAAGAAACCCTTTTAACACATAATCAAACACGAGAGGCTAGTTTTGCCTCCAATTATCAAACTAGTGAATGCGAGGCATTGTGGGGCGAGCCTGAGCAAGTGCCAGTGGTTGTTTCAGTGATTCGTGCCCAATATACGGTACTATCACTTTACCACTCAACCATTTTCTTTTACTCATTCTGATTGCTGTTTAATGTATTAAATAGCCGCTTCCCCAACTGTCTTTGAAGTAACACAATAGATAGACAGATAGAAAAATCACCGTTTGGCTCGCCCCAATTTCTAACATATTTTTATTATATGTATGTTAATTAAAGTCCTATTTACCCATATTTATAACCACGGCAAATATCTGGCTGTGATTGTCACTTGACCAATAAATTTAACTTATAACTGGGAACAACATGCAGCATACATACTACCAAATGATACAGCCATTTGACTGTGATTTGTCAATTTACTTAATTTAAAAATATTAATGTTCAGTGTTATTGTGACATTTAGCTTAGACAAAACTTACTCTTTCAGTATATAGCCGTTTGTTTCAACCAGTTAAAAAACTGACAAAGGCTTCCTTTGGCGGGCTTCTCCACTACGGAGCATGGTACGCCGGCTTCTCCCATGCATGCAAGTGACTTCCACATCACAACTGCTAAAATGTGCAGCATGGAAGTATGGTTACAAACAAGGATAAAAATGGCGTCTTTACGATAAAAATTGGCGTCTTGCTGCAGGAATTTTAGACTGGACGCTCTTCTTCGCAGTGGCAAATTTTCGTAAATGAACCACTTCAGGTAACTTCCCAAGTGACACTCCATAATCCGTGAGAGTTAGACTGCATTTCGTCCAGAAACGACAGAGTATAGCGGTAACAAACAAACAAACAAACACACAAACTCTACTGAATTATATATATAGATTATTATTATTATTATTATTATTATTATAAAGCACACTGGTCTATGTTTAGCAATACATCAGCCTATTTCGGATTTTTGCTCCTATACAAATGTATAGGTAAAACAAACAACCGGTACCATCCCTACATACTCTCTGATAATGGTTAAATGTTTTGTTGGACTATACTCAACTTAACATAACACTTCACATTACTTTGCCTCTTCAGAGAAACGCCACATATTTCAGGTCACCAGGTCTAATTAAAACAAAATAAAATCAATTTTGAAAGGTAATGAAACGATTAGGACTTATACAATATCCTGACCAAGTAATGATTATGCGCTGTATTCTGTTTTGAGCAACGTCCTCAGCACGTGCTCAGTAATAAATACATCCGGCGATTGTGGCCATCTTTAATTTGTAAGCGTATTATAAAATGGCCACTTCATTTTCATTATACAGTGAACGTCGATTATCCGAACATTGATTAACCGGAGCAAACGGTGCTGACACTTACGGAAAAACTGAATATTTGCCAAAGAATGGCTAGAGGAGCTACGGTAACATTACTATCCAAAGAATATGAGGTAGGAAAGTCGATATTAAGCGTAAGGAAGTCAAATTGAAACAGTTTGCTTTGAAATTAGACAGCTGCAATAGTTCAACTAAGCGGTGCACTATGAAATCTGCAAAAGATATCACTCTAGATGATGCTTTTGTATGATTTACAATGTCTACATTATGGATTCCGAGATATTATAAAATTTAGTGACAAATGAAACATTGCTATTATCATGGTTAGCTATGCATGAATCCTATTGTAACACTTAATTTATACGTCAATACATCGTTTTTGCAAATGGCGGCGTTTAGGAAGCTTTAGTTAACGAAGCCTTTCCATCATTATTTATAACGTTCAGGACACTTAAGCATCCTGAATCGTTAGGATTAAGAATAAAGCCCAACAATGCGGCCAAGTAGTTAAAGTTAATCCGGGGGCGGCAGCCCCAAGAGTTTTTAAATTTGAAATACTTGTTTTTATCTTTAAAACAGAATTTCATGTCTTTCATTAGAGTATGTTTTAAATTAAATAAGTCCTGTATGCTTTTCCAAAGTAGGTATAAATTTTTGTGCCCAAATTTGGGACTCAGTCTATGTGCCCAAATTTGGTGCTTAATTTGACAATGTAAACAAGTCATTCTACTTATATACCCATGCAGGTATACATTGGATCACACCAATTGTCATCTGTACGGATCCGAAGGGTTGAAGATCATTCTGGGTTGAAGGAAGCTCAGTTTGTGGCCGTAAATACTGTGGAAAAAGAAGGCAAGCCAACAATTGGAAAGGTTTTGAAAGTCCGTGAGATGGATGTAGTTGTTCAGTTGATGAAAGGGGGATATTCATCCTCCTGGAAACCCTGGACACTACAAAAAGGAAAGAAGGTTGTGCCTTGAGAAGATACCATACCAAAAGAATCAAAAATATTATGACTTTGAACTGAGTAGTAAGGGACATTTATGTAAGAAAACCATAGAACACTTAAAAGAAGCATATAGCAACATTCTTTAATTATCAATGTTAATTATCAATTGTAGTTTATCATTTTGCCACTTTTACCTGAAAGTTTTGGGTTCATCACTCAGTAAAATGACATTTACCTATTTAATACAAAGATTGAAATTGGTGATTTTATTAATTTGAATTCTGAGGATTTAAGCAAAGAGGCCTTAAAATTACTTCAATGTGTTGAATTTCAAAGTAAAATTGAAAAACATATGCTACATTTTGAGAAAAAACCTTAATCAGAATTTCACAATCCAAATCAGAACATTTTTTGCATATTGGCAAATTCTTGGCACTAAAGTTTGCCAGTTCATCTTAGCAGATATGAAGGTACATTTTGTGTCTTTTAAAACTCTATTGATTTCATTTAGAAGCTGGAAAAATGATTAAATTAGATTATAATTTTTACTTACATGTAGGGTCAAAACTCACTTCTTCATACTGCTGAAGAAATGAATATTTTTCTACAACTGCCTCTATTGAAAAGTCCCATTCTAGATTAGTGAATAACTTCCTCCTGTAATTGAAGTTCTATCCATTAGATTTTCAACAGCTTTTGGGTCAGGATTTTGCTATAGAGTAAGGAATAAAATTAAATATACACTAAGGAGTCACTAATATTGCTACAGGAGAAGCACCCTACTTCCCACCCAGACTCCTCATTCCCATCACTAGACACGTAGTCTCCTCCTCCAACAATGTCCACGACAGATGTCATCCATGTTGTCTTTTCCTTCCTCACGGGTTCCGCAGGCGGACAGGACAGGTTGTGGCCACAGCACCTAAAAGGTCTATATAGTCACCTACTCCCTAAGTGATGGATCCAACAGCTTGATAGGCTCACTGACTGTTTTTGTCAACTTTGTTATATGCGGACAGGTACTGGTAAGTGCATGCCCATTCTTTTTCGGGGCAACCCTGACAGGTTTGGGCAAGAAAGACGGAGGTAAGGCCCGTAGCTGTTGGCTGTGTTTTATGCAGGTTGGCTGCAAAATACCTGTGTACCTCGGTTTTTGATGATCTTATTCCCACATCAATTCAGATTTGAGTCCACAATGGGTGTTGAGGCTGCGGTTCATACTGCCAGGGCTGCCCAAGTTGAAAGATGGCCACCTTATAATCAAACTGGATTTTAGTGCCTTTAATAACATTGGATATGGCAGGACAAAATGCTCCACTCCACTCCGTTTAGTCCAAAGCACCTGAACTGCTCCCCCTCGCTCACTGCTCTTACCGATATCCCTCATTCCTGTTTTTCAGGAACGTCTCCATCTCAACTCAGAAGGCGAAAACCAGGGTGACCCCTTAGGTCCGCTCCTCTTCTATTTAGCTATACATGACAATATTGTCAGCCTTAAGTCGGAGTTCAAATGTGTCTATTGGATGATGGGACCTTGGGGGGTCAATGGGTGACGTGATAGCTGATATAGCCTGCTTGGAGAAAGCTGCTGGCGAGAAGAACTTCTTTCTAAACCATGACAAATTGGAAATTATTTGTGTTGATGAGTTGTCCAAGCTGAGCATGCTTTCATTTTCCCCTTCCCTCCATTAGGTAGACCTTGCTAAAGCAACCCTCCTTGTCTCCCCCATTGGAGGGGACGATTCGCTGAACACTGTCTGGGAGGCCAAGGTGGAACTGCTGGAGACACTTTGCAGTTGGCTAAAGCAGCTCGAGAGCATGATGCACTTTACCTTCTCCAAAATGCATTAGCCATACCAAAAGTCTCCGCACAGCCCTAAGTTTCAGGTCTCCTGTCCTGACCTCATTTGACTGTGTTCTGCGATCGCTCTTGGAGTCCATATGTAACATCCATCTCAGTGCCCATCCATTTGGGAGGGTTGGGTATTGGGAATGTTACCATGCTGGCACCTTCTGCCTTCTTCACTTCCACTACGGGTACTTCCTAGTCCTAGTTGTACTCCCTCCCACATCTTTGCGTAAACATATACAGTAAAACCTCTATTAACGGACACTCCCAATAGCGGACAGTCTCCGTATAACAGACAGCACGCAATGTACCAACTTGTTTTTATATACGATTAGTACATTAGCAACTCCCGAATAGCGGACAACCTCCGAATTCCAGATAACGGACACTCGGCCCGAACCCAAGGACTTTTTGTAATACAAAAAACTCTTTTAATGGACAAAGAGCCTTATCTAGCTACAGTTGCAGTCAGAAAAACTGAACGATTTCCGTACGTAACGAGGGGCGCATTTCACCGAGTATTGATGGAGATGTTAATGGAATAAAAGCGTCCTATTGACTAATCTTGAATGTACTAACAAAGTAATGTACGTACAGCTGAAACCGTTTCAGATAGCATTGTATACAGATATAAAGCTTTTATTACGAAAACCTCCCAGTAAAGGACAACCTCCGAATAGTGGACAAGTCCCTTTGTTCCAACTTGTCCGTTATTGAGAGGTTTCACTGTATATACCATAAAGCACCTTCTGACGGCTATATACATGAAACATGTTCGGAGGTGTTTAGCTGCTAAAACATGCCACCACAAGCACCTTCTGACAGCTAATGTGTAATAATAACCTTATAATGGCTATATATACCATGAAACATACATCTACATCATTATTAAGTATTTATATGACTTATAACTAAGTAACAAATCATATTATGACACATAAATATACCGAGTTTGAAATTTAATTTCCAGATGCATCAGTCATTAATTGATTTTCACACTGGCAGGATTATCCATCATGCATCTACAGTTGAGGGAGTACTCTCTTACACTTACTAGATCATAACATCCATACATGGCGTGCAGACCAAGAAAATACATCAAAAACAAAAGCATGTACATTTATGTATATCGTAAACCACCCAAAAACGGTACTTGTTATTGCCAGGTGCAAACCAAGGAGAATACTGAAGACAAATCAGAAAAACAGAAACATCTTATCTATATCCAAATGCAAACCAAGGAGAATACAGAAGACAAATCAAACACAGAAACATGCTATCTATAGGTCCATCGCAAAAACGTTAAAAATGTTAAAATGATCAATATTATATATCTACACTAGCAAGGGCAATCATAGCTGCAAACCAAGGGAGAGAATTGATTAGGCCATAGCTACCTGCCACGTAGCTAGGAAAGCCAATCCATTCTAACCTTAAAAAGGCTCACTAATTGTTTGGCCAGGGAGAGGTAGTACCTACCAACACTATACCCAATTCTTTATTACTTAAAGGAGGATTACCACCACTAAAATTAAAATCTCCTTAGGGAAGCTAGAATTGCCTACCTCTTATCATCTAGTGCAGGGCATTCCACCAAGAAGTGAAATTGGTCCTCTATTTGATTTGTGTCACATAATCTGCATATTCTATTCTCTCTTAGCTCATTGCAATATCTACCACTTTCAATCCTAAGTGGGAGCGTGCCACCAACCAATTTACACAAAAAGCTCCTTATGTACCATGGTTTGCAATTGAAAAAGACCTAAATCCAAAAATCAAACTGTAGAATTCCAATTTAGGTTTCCTGTCAATCTCCTCATCCGATCTAGCTTTTAAATAAAGCTTCAACTTCAACATATTTCTAGCTTCCCTCTCATCACAATCCATAAGTGTAGCTTCCTCCAGATCCAATCAATTCATTAATGATTTCATCATTCCTACCCCATTTTGCTGGTTATAATCACTCTTCATCCACCTAAAAACCTTGGTACATGTTCTATCTTGATTCATAATCAGTAACTTTCTATAATACAGAAGTGATTGTAAATAGTGCCTTTCTGTTGTCGTTTCCCACCCCATGTCATTTTCAACTGCATTAATGGGATGTAAGGGGCTGACTCCTAGAAAAAATATAGCTATCTTTAAATTCATCACTTCTCTCTTAGGGCGTCCTATAAAAGGGCTCCAGATCAAGCTCCCATAGTCAAAAAATGGGAAAGTTAATGCTCTAACAATCAGATAGTTTTTACCTTTGAGCCACAAAAGTGGTCATTGGCGGTATGGGGGGTGACGTTCACACTTTAACTCGGCAGGTGAAAGGTTAAGTAAAAATACTAATAATATTTTCCATGCCGTATTCTTTTGTAGAAGCGAGAGCGATAACATTATTATTGAGCATGACAGTTTTCGTGGCCCAAACGTTGTCATAATCAGTTGAAGATTGTGAAACCAAAATAGTTTGAAATATACATCTAATTCCTAGCTCATGCTCCATAAAAAGTACAGAAACTAGAAATATTGAAACTTTTCTACAAAAATAGTGAAGATGTAGGGGATGGCACAAAAATTTATTCTGTGAAGCATTAGCTGTGCATGAATCATACAACCAATTCAAAGGTGTTGCAACATATCCCTACATCTGGTAACATTAGCATAGGAATGGGGGCAGATGAAGCTACAGTCCCCCTAGGCTTCCTGTGTAGTGGTATATACTATGTAAATGGGAAGAAAAAAGTAGGTATCATGCATCATCTAGTGGGAAGAACACCATGCAATGCAAAATGTTGCCAGATGTAGGGATATATGTTGTAACACCCTTGCTTGTATATATGATTCATGCACAGCTAATGCTTCACTGTGTAACACCATTTCTTGTTTCTGTGCTTTTGTGCCATCCCTACATCTCCACTATGTTTGTAGAAAAGTTTTAATATTTCTTAATTATTATAATTATTATGTAAGTGTTAAAATCATTGGAAATAATTGAGTGAAATTAATGTTACAAAGAAATTTATGGCGGGATTTCATCCAGTTAAATGTCTCTTCTTGATCTTGATCTTCAGAAGTACAGATGGCATAATAAGCTACATGAAAGGTAAATAAGGGAAAATGTAAACTGCATTTTAACCCTTTATGACCTAAAACACACTTTTCAGCGCCTTATACCTTATGACTGGCACCTTGCAATATTCTGCATAGCGACTCGAAATTTATAAATATAATTTTGTAGCTTATCGAATAGGCATTAATCTGTAATGTTTTTATACAGTTACAGTATCATACCAAACAATTAAAATGACTTTAAGTTTGCCGTATAAACACAACGGTTCATAAGAAAACGCTAAATTACTGATGATATACTAATATTTTACAGAAGGCTTATAAAATTAAAAAATGGTCGATATATTAGTTATAGTATGGTAAAGGTCTAGAAGTGTACAATTCGGCAATTCTTCAGTGGCATTCAAATTTGCAATACTTACCAGGACGAGAATTGCAGTTACAGTTTCGCCTAAGGTTAGACTACAAAAACTGATTTTCAATATTGAATAAAACCTGCATCCATAAAGGAAATATTTAGCACATTACATTTACTATTGAAATACATTTGTAACCTACCTAGAATACGATTGCTGTTGCTACTAAGCGTTACTGATTCTCAAAATACAGTAAGAAATTTATTTCAAGTATGCGCCAGAAAAGTATGCTTCAGGTCATAACGGGTTTGCGAAAAATCGTTAAAAGGCTAAGCAACAACAGTTAAAATAGGGGACTCTAACAAACCTATATGCACATATTATTTCACAGGCAAAGATCTGCTAGCTAGGGCAAATAATTGCCCTAATTGTAGTACCCTCAGTGTACCTCAGCCAATGCAGTGGGAAGTCAGGGGTGATGTATCAGATGGATATCTCTGGAGAAGCCCCAATGCAAACTGCAGGAAAACAGCCACAATCTGATGTGGAAGCTTTTCTGAAAAGTCCAGAATTACATTGCAGAAGTGGCTCATTCTGTATATTGGTGGACTAGACAGTACCCTGTTTCTGATGCGGAGGAAGAAGCTGGGGTATCCAACTGCAAGGCCATTGATGTATATCAATGGCTAAGATATATCTGCTGTCGTAAATTGTTGCAGATGACAATAACATTGGGTGGAACAGGCAAGGTCGTCCAGATAGACGAAAGTCTATTCAGACATAAACCTAAGGTACACAAAAATTTCCCGAATTACAGAATCATATCATATTTATGACATTGCATACATATTCATAATCTCTAGTACCACAGAGGCAGAGCAATAATACAGTAGAAGTGGGTTTTAGGAATGGTAGATACTTCTACCACTCCTTCACTTAAGTACATGGAGTTTGTACCAGACAAGGCAGCTACTACACTCCTCCCAATCATCCAGCAGCATGTTCTCCTTGTTACTACAGATGAATGGAGTTCCTACAGGCGGGTAGGTGCACTGTCAAATGTTAGCCAGTATGATAGAGTAATTCACTCTCTGAATTTTGTCGCACCAAATGGGGTCCACACGCAAAATGTGGAACCCTACTGGAGTCGTTCAAAGATAAAACTAAAGAGGATGAAGGGAGTCAGGGCTGAGTATATAGCTGCCCTCGTACCTGGACGGGTTTATGTGGAGGGAGAGGTTCGGCAAGCCAGCGAGCGGCTCTATGGAAAACATCATGGCCCACACCGCGTAACTTTTATCCAGTAAATTAGATGATGTTGATTGAAATAATAGTAGGCCAGGTGGTCCATGATTACATTAAGGCTAACAATCTCAGTTCATGTTTCCCTCCATCTGGTATCCCATTAAAGAAGTGGTACCGGTGGCTGGGCTTTCTAAAAAGATGGCCAGATTTAGGTGAAAAACAGCCACAACACTTCTCAATCAAGCGTGCAACAGCTGCCACCCCAGACAAGTTCTTCGTGAATTTAGAAGAATTCCTGAGGTATAAGGAAATGCTAACCCTGCCACATGGTGATATGGCAGCTAGAATGTGGAACTGTGATGAGACAGGCATGAGTACAGCAGTGGCATCTAAGACAGTGCTTGTGAGGAAAGGTTCTAGGAATGTACACCAGACAGCATCAGGTAGTGGCAGAGAAAATATTACTGTAATTTGCTGTGGCTCTGCAGCAGGAGAATGACTCCTCACTCCTTTCGGACTGTATAAAGGAGTATATCTATGTAAAGCTTGGACCAGAGGAGGGGCAGATGGGTGTCATTATGCTATGTCCACTTCTGGTTGGATGGAGTGCAGTATATTTCATCAATGGTTTCTTACACTCTGTTTGTCAGCTGTGTCCCACTACCTGGTATCAGGTCAAGTTGTTCACTTCTTGGTTGGGCATGGCTCTCACACTGTGTTGCCACTTATTGAAGAGGCTCTAAAATGTGGTGTCACTCTATACTGCCTTCCACCTCATTGCACTCATGTCCTGCATGCAGCCACTAGATGTCTCTGTCTTCGACCCACTGAAATCGGCACGGAGGAAGATAATACAGGAATTTAGACTCCGTACACTTGTCAGTGCAGTAGAAAAAGTAGCCTTTCCTTCACTCCTGAAAGAGTTGTGGGAGAGAGCAGTTACCCCAGAACACCTAGTCAGTAGATATAGGACATCAGGGTTGCATCCACTAAATTGCAGGGCCATTTCTAATGACAAGCTTGCCACCTCTGAATCATTCAACACAACAGATGCTACATCTGCATCAGTAACTGTAACAACGTCAACTCCAAAAACAAGGCAGGTGAAGTCATTCTTTGATGAGCTCTTTAAATCCAGACAGGAAGAGAGTGCTACTGCTGGCTGTAGAGGCAAAGATAGAATCCGGCCAAATATGTATGGAGAGGCCTTCACTTCTGATGATGTTATCGAGAGGCTTCAGCTCCAAGCAGAAACTTAACAAAAGAGGCCTAGGGTAGCGGAGAAAAGGCCAAGGAATTTGAAGTACAAAACTTCAGGTAAGAAGAATAAAGACAGTATCAGAGAAGATGTGTGCCAAGGATGCAAAGGATTGTTTGATGATGATGATTATCAGAAAAGTTGGATTGGTTGTGACAAGGCAGACTGTGGACGGTGGTTTCACTTTTGGTGTGCTGGTTTTGTTTCTATGCCAGACACTACTGATCCCTTTGTATATATATATGCTGTGTAACAGCCCTTTCTTGTTTCTGGGCTTTTAGTGCCATCCCTACATCTTCTACTATTTTTGTACAAAATTTTTATTGTTCTCTATTTTCTGTACATTTTATGGAGCATAAGCTAGGAATGATCAGAAATAATCACTGGAACGTATTATGCCATACCAGCCAAGTGACCGAAGTCTGATCTTGGCTGGGGGACTGAAGTCCTATTAAGTTGGCAACCAGTGATCGCCTCCCAGCCATCCACAGATGGAAAAAATTCATCAAAGAACCACTTGCCAAGATCAGACTTCGGTCACTTGGCTGGTATGGCGTAATACGTTCCAGTGATTATTTCTGATCATTTTAGCCTTTGCACAGGCTTAGTGCAATTAACTCCCTTTGTCATAAGCTAGGAAATTAGATTTTTATTTTAATACCATGGTTTCGCAATCTTCAACTGAATATGACGTCATTAAAGTTGTGACTTTATTGAAGCCTTGACTCTTTGGCCACGGAACCCATCATGCTCAATAATAACGTTATCATTCTCACTTCTACAAAAGAATACAGCTTGCAGTATTTGTGCTTAAGAAATAGTCCGAAAACTTATATCTTTTTTTAGTTACAGCGGGCGAAGAAGATGAAGAAGAGGCGAAAATGGATATTTCAAAGTTCCTTCATTTGCCAACGGAACATGGTTGCTTGCCTTAAAGGCCAGTTTATAGCATGGCTGGTCTATTTTAACTATACATAGCCTTTTTTCGGCTGTTTTCAGCTTATTTCGGATTTTCGCTCCTATACAAATGTATAGAGAAAACGAAACAGCCGGTACCATCCCTACATAGAGAGTGAGGTAAAAACAATTGTTGCTGAGTCTCAATAAATTAGTATATATACTCATTATGAATTCAACAAAAAACCCTTATCACTTCAGAATAAGGTAAGTCAGGGTATTTCCAGAAACAGGGTAGTTCCAGAAACGTGCAACATATTTGCATGTAGGCTGAAGACTACAGGATTAAGTTAAACTTTGTTTTAATATTTGGGCTTACCTTTGATTCGCTCTCAAGTTCGAGACCTAAAGCTGCGCAAAATGAACTATGCAAGAGTTGATGCGACTCCATTTTGAAGCTAATGTCGCTGCTTATTTTGTAGTTTTTACCGGACACTTTGTTGTGGTTGGCTGGAACATTTGAGTTGCTCAGCGAGTACTGCACAGTAATTTGATTATCACCTCTGGGACATACCTAAATGGTCAAAGCAGTAGCTAGATGTTGCCTTTAAGGAAGTAGCAAGGTTGAAGGGGAAGGCATCCATAAATGCCATATCAAAGAAATATGGCATTCCAGTGTCCACACTAAATGATCACGTGCAAGTAGCCGAAACTCACCAACTACCCGGACACGGCATCCAGGATTTGGAACTGCAATGAAACCTGCTTCAACACAGCAGTGGGGTCACAGCACGTCTTTGCTAAGAGAGGGTTGAAGTGGGTTCATGAAACGGTGGTGGATCTGGCAGGGAGAACATCACTGTATACATGTGTGGCTCTGCAACTGGTGAAATGCTAACACCATACATTGTCTATAAGGGCAAGAACCAATACACTTCATGGACCCGCCATGGACCACCAGGTGCACTGTATGGTAGCTCTCCATCAGGATGGATGGAAAAGGAGAACTTTCTGTCATGGATAAATAAAGTTGTTAATCCCAAAAGTGCAGCCATATCTGGAAACTGGTCCTGGTTTTTGTTTGTTGATGGGCATCATTGCCATCTTTCAGTGCAGCTAATCGCAACATGCAAGGCAAAAAACATCTGGCTGTACTGCTTGCCGCCAAACACCAAACATGTCCTTCAACCACTGGATGTGGGAATCTTCAGACCCACAAAGACAGCCTGGAAATCTATCGTGTAAACATTCAAACTGCAAACAAGAGCAGCCTGCAACACTAAAGAGGTGTTTCCATCCCTGCTACACTCTCTCTGCACCAACGCATTCAAGCCATGTCACTTCCAGTCTGCCTTTCTGGAATGTGGTCTCTACCCACTGCATAGCCATCAGCTATTCAGAGCCACCAAGTTGCAACATCAATGCCATTTGATGCTGCAACTTCCATATCATACAGTGGCACTAGTACTGCAGTAACACCACTCTGTCAGCGCTGCGACATTTTTTGCTAATCACCTCTGTCCAAAGAAGCAACCAACACCCACCAGATGACAGCGTGTGAAGATACACCACTTTGGGGAAGCTCCTAAACAAGAGGAACACAGGTAGAACATGTGCATTTTTATGGTGAAAACAAAATGGCCATCAAAAAGGAGGGAGTAATTCACCCTCGCTTTGTTTAACTTTCGAGATTAAAAACGAAGACATTTATGAATTAATGTTGCACTCTTAAAATTTATGTATAATTTTAATAAGTTATTTACAGATTGAGAAATTAAATATTTAGTCGGACACGCGAAAAAATACTTCAATTGAATAGGCAGATGTCTAGATGTCAATTTAAAGTGTCATTAGCAGTCCCAAAATACTTCCTACACAGATATCTCAATTTTACCCACGTCCGATTTTAAGCAATGTTTCGTTCTTGAGATGTTCACAATTTTAGAGATTTTAACAAGAAATTATACACAAACCCCTTTGCACATGTTGACAATGGAACAAGCTATCAATTAAAATCGGACTGGGTGAAAATTTAGTTTTACCTTTTATGAATAAGTCACTAACGATTGAGACTGATCAAACTTCATTTAGATCTCCACCAGAAGAAGTTCAGCCGTTATAAAAGACTGTTGGTGGAGATGATGTCACGCCAATGTCACGAGGTAAGAATGATGTCATTATAAAATATCGTGATGTCACAAACGTAATCAATACTGTGCGTGTTATATATAAACATAGACATTTGTTACATTTAAGAAAAATTTAGAGAGAGTCATTTAAGTAAACTTTACGCCCGAGAAACACAGAGATACCACCACCTGTCTATTAATTTTACTTGTCATAACGAATCATCGACCAAAGTCACGTACTTTACACATGACCATCCTACGCATTTATTTAAGAGGCACAGATATGTAAACAAATTCTTTTAAAACCACAAAACGCCCCTTTTTGTGTGTAATTGCACTTGTTCTACCTGCAAAGTACTACAGAGGATGCAGGAGGTAGAGAAAGAGAAAATGGCAAAGCAAGCTGCAAAGGGAAAATGTGTAATGAAAGGAAGAAGAAAAGCAGTGAGACTGGGAAGAGGACACAATTCACAGCATAGACAAAGGCTTCCAAACCCAAAGCCACTGACCATGGAGACACTGATGAAGAAGAGGATCGCACTGATGTAGAGACTGAAGAGGATAAGGACATTGAGCAATGTTTCTCTTGTGGTGACTGCTTTAATAATGATGAAGACTGCTTAGGGTGTGACCCTTGTTGGAGGTGGTACCACTATCAGTAGGTAGGGTTTGATTGTCTACCTGAAGTAAGTAAAGTGGTACTGCCTTATCTGCAGCTCCCAATGACCCAACTTTTGCAAACAGACTTGTAAATATTACCTTTTTTGAACTTTACAGAGTGATCCGACATTGTTTTTACCGTCACCTCTATTTGTAATTGGTTTCTGAAATTAACCGGAAGTGATGTTTTTGGTGTAGTTAAGAAAATGGAGCGTTATTCATCGGCAATATTGTTGCTGGCTTGAAAAGTTGCGTGTCTTGAGAGGACAGGTTGGTCCACCTATTGTATGAGTTTTAGGAAATTTGTTGAAGTTGCTAGTCATACCATGCACAATATACCTGAAGTGTTTCCGAAATTACCCTGGCCTACCTTAGTCTGCTGAAATGAGACCCTTTCATTGTGCAATCACTACTTCAGTAAGGATCTGAGGACTCTTGGCTGATTTTCTGTTGCAGCTCTTGACATTCCTGGAGAAATTCTGTGGTCAATTAGTGGTCATCACCTTCCATATTTAGAGAAAGGTATGCTCAGTCAGGTAATGAGCTAATGACCTCATAGGCTTTGTATTCTTGTAGGCGTTTAGCATGTAATGCGGTCTTCCAAAGGTGTCGGTTATTTCGTTTACATGAACGGTCAGGACATTAAGTGCATAGTCCTTTGATTATGTTGTTGGAAGACTAACAAAGATATATATCCCTCTTTTGAAGAGCTAAAACTAAAGACTCTCTTTGTTTATCCTTTAGTTCTATTGTAATACAAAGGTGCAATAGCACAAAATCGATTTCTCCTTCTACAGATCGTTTCTCCCCTTGCTGAGCAATTGCAAAATGTATCTATTGACACCTTCGCAACGTAAGGTGGAAGTTTAATTGAGGGCGAATAAGCCCCGCCCCTAGTGCAACAGAAATCGGGTCGACAATCATTAGACCTTATCACGCAGTCGAGAGTCGTCAGACCTTATCATGCAGTTGATAAGGTCTGATTTCAATTAGGCTACCTTACTACTGTACTCTCTGATACTGAATTCGATCAGTTAACCTCTTACCCGCCGATGACCATTATATTGGCTCGAAATCAATTTACCTGCAAACTGCCGAGAAACTAATCTATTACGTAATCGTCACAATACCTATATATACCCATTGATAACCCATACTTAGTCTAATCTTCGCTAGAATTATATATTATTATACCATAACTGAAAAATAAAAGAAAGAAATATATACCAAAAATGCAGGTGTGAATACAAAAACGCAATTTTACAGAGAGATTACAGTAGTTAAGCGGAAGTAAAAAATAGCCGTCAGGGAGACGAGAACGTGGTGGAATTTGTGATGCCCTTTATGTGACACCTCTTGGGAAGATCAACTATGGAGTGAAAGATTCGGTGGCAGGGATCGACGCACAGTGGAACTGGATGCTGAGGATTGCAGTCTTTGCAGGAGAACATTGTTCTCTTCCTCGACGGACAGAGTGCCCTTTTGTTTCAGATCCCCAAAACGTCCCACTGAGGAGAAGAAGTTGTCCATAAAAAGGTGATATCCCTTCCCCTCTAATGGTTCCATCATAGCCTTGACAACCTTTGCTCCTAGGTTGTCTTCAGGTGCTCCTGGGGTAGTCCCTGTGTAAATTTGAAAATTGTATACATACCCATTAGTGGAATTGCAAAGGTACCATATCTTATAGCATCTCTTGACAGGCTTAAAGGGCATAGATTGCTTTAGGGACCTTCGACCCTTGAATAATACCATTGCCTCATCAACTGATACTTGATGATGCGGGTTATATGCCTTTTGGCTATTTTTCTTTAGCTTTTTTGTTAGAGGCCTAACCTTATACAGCTTATTGTATATAGCCAGATTCCTGGCACCCCTAAAAGGGGATTTATATATAGACTCCAGTAATCTTCTAATTCGGGGACCTTATCAATCCCCATTACCAGGATCATGCCAATGAAACTGTTCATTTTATTTTCACTCACTGGATAGGTGAGAGAATGTCCAGTGTGTAACCATTTGGCACTACAATACTGCCATCAAGATTATTCTCTTCTTGTGCCTTCTGCAGGTAGTCTGTTGGCAAGGAGCATTCTTCATCGAGCAGGTCCTCTTCGATTTCATCCTCACTGAGCTGCCATTCATTCTCCATCATAGCTATTATTTGTACCAAATTTGTGGTTTTTTTAGTTGTCATTATTTGTCTATATGTGCGTAAACTAGTAGTAAAATAATCGAGAGAGAGGCTATAAGGAGTAATTGACTGAGAGTCGCACAGAGATTTCAAAAAGAATGCCAATCTGCTGCCGGTGCAACGGTAGCGGCAGATGTCTAAATTGTTCCTGCCCTCGATCAAGGAACCACTGCTCTAATTGCCTCCCAATAAGAAGAGGACGTTGCTGCAACATTGACGACCATCAAGGTGCAAATGGTGATGGATCAGACAGCACGGCTGTTCAAGAAGAACACGACCCAACCGACACTGCTCCTCTCAGTATTTTGGCCGTACCAGATACCCAGGATACCCCAGGAGGAACCCTGGATGGCCAGGACCTTGAACATGTTGAGGATATCCAGGATTCGTTGAACGTCCTGCCATCATTTACAGCAGTCCAGTAGCCAAACTTCAAATGGGGTGAGGTAGATGGAGCCGCATTAGCAGAAGTGATAGATCATGCCTACGCAGAGACTGTCCATTGGCGTAGAAACCTTTTTAAGGTTCCCTCGGGTAGGGTGGGTAAAGCTTTTGTTTCAGAAATGGGTCACCTATTCCGTGCCTATGCCCAGAATTCTCTGCTGGAACAAATTGCCCTTAAGTGTGTGATGACAATGCCTGCCTTACTACTTCAGAAGCCACCTAGATTTGCCAAACCAAAGAAGCATTCCATATGCCTAGAGTGCAGGCTAACATCGTTGAAAAATGTAGATATCGATGCCCTTCTTCATGAAGGGCGCACTATACAGAACCAACTCCTGAATGATCTCTCCAGAGAAAGGTCCGATGCACAGGTAGCACGTTCCTTTGCCAACCTCATGTTCATGGGCAATGTTCGAGCGGCCATTCGACTTCTGAGCGATCACAGCAGAGGAGGGAGACTGAGCCTAAACAGTTGTGTCCCAGGTGGTGCTGGTGAAAGAAGGACTGTTCGGGAGGTATTGATGGAAAAGTATCCGGAAGCACAATCCCTCTGTAGATGTCTGTAGTTATAAATGAAGAATATTCCACCAAGACTCCCCATCCTATCCTAACCCGAACAGATCAATGGCCCTCTAATACATCATATTGCCCTAAGAACCAACTGGGCTGCAGGGCCATCAGGAATGGATGCTGCTGGTTGGAGGTGCCTTCTGTCATCATTTAGAAAGGAGTCAGCTGACCTGTGTGAAGCAATGCCTATGGTAGCACGTCGCATCTGCCAGGAATTTGTGGATTCCACCGGCCTGGATGCCTTCACTGCCTGTAGACTAGTGGCCCTAGACAAATGTCCTGGGGTTAGACCAATAGGGATTGGCGAAGTGGTCAGAAGGATTATCGGCAAAGCAGTGTTGGCTGCTGCAGGCCCACAAGTCCCTGTTTCAAGGTACAGATGTGCAGATTACCAGAGAAGGGCAGAGACATCTATTGGCTGCACTGGGGTCTCAGACCTTTGTGGAGACATATGTGACGGGCAAGGCTCAGGAGTGGGTAAGAGAAGTGGAGCAGTTGGCTGCTATTGCCAGAAGCCAGCCGCATGCAGCATACGCTGCTATGACATATGGCCTCTCCATTAAGTGGACGTACTTGTTGAGAACGATCCCCAACATCAGCAACCTCTTTCTACCTCTTGAGAATACCATTCGCTACAAATGCTTACCAGTACTCACAGGTAGAAGTGCCTTCACGGAACAAGAGAGAGACCTCTTAGCACTTCCCACTAGACTGGGTGGCCTTGTATTCCCAACCCCACCAAGACCGCAAACTTCATGTTTGACAGTTCGCAACAGATAACAGGACCACTGACAGCGCTCATTCTTCAACAACACCAAACCTATCCTTTAAGGGTAGAGGATAAGCAAACCACTGCCGTGAACAAGGTCAAGGCTCAGCGACGCCGTAAACAGAAGGCTGAGGCTGCCTTACTGCGGAAGAACCTTTCCACTGATCTGCAGAAGTCTATGGATTGTGGCAATGAGAAGGGTGCATCTAGCTGGCTAGGAGTGTTACCCCTAACTGAACACAGGTTCAAACTACACAAAGGGGCATTCCAGGATGCACTTAGCTTACGCTATGGATGGAAACTGACCCACCTGCCAGGTAATTGTGTCTGTGGGAAGCATTTCACGGTTGAGCACGCTTTTAGCTGTGCACATGGTGGATTTCCTTCACTCAGGCATAATGACGTGAGAGACATCACTGCAAACCTCCTCGTAGAGGTCTACCACAATGTTGCTGTGGAATCGGATCTCCAAACACTCTCAGGAGAACAATTCCAGGACAGAACTGCAAACTCCGAGGATGGGGCGAGACTGGACGTGCGTGCACAGGGCTTCTGGGAGGACAAGCACCAGGGTGCATTCTTCGACATAAGGGTCTTCAACCCTTACGCAACAAGTGACTGTAAGTCCACCATGGAGTCAGTATACAGGAGACATGAAAGAGAGAAGAGGCGCTGCTACGAATGGAGGATCCTCGAAGTGGAACATGGCTCGTTCACCCCATTAGTCTTCTCTGCAGCGGGTGGGATGGGTACAGCAGCAACAGTCACATACAAGAGATTAGCATCCCACCTGGCAGACAAGTATGCACAGTCGTATTCAAAGACCATGAGCTGGATCCGATGCTTGCTGAATTTCTCCTTGCTGAGATCGGCCATCATGTGCGTTCATGGTGCACGTTCCACATCAAACAGGGACTGCCGAACAACTGCCCTCTGTGAAGGCCAGCTTGATTTAGTGGCCAGTGAGGGTATAATCCCCAACTGCTAAGTTAGAAACAGACTCATGTAACACAATCTGTACCTTTGACAAACATGTTTCAAGCTATTTACCATGTCATCAGTATTGTTTACAATGATTGCTGTAATTCAGTTATCATTATTATTATTTATCAAAAAAAAGTAAAATAATCGCAAAATCATAGCGTGGATATTAAGCTAACCTTGTTTAATGCTTTGGAAGTGCTAGACGCAAGGGAAGGTTTAGGTAAACCAAGTTAAAACGATTTTACTTTGGCGGCAATATAATGGCCATCGGCGGTCTACGGGGGTGGCGTTTACAGTTTAACGCGGCGGTTAAAGCTTAAACGCGGATTAACGCAAGATGGTGTTTGAGATCGCTCCCCGTGCGTACTACAAGGTAATCTTACACTGCTTGAAGTACTCTCAATATGCCGTGAATGGAGTTCTACTTGGCAAGGCTGCCAAAGGCGATGTTTGGGTAGCAGATGCTGTTCCTCTTTTCCATCTCTCATTGGGTACAGCTCCCATGCTGGAGATTGCTCTTACACAGGTTTGGTTAAGCCTATGGTTAAGCTCGCGTGTTTCAAATATTTGCTTTGCTGTGACCAATACATGTATATTTATTATATATATAAGCACCATGGGGAAGGTTTAATATATACAGTATGCGTTAACACTTATATAATGTAATAGACATGTACGTATAGCTATAGATTTGAGTCTCGGGTCCTGGCTCTTCCGCCATGCAATGTTGGGTAAAACTGTTTGACCTTGGTATGGTCAGATACACAATATTATTGAACATTGAATGTAGCAGTAACAAGTGGATGAATATAGTTAGAACTTTGCTACAATACTTAATAGTTAAATTCCTACAAAACTGGATGTCAGTTGTCTACTTTGTGGGTCCTATCTATTTATTATTTCAATCTGAAAAGTTGGTTCAAAATCATAGTGTTTGTCATTTGAACATATCTGTTAGTATACCCTACGATGTAACCTCAATCCGAGAGCATCTTACAAAAGACTGACAGCAACTTCCATATCTATAGTAGCTTCACAAGGTGCAACTAGCATTGCCAATTTCCATGTTGGTATCCCCTTCTTCTATGAGATCAGACTAGCTCTGTGCCTGTTTCATGTCAGCTATCATTATTTAACCATACAAGTTCATTGCATGGGAGCAAGTGTATTTCATTCTTGAGCTTGGTCGTACATACGTATAACAATATCTTTACAGTATTTGACAAAGTTAATTTTGTAGAAACAGCAGTGTTATGTTGTAGTTTATTTTTCAGGAAAACACTTATGCCATATTATAGATGTGTCTCATAATACCCCCATCTTGTAATACATGTCCTTATTTGTCTCTTTATTGTTAAACCCTTTTTACCTACTGTACGTGTATAGGTGGATTGCTACTGTCAGAAGAATGACCTTAGTATAGTGGCTTATTACCAAGCTAATGAACTGGCAAGTGAATCAGAGTAAGTTTGTGTTGCCACCCTCTTCCTTCTTCCATTAACGTATCTGTATGCTATTTGGTTACTGTGGCTCACATTGACCACCAGTAATCTGATGTGCAGTCCTTAGTGACTTTCATTTTGCCTAACTACGTACCTGAGGAACTATGTATTGTTTTTCTGTTGTTTAGGTTACACCTTATTTTAGCTGAAAAGTAGAATTCTGATTCAGCAGTTATAGCTTATTCATTGTGTTCTGATTATTTATAGAAATACTCAACTCTACTGTGAATACAAGCAGCCAACTAGTAATGTTGGGTTGTCCCTTCAGTGAAAGTTGGCTGGGCTGATTTGGCTGGTTAATTAAATCACTTGTAATGTATATTATGTACTAATTAGTATAGGAGGAAGGCATGGTTGAAGATATCACTACTAAGACATTTGTACTGTAGCACAATGTCCTCTACTAATTGCCCTGGTTTTGTATACTCGTGCTTTGTTTTTTTTCCAATGTAATCTAGCTTTTGTGGTGCAATTATCACTTTGTACATATTCATGAAAACAGTAGAACATTTCTGCTTTAAAGTGGATGTTTAATATGCCCCTGTTACTCACAATTTTTGCACCATTCTCAACTAATTGGCTAAGTAGGATATGAAGGTTTAGAATAACAACACCAATAGATATTTGGATGACAAATATATAGTCCATAAAACCTTTTGTAGGCCAGATCCTATTGCTAAGACAATTATCTCCCGTATCAAGACAAACTATCCCAGTGCACAGCTAGTGATGGTGGATAATGCTAATATTCAGAAGACAGGCAGTCTACCGTTAACTGTAAGTACCAAATAACAGAACTATTTTTGATATACAAGTATATCTGTGGTAAACTCTGTTCAGAAATATTGATTTTATCAGGATTGCATTAAAATAAAGGTCATCTATACTGCATGAAAATTTTATTTGGGAGAATGACTGTGGTCCTGGTATAATTACATTTCATTTGATTGTACATTGCTTATTGCCTTTTAGCACATAGCTGTATGTATATCCTAAATTAAAACATGTTTAATGAAGACAAGTAAGTAAGGGATGAATCAGTTCATATAGTAGAGCTGGTGTCTTAAAGTTTAACTCTACACGTTTGTCCGTATATCATGTGTTTGTCTAGTTCAACATGTACTTTGACTGATCTCACTCCTACTAAGTAGATAGATATATTTCTCAACTCTATACCAACAGATAGGATCAAAAGGTTGTCATCAACCTCATAGGAAATGTCCCTTTTTCCAAATAGAAGAATGTAGTTGCATTAGTTTGGAAAGATTTAGGTTTTGAATGACTAATTCCTTTCTGTCGCACCCTACCTATTAAGTTATGTGTCAACAAGCAACTTTGCTTAATCAGTTAATATTAATATGTCTGGTATATCGATTAACAAGTTTCTAATCCACCTATTTTAATAATAGATTTATTCAACTAATAAATGGGAACCAGCTGGAAACTTGTGAGTAAACAGTTACTGTTAATTATCTCACATTAATTGTTACATGAAGTGTTGTTTCTCTTAGGAAGTTAACTGGTGACCCAAAGTGTTTGGATAAGATTAATATTCTCTTGCGTACTAACCACCAACACTCTCTCATTGACTTTGATAACCATTTGGATGACGTGATGTTAGATTGGTTGAATCCTGCCCTCAATCAACTGCTGATAACTAGTCAAATATCAGACATTTGATAGAGTTTTTCTTATTCACCTCTAGAGCATTTACTGCATGTGTTCATTTTTACACTTCTAAACGTTTTCTATCATTGCAATTGTTGCATTTTTCCTCAGTTAAATTGATTCAGTTAGATTCATTTATTAAAGTATAGAAATACATTTTTGCTGATGGAACTTGTTTTAAATATGTATGTGTATGTGTGTACATTTTTAATATAAGGAAGGGGGGAGCTCTGTTTCTCTCTCTGTTATGGTTTCTGTACTATTGTCTTACTTAAGTTTATCCTAACATGCTCTTCTAACGTGCATGCCAAGGACTAATCCGTAGTGATAGTAGCTGCTGGAACATATGACTCAAACTTTCAGCACTCTATATATTTCCTATGTAGTGTTTTTCCTATACTTATGTACCAATGTTTGATCTCTCTATTCATTGCTCCTTTCTTCTTGTACAGAAAACCCAGGATAATCGTTAAACCATGTAATAGGTAACTTTTTGTTGATGGACTTTATGTTTAGCTATTATGACCTATATTTTATTGCATTACAATTTGTTAGCTGGATGGCGTTCTTACATATGTAAGCTTTGTTCCTAGTGTAAGTTTGTTGTGATGCTACAACAATTCTACAATTATTTCATACCTATCTGTTGTATTGTGTTTATCTCTATCCAAACCATAGTCTTATCATGTCAGTGCTACATTAAGACTCTAAATATGTTTCCCTATAGCTAATATGTATTACTTTTGTGTAAATGTTCTTGGAATCAATTTAATTCTTCTGTAGCTACGTATGGATCATTCAGTCGTTTATCACACACGTTGTATGTGTGCATACCCAAAATCAAGGAGTGTTTGGCTGGGTGGCTTCTTTCTATATTTCCAATTACAGGGTATGCATGTTTCAAGCTTATATAACATGCTTGGAACACTCCATCAGTGCTCGGCAAATAAAATTTGATTTTAGAAATCCTTAATGTACCCAGAGTTGTATTTGAATGTAGGTCCCCTATAATCCCTCTAATAATCCCCACATGCAATCACAGCTAGTTTGTAATATAAAAGATAAAGAACAATTAAAGCAGTGATTGCATGGTTGAAGAATTAATATATATTAAATGATTCTCCCACATTCTAGTAAATTACCTGTCTGAACATCATTATAATGGATATAAACAGTTACTATAATCCATTAAAATAGATTCCTACTAAAATACATCTTCAACTTTGCTCCAAAGTAATTATTTTATTGATTAATTGTTATTGTTTTTGTTATTAGTAGTAACCCCTTCAGCCAAGGCTGATATAAATGGGGGATATTTACATAAAATAACACAATTATGCAATAATTGATAAAAATTCAATGGCAAATTAAAAAATGAAATAGTTCATATATGTAGTAGTCTTTCATTCTTCATTTGAAACTCTGATTGTCCGCTTCTAATGGCAAAAGGGTACCAATCATGATCTGCCTTATAATCAAATGAATAAGCCATACAGTTACTCCTAGGTGTAGTTAAATCTATATCACACATCCTCTCTAAGTCCAAGATCCTCATGTGTACTAAAGAGTCTTTCCAAGTATCCAGGACACGCACCTCTTAAATATTTCCTGGTACACTTTGCTCTCAACATCCTCCGTCTGCTTTGTAGTGTCATTCATCCTATTATTGTCCTCATGGCTGCAGAGGAGCTATCCCAACTTTCATTTAGTATCAATCTCATCCCTCATCTGTATTCTCTCCAATTTAATAGCATCATACTTCAAACACTCACTCCATACTACAGAACAGTAGTCCATAATGTCTCTTAACTTTAGTTACTACGTATATATATAGGTTATCCAATGCTTCTGAGGCATTACAGGACCACCGCTCGAGGGTTGTATCCGGTAATGCCTAAGAAGCCTGGTTTAACCTACTTGTAGCTCAGGCAAGACTTCGAGGAACCTACCTTGAAGAAGACAAAGAACAAGACAGCAAGATGTGCTTCGCTTCTCCCATATCGTCTGATCTCTATGGTCCCTTTTAACCTTTCCAGATGGTCGTTGTTTTGCAATTAAGGTTGTGACCTTTTGAGTTTTCAATTATCCACATACTGAAAATATACGTATATTGCCCAGGATATCCTGGAAAATATGAATACCACCCAGGATCCTTGAGTGGTACGTGATAGGCCTAATATCTATTCATTTGCTTTGCTATTCAGGCTGTCCAGTATGTATATTATAGATTCATATCACATGGAATTATATATTTCATTGGGCTGGTCTGGGTTGGGCTCAGTCTGATGTATATGTATGTGAAATGTGAAAACCTATACCTGTGCAATTTACACTGTCTGACTGTAATGTAATGTTAACGTTACTACTTATTACCCCATTTTCAGCTTATACATGTGTATCAAATAATAGCAAACAGGTGAAAACATATATATGGCAGTACCTTCTATTATTTCTATTATAGAGATTTCATTTCAGTTTGTGGTGTTTATCGATATAACAACTAAACAGATCATACTTAAAAACTGCATATCTGAACAGAATCTTATTAAAAGTTCTTTCATGTGTATTCTGGTGTATCTCTGAACACATTGCAAAACTGAAATAGGCAGAGTATTCTAAAAATGATGAACTGTAATTGCTTTAAAACCTAGAAGACTAAATTAAAATTCGTAAGGAATGAAGAGATATTATTATTAATGTATAGGAATCATTCTAAAATACAACTATACAGACTTGCTCCAAATCACATAATTGTGCCCATATGTGCACATGTCATATACGTATATGTTTTCCATGGTCCTGAGAATTAGCTTTGTATTGCATATGCAAAAGATTCCCTGAGCCTGTGATTGATTTTAGAAACATACTTATAATGCCTTAACAACAATGTGCTTGCAAAAGGTGAATGGAGAGGTCCACTATAGCCGAGGATGCATGAGCAGTTGATATCTAATCGTTTCATGCACCAGCATTGTAGATTGAAAACATCTCCTGCTCCTTTAATTAGAGGCTTAACTAGGATATGAATACGTTTAATATAGTCCATTATATCACCTTTCTGCTTCGCTAATAGGTTCACTAATTGTCACCTTGCAGTATATTACTCTACATTTTCCAATTTTGTGTCTATGTGGAATAGGCTCTTAGTATAACATTTTCGGCTTTATTCTGAAACCTACGTATATACTTTATTGACTAAATGTTTGTGGCCAATGTCATAGATAAGTTTTACTTTACCATTTTTATAAACTTTTCTTCAATCCATTTATGGAGGTGACCAGCTGACCTTCATATATAATACAATATACCCAGACTGTCCAACCTGGGGATGACCCCAAGTAGGGACACATGCAACGAAGATAAGTTATACCCACTGCATGATTTGGCTGATCATGATTCAGCCTAATTAACTGTATATATTAATTATTATTAATAATAATAATACATGAAACTGGATTTCTACTGAAACCCCCTAAAATACATGGTGAAGAATTGCAAGGAGACTAAGGCAGCTATCTCGGACACAGATAATAAGTAATTTGTGTGTGACTACTTATGTACGTCTGCGTATGTACGTAATATTACTCCCAAAATCATATATTGAACTAGATTGTCCCCTCAAATGTGATATATCTAAGCAGTTCATTGTCCAGCAAGAAGTGTATACGTTGCACGGGTAGAAAACTTACACTAGCGTAAACTATACATAATACGCATATCAATTCGGGCACTGTCGAATAAGGGTTTCTAAAATGATATTTCTACATTATCCCGTCTTCTTTCCCAGTAAGGAGGAGGCGTGGTTCGCTAAGTGCTACATATAATAATAATGATGGTGCGGGCGTATAACGTTCAGTGCAGTTTATACGCGGAATTCATCCTACAGGTCTACAGGAAAATGGGAATAGATTTGTTACTCTTTATTGGACTCTTCCTCCTTCGCGGTAGACTTGGTCAGAGCCTTAGGCTAGGGCAGGCAGGGTAAAATATTAATGCATGCATCCTAAAATTGCATGGGTGGTGAAAGTTTTTAGGTGAGGGTATCATATAGATATACCATAAGATTTATATACATGGTTAGATCACACGAGTAATATATGTAATAACTCTTGTGTGTTAAGTGCCCAATATTTGTTTTAATTGTCATCCTTACTTTTCTTCTTGATTTTGAAATGGTTATATAGCAAAATCTTTCTTGTTTTCAGTCTTTCTTTGTTAACATTATAAACATTTCAGCATACATGAAGTTCACGAGAAGGAAAGAGAAGACTCCTGTATCCTCATCGAAGGCTCTCATCAGGTTCCCTATAGGATTGTTTTTTATACAGAATAGGCAGAACATGTAGTATATTAGAACAAAGCAATTTTCTCTCGATTCTTAAAGAAAGTTGATAGTGTTGAGTTAGGAATCCCAAACTTTTTAAAAGTTTGTTTTAGAAGATTTCCTAAAATCAATCAATTTCTTCAAAACCGTGCCAATCAACCGTACATTATCAGACCTCTGTATTGCATAAGTATAGGGTCTGATTATCACCTATCGTATAGATATATGTATGCATTTTATGATTCTAATTATATATATGTATTTGAAATACAAGGGTCTGTTCAAAAGTTCAGTACAAGATCATATCACATGTTCAGCAGTTTCATGGTTTTGGTAATCAAGTATTTACACGTACTGCTTATCGGACTGTTACAACTTTACTACCGGTTTGCTGCCCAACTTTTATTCAAGTAAATGAAGAATGCTTTGGTGAGCCAATTCTTATATATACAGTAATTTGTTACATATAAAATACGTAAATCATGCATATGTAGCTATATATATAGTCTATATTACCATATTTAAGTGCTTCTTGTGCTTTGCACATTAGGGCTATTGCGCCACATGCAGAACTGTAAAAGGATATTGGATAATTCACACGCACATAATACATGTCCTGTAACCATAGTTTCTCCTGCCCCTCTCTTCATGGCTGCCTGCCTTTGATTCCCTCTCTTTGTGGCTGCCTTACTCCATCCATCCATCCATCCATCCATCCATCCATCCATCCATCCATCCATCCATCCATCCATCCATCCATCCATCCATCCATCCATCCATCCATCCATCCATCCATCCATCCATCCATCCATCCATCCATCCATCCATCCATCCATCCATCCATCCATCCATCCATCCATCCATCCATCCATCCATCCATCCATCCATCCATCCATCCATCCATCCATCCATCCATCCATCCATCCATCCATCCATCCATCCATCCATCCATCCATCCATCCATCCATCCATCCATCCATCCATCCATCCATCCATCCATCCATCCATCCATCCATCCATCCATCCATCCATCCATCCATCCATCCATCCATCCATCCATCCATCCATCCATCCATCCATCCATCCATCCATCCATCCATCCATCCATCCATCCATCCATCCATCCATCCATCCATCCATCCATCCATTCTTCCATCCATTCATCCATCCATTCATCCAGCTATGCATGCATCCAACTATTGTAGCCCAGTGTAACCCTCCTTGCTTGAATGGAGGGAAGTGTAAACCTGGACAATATTGTGAATGCCCTCTTGAATGGTTCTCAAGAGACTGTAGCAAAGGTATTTAATCATTAGTATATTTGTGGAGGTGTATCTTTAATGCATGCACAACAATCTAGACTTTAATGAATGTCTCAATTACCGTGGAATATGTGGAAGAAGTCGTCCAAGAGCTAAATGTAAGAATTTACTCGGGACTTATGAGTGTATATGTAGAAGAGGATATGAATATGATACTGGAGTCAAAAAATGTGTAGGTGAGGAAGTTATGATCAAAAACTGTTGTGTATATTTAAGATGTGTATTTTTCAATTTATTGATCTACACGTTAGATTTTGATGAATGTTTAAATGGGACCCACAGATGTGACTACAATTGCAGCAACACAATTGGGTCATATGAATGTTCCTGTCCCAATGGATATGACCTTGCTCCTAATGGTAGACAATGTAATGGTTAGTAATATTTCTTATTTAAGAAGATGCCTACATCTTTTTGAAATTATAATGTAAATAAATGATATATAGTGACTAAGCCTTCATGTTTAATGAATGACCTAAGTATTGTTAGTAACCTAAACTTCTTAAGAAAGGGCCCAAATTTTGAGAATGTTATAACTTTAAATGGATAACTGCCCTAAAGATTCGTATAGAAAGGCCCCTTAGAAAATCTAAAGTTGCATGGGCCCATAGATAAATGTGTCTACTTCTGTACTTATTAATATATAGTGAGTGGGAAAATGCCGTATAGTAGCCAAGAAGACCCTTGCTTGCCTTAAAATGAAGGAATTCCTAGAAGACCTACATACATACATCTATATGATAAGTATGCATATATGTTATAGTCCCTGCCGATAGGGCCTTTATAAAAAACAAGTAAGTCCTACTATAGATAAAAATAATGAAGAACTAGGCATAAGTCTATTACAGTAAATGCTAAATTTGCAGTAGGATCCCAACAGTTAATTAGAAAGCAAGTTGATTACTTAAAACAACGTATGTAGAATACTTAGAATGCAATTAAACCAGACTGGTGCAACCTTCCCTTTTTCAATGGATGCCTAAGCTCCATGCTCCATAAGAGTGCCTATGGTCATAGATTCATAGTTGCCTTGCAGAAATGTACTACTAAACCCTTTTTCTAGATTTCCAAATTCAGCCCTCAGATTTATTCTGAAGCATTCTAGATAATACTGCCTAAGAATATATAGCATATAATAATACCATGGTTAATACGTACATTTTGGATAGTCAAAACCTCACTAAAAGTATTTAGTCTATACCCACTAGAAACACCCAGCTAGCTAGTTTTAATTTCTCTATCATTATCCTCTATAACCTCCTTAAAGACAAGATTGCTAAACTTATTCAGAGTGCCTTTATTATATATGCCTTAGGGAAGTCCCAATATAAGGATTAAGCTTTTTGATGGTCTAACAATGTCTCCAATGAAGTAGTCACAGCCAGCCATTTGGTAGACCACTTTAATTACCTAATTGACAACATTTATGTATGTGTGTAGATGGTTTGGTATTTAACTATACATATGTATGTATGCATGTCTGTGTTTTCGGAATTTTCGCCTCCATCATTCTTAAATTGTCATATTGAAAACTGTGAATACGTATACTTTTTCTATTGATCCTTCCATATTTATTAATGGGTGCCTAGAATGGTAGCCAATGGCTAAAGGCCTCCCCAGGCTAAATAAGATACTTGATTTGTATGACTTGAAAATAGTATATATAGCATATAAAATTAAAGAAGAATTTAAGTAGTTTAACTGGTGACTGAATAGGATAGGAGCTAGGTTTTGGACGTAAGTGACATTATCTAATTTTCACAAAAGCCATAAAAATAATGTTTGTAAGTGCAATTTCTATATTGTGTGGGTAACATTAATAGAAAACGATTGTATGCATTAGTCCCTATTAAATCCTTTCCACGTACACCTGTGTTACAATTGACATTTGAAAATGTTCAAAACCGATTAATTCAGATGTCACTTGTCAAAAACTAATTTTCAGACATTTCCACCCAGGGGTCTTCATCAGTGATAAATGATCTTCATGTATAATATATGCCGCATGATTGCTATAGAGTTGCACATTATATTTTGGGCATATATGTTCGTATGTACATAGAATGGATTAAATACGTGAATCAATAATATGTTTTATATACAGTGTATATGTATAGATATAAATGAATGCTTGAACAATAATGGACAATGTACCCATATCTGTATAAATACCAATGGATCCTTTCACTGTTCTTGTCCTCCTGGATTCAAGTTAAAGCCTAATGGCTTTGCATGTGACAGTAAGTAACTACATTTATGTACATAGTAGGATATAACAGCATTTGTACATATTTATTTTGTATGGCTTTGGATGCATGCATATTGAAATAATAATTTTATGCTCAATTTTATTTATATATATGAGCATAATATATCTTTTTCTGATTTGTGTTGTATATTAAAATGTCATAAGCAATTCTAATGTTTAAAGTGTTAATTAACTGTCACAATAATAAATTAGACTAACAATGTATACTACAACTGAAACAACTAAATCTACCAAAACAATATGTCCTATCTTGCCAGACTAGCTGGAGCAGCTGAGGTAACAGCATAATTGAGTTTCATGTAAGAATAATGTACATATGGTATTCCTTTTGCAGATGTTGACGAGTGCATTCTTAGAATACACAATTGTTCTGATGACAGAGACTGTGTGGATTTAATGGGAGGATTTGTATGTCAATGTCACAATGAAGGATATGAACTAGCTGATGATGGAGTTACATGTATTGGTAAGATACTTCCTTTTTGAACCCCTTATTCTTGTTCTTCTGTTACATAGTTCTGGCCCATATGTATGCAGTTTCTCTTGACTTTTTAGTTCTTTTGTATATACTATATACGTACATACAATTAGGAATTAAAAAAGTGATAAATATGTAGTAAGATTTTATTTATTATTTACATTATGCACACACATGCAAATAATCACCTTTGCAACGGCTAGGTCATTTATTCTGTCTAAGGAAAAGTTCATAGGTACTTAAATTGATTCACATTTGAGTATGAACACTGTTTTTCATTTAGTAAGCCATTTTGGGCACCTTCAGTAAGTTTGGTTTCCTGTTAATTTTTCTGTGTTCTTAACAGAGTACGTATATACGGATATATGTATGTACATATTTGTTTCGAAGAAAACAGCATCTTCAAGCAAAGTATAAGAATTTTTAAGTTGATTAGAATATTTACATGTGACTTCTCAACTATATAGACACCGTAGTAAGTCCCTGTATGTACAAGCTGGTTAGATTAACTATGCAAACAGTATACAAATTGCATAGCTCTGGCATATGCAAACTTGCATTGGTACACTGGTTGCATTTAGAATTATGAATACATTTAGCGAATATTATTCAGGACTACTCTGTGTCAACAATTCCTAAATGTACTAGAGTATGTAGGTATGACAAAATGAGTTCACACTACGTATATATATTGCACACAAATAATTTAAAATTAGTGGTTTTTAGAGAGGATCAGAGACTGTTCTGCTAAATGGGGTGGAGCTAGTGTACAAAACTGAAGTTTGCAGGTTCCATTCTCCCAGAAATTCACATTTTCTAAGACTGTTTATGTGTCTTAAAAATTATGTATGGTATGATGTATGCTGAAGAAGTGGTTTATCGTAGGCCTATTGACACAATCAAGAACTGGCAAGGTGAAGCTTTGATAAAGTTTTTGGGTAAAATCAGGACTTTACATTGTAAATGGTAGAATGGGTAGAGATAGATCCACATGTGTGTCAGGAAGAAGGAGTTCAGTAGTGGACTATTGTATACTCACAAGGGAACGGCTTAAGCTTATTGATGGATATAGAGTTATGACAATGAGGAAGAGTTTGGAAGAAATGCACTTGAAAGGTGAAGCAATGAGGATACCTGACCACTCTCTCTTGATGTGTAACCTGCAGCTAGAAGGCCCAGAAGACTGGAGCTATGTGTATGATTATACAAGAGACATGACATTTTGTGAGAGTCAGAATAATATATAATAGCAGAGGAGCAAGGATTCAGAAGGGGTAGAGGCTGCAGAGACCAGGTGCTTTCTCTGTCCTTGCTAGGACAATTGAGGATGGCCTACAATAAGTTGTGTATGATGGGAATTTTTGCAGACTTTAGCAAGGTGTATGACAGAGTGGACCGACATATATAAGCTATGGAAGTGGGAGCAATAACGGGAAGAACTCAAACTTTCTTAAAACCAGCCTATGAAAGCATCAGCTGTGAAGTAAGGATAGGGGAAGAGATGAGTAAACCCTTTGAAGTGTCAAGAGGACTGAGACAGGGATGTGTGTTCTCTCTCCTCTGCTGTTCTCATTGTATATCAACAGTTTGGTGGAGAAACTGAGAAGCAGGGGGGGGGGTTAGGGTGTGGTGTTTAGGGAGACTGGTACCAGGGCTTTTGTACGCAGATGATATGGTCTTACTGGCAGAAATTTTATGGATGTGTATATAGACAGAATGCTGGTGGAATCAAAGGTGGTGCATTTAAGAGACTAATGGAAGCCTTGGTGGATTCTGTGTTGCTATATGGAGCAGAGGTGTTGGGGTGCTGTAGAAGCTGCAGGAAGTAGAGAATGTTCAGCTCAAAGGTTGCAGAGTCTTTCTTGGTGTAAATTGCTTGCATCCCAAAACCTCTCTACAGATGGAAATGGGGAGGCTACCTATTGAATGGGCAGCAAAAAAGAGAAGTATGGCCTTCTGGTTTAGAACATTGAGGGTGGAGGAAAGTAGATTGATCAAACTGGTGGCACTGGAAGCTTCAGAATTGAGTAGGAAGGTAAAATGGATTGAAGATCTTCATTCTAACCTAGCAGAAATTTGATGGGACAAAGTAGACCCACATGATATAGAGGTGAAAGAATTGGTAAAAATGCTAAACTGTGGAGTGTGGAGAGCAGTTAGAGAGAAGAGGGAGACAGACTTAGAGAGTAAGCCAAAACTCAGTGTCCTTTGTGAGATTTCTGAGAGAGGAGTACAGCACTAAATGTGTGGAAGTAGGGGACAAGGAAATGAGAAGGGTTTTGATTAAACTACGAGGAGGTACAGCAGAGCTTAGATTAGAAACAGGCAGATGAAGAGGATTGAGATGAGAGGTGTGAGAGGGTGTGCACCATATGCAATGATAGCAAGATGTGAAGAGAGCTTTGGATGAAGATACAGGAGTCTTTTCTTCCTTCTTTTCCCTTTTTTCATCTTCTTCTCCACTGGGTCAGACAGCCGTTTTCTGGGAATTCCACCCTTCATCAGTGATCCTGGGAGTCTTTGTCTTTTTCTTTATCTTGATCTTCTGTGAATCCTTGGCACCAATATTGATTAGCAAGTTTAATATACTCACCACTACAATTTCGGCTATTGTCATCTCATCTCAATCCAATGCACTTTAAAAATTATATAAATAATTTAAGGCCTTTTCAAAGGGTGGTCCAAAAAGCTAACAAAGATTCTATAATGTTAACGATATGAAGGAGAAGCATGTGTAGTAGAGTAATGTGGTATCTAGTGATTTATGGTCTGCCAAGATACGTATGTATATACGTATATGTATACAGCTATATTTTGTCCAGTAAACATGAAATTTTAAGCATTGTTTAAATTGTATATAAGCATTGTTTATGCATGTATTGTCCAAATAAATTTATTTAGATATTGATGAGTGTCAAGCAGGATACACAGGCTGTCATCAGGGATGCATAAATACACCTGGAAGTTATGAGTGTATATGCTCTGATGGATTTAAGAGAGATGACAATAGCCAAAATTGTAGTGGTGAGTATATTAAACTTGCTAATCAATATATATATATTTATGCATATTGGTATCTGGTAGTTCATGGTAGTGCATGAAATTGATAAATATACGTATTTACATGTACAGTATGTACGTATATACAAGAGCACTTATTGAGTCATTTATACGAGAATTTGACCTTAAGTCATTATATTATTGTCGACAAATACCACCGGGTTGAAAGTCTGACCATTGAGTTAATATTTGTTACTCAATAAATATATTAAGGCTCATTGTTAGGACCAAGGTTAGGATAAGAGCTTAGGCTTTTTTCAAGTGTTTGGTGCTCTTCAAAAAAAAGTATAACTGTTTAAATTATTGCCGTTAGATATTGATGAATGTCTAACCTCAACACATGGATGTAACCAGTTATGCAACAATACCTATGGCAGTTACAAGTGTAATTGTATGGAAAATTTCATCTTAAAGGAAGACTACAGGACATGTGAAGGTACGCATGCTTCCAATATGTTGGACCTAAATGAGTCTTTCTGCAGATTTATAACGTCGGTAATAACTAATATATATTAATTGAATGGCTCAAATGTCTTAACTTTTTATATATATAGAACAGTACTAGTGTGTGCTTGAACGTTTGATTTATGCTTATACGTATGTTCATGCTTGTCTTCTAGCAATTCCATGTGTGGATTTGGTTAGCCCAGCAAGTGACATTCTGATGTCAAACTGCAGTGTTAATAACTTCACAGGTGTAGTCGGTAGTGTATGCCAATTCTCCTGTGATGCACCTGGTTATGAATTAGAGGGATCAGCATTTCGTCAGTGTCTAGCAGATCGCACATGGTCTGGCACTGTTACTTCATGTGCTAGAATGAAATGTCCTGCAATATTAATACAGCACTCTGCAGTACATCCATCTTGTACCCATGAATTCAATAACACGTGTTTGGTACACTGCTTACCAGGATATTCTCTCAGTGATCCAGATGCTGTATCTGGTATCAGTGAAATTACTTGTGAATTAAATGATGATGCCTCTATTACCCAATGGAACAAAGATTTAATGTGCATTGGTAAGTATAAATTTGCTTAAATATATAAATATTCTGTATTCAACCATATATCATATTCATATATATCATATTCATTCTGCATTATTTGTATATATCTAGAAGATACACCCTGTACTCCAAACATATGCAAAAATGGAGGTAAATGTGTGCTAGATTTTGAAGGCCAACCAGAATGCAATTGTAGTGACACAGGATACTTTGGAAGCCATTGCCAGTTCGGATTTGTTTCATTCCCTGAATTTCCTATTTTAAAAGTCAATTCTCCCTACCACTTTATCCTTAAAGCTAGACCAGTAGAATTTCTAAAAATAGAATTAGTAGTTCCTTCTGATCTGAGTATCAATCCAAATACTGGAATATTTAACTCAAGTATGTATTCCGTGGCATTTATGTTAACAGGAAAGTGTAGAGGTCTATACACAATGTTGTTTAATGTTGATGGGTCATATATTGATTTAAATGCCTTCCACCAACCAGAAGAAAGAGCAATTTTGGTGATTGATCATGACCCCACCTTAGAATCTGAACCAGACTATTCTGAAAGGCAAAATATTGCACCAGGTGTTTTGGAACCTGGTTGCTGCTTGAATAAAGGAATGTTGACTTGTGCAGGCCATAATAATAAGATTAAATTCACCTCTACATGCTCCTGGAAATACTCGAGAGGTGTTTCTTCTACACCTGGCATTGTATTTGTGACAACTGAAGGTATATTTTTACCACTTTCTTTTTCCAGAATCAGTATCAGTAAATCCTTTGGAAATTTTGTATTTTCGCTGCCTCAGCATGATACGGAACTTACTTGTTATACATGCTCTGAATTATTACTGGAATCATATAATGCTAGTAGCAAGCCATGTTACTGTTACAAACCAACTACTAAAGATATTGTGGATTTCTTAAACCATGAAGCACTTGCTGTAACTTTTTTCGATAAACTTGGACCACATATTCCTGCTTGGCTGAATTTTTCAATATCCGGAAGTAATAGAACCCATTCTACTAATAGTCAGATGGCTAGAGTAGTGACCCAATTAGATGTAAATGGGCAAGATTGCATGAGATTTCCTACATCTACAACAGGGCAGTACTTGCTTCTGCAATATAATGGTAACCTAGCTATTCAGGTGCATCGCTCAGAAATATTTATACCTAACTCTGAAAATGAGGGGATTTGCATTGCAGTAGATCTTTGTACTAATCAAGTCAGGCCTGTACTTTACTTCAGCCTTCCTACTGGAGTCATCAATGCTAGAAACCTTGGTGATTTAGGAAATTCTTTTCTAGCAGCAGGATGGGACTTTGATGTGGAGGGGATTGCTCTATCACCAAGCAGACAACTTATTTCAGAAAGCTATCATGCTATCCTTAAGGGATCTATGGTAATTAGAAGTTCCATCAGCAATCTTGAAATGATTGTGTCATTTCTGGGAGAATGCAGTCTTGTATTTGAGTCATATAATGAAGTATGCGTATACATTTTAATATCTAGATTATGTACTGATTAGAATGTATGGTTAATATATATATATGTACAACTACATATTAGTATACTTACTCCTTGTATAACCAATATACATAATATATTAAATTAACAATATTAAGTTTATTGACACCACAAAATATACTCCTGCTACGGCTGAGGGAGACATTGACATCATTACACTTATATACATATTATTTAAAGCTATAACTTCCAGAATATATAAACTAAACTATATAAAAGATGGACTAGCTACTTTTTCACACCTTGCAGACTCTCATAGTCAGTGGTATATACTTGTTTCACTCCAGTGGTCTTCACCAACAATGATCATTGCTGGTGAATAATACCTACATTCCTTAAACTATATAGCCCTTTTTGACTAAAGGTTATATATAGTATACCGTATAACGGGAAAATTTGGTAGGCAATATAATTGGCGAAATGCCCGATATTAGCATTTGGCGAGTTTTATATTTGACAGATTGCCCCGTAACGTACCGTTACATTCTAAATTGATAGCTGCATTCGCGAATTTGGCGAAGAATAAAATTTGGCGAGTTTCAAACTACTCGCCAAATCGCCAAATTTAAGTCCTCGCCAAATTTTCCCGCTATATGGTATATAGCTTTTAGCATTTATATATGTACATATGGAGAGAGAGAAGACAGTAGTGAATAAAGAATTTATATATATCTTGTATACACATATAGGTTTTTTCCTTTGGTTTGTCCCAAGATACTTCAGGTATTCTTAATGGAAGACTTACTTTGACTTTGTCTGAAACTCCAAAGAACAACTATCGCCTCAGTGGAAGAGGTGGATCTGTAGTACATTTTACAATGCAAGGTATTTCAGTACCCCTCAATATGCTATATAAAGTAATTGACACCAAACACTTTAGATAACCTCTATACCAAGCCTAGTTTCATTTAACTGGAGTACAGTTTTGAAATATTATAACAGTACCACTATTTTTATGAGAAGGCTAATAACAGAAAAAGTAAAAGCAGGAAATGTTTGTGTTAATTGCTGTTCTTAGGGTTCACACTACATGTGTCCCATGCATGTATTAATGTAGTTTGTATTCTTTACTTCACATTTATTCATACTCGGTTGAGGGACTTGCCAGAATTGAGGTTATTGGTCAAGTTTTGCTTCTGCAAGTACATACGTATATTATGGGTTTGATGGTAATGTTTTTGTGTATATTTATACTTATGTAACTGTGTCTATCTCCCAGGATTTAATCTTCTGTGGTATCTATGTCTGTGTTATGATGGTGTTCTTTGAATCTCTTTTCTTCCTTGCTCTTTTTACTCAGTCTATATACCTTTCAGTGTTCTGGCCATCAGGTGCACAAATAATGCTGCATTTTCTTCTCATGTTGTTTGGTGTCGTGGGAATAAAGTAGTCTTGACTTTAACATTGAGTATTGCACTTACCAAGCAGAGCCCCAAGACTTCAAGATTTACTTCCAGTCAGCATATAATTCCCACCTGAAATCCTGGAAATTCTACTGGCCTGCACTCTCAGTCTTATAAATAGCTGTGTGTCACAATGTTCTTGATTTTTTAATTTGTTTGGTACTTTGATTAATATCACTGAAATTTATTAACGATTCACCCATATATGACTAGTTAGTATATATGTATATAACAACCACCATGGTGTTAACCATCTTCCTATATATATACTGTATATGAGTGCAATTATCTCAAGATCTACTTATATACACATAATTTGATATGTATACATTCCAGTGCAATGCCCATGTAAGCTAATACTTGATCATGACAGTTGCAATATTTTTGCGATGCACATTATACGTATATAGTATAAGTAATGATAATAATGAGACTCGATCAGCAACATAATTTTCATAGAATTGAACATTGCCAAACAGAGGTCTTCTTCAGCAAAATATCTGCGAAAAAGTGTGTTGCTGAGTCTCAATTTTATTATCATTTCATATAGTGTGAGTACTAATTACTTACGTATATTTGTATGTCCCACACCTACTGCATGTCAATATAATATGTAGAGTTTTGGTAGTCTATAATAGTAATGTTTGTCCTCTTTGAGGAAGTAAACTCTATAGTAAGTTAAATTTATAATAATCATTTATATTATAAGCTATCATAATCATGTATATGTTTCATAGATATAAATACAACCTGCAATAGGAGAACTCTCCAAGGTGAACTAACAGATAATCTCTACACCAGAGGAACCAGTACTCTCTCTAGCATTCTTGAAATTCCACCAGATCTTCGTCATGGTGACAGGTATCAGTTTGACTGCAACCTTAACTTTTCTGCTTATACCGATAAAGCAGCTGTAGTTACTGGACTAGTTTTGACTTCTGATTGTCACTATATTCGATTAGGTAGACTTCTCTTGAAAGACTTTAGTCACACTATATCCTTTGGAAGCCAGGCTTCTCTAGTGTGTAATGCAAATATTCCTGATGAACTTCAAGGTTATCCTGTGTTGATAGAATCGCTTTCTTCTAGTGCTCTTGCTAATATTGGGCACTTCTTAAAATTAAAAGATCTTCACTGTATGATTGGTCTAAATCCAAGTACAAAGGAATATTTAGCTGTACTACGGAATGTTCAAGTGATGTTAATGGGTTCCACATTTACTACATCCATAAGAATACATACTCACAGCCTTGAAATGACATCAGTTGCTGATGTATACAATTATTATCCTTTTCTACTTGAGGTATCAGCACAAACTGACCAAGAGTGGGATCATCTTGTGTTTGAACTCTTTGGTACTGCTACAAGAAATGACACCATAAATCTCTATAGAGATTTAGAAATTGGTGTTTCTAATGTGCTACAAAGAATTGCCATACAAGCTAAAGAAAGAATAAATGTCACTGAAAGGGATGTAGAGAGAATTAGCTCAGTAGTAACAAATTTACTTAATGAAAAGAATAAAACTAACCGATTAGTGGAAGAGGTTAACCTAGGTATTGAACAGACAATAAGAAAGATTGAAATGTTAGAAAATCAGGCTGCTACACTGAAGAACAAGATTACAACCCTTGGTGAAGCTGCCGATGCAATATTACTTTCCTTAGAAATGGCCTGCAGTTATGCTGAGTGCAACTACACATGTGCACCAGGTATAATAAATTCAACTTGTACTCACATTATCAATGAGGAAATTAAAGGAATGTGTAAGAGAAAGTATATAAATTTTGAGATGAGAAATGTCCAACTAGCTGTAAATTATATACCTTGTGAAATATGGGAAGGACAGGATTTCTGTACTTGTAAATATGGAGGTGTAACTGGTTGTAGATGTGATATCTCTATAACTCAGTGGAATCAGCATGGTAGTGTAGCTACCTGTAAAGTAGTTGAGTATGCTACTGTTCTAGTTCAGGTAGAAGAGGAGCGTTTAGAATCTTGCACTGTTGGTCTAAAACCAGTTAAATCTACATTACCTTGTTTAGTGAACTCCACTTGTTCTAAATTTGTACCTGAGATACAGTGTTTACTGATGAATAATGAATGCACCAAGGTAAGGAACAACATGTCTCTTCAAGCTGATATGCAGGAGAATGCAGCTACAGCAACAATAATGCAATTGCAGACAGTCCAGAGACAATTAGCTGGTGAAATGCTCAATCTGGAAGTTTTAGAAAGCAAACTGGAAAGTGCTGAATCCAAGATAGCACAGTTAGATCAGGCTTGTGACCAATTGTTGCAAGGATTAAACACTCACAATTTAAAGGGAATACGTGATGAAAATCGTGCTGGGATTGAGTTGGCAAATGTGATCAATAAAGAAATGGTAAACATAGATAATATCACCTTCAGTACCATACTTCAAAAGGAATCTCCAGAAACTGTACTTCTAGTGGTAACAGCCACTGCACTTGTCCCACAGGAGAAAACATTTACTCTTTCAGTTCAATTCAACTTCAGAAATAGAGAGAGATCATTAAGTGAGGCATCCATTATATTAGCCAGAAAAATAGAAAATATCATATTGCCATCATCTTCATCAAGAAAACGTCGACAAATTATAGACAGCCTCCTGGAAAATGGCACACAGACACTGCAAAATCAATGTGCTGACCTTCATAACATAGACAGCTTTTATAAAAGCCTGCATGAATCCTTGGTTTCGTTAGAATATGCCAGATTTGAATTTGAAATGCATGTGTCAGAAGTAGTTGAATTCTTTGAGTTTGGCACTCAAATCAATCAGAGAAATGTTTCTGTAGATCCAGAATTAGAAGCAGTCAATGAACTCTATGAAACATTAAAGAATGGAGTTATGGAGTCAGCTAATCTGACATATTCAAACTTGTATGTCATTTGGCAAGCAGAGAGAAATAGTGTCATTAATAGCACTGGAACAGTGTTTGATCATGAACATTGTCTAAGTTTATCTGATTGCTACCTATTGTCAGTTGAAGTTCTTGAGGCTATTTTCATTTCTACACCTTCAGAAATAGGTAGTACCTTTCTGTCAAAGTTACAGTTAATCAGAAGAGACTTAGACGAACTCTCTCAACATTCAAACTTTACCATACTACAGGCAAGTGAAAGGTTAAGTAGTGTATTGTTTTTGCTATCTGATGCATTGGATGTGAATTACTGGTGTGCTAATATACCCGAAATGGTGAAAGTTCCAGAAACTAATATAACTGTAATAGAAAATGCAGTTATCAATTTAGAATGTACTGCAAGATCTGATTCTAATTTTCCTTTGCTTTACAAGTGGCGAAAGGATGGGATTGTACTTCCAATTAGTAATGTAAGTATTTTAGTCCTGAATACTACATTAGCAGACACTGGATTCTATGAGTGTGAAGTTTCCAATCATGTTGGGAGCACTAAGGGATTATGGACATTTTTGCAGGTGTTGCGAGCTCCAACTTTTTACTTGGAGCCGGACAACCAAACTAGAATTGAGGGAGATCTTCTCTCTGCCCAGTTTCAATGTAATGCCACTTCGTTACCCAATCCTCAATTTAGATGGTATTTTAGAGGTCAGTATGAAAAGAATTTTTCCATTATTCCAAACAGAGTTGGCAATGAATATCACATAGAGAATCCCCAACATCATCATGAAGGCTGGTACAAATGTGAAGCATGGAATGAAGGTGGGAGTGTAACATCAAGACCTGCTTATTTGGCAGTTGTTAGATTTAGTATTTCTCTACTTTTAATACCTGTGACAATTTCAATGGAACTTTGTAATTCGAGCTCAAATACTAGTGAAACATTTTCAGTTCAACTTGAGAAACAGATTGTGGAAGCACTGGCTAATGTTTCTGAAGAGATATCACAACCTCTGTTATCAACAGCAACTGTTAATTTTAGACAGAAAAGTGTCCGTATTTCTTTCTATTTGATCTCTAGAAATGTTACTTTAGAGAATCTCTTACCCGAGGAAGTTAATACTGTTACAAATAATATAACATTTTATCGTCAAGCTCTCATTGAAGCAGCTCCTAAACTCAGACGAAAATTGGTGATTCCTTCATTCTACTCATCCCTTGGTATCTCAGTGTGTTCAGTAATTGATGAGTCAAGATATGAGTACATGTTCATGTGCTCAACTGGAAAGAAGTTGGACCAAAACACCTTTGTTCTTTGCAGTAAGTTTCTGTAATAGTAGCTTAACTTATGTATATATTATACACACATATAATCTGAGACTATGGACAGTAAACCACATCTCATATCTCTCTCCCTGGATTGATACCACCTTTCTCTGGGACTAACATAGAATCCCTTGTAAATGTACTTAATATATATACAGTACATATTACAGCTTTTCACGTTTTAGATAATTAGAGATATGCAATTAATTGGATGAGTAGGTGTCACTTGTACTGTATATACGTATGCTATACAAATTTGTTAATATGGTGATGCATGAGTGTACATACACCTCTGTATATGTCTTCCTGTCTTATTGTATATATGAATGATCTAATACACAATATTCCTACATGCTATGCCTATTAAAAATGCTAAAAGGGAACTAGTGAGAGCTTTGGATGAGGATACAGAAATCTTCTCTTTTGTCTATTGCTCCACTGTGTCATATATATTGCAATATTTCATTTACGTATATAAATCACATATCAAGATATGCCCCTATACCCCTCCATCTGTGTAACTTTTAATTCTTGATTTGAAGTGTGATGATCTGCATTATTGGGATCCCAATTGTATGTATATATGATTTCTCTCTTTGGAATGATTGTACATGTGCAATGTATTTTCTGTAGCCAACTGTCCACCAGGTTCTTACCAAAATACTACCCTTATGAAAATGAAAGATGAAAGAGGAATTGATTTTGAAGTTTCAATGCCTACTTGTGAGATGTGCCCTCCTGGAACTTATCAACCACAAGAGGGAAAAGATGAGTGTATTAGGTGTGACACTGGAGTGAGTGAGGTTCAAGGAGCAATAACAGATGAATTCTGTATACCAGGTTTGAAAGGAAACGCATATACGTATACACAATTTAGAGGAGGGTGCAGTATTAAGTGTTAGTGGATGGTTCCATAAAACACAGCAGTTTATATAGCTACATACATATATATACATATAGGACACACTACATAATTACTTCCTTGTGTTATTCTGTATGAAATTCAGTAGCTAGGTGCAATGTTCTACATAATCCCATCCCAATGGCTACTTCCCTTTTCTTGTTTAATAATATTTGAACTTCAACTCATTTATACCATAGTTAGATTTATAAACAACCAAAAGGTCTACAAAAGATTCCTTTAAAAACCGGTCAGTTTAGATTTGTCACTAAATAATTACTGCAATAAAGCTGCTTTTAAATATGTGTATTTCTCTTATTTACCTTTACTATTTACAATTTCAGATTCTTAAAAATAATTTTGACCTGTGACCCTTTTTTTAAAAAAAATAGTATAATATAATTAATCAGTCAAAATAATTTATCCATCTAGGCCTAGTTCATTCTTGTGGATGTCTAAAAACCTTTCTTGTTAACCTGCCTGTATATTTAGATTCATTTGTCCTCTTATACTTGAGTTACATCCTAAACTACTAATTGCCCCAGCAACCCAGATGCTCTTTCTCTTCTATTCTCAACTTGTGTCCATTCTCCCATTATGTACTAATCCCTGCCCCTATACAGATAACTCCTTTTCTTAACTTGCCTCTCCTACTTGATTTTAAATACTCTACATTCTGTTTCCTTCCTTGCAAAACTCATCTTTTATTGCCATTCCTCCAATTCAAGATGTTACTTGATTTCTCCTAGTTATGCTGCATTGCCCCTTTACATAGGCCAATAACACCATATTATTATGTGCAAAAAGCAACACCCAGTTGTAACCTTGAAGTCTCTTTTTGCCTCATTCATAGTCTTATCTAAAATAGGTTGAAGGGCCAAGTGGAAGTGTGCAGCCTTGTCTAACCCCATCCCCTTTTTCATTCAAGTGGAATTCTTCCTAGATCCTTTTATTTATCCTCACTTTAGCATCCTCTCTTTATAGAGACTATTAAATTCTTATTAGACCCTCTGTAATACCATACGTATTTGGCCATCACACTCCATAACCAATTAGTACTTAACTTGTTATTATGCTTTTTATAGGTCAGTGAAAGCTGCCTAGACCACTTTATCCTTTTCAATATTTTTTTCTGCTTGAAGCTTCAGTATAAATCTTTTCAATGCAACCTCTTCCTGCCCTGAATCCTGCCTGTTCATCCATCACTGCCTAATCACTCACACTCTGTAGTGTAGTGTTATAACTGTAGCTATTCAATATGCAGACTTTTCTTACTATCCTATAGTTTTTATTTTGTTTGCTGTATATACTGTGATAAAGGCCACAGTATGTGGTTGAAATGTCAGTAATGATTTAGTAATGATACTATTGTAAATCGTTTGGTTGGAATCAAACGAATTATTAATACAATGGCCCAATTTAGTTATATTTGGTACTGAATTTTGGTGGTTACAGCCCAAAACAGGCTCTCAGCTTTCAACTGTTACACTTTTAAGAGTGCAAACTAGCCTCTTTCTTGTAGTGATATGAAAACACAATCTCACCAGCTGGTTCCATATCATCCAATATCAGGATGGTTTTCCATCATGGGACAATATATGCTTATTTTAACTTTCTAATTTTATTGCTTGTAATATAATTGTGAACAGAGAAACGGAGACCTAATTAAAAATCTTTGTAATTTGTAACTCCCGATAAAATTACAATAATCATATACATATATTTTGTTTCTATTACCCTCCTATCATTTGAATTTATTATATAATTAGATAGCTATGATGTAGCGTAACTTTCACTCTCTCAATATATGTATATTACTGTATTTCATACCTTGTGTATATAATTTGATTTTTTGTTTAATATCTTTTCTTACCTTTTAGCCAAACTCTGAAGTTCATACATATTCATCAGATACAAATTTGACAAGCAGCATGAAAGAAGTAGTTATTCTTACATAGCGAGTATAACTATATATAAATGCATTGTATAAATATACAAGGTTAAGGTTAAGTGTGTGACAAACCTATATGTAATTTAGGGTGTGAAGTTGATAATCATGGAATCATTTAATGTATTAATGTTAGCATGGTCTTAACCAAATCATCATTCATAAAAATAATTTTAATTAGGAAGGCTACAATTAAGTTTAGGTTTACCCTTCAAATTGGCCAATTTTTAATATTCAGAAAATTAATAGAAGTTTCAAAAAGCAAAAAATGGATTGCTTAAGACGGGAACCCACTGCTTTCATTTGCCCCTCCAGCTAACCAGTCGTCACACCATCTGTACATGTGCCAATCACTCAAATAGGAAATATAGCTATATATGCTACATAGCTATATGTTGTTGTGCCAAATTAGAGCATTTGTATGCATGCCACATATTTGTCAATTAAAATACACTGCACATTTCGTGCAGTCCAATGGAAGTTTAGATTTGAAGTTTATTTAGGAGAAAACAGAGGCAGATATATTTAAAAATTCTTCTAAATTTAAATCTCCTTAAAGTGATATTGTGAACATTAATATTTGGTTCATATGACCCTCCTAGGAGCTGAGGTATATAGTAACTTGCCCTGTATATATGAGACAAGCATAACAAGCAGAAGTATGAATGAAAACAACAGGGGGAATACAAGTAAATTGAAAATAAAGGCGTACATGGCAGTGTTGCAACAGTGACATTGTGGTAAGGCTATAACCATACAGAAGTGGCATGCCAAAATGTTTGGTTCCTTAACCATATACACATCACATCTGTGTTTGGGTGTACTATGACAGCTGAAGTAGGGATGGCACGACCAAACACAGATGTGATGTATGATTGAGTCACTGAAGATTTCTTCTGTATAAGTTGGCTAGTGTGTTATGCTCATTATCTTGGCTTCATTACATATCCAGATGTGCTAGTCACTGTTGCTACTGCCATCCTTACTAATATCATTAATGGTTCTTCAGTATCAGCCATTAGTTAATATATATGTGGTCAAAGTCATACAAGTGGTAAGTGAAGTGATAGTACCTTCTAATATTTCTATCATAAAGATTTCATTTTCAGTTTGTGGTGCAAGTTATCCTAGACATGCAGACTTAGTAGTCTTCATACAACTACAAGATGAAATATCACTTATCAGCTCTTATCACCTCATGATGCAGTCATTTATATAGAATTTTCTAAATACTGAAGTTCAAATAGGCCCAATTTCAAAACAAGACTACTACAGCTATATAAGCATTCATGAAAAGTGTATACTGAACTAATGGAATTATATATACCAGTAGTTTTGATTAGTGCATGGAAGAACTGCTCCAAAATGTAGTTCTGCATGAAAGGTTGCCTATGGAACATTTGACTTGTTTTGACAGACCAATAATCAGCCTTTTGGATAAAAATCAACCAAATCCATTATCACTCTTCATAACATAAAGTTCATTAATTTAATTGACACCTTACAATCTCACCATTTTTCAATTATGCATCTACTATCCAACCTAGTTAACATATGCTATAAAAATTTATACTCTGAATCCTAGAGTATCCACAAAAAGCATAAACGTACGTAGGGAAAGTTAGTTACTGCAGTGTACCAAAATGTAGGTGTCAGAAAATAAATCCCTGCTACCTGCAGCATACTTTACCGTGGTTCAGACATTCAGATTATCACACTTATACACTGAGCAATAGCTTATATAGAAATTGTATTTTAAACTATATACTATTAGACTTAATGGCATATATATATACGTACATCAAGTAAACTGTATTATGACCTTAAGATTATGCACTGGTTACAGTAAATATATATTTGATCTAATAATGTTAACAACAACATATATGGGACAACATATTATGTATATATATAATAAGAAAAGCATTTGAACCTCAACTACACCCCATTGCATACTTGGAAGAGCTTTTGCCCTTTTATAATTAACAACCAACGTCCACAACCAAGGGAAGATAGCCACAGTGTATATACACAGACTAGCCATGATTCTTCTACCACTACAGCTATGTATAGTTCTGCATTGGGTATGCTTATTCAGTTAGAGTTATATGCTGATGGATTTATTTGTTTATATTATATACCTAACCATCTCTCTTCACTTAAAACACTAGTTTATTCATTGAATTTAATGATCGAGTTAGGGTCATAGGTTAAGACATTGCAATGCATGCCTTGTACTAATCACATTGTAAGCAAGTCTATATACACCACAAAATGAAAATGAAATCTCTTTAATAGAAATATTAGTATATAGCCTAAGGTACAAAATAATAGGATTTCACTTGCTTGTTGCAGTTTTGAGCACATATTCATTTGATATGCAAGTGTCAATTGAAAATAGTTTTATGCCTTTGCATTGATAATTAAAAGCTTTACACATGCATCAGTCTTGCATTTTTGTCATGGAAATGGAACTATAGATTATAGGGTATATATTGGATATATTATAATACTAATGAAGTCTCAGACTGGAAGACGTCATATGTAACAGTAGTCCTATAGTGAAAAGAATGATATTATAGGTTCAATAAAATAAAATATGTATTATATACAGCAAATTAAAGTCCAAATGCCATGTTCTAGGGTATATTCCTGAAAACATTCCTGGAAATAAATTATGCCTGCGACTATATAACTGTGTCAATAGGGAGGGTAAATCCAACAGATTTAGAATGTAAAAAGGTATAGTCAGAAATTGTAATGAACTAATACGTTAATTGCATTGAGCTATGCAGGCTATTATGATGATAAACAAGTACATATATATATATATATATATATATATATATATATACAGTGCAAGTTACAATATACTAAGGTAATCTAATATAAATAATATAATATAATATAATTAAATAATTCATATGGCTCCAAGAAAGGACCTAGAAACAAAATGGGCACATCATCATAAAGTTTAGGGTATAAAACGCATTTTAAATTGAAGGGATTTTTTATTTAGGCCTCCGTTTGTTAGAAAACGGAGGACAAAATCTGCATATAAAATGCCATAGGACTATAGAAAACCTATGGGAAATTTATATTGAAACCATGTGTTATATTAATAAAAATTTTCAATTGGTCAGATAACTGTGAAACCGACATATATCATGGTACAAGTGTATGACAAACGTCTGGCGAAGTTTTGCTTAATTAAATGAGCAAAATAACCAAGATATAACGAAGAATTCAAGGTTACGATTGCGCAATCTCGTGATGTATTATGATGTTTCTCTAGGGCGTCACCAACACGTCTCGTATGTCGCTCCGTAAACATTTAGTGAATCTTGTGACGTTGCGAAAACGTCACCGACTCGTTGCTAAAGAAGATCATCCTTTCGTGAACGGCTATGACAAGTCGACGCTCTCCATATATATATATTCACTTCCTTTTTAGTGCACCTCTGTGATGTAAGTATTTTTCATATACTCATGCAGATTGCTAATATTGATGTGAAAGGATTGCTTGTCTGACCTGCCTTGACCTGGGTAACAATGACATTCAGCAAGTCCCTCCAGAATTAGGTCTACTCTCTACTCTAAGGTTAACACATACTTATGCATTGCAGTAGTTGTTAGTTTGAATTGCATTTCCATTGAATTAGAACACAACACACACAATGTACACAACATTCTGTAAGTGCATATGAATAGTTAAGATTTATTGTGATACTGTTTTCCACTTTTCTTTGTTCAGATATCTGGAGCTGGGAGGCAATCCTTTTAGAAAGCCAAGGGCAGCCATATTAGCCAAAGGGACAGCAGCTTTATTGGAATATCTTAAGGACATGATTCCTCAATAGCTGTGTTACCATAGATTTGGAGCAAGATTTGGAGTGCCTCCTGTTGGTAAAAGAGGCGGTTTCCCACAAGGACTATCAAGAAGCCGAAAAAAGTTACAAATGCATCTTGATACCGTTTGTTTTGAAACTCGGGTTGTGAATTTGGAGCGATAGAATGTCAGTCGAGACTTCTCGACTTCATTGGGTAAAAAATGTAGTTGTAATTTGGAGTGGCTAAATTTCCAGCATGAACCCATCTGGTGCACCTACAATCCCATAAGCTTCGTCCAAAAATACGGTCCTCTAAAATGTACAACCCGGCCGACTTTAACCGAATGACATTGAGTGGCTACGATCAAACATTAGTCACTCAAAATTTGTAATCCCACATTTAACCGAATGAAGTTGAGTAGCTTTGATCCATCACTGGGTCACTCCAAATTTCCATGTCGACTTTTACCGGATATAGCTATATAGGTGACCCCTAAATTTTAATCGACAAGCTCATCCGGGGAGGGCCGAATGACTAAAATATTATGTCGACTACAGAAGGGGAACTCCTTCGTTTTCAGTCATTCGAGAAAATGTCGGATAATAAAATTATAGAGTGACCCCCAAATTTCCGAAAAATTTTCGATGTGTTTATAAATTTGATAATTACTCAGTAACCGTAGCAGATATTAAACAATGACACTTTGATCTCCTTAGGTGTGAAATTGGCTTCATTTTGAGTGGCAGTAATAGCTGGTAAAGGCTTAGTTGGTCAATATATATATCGAGATGTATTTGAAACTTTTTGCGACTTCTTGACATCCCCTTGCGCGCCACTGTGTTCTTGCCTACTATAAGGGGGAGCATTGTGAGCGAAATCACATGGGCCAAATGTACGATTCGAGAAAGTGCGGTGTATGGCAGACGGTGCCGTATGAATGCTCCCAAACCTTACGATGGTAATTCGAAAAATGCCCGATAACGATCGATGTGATCAGTGGTGTTTGACCAAAGTAATGTAATTGCAGATTGCACGCAAATTCCACAGCTCGTAACTAGAGGCTTGAACAAGCTACAGTTGAATCCTGGACGCTTGGCAAGCTTATCTGTACGAGTTTTGAGTGACCGAAAGTGCCTCGAGTTTTTCCCATTGGAAATGACGGTATTATGATTGTCTATCGGAGAAATGACAATTGAGTGTGAATTTCCAGATTTCACCTTGATCGAAGGGAAATCGGCCAAAAACAATGGAATCTCAAAAACACTGGGAACAGTAGATGGCTGTTACGGTTGCCCTCAGGGCTGAATGAGGTGTACTCTCGAGCTGTTTCCCATGGAGATTCAGATGTGATAGCCTTGGGCTTGTAGTGCATTGAAATCACATTCGAGATTTTACGTATATGTACTTCCCATACGAGAGGCTTTGGCCAAAAAGATCATTTGAATATATACCAGTGAATGACTGGGATTTTTTGTCTATAAAGTTACAACAGAACCAATGGCAATTTTGAAGTAGAAAAGTCATTGGGTTGTGGTTGCAATGAGTGCACTTGCAGTTAGCTGATATTTGTCATGATTGTACCACAGATTTGGATCAAACAGAATGATTAAAGCCCAGACATTGAGTCACCTTACTGTCCTAAATATGACTGACCTACTGGCAGATTGTCAGCAGTCATTTGTTTAGGATTTAAGGTGGCATTTTCCAATCAGTGCCTTGTGAAAAGACCAGGAAATAATTATATTACTGGGCTTTCTTGGCTAGTGAAAGAAAGGGTTGGATAATTGACTCTTGGAGTGGGAAGACCAATTAAGGAATGATATAAATGGAGTGTTTGAATGTCACTCCTGAGTGAATGCTCGAGAGCTACTTGTCGAGAGTAGACTATGAGTGTGATTGGATATGAATAGTGGATGAAGGTTGAGAAAGATTCCATATATGTGGAAGGGCTTAAAAGCTAAGACAAGCCACCTCCATAAAGTGAGGAGGTTGTCCTCCTCCAGCAGAGGGAATTTGGATCTGTAAAGCAGATGTCGATGATTATGAAGTAACCTGGTTGATCCTGCCAGTAGTCATATGCTTGTCTCAGATTAAGCCATGCATGTCTATGTATGAATGCTTTAACTGTGAAACTGTGAATGGCTCAATAAACCAGTTATATATAGTTTATTTGACAATGACTGCTACTTGGATAACTGTGGCAATTCTAGAGCTAAAATATACATGCAGAAAGTTTGGAATCCTGGGAATGTATTTATTAGATACAAAACCAATGCAGCTTTGGCTGGTCCCTTGGTGATTCATGATAACTGTTCGAATTGCAGGGCCCTGGTGCTGGCGATGGTACATTCAAGTTTCTGCCATATCAACTGTTGATGGTAGGGTATTGGACTACCATGGTTGCAACAGGTGACAGAGAATTAGGGTTTGATTCTGGAGAGGGAGCCTGAGAAATGGCTACTATATATACATCCAAGGAAGGCAGAAGGCATGCAAATTACCCAATCACTACTTGGGGAGGTAGTGACAATAGATACTGGACTGACAAAGTCCAGTGATCATTGCAAGGTGAGCAAAGGCTTAAAGGCAGGCTGGCCTATCATTGACTGATCTGCATCACAGGTGGTGGGATTTGAGTGGAGTGTGCCTGTTGCGAACCGAAAGATAGTGAACTATGCCTGAACAGGGCAAAGACAGAGGAAATCCTAGTGGAAGCTTGAAGTGGTTCTGACATGCAAATCGATCTGATTTGGGTTAGGGGTGAACAACTAATGAACCATATAGTAGCTGGTGAGTGTGTGCAGTTGTATCAGGTTAAGTGAATAATTAGAGGCATTTTGGGGTTGAAACAAACGTTGAAACAACCTCAACCTATTCTCAAAGTTGAGCTGGGTTTAGACCATATCATGAGACAGGTTGCCTACTGATGAAGGGTTGTTGCAATGGTAAGTCTGAGCTGGGTTCAGACCATATCGTGAGACAGGTTACCTACTGATGATGGGTTGTTGCAAAGGTAATAAACTTAGTACGAGAGGAACCTTTGATTCAGACATTTGGTATTGAGCTGGATTATTATGACTGAATACATCTAAGTCAGAATCCCTGCCAAAAGTGTTATATACACATCTCTTGATGAATTACAGTCAAACAAGGAACGGACATTGTCACCTTTAGAGTAGCCCCATGCCTTAGTAAGATAAGCCTTTGTTCTTGAGGTTTGTAGCAACTTGAAGGAGTTCCTTTCAAAGTTTCCAATAATATACACCTCATCATAGAAGATTGTTGATTTTTGCTTTACTTTAGGTGTGAGGCTCAGGGATCTATATTTGCCTTCTAGCGACTGCGCACGGCTGGCTTTTAATCTCTAAATGAAAAAGTCCCTTAGTCCTTAAAAACCCAACTTTTACAATGAGAACATAACACAACATTTTCTTGAATGACTGAAAATGAATTGACTTATTTTTTGTAAATGAGATTGTATCGACTAATAGGAAGGGGGCCTTTGACTTACAATTCTGCAAAAGTGGAAATGTGAAATTGTGTGACTAAATTTTAGTCTAGACCACTAAGGCCTAATTCGTTGTAAGTGGTTAGTGGTCTAGACTGAAATTTAGCAACTCTGGATCCGATCCAAATTCATAATTCCACTCAATCAACAAAAAACAAAAATCTCAATCTTCTATGATGAGGTGTATATTATTGGAAATTGAAAGGATTATTTACTACTTCCCCAGACAAAGGCTTAAATTGTTGCATGGGGTTACCGGCCCCATTCCTTGACTAAGTCATCTTACAAAGAAAAAAATTTTCTCAACAAATTACCCAGTTGGATTGGAGCAGTTATCCCAGAGGAATGTATCCTTCCACAATGCAAATGCAGCTTGCAACTCTGGAACATTTTCATATCCTTATAGTTTGTTTGCCTGCAATTCAAAGGAATTCGTTGCCTTATAACGTGGTGACGCAGATCAGTCAATGATAGGCCAGCTCTCACCTCAGCCTGCCTTTGTAAGCCTTTGCAACTATACGAACTATTTATCTGAAACAACTTAAATATACACTAATGGAGCTGGAATTCACGGCTGCTGGCACCAGACTTGCCCTCCAATTGTTCATAAATAAGGAGTTTTCATTCCGATTGCCGGACTTTGACAGTGCAGTATCATTTTATTGTCACTAATCTTTGAGACAAGCATATGACTACTGGCAGGATGCAGGTTACTTCTTTGGAATCATCAACTGCTCCAAATTCCCTCAGCTGAAGGAGGACAACTCCTCTACTCTCACCCCCACTAGATGTGGGTGGCTTGTACAACTTTTGCTCAGCTTTTAGCCCTTCCATATACTGAATCTTTCTCAACCTTCTTCCACTATTCATATCCAATCACACTCATAGTCTACTCTTGACAAGTAGCCCTCAAGTATTCACTCAGGAGTGACAATCAAACACTCCATTTATCTCATTCCTTAATTGGTCTTCCCACTCCAGAAGCCAATCATCCAACCCTTTCTTTCACTAGCCAAGAAAGCCCAGTAATATAATTATTTCCTGGTCTTTTCACACGCCACTGATTTGAAAATGCCACCTTAAATCCTATATAAAGAAATGACTGCTGACAATCAGTCAGTAGGTCAGTCATATTTAGGACAGTAAGGTGACTCAATGTCTGGGCTTTAATCATTCTGTTTGATCCAAATCTGTGGTACAATCATGACAAACATCAGCTAACCGCAATTGCACTCATTGCAACCACAACCCAATGACTTTTCTACTTCACTACTACAATAATGCCATTGGTTTGGTTGTAACTTTAGACCAAATAATCCCAGTCATTCCCTGGTATTCAAGTGATCTGCTTGCCCAAAGCCTCTCGCATGGGAAGCACAAATTACGTAAATCTCGAATGTGATTTCAATGCACCACAAGCCCTACAGAAGGCTGATATATCACATCTGAATCTCCATGGGAAACAAGTCGATAGTACACCTCGTTCAGCCCTGAGGGCAACCGTAGCAGCCATCTACTGTTCCCATTGTTTTTGAGATTCCATTGTTTTTGGCTGATTCCCCTTCGATCAAGGTGAATCTGGAAATTCACTCAATTGTCATCGCTCCGATGGACAATCATAATACCGTCATTTCCAATGGGGAAAACTCGAGCCACTTTCATACGAACTTTCGGTCACTCAAAACTCATACAGATAAGCTTTCCAAGCGTCCAGTATTCAACTGTAGCTTGTTCAAAGCCTCTCGAGTTACGAGCTGTGGAATTTGCGTGCAATCTGCAATTATATTCCTTTGGTCATACCATCATCATATATCAACAAAGGCTTCAGTATTAAAGGGGTCTCAGCTAATAACCACAGCAGATTTGATTTGCCTTGTGAGGGAGCTAAGAACACCGACGGTTGGTTGCATGCATTGGCATAATCAACAGGGTTAGAGACCATTTTGTAACTTGTACACAAGGGACATCATATACGTATATAAAGGCCTTGGCCTTTTATGTCCCTGATATATGGCATGCAGATGCATCATCTTCAGTCTATACTAAGGTGTGAAAAGGTAATTGGTAGGCCATGTGTTCTACCTTGCAATTGGATGATCTGTATCAACTACTACTCTCTATGCAGTAGTTGAGGATTTCAAAGCCTGCAACAGTACTAGTGTGACTAAAGTCTTGTACTGTTTAAAATACTGATTATCCTAGGGGTCACTTGGATCTCTTTAAATTTGTAACTTGCACTGTGTAGCTAGTACTTGATTGTAATTTTAATATTACATAGTCACTTGGATCTCTTAAATTTGTAACTTGTACTGTGTAGTACTTGATTGTAATTTAATATTTTATATATTTGCTAGTAACTTGCACTGTGTAGTGTACTTGAGTGTAAATAGCTAACAAAGTATTTCACTATACTTATAGACATTCGCTATAAGCAATTTCGTTACTGTATGTAGTACACATGGAAAACGTACTAATATGGATAAGAATAAAGCCTAGTTGAAAGTCAGCAATATGAATTTACTAATTCTGGACGTTTCGACCCAGAGGTCTTCATGCATCAGCAATATATGAGGAGTGGGAATACAATTCAGTATAAATAGGAAATTAGTAAATTCATGTTGCTGACACTCAACAAGGCTTTATTCTCGTAATGATCGCAACAAACACTCCTAATTCCTACACATGGACAAGTAAAAATATTAACAGATAACGTAAGAAGAGAAGACAGAGCTTAAATTACCAAAGTAATACGGTCGACCAAACGAATCCAGTCTTTCGCATCAATATAGGCCACATATCATCTACCAAATCATGTTCCTCTGCTCAACCCCCCACAGTACCACCCTCCGTGGCAGAGCCAGATGGTCAGAGCAATGGAAAATCAGGTGGACCAGCTGAAGCTGCTTGGGAGAATGATACACCAGCTACAAGTACCACCAGCCCAACTGATGCCATCACAATGTCACAGATAAGATTAGGTTTATGGAATACTAGAGGCTTCTTAGATAGTAATTGTAATTTACGTAAACAAATTTTAGAGAGTTTAAGTCTAGATATAATAGTTATTTGTGAAACCTTTTTGAAGGATAAAGACGTAGTTACTATACCTGGATACTTATGGATAGGCCATAACCGTACTAAATTATCTAAAAAGGCTGCCAGAGGCTCTGGTGGAGTGGGAGTCCTAATTAAAGAGTCTCTACTTTGTAATTATACTTCCTCTATCCTCAATAATAGTTATCAAGGCGTCTTGTGGTTGTCCTTTAACCATATTAACTCCAGTAATTCCTTCTGCCTGTGTGCCTGTTATTTGCCACCATCAGGCTCTAGCCGTGGAGACTCATCTGTAGAATTTTTTGAGACCCTAAGAACTCAAATAATGCTTTTTTACCCCCTTGGTGACCTTATTATATGCGGGGATTTTAATGCTAGGACCGGCAACCTGAGTGATACAGACATGCCCCACCTCCCTAAGAGGCAGGTAGTTGACTCCGTGGTGAACTCCCACGGGCGGCAGTTTATTGATCTGTTATTAGATTCACACATGATCATGCTTAATGGTAGATCTGACCCCAAGTATAACAATTTTACCAGTATATCAACACTTGGTAGGGCAGTAGTAGATTATGTAATTGTCCCCCAGTCCACTCTGGCTTATTTCTCAAACTTTGAAGTACACACTGTACTAGATTTAGTTGAGGAATTAAATTTACCATACGACTCTAATGCACCTGATCACTCCCTTCTTACATGGAAATATTTAATTGATTCTACATACAATGCCCAACAATTTTATTCAAGAAAAGATGAGTCTAGACTAACCTATAGACATAGACGTACCTATCACTGTGCTCCATCAAAGACTTGTCTATCAACCCCGGAAGCCACTAATACTATAGATACACTTATTACAGAACTTGAAACTATCTCCTCAGAACCAAACCCTACTAAGCTTAATAAAAATTTTAGTACATTCTGTAATATCATCAAGTCTGAAGTCGATGGTCAAAGCCCTAACAATACAAGACGTTACGGCCCATCCCCCAAACCTTGGTGGAATAGTGATTTGTCCATCTGTAGAAAAGAGTTGAAGGAGGCTCAGAAAAAGTGGCTGGCCTGTAATAGATCTGACCCAATTAGGCTACAATTATGGCGAATATTTAGAAATAAACAAAAAGTTTTTGACACCCTGGTCAGACATGAAAAAAGAAAGTATCAAAATAGAATGAATTTAAACCTAGTAAATCATTTAAGCATGGGCAATTCACAGAAATTTTGGAAACTATTTGATAAAATTAGTATCACTAGCACCCCAGAAAAAAATACCCTGCCAAGATCACTTTTAAATGCTAATGGTACATTAACATCTGATCCTCAAGAAATAAAAGATATCTGGCATAACTACTTTAAGAACTTACTAAACCCCCCTTACCGACAGCAGCCTAATCAAGAGTTAGTTACAATGGCTGATGATTTGGTACAGACACTACAAACTAACAATAATCAGACCCAATGGGAACCGTACTTGAATAGGGAAATCTCCTTAGAAGAAGTCACTGATGCAGTTTACTCTCTAAAAGATAAAAAAGCGGCAGGTCCAGATGGTCTAGGCCCTAGTACACTTAAAAACATTAATACTCTTAAATATCTACATAAACTATTTAACCTCTGTTTTAAGAAATCATTGATACCAGATGAATGGTACTATAGCTCACTGACACCCATATACAAGGGTATTGGAAATAAATATGACACAAATAATTACAGAGGAATAGCAGTACAATCTTGTATTACTAAGTGCTATTGTAAAATCCTGAATAATCGTCTTACAGCATACTTGGATTCTAATGATCTACTATGTGAAGAGCAAGGTGGATTTAGGAAAAATAGAAGCTGTCAAGACCAAATATTTTCTCTTTTTAGCATTATTGAAAATCGAAAGTCAAGGAAAAAAGATACATTTGCTTGTTTTGTTGACTTTAAAAAAGCCTTTGACTCTATACCAAGAGAGAAATTATGGTCAAAATTAAACAATATAGGTATCAATGGCCTTTTTCTCAGTTCTATCCGTAGACTTTATTCTAACACACAATATGCAGTATGTACTGAAAATGGTACCACTGATTGGTTCCAAGTTAATACAGGTGTTAAGCAAGGATGTGTTTTGTCCCCCACTCTATTTAACATTTATATCAATGATCTACCGGTTTCCCTCAGGGAAGTAAATGCCCCAATTAGCTTTGGTAATATAAAGATCGATGCTCTACTATATGCAGATGATTTAGTTATCATAGCAGACTCTCCTAGAATCCTACAAAATAAGTTAAATTCTCTTACCTCTTATTGTAACTTATGGAATTTGTCTATAAACCCTGATAAAACTAAAACAGTGCATTTCAGAAACAATAGAAAACCACTAGACTCAAAAATATTTAAATGCTGTAATGCTTATATTACTTACACTGATAAATACAAGTACCTAGGTGTCATATTTACTGAACACCTTAGTCTGAAGGCTACAATTGAAGCAACCTCCATCTCAGCCAGTAGAGCTGCCAGCCTTTTAATCTGTAAATCTAGGACCTCAGGTAATTTTAACTACAATGTATACAGTAAAATATATGAAAGTCTAATCTTACCAGTCATTAATTATAGCTCCTTTTTATGGGGATTTAAGTCCTATGATCAGGTTAACAAAATACAGTTTAAACTAATTAGAAACTTCTTAGGACTTAATCGGAATGTACCTCTTGACGCTTTAATAGGGGAGATGGGTTGGAAACCTATATCGTGTCTGACAAAAATCACATGTATTAAATTTTGGAAAAGACTACACACCCTACATAATAATCGTATCACAAAAGCAGTTTTTATTGAAGCATGTAGATTGGCCGAGCAAGGCACCCATAATTGGGTTAGCTCTGTAAATAATTTGTTTTCTAGCTACTGGCCCCAATACTCCCCCCCTGCAACACTTGATCTTAACTCTATTGTACATCTTACCACCCAAAGTATCTGTGTTAATTATGATTTACTCTGGTATCAAAATATTAATAGAATCCCTTATAACTCCAGTTCTGGTGGTAGATTAAATCTTTACCGTAAGATAAAATTTGCTCCCAAGGTAGATAGTTATATAATGAGATGTGACAAAGGCAGGAGACGAGTCATCGCTGGTCTACGTACTGGTTGCCTTCCCCTTGCAGTCGAAGTTGGTCGTTACACCTCCATCCCATTTGATCAGAGGACATGTCAGGTCTGTGCTGGGGGTGAGGTGGAGGACCAAGCACATTTTTTGCTGGATTGTTGTAAACTTAATATTATAAGAAAAGATTTATTTACCTACTGTACCAATCTTAATCCCAATTTTACATGTATGTCTCCCTCCACTAAATTACAATATCTCTTAACCTCAGACAATACAAAAGTCATTAATTTTATTTATAGAATGTATAATCTTAGACAATCCCTTTTATTCCCATCATAATTTATTGTAAACACCCTCACCAATCTTTTTTGTGACTAATAAGCCAAACCTGGCTGGTCAGCTTGTATACTGATAGTCACTTTAATAATAATAATAATAATAATAAAATATAGGAACAACTCTGCCTCAAACTTGACGGGAACGTATACAAAAACGCTTTATCTAACCTTCGCTACAACTCGCCTGTTCGGTAGCTCCTTCTCGTAGGAGAGCGTCGACTTGTCATAGCCGTTCTCGAAGGATGATCTTCTTTAGCAACGAGTCGGTGACGTTTACGCAACGTCACATGATTCTCAAAATGTGTGTACGGAGCGACATACGAAGGTGTTGGTGATGCATTAGAAAAACATCACAATACATCACCAGCTTGCGCAATCGTAACTTTGAATTCTTCATTATATCTTGATTATTTTGCTCATTTAATTAAGCAAAACTTCGTCAGACGTTTCTTATACACATGTACCATGATATATGTTGATTTCACAGTTATCTGACAAATTGAAATTTTTTATCAATATAACACATTGTTTGCATATAAATTTCCCATAGGTTTTCTATAGTCCTATGGCCTTTTATATGCAGACTTTGTCCTCTGTTTTCTAACAAACGGAGGCCTAAATTAAAAATCCCTTAATTTAAAATGAGTTTTATACCCTAAACTTTATGATGATATGCCCATTTTGTTTCTAAGTCCTTTCTTGGAGCCATATGAATTATTTATTTATTTATTTATTTATATTATATTATACTATATTATATTATGTTAGATTACCTTAGTATATTGTAACTTGTACTGTGTATACAATCACTGGAAACGTATTATATATGTATATACGCCAACCAGTCAAGTCTAATCTTGGGTGGGAGGCTAAATTCAAAGTTCTAATAAATTGATAACTAAGAAATTGGAACTTGCATAACACACCAAACTTTCCATGGGTTCACATATATTATTACATTGGAAGCATTATAGTTCTTTATATTATGTTTTAATATAATGGTGGGAATTTTGGCAGTGAATGTTTTGGTAGAAAGAAAATCTTCCAATTGCAATAATTTGAGTAAATTGAATCCAACAAGTATTCTTCCTGCATTATAAACTTCCAGATGGGAGGAACTGACGTAAGCCATGGAGGATATGACAGGAGATGAGTCGTGGAAGAAGAGTGATCTTTTAATGAATAGAGCACTTATAAGGAAGAGTCGGAATAGCACTAGAGATATATCACAGATTTTATGAGCAAATTGCTGTTGTTAGATAACTGAATTTTTTTGGTTAGGACCAATTTTTGTGATTTTTATATGTTTAATTGTATTCAATATATACAGACCTATTTGGAAACGTCCTTGATATATAGTCAAGATTGTTGACTGCGATGACTTAAATATTGCATACATGAGGATTAAGCTCTGCAGCCACAAAGTCATTCGAATCAACCATATATAACCATGCACAAGACTTCTATATGGTGCAGTGAACTGGCCTATATAACCTGTCAGGAACCATGCAAAGAAAGCTAGCACGTCATATCTCTGATCTCTGCATGGTTGTATATTGAAACAGGTATACGTACACATGGTAGTCATGAACCCATCTATACGTACATCTTCTCTAACAATCTACTAATTCTCTTCCTTTACTGCAGATAAATCCTGTTTCCGCTGAATGTTTTTTTGATTTGATTTGTCATCCTTTCCCGAATTTTATAGGTTTTCCGGAGCCACTGTTTGCATCATCTCTTCCCTCCTCTTAAAGAGAGATCTGTACTGCAATAAGAAACATGCTCATCCTCCACCTCTCCTCTCTATAATAGATTGTCGGAGGCGTGGTTCACGGACATGTATAAATACAATGCAGGCGTGGAGCTTTTAGCTGTAGCTAGGTACTGGTACGCTGGTACGGACTTCACTCTGCATGTGTACCGAAAAATGAAAACAGATTTGTCTATTCTCTTTGGGCTACTGTTCCTCCTTCAAGGAAGACTTGGGCATAGCCTTAGCCTTGGCGACCCAGGGTATGTATAAACTTACAAATGTATATATATCCTAAATATGCATAGTATATAAGTTCAACGCAATTCCGAGACGACTTCTTATTCTATAATACTGCAAATAAGTTATTGGGTTATATATTAAAACGTAGATTGATGAAAGGTTTGAGAAATACTCCATCGAATTCGAATGCAATGCAGGAGTCGAACAAAACGACGTTGGTTTATTCCTGATTAATTTTCTCTCGAAAAAATGGCGGTTGGATTTTTTCGGTTAGACTAATCTAAAGTTTTATATATAACCAACTTATGTAAGTTATTCTCGTCATTTTATATTTTACACAAGGTTAGTTGACAATCTTGAAATAGCACTGCATGCAGTTTATATGGCAATCTATATTTAAAGCCACATTTCAAGTAAGTGTAGCGGAGTGACTAATTATAAATTGTGCATGTGCAGAAGCATAAATAAGAAGAGAAATCTAAGGAGGCTGTACAATCAGGCAATGTACAATATGGTACAAGAATTGTATGATACCAAATGGTGCGAAAGAGTAATAAGTGGACAATTTGGTGGTGCATGGGTATTAGTGGAAAGAGAATTTAGGAATGCCCAGGACGGCATTTTGAATATCTATGTCGTAAAGTACAACATTAATCAAGTATGTCTTCATACCTCAGGGTGCCTAAATTTGGGAGATAGTCAATTGCTTTGAAAGCTGGTGGGTATTCACTTAGGTGGCAGATACAATAGATGGAACTGACTTACCCATCATATAATGGGTAAGTCAGGAAAGGAGAGTGCAGCAGACTAGTATAATAAGAAAAGGCTGTTATTTAATAATAATGCAAGGTCTAGTTGACTTCTAATTAATTCTTCGGATACATATATAGGTTGTCTAGGTACTGTAAATCCCATTAATATTTTATTTAGTGATTGTAACGGTATCAGTAGTAGCCTTTAAATATAACTATCAGGATTTACATGAAAATGGATGAATAAAAATTAATTAGATGAACAGTTCAGTGAGTCTACTACAGTTGTCTATGCTGTAGTGATGAAGTCCTTGATCCCAGCTTTGTCTTATCCCTAGATGATCAGATCTAATTGTTTTCGATTTGTTTGATAATACATTGAATGGGGTGGCCATGCTTTTTGGCTAACCTACTTTAACACCGTATATGTACTCTCATATACAGCATCTCTATTTTTGTCATTCATTCATTATTCATTCATTATTCATATACTGAAGATCCCCTTAGCCATGATCAGATACTTTACAAGCAGGATTCTAGTGGAGTACAACTAAAAGTTAATAATGACTGACTTTAAGTATATAAATTAGCATATTAGGATATATATAGACAAAAGTAAAATTTAACAATTTTTTTAATATATACAACAATACTCAAAACACATAATAACTTAATAGATTGTACGTATCTTGGGAAAAATCAGTCAATCACTGAACATGGACATAATCTAAGTGTTAAAGAGCAGATTATAATTGAACTACGTATATAGAAGCTAGCCAAGTCACAGGCGGGCTTCAGCAACTGAAGAGGCAAATGATTGTGGGCATCTCATTGAAACTGGTGCTCTTGTTTGGTTGCCTCGGATTGCATTGATGGAGGAGCTAATCAGTGAAAAGCTCAATCAACATCTAATCCATGCAATCACTTGGTTGTAAGAGTCACCACACCTATCAGAGAGTAGAGCTGCTCGCTCGTGTCTCTCATACACAGTCCAGATGCTTGAGTTGCGGTATGATTGAGTGTTTGGGTTGCAAACCCTTATGTCAAAGAATGCTGAATCCGGGTGTACAAATGTCAGATTTGGCCCCATCTTCCGTGTTGGCGCTTGCATAGGATAGGGTTTCACTACTTAGAGGTTGTAGCTCCACAACGATGCCGTGGCATACTTGTGACATGAGTTCGGTGGTGATGTCTCTGACTTCGTTGTGATGGAAATCCTCCTGTGTGGCAGTTCATAGCATGAGTCAAGCTAAAGCTTGAGCCGCACACACATTGTGTTGGAAGCTTAGTGTGGATCCAGTTGTAATGTAAGCATATAGCATCTCGAAACTCACTCTTGCACAGGGCGAACCCAGAGTTCTGGATAGGCAGTACAGTGAGCCAACTTAATGCCCCTTTCTTTTGTAATTAATTAATTCTCTCAGTGCTGTAAAATCATGTACACCAATTCAATGTATTATCAATTCTACTCAAAATGTTTTGGTATCATTTAACCATTTGAACTTACTTAAACATACTATGGAAAATCACTGGAGTATACTATCCATACCAGCCAAAAGAACCAATAGCTGGGGACCAAATCCTATTATAAATGGCCACTGGTGATTACCTACCAGGCATTCCATAATACGTTCAAAGATAGAAAAAATCCTCAAGGGAACCACAGACAGCTTCCTTTTATATTTGCCTTTTAAACTGCCAAAAATGTTTCAATGTTTGCATAATAATTAAATAGCTAGAGGCCCAATTTTGAAATATATATGTTGTTCATTTTCTTCAAATGAAATAGAACAAAATACAAATTTATGCAAATGCATACAAGCTAAACTGCATGCCATCAGTTTCACATATTATGGTATACTTACATTTGTATGTGCTCTACATATTTAAATGGAGCAAATTGAAAAAAAGGCAACCATAGGTTTGTATATATGTGTTCTATATATGTACAAAAAGCAAGTTGTATATAGTAACTATAAAGTGACTTGCAGATAACGTGTATATACAGCATGATTTATGGCTCATGATGAACGTTCATTAATTTTCAAAGAACTATAGCATGTAATAAGCCAATCATATTACAGATTATCAACAGATTGTAGGATATCAAATTTACATGAATAGGCTAACAGTCTGTCTATATAGAGAACTCTATTATCATTTAAAGGGGTTAAGAGTGCTTTTTTGATTTATGGCACTCAGTGTGTGGGTCTGCCATAAATCAGATTAGTCACTCCTAGCCCACCTTATGTTACATACATATAGAGCTCTGAGGTTATTAATATGGCTACTACAAACTTGTGTATGGTTTTTATGTTTTGTATATATAACATTTTGTAACTTTCGATATATATACGTATATACGTATATTGATATGAGGTATCTATACTATTTTGAGTTATATATACCTTTTTTAACTGATAGGGTCTGCCCACAAAATCAATACAGGGTTGCATCATTTGCTGAGCATTTTTATGTGAATGGTGTTATTAAGCTACGTACTGTTTATAAGACCTATCAAACTTTAATACCTGTTTGTTGCCCAAGTTTTATTCAAGTAGTGGATGAATGCATTGGTGAGTTAGTTGCGAAATTGTCATACAATAAATACTTTGATAATAGAACAAGGATTTATTCTAACTATATATTATTACGTACATATACGGATGTCAAACTTATATTTTGGATGGTTCATCTTTTGACTCTTTGAGAATTTAAGACATGGATTAGTAAATATTTTTCAGACTTGTTGACTTCGAGTGTCTTTTTCAATGACTGATGTTGGTCAGTAGATACGTGCATAAAAAATCTAAGATACCATTTTCCTACATGCTATATGCCTATTCTGTAAAAAGAGCCTATGGGGGAACTAAACCTGAAGAGAGCTTTTGATGAAGATACACGAGTCTTTTTTTCCTTCTTTTTCCTTCTTTCATCTTCTTCTCCACTGGGTCAGACAGCCGTTTCTGGGAATTCCACCCTTTATCAGTGATCCTGGGAGTCTTTGTCTTTTTCTTTATCTTGATCTTCTGTGAATCCTTGGCTCTCTATGCTAAATCTAAGGGCCTTATATACACTATTTTGGCGCCACTATTTTTAGTTAAATAAGATGTTAAATAAGACACATGATGAAGTTTAATTTTATGAAAAGAATGTAGGTCCAATTAACTTTTATGAATTAATTATAAATCTATTAGTAATCTTGCTTGTATAGGTAAAACAGACTCCGCATAACTATAGACACAAGTAGGACATATTACATAAGTCTATACCCTTAGGTCTTCTAGTAGTAACATTTCTTTGGAGGTGGGGTAACACAATATGGGGTAACACAAGACAGTCCTTAAGCAAACTAACTACTTTTTGCTTATATTTGATTCTAACTAGAGGCTGCCGGGATAGGAAGGTTTTAAAGGTTGATTTTAGCTTATGTACAATAAATGTAAACATGCAGTTAAACCGTACAGTCCTATATACAGATCTTTCTCTAAAGGTACATCAAAACTCCACCGAAATCGTCTGATATTCGAGTTTGGCTAGAAAGCCCACGTATGTATTTCTGCCATTTTTGATGACGTACAATTGAACAACTTACTTGGAGGATGGAAGAAAATGTAATCTTGGTAAAAATAAGTTCTTTTTAACCTGACACTGTTGAGTCTTCAAATTAGTATAGAAGAAAATCCTATAGAGTCAGGTTAGAATTAAGCTAGATCAATGCCTGCTTCCAATCAGTAACAACTTCATTTCCCACTGTATTACTTTCTTAGTGTTATTGGGACCAAAATATTTTTGTGCAACCTTGATATCTTCATTCGATATGAATCGATAACAGTTATGATCAAGATTTCCTCAATATCAATATTTAAACACACACAGTTGATAAAATCAACTGCATATAGGCAGAAAGAGCTCTCCTTTGGTCGAATATCAGACGATTTCGGTGGCGTTTTGATGTACCTTTAGAGAAAGATCTGTATATAGGACTGTACAGTTTAACTGCATTTTTACATTTATTGTACATATATGTAGACATTGGGTGACAGAAGATTTCAATTTGCACAAAAAGATATATATAAAAGGCTAAAAACCTTGATATAGACCACATCAGAAGTCATATATAGTCGATTTAGTTGATGCTGGTCTCTGATTTCATAGAAATAGCTGCTGAAAAAGAGAAAATAAACTATATATACCTAAACATAGAAGCGATTTGTGCGGTAAGGTTTCAGTATAAGTCACTTCTGTCTGGTTAGCCTTATCATACGATTGAATTATGATGAAAAAAAATCATATGATTACCTTCTTTTTTCAAACCTTTATCTACTGTTTTTATTGCATTTGTATTGTCCATTGTATACGTGATTACATTGTAGCCCAGTGCTTGCATGGAGGAATATGTAAACCTGGACAATATTGTGAATGCCCTCCTGGATGGGTCTCAAGAGATTGTAGCATAGGTATGTAGCATTCTATTCTGTAAAAGTTAATTGTCAAGAAAGCATGTTCGTATGTGTAAATCAATAATGCAATAATTTAGACTTAAATGAATGTCTCAATTACCGTGGAATATGTGGAAGAAGTCGTCCAAGAGCTAAATGTAGGAATTTACCTGGTACTTATGAGTGTATATGTAGAAGAGGATATGAATATGATACTGGAGTCAAAAAATGTGTAGGTGAGGAAGTTATGAGATCAAAAACTGTTGTGTATATTTTTGGTGTGTATATTTCATTATCTTGATCTACACATTTTGATGAATGTTTAAATGGGACCCACAAATGTGACTACAATTGCATCAACACAATTGGGTCATATGACTGTTCCTGTCCCAATGGATACGACCTTGCTCCTGATGGTAGAAAATGTAATGGTTAGTATCTTTTTTAAGCAAATGATATATAGATATCTTTGATAGTAAATATATTTTAAAGATACCTCACCTTAACAACATATACATACAGAGAATTAAAATTGGTATACCCACTGTAGCTTTCCAGTCATCCCTCTAATGCATGTGTATCCCATTTTTATACACATTTCCACAAAAGCATCCTTCTATAAACAGATGTGAAGTGAGATGATGAATAGATGTGAGTACTTTCAGGCAAGCAAAAAGGATCTTTATGTTACCAGAATTTTGTCCCAGCATATACCTTTGTTATCCAGAATTTACTCTATAAGTGAAGAATATGATGAAAGCTTCTTGTAGATATTACTGGCAAAAATTTGGATTTGCTATATAACTTTTTGGCCTGTACAGATGAGACCTTTATAGTGCATGGGAATATCAAGATTGATGCTTGCCAGTATAAAAGTAAAATTTCCCTACATTTATTGTAAATTAACCTCCAAAATTAGGACACCTTTGTAATGACCAAGGACATCTAAGTCTCCTACTCTCCTACTCTTACTACAATAGTGTGACTGTATTTTGTAAATCTGTCAAATATGCAATTGCTTTAATAGAAGTGTATGCACATTTTTCATGTACTCATATAGAACAGATGAACTGCATTCATGTAGTAATATGTCTAACGTGTATTCACTTGCATGCGTATGTATATAGATATAAATGAATGCTTGAACAACAATGGACAATGTACCCATATCTGTCTAAATACCAATGGATCATTTCACTGTTCTTGTCCTCTGGATTCAATTTAATGCCTGATGGCTTTTCATGTGAAAGTTAGTATTGCCTTTACATTTGTATGTAACAGCATTTCTATTTTGAACTGCATATATAGCTATTAGTGGATGTTTAATCAATACACAATAAATTATTTGGTTCATAAGTGTTACTAATACAGCATTGATGTATGGTGTTTCTTTTTCAGACATTGACGAGTGCAATCTTGGAATGCACAATTGTTCTGATGACAGAGACTGTGTGGATTTAATGGGAGGATTTTTATGTCAGTGTCACACTGAAGGATATGAACTTGCTGATGATGGAGTTACTTGTATTGGTGAGATACTGCCCCTTCCAAGCACCAATTCTACAGTACTTCTGCTACTATACCATGGCACACATGTGTATAGTATATACCAGGCTGCCAGCCTTTCTTATTATTATTGTTTTGTTGTAATGTTAAGCTCCGGATCCAGTCTCATAGTTTTATATATATATACGTAGATTCATAGTGTTTTGGCACATTATACGTAATATAGTAGTATTTTTACTACTGATCCATTATCCAGAGTGAATGATCAAGGCCAACAAAGTAAGGGACCACTTTTATTTCTAAGCTCTCGATTTAGCTATATACATGTACCTTCTCTTTCTTGGTAACTGTAATCCCTTGAAGAAATTCACTTGTCTTGGCGATTCTGCAAAACATTTGCTTGTTCTTTGGATTCTGCAGTGTCATTTTGTGACCATGACATTGAAGCCAAGTCAATTCATTGATCAGAGGTTTAAAATGCTTTAATCTTTAGAATTAACTATGTACTACGTATGTCTCGATGATGGACCTGCAGGATGCCTTTTTGAAGATTGCTACATTTAATGAACCATTGTTTTCCTTTAAAAAAATAAGGCCAGTTCCACCAAACAATGAGAAAGGCGAACATCATACGAATAAAAGAACAACAAGACCAGATTCTATAGGATGGAAATGTTTCTTCTCCATCTACCCAACGGGAAGTACTGTATTTTGCACCCACCACAAGGTCCAAAGTTCCAAGGTCCTTGCCCCAAAGTATTTTAATGTACATTTTGATCAAATTCAACCCTCAGCCCTTTTAATTACAATATCAAAAATTAATCAAGGATATTTACACTTGTCACATTTTAAAGCCTATAAGACCAAAATATGATAGAAATTTGAAGGGGCAATTTATGATGACACACACTATAGCTCTCCCTCCAGGTTCCACTGTTTCATGAACTCTATTAGATCCCTCTTGATCAAAAGCATCTGTTATTCCTGTGCTGTACCTAAACATGTTTTGTAACAGTTCCAAATTTGCAATGTCCTATCTGCATGGGTTCCCCTTCATATATTCAGTTTCTTGTTCAAAGCTGGTCCTCAAAAGTTAGAGATGTGAGTAGTGTGACTATTATAGGGGTGAAAGTTTCTCTAAAACAAGGTTTTAAATTGGATATCTTTCAAAATTCCTTTCTACTAACCCAATCAGGTCAACCAGTTTTAAAGGGATGCTCTGAGGCTTTGTAGCATCTTAAAACGTGTGTATATGGGCATGCTTTTTCATATTCTTCGTGCTCATTGTGCTCCTCAGGGGACATGAGAGGGCAGGGGTAATATCCAGAGTTTAATGTTAATGACATATTCTTCTTCTCTGCTAAAGCTGCTATGGCTCCCTGGTCCCATTTGAGGTGTAGGAGGGGCGAAGGTGTGTCAGGACAGGATGAGTCCTTGACTAACAGCTTCCCCTTTATCAATGAAACCACTGTAATGCCATTAGGACATTTACCGTAAGTACACTAAAGACCAGAAAGTTCCAGATGAAATGATATTTTAGCGGCAACAAGAGGCCTGTGGCTGCATGTTGATGGTGGCAGTATTCACTCCAATGGTATCTTTTGCAAGGTTGTCCACATTGTCCCCACAGTGGTGGCATTTATGTGGCTTGCAATATATAGGAGGCACCCAGGTGATATGAACGTATATATATTTGGTTCTGAGTGTAGGAATGGTTGTGTCATGATCATTCTTATATATAAACAACAGATCAAAAATCATGGCAAACTTCCTACCAGCACACTCCCTTGAAGCCTTTTGCAGACACTTAATGATCTTCCCTGATATTCTCAGAGGAAAAGAAATTCCAGGTGATTAAGACGAGTGTTCCACTTCCGCATGGTCCTGGCCTCAAGATAGCTTCAATGTCTAGCTGCCAATCCACAGGCTCTGAGTCTGCCAGGGCAGGCTGATCTGTGAACATATGTATAGACACCATGGCCCAGTTGCCTCCTAATCATAAATGTTCTGATTCTTGTATCTGCCAGTCTACGTAGCAGTAGTAGCACCAATTGGTCAGAGGCAGACTTGCAGAACAAGATGATTGAATAATAAAAGTACTCAGATTGGTAACCATATACATATGTATTTTTTAGTTTTTTTTCATTCATACATTCACTTCATTCTATCATTTATTATTTGTTGACTTACGTCATCACATGAACCTTCCCTGTTAAACTGTATCATAGAGTACGGTAGTACTCTATAGTAGGGGATGGCCAGAAACAAAATGGCCGCCTTATGTAATGTATGGTGTCACGTGTACGGTAAAATCGACTGTAGCACTCGTCGTGAAGGAGCGTTCGAATTGTAATTGCATTCTACACAAAAATATAACTTACCCTAAGTTCAGAGATAACCATTAAATAACCGGAAGACCAGCAGCGAACGAAAAAACCAAAAGCCGCCATCTTGAAGAATTCCTCACTTTCTCGGTCTTCTTCTTCTTTCTTTTCTTGAGCTACCGCTCGTGTCGAAGGAAATACCGTATTTCCTTTGATACAAATCGTACCAAATCGAACCTGAACTAGGGAATAGGCTACACTAGCTTTGAACGCGTTCTACACGGAGCATGTTATTTCTGAAGGTGTTAAGAGTGGGACCTTTTCGGACGCCATTTTGTAATTAAGATTTCTGGGTTATCTACTCTCTCTCTCTCTTTGCAAATTTATCGCCAAGAGAACACTTACAAAATAAATTTTAACAAATAATATTAAGGGAAAACAAGCAAAATAAAAACATTTAAAAATGAAATTAGAAGTAGGGATGGCCCATGCAACAAATGACAAACACATCTGGAAAAAGTAGCAAAACAAGACAGTGACCATGTGATAAGGCATACTGAAATTTAAGTGACTTAACCATACACATCACTTCTATGTCTGGGCGCACCATCCCTACTTCAGCTATCATATAATACTGGTGCGCCCAAACATAGAAGTGATGTGTATGGTTAAGTCACTTAAATTTCAGTGTGCCTTATCACATGGTCACTGTCTTGTTTCACTACTTTTTCCAGATGTGTTTGTCATTTGTTGCATGGGCCATCCCTACTTCTAATTTCATTTTTTTAAATGTTTTTATTTTGCTTTATATACGTATAATACCCATATAATATGTATGTACGTATATATATAAATAACACTTAATTTAGGTATATATCAGTACATCTACGTGTTTTGCAAATGGTGTCGTTTCATAAGTTCCAAAAATGGTTAGAATTCAACACTATTTTAAGCAGTCAAGTTCATTTAAACATTTTTTGGAAAATATGTGCCATCTACTTCAGCACTGGTCCTGCATTTTCTGCATATTTATGTCATCACTATATATAGAATATCGAAAACAGCATGTCTCTTACTAAGGACCATATACCAAAGCAACATTACCCCTATAAAATGGTTTTATGTAGGGTAGGGTGGTGTGGTATTAAATGATCTGATTTGCTACAGTGTGCAAAGAAGAGATACAACATTAAGGGTAAAGTTGTATCAGGTGAATCCGCTGGTGTGAGTGAAGAAACAGTGGTTTCTTGGAAGGAACGCCTTCCAGAAATACTCGAAGGTTTCCAGCCTAAAGACATCTGGAATCTTGATGAAACCGGTTGTTTCTGGAGGGCACTTCCTAACAAGGGGCTCTGCCAGCAATCCAAAGCCTGCAAGGGTGGGAAGAAGGCCAAAGAGAGGATTACAGTGGCGTTGATTTGCAATGCCCTTGGAGAAAAAGAGAGGGCCATTGTTATTTGGAAAGCTGAGAAGCCAAGGTGTTTTCACTCAGTCAAGAAAGAGGAGCTTCCAGTGGATTACTTTTGCCAAAAGAAAGCATGGATGACAGGGGAAATATTAGATACTGTGCTTTTACATATGAATAGGCGTCTGCAAGCCAAATCACGATTTGTGATTTTGCTGATGGATAATGCTGGATGCCATCCCGCTGATCTGAAGGAAAAATACAGCAACATCAAGATTGCCTTCTTTCCGCCCAATACCACCTCTGTTCTCCAACCCTTGGATCTGGGCATTATTCAATACATTATAAGAAATTCCTTATGAGTTTTGTTCTATCAAAGATTGATGAGTGCAGCTCTGCCTCTGATGTGACTAAATCTGTCACTGTATACTCCATGCAATCCGATGGGTAGCCCAAGCCTGGCAAAATGTCAAAGATCAGACCATCTTGAAATGTTTCAGAGCTGCTAGTGTATTGAATGAGGACTTCGAAGTAGCATCTATTCCAGAAACACAGGAAGATCCCTTTGCTGGCTTAGACAACAGAGAAGAGGAATTGCAAGGGATGTTATCTCAACTTCCTGAGACATGCTCGGTTGAAGAATACCTTTTTGCGGAAAAAGACCTTCCCACAGGCCCCTGTTATGATGAAGAATCATGGGAAGAAGACTTTTTTGATGAAGTAGGCCACATGCAAAAGAGTAAGAAACAGAAAGAAAACGAACACGAGCAAGAAGACAGTGATTCGGACAAGGATATAGAAGAAATTTGCACATCTGTGCCCAAAATCTGCTCACTATCAGAAGCTATGTCTTCTCTGGAAGACATACAGCAGTTCCTTGATCATCAAGGGTATACCTCAGAGGGTACCGAAGCATGTCACCTACTTGACAAGCTTGCCATGCTCCAGCAGAAGAGACAGTTAAACTCAAAGCAGGCCACTTTAGATAGGTTCTTTTCTTCAAGTTGATATACTTAGCATGCATTTATCACTTCTATACAAGTGTAAAACAACACTATATATTGTTTATTAGGATATTTACTGAAAGATATATTGCTATACAGTATAGCTATATGTATTTTAGGAATACCCCTATAATGTGGACACCCCTATAATCAGGACACTTTTTTGGTTCCCAGGGGTGTCCGCATTATAGGGGTTCCACTCTAAATGTATGCATGTACATGTAGTCCCTTTATTATATGAATCACCTAAATTATATATATTCATTAGACATCAATGAATGTAAAGAAAGATATACAGGTTGTCATCAAGGATGCAAAAATACACCTGGAAGTTATGTGTGTACATGTTATGATGGATTTACTAGAGATGAAAGTGGCAAAAATTGTACTGGTAAGAGCAAAATTGTAATATATTGTCATCTGAGTGGTAAGTTTATGACTGAATTTACATAGTTTTACAGTGCAATATGCAGTGCATTAACACTTAATATGGTATATTCTTTATATCGTTAACAAGTAATTTAAGTTGGCTGTCACCGCACACTTGAATTTTTTTGGCTTTTTTGTTACAGTCGTGATATCAACAATGTATTACCAAAATATTGTGCATATACATCATGAATTATGAAATGGGTAAGGTAGGGTAGACTTAGATTAAACAGCATATCCAAATAAAGTATATACACATGTACATGGCTATTACTGGTAATTCCAATACCTATCTAAGCTATGTTTTAACATGTACAGTACTATAGTTTTAGATGTGACTGTAAGGGTAAGGGTTTAAGCTACTTTCAAATGAGTAATGTTCTCTCCAAGCTATTGTGCAGTAACAAAATATAAAAATTTATTAATAGCAGATGTTAACGAATGTCTAACCTCAACACAAGGATGTGACCAGTTATGCAACAACACCTATGGCAGTTACAAGTGTGATTGTATACAAAACTATATTTTAAGGGAAGACTACAAGACATGTGAAGGTAGAGTTAGCTATGCTGTTAAGGAACATTTTAAAATCATGCCAGTACACTGAACCTAAAAAAATCCATGTAAATTAAAACTTTTGTCCAAGTAGCATGCTTTATAATTGTACTTATGTATGACATTCTTTTAGCAATTCCATGTGTGGATTTGGCTATTCCAGCAAGTGACATTCTGATGTCGAACTGCACTGGTAACAGCTTCACAGGTGTAGTTGGTAGTGTATGCCAATTCTCCTGTGATGTACCTGGTTATGAATTAGAAGGATCAGCATTTCGTCAGTGTCTAGCAGATCGCACGTGGTCTGGCACTGTTACTTCATGTGCTAGAATAAAATGTCCTGCAATATTAATACAGCACTCTGGAGTACTTCCATCTTGTACCCAGGAATTCAATAACACATGTTTGGTACACTGCTTACCAGGATATTCTATCATGATCAGTGATCCAGATGCTGTATCTGGTGTCAGTGCAATTACTTGTGAATTAACTGATGATCTCTCTAGTATCCAGTGGAACAAGGATTTAATGTGCATTGGCAAGTATAAATTTGCTTACATATATTCTGTATCCAACCATATATTCATTCTGCATTATTTGTATATGTATAGAAAATACTCCCTGTACTCCAAATATATGCAAAAATGGAGGTAAATGTGTGCTAGACTATGAAGGCCAACCAGAATGCAACTGTAGTGACACAGGATACTTTGGAAACCGTTGTCAGTTTGGATTTGTCTCATTCCCTGAATTTCCTATTTTAAAAATCAATTCTCCCTACCTCTTTATCCTTAAAGCTAGACCAGTAGAATTTTTACAAGTGAAACTGGTAATTCCTTTTGGCTTGAGTATTACTCCAAATGTAGGAATATTTAATTCGACCATGCAATCTATGGCATTTACATTAACAGGAGAGCAAGCAGGATTATACACAATATCATTTAATATTGATGGGTCAAGTATTGATTTAAATGCCTTCCGCCAGCCTGAGGATAGTACAGTTCTGGTGATTAATTCAACCTTGGATGCTGAACCTCTCTATTCTGAAAGACGAAATATTTTGCCAGGTTTTCTGGAACCTGGTTGCTGTTTGAGTAAACAAATGTTGACCTGTGCAGGCCATAATGATAAGATTAAATTCACTTCTACATGTTCTTGGAAAGATTCGGGAAGTGTTTCGTCTTCACAAGGTATAGTGTTTGTGACAACTGAAGGTATATCTTTACCACTTTCTGTTTCCAGAATCACTATCCGTAAATCTTTTGAGGATTTCACATTTTCACTGCCTCAGCAAGATCTTGCTTGTGATGTGTGCTCTAAATCGCTACTGGAATCATGTAATGCTAGCACCAAACCATGCTACTGTTACGAACCAACTACTAAAGATATTGTAGATTTCTTAAAAAATGAAGCACTTGCTGTAACTTCTTTCGATAAACTTGGGCCACATATTCCTGCTTAATTGGCTGAAATTTTCAATATCCGGAAGTAATAGAACCCATTCTACTAATAGTCAGATGGCTAGAGTAGTGACGCAATTAGATGTAAATGGTCAAGATTGCATGAGATTTCCTACATCTACAACAGGGCAGTACTTGCTTCTGCAATATAATGGTAACCTAGCTATTCAGGTGCATCGCTCAGAAATATTTATACCTAACACTGAAAATGAGGGGATTTGCATTGCAGTAGATCTTTGTACTAATCAAGTCAGGCCTGTCCTGTACTTTAGCCTTCCTACAGGATTCATCAATACTAGAAACCTTGGTGATTTAGGAAATACCTTTCTAGCAGCAGGATGGGACTTTGATGTGGAGGGGATTGCTCTATCACCAAGTAGACAGCTTAATTCAGAAAACTATCATGCTATTCTTAAGGGATCTATGGTAATTAGAAGTTCCATCAGCAATCTTCAAATGAAGGTGTCATTTCTGGGAGAATGCAGTCATATATAATGAAGTATGCATATACACATGCATTTAAATAAATATACATATATACGTATATATATACATACTGTAATATTTGGCTAGTCACTAAATATCTCAATAATATACTGATTAGAGTGTGTGGTTTTACGTATTTTGTATATGTACGCGTCAAAAGAGACGCCACCTCGATCGAGGAATTAGAGCGAGTGCTGTCGAGTGGCAATTCGGTCGAGATTTTGAGCGCCAAAATATCTTGACATGTTTATTCTAAGAAAATCGAGAGACATGACGAGAAAGGAGAATTGGATTTCGGTGAAGTGGATCGGTGGACAGTACGATGGAAACGTCTACGATATCAATCGAAGGAACATCAATGCAAATTAAAGCATTTCTCCTTGTATAGCTTCCTCTGTATTTCACTGCAAGGATAATTCATCATCAAAAGTCAGCCACTCGTCCATCAATTTCCTATCAATCTCAGGAATGACCTTTGGCCTTCCGCTTCTGTCCTTATTTGCACAAGAATTGGTTTCCTGCTGATATTGATAGCTCAATCGATTCCTTACCGATTTCTTTTTGGATATCTATGGGAGAGAGCCCACTTTGGATACGCGCAGCGAGATGATTCATTACCTCGTATACTCTGAAAGACGTGGCATGATATCTTCTGTAAGGCCGTCCCTCCGCATATACCACTGCCCGGACCATGGATGTACGTAATTAATGTAGTGCCATTAGAGGAACGAGAGCTTCTGTCCACAGGACCTCAAGTCCTCAGTCAATCCCCCTGGCTGTGGCTGAGGGCAGAATCATTTGAACAAATGACTATCTTAATCATGTAGTTTCATAATATATAATAACAGTATGACATTGCGGGTTTTGAGATCCTTTTTCCTGTTTGTATGCTTAAATTATTATTGGTTTTACTGTGTAAAAAAACTAATTAATACCTGTGACCAACATACGAGAACCGTACGTAGAGACGTTGCGTAGTACGTTGCATTTATTAAACATTGCGTTGCATAACAAGTGTGCATAGGTCTTATACCGTTACGACTGGCTCCCATTTTGTGGACGCGGGGATGAGCTATGCACTGATAATCCAGGCTATTATCCACTATGTGCTTTGTGTGCCACTTGTATATTTGTCTTTCACCCTTTTCCACATGCACTGTTCACTGTCTGCATTTTAATATATATAATAAATTTATTGGTATATATGTGTACTCAATTTCTACCTGTACACACACCTGCCTGTATTTCTTTGCTGTCATTGATTTAGTACATGCATAATTATGCACAAACATGTACACTGTTGTATCTGACAATCGATTTTGTACTTGATTGAATTTTGAATAAATGTATACCTATATTTGAGTTTCACATGACATGTATGGACCAATAAGAAAAAGTAAAAAATAAATTAAAATTGGACCTCCCTCCCCTATTTCATGATCACTGTCGGACGATAAACAAGTAATATATTTTACTTGGCCTAATCACTTAGCTTACACACACTTTGTTGAAATTCTAACACCTTATAGAAGTTTTATTTCGTACGTATTTGGCTATTAAGTAGGTATCACTCGACTGGCACTCGTTGGTGATTGCGTATCACTCGTTGGCAATTACATATTAGTCGGTTGGCACACGGGCAGCTATTAGCAGTTCGAGATTTTGTCGAGGATTTTACCGATCTCGGCGAGTGACTCGCTCTAATTCCTCGATTGAGGTGGCGTTTCTTTTGACGCGTACCGTACGTACATGCATGTTGCAAAATATATACACAAACGAAGTGATAAAGTACTCCTTGTATAACCAATATTATATATTAAATTAACAATGCAAACTTAGGTAATCACAGTGCATGTATATACACACCACAAAATATAGGCAAAGACTAGAGGGAGATGTTGTATTGGTATGAAGCATATAAAGTATTCACCAACAATGATCATTGCTGGTGAATACCTCCAGTCCTTAAAATAGTCCTTTTGGCTGTAGTTATCCTAGGAGTTACTACTTTGTGTAAGCATATAGCTAATACCATTACTAACTGAATATATAGAGATGAGTCCTTATGTATCTTTTGTATGCATATACAGGTTTTTTCCTTTGGTTTGTCCCAAGATACTTCAGGTAGTCTTAATGGAAGATTTTCTTTGACTTTGTGTGAATCTGCGGAGAACAAGTATTACCTCAGTAGGAGAGGTGGATCTGTAGTATATCTTACAATGCAAGGTAATTCAATACCCTCAATATCCTCTATATAGTAATTAAAAAAGCCTAGTTTCAGTAAACTGTGCAGTTCAGTGCAGTTTTGAAATATTATAACAATAACACTATTTTTATGAGAAGGCAAATAACAGAAAAAGTAAAAGCAGGAAATGTTTGTGTTCATTGCTGTTCTTAGGGTTCACACTACATGTGTCCCATGCATGTATTATTGTAGTTTGTATTTTTTACTTTATGTTTATACATACTCAGTTGAGAGCTACATATAGGGACTTGCCAGAGTTGAGGTTATGATTCAGTCTTTGCTTCTGCAAGTATATGGTTTTGATGGTACTCTTTGTGTATATTTCTATTTATGTAACTGTGTCTATCTCCCAGGATTCTATCTTCAGTGGTATCTACATATGTATGTATATATGTATGTAAATTGAATCTTTTTTCCTTGCTTTTTTGCTCAGTCTATATACTTTTTGCCTTGATTTCATCCTCACCTGACATTTCTGGATCCTGATGGCTTCTTTGACCCTTCTCCTTTGCCCGTGGATTTCCCTGTCTGTAATCTTGGCCCTGTCCCAAGCAATAGAGTGGCCAGTCTTGAGGGAGTGAACAGCTATACCGTTGTTCACATCCCCCATCCTGACTGCTCGCTTGTGTTCCGCCAATCTCACTTTTAGGGTCCTTTCAGATTCACCAATGTAGACTGCAGAACAATCAGAGCAATGAATTAGGTAAACTACGTATACATACTTGGTATCCATAGGTGGTTGTGGCTGTTTTGGGTTGGATAATACGGTTCTCAGTGATCTCTGTTTGGAGAAAATGGTCTGGATACCCATTTTTCTACAGCTTTTGTCGATCATCTCACTGAGTCCTTTTATATATGGATTAAGAGTTTGTGTTTACCTCATCCTCTCTCCCCTTAATCTGCCTTCTCCTGTTGAGCAGTCTATGAGCCTCCTGTTTAGGGTAGCCATTAGCTTGAAGTACTCCTTCCAGGTGCTCCTTTTCTTCTTTCAAACTGCTGGAGTTTGGTCCACAAATCTTCTGGATCCTGATGACTTCTTTGACCCTTCTCCTTTCTCCATGGTATCTCCATGGTAAATGGAGAAGGAGACCAATGGTTCTTTACCCTTCCTGGACATTAATCTAGTACCTACCTCAAATATACATATAGCTTATTGGTTGACTGTATGTATATGTATACAGTACATGCATAGCATTTTCCATTAAAAGTAAGTTCACTCTATACATGGAATGCATTTCCACTAATTGAACGTGAAAAAGCTCCAGAAATGTAAGAGAAAAACCAGCTGCACAAGTGCTCAGACTCTTGCTTCCATCATGGTTGCATAGTGAAGGGTCTGATTTCCTGAAACTACATATGCAATAAACAGGACAAATAGAGAGAGGTGTCCACTATTGATGTACAGTATATGGCATCACCTGGAAACTATACTTGTTTTGAAAATGTTTCAATGAATAAATTGTTCACTCCTAGATAATATTGTGTTCTTTTTCAATGAATAAGATGGCTTTCTCTCCGTACATATTTGTTGGGATTCTAGCAAGAGAAGGCATAATAAATGGATGTTACTTCTCTATTGAGGTAATTGAATACATTTGTTGCAATAGCAAGAAGAATGCTATGATGTACATCACTGCTAAATGACTTGTCGCATTGGGTAAATGACATTCTTGTCCTAGCTGAACATATCCAATGGATCACTGGATATCTTCCTTCAGGACACCAAGTACTGCTTTTTTATTATTCTCATTACCATGCTCCACAGGAATTTATCACAACTGTTTTTGACCTGTATTCCAATCTTAAAGGTATATTGTCAGAACCAAATCATGGATAATTGTGCCTTTTCCAATGCAAACCACTTTCTGCAGCCATTTTTAACACAGTTATGAACACACTGGTTGACACCATTTCCAACTACAAAGAACATGGCTACTCCGTCCTTCACTAACTCCACTCACACCTGCAACTTGCTACAATATGCAGATGACACCTGCCTCATTGAGAATGGCTCAGCTTCATGCTGACAACTTCTTGATGCTCCATCCATCTGGCTTGACTGGTCTGACTTAAAAGCAAAGGTGCCAAAACGTGTAAACCTGGCAGTCCAAGCTTCTTCAAACTATTCAATCCTAACCTTCAGCTGCATGAAAGAGAACCCCATTCCCTTCATAGGTAACTCATTCTTCGAATTCCTTGGAGCACCTATATATATCAATCAACAATGCCACAGATAAGTAAGGGGATTTAAGCCTTTGAAAAAGGTTATACCGTTTTTCAAAGACTTGAATCCCTCCTGACCCGTGTTGACCAAACCTTACTTTCCCATCAGCAGAAACTCCGTATGTACAGAGATGCAATTTGCCCACGTCTCACCTGCGATATGATTATCTGAGATCTACCCGTCAGTTGGATTTCCAAGAACCTGCATGGATAGCCTAGCAAACAGACACCTGAAGAATTGGCCTGGACTGGCAAAGTCTACACCAACAACCCATCTCTGGCTCCCCAAGTCCAAAAAGCCTCCAACTCCAAGGCCAAACAGTATGTCTGTTTCAAGATAAGGATGCAGAGCAATGGTCACTATCCTGCCTGAACACATCTTCAAGTTTACTCTGAACTCCATAACAAACACTCTCCCACACAATGCCAACCCACACATGGAAGAAAATATATACCATCACCAATGTACTAACTTTGTTCAGAAAGGCAGACTCTAGCTCATCTCCTCAACAGTTGTGAAGTAGCACTCAAGAACAGGAGGTACAACAGCAGACATGTTACCATCTTGGAATGTATCTTTTCTCTTTGTAAAGAAACATCTACGACCTAACAGCAACATCACAGTTGACCTCCCAGCCCACAATTATCAATTCCCCCAACATGTTGCTCTAACAGATACAAGGCCTGACCTAGTAGTTTGGAATGACAGAGAGAGAACTGCTGTCATAATCGAACTCACAGTTTCCTTTGAGACAGGGTTTGAAGAAGCTATCTCAAGGAAAATCAACAGATATTCTGCCCTGTCAGATGAATGCAGAAAGAATGACTTTGATACCAAACTGATTACTATTGAGAAAGCAGATAGGAGCAAGGGGATTTATCAATATGCCTGGTTTAGTAAAACTGTATCTACAGACAACCACAAGGAAAAAGATCTGGTGCATGAAAAACTGGCCAAGTAGTTGCCATGAAGGGCTTAATAGCCAATATACAGTAATCTACCCGTTTAACTAAAGTGCTATGGCTAGACTACCAAACTGTGTAATGTTTTTTGAAGGACATTTTTAGCAGAGTCTAGGTCTCCCATAGCCGTCATATGCCTTTCCCACCCATCACCCTCTATTGTAATTTATTATTTTCTTTTCAGACTGTAATTTAATTTTTGAGAGTACTTTTTCAATTTTTCACTCCCCTCCACCCATGCATTGTATATCTTTGTAATAATAAAGGCATGTGCAGGTGAAAAAAATATAGAGTACCAGGCCTAGGAACAGATTTGCTTTTCATACACTGCACTTATAGTCACAGTTACAGCACTGGGTGTAATTTTTGATTATATAGGTGTGTGTAAATAAACGTATAACTAGCTACCTACTAAGTTAATTGTCAGGGTCTGTGGGATAGCGAGATAATAAGATTCTTCTTTACAACAGTGCCCACGGTAACGTCATCCACGAGATGCCGAACATATACTCGATTTGTCTTGATTCATCCTCCTATCGATCCACTCTATTAAAATTTAGTTCTTCTTCATGTTTACGTAGCTCTAGTTCTTTTTTACACTAACATGGCACCGTAGTCAACACCTAATTCGGTCATTTTGAGATGAAATCGAGTCAATTGGACTCGATCAGCCACATAATTTTCATAGAATTTTCATTTCATATAGTGTGAGTACTAATTGTATATTTCACACCTACTGCATGTCAGCATATATAGGTATACTTTTTGGCAGTCTACAAAATTAGTAATGTTTGTCCTCTGTGAGGAGGAAGTGAATTAAGTTAATAAAATCAAAATTCTAAATCTAAAACAATAGTCATTTATACTATTAGCTATCATTTCATCATAATCATGTATATATATACAATTTTCTATTTCATGTTCCATAGATAACAATACAACCAGCAATAGGAGAACTCTCCAAGGTGAACTAACTGATAATCTCTACACCAGAGGAACCAGTACTCTCTCTAGCATTCTCGAAATCCCACCAGATCTTCGTCATGGTGACAGGTATCAGTTTGACTGCAACCTGAACTTTACTGCTTACACTGATAAAGCAGCTGTAGTTACTGGACTAGTTTTGACTTCTGATTGTCACAATATTCGATTAGGTAGACTTCTCTTGAAAGACTTCAGTCACGCTATATCCTTTGGAAGCCAGGCTTCTCTAGTATGTAATACAAACATTCCTGATGAACTTCAAGGTTATCCTGTGTTGATAGAATCACTTTCTTCTAGAGCAGTTGCTAATATTGGATACTTCTTAACAATAAAAGATCTTCATTGTATGATTGGTCTTAATCCAAGTACAAAGGAATATTTAGCTGTACTGCCGCATGTTCAAGTGATGTTAATGGGTTCCACATTTACTACATCCATAAGAATACATACTCACAGCCTTGAAATGACATCAGTTGCAGATGTATACAATTATTATCCTTTTCTACTTGAGGTATCAGCACAAAATGACCATGCGTGGGATCATCTTGTGTTTGAAATATATGGTACTGCTACAAGAAATGATACCATAAGCCTCTATAGAGATTTAGAAATTGGTGCTTCTAGTGTGCTACAAAGAATTGCTATACAAGCTAAAGAACGAATAAATGCCACTGAAAGGGATGTAGAGAGAATTAGCTCAGTAGTAACAAATTTACTTAATGAAAAGAATAAAACTAACCGATTAGTGGAAGAGGTTAACCTAGGTATTGAACAGACAATAAGAAAGATTGAAATGTTAGAAAATCAGGCTGCTACACTGCAGAACAAGATTACAACCCTTGGTGAAGCTGCCGATGCAATATTACTGTCCTTAGAAATGGCCTGCAGTTATGCTGAGTGTAACTATACATGTGCACCAGGTATAATAAATTCAACTTGCACTAACATTATCAATGAGGAAATTAAAGGAATGTGTAAGAAAAAGTATATAATATTTGAGATAAGAAATGTCCAAGGAGTTGTAAATAGGATACCTTGTGAAGGATGGCAACCACAACTCAACTTACAGGATTTCTGTACTTGTAAATATGGAGGTGTAACTGGTTGTAGATGTGATGTCTCTATATCTCAGTGGAAGTGGCATGGTGTTGTAGCCATCTGTAAAGTAGTTGAGTATGCTAGTATTCCAGTTCAGGTAGAAAGGGAACGTTTAGAATCTTGCACTGTTGGTCTAAAGCCAGTTAAATCTTCATTACCTTGTTTATTGAACTCCACTTGTTATAAAGTTGTGCCTGATATACAGTGTATACTGATGAATAATGAATGCACCAAGGTAAGGAACAACATTACTCTTCAAGCTGATATGCAGGAGAATGAAGCTACAGCAACACTAATGCAATTGCAAACAACCCAGAGACAATTAGCTGGTGAAATGCTCAATCTGGAAGTTTTAGAAAGCAAACTGGAAAGTGCTGAATCCAAGATAGAACAGTTAGATCAGGCTTGTGGCCAATTGTTGCAAGGATTAAACACTCACAATTTAAAGGGAATACGTGATTCAAACCGTGCTGGGATTGAGTTGGCAAAGGTGATTGATAAAGAAATAGTAAACATAGATAATATCACCTTCAGTACCATAATTCAAAAGGAATCTCCAGAAACTGTACTTCTAGTGGTAACAGCCACTGCACTTGTCCCACAGGAGGAAACATTTACTCTTTCAGTTCCATTCAACTTCAGAAATAGAGAGAGATCATTAAGTGAGGCATCTATAATAGTAGCCAGAAAAATAGAAAGTATCATATCGCCATCATCTTCATCAAGAAAACGTCGACAAAGTTTAGACAACCTCCTGGAAAATGGCACACAGACACTGCAAAATCAATGTGCTGACCTTCATAACATAGACAGCTTTTATAAAAGCCTGCATGAATCCTTGGTTTCATTAGAATATGCCAGGTTTGAATTTGAAATGCATGTGTCAGAAGTAGTTGAATTCTTTGAGTTTGACACTCAAATCAATCAGAGAAATGTTTCTGTAGATCCAGAATTAGAAGCAGTCAATGAACTCTATGAAACATTAAAGAATGGAGTTATGGAGTCAGCTAATCTGACATATTCAAACTTGTATGTCATTTGGCAAGTAGAGAGAAATAGTGTCATTAAAAGCACTGGAACAGTGTTTGATCAAGAGCAGTGTCTAAGTTTATCTGATTGCTACCTTTTGTCAGTTGAAGTTCTTGAGGCTATTTTCATTTCTACACCTTCAGAAATAGGTAGTACCTTTCTGTCAAAGTTAGAGTTAATCAGAAGAGACTTAGACGAACTCTCTCAGCATTCAAACTTTACCATATTAGACGCAAGTGAAAGGTTTAGTAGTGTTTTGTTTTTGCTCTCTGATGCATTGGACGTGAATTACTGGTGTGCTAATATACCCGAAATAGTGAAAGTTCCAGAAACTAATATAACTGTAATAGAAAATGCAGTTATCAATTTAAAATGTACTGCAAGATCTGATTCTAATTTCCCTTTGCTTTACAAGTGGCAAAAGGATGGGATTGTACTTCCAATTAATAATGTAAGTATTTTAGTCCTAAATGCTACATTAGCAGATACTGGATTCTATGAGTGTGAAGTTTCCAATCATGTTGGGAGCACTAAGGGACCATGGACATTTTTGCAGGTGCTGCGATCTCCAACTTTTTACTTAGAGCTGGACAACCAAACTAGAATTGAGGGAGATCTTCTCCCTGCCCAATTTCAATGTAATGCCACTTCGTCACCCAATCCACAATTTAGATGGTACTTTAGAGGTCAGTATGAAAAGAATTTCTCCATTATTCCAAACAGAGTTGGCAACGAATATCACATAGAGAATCCACAACATCATCATGAAGGCTGGTACAAATGTGAAGCATGGAATGAAGGTGGAAGTGTAACATCAAGACCTGCTTATTTGGCAGTTGTTAGATTTAGTATTTCTCTACTTTCAATTCCTGTGACAATTTCAATGGAACTTTGTAATTCGAGCTCAGTACCTAATGGAGAGTTTTCAGCTCAATTTGAGAAAGACATAGTGGAAGCACTGGCTAATGTTTCTGAAGAGATATCACAACCTCTGTTATCCGAAACTGCAATTGATTTTATACAGAACAGAGTCATGATTTCTTTTGATTTGGTATGTAAGAATGTTACTTTAGAGAATCTCTTACCTGAGGAAGTTAATACTGTTACAAATAATATAACATTGTATCGTCAAGCTCTCATTGAAGCAGCTCCTAAACTCAGACGAAAATTGGTGGTTCCTTCATTCTATTCATGCCTTGGTATCTCAGTGTGTTCAGTAATTGATGAGTCAAGATATGAGTACATGTTCATATGTGCAAGTGGAAAGAAGTTGGACCAAAACACCCTTATTCTTTGCAGTGAGTTACTATATTAGTAGCTTAACGTATGTATTATATTGTACGTACATATATATAACCTGAGACTATGGACAGTAAACCACATCTCATATCTCTCTCCCTGGATTGATACGTACAACCTTTTTCTGGGACTAACATAGAATCCCTTGTATATGTACTTATATAAAGTGATAAGGGGTAATTTTAGTTGCGTTCATTATGAAAGATAAGTTTATTGGAGCTATCGGCAACAAAATTGAGCTAGATTGAACGTTTCGACCAGTAGGTCTTCATCAGCAGTAATGAGAAATAGTATTACAGAGTTGGTTTAATGGAGGAAAGGTGACAGGAGTTGCAAAATTGAATAAGATAAAATAATTAAAGTAAATAAAAAATCTTGTCAAAATGAAAAATAAATTGTTAGTGTTAATTGAAGGTATGATGTCATTCCAGATGGGGTCAAGTGACATGCCTTGGTCCATGTTCATGCATCTGCTGGTTTGGATGTACATAGCTTCTTTGATCTTTCTTCTTGTCTTGTGTTGTTCTCTCTGGAGTACCTCAGCATTTTCCCATTTGATGATATGGTCTGTTGTTTGAACATGTACAGCTATTGAGTTGTTTTTGTTGCCTCTCCTGACTGATCTCCTATGTTCAGCTATTCTTTCATTTATACTTTTTGATGTTTCTCCAATGTACTCTTGGCCACATTCGCATGGGATCCTGTAAATGACTCCCTTGACTTGGTCTCTGCTGATTGGTGTCTTGACCTTCATTAGGATGGACCTGAGTGTGCTGTTGGACTTGTGTACTAGTATGATGCCCAGAGGTCTGCAGGTTCTTTGTAGATTCTCACTGAGGCCTCTGATGTATGGTAGGCTCAGAATCTTCTTATCCTCTTTACTTGGGTCTGCTTGTGTGCTTTTCTGTTTCCTCAGAACCCTCTCTATTCCTCATTACTGCTGATGAAGACCTACGGGTCGAAACGTTCAATCTAGCTCAATTTTGTTGCTGATAGCTCCAATAAACTTATCTTTCATGTACTTATATATACAGTCCATAGTACAGCTTTTCACGTTTTAGATTATTAGAGATATGCAATTAATTGGATAAGTAGGTGTCTTCCTGTCTTATTGTATATATGAATAATCTAATGCACGATTTTACTACATGCTATGCCTATTAAAAAGCCTATATAGGGAACTAGTGAGAGCTTTGGATGAGGATATAGAAATCTTCTCTTTTGGCTATTGCTCCACTGTGTCATATATATTGCAATATTTCATTAACGTATATACGTAAACCACATATCAAGATATGCCCCTATACCCCTCTATCTGTGTAACTTTTAACTTTTGATGTGAAGTGTGACAATCTGCATTATTGGGATCCCAATAGTACGTATGATTTCTCTCTTTGGAATGATTATACATATGCAATGTATTTTCTATAGCCAACTGTCCACCAGGTTCTTACCAAAATACTACCCTTATAAAAATGAAAGATGAAAGAGGAATTGATTTTGAAGTTTCAATGCCTACTTGTGAGATGTGCCCTCCTGGAACCTATCAACCACAAGAGGGAAAAGATGAATGTATTAGGTGTGACACTGGAGTGAGTGAAGTGCAAGGAGCAATAACAGAAGAATTCTGTATACCAGGTTTGAAAGGAAAAGCATATACGTATACACAATTTAGAGGAGGGTGCAGTATTAAGTGTTAGTGGATGGTTCCATAAAACACAGCAGGTTATATAGCTACATACATATATATACATATAGGACACATTTCCTAGTGTTATTCAGTGTGAAATTCAGTAGCTAGGTGCAATGTTCTACATAATCCCATCCCAATGGCTACTTCCCTTTTCTTGTTTAATAATATTTGAACTTCAACTCATTTATACCATAGTTAGATTTATAAACAACCAACAGGTCTACAAAAGATTCCTTTAAAAACCGGTCAGTTTAGATTTGTCACTAAATAATTACTGCAATAAAGCTGCTTTTAAATATATGTATGTATTTCTCTTATTTACCTTTACTATTTACAATTTTAGATTCTTAAAAATAATTTTGACCATTTTTTAAAAAAATAGTATAATATAATTAATCAGTCAAAATAATTTATCCATCTAGGCCTAGTTCATTCTTGTGGATGTCTAAAAACCTTTCTTGTTAACCTGCCTGTATATTTATATTCATTTGTCCTCTTATACTTGAGTTACATCCTAAACTACTAATTGCCCCAGCAAAGTTAACTGTAGCTATATATTTAATATGCAGACTTTTCTTAGTTTTATTTTGTTTGCTGTATATACTGTGATAAAGGCCACAGTATGTGGTTGAAATGTCAGTAATGATTTAGTAATGATACTATTGTAAATCATTTGGTTGGAATCAAACGAATTGTTAATACAATGGCCCAATTTAGTTTTATTTAGTACTGAATTTTGGTGGTTACAGCCCAAAACAGGCTCTCCACTTTCAACTGTTTCGCTTTTAAGAGTGCACACTAGCCTCTTTCTTGTAGTGATATGAAAACACACCAGCTGGTTCCATATCATCCAATATCAGGACGGTTTTCCATCATGGGACATATATGCTTATTTTAACTCTCTATCCATGAATATACCAACAGTTTGAGACTCCATGGGGCTCAAGCAATGCTACCACAATGCTAACAGCTATATACGTATTTAAATACATGTAATTAACCTTAGCTGCTACTTGTCTTGCTTATACTCCTACTCTATCATACTGTTAAAGCCTTTGAGGGATGAATATTAGTTTCACTGCCAATGAGACAATGACGTTTGGAAACACTATATATAAGCATCACGATGATGTTTTTTTATATAAAATTAGGCATTGAGATATGTGATTGGGCAAATATGTACACTCAATCCTCCTTTATCTGGGCACCTTGGGACCGTGCATTGTCCGTAACTCAGAAAACTTGAAGAGTATAGCTGTTTTATATGTAATATATATGACATCTCAAGCTCTGACCTATTATGACACTTCAAATTTTGATTGCAACTGAATTTATTTAATTAGGCAAAATATCACCAGTCAGTTAGTCTCTATGCATACGCAAAACGTATATCAGTTTTATAATTGTGTCACCACTTTAACATTTCTATTTTTATTACTTGTAATATAAATGTGTACAGAGAAACGGAGACCTAATTAAAAATCTTTGTAATTTGTAACTCCTGATAAAATTACAATGATCATATTTTCTTTCTATGGCCCTTCTGGGGTGGGGGTGGGGGCATTTGAATTTATTAAATAGCTATGATGTAGTGTTACTTGTACTCTCTCTCTATATACAGTGCAAGTTACTAAGGTAATCTAAATAAATAATTGAATAATTCATGTGGCTCCAAGAAAGGACCTAGAAACAGAATGGGTATATTATCATAAAGTTTAGAGTACAAAACCCATTTTAAATTAAGGGATTTTTCATTAGGCCTCCGTTTCTTAGAAAACGGAGGACAAAGTCTGCATATAAAATGCCATAGACTATAGAAAACATATAGGAAATTTATATTGAAACCACGTGTTGTATTGATGAACAAGTATTTCGAGTTTAAAAAAACTCGTGGGGCGCCTGGCGCCCCCTCAAAACTCGAACTACTGTTGGTTCTTAGATATCCGTTTAACCGATTCCGGTCGTTGCTTGATTGCCGTCAATTTCAAGGCCATATCTCGCAGAAAACGTTTTTGCGCAAGATTTACGTTACATAGTATTAGTAAGGTTGGTTTTAAAATCCATTTCGTTCGTTCAATGTTCTACGCTAAGGAAGAGAAAGCTAATTTTAAGCTAGAAAACGAAAGCCAGCCGAACGTCCGCCATTTTTTGACAGATGGTATGTATAAGGTTACGAACAGGAAGCCATACGTTAACGTAATTTCTGAAAACAGTGTAGCGCCTACGGGACGTTGCGAAATATCACCTCACCGTTGCAAAAGAAGATCATCCTTTTGTGAACGGAACGGCTATGACAAGTCGACGCTCTCCTACGAGAAGGAGTTACCAAACAGGCGAGTTGTAGCGAAGGTAAGATAAAGCGTTTTTGTATACGTTCCCGTAAAGTTTGAGCATAGATTACATACGTATACCATATGATATCCCTTGTGTGCAAGTTACCAAGTGGTCTCTAACCCTGTTGATTATGTGAATGCATGCAACCATGCAACCGTCGGTATTCTTTGCTCCCTCACAAGGCAAACCAAATATGCTGTGGTTTTTAGCTGAGACCCCTTTAAGACTGGAACATTTGTTGATAAATGGCATGCAAATGCATCATCTTCAGTCTATACTAAGGTGTGAAAAGATAATAGGTCGGCCATGTGTTCCAGTATGATCTGTACTCTCTATGTAGTAGTTGAGGATTTCAAAGCCTGCAACTGTACTGTTTAAAATACTGATTATCCTAGGGGTCACTTGGATCTCTCTCTAGATATATATACGTATATTTGTTTCTTATCTTGTACTTACCTTTAGCTCCTAAACGCAAAATTTGAAGTTAATATATTCATCAGATACCAGTTTGACAAGCACTACGAAAGAAGTAGTTATTCTGACATAGCAAGTATGACTAGTACTGTAAATGCATTATATACAAGTTTAAGGTTAAGTATGTGATAAACCTATATGTAATTTAGTGTGTGAAGTTGATAATCATGGAATCATTTAATGTATTAATGTTAGCATGGTCTTAACTTGATCATTTTTCATAATAATTTTTAATAGGAAGCTACATTTAAATTTAAGTTTACCTTCAAAGTGGTATCAAGCAGACTCTGAAGTTACTGTAAGAATGTAGGGGAATACAAAGTAAAAATTTTCAAATGATATTAGAGGGAGGGGTGCATGGCAGTGTTGTAACAGTGACAATGTGACAAGGCTATAACCATACAGAAGTGGAATACTATGTATTTGGTTCCTATACACATTTACATCTGTGTTTGGGTGTACTATGGCAGCTGAAGTAGGGATGGCAAGTCCAAACACAGATGTGACGTATATGTTTAAGTCACTGATTTCTTCTGTATAAGTTGGCTAGTGTGTTATGATCATTATCTTGGCTTCATTACTTTTCCAGATGTGCTAGTCACTGTTGCTACTACCATCCTTACTAATATCATTAATGGTTCATCAGCATCAGCCATTAGTTAATATATATGTGGTCAAAGTAGTACAAGTGGTAAGTGAAGTGATATATTTCTATTATAAAGATTTCATTTTCAGTTTGTAGTGCAAATAATCATTATCCTAGACACATTTTCAGTTTGTGGTGCAAATAATCATTATCCTAGACATGCAGACTTAGTAGTCTTCATACAACTACAAGATGAAATATCACTTATCACCTCAATCACCTCATGATGCAGTCATTTATATAGAATTTTCTAAATGCTGAAGTTGAAATAGGCCCAATTCCAGAACAAGCTTACTACAGCTATATAAGCATTCATGAAAAGTGGATACTAAATTAATGGAATTATATTTGATTAGTACATGGAAGAACTGCTTGGATAAAATCAACCTAATCCATTATCACTCTTCATTCTGTAACATAAAGTTCATTAATTTAATTGACACCTTATAATCTCACCATTTTTCAATTATGCATCTACTATTCAACCCAGTTAACATATGCAGTCTTTTTTAGTTCAAATCAATATGGCCACCCCTAAAGCTGGCATTTGTGGCACTAGTACTATCTCTGAGAACCAGTATATACACCTCTCAATATTTTCTACTGATTATACTACAACTTTAAGCTAGTACTACACAGTTACTATATAAATTAATAGTCTGAATCCTAGGGTATCCACAAAAGCATGTAGGGCCATAGGGAAAGTTAATTACTGCAGTGCACCATAGTATAATAAATCCCTGCTACCTGCAGCATACTTTACCATGATTCAGACATTGAGATTATCACACTTATGCACTGAGCAATAGCTTATATAAATTGCATTTTAAACTAGACTTAATGGCATATATACACCAAGTAAACTGTATAAAATTCCTATATAGCATTATGATTATGCACTGGTTTTAGTATATAAAATATATATTTGATCTAATCTGGGACAACATATATGTATATATATATATATAGTGTATAACCTATATATTCAATGAATAAACTAAAACTAGTGTTTTAAGTGAAGAGAGATGGTTAGGTATATAATACAAATATACCCATCAGTGTAACTCTAACTGAATAAGCATACCCAATATAGCTGTAGTGGTAGAAGAATCATGGCTAGTCTGTGTATATACACTGTGGCTGTCTTCCCTTCTATGTTTGGGCGCATCATGGATATACTAGAAGTAGGGATCGATGCGCCCAAACATAGAAGTGATGTGTATAGTTAAGTTTCAGTATGCCACTTCTGCAATGTTAGCCTTACCATATGATCACTTTCTTGTTTCGTTACTTTTTCTAGATGTGATAGGTACTGTTGCAGGGACTGCAATCCCTACTTCTCATTTCATTTTTTAAATGTTTTTATTTACTTGTATTCCTTCTTTTTTGTAATGTTATATGCTTGTTAAAATTAGTTTTGTAATTTTTTTGGCAAAAACTCGAAATATAACAAAAAGGTTCCAATTTGCTTATGCGCCACAGAAAACCGTCTTTGCACAAATCGTTTGAAGACAGAAAGGTGCCTATTCCCTAGTTGCTAAAACTTTTAGACGATATGCCCCTAAAATGTATTTATCTACAAGCGCGTTTATGCACTAGCGTGAAAGAAAAGGAAGAATAATAATAATCAGAGAGTACCGTAGTACTCTCTAAGTAGGGATGGCCCGAAAAAAAATGGATGCCGTATTCAATGTATTACGGGTTAACACCTTATAAGTAGGCAGCGAATGCGTTTTTACCTCTTTTAAACTCATAATGTGTCTTTTTTGTACGATTTCTATTGAGGGAAGCTGTTATATGATCATTGTCTTGTTTCATTGCTTTTTCTAGATGTGATAGGTACTGTTGCAGGGACTGCCATCCCTACTTCTCATTTCATTTTTTAAATGTTTTTATTTATTTTAATAATAAGAAGAAGAAAATGAGGAAAACCGGAAGTAGGCCTGAAACCGTTTTACAAACTTGGAGCCTTTATGCGCTCTTGAAAACAGCTTCCCTCAATTGAAATCGTACAAAAAAGACACATTATGAGTTTATATAATTAAAAGAGGTAGAAACGCATTCGCTGCCTACTTATAAGGTGTTAACCCGTAATACATTGAATAGGGCATCCATTTTTTTTCGGGCCATCGCTACTTAGAGAGTACTACCGTACTCTCTGATATATGGCATGCAGATGCATCATCTTCAGTCTATACTAAGGTGTGAAAAGGTAATTGGTAGGCCATTATTCTACCTTGCAATTGGATGATCTGTATCAACTACTACTCTCTATGCAGTAGTTGAGGATTTCAAAGCCTGCAACAGTACTAGTGTGACTAAAATCTTGTACTGTTTAAAATACTGATTATCCTAGGGGTCACTTGGATCTCTTTAAATTTGTAACTTGCACTGCATGTGTAGCTAGTACTTGATTGTAATTTTAATATTGTATAGTCACTTGGCCCTATAATAAGAAAAGCTTTTGAACCTCAACTACACCCCATTGCATACTTGGCAGAGCTTTTGCCCATATGTTTAACAATCAACTTCCACAGCCAAGGGAAGACAGCCACAGTGTATATACACAGACTAGCCATGATTCTTCTACCACTACAGCTATATTGGGTATGCTTATTCAGTTAGAGTTACACTGATGGGTATATTTGTATTATATACCTAACCATCTCTCTTCACTTAAAACACTAGTTTTAGTTTATTCATTGAATATAGGTTATTGATCGAGTTAGGGTCATAGGTTAAGGCATTGCAATGGTTATATAGATGACAGCAGCATGCCTTGTACTAATCACATGATAGGTAAGCCACAAAATGAAAATGAAATTTCTTTAATAGAAATATTAGTAGCCTAAGGCACAAAATAATAGGATTGCACTTGTTTGTTGCAGTTTTGACCACATATTCATTTGATATGCAAGTGTCAATTGAAAATAATTTTTATGAGATAATTGAAAGTTTTACACATGTATCAGTCTACATCCTGCATTTTGTATATAGGCCATTAACTTACAGTTGGTGTTTGGAATGTCACTATTAATTGGTACTGATCTTACAATGAAACTGTCATGGAAATGGAACTATAGAATATTTTAGGGTCTATACCTACATGCACTGAGGGTAAAACGTGATATACGTATATAATAATACTAATGAAGTCTGGAAGTGGTCCTAGTGAGAAGAATGATATAGGTTCAATAAAATAAAATACGTATATATAGAGCAAATTGAAGTCCAAATACCATGTTCTAGGGTATATTCCTGAAAACATTCCTGCAAATAAATTATACCTGCAGTCTAACTGTGTCATGGGGAGGGTAAATCCAACAGATTTACAGAAATTTTAATGAATTAATAAGTTAATTGCACTGAGCTATGCAAAGGCTATTATGATGATAAACAAGTATGTATATAAATTGATAACCCAGAAATTGGAACTTGCATAACACACCAAACTTTAAATATTATGGTGGAAATTTTGGCAGTGAATGTTTTGTTAGAAAGAAAATCTTCCAGTTGTAATAATTTGAGCAAATTGAATCCAACAAATATATTCTTCCTGCATTACAAACTTCCAGATGATGATGGAGGAAGGGAAGGAACTGACGTAAGCCATGGAGGTTATGACAGGGGATGAGTCGTGGAAGAAGAGTGATCTTTTAATGAATAGAGCGCACATAAGGAAGAATCGGAAGAGCACTATGTTTATATATATACAGACCTATTTGGAAACGTCCCTGCTATATAGTCAAGATTGTTGACTGCGATGACTTAAATATTGCATGCATGAGGATTAAGCTCTGCAGCCACAAAGTGATTCGAATCAACTATATATGACCATGCACAGCACTTCTATATGTTGCAATGGACTGGTCTATATAACCTGTCAGGAACCATGCAAAGAAAGCTTGCACCTCATATCTCTGATCATGATCTCTGCATGGTTGTATATTGAAACAGGTACACACACACATGGTGGCCATGAACCCATCAATACGTACATCTTCTCTAACAATCTACTAATTCTCTTCCTTTACTGCAGATAAATTCAGTTTCCGCTGAATGTTTTTTGATTAGTCATCCTTTCCCGAATTTTATAGGTTTTCCGGAGCCACTGTTTGCATCATCTCTTCCCTCCTCTTAAAGAGAGATCTGTACTCCACCTCTCCTCTCTATAATAGATTGTCGGAGGCGTGGTTCACGGACATGTATAAATACAATGCAGACGTGGAGCATTTAGCTGTAGCTAGGTACTGGTACGCAGGTACGGATTCCACGCTGCATGTGTATCGAAAAATGAGAGCAGATTTATTTGTTCTCTTTGGGCTACTGCTCCTCCTTCAAGGAAGACTTGGTCATAGTCTTAGCCTTGGCGACCCAGGGTATGTATAAACTTACAAATGTATATATATCCTAAATATGCATAGTATAAGTTCAACGCAGTTCCGAGAAGAATTCTTATTCTATAATATTGCAAATAAGTTATATTATAACCTGGATTGATAAAAGTTTTGAAAAATACTCCATTGAATTAGAATGCAATGCAGCAGTTGAGCAAAACGACGTTGGCTCATTCCTGATTAATTTCTTCTTGAAAAAATGGCGTTTGGATTTCTGTTTTAAGCTTAAGGTTTTATATATAAGTTATTCTCGTCATTTTATATTTTATACAAGGTTAGTTGACAATCTTGAAATAACACTGCATGCAGTCTATAAGGCAATATATATTTAACATTTCAAGTAAGTGAAGCGGAGTGCAGAAGAATAAATATAAAGAGAAATCTAAGAGGCTTTACAATCAAGCAATGTATAATATGGTACAGGAATTGTATGATACCGAATGGTGGGTAGGAGTAATAAGTGGCCAATTTGGTGGTAGAAAGAGAATTTAGGAATGCCCAGGACAGCATTTTGAAAATCTATGTCGTGAAGTAAAACATTAATCAAGTATGTCTTCATACCTCAGGGTGCCTAAATTTGGGAGACTATCAATTGCTTTGAAAGCTGCTGGGTATTCACTCAGGTGGCAGATGCAATAGATGGAACTGACTTACCCATCATATAGCCCAAAGGATAGTGCAGCAGACTAGTATAATAAGAAAAGGCTGTTATTTAATAATAATGCAAAGTCTAGTTGACTTCAAATTCAAAGGACAACTTGCAATGTATATATATATATATGTGTGTTATCTAGATTTTGAGTTATGCCTTCTCTAATTAATAGGGTCTGCCCTCAAAGTCAGTACAGGGTTTCATCATTTGCTGAGCATTTTTATGTGAATGGTGTTATTAAGCTACGTACTGTTTATAAGACTTATGAAACTAAGATACCTGTTTGCTGCCCAAGTTTTATTCAAGTAGTGGATGAATGCATTGGTAAGTTAGTTGTGAAATTTGTCATATATACAATAAATAATAGGATTAATCTAACTACGTCAAACTTATATTTTGGATGGTTCATCTTTTGACTTTTGAGAACTTAAATATATGGATTAGTAAATCTTTTGTCAGACATTTTGACCCCCGAGAGTCTTTTTCAGTGACTGATGTTGGTCAGCAGGTCTCCTCTTTTATTTCTGTCATTTTTGATGACATATACGTATATATACATCGATTACATCATTTTTGGGGAAAGACGAAAATGTAGTATTGGTTCATTTTAACCTGACACTGCTGGATCTTCAAATTAGTATAGAAGAAGATACTTATAGAATCAGGTTAATATGAACCTACAGATCAATGCCCGCTCTTCTTTGATCAAATACCAGTTGATTTCGGTGGAGTTTTGATGTACCTTTAGAGAAAGAGCTGTACATAGGACTGTACAGTTTAACTGCATTTTTACATTTATTGTATATAATTATGTAGACATTGGGTGACAGAAGATTTCAATTTGCACGCAAGGATATATATAAAAGGCTAAAAACCTTGATATAGACCACATCAGAAGTCATATATAGTTGATTTAGTTGATGCTGGTCTCTGATTACATAGAAATAGCTGATGAAATAGGGAAAATAAACCTGTATATGCATAAACATAGAGGTGATTTGTACGGTAAGATTTCAGTATAAGTCACTTCTGTATGTTTACCCTTATCATATGATTATTTTCTTTTTTCAAACCTTTATCTACTATTTTTTTCAATTGTACATATATATACATGATTATACATTGTAGCCCAGTGTAATCCTCCTTGCTTGAATGGAGGAATATGTAAACCTGGACAATATTGTAAATGCCCTCCTGAATGGGTCTCAAGAGACTGTAGCAAAGGTATGTAGCATTCTATTCTGTAAAAGTTAATTGTCAAGAAGTAATGCACATGTGTAAATCGTTAATACAAAAATCTAGACTTTAATGAATGTCTCAATGACCGTGGAATATGCGGAAGAGGCCGTCCAAGAGCTAAATGTAGTAATTTAAATGGGACTTATGATTGTATATGTAGAAGAGGATATGAATTTAATGCTGGAGTCAAAAAATGTATAGGTGAGGAAGTTATGATCAAAAACTGTTGTGTATATTTTGGTGTGTATTTTTCATTTTCTTAATCTACACGTTAGATATTGATGAATGTTTAAATGGGACCCACAAATGTGACTACAATTGCAGCAACACAATTGGGTCATATGAATGTTCCTGTCCCAATGGATACGACCTTGCTCCTAATGGTAGAAAATGTAATGGTTAGTATTTGGTCATCTCTCTAATACATGTATATGCATATTTAGATTCCAATTTTTCCATTAACTATACATTTCCTCAAAAGCATCCTTGTATGTACCTTTTTGGCTTGCACAGATGGTAAGTATATAAGTGTATGTATTTACCTTAGGAAATGTTAAGATTTATGCTTGGCAAAATTAAAGACTAAATTTTCAATACATTTAATGGCAAACCTCTGAAATCAGGACACCTTTGTACATATCTGAGTATCCTGACTTCAAACTTTTGTCTGTATATATTTAGTAGACTTCATATATAATTGTCACAGATATAATTGCTTTAAATGGTATTGTAATCATAGAATAGATTGACTGCATGAATGTGGCTGACATGCATTCACTTGTATATGTACGTATGTAGATATAAATGAATGCTTGAACAACAATGGACAATGCACCCATGTCTGTCTAAATACCAATGGATCATTTCACTGTTCTTGTCCTCCTGGATTCAAGTTAATGCCTGATGGTGTTGCATGTGAAAGTAAGTATTGCATACGTATATAACAGCATTTGTATATTTTACACTACATGGCTTTTGGTGCATGTGTATTGAAATACGTAATTATTCAATTTCAATGCATAATAATGTCTGTTAGTATGACTACTTTTCATGTGAAATGTGTATTATTTATTTTTCAGACATTGACGAGTGCATTCTTGGAATGCACAATTGTTCTGATGACAGAGACTGTGTGGATTTAATGGGAGGATTTGTATGTCAGTGTCACAATGAAGGATATGAACTTGCTGACGATGGAGTTACTTGTATTGGTGAGACTGTGCCTTTGGAACCCCTATCTATGCATATTTGTTACTAACTTCTGGCACACGTGTCTTTATATTAATTTAAAATTTTGGTAATTCATAATAACATGTACAGAGTGTATATATGCATAATATACAATATAGTTTAGAAGTTAGAAGAAAGCATATTCAAACAGTTTATTGGAATTTTTAAATTAACAGGATAACTATATACAATGAAGTTTAAACCAAGTGCTGCACTGTATTGTAGTTTTTTTTATAAAATGAACTCCTACTCTGCTGGTAAACCTTGTGTTAATAATTTGAGGATTAGCGATTCTTATGAAGAAGGAATTATTAACCGTTTTAACACCTACATTGGACTCACTTAGTCTCGCCATCACGGCTTTGAAGAAAGGGTTGCGGCCCCGGCTTATGGGTTTAGTAATTCGTAGTAAAAATTGTCAGAAAATTCAAGTTTACTGTGCTATAAGGCCTTTTCGGAGAATACCACTCCTCATTAGTAGCACTGGGTAGCAATTCTTTAGAGTAACCAAGCTACCAATTCTTTATCTCTCGACAAAGGTTCTTATTACTATTTTGCCTACATAATAATATTGATGTTTGTTATAGAGTTTTCTGAGTTATAGGTTTGACGTTTTAAAATGTGTTTCAGCCAATCCTTTGTGGTAAACTTGAGTTTTCTGACGATTTTTACTACAAATTAGCGATTCTTGTTTTAGATCTGCTAGATTGATTTCTTCTTTCAAAAGGCAGGTCATCCACATACAAAGCTGACTGTTGCAGGTTTCATTACTTTAGAAATCCACTTTCCTTATATTCTATAGAGATTAGATATGCTAGAGTCATTGTAGACTTTCTATATATGGATTACAGGGCCAAATGTAGTAGGTAGCTGAACAGCCATCCTTATTTTTGAGCCATTTTAAATAGAGAATATTTTGAATGTGTAAGAATTGAATGTATAAGAATTTGTAATTATTGATGTAATAAATTTCACACTGGCCTTTTGGAAAAGTAGTAGAGGGTGATTTTACTTTGTACATACCATACCTTAGGGATAGTAAATGTCTATGCATGTATGGTTGTTGGATATAGCCATTTGAAAATAAGTACGTATCTTTTCAAAAAGTAGCTCAAAAGGCTGCCAAAGAACAAACTACCATCTCTTCAATGGTTCATTCCTTGCATCTAGAGAGGCAGTTTAGTTTTTAAACTTTAGTCAGACATTTTGACCCTGGGAGTCCTCAGTCACTGAAGAAGACCACCAGGATTGAAACATCTGACTAAAGTTTAACAACTAAACTGCATCTCTATACGTTCAAAAAAGTCAAAGGATGAACCATCAAAGAGATAAGTTTGACACAGTTAGAAGGAATCCTCAAGTTACCGCTATAAAAGAATAACATGTAGGGCATGGTAGTATGAAATTAGATGATTTGTCCACACCTACCAAGTTAAATGTTAAATATATATGGTGCCTCATTGCATGAAGTTGTAAAGTCTATTTATATATTTACCACACAAATTAAATTCTTTAGATATTGATGAGTGTATAGAAAGATACACAGGCTGTCATCAAGGATGCAAAAATACACTTGGTAGTTATGAGTGTACATGCTATGATGGATTTAAGAGAGATGACAATGGCAAAAACTGTAGTGGTGAGTATATATATTAAACTTACTATAGTAGTAATTGTATAGATAGGTGTGGAATGATCTAGTTATACACTTATATATATAGAGGTAGATAGATAGGTACATAGATATGTAGGTAGATATATAGGCAGATAGGTAGGTAGGTACGTAGATAGCTAGGTAGCTAGCTAGGTAGGTAGGTATGTAGGTAGGTAGGTAGAGAGATAGATAGATGGAAATGTATACAATCAATATGGACATTAATTGGATATAGGGCATAAATATAATAAATGTTTATGCTCCTAAAACTTATATATAACTTCATTAACTTCATAGACATGTTAATCATATTTTTTGAAATATGGTGTTCTAGAATATATAGAATAATAAATAATTAACTGTACGTAGATATTAATGAATGTCTAACCTCAACACATGGATGTGACCAGTTATGCAACAATACCTATGGCAGTTACAAGTGTGATTGTATGGAAAATTTTATCTTAAAGGAAGACTACAGGACATGTGAAGGTATACCTACAAAAATGTTACACCTGTATGAGCCTAATCTAGTATTGTTAATAAATAATTAAATAATTAATTGCCCAGTATATACCTATATACAGATTTAAATTGTGAAGCAAAAAAAGGCCCTATGGTATCACTATGTAGGGATGGTACCGGCTGTTTTGTTTTCAAATGTATAAGAACGAAAATTCGAAATAGGCTGAAAACCGCGAAAAAAGGCTATGAAAAATCTAAGATACCATTTCCTACATGCTATACCTATTCTGTAAAAGAGTCTATAGGGGAACTAAACCTGAAGAGAGCTTTGGATGAAGATACAGGAGTCTTTTCTTCCTTCTTTTCCCTTCTTTCATCTTCTTCTCCACTGGGTCAGACAGCCGTTTCTGGGAATTCCACCCTTCATCAGTGATCCTGGGAGTCTTTGTCTTTTTCTTTATCTTGATCTTCTGTGAATCCTCGATATAGTTAAAAAAAGACCAGCCATGCTATAAAACTGGCCTTTAAGGCAAGCGACTGTGTTCCGCTAGCCAATAAACGAACTCTAAAATATCCCATTTTCGTTTTCTTCTTCTTCATCTTCTTCATCTTTTTCTCTTCTTCATCTTCATCTTCTTTGCCTGCTGTAACTATAAAAGGAAATAAGCTTTCAAACTACTGTACTTCTTAAGCGAAAATACTCTAAATTTTCTGAGCTGTATTCTTTTGTAGGAGCAAGAGCGATAACATTATTATTGAGCATGATGGTTTCATGGCCCAACGGTCATAGCTTCAATAAATTAGCCATTTTAATAATGTCATAATCAGTGGAACATTGTGAAACCAAAAGACAAATCTAATTCCTAGCTCATGCTCCATAAAAAGTACAGAAACTAGAAATATTAAATTTTTTTTACAAAAATAGTGAAGATGTAGGGATGGCACAAAAAGTACAGAAACAAGAAAGGGATGTTACACAGTGAAGCATTAGCTTTATATGCATGAATCCTACAAGCAAGGGTGTTGTATGATTCATGCATAGCTAATGCTTCACTCCCTTTCTTGTTTCTGTACTTTTTATGCCATCCCTACATCACTATTTTTGTAGAAAACTTTTAATATTTCTTATATATATATATATATATATATATATATATATACAACCCAGGGATTATGCAAAATTCAGAAATCTATACAGTCAGCGAACACTTCATTAAATCTACATATTATTTGACCAATGTAGCTCACATCTGCTCATAATGGTTAATGTTAGGATGCATATGCCTAGGTACCTAGTATAAAAATGTATCAATCCCTAGCTATTGGTTTGACCAACACAGCCACAAACACTGCGAAGCTTCTTTGCTACACATAATACCAATGTATGTCCTCAATCTTGCTATTAAAGTTCTTAATTTATTGGTGCTAATGTGGCACCATATAAAATAACAATATCGATTTTTACATCAGATTATGTACGTAATGACATAGATAAATATAGACCAGAGGTGAGGATTACGTACATCAGAAATATAGAACAAGGTGGACCTGAGGATTATAATTAATTATCCTTTGGTGGAAATATGAAAATATGTATGTGTAATGATCCTATACTACATTTACAATATGCAGTGGCTGAGTTTGTGCTATTTAATTTTAAAGTTTAAATATGATTGATTAATCCCAGAGGTCAGAGCTATTGTAACTTGCATTGTATAGTACTTCATTGCAGAAGTAGTATATGTATAAGTCACAGCTTAGAGGCGAGGACTATAGCTGATATATATATAATACGAGGCCCCAGGCCACTAAATATATGGCGGAAGTCCAAATTTTAATACCTATTATATATTTGGTTGTCTTTTAGCAATTCCATGTGTGGATTTGGTTATCCCAGCAAGTGACATTCTGATGTCAAACTGCACTGGTAACAGCTTTACAGGTGTAGTCGGTAGTGTATGCCAATTCTCCTGTGATGTACCTGGTTATGAACTAGAGGGATCAGCATTTCGTCAGTGTCTAGCAGATCGCACGTGGTCAGGCACTGTTACTTCATGTGCTAGAATGAAATGTCCTGCAATATTAATACAACAATCTACAGTCCTTCCATCTTGTACCCAAGAATTCAACACTACATGTTTGGTGCATTGTTTTCCAGGATATTCAATCAGTGATCTAGATGCTATATCTGGTGTCAGTGCAATTACTTGTGAATTAACTGATGACTTTTCTAGTACCCAGTGGAATAAAAATTTGATGTGTATTGGTAAGTGCAAATTGCTCAACCATGTAAAATGTTATGTATGCAGCCCTTAAGTATACCTTATCCATTATATGTATATATATGCAGCAACATGTAATTTATTATTTATGTTCAGAAAATGATCCCTGTACTCCAAACATATGCAAAAATGGAGGTAAATGTGTGCTAGACTCTGAAGGCCAGCCAGAATGCAACTGTAGTGATACAGGATACCTTGGAAGCCATTGTCAGTTTGGATTTATTTCATTCCCTGAATTTCCTATTTTAAAAATCAATTCTCCCTACCACTTTATTCTTAAAGCTAGACCAGTAGAATTCTTAAAAGTAGAATTGGTAGTTCCTTCTGGGTTAAAGATTACTCCAAATGTGGGGATATTTAATTTAACAATGCAATCTATGGCATTTACATTAACAGGAGAGCAAGCAGGATTATACACAATGTCATTTAAATTTGATGGATCAAGTATTGATTTAAATGCCTTCCGCCAGCCTGAGGAGAGAGCAGTTCTGGTGATTGATTCAACCTTGGATGCTGAGCCTCTCTATTCTGAAAGACGAAATATTTTGCCAGGTTTTCTGGAACCTGGTTGCTGTTTGAGTAAACAATTGTTGACCTGTGCAGGCCATAATGATAAGATTAAATTCACTTCTACATGTTCTTGGAAAGATTCGGGAAGTGTTTCGTCTTCACCAGGTATAGTGTTTGTGACAACTGAAGGTATATCTTTACCACTTGCTGTTTCCAAAGTCAGCATCAGTGATGATTTTACAGTTTCTTTACCTCATCAGGATATGGATCTTACCTGTAATGTGTGCCTTGAATCGCTACTGGTTTCATGTAATGCCAGTAGCAAGCCATGTTACTGTTACAAACCAACTACTAAAGATATTGTAGATTTCTTAAACCATGAAGCACTTGCTGTAACTTTTTTTGATAAACTTGGACCACATATTCCTTCTTGGCTGAAATTTTCAATATCCGGAAGTAATAGAACCCATTCTACTAATAGTCAGATGGCTAGAGTAGTGACACAATTAGATGTAAATGGGCAAGATTGCATGAGATTTCCTACATCTACAGCAGGGCAATACTTGCTTCTGCAATATAATGGTAACCTAGCTATTCAGGTGCATCGCTCAGAAATATTTATACCTAACACTGAAAATGAGGGGATTTGCATTGCAGTAGATCTTTGTACTAATCAAGTCAGGCCTGTACTGTACTTTAGCCTTCCTACAGGAGTCATCAATACTAGAAACCTTGGTGATTTAGGAAATACCTTTCTAGCAGCAGGATGGGACTTTGATGTGGAGGGGATTGCTCTATCACCAAGCAGACAGCTTAGTTCAGAAAACTATCATGCTATTCTTAAGGGATCTATGGTAATTAGAAGTTCCATCAGCAATCTTCAAATGATGGTGTCATTTCTGGGAGAATGCAGTCTTGTATTTGAGTCATATAATGAAGTATGTGCACATACAGTATCTACATTTATATACCCTTCAAGTGAAATAGAACTACATGTACAAATACAGTCACAAAACATGGGACCTACAGTCTACCATAGGTGTAAAAAAATAACTGATTAGCCATGGCTTTAGCTTACAGTCTGTTAGATATTGTATAACATGTAGAGGTGTGATGAGCACCATGTCTTAATGTCAAGTCGGCTGGTAGCAGGAATAAATTTTATGTCCCCACATAATGTAGTACAAAAATACATGTATTTAATATTAACTTGAATGTAGTTATCCCAGGAATCAATGCAGTTTTTAACTTGTGTTGTGTAGTACTTCATAAATGCATATATATATAAAGAGATTAATATCCTTATAATTTGCAAGCAAATATGGAGTGATGAACCACTATGTGTCTTTGTGTACATATGCAGGTATTTTCATTCGGTTTGTCTCAAGATATTTCAGGGCTTCTTGAGGGAAGCTTTTCTTTGAATTTGTCTGAAACTCCAGAGAACAACTATTACCTCAGTGGGAGAGGTGGATCTCTAGTACATCTAACAATGCAAGGTATTTACTAATGTTACAGAACACTGAAACTGCTAACATTTGCTTAAGCTCTTTGTGAAGTAATTAATACAACAATAAACCTTTGTTGTTAGCAACCTTAGGTAGCCAGTGGTACTTACAAAGTTTAGCAGTAATATTAGGAGAAAATAAATCATACTGGGTTCAGGGAATTTGCCTCAGTTAAGGTTATGTAGGTGTGTTTTTGCTTCTGGATGGCCGTTACTTGTTTTAACACTTTTCGTGTTTAACATAACTATAGCTGTCCGCTGGTCCACCTTTTGCAGAGTCCTCTATGAATGTACTGCAATGTTGCTTTTTGTGTTTTTTCCTTTTCACTGCTCTATTTACTCAGTCTGTGGTGTTCTCCCAGTTTCATATACCTAGATGCATAGTTATCACAGGCTTTTGATAAACAATCCTCTTTTCTTTTTCCATTCTACCTGATGTGGTAAGGAGAAAAATATTTTGACTTTGGCACTGACAATAACAGTAGGAATAGTACTAATTGTTTTGTTTTCCCTATACATTTGTATAGGAACGAAATTCTGAAATATATAGGCCGAAAACTGCCGAAACAAGCTATGTAGAGTTAAATATAGAACAGTCACGCTATAAACTGGCCTTGAAGGCAAGCGACCGTGTTCCGCTGGCAAATGAATAAACTTTAAAGATCATCATCAACATCATCTTCTTCACCTGCTGTAACGAAAAAAGAAAATAAGCTTTCGGACAGTAAAACTACTCTAAATTTTCACACTATATTCTTTCACAGGAGCAAGAGCGATTGATCCTGATTGCCCCAGAGTCTATTTACTTCAATAAAATTAGGCAATTGCGAAACAAAAAGTAATAATTTACAAAATTGTAATTCCTATCTCATGTTCCATGAAAGTACAGAAACTAAAAAATTTCTAATAAATAGTGAAGATGTAGGGATGGCACAAATAGCACGGAAACAAGAAAGGGATGTTACACCTTGAAGCATTAGCTGTGCATGAATCATACCAGCAAGGGTGTTGTGCCATATCCCTACATCTGGCAATATTGTCATAGGAACTAGGACAGATAGAGCTGCAGTCCCACTTCCCTATACTTATTTGCAGCCTTTGCGCTTACTGATAATGAAATAAAGAAAAATTACGGAGGCAGTGACTAAAAGTGGGGTGGCCATGACCGGTGTGGCCACAACTGTTCCTACACTCCTGGAAGGTAATAGAGGAATGTATACTCTCTTTGGCAGCCAAAGTATGGCATAATCTGAAATCGTTATGGAAACTAAGCCAGACTAAGGTACCATGAAGCAAAAATAGAAGTAAAGAGAATGGTGAGGAAAGCCAAAAAGTAGAATGGGTATGGTTCAGAAACAATTCAGAGGATGCGAATGGCAACCAGCATACATATGTAGGTATTGGAGGAGAGTGAACCAAGATAAGAAGTCCAAGGGAGCAGGTGCACGGGTGAATGATAGAGATGGGCAACTATTTATAGACAAAGCATATGTCACATCTCCTTCTATCATCCTCATCATCACCAAGCTGGCCCTCTCTTGAAGCTAATTCCATGTCTCTTGATCACTTTATATCCATTAGTTCATCCTCTCCATCTTTCCCCTCCCCCACTTGTTCCTACTCCCCATAATCTACCCTACCACTACCTCCTGTGGCTCCTGAGTGTTGCAAGAAAACCCTCACTTTTATGACATGTACACCAGCTATGGGAGTAGACAACATTCCATCTCACTCTTGTAAGTTTCTTGGTCAATCATCTTGTTTCCCCTTACCTCCATTTTGAACTCTTCCATCTCTACTTCCACCTTCCCTCTCTCCTGGAAGTGTAGTTCTATCAGATTCTTGCATAAAAGTGGTGATCATGACAGTCTTAGTAACTATCATCAAATATCAATCTTATGCCAGCAGTAGTAACATTTACAGGAACACGTCAAGGAACAACTCTCTCATCATCTTGAATCCAATAACCTTCTCTAATCGCACCATTCTGGATTCTGTCCTAGGTATTCAACTGCCAGCCTTCTGCTGTACTGTACTGACAGGTGGTATAAAGCCTTGGACCACAGACAATATTATGCGGCAGTATTGTTTCTATATAGATGTCTCCAAAGCATTTGATACCGTTAACCACTTCCTTTTGCTTTCAAAACTCCAATACCTTGTTCTTAGCCTTTCTTGGTTCCGCTCCTACATCACTGAACGATCACAGGTTACTAGGGTACCTGATACTCATTCTTCTTCTGGGTCTGGTGTTTCACAGGCTTCTATCCTTGACCCACTCTCTTCTCTATTTTCATAAATTAATCCCCTGACACCCTTCCTCCTGACTCAACTGTCCTTTTCGCTGATGATACAACCATCTTCATATGTTGGCAAAGATCCTAAGCTTCTGAATGTTTTACCTCCAAACTGTTTGGACCTGGAACACATGGATGTCTAACAATGGCCTTAAGCTAAATGCTTCTAAACCGAAGTGCATGCTACGTAGCTCATCCATTCACCGAGATAGAGAAATTCTCCACCATCCCTTGACATCCAGCTATGTAGATGTAGGACCGAGCAAGTAACTTCTTTCAAATTCCTGGGAGTAACCCTGTGTTGATCAAACCATGATGCTCACACCACCAGAAAAGTGTCCCAGCGTATGAACCTTTTCAGTCGGTTATTTTGGTTTCTTCCTCTCTTCTTGTCCCCATTTCCTCAAAGCATGCATTCTTCTATGTGTTGACTATTGTGATATAGTTTGGGGTAACTGTTCTAAACAGGACTCAAATTGCCTGCAGACACTGTTTAACTATGGTTATCTCATTGCCCTGCACCTTCCCTACCTTTCCTCCTCTTCTCCCTTGTGGAAAGACCTTGGCCTGTCTTCTCTAACCTCTCATAGGAAACTTCACTGTGCTGAACTCATGTTCAAATGACACCTCATAATACGATTACTGTTATCAACAAATACTTCGTATTGAAAATGTGTAATCTAGAGATGACAAGCGAAAGCTTCAGCGTGGTGGTAATGGTGTGCGGCTATCTACAAAGACATCTGGAAGCTGCTCTCGGGGAGGAAGTCTGTTTTGAAAGAGAGCCGGGGAATTGTCAGGATCCGTTCGCTGTGGCAGTGGTGAGGTCAGGAGTTATGTTTGGCCACGTTCCAAGAAGATATCAAACAATGTTGCAAGCTGCAAATATCGCCAGAATTTCATGGAGCGCAATTTTAGTGGAAAACTCATCTGCGAAAAGCGCGAAAATTGTGCTCCTTGAAAATTTGGCACCATACGGTATACAATAGGGGTCTAAAAGGTATCCGTTCCGTTAACTCATTATGACTAAGCCGGAACGACATACCGTTTTGTTTTGTCTTCCTTTTCAATTCGTCCAAAAGCATTTCGAAGGTGTTTCAAATCGTGCCTATAATTAACATGAAATGTTCTCACATTCTGCATTCCTGTTGCAGAAAGTACAAACAATCGTTTCTTAGTTACGGGCAATCGTTTTTCAAAGACAAACAATTGTTTGTAATTGTCCTTGCACTGTTTTTGTAGGAACGAAACTAAGTGTAAATGAAACTGAACAAATGCTTTTTTGACCCCTACCGTATATATGTAGGCTATTATAACAACTTGATTACAAGCTTAAACGTAGGTGTGACAGCACTATTAGGAAATGTATAGGTTTGCAGTGAATTTTCTATATTCTGCTATATAGCCTATTTATATTTCTGGTACACCTTCTAAGTTACATAATGTGGTTGCAGAGATGGATCCAGTGTTATGTTAATTATTTGCGTTTTTTACTGTAATACATGGTATATTGTATGGAATATTTTAATGTACACTTTATATGACCTACAGAGTCTGTAATATGTGACATGGTAATGTAAGTCCATCTATGTATTACTCTACACACACAAGTGTTATGATCTTAAAGTCTCAGATAACTTGCACTATTTTGTACTTAAACCTGATTGTATACATAAGTGTCCTAGGAGAAACAGTATTTTTAACTTACACTGTGTAGTGTGTATATATACTTGATTATAGTAATGCAGATAGAAGATTTATGGTAGTGTATTCCACATATTTATGTACAGTCTCAGTATCTGTACATTTTGCTATGAATAGGTAGTTATTATTGTAATGTTTGTCCTCTTTGTACTGTAAGAGACTGAAACTTAACTTAAATCAAACTTATTAAGTTATTGATGTATCACACTACTAGTGTTACTTTATGGATTCTGTATGTCATTCTGATTTATACTTTAAGTGTATTTATGTTTCATAGATATAAATACAAGCTGCAGTAGGAGAACTCTCCAAGGTGAACTAACTGATAATCTCTACACCAGAGGAACCAATACTCTCTCTAGCATTCTTGAAATTCCACCAGATCTTCGTCATGGTGACAGGTATCAGTTTGACTGCAACCTAAGCTTTACTGCTTACACTGATAAAGCAGCTGTAGTTACTGGACTAGTTTTGACTTCTGATTGTCACAATATTCGATTAGGTAGACTTCTCTTGAAAGACTTCAGTCACGCTATATCCTTTGGAAGCCAGGCTTCTCTAGTGTGTAATACAAACATTCCTGATGAACTTCAAGGTTATCCTGTGTTGATAGAATCGCTTTCTTCTAGGGCTGTTGCTAATATTGGGCATTTCTTAAAATTAAAAGATCTTCACTGTATGATTGGTCTTAATCCAAGTACAAAGGAATATTTAGCTGTACTACGGAATGTGCAAGTGATGTTAATGGGTTCTACATTTACTACATCCATAAGAATACATACTCACAGCCTTGAAATGACATCAGTTGCTGATGTGTACAATTATTATCCTTTTCTACTTGAGGTATCAGCACAAACTGACCAAGAGTGGGATCATCTTGTGTTTGAAATATTTGGTACTGCTACAAGAAATGACACCATAAACCTTCTTAGCGATTTAGAAATTGGTGTTTCTAATGTGCTACAAAAAATTGCAAAACAGGCCCAAGAACGACTGAAAGCTGCTGAAAATGATGCAGAGAGAGTTCGATCAGTGGTAGAGAATTTGCAAAATGAAAAGAATGAAACTGAACTAATAGTTGAAGAGATAATGGTAAGTATTGTACGGTCAAAAAGAAAGATCGAAATGTTAGAAAATCATACTGCTACACTGCAGAATAAGGTTACAACCCTTGGTGAAGCTGCCGATGCAATATTACTCTCCTTAGAAATGGCCTGCAGTTATGCTGAGTGCAACTATACATGTGCACCAGGTATAATAAATTCAACTTGCACTAACATTGTCAATGAGGAAATTAAAGGAATGTGTAAGAGAAAGTATATTGAATTTGAAATGAGAAATGTCCAAGTAGCTGTAAATAAAATACCTTGTGAAGGATGGGAACCACAACTCAACTTACAGGATTTCTGTACTTGTAAGCATGGAGGCGTAACTGGTTGTAGATGTGATGTCTCTATATCTACATGGAAGCAGCATTGTGTTGCTGCCATCTGTACAGTAGTTGAGTATGGTACTGTTCCGGTTCAGGTAGAAAGGGAACGTTTAGAATCTTGCACTGTTGGTCTAAAGCTAGTTAAATCTACAGTACCTTGTTCAGTAAACGCCACTTGTTCTAAACTTGTCCCGGAGAGAAAATGTGCAGAGATGAATGATAAATGTACCAAGGAAAGGAACAACATTACTCTTCAAGCTGATATGCAGGAGAATGAAGCTACAGCAACACTAATGCAATTGCAGACAGCACAGAGACAATTAGCTGGTGAAATGCTCAATCTGGAAGTTTTAGAAAGCAAACTGGAAAGTGCTGAATCCAAGATAGAACAGTTAGATCAGGCTTGTGGCCAATTGTTGCAAGGATTAAACACTCACAATTTAAAGGGAATACGTGATTCAAACCGTGCTGGGATTGAGTTGGCAAAGGTGATTGATAAAGAAATAGTAAACATAGATAATATCACCTTCAGTACCATAATTCAAAAGGAATCTCCAGAAACTGTACTTCTAGTGGTAACAGCCACTGCACTTGTCCCACAGGAGGAAACATTTACTCTTTCAGTTCCATTCAACTTCAGAAATAGAGAGAGATCATTAAGTGAGGCATCTATAATAGTAGCAAGAAAAATAGAAAGTATCATATCGCCATCATCTTCATCAAGAAAACGTCGACAAAGTTTAGACAACCTCCTGGAAAATGGCACACAGACACTGCAAAATCAATGTGCTGACCTTCATAACATAGACAGCTTTTATAAAAGCCTGCATGAATCCTTGGTTTCATTAGAATATGCCAGGTTTGAATTTGAAATGCATGTGTCAGAAGTAGTTGAATTCTTTGAGTTTGACACTCAAATCAATCAGAGAAATGTTTCTGTAGATCCAGAATTAGAAGCAGTCAATGAACTCTATGAAACATTAAAGAATGGAGTTATGGAGTCAGCTAATCTGACATATTCAAACTTGTATGTCATTTGGCAAGCAGAGAGAAATAGTGTCATTAATAGCACTGGAACAGTGTTTGATCAAGAGCAGTGTCTAAGTTTATCTGATTGCTACCTTTTGTCAGTTGAAGTTCTTGAGGCTATTTTCATTTCTACACCTTCAGAAATAGGTAGTACCTTTCTGTCAAAGTTAGAGTTAATCAGAAGAGACTTAGACGAACTCTCTCAGCATTCAAACTTTACCATACTTGATGCAAGTGAAAGGTTAAGTAGTGTTTTGTTTTTGCTATCTGAAGCATTGGACATGAATTACTGGTGTGCTGATATACCCGAAATGGTGAAAGTTCCAGAAACTAATATAACTGTAATAGAAAATGCAGTTATCAATTTAGAATGTACTGCAAGATCTGATTCTAATTTCCCTTTGCTTTACAAGTGGCGAAAGGATGGGATTGTACTTCCAATTAGTAATGTAAGTATTTTAGTCCTGAATGCTACATTAGCAGACACTGGATTCTATGAGTGTGAAGTTTCCAATCATGTTGGGAGCACTAAAGGACCATGGACGTTTTTGCAGGTGTTGCGAACTCCAACCTTTTACTTGGAGCCGGACAACCAAACTAGAATTGAGGGAGATCTTCTCTCTGCCCAGTTTCAATGTAATGCTACTTCGTTACCCAATCCACAATTTAGATGGTATTTTAGAGGTCAGCATGAAAAAAATTTCTCCATTATTCCAAACAGAGTTGGCAACGAATATCACATAGAGAATCCACAACATCATCATGAAGGCTGGTACAAATGTGAAGCATGGAATGAAGGTGGAAGTGTAACATCAAGACCTGCTTATTTGGCAGTTGTTAGATTTAGTATTTCTCTACTTTCAATTCCTGTGACAATTTCAATGGAACTTTGCAATTCGAGCTCAGTACCTAATGGAGAGTTTTCAGCTCAACTTGAGAAAAACATAGTGGAAGCACTGGCTAATGTTTCTGAAGAGATATCACAACCTCTGTTATCAACAGCAACTGTTAATTTTATACAGAACAGAGTCATGATTTTTTTCTATTTGATCTCTAAAAATGTTACTTTAGAGAATCTCTTACCCGAGGAAGTTAATACTGTTACAAATAATATAACATTGTATCGTCAAGCTCTCATTGAAGCAGCTCCTAAACTCAGACGAAAATTGGTGGTTCCTTCATTCTACTCGTCCCTTGGTATCTCAGTGTGTTCAGTAATTGATGAGTCAAGATATGAGTACATGTTCATATGTGCAAGTGGAAAGAAGTTGGACAAAAAAACATTTACTCTTTGTAGTAAGTTAATTGTAGCTATACATATATGATACATACTCTGTGTTTTAAGTATAGACACTGTTTCTATAATGATGGACCAGAGAAAGCAACGTCATGCTTCTTGTCTGAGATTCCTGGTTTTTGAAATGGCTAGTGTAGGAATTATTGTATAGAAATAATATGGTGAATAACACTACAATATGCTGGATTATTATACTAAACGTTAGTGTTTACTTCATAACCTCTAGCCAATGGCAATCAGAACAGGTCTCATGTGTGAAGGTGAAATCATTTAGACTACACTTGTTTCTGAAATTAAAGAGTTAGATGCATTAAGTCTGTGTCAATGCTATAATGAAAATATGATCACTTATTTGTTATGCCAAATCAGCTTAGTGACTGAAGTCTTATATCTTGCAATGGCCTAAGTTTATCTTTGTTCTGCTGATTTTGTAATGATTCCCCATCTCTTCTTGATCTGTATTAGAGCCTACTACAGATACTTATAGCACAATGTTCACACCAAGGCTTGGGATAATCATAAGTTTGAAATACAGTATAGAAGTATTCAAGATTTTGCTGTCACTGATTATCTTTCTGTTGACCATTTGCCCTATTATCCACCAAATGGAAACATAATGTAGATTATAAGGAGAAATTGTGCTTGATTTTCCATCCCCCCTGGCTGTGTCTCCATTAAGGACTTCCTTGAAATGATCTCTTCACGCTGTAGTTGCTGATTCACATTCACTATTTTCCTTCACTGTACTCCCTACCGATCATTCTTTTTATTCTCCCCCTGTGTTTCCAGTTTCTTTGAAGATTTCCACAACTTTTGAGTATATATATACGTATATATCAGTAGCCATTTTCACAGCTTACCCTCTCTTCCCTTTATGTCATCACTTTGTTCACCATAATACTTTACTATAACTCTTACTTTTATCCAAGTGATCTCTTTGCCTTATGTTTTTTTCTCCCCCTACATTGCAACAATTCTTCTTTATTTCTTTATCCACAATTTTTCTAGCTCCATTGTAAATCATAGCTGTCTCATTTGATTACGTACTCCTATATTCCTCCTGCTTTTGTACACCCTCTCTATTATTTACAATCAATAGTCCTGAAAGCTAACACAACAATGTTTCACCTAGCTAGTTTTTCACTATTTCTATACTGTATCATACGTATAACCTGTTCCTACACCTTGCAGTGAAGTATTTGCACACAGCTATGTCTCTAAGGAACCAATTTTTAGGACTTATTCTTTAAAGTTTTCTCCAGAATTCTTCAGACTACATGGTGGAAGCATATTAATTATGAATGGGTGCACATTACAATCTAACAGCACATTTGTGCCTGCAGCAAATGGAAATACTAATCCAAACTTTGTTTATTATTGTACAATATACCCTACTATGCATCTAACCTAACACTAAGATTGCAGTGTCTTTCTAAAAGCCATTTAAATGTAAAATTTAGCCATTTATGTGAAGGTGTTATGGAATATGGATATTCCATACTGTAATTTCATCATCGATGAAAATGTGCAGTTGACATGAGTAATTGTCATTCTTATGTATTGTAAGTGCACATACCTTGCTATGGACATTACTACTTTATGACTTGCTATCTGTTACAAATAGTGTCATCCTTACCTTTTCCTTTTTCATTTTTGAAATAATTTATATTTTTTGTATAAATATATTTAGTAATTTAGACATATAAAAGCATTTATTATGTAAATAAACAAATTTACTTTGTGTAATGTTTATAGCCAACTGTCCACCTGGTACTTTCCAAACCAATACCTTAACAAAAATGGAAGATGAAAGAGGAATTGAATTTGAAGTTTCAATGCCTACTTGTGAGATGTGCCCTCCTGGAACCTATCAACCACAAGAGGGAAAAGATGAGTGTATTAGGTGTGACACTGGAGTGAGTGAAGTGCAAGGAGCAATAACAGATGAATTCTGTGTCCCAGGTTGGAAGCAATAAACATTCACATTCATATATACATATGTACATCCCATTCAAGCCGAGCCTCCTAAAGATATGGTACACATGTCACACGTTCTTTATAGCATTCCAAATGGTATATGGTAATTCCTATCAGGTTGTAGTACATTAAGCACCAACCAAGCTTATGTACGTACTATATATATAGGAAAACTGAACGTCAGCATTATCTGATAGTGTCATACGTGGTATTACAGCCTGCAGTGCTCTAGGATAAATATAAACATCTATATATAGTCACTATGTTTTTGTACTTTCTGATTCCATCCTGCCTAAACCCTTTGCGGTTTGCATTTTTTCCTTTCGCTATTCCCCTTAATGTTTTTGCATATGTAATCGTAGAAAACCAAGTCAAATTATATACTAGTATAGCATTGAAATGCATGACTACTGATTGCTTGTGCCCCTTAATATGTAGTGTACATGCAGTTTTACTGTTTTATAGTTATCAACGAGTGCTTAGATAATAATGGAGGATGTCAACACAAGTGTGAAGATGCTCTAATTGGCTATAAGTGCAGCTGTTTTGATGGATACACCCTTCATATGGACAACAAGACCCAGTGCAAGGGTATGGGAAGGCTTTACTATATAAATGCATTTTGAGAAGTTATTTAAAATTTTAGTGGGGCTGATTTAAGCTGCATGGTTAGTAGTGTCTACTTACATACTTACTTACATACAATATATATGTACGTAGATTTTTATAATTTTACTATTTTATAACAACATAGTCACTTCTGGAAAAATTAATTTAAATTTCCTAAATTAGCTCTGTCAGAGTCCTGACAACTGAAGCCAATGCCTAGATGACAGCATTAGGGGACACTCTGGCAGAGCTAATTAAGGAAATTTTAATTATGTTGTTAAAATGGTATTCTTAAAGTGTGCATAATTGTTATTGTACGTATATGTATTACTGAAGAAGATAACTGATTAGTTGTCGAGATGTTTAGTATTAATATTATTTTGGATTGGTGAATGATACGATAAACTAAAAGTGGTAGCTTGTCGCCTATTTATCATTATCACATTGAAGCCATGCCATGGGCTCTTAAGCTAAAGCTCTACTGACAGCTGTTTTTGAACATTCCATGCACCCTTCATCAGTGACCCTGGGCATCTTTGTCTTCTTCTTGATCTTTATGAGTACTATGGATTTGCTATAACCCACTAGTGACTAAGCCCTTGACATTGCTTTACTTGTTTATTCAATTATTTGTATTAAATATATTATATGCAACTTATAATAGACAAATTACGGGAAATTACTGAAAATAGTACAATAAAATGTATTTCCATATTATATCATAGCCAATTGCCCAATTATCTCCTATGTTATTGTTACTTACAGATATCAATGAGTGTGAGGAAGGAAGGCACATCTGTGAACACCACTGTACAAACACTGATGGAAGCTATACATGCTCATGTAGTCCTGGATATTTGCTCCAAGTAGATGGTTTCTCTTGTGAAGGTACAACTTTATTTCTTATTACTAACTTACAAAATTATGTGTTGATTAGAACTTAAACACACTAATGATCATAGTATTAAGCCACTTATGCAAAAGATATTGATTTACAACCTTAAGCTTTAATTAAGCATTAAAAAGTAAGTATAAAGTATTAAAGGGGGGGGGGGGGCGCGCTCCTTTAGTGCCCCTATATTGTTTTCAGAAATTATGTTAACATATGTCTTCCTGTTCGTAATCTTGTATATATATTTTTATCTGTCTACAAAATGGTGGACACTCAGCTGGCTTTTCTTTTCTAGCTTAAAATTAGCTTTCCCTACCTATATGTCAAACATTGAACCAACGAAAAGGATTTAGAAACCGTAAAGCTTGCGCAAAAATGTTTTTGAGATATGGCCTTGAAATTGACAGTATACAAGAGTCAACCGGATTCGATTAACCGACCATCTAAGAACCAGCAAGTAGTTTGAGTTTGGGGGTGCCAGGTGCCCCACGGGTTTTTTAAAGTCGAAATACTTGTTTTTAAAATATGGTTGCTTTCACGTGTGTATACACTGTATTCAATTCTTTTTCAATATATAGATAAAAATGAATGTCTTGAGGAGAGTCATGGCTGTGACCATGACTGTATCAATACTAAAGGAAGTTTTAGATGTTCCTGCTCTGTTGGCTTTCAACTCCAGGCAGATGGTTTTACCTGCGGAGGTATATGTTATTAAATGCAAAAATGACTTCACTGTGATCTAGGCAGTGTTGATTGTTTAATGTCACTAAGAGGATAATAATCTAACTATATAGCATGATTTACGGGGTATATGCAGTCTATTTAGGTCTAGGTATGTATATATAGATGTATTTATGTATATGCCTAAGCCTGTCTCTGCCTTTCAAATGAGTGTATTATCCTGTATTTTATCAGGATGCAATGTTGTTATTAGCCTTACAGAGACACTATTATAATGTTCAGTCTCAAATTCTAATTATATACGTAGTAGCCCATAAACATTATGTTTTCTTCTTGTGTAGACAATCGCTGTGCTAAGGAATTCTTTATTGGGACATTTTTAAATATAAACAGATATAATAGCACAGTAGCCATATATAGTGACAGTAATGGAATACTAGAGCTGAAAGGACCATCAGAACTTGCAAAAACTGTTAACCTATCACCTGGAATGACTGAACTTATACAAATTGGGACTTCAGGACCTTACAAGCTAATGATCAACTCCATAGAGCAGACTTACATATTTGTGAGTAGTATTGAAAGTGGATCAGCTGGAGGTTTTAAAGTATTCTCACCAAGTGGAGAAAGTCAATTGCCTACCCAAATTAACTATCACTACTTTACTGTATCAGTACGTTCATCAAGTATTGAACCCACAGCTAGAAGTTCCATTGTCCTAATTGGAACAGAAAATCAAACGTCTATTACTCTTGTGCCAACTGGCCGACTCTTTTTACTTCAGGCTGCTTTATGGAACAGGAAGAGCTTAACAATTAATGCAAATGAGAGAGTAGAGATGACATCACAGGATGACATATCTGGTACAGAGATCATATCAACCAGTCCTTTAGCTGTATTTAGTGGACATGAATGTGGAACTGTACCAAATAGAAGACATTTCTGTGATCAACTAATTGAGCAAATACCTCCAGTTTCAGACCTTGGGAAGCAGTACATTGTAACACCTTTTGCTAAAAAGGCTACTGGTGCTGTTGCTAAGATTATTGCATCAGCCAATCAGACCCAAATATACATTTCTTGTTCTTACTCTCGGAGACCATTGAACCTTACTCTCAACAAAGGTGTAACCCATGAAAGAACTATTAACTCTGATGGAATCTGCTTTATCTCTAGCAGCCAGCCAATAATGGTTGCTGCTCTTAGTTTTGGAAAAGGGAAGAGTAGCAATAATCTTCAAGATTCAATTGGTGATCCAGCCATGGCCATTTTGACTAGCATAGAAAATTTTGGAAATGAAACAGTTTTTTACAGCTTTCCTGCAGTTGAAGATGAAACTATGGAACATTTTGCCACCATTATAACATATGTTTCTGACTACAGACTATCACATATAGTAATTGATAATCAACCTCTCAGCCAATCTAACACCCAAATAGAGATCCTCAATACCTTTACCTTGACAGTATATGATAGTCAGTATATTGCTGTTTTGATCAGTTTTGGCAAAAATCCAGGGATCCACAAACACAAAGTCCATTCAATCAATGGTGCCACATTTGGATTAATCAGTTATGGCTTTGGTTCTTCAAATGGCTATGCATACTCCAGCCATTCCAAAAGTAAGTATAATTTGTGATAGAGTAGAGGTTCATTGCTACATTGAATATATGGCACTAAATTGTTGAGCTTGCCGTAGCATTATGAAACAAGAATTTCAATGTGTTTCGGTCCGCGGACCTTCATCAATTGAAATGACACAATAGGTTACACCCAAAGTATACAAACATTGTAGTAGTGGTGTGAAGTATGGTGTAATAAAATGGTTCTAAAATAATTACTAGTGGAGAAAAAAGGAAATTCATAAATAAATAATGTGGGGTCATTGTGTTTTTGGTGGGGGGGTTAATGAGCTTGTACCAGGCCACCAAGTAAACTGGGATGGAGCAACTGTGATGGAGATTGAGAGCCACCAAGGAAAGAGAAAGATCCTAGAAGCTATCCAGATTCAAGGTCACCCCAATACTGCCAACCTGGACAGAGGACTTACTTTGAACCATGTCTGGTACAAGTTCATTAACCCCCCCCATTAACACAACGACCCTACGTATATACCTTATTTATTTATTAATTTCCTTTTTTCTCCACTAGCAATTATTTTAGAACCATTTTATTACGCCATATTACATCAATCTACGTCACAACTTCACACCTCTACCACAATGGTTATATACTTTAGGTGTAACCTATTGTGTCATTTCAATTGATGAAGGTCTACAGACTGAAACGTTTTGAAATTCTTGTTTCAAAACGTTACAGCAAGCTCAATAATTAACAGCCAAGTATTTATTTGTCATATGATGTACATTATGCACCTGAAACATCATTTGTGTACCGAACCTCTTTTTATAACAATCTATAGTAATTTGGGGAATTTTTGTTGTTAAAATATTTTTGTGGTTGGCCCTGACCACGAAAGTTTCTTACACAAAATTTGCACTCATTCATTTGTTCGTGCAAATCAAGAAGTGTGGCTAGTTTAGACCATGGAAATATTTCAACACGAAAATTTATCACACAAAACTTCCACACACGAAGATTTCCTGAATTACGGTATTTATCAGCATACACATTCAATAGGTATGCAGGCTTATAAATAAATGTATATATAATATGAACAAATCTAGTGCATATATATATATGGTATTATTGATTTTGAATCTTTAGCTCCCTCATGCAGAATTTGAAGTACATACATGTTCATCAGATAGGTATTGGACAACACAGTTGAAAGAAGTGTTATAACATAACTAGTAACTGCAATTAAATGCATTTTGGACTAGATAAAATGTTTGTCAATTAGGTATATGTATTCAACATTACTATAGTGTATGAGTGTGATAATCATTGATTCATTTATTAGTATTACTTTGCATGGTCTATAAGACATATACTGTTCATATTATTAGTCTCTCTGGCCAGATTGTTATCATGATTAATGTATATTTCTAAATTTTTAACACCAATTTTAAGTGGGGATCACTTGCCATCACTAAGTCTAATTTGCTTGGGGATACCCTTTTACTTTGCCCTATCAGAAGCAATAGAAGTGTTATCAATGGATTTCCAGAAACCTGTGTGGTTTTATGTCTAAGCTTTTGTGACAGTTGAGCAATGCAATATGCACTAAATAGATTCCTATATACATTCTACACCTACGTATAAAGCCAATCTTTTAATCTAAGTCTAATATATTTCCTGGCAATGCATAGATCTTCATTCCATCATGGTTTTCTATTATATTTAATGTATGTAGGTTTTAATTTGTTACTGTAGTTGGAGACTAGTATAATTATCTTCTACAACACTAGTCACCTTAGTGCGTTTACACAATATCTTAGCTAGGTCTTGTCTAATATGCATGGTTTAACTTCATTCTTCATGGTTGTGGATGCCATTAATTTACATGGTTGATCATGAGATAGCCTGGAATTATTGTGTTCATCCTTGTCCTAAGAAACTCTTAAATTCCATACCAGCTATGATTGGGTAGTTTAGTAATACTGGTAAAACTTAACCATGCACAGCACATCCTCTATCGAAGCATCTAAAATATTTACACTGTATATAGTAAAGATTGTTAAATTCTGGAGATCTGGATATACTTCCTATTGGATTGAAACCAACTATAATTAGGAATGTAAGGCTTGTCTTTATTCCTAAGGATTAATGTTTCCCACATATATATATGCAGAGATGTAAATAGTAAACAGTGATAAGGTATATAATTGGGATGTGCATGCCGAGAGAGCTGATCCAGGGACTCTGCGATCTTTTATCCAGGCATTAGGCATTACATGCTTTCCGTATCCATATTCGTAGTTAGAACTGTTCTGACTTGTCCAAGCTGTACCAACAGCTCTCAATTGATCCGCTCCACCTTTTCAAATTTTGTGCCTATATATCAACCTCTGATATTCTCTGGAAAACATTTCAAGTGTGGGGTAGTCAAAATTAGTATCATTTTTAATTTATTTATAATTAGAAGCACTAGCAGGGTCGCAGCAAAACCGTATATTTTCACTAAATTTATATTAGAAATGTTAATGTTGTAAATCCATATTTCAAGTTCAAGTAGCTATATGAAATTTAAGGATTCTTTTGTTTCATTTCATTACAATTACATAACTAATCTAAGTGTCTGACTTAAAGCTAGAATTTAGCTACGATCAAAAGAAAAATGGCTGCATGTATGTATTGTCTATACTCGAGTCTGGTGCGTAGCACTACACCAGATATAGTCAATACTTAATTTCTTGTAAAGTCTGGTCTGATCGTCAGATAATAGATCCATTGTACACAATCATGGGTAGGGTAAAGAATTTTGTATCGCATGCTGGATCAATGCATATAATGAATAATTCACTAAGTGATTTCTTTTATGTCGGATGCGTGCAATATCCTAAATGACATTCATTATGCAGGAAGTCACATGACGTGTTGAAGAAAAGAGTAAATCCCTCTTATTTATTTAGTGACACTGTTTAAGGAGAAATAGAGACTTAGAGGTAAGCGTTAAAATCGCTAGATATTCATTTAAGGCCTACAATTAGTTATGTGAGAGCGTAAAGGCAGGGCTGTAGTTGTGCTCTTCTTTTTACCCCACACCTAGGAGAATTCCATCTAGGGGGTAATCTAATTCCATGGGTTGGCTATATGGAACTGATAAGAGTGGAATGAATTATTTCTATCCTTTATCGCCATTTCCTTTCGTTTTAAGTTTTCGTGTCTACTTTGTGTTACCAGAAATTTTGTCGTGTATACGAATGAAAAGCGATAGCGCTGATACGCCTTTTAACGATTGAAGTTCTTTTATAGAATAGAAGGTATCACTCTCTTTGCTAATGTTTCACACAGTAAGATTAAGTGGTATTTGAAAGAGTATTTTAGTAGTCTATATCAACGTAGGACGTACATACGTACGCCTTTAAATAATGAAGAACTCAAAAGTTTTGATTATTTTTTATGAATATAATTATTAATTCGAAATGGAACAGTACAATAGTAGAAATGGACCTAAAATAGTATCAGAACATGATGTTGGATGTGACAGGGTGTCTGCTCAAAGTTATGATTCCACAATGTGAGAGTATTGGCTTTTATACATACGTAGTTAGAAAAACTTGCAATAAAGGGGGAAAAGTTAAAGTACGTATTTAGTTATCTTCTCCATTCGCCGATAGCGAGATCAGTGAAATAATCAGTTCCACTTCCAGTGCAGTGATGGACAGCAGAGTGCGGTCTCCTCATAGGCTACAGCTTGTTACATACTGTACAGCTATTTTGTTGTTGATGCTTGTAGTACAAATGTAACACTGATGCCGTTTGAGAACATTATTTAGTGTAGCTAAACACTTTACAATTTCATCCATTGTTTTTGTGTCTCACCGTTTTAGATATGTACTAATTCAGTCGTAGAGAAAAAAATGGCTGAAAGGTAAGCAGTACTTGTGCTGTACAAGTTGCAGACCACCTTGTGTATATGTACGAACGTATGTACGTAGTTTGAAAGGTTATTTTATTAATTTAAGGTCTGCAAAAGATTTTAGATAGGGACTTGTTAGACAAGTATTTAAACAGGCCTAAAATTTAAATATGTTGATGAATGTACGTACGTATGTAATGCATACATACCAATATACATACATACATTTACAGTATGTGTAAACTTTGGTGACTCTGTATTATAAGTATATCATAGGTATATAGGTATTGGGCTGATATGTGTCTGTGTATCTACATCTTTCCTCCTTACAATGTTGTACTTACTGGAAGATATATCCACTTCATCTCGGTGTAAATCTACTATTATATGAACCTGGTGTCACTGAAAATCCTGTGTGTTCACTAGTAACTCTTGAAGATATTTTATATTCAGTTAAATAACACTTGTACAAGCCCCCAGTCAGAAAAATGAAAATTCAATATAGGTTATGTATGTATGTTCCCTGGTATGTTGTATTTAGTTACTTTTGTAAGTGTTATGTCCTCGTTTATTATTTGGAGACTTCACAATTTGTGGTATTTGTGGAATACATTCGAGTAATGAAAATGAGTAATCTTTAATTTGAAATTGAATAATTCATTAATCTGCATAAACATTGACACACTAAACATGTACGTATATAGCTAAGTTATATTCAATTTTCTTTGTACTTGTTTATAGCAATGAAGTAACAACAGGCTATGCACAGATGAATCTAACAGGTATATATACATATATTGTAATGTTTACAATGCAACTTTCACAAATCAATGCTTCATTATTACATGATGCTACGTACGTAGTTTTAAGAAATTTATACAGTTTGCCATACTGAAGCTGATATGTACATACATAGTAGACTTGGTACATTATTGTACATACGTATATTTGTATGATATATGAAGTTTATTGAGCAACAGCAACATTAAATGCAGGTCTTCATCAGCAATATGATATATTTGTATGTACGTATATGTTTATGTTATTTGAAGAATGTTGCTCATATACGTAGGTATGTAAATGTTTGCCTTATTGTGTACTATCATGCGTATTATACTATATATGTATTTTGTTATGAAATATGCATGTACATATTATTCATTCTATTGTAGTTATTCAAGCCAGCTTGAAATCTAAAAGTGAGTTATTTGTGTTTATGACCCTTGGAATATGTGATACACAAACCTACTCACATACGTACTTACATACAAGATGTCTGTAAAGTTTGAAATCTGAATGTGAAGATTTTTCCATCTGTTTTACGTATATGGATTTACGTACGTGTGCATTTGACTGGGTTAATGTGCTAATTATTCCTTTTCTGAATTTACGTACGTATGTATGTCCAAATATACACTCTTAGTAAGCATTTATTCATTATGATATACGTACGTATGTTATAACTGTGTTGAACTTAGAATGGAACATCTTTTGACTTGTTGAGCATCTAAAGATGCTTATTTTGGTTGAATTTTTCGCTGATGAAGACCCTTGGGATTGAAACCTATGATCAAAAGACATGCCAAAAAACTTTAGACACTCAACAAGTTGAAAAATGTTCCATCCAAAAGATAATGCTATTTTGACTTGTTGAGCATCTAAAGATGCTTATTTTGGTTGAATTTTTCGCTGATGAAGACCCTTGGGATTGAAACCTATGATCAAAAGACATGCCAAAAAACTTTAGACACTCAACAAGTTGAAAAATGTTCCATCCAAAAGATAATGCTATGATCACCATGTTTGCACTGTAAATTTAACAGATAAAAGTGTCTGTCACGCTGTTTGCATGCAGTCCCTATATAGTTACATTGTTTGACTGTAGAGCAATACTCTGCTTTTGTGGATATTATCATTGATGGTCATTCTGGCTGGAAAACAGACACTAGGAAAAAGACCAATGATCCGGTCTGGAATGAAGAATTTACACCGTAAGTTGAGTGAAGCTACGTATTTGTCAGTGCTCTAGTTGATTTAAGTTATTTACTTCCTATTGTTATATATAACATAGGTAGGGGTGAGCAGTGTTGATTTTTTCAATATCGAAAAACTATTTATACCTACGTATGCCTGCTTATTACTAAATACAGAGGTACATGTTTGGCTAATATCTTGTACGTAGTTTCCATTTTTGTTTTCTTCCCACTTACAAGCTAGTGCATACTGAACAGAGTGCACTGATCGCAAGTGATTAAAAACTTGAAGTGTTAACCCATCCTTTCTGCAACATTATGCTTACAATGGAGACAGATATGGGTTCCCATCCTCTGTAGCCCTTACCATCTTCTCCTGCCTTAAATACAAAATGGTCTCATACAGCCAATGTTGCTTTAATCTTTCTAACTGTAATTCTTTTCCTGTACTTGTGAAGAACATGGCTTCAGTGCTGAGTTGATAGATGGCAGTGTGTACTTTGAAACTTTGTAAATATACTTCATTTGAGAGATGATTGGTGACACTTTGAGAAGGAGCAGAAGAGGACAAAGATGTAACAAGAGAGACACATACCACATACGTATGTATGTAGGAGGCAGAGCTTCTTACTTTAGCCACCCACAAGCTGTAGCAGATTTGTACTCCTAAATATATAGGATGTTAGTTACAGCTGCAGCTTGTATTGAGTAATAATGAAGAAGCTGTATTTCAATATCATACGTACGTACATCATACCCAATACCATTCAGTTTTGTACGTATTACGTACATGAGTTGTTGTAATTCTACTTATACGTACTTAACGAGGATACTGAGATTATTGAGCAATTGTAACATGAATACTACTAGATTTTCTAATTAAAAGAATTCATGTTGCAGTTGCTCAATATTCTCAGTATCCTATTTATGATCACAACAAGTACCCCTCACTTCTACTTATATACATATGTGTATTATCAGTGTAATATATTGCTACACCACCACCTCTGAAGCCTCTATCCTTCCTAAATAGCCTAATACCTTGAATATTGACTAACCCATCGCACACACATAGTGCTGTTGAGCCATGTTTCTATACAGCCAAAGACCACCTTCTCAAAACTACCAGAAAACCAATCTCTCAACTCAGCTATCCCTGAGGTTAGACTTCTCTCATTTAGATAGCACAACAGAAGGCAATCTATTCCTCAAATCACTAATACTAGTTGCCTGCAAGGTAGAAGATGGAATTATTGCACCTGGATTCCATTCTGTATCACCAGAAAGAAGTAGAATACTCACTAGCACTCTGATATTAATCCTTTTGGCCAAGAACCTTCCTCTCATACCAAAATATCTTTGAATAATTTTTGCACAGCCATGACAGTCGTTGCAGGAAAAAATTCTTATCTAACCTCAAAAGTCCACTAAAAGTACAACTCTAGGAATTATCAATTCCAACCTGTTATGGTTTAATTCCAATAACCCTGTCTACACTCACATGCCTTCAGAGACAGAAAAATTAGAAGGAGATTCACCAACATAATTGTAGCAGCCATCTTGTTTTTGATTTACATTTATATATATGTACGTACATACTTGAGTACATTTGTACATGTAGTGTATGACTGTCCATCCAACTCTTGTAACAAATTCCAGCATCAGTTTATACGTACATATGTACGTATGTACTTGTATTTAGGGTCAAGATGGGAAAATGGTCTCATCCAATGATGGCATTGTATGCAGCTACATATGTGCATTTGTGATTACCTTAAACCAACTCTGAGTTACTTCAAACAGGCTTTGAAAGAAGTTTTCAAAGTTTTTTGAATGCATACTATTAATCAATCTTGAAGGAAATTTTTACTTTTAAAATATATATTGAGGTGCTCTCATTGAAGTTGAGGACTTTTATGAAATTTGCAAAGTTCTGGATTATTTCTGTATAACTGTACGTATGAGTGTACAGTAGTTTGTGTGTACATAGTTAGACCTTTACGTATACATACATATTTCTCCTCTACCTCCATATACGTACATACATATTTCTCCTCTACCTCCATATACGTACATACATATTTCTCCTCTACCTCCATATACGTACGTACATACTTACTTGATATACATATTCTGTAAACTGCAGGTACAGGAAACCAATTCTCATACGTATATGCTAAATTCCTAAACTATTGTACAGTATGATTTAAGTACTAAGACTATACATGTTATGCATGTACGTATGTATGTATGTACGTATGTACGTATATACACCATTCTGGGTATGGATATCAAAATTTGCAAAACTCATTGGAAAACATTAGAAATATGTACATGTCTGGGAACACTTGGCATAAAGTTGCTTCTTCATAACTCTCCATTTGATAGAGTTACTTCTTATACTTGTCTTACTACAACATTTCTGTTATATCATTGTAGTTGTATTATTTGCTTCTTTACAGGCTTGTTGAACCCAACAGTGAAGTTAAGTTTGTGTTGTATAACCAGGGGTTCCTCAAAGCTTCTGAAGAAGGCGCAGCTACTGTTTACATAGGTACTCTACTCAGACAAAACAATGGAAAAGGTGAGTATGTTACAGCAATTGTGTGTCCTTCTGATATTGAAGCTATGCAAGTCATTAATGAACAGCAAGCCGTGTTTCTTGTTTTAGGGGTGGGCTGCCTGTGGCAGCCCAATATGTTGTTTTCATTTGCCGATTACGTCTTATACGTACTTTCATGTTATGGAAAGATATCTATATGGATATGTTACGGGTTCATATGCAACTTATTCTTTTATGTTTACATCATTTTGCAAATGGCAGCATTCAGGAAGCTTCAGTTAACGAAGCTTTTCCATTGTTATTTAAAATGTTCTGTGTCCTCAATCGTTAAGATTATGAATATATATATTAAATCCCAACAATGCGGTCAAGTACGTAGTTGAGTTTGGCTGTAGCCCCATGAGTTTTTGAACTTGAAATAGGTACTTGTTTCAAAAATGTACGTACATACGTATGCAAGTTTGTTTCAGAGTCCATCCCACCACAACATGTTTACTGAGGTGTGCAATGACTCAGTGACCGGACTTGTAAATCTTTCCAGTTTACCACTCAAAAGCTTACCATATGGTGCCAAAATTTTGAGGAGCACAATTTTCACTTTTTTCGTGGATAAGTTTTCAACTGTGAAAATTGTGCTCTGTGAAATTTTAGCAGTATTTGTCTTTGTACACATGACAGCCGTGCACCATTGCCTCCATGCCGAAGCTTTCACTTGTCATCTCTAGACTACATGTCTTCGACATGATTTGCTCCCTTGAAATCCTTCAGCATTGGGATGACACCTCATTATCACACCTAATAATATGATTACTGTTATCAACAAACACTTCAAAAGGTCAGGTAAAAGGTCATGAGGCTCTCCATCTGCGAAAATTATTTCCACATAAACTTGGGGAAGGCCAATCCACGAAAATTGTGCTCCTTGAAAATTTTGCACCATACGGTATTTAGAAGTGGTATACTGAAATTTAATTTACGTACTTATCCATACACATCACTTTTGTGTTTTGATGCACTATCCCTATTTCAGCTGTCATGGTGCGCCCAAACACAGATGTGATGTGTATGGATAAGTAACTTTAATTTTAGTATACCACTTCTATGTATATGGCTAGCCGTATTTCTCATGATCACTGTCTTGTTTCAATACCTTTTTCAGATATGCTATTTATTGTTGTAACACTGGGCATCCCTACTTCTAACTTCATTTTTTAATGTTTTTATTTTACAATTACATTCATACCATCCATCTTCCTGAGCCACAAGCAATAAAATTTTTAACAGTGGTCTTAGTGTGTGTCAGTGCATTATTTTGTTGCATTTAATCAAGTGGTATGTACTTTCAAAGTATTTGTTAAATGTAGTGATATACGTATGTTGTATTTGTCACCTCCCCATTAAGATACATGTACGTACGTACATAATTGTGTATTGTTTATTTCTGTTTATAGTTGACAGTGCCACATTCACCCTCTCCCTCACCAATGGAAAAGATAATTCATCGATAGGTGATTTGAAAATTAAAATTGAAGGATTAAATTTTGCCATGCAAAAGCCAACTGATTCTTCAACACCTTCACCTGAAAATAATGATGGAAATGACCAACAAACTAATAATTTGAACCAAGAGACTGATGCTTCTATTATTTCTTCAGATATTGTTCTAAATCATTTCAGTGCTACTACTCCACAAGGTCCAGGGCCTGGTAGTCTCTCGGAACCTCCCACACAAACTGCTACTGCACCTCCCTCTCATTCCCCTGAACCAAGGGAATCTCAGGCCTCACCTCAACAGCAACCTGTACCACCAGCCCATAGGCCAAATGAGGGAGCTGCTCTCCTGGTGCCTATAGCATCCCAAGCAGCTACCCAGCCACCTCCGAGCCAAAGGCAACCAACTCAACCGCCTCCGAGTCAAAGGCAACCAACTCAACCGTCTCTGGGCCAAAGGCAACCAACTCAACTGCCTCCGAGTCAAAGGCAACCAACTCAACCGCCTCCAGGCCAAAGACAACCAGTTCAGCCGCCTCCACGCCCACCATTACACCCACCTGTACCTGCAGCAACTGCTAATCCAAGATGGCAACCAGCAGCTGTAGCACCAGTCACCCAACCCCAGAATCAGCAGCCCTTGCAACCACCAAGAAGACCAGGTTTGTGCAGTTTTGCAGCTGTCTACTGTCAGTTGTCATGTTTGCTTTTCTTGCGGATTTCTATGTATGAATATACGTATAATATTTTCAGAATTTCTGTTTTATTGTTTTTCTAACAGTTACGAACGTATGTATCTACATACATGAAAATCTATTACATATTTGTATGTTTTGATTTGTACATACACATTTATACATACGTAGGTCTCCATATCATCAACCATGATGTACATTCTATAATTGCTAGTCCCACCACAACTTTGCAGCATACGTATTTTGAAAGCTCAAAGTTTATTGGAATGTTTAGTCACAAATTTTTAAGATTGACAGTATAACATCGTTAGTCTGATGAAATCAGACCTTATTGACTCTCGACTGGATTTCTGTTACACTAGGGGCGGGGCTTATTTGCCCTCAATTAAACTTCCACCTTATGTTGCGAAGGTGTCAATAGATACGTTTTGCAATTGCTCAGCAAGGGGAGAAACGATCAGTAGGAGGAGGAATCAATTTTGCGCTATCGCAACTTTGTGTTACAATAGAACTAAAGGATAAACAAAGAGAGGCTTTAATTTTAGCTCTTCAAAAGAGGGACATCTTTGTTAGTCTTCCAACAACATAATCAAAGGACTTTGCACTTGATGTCCTGACCGTTCAAGCAAACGAAATAACCGACGGTTTTGGAAGACCGCATTGCATGCTAAAAGCCTACTGGAATACAAAGCGTATGAAGTCATTAGCTCATTAGCTGACTGAGCATACCTTTCTCTAAATATGGAAGGTGATGACCACTAATTGACCGCAGAATTTCTCCAGAAATGTCGAGAACTGCAACAGAAAATCGGCCTAGAGTCCTCAGACTTTTACTGAAGCGGTGATTGCACAATGAAAGGGTCTGATTTCATCGGACTATAACATCGTAGGCTATGTACATACTACTTACTAACTACGTACGTATCTTTGGGATGGTACATACATCCTTCGACTTTTTGAACGTTTAAAATGCAGTTTGGTTTCGTTTCTTGGTCAAACGTACCATCCCAAAGATAAGTTCGACGCATTTATAGGGAATCCTTATTCTATTATACTTTTTAACTAGCTTGATACATACTGTATGTTAGTCTAATCCAGAGGTATTGAGAAGTCTTTACTAATACTGTTATATGTACGTACGTATGTGTGTAGCTCCAGTGTACCCTCAGCAGCAGTATGAAGGTCCTCTCCCAGCAGGCTGGGAGGCAAGGAAGGACCCTTCTGGAAGGACCTACTATGTTGACCACTTAACTAGAACAACTCAGTGGACACGCCCCCCTCCGCTACCATCTGGGTGAGTTACGCATCCTTAGGAGCAAGCCAATCCTAATTGCAGAATGAGCCTTACACATACATATGTATACTTGCTTTCGTATGTACGCACTGTATGTATACTTATCTACATACATACATACATACGTATGTGTGAGTCACGTATGTGTCCCTTATGGGTAATTATGTTAGTTGGTCACCGGAAAATAATGCATATGCTTATGTTGGTTGATATGTGTGTAGAGAATTTGAAATGTGCGTCTAATGTTGTACCTAGAGCTTTTTAGTTGTTTAAGACTGAAATGTAGTCATTCTGTTATTTCACATGTATTGATATGCTTACATGTGTAGTTGGGAGAGAAGGGTGGATCAGCAAGGACGTGTCTATTATGTGGACCACAACACCAGAACAACAACATGGCAGGCCCCCACTGCACAGCAGCTTGAGAATATCCAACAGTGGCAGATACAGAATGAAAACCTGCAGAGGCAAAGGGAGCTGCATGACCAGAGATTCTTACTTGTAAGCTAGTGTACACGTTTATCTTCAGTTACGGCCATACTACTGCATACAATGTCTCATCCTTTGACTCTGGATTTTACCCTACCCACTCGTGTCAGTACAATGAGCAATGGAGAGACTCTGGTCCCCATCAAACGAACTTTGGTTCGATACTTTGCTCATTGACCTATTTAGGAGATGTGAGTAAAATCCAGAGTCAAATGATGAGATATCACCACTTTAAGATCGGCTTTACGTAGATCTTAAAGTCCTCTACATTACATACTGCATACGTGTTGCACATACGTATATGCATCAGGTACTAAGAATGGCAGCTGGTTTTGCTTTAGAACATACGTACGTATATGTACGTATGTGCGTAGTATACGTATTGTTGGGATTAAGATGTTTGTTTTCAGCCAGCACTATGTAGCTACTTAATGAATGTAGGAGTGGTAAAGACATCATGTGTGCTTTTGTGGCTGCAATGGCTAACTCTGAACACAGAGACCTGAGATTTCATTGGTTTTGATTAAGGGCGGAACTACTACTACGTATATGTATGTACGTACGTACGTATGTAGAAGCAGCTGTCTTACTTTGGCCTATTAAAAAAGAGATAAAAGGAAATGTCCAGCAATTTACGTATGAATAACATACGTATTATCATTGTTTGTATTATGTACATACATATGCTGTAACTGCATGTAACTGTACCTATGCATAACCTTTGTACATTTATTGGTTAGCCCAATCAGCCTCCAGTACCTCAACAAGTCCAAGATGATGGCAAAGGACCAATGCCTGATGAATGGGGTGAGCTCATGTTGTGTGCTTAAATTGAAGTATGTGTTGAAACTACCATTTTGGTGACTATGGTATTTTCTAAGTGATTTGTTTGTAAATATTACTTGTGAACTTGTGAGCATATATGTAGTACGTACGTATATCCAAAAATGCTACTTGTTGGCTACGTCTGTACAAATTACTGAAACCTGAACGTTGGTCTCATGGCGCGCGCACATACCTGTACACATTGCGTATGCATCCTGTGCCATTTTTGAAGGCAAACCCGTCTATTGATCTCGTTAATCGCCAAGAATAGGATTAAGTCAGTTTCAAAATTCCCTTTCCTCGCACAGCAAGCGTCATAGCTTACGTTCTCGATTTGTATATAGCAGCTATACTCTTCTTGTTATAATAAAGTACGTACATAAGTGATTCTACAAGGTTGAACATATTTTTGCGCACGCTTGTATAATCACTATTATTGCTAAGATGTGAGAAACAGCCGGCTTTTGCCCCAACTGTCCCGTACCTGTACATGTTCAGTTAAAACCTTATTTAACTGTTGGCGCCAAAATAGTGTATAGAAGGCCCCTAGATTTAGCATAGAAAGCCAAGGATTCACAGAAGATCAAGATAAAGAAAAAGGCAAAGACTCCCAGGATCACTGATGAAGGGTGGAATTCCCAGAAACGGCTGTCTGACCAGTGGAGAAGAAGATGAAAGAAGGAAGGAAAGACTCCTGTATCTTCATCCAAAGCTCTCTTCAGGTTTAGTTCCCCTATAGGCTCTTTTACAGAATAGGCATAGCATGTAGGAAAATGGTATCTTAGATTTTTCATGTTCAGTGCCCGTCTCCTAAGTCATTCAATACCCGACCAACAGAGTCCTCTATACATCTACGTATGTGGTGTAATTGCTTTGCTTGCTAATTGTACATATGTACGTACCCATGTAGTACAGGCATGTCCAACAACAGAAAAATAGTCTCTGGGGCTCAAGTTGCTTTAAGTGGCCTACTTTTGTGGCCTGTACATTTCAGTATTTGTCTTGGGTTACTGGACCTATTGAGTTGGTGGTGTTTAATGTAATAGTCTACAAATAATTTTTGCTTCAGAAGTACGTACTCAACCTCTTTTGTTAACAGATTGTTTACCTAGTAAAAGTGTATCATTATAGATATGTATGTATGTACGATACATACGTACATACTTTTTGTGAGGTTTAAACCTAGTATTTACTGTCTTAGTAATGCATAATACTTAATGCAATTCTTAGAAAAGAGATATCTCCCCAATGGTAAAGCATACTTTGTGAACCACAAGAGTAAAACAACGCAATGGGAAGATCCCAGAGTATCGTAAGTGAAGCAAACTGCACTCAAACTACTCAAGTACGTATGTAGAAATAAGTAGCAGTGCAATGGTTGTTCACCATTCCTTCTCAGTTATGTACATCTTCCTTTCTTGCTGTAGGATTGTAGACCAGACTCCTCTTCCCCCAGGCTGGGAGATGAAGTATACAGGTGAAGGCAAACCTTACTTTGTTGATCACAATTCGAGAAGTACAACATTTGAGGACCCAAGGAAAGCTGGGTAAGGCATTGTGCATGCTGCATGCCACGTGTGATCCTCTCTGACTGCAAAGTTGTCTCATTTTTATTCGTATGAATAATCTAAAACACCTTATTTCAAAACTATGGTCATCATACCTGTTCAGTTAAGGAAACATAAAGAGAATAGACTAAAACACAAGTTGTCCGTACAATAGTAGTAGTCATATGTAACTGTATGTATGTATACATATACATAATTACCTTTTTATAGATTAAATAGACAACTTTTAGAATATGGGGTGCCAAACGGGTCAAAACTAGTACATATTACTAGGACCTTCAATGTATGTACGTACGTATATGTCGGTAAACTGGCTTACATACATAGTCTTTCTAGGTTAGTTATAACTCTATACATATGTTAGGAGTAAGTGCAGTATTACATCTAGTTGGTTATGGATAAATCATTGAAATGTTGAAGATTGTTCTCATCATAAAAGCTCTATTCAAGGGGTCCTTAGGTGTGGTTCTGTTATACATACGTACACCTACCTAAAACATGATCTTCTCTGTCTTGCTCAGCTCTTCACCTAAAACATGATCTTCTCTGTCTTGCTCAGCTCTTCACCTAAAACATGATCTTCTCTGTCTTGCTCAGCTCTTCACCTAAAACATGATCTTCTCTGTCTTGCTCAGCTCTTCACCTAAAACATGATCTTCTCTGTCTTGCTCAGCTCTTCACCTAAAACATGATCTTCTCTGTCTTGCTCAGCTCTTCACCTAAAACATGATCTTCTCTGTCTTGCTAAGCTCTTCACCTAAAACATGATCTTCTCTGTTGGTTGATCTTGCTCAGCTCTTCACCTAAAACATGATCTTTTCCATTGGTTGGTCTTGCTCAGCTCTTCAAACGCTGGTCCAGGTCAGAAGGGTGCCTTTGGTGTTCCAATGGCATATGAGAGAAACTTTGCTTGGAAGATTGCTCATTTTAGACAACTTTGTCAGGTACGTACTATTGTTACATTGTAATTGCTTCTTTTTCTGCTTGCAGGAACATGTGTAGTACTGTTTTCACTCTAGTCATTGTACTTATAATATAATCTACTTCCTTTACTCAGAACAATGCTCTCCCTAACCATACAAAGATATTTTGCTCTAGAGATAATATTTTTGAAGATTCCTATCATTCGGTGAGTGGTTGTTACATTTATGGGTCAGCCTCCAGACAGATTCAAAGTTTGGTAGGCACTTATGGTAGTTATTCATGTATTGATTCATGTTTATATACAACTGTATTGAATGCATTCCCTTTCTCTAAAGAAGTAGTATGCTCCATGTGGTATGAATTCGTATGAATGAATGATTAGGCTTATGCTCTCTATGCATTAGGTGTTGAGTTGCATTGATGATTTATGGTATTCAATGGTGCATACATACCTTGTATTGTATGGGTTATGGATGTGGAAGTCATATATATTGATTTCATATATTCACTTGTTGTTGGACTGGGTCTGGATTTTTGCAAATTTATGTCTATTGTTCCATTACAAAATTTTACTATTTTTCCTAAGGTTATGAGGTATGCTCCTCAAGAACTTAGGCGCAGATTGTATGTCATCTTTAAAGGTGAAGAAGGGCTGGACTATGGAGGACTGGCGAGGTATAGTTTTAAATCCGTTTAAGTACGTATTTGAGCTTAACATCTTTTATTTCATTGGCTACCACCCACAGCCAGTTTTTATTTTTGATGCATATGTATATTTAGCTGGTTTGTTATTCATAGGATAACAAACTGTTGTAGGACATGACCTGCCTTCTCTCACAATTTGAAGTGTATAATGTAGTTCAATTTGTGTCAGTGTGGTCACATCTTTTGATAATCAAAGGCAAAGAGTGATCTTAGCTTAATGGCCCTATGACCGGCAAAACATTTTGGACTAGACTGTAGTCTCTTAAATAGAGACAGTCCCAAAATCATGTACACTCTATTATCAATTGTGTAATCATAAGCAAAGCACTTTTGATTACCTTCTACTACATATGTGCTTTTGCATTTGTAGTCCTTTATATACGCACACATTTCCAACTATTTAAGGTGGTTAAACAGTGACATTCCCAATTTGAATTTTCTTTTCTTCAAATGAACTAACACAGTTTGAAAATGTTCTATCAGTGGAAAATATTTTTTTTGAAAAAGCAGTTTGTGCATATTTGAAAAAAATAGGAGATTCTACAAGGTAGCCAGAAAGTATAGATAAGATTCAAAAATTCAAAATTAACTATATTTAAATTGTAATGCCAGCCCCCTTAATTAGCTGCAGTATAATGTTTTTAGTTCTCAATCTGCATTCCATTTGTATTGTTTGTATACATACGTATGTATTATAAAATGCTAGGCATGTGTTGATTTACATTGATACTGGATCAATTAATAATTATAAGGATCTACTGATTAACATACGTAGGTAGGTAGAGTATGTACGTACATACATTCCTCCACAATATGTTCCGACTCTTTTCCAAACGATATCAGTCCTAAAATGACCTTCTCGCAAGATTACATTTATTTACCCTTATATAAGGAACTACGGGAAGGTAAAGAAGAATTTTAGGGACTGCTTTAAAAATTCTTTTATGATTACAGTAATTATGTACGAGTAATTCAATTTGTAGTAAGGATGTGGCATTGTGTTTGTCCAAAGTTAACTGATGGTGTTTTTGCCAATCCAAATTAGTGGATATCATCCAATGAGTGCCTACATACGTACTAGGTGTAAGTTGGTGTGTCTGTATGCATAATATTTAACTGCCTGGATCACTCATCCATATGATCACTGGAGATGCACCTTTACCCAGCTAAAAAAGCAGAGTATCTCAGTAGCAGTTCAAAGAGGATATGTTGCATCAATTTTGAGTGAAGCTGAGATTACTAGTCAGGAATCATTCTCCTGAGTATATTAATATTATTAGATTGGTCTAGTACTTTGTAACATACGTATACGTACGTATATTACTATTATTAGTATTATTATTATTATTTAACTGCTTAGTTACATACTTTAATCAATTGGTATTGTCATACCTTAAACCTAATTCAGGAAATTTGTGTTTGTAAAATGTTTTGTCTATTTTGGTTAACAGCAGGTCCAAGTATGTACTTACGTATGTATTGATAATTATTTTAATTCATTTTCTATTCAGTAATACTTTGCGTTATGTGGGATCTTGGAAAGGTAATAATCTCTTAGGCTAACAGTTTTCCACTTCAATAAGATTGATTGAAGTGTATTCTAGTGATATAAAGGGCCTTTTTATGTAATCTGTTATTTAGTTATACATTACATATGTAAATGCCTATTTTTGAATAGATCACCTGGCTTTTTGTAAGTTGGTTATTTTGGGAGCTTGTGTATATCATGCACTTTAAGTATGTACCTTTATTCAGTATAAAGTGTAGTCATTTCCCAATTATTGTAACTCCCTAATTTTGATTCGTTCTTCATTTAAAATATGTCTCTATAGTAATAGCTTGGTTACCACTCTTATTGTGTAATGGTAAATAGCTGAAGTATTTTAATGTACAATACGTATATGTATGCACCTGCTTAATTGTCTGGTCTTGTGAAAATTGACGATTTGTCCTTTAATTGGAAATATTACCCTATGGGAATAGTATGCCATATGGAAGGTACGTAAATAGTAAATTTAGTATCTGCGTTGCCGCCAAGTATAGATTCCAAAAGTGTGCACTTTTCAGTGATTATCTATCCTTCTGTTTCCACAGAGAATGGTTCTTCTACCTATCGCATGAAATGCTGAACCCCATGTACTGTTTATTTGAATATGCCGGAAACAATTACAACCTGCAAATCAATCCGGGATCTGGTGTCAATCCTGAGCATATAAATTATTTCAGATTTGTTGGAAGGGTTATTGCTATGGTACGTTTGCATCTACGTATTAGTCTACATACATACGTACATACTTAAGAATTCTAATTGTCTATGAGAAGGAATATTATAGTATTCCATATGTACGTAGTCTTTAAGTCACTTACGGCTTATCAAGATTATTTGGTGACTGCTTAAATGTGTATACGTATATATAGTTGTGCATGTGTGTATGTATGTATTTTTTAATTACGTATGCATGTATGTATGTACATGTGTATATGTAATTATGTATGTACGTATGTATGTACAGTATGTGTGTGGTTATATGAAAGGTTGTTTTCCTACAGGCTTTGTACCATGGAAAGTTCATTGATAATGGGTTTTCTCTGCCCTTCTACAAGCAAATGCTTGGAAAGCCACTTGCACTAGCTGATATGGAAGCAACTGATTCTGAATTTCACAATTCTCTCTTATGGATCAAGTAAGAATGACATTGATAGTTATATGTAGGTATTGCGCATACGTAGTATGTAATGTTTATTTTGTTATGTGTGTCTGTAATTAGATTTGATACTTACAATTTAAATGAAATCTTGCAAGTTTTGGATACATATTAAATTGAAGCTACATATATCCTTATTTTTCAGCAGTGATTAATACCAAGAAAGTCTTTACTGTATTTTCAGCACGTACATGTATACGTATGTTGGTATTGACTGGTATAATCAGCTAAATGTTTGTATTCATTACTGTTTATCTCAGTTTCACTTGTACGTAGCTCCTTTTGAAATACGTGTTTCATTGTCTGCCTCTAAATTTTATTCTGCGTTTAGTAAAATGTATGTACGTACTTGGTTTGTTAGGGAAAATAACATCGAGGAATGTGGACTGGAATTATTCTATACGGTGGATAATGAGATATTTGGTGAGTTAAAGTCGTATGACCTCAAGCCTGGTGGTGCTGACATTCAAGTCACAGAAGAGAACAAGATGGAATATATTCAACTTATGGTTGAATGGAGATTCAATCGTGGTGTAGAAGATCAGAAAAAAGCATTCTTGGATGGATTTCAAGAAATTGTTCCTCTTCACTGGTTGCAGTACTTCGATGAACGGGAACTTGAGGTATGACTATATAGCATATGAAGGGAAGCATGGATACTTACATACTGTCAAGCCACTAAACCTGTGGAGTACAATATGAACTACGTGCTGTGTACATACGTACGTATGTACGTATGGCAATTGTTAAATCTTAACTAACATAGTGTTTATTTGAAGGTTGTAATGTACGTACATAAGCACACGTGTTACAGGAATATGGATATGCTTTGTATATACAATATTAATTGTAAAGACATGTTGTAAAGTACGTAGCTATTTAACATGATTGATTCCTTGTTTACTTTCCTGTGTGGGTCTTGCTGAGGGATTTGATCTCTTAAATTTGATTTCATTACTCAGAGGTCATTTCAGGATTTATATGGCTTTAGGCCAGTCCCTGGTGTTGTACTAGGGTGTCTTGCTTGGGTTCTTGGCTACACATGATGTTAAAGTTTCTGTAGATAAGTGTTAGATAACAATCTGCAGCATTCACTTTCAAAAATGTGTAGAAGGCAATTCTTTGGGGAAGTTTTCATCTGTTTTCAAGTGAATGATTTTTTATATCACTAAATTAATATTTCCTCATTTGGATTTTCATAGTGTTTGACTTTATAACGTTGATATTTTCAAAATTTAGAATTCATTCATTCAAAGCATGGTTTTCATCTTTCAGTATGGAGTTGTATTTGAAGCTAATTTATGTATCTACGTACACTAAATAATGGTTTTACACTGAGAATTTAGGTTTATGTAGATCCTTTTAGTATTTGTGAACACAGTTTACTTTCTTGAGGATATTCTAGGATGAGTGTTTAAATCTGCAAATGTGTGTTTTATATAAACATGGTCCATTGGTGGTGCTAGTTAGTAGTCAATGAATGGACAATGCCAGTATTAGAGATATTGTATGTTGAATGAATTGAAGTAACTTATACTATTATGTGAGTACAATGTGCTTTTTGCTTTTTAAGGGTTGCCCTTTAAGGGTTATCATTCAACATTAACCTGTATTGATTTGTGCATATGTACTGTGTACTTACAATGCATTCACTAACCTCTCTTTCAGTTGTTGGCCTGCAGCTACTGAATCAAAGTATGTGTACTTCCTTTCTATACAGTTAATGTTGGTTGGGATGCAGGATTTTGACATGGAGGACTGGGAGAAGAACACTATATACAAGAAGTATACTAGGAACACCAAGCAGGTTCAATGGTTTTGGCAGGTACATATTTGTGGTAGATGTATAAACACTACCTCAGTATGTATGTATGTATAGTGACTGTATTACCTACTGGGTAAAAGGAATATGCTTATTTAGTGGTCACCCTCAAATGCTTGTGTAGATTGATGGCTGTTAGGTGTGTGTGGATTGATGGCTGTTAGGTGTGTGTAGATTGATGGCTGTTAGGTGTGTGTGGATTGATGACTGTTAGGTGTGTGTGGATTGATGACTGTTAGGTGTGTGTAGATTGATGACTGTTAGGTGTGTGTGGATTGATGGCTGTTAGGTGTGTGTGGATTGATGACTCTTAGGTGTGTGTAGATTGATGGCTGTTGGGTGAGTATGTACGTATATATGTATACATAGCTTTGAATTTTGCTGGAAACCTACTTTGTGGACGGATTATCTACAGATATACATACATAGCTGTGAGACCCTCATTTTAGGAATACGTAAAATGGTTACTCCTTAGAATACTGGAGACTAAAGGGTTTCACATTAAATATCCCTTTAGTTGCTTATTAGCTGTATGTGCCATTATCACTGAAGCATGTATTTTGATAGACAATGTATATGGTATCTAATCTTAACTGAATCAAGTTAGGAATGTGAAAAGTGTTACATTGGGTCACAAATAAGGTGGCATGTAAATAGAATATGTAATTTGATACTGTCCATATTCTTTTGAAAAAGTACTGTCTCCTTAACTGAAGATAAAAGTTAAATTTAATGTTTCTGAACTGTTTCGGTTACAGTCTTCCTATCATACCATCAAATGGTAACATGATGTCTGTATTGCAAGCTTGCTAGTACAATTGTGTGGCGCTATGTAGTACATGTGGCCTTTTAAGTCCCTGACAATGGTTTTGATGATGAAGTACCAATCATTGTAAGAAAGGCAATGGCAGTAAGTGGGTAGTTCAGCAAATCCTTTCACTGGTTTTTTAAGATGTGCTATTTTAGTAGGCAGCACGGTGGACATTTAATAGACATGATGTCGTTATGTTAGTTTTTATTCACCAGTAGCTTTTCAGTTAAATGGCTTTCATTCTTTGTGATAAGTCTTTGTATGCTTGGCACTGTTGAATGAAGATATGCTAATCAGCAGAATCTCCATTGGGAAGAGCACTTGTAATTTATATATTATTTTATAATTATGGTCCTGTATGTGATTAAGAATCGGAAGCCCATATATTTTTTCATTTTGTGACTCAGTTGTATGGCTTCATGTTACAGAATGATATACATATACAGTGCAAGTTACAATGTGCTATAGTAATCTAACGTAAATAGAATTCTATATATGTTATAATTATAGCAAAAAGGCAAGGACTATAGTGGAAGTATTATGAGGCTGAGGCAGAGCTGACCTTGTGTAATTATATTTTGGTGGAATTCTTAACCAATGGGATACCCCATAGTCACAGCTTTCGAGTAGTCTGTGATAAAAATGGCAAAGAAGCGAAGGATTTTGTAAAATTTGTGTCAGCAACTAAAAAATTGCAGAAAAGGAATGCGTATGATGGACTTCCCTTCCAGTATTAACTTGGTCATGCTGTGTATCCTATTACGTAATTAGCAATTCAGTAATTCATGCAGTACGAGTATGGTAGATAGTGCCCCCGTTATCAGCTCGTTGCTGTGGCAGTGGGATAAAATATATTTTTACCCCATTCTCTCCTGACAGTTTTAAATAATATATGCTAACATTTGCTTATAACAGTCTAATTTAAAGTTACTCTCTGTTAGTGTTTAATGACTGGAATATTCAGAGATCACTTAAAGTACTCTTATTTTGAAATAATAGTGTGCAAGGTTTGATTTTACGCCAGCACAAGTTTAGTTTACACTGTCTTAAAGGTGTAATCATTGGATATAACACATGCAGGCTAAGAAGTTAATAAAATTTGAGAAGTCTAGCTGTTACTATTGAGGCATTGTTAGCTATATTGTTCATTAATCAGTATATCATAATATGTTTTATTTAATTAAGACTGTAGATATTTGGATATCTTTACAATCCCATAGGCTGTCAGAGAAATGGACAACGAAAAGAAAGCGAGACTGTTACAGTTTGTGACAGGAACTTGCAGGGTACCTGTTGGTGGATTTTCAGAGCTTATTGGTGAATTACGTACATAACCTTGCCATGACAGACTGTAGAGATTGTTATTTCTGTATTTGGAGAGTATCTTTTGTGTAGCAGTTTTCTGAATATAAAGTATACATTTCAACTATTTAATTTGCGTAAAATGTGATCTACCAATTGTTAGTACGAGTCTTATTTCTCATATTCACTTGTAGGAAGCAACGGACCTCAAAAGTTTTGCATTGAAAAGGTTGGTAATGAAAGTTGGCTGCCAAGAAGCCACACCTGGTAAGTCCACCAACTAAATACTCACATCCATAACTCGACCCATGCCTTCCCTTCATGGTATGGTAGTGCTGTATTTGTGTTATAAAGCAATCTTAGTGACATGTTCATGCAATACTGAAAGGTATTAGAAAAGTATGTATTCACAACTAAGATACCACTGTGCTTGAAGGCCTTTTCGGAGAATACTACTCCTCATCAGTAGCACTGGGTAGCCTTCTAGAATCGCTAAGTTTACCCAGACTTTTAAAAGGGATTGGTCTCCTCATTCAAACCATATATCCCACCCAGACTACAATATAGCAAACAATTAGAAACTACAGGTAGATATCTTATGATATTACGTGGAGTTAAACTTATCTAGATTCAAAGGGAATGTATATTGCTTTATTTTGAATATTACCAAATTGTCAAGCCTATTTATAACTGTTGCTTTAGCTTCAACCGTTTGGATCTCCCACCGTATAAGAACTATGAACAGCTGAAGGAAAAGCTACTGTTTGCTATTGAAAATACTGAGGGATTTGCTCAAGAATAACTGTACTACTAAATATTTGTTTATAAACGGAATGCATGAATATTTTATTATGTCTATAGTTTTCGCTGAATTAAATTGCTGTCTTCACAGATTTACTAGTTATATGAATCATATTATCTGAAGTGATTTTATATCACTTTGGAAAGAGCAAATAGAGATATTGCTAAATGTTATAACGTATTTTGGGACACATTCAAAATTTTCAGACAAATATTGTAGTTACGAGGGATAATTACCATTTGGAAATGTGTTGCATTTAATAACTGACTCACAATGAAAGAAGGAAGTCTCACTTCTGTGGCTTCCATTGCTAATACATAACAGTTATTTAGTGAAACCTTATTCGATTAGGAGTTGTATAGCGTTTCCTTAACTAAATGTATTTCCGGGACGTAGCTACGGATACTCCGGAACGGTTGTGCAGCTCGGTCACGGGTGGGTATAAGAAGGTTTGCTTCGTAGCTGTTGGTCATCCAATAAGAAGTAGGTGGGACCGCGCGCGATGAGCATTGAAAACGTTTTAAGATCAATTGAAACTGGTAAGAAGATGTATAATACTGAGTGACATGATGATCTGTCCACAAAATATATATATATGATGATATATGAATTTCTTTTATTTTCAATGTACCTTACATGCACGGTATACCGGTGCAGCTGTTCTGGAAAGTCCACCTTTTTCGTAACTGTAGGTAGTCTTTTTCTTCTTCTCTAAGTCTGCATGTATGAGACAGATGGGTCATAACAATTTATATTAACGAGCCCCCATAACGTTTTGAAATGCATGACCTACTATTATACATGCATGACTTATTATGCATTACGATCTATATAATTAAAATTATAAATATCTGCATGCATACACACATAACACATAACGCAATTTTGCTACCACATTAGATGAGGATAGTAGGATTGCAGCCATAGTGGTGATCACAGTTTTGATTACACTGGCAATAGCTCTGGCGTGTGGTACAGTAACTTTCTTTTTGATAAAGTGTGAGTCAAACTTTGATATACATGCATAATTGATTATTAATAAATATACAGAGAAGAGATCACTAAATATTCACTAAATATTTCTTACAAAAATGAATTCAAATCAATGTTACAAATACTTCATAAAAATATGGTCACACAGCATGTACATGCATGCATGTAATTTTCTTATATAATGAATTATTCTGATCATTAATAACATGTTAATTATGCTTGAAATATGAAGGGGTATTAATTTTATTCTAGCAATCATGCAAAAAAGTAGTTGCAAAATTGAAACGTATCAACTATGTTGTTTGCATGCATATCTGCAGGTCTGAGAATTTACAAATCTAAGAGTCAGGGCTACCAAAAGTTTAGTAGCAAGCTTAAAGGTTCACAAGATGTACAGGCAAATGTACCTGCATAAATACACTTTCCTTTCAAAGGATCCATTTTCAAAGGTATATTCCAAGAAAGGAATGTTGCATAGCTGACTATATTTGCTAATTTAACTGAATACATTTTTTCAACATTGATTACAGCAATACAATAATGCATATATAATACAAGACGAACCGTATTTACATAAGAAGGAATCATGCATATTTAAAGTGATTGATAAAAATTAAATTGAAAGAGCATTTACGTACGTACCTGGAAAGGGACAAAAGAATATTCGATATATATTTATCATTGCTCTGCCAGTGATCATGACCTATAGGTTTATGACTATGCATATACACACACCATATAGTCATCAGTTCTGCATTTGATATATACCATCAGACATGATAGATCAATGCACATTCTGGAAACGTTTCTGCATGACTTAGAACTTTACATGATCCACCTGCTGCCAGCAGCCATGTGCACAAACTTGGAACTATGGCTGACTAAGTGTGGGGGTATGCAGAGCATTTAACACTACTAATGGCGCCCCAAGAAGACACTAGTCCATTACCTGTGCTCTTCATTATATATATATGTACCTAGAAGCGGTGCTACAAGGTCTACAACAAATTATACCACAGCATCCTTAAACAGACATAGATATTCCCTTCTGCTTTGCATTTCAACTGGATGTGGGCATTGTGGTTAAGATGGAAACTGTTAGTGAGTCACTGTACCTCCGACTATAAAGATATACAATGTTTTCAATGTACCGGTCCTCACTTACAACATGGACACTTAGGTTCTAACACAAACTGAGAGAGTATGTTTAAACTCATTTCACCAACTTGGTGGTGGCCACAACACCTATTGTCAGTGTAATATAAATGTGTATACTCATTAGTATCCCACTATGGAATTTTATATATACTGGAAATGTGACCTTAGTTTACGATCCAATATTTTTCATTTAAATAATTCCCTTAATTTTAACCATTTGCACCAATTCCATGGTCTCATACAGTATACATTACATTATTTGGATTACTATATAATAAACAAAAGTTGATTGATCATGAGTGTTGCAAATTTCTTGATTTATTCTCTATATCTGCATGATTGGTTCAAGATTAATTAGATGAATTCTTAAACTCTTTCTGGTGGGAAAAGACATCTGAAATATCTATTTTTTTCTCGTGATGTAGTCTACAATTAAGAGACAAATATACACTATAATATATCCCATTGCCATATATAACAACATTAACGAGCTGATAATATAATGGCCAGGGCATATCTACTGTATATAATACAGCTTGACTCAATGATTTAAATGGAAATCAATATATTTATAGATAGTATATAGCCCATTACATGCCTCAGACTTCTGCCAAAATATTATAATTACTTGGCTTCGGCTCTGCCTTGTTCTTGTACATATTATAACACATATTTATATAAATTACATATATGAAAATAATCCAACAATTAGTAATCACCTCTAAGTTATTATCAACACAGTTTCCAAATCTTCTGAGACATCTAAATGCACCAGGGCCAAAAAACTGCTTTCTACAGGTTCTCCTGAGGCACCTCTGGGGTATTTCTTGTTTCACATTTGAAAAGTAACATGCATTACAAGTTGTCACAGCAAAGTTGCGGCGTCTACCAGTGTACTTCACTGTTATATCTGTCTCACTTCTACATTAAACAAGAATGACACAAAATGGAACAGTGAAGTAAATTCCCTAATGAGCTATAGATATAGAGATGCTATAATGATTGAATTTAGTTGCAGGATTGAAATGCATGCACAAAAGTAAGATAATCAAGTCAAAGCATGAGTAGCAGACACAACTTATATAATTAGTAAGAGCATGGCCCAATTTTGGGCTGTAGTATCAGGTCCATTGGAAGCATTTTAGAAGTGCTGCAGCCATAGAAACGTTTTTATGAATGCGCACGATTTTAAGGATTTTACCTTAACGATTCAGTCATGTTTCGATGACTTCATACCAATAATGTTGCAATCAAAACATGGCCGACTAGTGGACACTTCGAATTAGCAATAGTTAAATTGTTTTTCAGACTTTCGAAAGCTGAAATAATTTTAAAGAAAGGAGCTCTAAAAGTGGTGAGGCCTGGTCCGCATCAGCCACAGCGGTTCCGATGGCCTTGAGTACAGACTACGTATATAATGTGCTTTATATGGAGTTCATTTAAATTTATACATACATTACCTAGCTCATAGACATTTAAATTAAGGTTATATGCATCAAAGTAATTTTGCACATTTGACGAAGAAGTGGAGAGAATGTTACTTCAAATTTAGAACTGTATACCTCTTGCAAACTCTTTGCAAGTACTGTATGTGCATGTGCAGTGTTTAAACATATTTGGACAGTCAATATCCTAAACAAGTATTTCGAGTTTAAAAACTCATGAGGCTGCCACCCCCGCTCTTGAACTACCTGGCTGCATCATTGGGATTTAATATAAATGTTAAGTGTCCTGAACATATAAATTAACATAAATATATTATTAATTTATAATTGCATTAATGGACACTCTATGTAATGGGCATACTTGTGGCAAAACACTTGAGCATTATTGGGATTTGAGCAGAATTTTCCTGTACATTTGCGCAATTTACCTGCAGTAACAATCATATACATGATTACGACAATATAACTACTTACCACGAGGGTCATCAGTACATAATGTATTGGCTCTTGAATAGTACTTACCACAAAGGTCTGCAGTGCATATTACATTTCCTCCAACACAGTTGCTACAGTAAATTAGGAAACTGTGTGAAAAAGAGTCAAATAAATGGTAACAAATGTACATATATACCATGTGTTGCATCCATCACCAGCTGGCCAGTCATCCCCATCACCAAATGTGTGTCCTCTGTATACACATGCTATATAAATAGACCACTTTAAGAAACTGTTCTTATATGGTGAACATAAGAATATATAATACATGGGTCATATCACAACCCGTGCTTTACTAACTAAATTAAATAATCCTGATAGTAGTCAACCAGTTGTAAGTGTGAATGATGAAGAGATGGCTCAATTAATAACAATGATGAGAAGTCACAAATGTACTAATAATTGCCTTGAACAATGAAATAATCACAGTACTGTTCTAAACATTCGTGAGTTAACTAATATATATAATGGGGAGAAGAACATGCGTTTGATGGGTAAACTTATAAGTTGCAGCATAAGTACTACAACTAGACAAGGAAATAAGAAGAAAAGACAAAGACACTGTTTCACTTTTGATCATCAACGTGTATGCTGTGAAGCATTTTGCTCACTACATGACATTTCAATTTAAAGGCACACATGCTGATGGCATGAAAAATGGATTCTCTCCACCTGTGCATGGAAATCGTCATCAAACATCTATATAATCACGCATATTCATTCAAATGTGTTATTGCCTTTATTAAGAGTTTTGGTGAACTTCATGGACTCCTGCAGCCTGCGCCTCTTAGTGGTCGATCAAGCTGGCCACCTGTGTTCCTACCAGCCTTCCAAACCAAGAATCATAGGCGATACTATGATTCTTGTTTATCCAGCGAACCACAGGTAGGCTAGAACCTGTCTAAAAGCTTGTGGCAAAAGACATGCCCAGATTTGATTATCACAACTCCACAAACAGATGTGTGCAACAGGTGTGAAAATCAACGAAGGTAAGTCATGAGTTCTATTACTAAGCGGGAGAAACTGCAGTCAATATCAGCCTTTCAAGAGCATTTGACTATCAGCCAGAAACATCGATTGTTATACCATGCATCCATCAAAATATCACATGAGCACTTAAGTCTTATCCAAGCAAGGATCCGGAATGTCGCCCAGGTACATGTGTACCAATATGTTCAAGAAACATTTCTGTTCACTATACCTTTGATTTTGCACAGTAGCTTCAGCTACCTTATCACTCTTGACAGGTTGGGACAGTTTACTCTAAAATCCCATGAAAGTCCCAATTTTTTGAAGTAACCTGTGCTGGTGCTCCATACCAGATTAATTACCTCATAGATGAAAAGCTTGCACCATAGGTCAAGGGGCAAATTCTGTAATCTCAATGCTGAACCATTTCTATGAGACTCACTCTCTTGGTGAGACTAAGCTGTAGAGGACAGAATAAGAATAAGACTGTTGTTGCATTTTTCTGTTGGCTTGCCATTGTTGGACTGCACAGGGAGATTTTATACACATTCGTGCCTGCGGGGCACATAAGGTGTCAAGTAGATGGTTTCTTTAGGCTTATTAAGCAGAGATATCGTCATTCTAACTGTGACACTGCAACATTTGGAAGATGTAGTAACATAATTTAGTTATGCCAATTTCTCCCAGTTTTATACTGATCCATAAACTGGAGTCAATCACTTTGAATGGCGGTAGTGGGATGCCATTCTACAATAAAAGTTCCAAAAAATCTCTGGTATCAGGGAGGTCTGTCAGATGGGATTTACTGCAGACAAACCAGGTTTTGTGTTCTATAGAAAATCATTGAGGGCCATAGAAGTGCCAAAGCAATTGAACACTGTCCCTTTAACAGAATTTACTATATACTACTGTTCTACCACCAATCCTAAAACCACCAGGATTGACCCAAGAACGGCAGAAGTATCTGTACGAACAGATACTTCTGCATGTAACAGAACCATTTTGAGATGTTTACCACATGATCAATACATAGCAGTTTATGCGTTGTATACTTTGGTTACCACGGCACCCAAAATGCATTACTATGCTTTCAGGACCATTTTTGATACATTTTTGCATATTTCCACATTTTAACAGTCAAGCATTTTTCATTCAACACCCACGCATTTAATTAAATTTCCCGTTGTTATTACTTTCTGTAACCATGGAAACATGTGACCCAGTCTAATATTCTACAAAAATATAACATTTCTTAATAATATATCAGAGAGTACGGTGTAAGTACAGTTAAACCTCGATGAGAAGTACACCAGGGGACCATTAAAATTTGTACTTGTTATCAAGAGTATACTTGTTAAGCAAAATTGACCTTTCGACCTCCATATGATCCACTTAACGAACGCTTTCTCTAGATCTTCGTACGCTGCTGTCCTGAAACGCATTCGTCCAGATTCGAATTTAGGCTGTTTAAATGCTTCCTTAATCTTGTCCTTGTTCTTCAAGATGGTCAACAAGGTAGTCTTGGCAATATCGAATTTTTGTGCGATTGGTGTCTTAGTGGTGTTCTTCTTTTCGACAGTGGCTAAAATGTCCAATTTCTTGGACAGGGTTAGAGAAGATTGCTTAGCAGCCATAGCTGGTATATGACAAATGAACAGCGGCTAGAAGTGTACGTGCTAACTGTTCCTAAATATAAGTGAAAAAGATTGGCGAGGAATGCAGTCTTGTACGTACTAACCGAGATTTCGTGTTAACTGTGTTCATCCTAAGCGGACTTTATTTATACACATTTATATGGTAACAAAGCTGGGGACTGCATATATGTTCGCCTTAACCGGTCTTATGTGTTAACCGTGTTCGCGTTATCGAGGTTTGACTGTATATAGGAATGGCCAAAAAATGGCTCCCCTATCCAATGTATTAGCAAGCAACACCTCATAAATCACCAACGATGCCATTTTCGGTTATATTCAGTTATTTGTAGCCATTCATGCATGCTTTTCTAAATGCCAAAACATGTTTCGACGCTCTATATGCTCTACAGCATTCAAAAAATGGCTAACCAGGAATAGGCCCATTTCTAGAATTCACTTTTCTTTTATTGCATGGACTACCGCTAATATGCGAATTTATGCAGACACGTAAAAGTTAAAAATTGTCATAAATATTTCCGAACAAGTGAATAGACAGCCCTAAGTCCTTATTCCTACACATGGACAAGTAAAAATATGAACAAACAACATAAGAAGAGAAGACAGAGCTTAAATTACCGAAGTTTTAATACAATTGACTAAATGAATTTCTTTTGCATCAAAATAGGGGCAACGTTTTGCTCCTTATACAATCAGAAATGGGTCAAAAAAATGGCGACATCTCGTGTTTTGATTGCGCCCTTCTTCATGAAGGGCGCACTATCCAGAACCAACTCCCAAAGGATCTCTCCAGAGAAAGGTCCGATGCACAGGTAGCACGTTCCTTTGCCAACCTCATGTTCATGGGCAATATTCGAGCGGCCATTCGACTTCTGAGCGATCACAGCAGAGGAGGGAGACTGAGCCTAAACAGTTGTGTCCCAGGTGGTGCTGGTGAAAGAAGGACTGTTCGGGAGATATTGATGGAAAAGTATCCGGAAGCACAATCCCTCTGTAGATGTCTGTAGTTATAAATGAAGAATATTCCACCAAGACTCCCATCCTATCCTATATGAACAGATCAATGGCCCTCTAATACATCATATTGCCCTAAGAACCAACAGGGCTGCAGGGCCATCAGGAATGGATGCTGCTGGTTGGAGGCTCCTTCTGTCATCATTTAGAAAGGAGTTGGCTGACCTGTGTGAAGCAGTGGCTAGCACACCGCATCTGCCAGCAATTTGTGGATCCCACCAGCCTGGATGTCTTCACTGCCTGTAGACTAGTGGCCCTAGACAAATGTCCTGGGGTTAGACCAATAGGGATTGGCGAAGTGGTCAGAAGGATTATCGGCAAAGCAGTGTTGGCTGCTGCAGGCCCACAAGTCCAAGAGGTGACAGGAGCATTGCAAGTGTATGCAGGGCAACGTGGAGGGAGTGAAGCAGCTGTCCATGCAATGAGACACATTCTTCAGGATGCCAACAGTGAGGCAGTACTGCTGGTAGATGCAACGAACGCTTTCAACTCCCTGAACAGACAAGTTGCCCTTCAGAATGTCTTGCATCTTTGCCCGACAATTGCCCTTGCAATAGTGAATACGTACCGTGCTGATGCCCAGTTGTTTGTTGATGGAGAAGTTATTTACTCCAGAGAGGGTACTACTCAGGGTGATCCCCTGGCAATGGCATGCAATGTATGCCATTGCCACTATATATACCTCTCATCCACAAACTGGACAAGTTGAGTGAGGTAAAGCAAGTCTGGTTCGCTGACAATGCCTCTTCCGGTGGCCAACTCCATCAGCTTAAACATTGGTGAGATAAAATGGAGGAGATTGGACCAGACTTCGGTTATCATGCGAATGCCTCAAAGTCACGGCTCATTGTCAAGGATGAACATACAGCCCGGACTACTGAACTGTTTCAAGGTAGTGATGTGCAGATTACTAGAGAAGGGCAGAGACATATAGGGGCTGCACTGGGGTCTCAGACCTTTGTGGAGACATATGAGATGGGCAGGGTTCAGGAGTGGGTAAGAGAAGTGGAGCAGTTGGCAGCTATTGCCAGAAGCCAGCCGCATGCAGCATACACTGCTATGACACATGGCCTCTCCAGTAAGTGGATGTACTTGTCGAGAACGATCCCCAACATCAGCGACCTCCTTCAGCCCCTTGAGAATGCCATTTGCTACAAATGCTTACCAGCTCTCACAGGTAGAAGCTCCTTCACGGAACAAGAGAAAGACCTGTTAGCACTTCCCACTAGACTGGGTGGCCTTGGTATTCCCAGCCCCATGCACCAAGTCCGCAAACTTCATGTTTGACAGTTCGTAACAGACCACTGACAGCACTCATTCTTCAACAACACCACATACAAGAGATTAGCATCCCTCCTGGCAGACAAGCATGCACAGTCGTATTCAAAGACCATGAGCTGGATCCGATGCTTGCTGAATTTCTCCTTGCTGAGATTGGCCATCATGTGCGTTCGTGGTACACGTTCCACATCAAACAGGGCCGGCCGAACAACTGCCCTCTGTGAAGGCCAGCTTGACTTAGTGGCCAGTGAGGGTACGATCTCCAACTGCTAAGTTAGAAACAGACTAATGTAACACAATCTGTACTTTTGACAAACATGTTTCAAGCTATTTACCATGTCATCATTATTGTTTACAATGATTGCTGTAATTCAGTTATTATTATAAATAAAATAAATAAATAAAAAATCGGGACAACTCTGTCTCAAACTTAACAGGAAAGTATACAAATACACTTTATCTAAACTTCGCTACAACTTGCTTATATATTCGGTAGCTCCTTCTCGTAGGAGAGTGTCGACTTGTCATGGCCGTTCACAAAAGGGATGATCTTCTTTAGCAACGAGGCGGTGACATTTTCGCAACGTCACATGATTCCCAAAATGTGTACAGAGTGACATACGAAGGTGTTGGTGATGCACTAGAGAAACATCACTCTACATCCTAGATTGCAAAATCGTAACCTTGCATTCTTCATTATATCTTGCAACTTTAATTAAACAAAACTTCGCCAGACGTTTTTCTTACACATGTATACCCTTAATTTTATGATACAATGCCCAATTCTGTTGCTAGGACCTTCCTTTGAGCCATATGAATTATTTATATAATTTTATTTATTTATTTAATTAATTAATTATATTAGATTAGATTACCTTATAACTTGTACTGTATATAGGTAATTTTAGATTATATTCTTACTTCTAGGAGGAGGACTGGGAGTAGGATCTAAAACTGCAGTGCTTGATGTATTAATACTGCTTTCTGAGCTTCGAACAAAACTGCTTTCTGAGCTTGGAACAATACAGCATTCTGAACTTGGAACAAAACTAGTTGTTATAAAACCATTTTCATAATTCTCACTGCTAAATGTCTCATGTGATATCTCAGAAAGCGTGGGTTGTATAAAATCTAAATAGAAGCATATAATATATACTATACTGCTTGTATTTATGTTATAAAGAGAGTGAGTATATAGAGTACTTGACATATGACCTAGTTGTTGTATAAAGTACTATACACATATATTCAAGTGCTACACAGTGCAAGTTAGAGATGGGAAATTAATCCTAGGATAATCACAGTACAAGACTTTAGTACTACTGCAGGTTTGAAAAATCATTGAAATACTCAACTTCTGCATAGAGAGTAGTAGTCTATATAAAGTTTAATATATGGCTTATCAATTACCTTTTCACGCTTTAGTATAGACTGAAAATTATGCATCTGCATGCATATGCCAATATCAACAACAGTTTCAGTCTTAAAGGGGTCTCAGTCAATAGTCACTGTAGATTTGATTTGTGGCTTGAGAGGGAGCTAGGAATACTGATGTTTGGTTGCATGCATCACATTATCAACTGAGTTATATACAGAGACCATTTTGGTTGCATGCACACAAGGACATAAATTGCCGAGGCCTTTAGATATATGTGTGCAAGTATGCACACGTGGACAAAATGACACACATGATTTGCACGCATGCATTTCAAATGCTACCCCACTCCTGTATACGTACAAACATGGATACGTAAACATAAAACAGAAAACATACGAAGAGAAGACAGAGCTTAAGTTTTAGCAAATACAGCCACCAAAACAAAAAGTTTTTGCATCGATATAGGAACTATTTCGGTTTAACCACTTTGCGAAGGTTGTAGAGCATCGAAAACATGTTTTGGCGTTTAGAAAAGCATGCAAAAACGACTGCAAACACTCGAATGCAACCGAAAATCCCATCGCTGTTGATTTATGAGGCGTTAATTTATAATGTACATTGAATAGGGCGGCCATGTTTTTTTCGGCCATCCCTACTTAGAGAGTACTACCGTACTCTCTGATAATTCCTCCTGCAGCTTGCGTGCGAACGACGCCAAACGCCGGATTAACGGTGTTATGAGGGGGTATACGGACGACGATTCGCCGCGCCTGAGAAAGGCGCCGCACGCATTCCCTTCTTTACGGAAAAGGGCGCTATGTTTTCCCTACGTTTACGGATGGCGTATACGAGATTCCTTCCTATCTTGACGAAGACAGCTGGTATTGGTATTATGAAAATGCCTTCGCTGGACTCAGGAGGCGCCATCGTATAGGGCGCTGGAGCATAGAAGCCCGACGCGAAGGCGGGCTTCTATGCTAGTACTGTATAATTAGCAACAAGAAAAATAGATGTACATACAATTACAATAGACACCTCATGTATATATACTTACGTGATCCTCCTGACTTGACAGGAGTCAGAGAACAAAACAGCGCTACACCCAATATAAGGAGAAATTTCATAGCCGATCCTCTACAGCTGCTACACATACTGGCCTTTATATATTTGTATCAGGATACAGTAACTGTTCATTCTTCAAATACTTTCAGTGACACCAACAACTTAGATAAGTTAGACCAATATCTATATTAATTTGGCCGCTTTGTTGGGTTTATATGTATTTGTAATCCTAACGTTAACGATTCTGCATGTATATGATATACTGCAGCATATATATAGTCTCTTTACTCATGCAGTCTGATTTCACAGCATGCATATATATGTCTCTCTCAATGTATGATAGCCAGTTATTATATGAAATATTACACATAATAGGGATGCTATATAAAATTGATGTAATTGGATATATATTATCACAAGCTGCATTTGGTATATGTATAATACTATATATATTATGTATTACCTCCGGGACAAAACGTTCACTTCTAGATCTGTGAAAAATTGTGTGCTGAGTCTCATTATACCAATAATATTATTGTGATATGCATGCATTCACCACCAATTAAAATGTAGACTAATTATTTATCTGGTAGTTAGTTTAAGAGGGAGAACATGGAGGAGGCATTGCTGTGGCAATTGTAGCTCAGTGGCAGAGCAACTGGTGGTCATAACCAGCTGTCTGAGGTACAATACCCAGCAATTGCTTCTTTTATGTTTTTCCCTCCTATTGATGTTTGACTGATTATACTTGTGGTTTGATTATCACTTTGATTATTCATGCATGCATACAAAACTACAACACTTCAATTTTATTTATTCCTGTTAAATGAAAAGTACATTTAACACATTCACAATGAGCTAGTTATATATATAATCATGCAAGATTATATATATTTGTTGTAAGATATAATAAATATATGATGCTTAAGGTTTCTTGGCAGACTGTAAATTAAGTATAATAGACTGTTGTCTTTCACATGATTTTTGACTAGCAAGACTCTTATTTTCTTTCTGTTGGATGGAAACACCTGAAATTTTTATTTCTCTCTGGGGCTGTATCCTACAAATATGAGAAAAGATGAACTGACTTTATGATAGGTCCTCATTGACACCTTCTGATAAACTATACATACCATGACTTGGTTCTTAATGCAAATTCCAAATTTTCTGACACATATTCTTGCATCAGGGCCAAAAAACTGCTTTTCACAGGTTGCTGCTCTCCTGAAGCACCTCTCGGGTATTTCTAGTGGTGCACTTGAGTAGTAGCATGCATTACAAGTTGTCACAGCAAAGTTGCGGTCTCTACCGGTGTAAGTCACAGTTATATTTTCTGGTTCACCTCTACAATATATTTATATATAATTTGATTCTTTGTAACAGAAAATGTATTTACTTCAGCATCAATATTGATTCAATGACAGTGCCTCGAGAGGTTTGGTACCCAAAGTTAGGAAAATGGTTGAAAGGCAGAGCATTTGAGCAGCCAATAGCCAATAACACATAAATAATCCCAGTGATTGCATAATAATAATTAGATCTCGAAGCCAAGATTATGAATAAGAAAAAAGAAAATGTCGAAGAAATGCTGGGAATCATTTAAGAGGGCCAACTTTAATCATCATGATCAGTGCACTGTCTCTGCACCATGAGATCTGCCAATTGCTATATATTAATGCTCCATATATATATACCTTCCTTGCATACTAATAAATTATATATATAATAAATTAATCTCCATCACAATTAATTATGACTCGTGCATTTTTATCAGTACAAGCTATGGATGTTCACTGTAAATCCCTTATCATTAACATGCTTTTAAATTTAGCTATATTAGCAATTTGACATTTACCGATAAAATTGGGGTTCGCTAAATATAGTACTACTAAATAGAGTACTACTGTTACACAGTATTTATTACTGCAATTAACTAACAAAACTTCCATGCATTTTGTAAGTTGCTAATATTAAATGTAGGGGTAAAATCCAGTTTCGCTAACTTTTGGTTCAACTTAAATAAAGGGATTTAAAGTATATGGTGTCTGAACAGGTTTGCTGGATACATAAATGTCTATATAATATTAAATTAAAGAGAGTAGTTATTATGTTTTACTTTTTGAACTGTCAGGTTTTAATGGGTGCTGAAGTATGCACTAAGAGATTCGTTTTTAATGCCCCCTTTCCAAGCTTATAATTGTATACGTACCCTTATACCTTTTGAAACCTGGCAGTTTGAAGTTTCATGCCATATATATATATATGAAACCTGAGATATGGTCTTCTGAGGAAGAAAATACATTAACTTTACAATTAGCTAAATTAAAAGAATAATAATTATTCATATTAACATGAATATATATATACAGTACAAGTATCATATATATATATATAAATGCATTAACACCCTGTAAAGTCAAATGTGGACTAGTAGTTCGTATATATATATAGCAATAAATTCAATATTTGATATAATATTATTCTGAAGATGATGCAACTTATTTTATTATATATATATTTACATGTTTAATTACAATCAAGTACTACACAGTGCAAATTACGAATTTATACATGGATTCAAGTGACTCCCAAAATAATCACAATCAGCTACACGACTTCAGCCACACTGAAATCCTCAATTTCTGCATACAGAGTAGTAGTCTCTACAGATCATATAAGGTTAAGCACATGGTCTTCCAATTACCTTTTCACACCTTAGTATAGACTGAAGATGATGAATCTTCTGCCATCATCAGCAAAAATTCCAGTCTCAAGTGGTCTCAGCCAATAATCACACCAGGTTTGATTTGCCCTTGAGTGTGAGCTAGGAGTACCAACGATTGGTTGCATGCATTCACATAAACAGCAGGGTTAGAGACCATTTGGCAACTTGCACACAGGGACATAAAAGGCTGAGGCCTTTAATTTATTTCATGTACAATGTCCCTTGTGTTATATATTATCTTGGGAGTCACTTGCATCCATGTATAAATTCATAACTTGCACTGTGTAGTACTTGATTGTAATTAAACATGTATATTATGTAAAATAAGTTGCATCATATATTATATCGAACATTGAATGTATGTAACTTTTGCTGGGGCTATATTGCAAAGTATACCTCACTATACTGAGAAATTCAATACATTACACATTATAATATATAATTGTGCAGCCACATAAACACAGGTAGTATACGTATATACTGTACTGGACAGGTTATACAGTTTGCCAGAAATCCAAATTGCAGAGGTTTTGTTATATATCAATATATCAATGTATGTATGGCAACCTAAATACATTAGCTGTATAGCTTACTTGTGGCAAAATGCTAAACTGTTATTGGTATCAGAACAAAATCCTGCTGTACATTTGGGCAATGCATCTGATGGCACCATGTATATAAAAATGAATTTCACTCCAGAAACAATTAATAGTCACTTACTACAAGGATCCTCAGTACACGTTACATTGCCTCCAGTACAGTTGCTGTAGTAAAGAAATGACATGCAGGGCAAAAGGTATGATCCAGAAAATACTATAACAGATCTATAATTATATATGTACCATGTGTTACATCCATCACCAGCTGGCCAGACATCTCCTTCACCAAATGTTTCACCTCTGTATGAACATTCTAATAAATAGAGCACTCTAATAAACCACTCTTATAGCAAAACATTTGGTTTTATTGGTGTTCCAATATATACATTACTATCTGATATCTTACCAGCATAAGATGCCTTAACAGGAGTCAGAGAGTTGAATAGGGCTAATAGAAGGACGAATTTCATTGTTATATATACTTGAAGATCCTTTGTACTGCAGTTACACTTGGTAGCAGTTATATAAGTCACAACTAAAGTAACTTCTTAAATATTTTCACCTTGAATGTATAGATATTGGTTATATACTAAAAATACCTCACCCCAAGTATAAATCATGTTATTCACCTCATGCAATATACAGTACTTATAAATTAGCAGTTGTAAAGTTTTTTTGTTATAAACAGCAATACATAATATATATCCATGTGTATATAAAATTACGAGCATGCATACATTCACCAGCATAAGCACCCATTTGTCTTATTTGTGTTCATAATCTCATATATATCTATTAGAGAGGGATTGAGTTAAATATGTGAATTGGAATTTGAAAGTGTAGTGACAAGTCTGGAACTGAAGAGTAACTATTCCTGGTATTATCACACCTGAAACCAAAGAAAAGTGTGATCTATACGTATATCCAATTTACAGAACAGAGCGAGAGAGAGAGAGAGAAAGAGAAAGTATGTCATTTGTATATCCCTACTTAGTACCTAGCTTATGATCCATCATGCTTATATATAAATAGGTAAAGCTTATAAATATATTTATATAATCGGCTAAAACACAGTTGTAAGGCTTTTTGCAACCAAAAGTCAATCCTCCACCTTCAGCAAGGTTAAATATAAAGTTGAAAACTAGCAACAGCATTAAAGTCTTAGAATATCACAAATTTTCACTTGACCCAGCACATTAAAATGAAAATGTGATCCATTTCAGTTCTAGCTGCTTTGAGTTAATGAAATGGATACAAGTGACCGCATGAAAGTTGAAGGAGCTACGTACATATATAAGAAAATTAAATTCATTAGAACATATAGCGGCATAAAATATCACTGTAAGTGTATAGGGTGCATGGCACCATTGATGATCGGCTGTGAAACCTCTTTATATCTATATAGGATGCATGCATGTATTAAGTATAATTTAATATCAAATCATTCATTGGGGCACATTTTTAACTTCTCAAAGATGGCTTTAGGCTGTAACAATAACAATGACATTGTTTATCAATATAATATCAGTTACAACTACCAATTGAACATTTTGAAAAATAACTGAATAATCATATTTTTGACTGATATAATGGTGAAAGGCTTCTCATTATAATCAATATACATATATATAACAAGAAATTGATTAAGTTTTAGAAATTAATGTTAACATTCTGTTTGGTATTAGCTCTTGGTTCTTATACTCTTTCAGCTGGAAGAAAACACCTGAAATTTTTGTTTCTCTCTGGTGCTGTATCCTAGAATTATATACACAAAAAACTGACTGAATAATCAAACATACAATTTCTGAATATCCTACCTACCATTACTTGGTTCATAATGCAAGTTCCAAATTTCCTCATACATCTCTGTACTGTAAGAGCAGTGCTATAAAACTGCTTTTCACAGGTTGCTGCTCTCCTGAGGCACCTCTCGGGAAGTTCTAGTGTTACATTGGCAAAGTAACATGCACTACAAGTTGTCACAGCAAAGTTGCGGCCTCTACCAGTGTAAGTCACAGTTATGTTTTCCGGATCACCTCTACATTAATCAAGAATATCACATATCACACTTACAAAGAATGGAGTTAAATTCTCTGTACCCATAACATTTACACAAAGATATTGACAGTAAATTGGTAACAAAATTAGATTTTGTAGAAAGGCTGAGACAGTTCTATATATACAAGTACCTGCAGATGATACATAGGTAACGCTCAAAAAGTGTTGAATCAGATGGCTTGTTGTACATTTTGTATACCTTCTTATTAAAAGCACAGTTTCAATAAAGGCACCCTTACAGTGTTTATCTTATATTCATATAAATAGCTATTTGCTAAAAGTTGCTTATAAACTTAATATAGATATTCACAAATACACGATTGTTTTAGATTGCAAATGTTATTACAGAAAAAGATGTTTCTAACTTTTGTAATGTAGTCATTGTTTTAGATATTGTGTATCCATCTCCACCTATATGTAGTAAGCCCAAACAGAGCTAGTCCTACCAAACTGCATTGGATAGGGTTTACTGTACTAAGTAATTACTCTAAGGTTGCCAGAAATCCAAATACAAAGGTTTTATATGTATTACAATGTCAATATATTAGTTGGCTTACTTGTAGCAAATTGCTCGACTATTATTGGGATTCAAGCAAAACCCTCCTGTACATTTGGGCAATGGGTCTGCAGTAACAAAACAGAGATTGAAAGGTTACTCCATACATTGGCTCTTCATATGATTAAAATTGTATAAACAATGACTAGGCACTTACCACAAACGTCTTCAGTACATGTTAAATTTCCTCCGGTGCAGTTGCTGCAGTAAATTAGGAAACTGTGTGAAAATGAGTCAAGCGAATGGTAACAGATGTACATATTTACCATGTGTTGCATCCATCACCAGCTGGCAAGTCAGTTCCTTCTTCTAATGTTTCTCCTCTGTATTCACAACCTATAAATAAAGAAATTCTATTCTTGGAAAACACTTAACAATAAATTGAGTCATGTATTTTTGAATTTCCAATAGAAAACATACCTGCAGGTGTACCTGCAGTTATAGGATTAACAGAAATCAGAGAGCTGAAAAGGACTACACCTAAAAGGAGGATGAATTTCATTGTCACTTGAAGACCCTCTGAAACCGTTACACTTGAATGGCAATTTATATACTGTGCTAAGAGTTATATTAGTTGAATATTCCCACCTTTACATGAGATATATATAGAATAAAACTATTCTTCGGTAACACACTTCTTCTGTAAGACAAGTATTCAGAATACATCACCTAACTAAAAATGTAACACATTACAGACAGATGTACATAACAAAACTCCAATGAATAATCAATGAAACGTGGCATCAGTACTGGGTACAGCGCACAATGTATGTATTTATTTGATTGCTCTTAAATCTATTAAACTGATCATAGTTTGTGCCTTATTTTCATGTACGTATATTGTCTCATCTAATATTTTATTGCATATGTATGTACAGATATAAAGGCCTTTCCTTTCTAATCATATTTCCCTCTCATACGTTATATGTATATCGATTATACAAATTATTTAGAAATATCAATCATCAAATATTAAATTAATCAAAAAAATCTTCTATATCAATATCTGGGTTCAGTAAATTTTCTCCAAATCTACTAAGATCCAGCTGATTTAAGATAAGATTTTCAAAGGTTTCCTATATACATAGTTAATAGAAAGACAGACATAAATACATGATGATGGCAATTAATAGAAAGATAAAAACTCATACTAAACAAGAGGTGTATGAAGTGGTCTGGCCAGTCTAATTCTAGCTAGACCACTTTTTGTTGTTAATATAGTTTGAATTTTTTTTAACTATTTCAAAGTAGGAAGAAACCTGAACTAAATTCTAACAAAAAACTTAGTATGTAGTGAAATATTTAAACTTAAACTAGTTGCAACGGATTATTCAAGTTCTCCTCATCCGTATGTTACAGTGACAGACAAACAGTAAAACGGAAAAGGAAATTTGGCATGTTACATTTGCAATATTTCTTCATTGGACCATGCATTTTATATTGCTTCCTACACCCCTGTAAGCAATAGTTAATATGGATTACACATTTATTGGTAGAATATATAAAAACATATAAATGTAGAAACACAAATATGATTTCATTTGCTTATTTATTAAAAGTGTAATTTAACTGTATTTCTTTAAAATTAGATAGTTAGATATTCAAGTGGTACTCTGTAAATTACTTGTTTCTTAGAATGTTTACTAATAATTCTTATTTAACATATTTTTAGTGACATACATACTTCCAAATCTGTATCTCCTATAAGAATAGCTCCAATCATACGGCCATCCTTCATCACTACCTTAATATATTCTCTACCTATTAAGGCAAGGAAAAGAATGAGATATGAATAGGAGTTTGCACAAAGTATTGGAATTAATCATATTTGCAGTACACTTGTCTAACAAATTTTAAATGAAGTAAATAACTTGATTAATATACGTATAGCAACTTCATAAAATGTTGGTATACACAGGTTCTTTGCCTTACTCTCTAAGTAAGTAGGGCATGAAAATAAAATAAAATGAACTTCCTACTCAATGCTTCATTGCTGACATTCAAAAGGTGACAGTATTCATCTATATACCTGGTGTACACCTCAGGAGAAGCTGATAGTCACTGGACAAACTTTGTGCATTGTATCTTCCCAAAAGAACAACTTTGTAACCAAAGAATTTTGTTACGTGCGCAAACAGTTCAAAGCAGAAATCCATGAGTATATCCCTACCATTATGATGAGCAACCATACATTTACCAGCATAGGCACCCATTTGTCTTGCTTGCGTCCATAATCTCATCTAGTACAGTGAGGAATGAAGTTCAAAGTATGTGAATTGGAATTTGATCATAATGTGACAAGTCTGGAACTGAAGAGTAACTATTTCTGGTATCATCTCACCTGAAACCAAAGAAAAGTGTGATCTATCCAATTTACAGAACACACATCACCAGCTGCATAGATATCATTAAGGTTAGTTCTCATTTCACAATCAACAAGCAATCCTCCATCTTCAGCAAGGTTAAACTAAAGTTACAGGCAGCAGTAATATGTAAGCCTAATGCATTCCTCCATCAATTCAGAGATATAAACAGGAAATCACATACACGAATGGTGATGATAGGAAATGTTGTAAATTTTAGTAAAAATATATTGTGAATATTCTTACTACATATTCAACTACAACATACAACTCACATAATGTATATTTGATATCTATATAAATACTAACATGTAAGCATAAAATACACACACTTCAATATTCAGTATTATAAGGACAACATGGAGGATCACACAATAGTAATACACATGCATAAAATGTGAAAATGGATACCTTGTCAGTGGAGTGAACACTCTCTACATTGGGTGTTACTCCCGTAGCTGATACTACCAAGTCACACCCATAGAGTGTGCCATTCGTAAATTCCACATATACAGGCCATTGGCATTCTACTACGTAGGAGAGGGAAATATAAACATAGAAACCATGCAAAGTAAAGTCAATTTCAATAAATTTATACAATATACTGTATATACAGTATGTATGTCAATTCATTAGTTCATTATATACTAGTCTGGCTTGCCATCCCCTACTTCCTACCAACCGATGACAATTGCGCGGGGCGAGAAGGTAGGGTCTAGCAGAAAATGTAAATGCCACACCCCGCCTCGACCAATCAGGTAACAGCTACTGATTTCACACCAGTAAACAGGTGCCTACATGGGAGGCCAGTATGAGATACCTCCGGCTGTCCATTTGCTTTTTCCATACTTTTGAGGGCTTCCTTTAGGCACAACTCGCAAGGTGCTTCAACTGAAACCATCGTCGGACCGCTGAAATAACCATAGAACCTCCACATGATTTGTATGTACACTTAGGGAACCACTACGGGGTGCTTATCCATGAGGTGTGGCATTTATATTTCTGCTAGACCCTACTTTCTCGCCCCCGCATAATTATCGCTGGTGGGCAGGAAGTAGGGGGCAGCAAACCAGACTACTTATACACCTAAAACCTTAGAAAGGTTTTAGGTGTATAAGGCTAAAAGGCTAAAAGTAACCAAGTGTTTGCAGTTGGTATTAATGGCTCCATTCTAGTGTTTAGTGTTCATATATAATTATACTTTATTAATCACATCAAAGTAAAAAAAGTTTTAACATCAAGACATCACGTCCTAAACCCACCTATATCTTGCTTGGTTACACCTTTAGGAACATTTTCCTTTAATTTCTTTCTTTTAAATTCTTCAAGAGAATAAATGGCTGACACCTCACACCCATAGTCAATATGAATATTTCGGCTGGTCTGATTAAAAATATAAATAAAAGAGATTAGCAAAAGAGATCAAAGGCATAACTTATACATACGTACTATTGTACAGTAATTATAACCAAAATGATATTTCTAATTGTAGAGTGCAGGAATTTTGTGGACACAGTTATTGCAGACTATTAGTAACAATGCATACTTGTTTAGCTTCTATCTTCAGTTCAGAAAACCAGTCTGGGCCTAAGGCACTTCCCATAACATGATAATCATGCTTCACACAGGCAGCTTCAGTTAACTGACCCCCTCCCATGGATGAACCCTTAGGATCTGTTAAGGGAAACCATTGAATAACAAAGTAAAATGGAAGCTCGGCCAATACACTCCAATTTTACCATAACTGTAGGGCCCTAAACCTCTTACTAAATAGTTATGTTATTACATATGTCTATATATTTAGAAATAAGGACAACCTAATGATGGAAATCTCTGTTATACAAGGTACCAACTTGGTAATGTCTTTGAAAATCTGAACTCTGACCTATAAACTTTGCCCTCTATCAGGGGCTAGGGTCACCCTAGAACGTGAGGTTGCTGCCCAAACATGTTCATACCTCCTTCAGGAATGCAGAAATCCTAAGTTTGTAAATGTTTCCTACTGTGTATTAATCTAAAAATGATTTTCCTATATCATGATTTCAAGCTGTAATGAAAAGTTTTTGAATTGGATAAATTTTTATGATGGTAGTAATACTAATTTTAGAAGTATATATCAAGCAAAGCTGCAGGTTAAAAATCAACAAATCGTCACATATGTAAAAGTTTAAGAAGACATACCTGTTGACTCTAGCATGTACTTTATTCTCTTTACAGGTTTAGTCTTTATAATGCTGTCTAAAGCACCACCCTCCTTGTCCACAGAGGTGCCATGGACAAGTTCAGATAAGAAAAATTTTGCAGCTCCTTCATCAAAATATGTGGTTCCAATGGATGTATCTTTAATTGCCCAAATAACCTCACGACCTTTCAACTCAAAGCTACAAAGGATGACAGAAAATACTGCAAAAATACTACATCATCTACAGTAAAATAAATCTTACAAGTAAACAAAATTCTCTACCAATCCTTCCCTTATCCTCAGCACCTAGTATAATAATCTAAACTGTAACGCACTGAAATACCTCATGCAGTTAACTGAACATCTTGACAAGTGCTCAACATGAACACTGACAATTATTAAGATACACATAGATTTTATGTATTCATTTAGAGCATAATTGCATATTCCTCCATTTTAAAATGCAACATGACAACTTCTGAAGATAGTTTTAATACCACATACACTGAATGTTGCTGTAGTATGTGCATGGACTGAAGCAATCACCTCCAATATTGTTAAAGCATCTTCCAGTATGTGTCCATGACAAATGGTAAACAACTACTTGTTATACATACTTAGTAAACATTTAAATTTATAATAATATGATCAGCTGCAAGACGTTATGTAGGTAATTTAGTGGCCATAAAGGTGACACTTGTACTCACACTAATTCCATTGCAATCCCGCCATTTCCTATAATCACAACACGTCTTGCATCACATACCTTGGAAATGAGATCCTATTGTAAAAGTTGAGAAAAGATATCTAAAGCTATACTGCAACATTATTACTCAAGCAAGAATAAATACTAGTGAAAATACCACCCTATGAAGTGTGTGCAATACTTTTGCAAATTAGCACACAGCATCAAAATACTGTTACAACATTCTATGATCTTGTAGACCTGTTTAGTGAGCACCTCAAGTTAAAACAAAAGGCATAAATGCATGGGGGAATTGATTGGATAGAACAATCACTCTCCACCAGCCTCCTCTATAGCATCTATAAGATTACAACCATGTTATAAAAATTATCTCTTAGAATACTACTGGTAAACATAAACAAGGGATGCTACAGAGACTAAGTTGTAACAGTGTTGTAACACTACACGTTTGGGAAAATAATGTTAAATTAGATATTTCTGTTGGTCGGTTACATTAATTCCTTTCTTTATACAAACCTTCAAAGGCTACTGTACATGCCATTCATTCCACATTGAATCTGTAAAGCTAACTGCTTAACTACAACTTATGATTGGTATGAGCCTGTTTACAGTGCATATGTGTGGCTTTCATACCTCTACACTCTCAGTGTCTCTGACTCCTAGCACCCATCGGTTACCAACAGACACAATCTGTGGAAATATTCAAATGAAAAATTCCAGTTCTAATATGGTAGCAAATTGGCTGACTCCTACAATGGCTGCCTGTGTATCAGTAATCCAATAGTATCAGTGGCGTGATGTTTTCCATGGTTGTGGCGGAGTTTTTAAAATTCTATAGACTTGTAAACATACCGATGCTCACCTTTGGGAGTGCTCCCGTACATATGCAGAGCTTATCATACTTTAATGACTCTCCATTGATAAGGTAAACCAACTGTGAAAATATGCGATAAGATGGTAACTTGGATACACAAAATACACTTCAACTACATGAAATGATCCAAAAGTGTGCATATATTTCTTAAGAAACAATACAGTATGTTTGGAATTAAAATGAAGCAAGCTTATATGCGTCCACTCATATAGTACAGATGTGATAATTAATTTCCATGCAGGAATTAAAACAAATAAACACAATGGCAAAAATTTTGTATGCATGCATGTTTGCAACATACGTAGTACTGTTTGAAAGTATACAGAAGCATTCAAGTTACAGATAATTGACTTTTGTCTATCTCACATGATCTTCATGTGACACTCCAGTTATTGCTTGATGCATAATTGTCACATTTGGACATTTTCTAACAATGATATTAGATGATGTTTCCTGAACATTAAAATCTTCAAGAGTGCGTCCTACCTGAAAACGAGGTAACTTCATATCAAATAGCATAATATAAATTATTTCAGTGTATTTAAGATAATACTGTTTATAAAGGTTATCATAGCTGTCCCTGTGCAAAAGTGTCCTTAAAAGGAAGTGAGAAGTGGCACGTGGTTATTAGAGAACACAAGTATTCTCAACATATGATATGGCAGACAGAAGAATAAACTTTAAGTGCTCTATTTCCTAAAATCCATTTCTCACATTTCTTAATTATTCCATAGCTCACACTTACTGTACATGTACAAGCTATCCTATGACCCAAAAGTCTTCATTTGCAGAAAATAAAAACAAGGGAGGAAAACCACTGGTTAAATAGGGAGGTGTTGACATGGATAGATGAGTGATGTAATGTGTGAGTTGCTACACATATTCAATGAGAAAACTGAATAATAAATGATAAATAAATAAATGACAGGGGGAATGTTAAATTGAGAATGATTAAATGAGGGAGACGATACCCTCCCTGATGGGGTCTAAATTCATTCCTTGGTCCATGTTCATGCATGCAGGGTGTTGATCGGATGAGCATGGCCTCTTTTATCTTTCTTCTGGTCCCATGCTGCCCCACAAAAATGGTGGTTGCTTCTACCCATGATATGTTGTGCATTGCCCTTTGTACATGTACTGCTATTGTTCTTTTCTGATCTTCTTACTGCTCTATTGTGTTCTTGCATCCTTTCTATTACCTTTTCCCCAGTTTCTCTGATGTAGACCTCTTCACACTGGCATGGAATTTGGTAAATGATTCCAGGTTGATGAAATCTATTGATTGGCGTATTGACCTGGGTTAGCCTTGATCTGAGGGTGGTGGTGCTCTGGTAAACATTCCTGACATTCGGGTGGTTGCAAATCCTCTGAACGGTTTCAATGAATCCCTCTTTGTTGGGAAGGCAGAGAATGACTTCTTTACTGGTGGTCATTCTGGGTTGTTGTCTTTCTTCAGTGTTCTTTGGACCAGATATCTTGGGTACCCATTGTTGAGAAAATCTTCTATGTGGAGTACTTCATCTTTTTACATACAATTGCTTCAAGCTATCCTATAGCACCACTCCATAACTATCACACCCTTATCAACCTCCTTCCTCCCACACACAACCTACTCAATACTTCACACCAGCTATGACAACCACCCTATACAACTATGTGGACTTGCTATGACAACCAACCAGCGTGCAACTACTTCACACCAGCCATGACAACCACCCTATATAACTATGTGGACTTGCTATGACAACCAACCAGCGTGCAACTACTTCACACCAGCCATGACAACCACCCTATACAACTATGTGGACTTGCTATGACAACCAACCAGCATGCAACTACTTCATACCAGCCATGACAACCACCCTATATAACTACATAGTTCACATGAGAAGCATTTTGCATAGCTTGCATAATCAACATTCATATATATACGTAATTGGGACAAATCTAATACCCTGTATACACAGTTCCAAATTCTATACTTCCCAAGTCCAGATACACAGCCTGGTGGACCATAAGTACATGCAAAGACATTGTAACGTACAAAGATGCGACCAAATCCACTTGTCTACACTCAGCAGTAATAATATACAGGAAATTCTAACACATATGAATCAAATTTTAGATGTATATTTATAGATTATAACTATGGATGCAATAACATTTCAATTCTATAGCTAATGATTTGCAGTTATACTCAAACCTTTCTAAAATTTGTAGCTGCTTTGATTAATTTTGAAGCACTTAACAGTGTGATCTTTGCATCTGGGTCAAGCTCCGATAACTACAGAATGATTGAAAGCAATCAGTTAAGGGTGGGTCAATTATATGCATTAGATGAGAATATTTTGAATAGTGTGTTCAAGGGACCAATGGCTTAATTGGCTAGTAACAGATACGTAAGTCAACTGTAGGTCGAAATTCAAGTTAATCTTTGGAAAGGTATGATTTCAAGATTCATCTTCTAATAGTGCTTTTCATTGCCTAAACTAATTTCTTGCAACTTGACTTCATACAGTCTATTCAAAAGTCCCAAAAAGTGAAGGAAAAGATGCACGTACCTATCTGTAGGACTAAACCATAGCATTTATCAGTCAATCTTAACTATACTTAAGAGAGTCGCAAAGGAAAGAATCTTGTTTCTGTAAAGTTGACTCTGGCCACACTAATTAGCTCGTTGTACTACTCCAGAAACATGAGTGGGCCGGGTAAATCCATGGTCTAATGATGATGAACGGCTTCAAGATTCGCTAAAAATCTTAAAATATCCTATTTCTCATTTAATGGTTAAAAGTGTAATCAGTGTACTACAGTTGAGGTACACGCTAACAAAACAATATGCTAATAGAGTAAGGATTTCTATTGAAAGATGAACCATCCAAAAGATAAAACAGTACGCATAAGCATAATCTATGCATATGTAAACATCAATTCATACTTTATACAGTCAGTCATCCATTATTCCCAAACTCAGCAAAACCATCCCTCTACTTGGGTGGATGGCCTGGTTGGTATCTTTTCATTTAGAGTGAGTACACGCGACATTAAAGTGTATTATAACACAATCAAAGGGAAAAGGGGAAAATGCAAAGCCTTAACCAGTGAAAAAAGGAAAAGTGGATTCAATTGTTCTTAAACCACAGGCCGGTGTCACAGGAAATCCGACTTCCCCACTTTACGGTATCGAGGAGAGCGACAACAACGTCTACGAGGAGCTACAAGACTACCTACTTAAACCGGCATCATCATCATCATTATCCCTAAGAGCTACTTTACAAGGGAAACATTTATGTATATTAGAGCGTGTAACACATATATTGTACTACCTAGCAGTGAAGTAGAAATAACTAACAGCTATCAGCATATGTAGACGTACCTCAAAACAAACATTAAGTAACAGAAACAGCTCATATACCCATAAGAGACATATTGAATAAACATGCACATGCAAGTTAAGATTGGTATTACTGTAGTACCTGCTCAGCGCAAGTGACACCAGCTATACCTCCACCAGCCACAACGTAATGGACGGCCATTTTGTGATCACGCCCAAAACAGTGGGAGTGCCAGAAACATTCGATATGGCGTTCATCTTGTTCTACATTTTGGCTTACCTTTACGCACATTCCAAAGCTATGGGTGAGTTAATCCATGGTTAATCATACTTTTTGGGCCGCCAGTAGTGCCAGAAATTAGGTTTTAGTATGGGTGAGCCGAAACTTAATAAAAAAAGAAAGTGTGTTTTAGTCACTAAGCAGTACTTCAGCTAAGGAACTCCCAAACTTACCACTATTGATCGTTTTATAACGATGACTTTTTCTATTTTTTTTTAAAAATCTTTGCATTATTTAGCAAGCAGACACAATATACAAATAGTTATCTAAGTCGCAAGCTAACTTACATAAAGAATGGGTTTGGCAAGACATAATCGTGGGGTAAATGAATGGATGGTGGTAAGTTAATAGAAATACTTATGAGAGTCCCAGTTGTTACTCAAGTGGGCTTGAAATACGTAGATTGTACAGCAATGTTTGCAGCTTGATGTAAGGCTTCTTTCCTTGACAATAATTGGACACATATATATTAAGCATGGAGTCAGAGGCAGATGACTGAAATGGCCCAAGTGAGCCAACTTCTAAGGTGACATATGAAACTCTACCTATTCAAGAAAGAGCTTCAAGGTCTAAAATCAGAGATTAATATTTATATATTTTGGCTCTATCAATCTCTATGCTTTGTAGAGAGTTGGTAGGAATAGTTAGTTCCAAAATGTAACATCGTTTCCATCAATCACTACTAGGTCAGGCATGTCAGATGATGTGTGCTGGAATGGTGGCTAGTGGATTGTTGCTGGCTCTCAAGTCTAGGATATTAGCAAATAGCTTACAATGATTTAAATATGGGGTAAGGGCCTTGATAATAAGCTGTAAGACGGAGTCATGGCGCCATGTGTATCTGTCCTGGTTGAGTGCAGATGTACATCCATTCAGGATGTGCATAGAGATAGGTTAGGGCCATGAACAAAGAGGACATCTTGGATTTACCATCTACACAAGTTGTGTGGTAAAGGAAGGCAGTCGGCTCCTGCTCTTTGGAGGAGACTCAGATGGTTGGCTGCTAGGCCTGACTATATTCTGGCACAGACTTTGCTGGTTGTCTCTAAAGATATAACATCTTTAAATTTTGACAGAACTGTTAATGAGTCTGGATGGTTATTCCAGTGTGAAATATGATGGACCCTGACTCTCTTTGACAACTCTTTTAAAATGGAAATCTAGGTGCGAGAGTGGTAGGAGCGCAACAAAGGTTTAGCTCTTTGTAGCAGATCAAAAGGTGTTGAAGAGGAAAGTTCTGATGATTCTTTTGGGTGGATAGACTGTGCCATATCTGACGCAGTATGGGATCACTGAACGATGAAATGGCTAAAATGTAATTTTCTGGCGAAAATAAAGATAAATGGAAGTGCCAGGACTGATAAACGGTGGCCAATGTTGCTGACTTAGGGAACTTAAGCTGTTCCTTAACTAGCTTATTTACCTTAGATTGTAATTGTTTGAGAGAGCTTTCTGTGATAAGTTTGACACAGTTAGAAGGAATTCTTATTTTATCAGCTTTCTGGGATTCATCCACTGCCAAATAGAAATGCTGCAAGGAAGCTAAGTAGTGTTTCAACATCTGGCATTTATATTCTCCTCTGATGGGTAGTTGTTTATCTATTTCTTGGAGGGAATCCAATGCCAATTTTAGCAAGCATGATGTTGCAATTTGTCTGGTTGCAGACTAAAATCACTATAACGTTCCTCCTTACCAAAATCTGATTGGCTTTCTGACTTGGGTTGACACACAACTTTGGCATACTTTCAAGAGTTCTTTTGAAATCCCTCTCCTTCTCCGTGTAAGTCTGGAGGTCTCCAACTCTGATGAAACCTTCCTTGCTTTGTTATGGGTTCTAACAATTCTGAGAAACTCTCTACAGTTGTGTTGCTGGTCCATCCTAAAGCTATTCTTCAATTTTTTCAATCTTTCTGTTAGCCTGATGATGGCTCTAAATCAATGTTGGGTATTGGGAGTACCTGAAATCGATTTCGAGGCACCATTGTCAACCATGTGATTGAACAACAAAGAAAAATCTCACCAGCTTCCCCTGGGGATATATCGTCTGAACACAGTGTAGCATGAATTGCAATTATAGACTGGAATTCAATATCGGTCCAATTACGTAAAGGTCGAGGGCTGCGAATGGCTATCTTTGGTCACAGATTGCGAGAGAGGAATTGATTGTGACACCATTTTATCAACTCGTCAATTATAGTTAATTATTTGCTAGGCTACCTATTTTTGATAGTTTTGTTAGGTAATGGTACATGAGACGTGCTCTTATGATCATGAAACCATCAGTAGTCACTTTACATTGTTAAGAAGGAAAATCAGCAAGAAACAATTGCTGGGAAATTAATCCAGGACAGCTGGATTTAGACACCACTACTAGGCCAGTGAGCTACGTAGATAGAATTGCTACTCACATGCATAAAGCAAGGGTGTCATAATAGTACAATGAAAATCCTATAATTATAACATTCACATCAACCCATCCTAGCTGACATTTCAGTTTCACTTTTATGTGTACATGTGATGTGCGTGAATAGTGAATTTGTTCGGGTGATGGTGTGCCGTTAGTAAACAAGACTCACAAGTATTCCACTAGGGTCACTCTTAACTGACATTAGGAAGCAAAACTAACTATCTAAAAGTTTTCATTAGCGGGTTTTTAAAACCATCTGCTGATATATTCACTCTGTCTTGTACCTTAAGGATGTACGTATATGAGTGGTTGTCACAAGAGGTGATTTAGTTGAAAGTAACTGTATTAGATCCACTTTGATCTTTATTAAAGAAATGATTGTTATTCCTTGGTGACCATTAAGCAAGACACTACATGAAGATAAGTACTCTTCATTTCTTCATAATTTACTTTTCCCGATGAAAGTTTGTAGCTGACTTATGTATATCTTAAAACCTTCACTTAGATCAATGCTCCTACACTGGACAGGTATTTGATGATTGTGCCTCACCATGTGGACCACTAACATGTGACAACTACACTGATGTGGGGGTTTGTATTACTTCCTGTGAAGCTCGTTGTGACTGTCCAAGTGAACAAGTACTTGATCTTGGAAGGAGAATGTGTGTTGCTACAGAAGATTGCACTGGTATGTATGTTCATGCAACAATACATATGTATATTCAAAGCAATTCTTATAGAGTTTTCTATATCACCTCCAAATACCTGTAGAACAATCATTGAATAACATAAAAGCTTTTCCCAAAGTGTATGTCTGATATGGTATTTCTTGATCTGTATTTACAGTATATATACATATTAATTGTGCATTCTTACTGATTTTTACGTTCTCACATCAAAGCCAATGGTATAGAACCATGACGCAATAGACGTAATATGTGAAGGTGAATACTAGAATGCAAAGGTGTTAATGTATACAGGCAATGTTATACATATTCCTGGTTTTTGTTTGTAATATCTTGCTGATGGTACAAATGCTGAAGCAAAATGGTTCTAATCAGAGTAACAAAAATCCTGATCCTTGAAACCCATGCAAGTAAATTAACTTGAGCTAAATTATATAAATTGTAGATTTGCCCTAAGGAATAAGTACGTACATAAATAAAAGAATTTCAGTCTGCATATGTCTATAGACCTCTCTATAAAGATTTGTGTCATAAGTATTTTTCTTATGAGAACAAATTAGCATAACCTAGATAGCTGTTAGCCTTAGTGTAAGTAGGATGGGAGGTAGTATAGCAATTTCATATACGTACGTACACACATTTTATTAATAGTGACTACTGAAGCTCCTGATACATGCTCTCTACCAGCTGAGACTGGAGACTGTGATGGAATCTTCCCGCGCTACTCTTTCAACTCTGACTCTGGTCAGTGTGAACAGTTTATTTTTGGAGGATGTGGAGGGAATGACAATAACTTTGAGACTATTGAGCAGTGCCAGCAAACTTGTAAGTGAAAACAGTACCACGACAATATACTTATGTTATGGTTTTAGCTCTAGCTGAGACATGACTCAATAGTTCCTTGTTCATGTACATCTACATTATTGAAACGATAAGGGGTACTTGTTACGATCATTATGGTGGAAGATTATTTTGAGCATCAGCAACGCATTAAACAGGTTTGAAAGTTTTACCCATGGGTTTTCATCAGTGTTGCTGATAATTATCAACCATCTACATTATAGAAAGTATTTATTAACATATATATTTGATTCACTAGATAAGATACAGTAGCTAAAGAGAAGGTTAAGGAACCCCTCTCGGAAATTGAGCACTTGGTTTAGATTGCTTCAGTGCTGCTCTGGCCTGATAGGGACTGCTTAGTTTACCATAACTCTGTCACTGTTGCTACTACGTACTTCCTGAATGTTGCTCTCGGTTCCCTCTCTCCCATATGCCAGAATGTATGTTTTTCAATAATTTAAATCGCAAAGCTATATAAAACCAACACAGCCATCCAATTTAATAGGACCAGTATACACGTGTGTCAGCATTATTTCTTCCTTGAGAAATATACATACAGTGTCACCCATGATTGTTTCAAGTGAAGATGGCTAGAAAGCTCAGAACAGACTTGACTGTAGCCCAAAAGCAAGATATTTGTGCATATAAAGAAGCCAACCAGAAGACTAGCCAGGATGCAATCACTGGGCATATTTCACGTAATTGGGAGCTCTCGATCGCCAGAAGATAAAAATTAACTGTGTACTGTGTAATTAGTATGGAATTCGATATTAGGCCAAAACGGATAATAGGCCAAAATTTTCCAAAATGAATTGTGGTTTATTAAGTGGGTGGCACTGTACATATATACATATACTGTACGTATATTGCTACACATGTAGCTATGTGTCAATTCTTTTAAGTATAGCCTGTTTACCTTGCAAACACATGTACATATGTATACTGGAGTGTTTCCATAAACACATACATATATGTGAACCTCATATTTACAACTTAGTCCTTAATACTACATGCAATCTTTTTTGTTCTACCACAGGTGGTTGTCCTTACATTGGGCAGGTATTTGATGATTGTGCCTCACCCTGTGGACCACTAACATGTGACAACTACACTGATGTGGGGGTTTGTATTACTTCCTGTGAAGCTCGTTGTGACTGTCCAAGTGAACAAGTACTTGATCTTGGAAGGAGAATGTGTGTGACCACAGAAGAATGCACTGGTATTGTTGCTCTTGAATTTATACATCATCTATATGCTCATGTCTATATACGTAACTGGTGATTTATACGTATATAATGCGTTATGTATCCAAGATAACGTAATTGCTTCTGTAACTCTCTCATTACTTTATCGACCAAATTACCAAACTAATGCTAATATGGAATATGTATTCGTTTTTTAAGTCCCTAAATTACGTACGAGATACAGTAGATTACTGATTATAGATACATAGTTTAAGGTAAGTATAAAGAGAAAAACAAGGTCAGCCAAAATTTCACACTCCAGCCAAGGTTACCCGCAAGCTGCAGTAGTGATATTTCTTGGTATAATTATACACTTAGGAAAATAGTACATTCAGTTGATGCTATTTACAAGATAGATTGACTGAAGTTTTGTTGTGAATGTACATAGCTTAAAGGCCCACTGTCATAAAAGGTGACGTTTCAAAGTTGATAGGTATTTCCTCATTACTTACATAAGTGGTAGTATGATGAGGAAAAGGTGTTGTAGTTACAGTATGTATATACATATAGTGGGGGAATCACAGAGTGTATATAATTATTTGGCCTATGAATGTGCACATATGTAAACTCCCTATGTATGTATATAGTGGCCACGGAGACCCCCAATAGATGCACTCTACCAGCTGAAAGTGGCCTCTGTAAGGCTGCTTTTCGACGTTTTTATTTCAACTCTGACTCTGGTCAGTGTAAACAGTTTATTTTTGGAGGATGTGGAGGGAATGACAATAACTTTGAGACTATGGAGCAGTGCCAGCAAACTTGTAAGTATAGGACTGTTCTGTTTTGCCAAAGCACCGTGTCTGGAATAATTGAAGTCTTTGGCAATATTTGCAATTCAGACTCCTAGAAAGTGATGAATGAAGATAAATGTTTTAAAAAATGTATAAAATATGTTCCAGTTGATATATTTTTGATAGAGAAATGCAGTTAAATTTGTATCGAAGTTCTCTAAAACACTACAGGTCCTACTGCATGCTCAGTGCATGGTCAGCACTACTTTGATATAGAGGCCGGAGAGTGTGTCCCCTGCATTGGTACATGCACTGAGCCTCAGGTTGTTTGTATTGCCGTTTGTGCGAGTGGCTGTGAATGTCCAGTTGGAACTCTATTTGATGAAAAGACAAGGGCTTGTGTTCTTCCAATGCAATGTCCACAAAAATGTAAGTTACTATGTGAAACTACTGTACTTATTTTGTAGTGTATTAAATATGATAAAGGGTGTACAGTATGTATAGAAGTAGCTGATTTATGGGCAGAATATACACACAAGTGCAGATGTTTGTTTAATAGAATTCTCTAATAAACATGATGTATAACCTCAAGCTTAGAGTTAATACATGCATCTAATTGAATCAAAAATATAGCAGTACTATTTAGGTAAAATGACCCTGTTTTACGTATGTATGGATTATCCCCTTAAAACTGACAACAAATAGATTTTTTGTCTATTCAACTCCCTAACAACTGTGATTTTAATAACTGAAAGGTTTTGAAGCTGTGAATAACAGCTCCAAGCAGATGAAACAGGTATAGGCCTACTTCTGGGTCCTTGATTTTTTCTTCAAATTCTTCCTTATTTCATGCTAGTGGAAATAAACAAATGCATAGATAGTATGTATATTGTAGCTTTTGGAGAATACGTAGGCAGCCTTATGTTTGAATGTGCTAGATAGGAAGCAAGTTAGTTCTGAGGATACTAGAAGTGGTTACTTTTACAACCCATTTTTTTCACTTCAAAGCGGTTGGTCATCTGCTCCCTCTATCTTTGGCTACAACATAATATTGAGATGTATTGCCAAGAAAACTTTAGGAACAAAATTTTACAAGTATAACATATACAAGAAAAAGGGGGAATAGAAATCAAATATAAGTTGGGTTAGGGTGCTGCGACAGTAGCTAATACATCTGGATAAGGAGGGAGAAGGACAGTGATAATGCGATAAGGGTATATACCCGTATGTCACTTTTGTACTGTTAGCCTTATCACATGATCACTGTCTTGTTCCACAGTGTACTAGTTACAAACACTGCCGTTCTTTCTTCTAACTTGTTTGGCCAGGCACTAAGTCATCTTTAAGATATCTTTTGATCTCTCATATATATAGACTGTTTTGAAGGTGGCAATTTTTACTTACCTGGTAGTAGCTGGAATTGTTCAGATGGATGCAATACATGGTATGAGTAAAGGACACCTATGTACGTATACGTATTTTAGATTTTCCTTCCTCTTGCTTGGAATATGCTATGCAGTGGTTGCGCTGGTGGTGTTGTTACATCTACCTTAATCGCATGTGAAGGTATGCCATTCTTGTGTCATGCATAAGTAATGTATGGAATATTTGTTGTAATTATAATGAATCAAAGATTTGTGAGCTTTGGCAGCAGTAATGAATTCATTGTGTGTGCTGCATGAAGATCACTAATTTTTAATTCATTAAACTGTAAAACACCATTTTCCTGCACAATACATAATCCATTCTACAGCTGTTTCTGGGAATGTCACACTTAATCAATGTCTCTATATAGATCTAAAGTTCCTTAGATCCTTAGCTTCTCTGTTATTTGTGTATACAAATTAAATAGAATATAAGGAGCTTAAGGAAATCAAAGTCTATGAAATGGAATTTCAGGTTTATATATAAGCTATGTTGACTCAATATAGAACAATACATATATGTAGATATACCCTTAGTTGTAGTGAAATTTCTTTGGTGATGGGGTATGAGGTACCACAAGAAGTGTAATAGCTAATTTTGTTTGTACATGATCTATAACGGTCTACTATACTACTGCAAATCTTTGATCGAAAAAAATAGAGAAGTCACTACAGATTCTGCATTCCTGTTTAGCTGTGTCATAAATTAGGGTATTGGGAAGACTACTATTTAAATGGGGAGGTCATCAGTATATGTATACAGTGAAACCTCTCAATAATGGACAAGTTGGTGCAAAGGGACTTATCCACTATTCGGAGGCTGTCCTTTACTGAGAGGTTTTCATAATAGAAGCTTTTTATCTGTATACAATGCTGTCTGAAATGGGTTCAGCTGTATGTATGTTAATTCGTTAGTACATTCAAAATTAGTCGATAGGACACTTTTACTTCGTTAACAGCTCCATCAATACTCGGTGAGAGGCGTCTCTCGTTACGTACGGAAATCATCTGACTGCAACCATAGCTAGATAAGACCCTCTTTGTCCGTTAAAAGAGTTTTTTTGTATTACAAAAAGTCCTTGGGATCGGGCAGAGTGTCTATTATCCTGAATTCTGAGGTTGTCCGCTATTCGGTAGTTGCTAATGTACTAATCGTATACAAAAATAAGTTGGCATGCTATCCGTTATATGGAGACTGTCTGCTATTGGGAGTGTCCGTTAATAGAGGTTTTACTGTACTTAGATTCTAGAAAAATATATACCTAGGGTAATGTTATTAAGTAGTCCTTTTTAGGACTAATTATTATTCATACGTAGTTAAACATGTACTTACACACATTGATACATATTGTATACATACTGTACATATTATATGCCTGCAGTACATATACGTATATTTGGAGTATACCAGGTTCTATATACAGTGCAAGTTACAATATACTAAGGTAATCTAATATATACTGTACATATATACTCAAATTCATTTTATCAAGGTAAAAGTGATGATTTGGAGAACCCAAGCTCAGCATCTGATGTTGCAAAGCAATCAACTCTTCTATTAGCAACAGTTATTATGGTTCTCATTTGCTTCTTTTCTTGAGCCAAGACCTAACTTTTAATGACTACTATATAGTGCATGCATTTATTTAGCTTTGTTAGATCGAGTTTTCTCTATTCTACTATATACCTATTCATCATTGCCCTGCATGATGAGGAATGAACATCTTAATTTTGTTCATAAATTTACTATACATGCATACGTATAACTATGCCAATATTATTTACATAATGTATGCATTCTCTTCCAATTACGTACATATGTGTATTCTATGGCTTTTCTATCTCGTTTAATTTTCAGTAGTCTCCTACTGGAGTTACAAGTTTCCCCTGGTGCTCTTTAATATCTTTGTCATTATTTCCTTTATATATATGGTCCATGAACTTTGCAATGCGGTAACATCAATTGGTGCAGATGTTCTGTTCTGTATGCATTACGCAATACAAGTATCACACATGTAAGTAGTCATCAGTGACAGGTCTTTAGATAAGTGCACACACAAAGTTAGTTTGAGGAGAATGGTCTAATCAACATTATACCATTTCTATTATGGCCTCATTCCCACTGTAGAGCACACTGCAGTTACATTCATTAGTGTAACAATGTATGTGAAACTGGTGACCACACATTATTTTGACAAATATGTTAATGAACCAGACTGTGATATGGTAGCCTATAAGAAAATTTTTCATGGACTGCACTAGACAAAATTAAATAAATAATGCCCCTGGCCATGGCCCTCAGTATATGCTTTGAACTGCTATAAAATTTGTTCTGATTTTATGCATCACATGCAGATCCTGAGGGGTACACCCACATTCCAATATAAACTTTACAGTAGTGAACATTATCCCAAGTCACTTTGACACCCACCTGATGGTAGTAGATGGTGTCCCAGAGCAGCTGGTTTAATGAGGCTATAAAACTATATATCTCAACTGTTTATATGCTCCCAAATTCATACCTAAAGTATGTATATAACACATTTGGCACATTGCTGGCTCACTGCGCATGCATAAGGGATGAGATGGTTTATACAAACCTAACAATTTGCCCCTGCACCAATCTAAGGATCTGATATTGCCAGTGTCCCAACTAATGGTATTTCATTTCCCCATACCAACTATTATTGAGTTTCTAGACTTTTCATGGATCAGTTGTTAATGTTGTTTCATTTTCTGGATTCAATAAAGTATAAAACTATATCTTCATATTAAATTGCTGTGTTCTCTACATGAAAAATTTAATATACCATTTTCCTACATGCTATATGCCTTTTCTGTAAAAGAGCCTATAGGGGAACTAAACCTGAAGAGAGCTTTGGATGAGGATACAGGAGTCTTTTCTTCCTTCTTTTCCCTTCTTTCATCTTCATCTCCACTGGGTCAGACAGCTGTTTCTGGGAATTCCACCGGTACCCTTCATCAGTGATCCTGGGAGCCTTCGTCTTTTCTTTATCTTAAGTAATTGATCTTCTGTGAATCATGTGTATTCTATGGCTGCTATGTGTATTCTATGGCTTTTCTATCACATTTAATTTTCATGCAGTAGTCTCCTACTGGGGTTACAAGTTCCCCCTGGTTTGATTGTCAGTTTATTCTGATAAGAGAATCCATCACCAATTAAAATGTAGACTAATTATTTATCTGGTGGTTAGTTTAGGAGGGAGAACATGGAGGAGGCATTGCTGTGGCAGTTGTAGCTCAGTGGTGGAGCAACTGGTGGTCATAACCAGCTGTCCTGGGTTCGATTCCCGGCAATTGCTTCTTTCGTGTTTTTCTCTCCTATTGATGTTTGACTGATTATACTTGTGGTTTGATTATAACTTCGATTATTCATGTGAATCATTAGAGTATATTTGCTGAAGTCACTGTTACTGGGTGCATGCATTATGCATGTACAAGTATAACAGAAATAGTCATCGTGACAGGTCTTTTGGTAATAAGTACAGACAGAGTTATTTGATGAGAATGGTCTATATAATGGTCATTTCTGTTATATAAAGTAAATAAAAAACATTTACAAAAATGATGTTAGAAGTAGTAATGGCAGTGTTCACTAATACATCTGCAAAAAGTATTAACACCCCCCTTTCCGAGTTTTATACACACTTTCATACCTTTTGAAACCTGGCGGTTCATAGAGTTTCAAATAGGTTTCATGCCTTCTGAAACCTGAAATTTGATCCTGTGGTATTCAAACGGAGGATGTATTAATCGTCATTTCCTCCAAATAGTATACTGTAGCCGATAGCCACAAAAACGTTATACCAGCCTAACATCTTTTTTAACCTGAATAACACACACTAACCTGAAGTAGGAATGGTGTGCCCAATCACAGAAGTGTATGGTTAAGTTACTTAAATTTCAGTATATATGCAATTTCAGTATGATTAGCTTTATCATATAATTAGTATCTTAATTGTTTCGCAGATGTATTAATGAACACTGCCATTCCTACTTCCAACATCATTTTTGTAAATGTCTTTTATTTACTTGTATTCCCCCTTGTTTCTTTATAAAACTACTTGTTTTAAATTGATTTGAAAGTTTTCTTGGCGAAAATCTCAAAATAACGTTAACATCTTAGACAAGAGAAATATGCCGAAACCCATGATCTCTTAATTAAAATATGGCGTCCGAGAAGACCACAATTTTTGCTTTTCACAATTAACATGCTTCACGTTACATTAGTGAGGATGCTGGAGATTCGACCGTACCCATATATTCAAAGGCGCTGGGATGACGGGCAGCCATATTTATCAATTTGTGACGTCTGCAAAAAATGGAGGCTAGATCGTCGGAGCAGAACAAAAAGTCGCAGAAAGACCAGAGTGCGGCTATACATTAGGATTAGCATACCTGCTCTGCTGTAACTCAGACGTTTATCTAAGGCTGTTAATGTTCATCTAAGGTGGTTCACATAAATATATATATTTATTTAAATTTTGTACACCCATCCAGCTCTATTGCTGGAGATTGAGCTTGGTGTGCGTTTGAGATGGAGGTCGTAGCAGAAATGCGTGTGTCTTGGCAGGTCTGTGTAGAGCGCATTCAGATTTAGGGCTGTCTATTCCCTAGTTCGGAAATATTTATGACGATTAATAACTTGTACGTGCCCGCCTAAGTTCGCATATTAGCGCTAGTCTATTCAATAAAAGAAGATGAAGAAAAAATGAATTTTGGAAATGGGTCTATTCCTAGTTAGCCGCTTTTTGAACGCTGTAGAGCGTCGAAACATATTTTGGCATTTAGGAAAGCGTGCATTAATGACTGCACATGCATAACCGAAGATAACCGAAAATCGCTTCGTTGGTGATTTATGAGGTAATACATTGGATAGGGCGGCCATTTTTTCCCCGGCCATTCCTACTTAGACATTATCCTGACAAATCCAAAAATACAAAATTTATTATAATCGATATAAAATTGTGGTTTTTATGAACATAAACTACGTAGCTAAATTAAAGGACAAAATAGTCAAGTTGGATTTAGTGATGGATATTGCTTGATCAGCTCCTTTATGAGATCTTGAGTATTTACTGTAATCTGAATTTTTTCAAAAGTTCCTTTGATAACATAGCCATGGTAACGTCTACCTGTCAAGGTTGACAACATTTGAAAACTTGGATTGGAAATTTGTGCTTGTGGAACAAGTTCAAACATCAGTGCATTATCAGTCAGCCACCAAAGATGAACCAAACCAGCACCATGCACACCTGTGGGAAGAAGGCATGCAAATCTACTTAGTTAAATTGACTTTAAAGAATTCACATTGTAACACAATACATAGGTCAGGCAAATAGCCAATTTTAGTGACTCATGCTGTATCTTGCGATCACAAGTTTCAACACTTATATTACAAAACCTACCCATAAGGATATCTGCTTCATGGACCATTCTAATTTGATCACATATAGCATAATCCTCCATGAAGACAGAATTGACAGTTGCTCTGGGAAAACATTTCTTTAGGTTATCAACTAATTCATCTTGGTTTTTCAATACCCGCTGAAATGCTGAGAGTTTGTCATTGGTAAAACGAATGTATGGCTTACGTAAAATTACTAACATATTAACTTTTCCATCAGTAGGGATGGGTCTGTAATTATCAATCAAACCACAAGCCTGTAAAACTTTAGCTCTAAATTTTGATAGATACGTGTCTGTTAATCCAGTGCCATTACATTCAAAGCATTTGTTAATTCTATCATTTTTACACCTAAACGGTACCGAGGCAAATCCCCAAGGTACTATAATAATCTCATCGGCACAATGGACCTTGTCTCCATTAGGAATGTCTTCAATTGCTCTGGTGTTGCCAAAAATCTTTACTTCCAATTCAGGGAACAAAAAAGGAGTGTTCCACCTGTTCAAACGGAAGATGTAGGAGTCGTCATTTCCTCCAAATTGTTCAATTGCCACAAAAAGGTTATACCAGCCTAACATCTTAAAGTAGATATGTACAGCGTGACCACTGTGAATGAACACCTTTCCTTTAATGTAGACCTCACATTTTCCCTTGGGTTGGGCCAATGCAACTCCTTTGACCATTCTCTCCATGTAGCCTCCACGTTCAACATGATGTGAAAGGTCTCCAAATTTACATTGTGGTGATCTGAGATTGGAACTGATATTATCAGGATAGAGCCACATCCCACCATCTGCAAATTCATCCAAATGGTAAGAGCTAGAGGGCTGGAAGCCAATGTTTCTCAATGTACAGATGCTGATTTTTCCACTGTAGTCGTTGCCAATGCAGTCTATGCGACTGGAAGTATCACTCATGCAGACTCGATAGTGCCGACTGTAAGTACGCTCTATAAACGTTTCACAAAAGGTGCCGGGTTTCCAAGTAGATTTAGACTTATTTCCTGACACGCGAAGTCTACTTTTATTCGGATTAAAAGCTGACCGTCCTTCTGTGGAGTTGAACAAATCAAACTTGCCAGACTGAATCGGCTGATCATCACGATCAGCTTCACTTAGTATGTCATGAGGAATACTTAGGACTCTTAAAAAGTATATTATTCCAGCTAAAAGTAGCGATACGAAGAAAATCCATCTTCTTTTACTATACATCATTTTTGATCAGTACTGTACGTATATTAGAGGGCTCTCCTAAATGCATATGCAAATAGCAACATCCGACCATAGATATATAGAGGAAAGACAAAGCCTCAAATTATAGGAAGGCTTTTTGGGACGCCGAAGGCGCCCCTATATTGTTTTCAAATAACGTAATGGTTTCCTGTCCGTAGACCAATGATTTAGAAACCACATTAACTAATACTATGTAACAGCTTGCGCAAAAACGTTTTCTACGTGATATGACCTTGAAAAATTGACGGCATACAAGAGTTGACCGGAATTCGTTAGCTAACCGGACATCTAATAAGAACCAACAAGTAGTACGAGTTTACATGACGAGTTTTTATACTCAAACTAGACTTGTTTTAGAAAACATCTTTAACTCTAGAGATCGATAAAGGAGAGATTTATGGAAAGTATCAATACTGACAGTGAAGAGGTATACTTGATCTTGGAAGAGGAACATGTGTGACCACAGAAGAAAGCACTGGCATTGTTGCTCTTGAATTATACATCATCCATATGCTCACGTCTATATAACTGGTAACTTATACATATATTGCTTCTGTAACTCTCTAATTACTTTATTGACCAAACTGTCAAACTAATGTTAATATGGAATATGGATTCGTTTTTTAAGTCCCCAAATTACATACAAGATACAGTAGATTGTAGATGCATAGTTTAAGCATAAAGAGAAAAACAAGGTCACTTTGACACTCCAGCCAAGATTACCCAAAAGCTGCAGTAGTGATATTTCTTGGTATGATTATACACTTAGGAAAATAGTACATTCAGTTGAGGCTGTTTACAAGATAGATTGACTGAAGTGAATGTACATAGCGTAAAGGCCCAATGTCATAAAAGTTGATAAACTACGTAGCTAAACTAAAGGACATAATTCAATTAATAGTCAAGTTACTTCCAATTCAGGGAACAAACTTGAAAGGAGTGTTCCACGTAATCAAACGGAAGATGTAGGAATCGTCATTTCCTCCAAATTGTATAGCCAATAGCCACAAAAACGTTATACCAGCCTAACATCTTGTTTAACCTGAACGACACTAACACATTAACCTGAAGTAGGAATGGTGTGCCCAATCACAGAAGTGTATGGTTAAGTTACTTAAATTTCAGTATATATGCAACTTCTGTATGATTAGCCTTATCATATAATCAGTATCTTAATTGTTTCGCAGATGTCTTAATGAGGGGGTGTTGGGGTGTTGGTGACCTGGAAGCTAAGAGCAAAGATTAAAAGCAAAGACACAATGGGATGGCCAGAACTCACCTCCAGGGCAGAGAAGAAAAAAAGGAAAAAGAAAAGTGGCACCCCCTACCAGCAACATCTGCCCAAACTGATTACTGACTGATTAACTATTAACTGATCTGTGTATATGTGTGTATGTGCTGATATTTACTTTAATTTCTGTATTTTAAACTGGGCCCCATGTAGCCTCTGGCTAATTGGGTATCCCAGTATAAATAAGATAAGTGAAAGTGAATGAACACGGCCATTCCTACTTCCAACATCATTTTTGTAAATGTCTTCTATTTACTTGTATTCCCCCTTGTTTCTTCTTATCAATACTTGTTTTAAATTGCTTTGAAAGTTTTCTCGGCGAAAATCTCAAAATAACGTAAACCGTCTTAGACAAGAGAAATATGCCGAAAACCATGATCTCTTAATTAACAGATGGCGTCCGAGAATACCACAATTTTTGTTTTACACAATTAACATGCTTCTTCAGATTTAGGGCTGTCTATTCCCTCGTTTGGAAATATTTATGACGATTTATAACTTGTACGTGCCCGCATAAGTTCGCATATTAGCGCTAGTCTATTCAATAAAACAAGATTAAGAAAAAATGAATTTTGGAAATGGGTCTATTCCTGGTTAGCCGCTCTTTGAACGCTGTAGAGCGTGTAGAGTCCCGAAACATGTTTTGGCATTTAGGAAAGCGTGCATTAATGGCTGCAAATAACCGAAGAGAACCGAAAATCGCTTCGTTGGTGATTTATGAGGTGTTGCTTGCTAATAGATAGTGTGCACTACGCGGGGGCGTAAGTAGCGGCCATTTTGGGGGTCAAAAGGACTCGTACGCATGTAAATCAATAGTAAAATCGGTGTTTTTACGAAGTGTAAGCAGCTTTGCGCAACCTTATTTCGTCTTAACAAAGGTTCTTTGTTGATTAACAAAAGGCGCGGCGTCCTCAAAGAAAGATTTGAGTCGATATATTATAAGGTAAGTCGGTTATTTGGTAAACATTTATATTGGTTGTACGATAGTTGTAAGGTTGTGTTAGACATTATGCCGCATACATGTTGTGCCTATGGTTGCACAAATCGAGCTTCTAAGGATAGTGGGATATCTTTTTATCGTTTTCCTGCTGATGAGGAGAGGAAACAAAGGTGGATTCAGGCTGTTAGGCGTATGAACTGGAAACCTACCGAGCATTCACGAATTTGCAGTAAACACTTAAGAACGATGATCCTGCTTCTCCTGACTATGTTCCTTCTGTGTTTGCATTTGTGGACAGTCCATTGAAGAAATAGAAGAGACAGAATTTAAAAAGCTATGAAAGGAGATTGAAATCAAAGAAGACTCGACAGTCAGCTGCTGTACAGGCCCAGGATGAAAATGATTCAGATAGTGTGAGTAACTGTGATGATGAAATGATTGAACCTGAAGCTGATTCTAGTGAAGCCAGATTGGGTGAAGGACAATGTAATCAGGTGGACAACATCACTGTAACAGCGGAAAGTATTCAGTTGTTAGAGACTGAAGTTTTTACACTCTCTACACAAGTTGCCACTCTAAGAGATGAAAACAATAAACTTATAACTATACTTAATAGCCCAGAACCACTGTTAGATGAGAATAATCTTAAAGAAAACGACTCTCTTGTAGCCTTCTATACTGGTTTGCCAAATTTTGCAGTCTTAATGACTATCTTCAATTTAGTTGCTCCTGCTGTTACATCCACTGCAAGGTGTGCTCTTCCTAAATTTTCACAGATGATCTGTGTTCTATTAAAATTACGGTTAGGTGTACCAGATCAGGATATTGCCTATCGTTTTAAAGTTAGTCGGTCAACTATATCTCGAAGCTTTCAGAAGTGGGTGGATGCAATGTATGTTAGACTTAAACCTCTGATAATTTGGCCTACGAGAGAAAATGTACAAAAAACAATGCCTTCAGCATTTAGAAGCTATTTTGGAAGATGTATAGCAATAATTGATTGTTTTGAGGTGTTTATTGAGCGTCCTTCAAGTTTGGTAGCTCGGGCACAAACCTATTCCAATTAAGAGAGTCATAATACAGCCAAATACCTAATAGCTATTACACCTCAAGGGACTATTTCTTTTGTTTCAAAGGGTTGGGGTGGTAGGGTATCCGATCGCCACCTAACTGAAGAGGGTGGACTATTGCAATACTTGAACCCAGGTGACCAAATTCTTGCTGACAGAGGGTTCAACATTAAAGACTCTGTTGGATTTTAGCTCTGGCTACGTTATGTAGACGACACCTTTGTCATCTGGAGCAAAGATAGGGATCAGCTGGAGGATTTTCTGTCTTTCCTTAATGGAAGACACGGAAACATTCAGTTCACCATGGAGGAGGAGACAGATGGCTCTATCCCGTTTCTTGACGTGCTAGTGAAGAAGAACAAAGGAAGTTTGAGTACATCCGTGTACAGAAAACCAACCCACACGGACAGATACCTTCACTTCTCGTCTCATCACCATCCTAGGGTGAAAGCTGGCATTGCCCTTTGCCTCAGGGACAGAGCGGAGAAGATCTGTGGTGCTGGATCCAGTGTCCTCCAAGAGGAAAAAGAGCACCTGAAAGGGGTTCTCCAGGCCAACGGATACCCCAGTAAGGTTGCTGCTAGGCACATGAAGAAGAGACAACGGAACCAGGGAAGTAGGGAAGATGGTAAACGTAAACTTTTTATTCCATATGTGAAAGGCCTCAGTGAAATGATCTCCAGAACATGCCGGAAGATGAACATCGAAACCATTTTCACAAAGCAGAGATCACTGAGGAGTATCCTCTCTAGGCCTAAACAACCCCAGCCTACCATGGATATTAAAGGTGTCGTTTACCAGATTCCCTGTTCTAGTTGCCCTGCAGTGTACACTGGAGAAACTGGAAGAACACTAAAAGTCAGGATGGCGGAGCACAAACGTGCTGTCAGGATGGGGGATGTGAACAATGGTTTAGCTGTTCACTCCCTAAAAACTGGTCATCCAATTGAGTGGAGCCAAGCCAGAGTGGTGGAGAGGGAAGAGAACTGGTCCAGAAGAAGAATTAAGGAAGCCCTGAAGATCCAACAATGTCAGGTAAGAATGAACTTAGATCAAGGAATTGTACTAAGAAGTGGTTGGAAACCCTTTTTTATGAATACTCCCTTCACCTCTCCTTCCTCCGGAAATGATGTAACCGATGACATCACTGATGAGGTAATCGAAAATGGCGGGAAAAGATGCCTATAAATGAAGACACCTTGAAGACCAACACCAGTCACTGAAGAAGACCCCCAGAGTCGAAACGTTTGGCAGACAGAAGAATCGAAAAAACTGTGTCTCTAGATGCTCTAAAAGTCGAAAGATGAACCTTTACAAAGATAAGTTCGACGCAGTTAGAAGAAATCCTTATTCCAATATGCATGAGATGACTTTAATTCGAGGGAAGCTGCTTCATTTGTCTCCAAGCAAAACTTTGGATCCTAAATTGCCTCTGAAATTGTCCTTGTTTTGCACGAATAAGGGCATTTTACTTCAAGGACTCCGGATCCACAACACTCACAGTTTATCTTTCCATCTGGTGATGCACCCAAGTGGGGAAAAGTGGGATGAAGTATCAGACCACTCTTGGTGATGTTGAATCCTTTGTGTAGGGTATTCATCTTTCTTGTGTACTCCTTAATTGCTTCCTCCTCATGCTGGCATCCCCATTCAGTATATTTACTTGTAAATTGGTTATAATAAGGATAACAAAATACTTTTAACTAGCGAAAGTGAAGGTTTGGATATGTTTGTGTGTACAACTGCTCTAAACCTGGATGCAGTGATGCGACCTGCTCTGTAAGCAAACCAGGATCTGGATTTAGTTTGTGTTTTAGTCAACTCTTCCACCCTTTGAGCTTGTTTCACAGTTACAGATAACTCCATAAAACATTCTTTGGCTCTTTCCAGTAGCTCTTCATAGGTATCATCCATGTACTTCTCTGTAAATAATTCATTAAGAAGTGGTGGTAATTCTGGATCCACATGTACAATCTTTCATTATATGGAGGAATCAAAGAAAGTATAGCTGCCTCAGGATTGGCTTTTGACAGCTGCAGATACAGAGAAGATACCTCCTGGTTATTTGGTGCTGAAATGGGTGTCTCACTCAATTTGCCAATGCTATCAGATCTAGAGGTGCATGGTATGGGAAGGCTGTGTGTTAGGCTCCAACGTTGGTGAATTTGATTGGATGATGGATGATCCAGTTTTACCTTCCTTTGCTTTGAAGATGAAAAATCAACATTGCTGAGTGTTGCATATTCCACCTTTTGCATTGAAGGTACCGTTGGCAACCAGGAACATGCCAGTGAAGTCACGGAAGTACTCTTCTTCATACTTGTATTGTACTCCAGTGCAAAGAGAACTGCTCCAATATGTGAACAAGCTTCACCAAGGCCTGCCATACAAGTACAATGTGCACATACAATTGTACCTTCTTTTTCTATTGCAATCCAAGGCTTTAGTGGCTTGGCTGACAGTTTTTGGGAATATTTCACGTCTGCTATAACCAAACACATGTTCGCGAATTGGCTCTCAGTTGACTGAATGGTTCTAACTTCAATGCCACTGATCCATCCAGATACAAAGTAGTTATATGAATCCAGACTCTTATAGGCCTTGAGATCCTCTTTTGTGTACAGGCTAGCTATAGGTGTGTTTATCATGTAATGATAAATATCTGGATATTGTACATTGGGCCATTCTATGTTAGTCAAGATGTTAAGGTTTCTCAACTCTTGCGGCGAATAGGGGTCAATATCTAAGCCAATTTTTTGTAGTTTTTCCTCATAGCGCTTCCTAACGTCTTCTGAAAGAGACCAGTAATATTCTGAGAATTTGCCTGTTGTTTCCTTGTCCATTTTTTGTACAATCGCTCAATGATTAACAAGTAAACTCGTTACGATCTCAACTACGAAAATGATGCGCTAGAATAGACTAAACGTTAAATATCGTTCTTTGAGCACGCCGCGCCTTTTGTTAACCAACAAAGAACCTTTGTTAAGACGAAATAAGGCTGCGCAAAGCTGCTTACACTTCGTAAAAACACCGATTTTACTATTGATTTACACACGTACGAGTCCTTTTTGACCCCCAAAATGGCCGCTATTTAAAATTCCACACTTACGCCCCCATGTAGTGCACACTATCTATACATTGGATAGGGCGGCCATTTTTTCCCGGCCATTCCTCCTTAGACATTATCTGACAAATCCAAAAATACAAATTTTAAACTTCACTACACTGGATATAATAGATATATTATGGATTAAGAAACCACCTTTACTAATACTATGTAATAGCTTGCGCAAAAACTTTTCTACGAGATATGGCCTTGAAAAATTGACGGTATACAAGAGTTGTCCGGAATTCGTTAACCGGACATCTAATAAGAACCAGCAAATAGTACGAGTTTACATGGGTAGTTTTTAAACTCAAACTAGACTTGTTTTAGAAAATATCCCTAACTATAGAGATCGATAAAGGAGAGATTTATGGAAAGTATCAATACGGACAGTGAACAGGTACTTGATCTTGGAAGAGGAACATGTGTGACCACAGAAGAAAGCACTGGTATTGTTGCTCTTGAATTTATACATCATCTATATGCTCATGTCTATATATAACTGGTAATGTATACATATATAATGCAATATAACTGCTTCTGTAACTCTCACATTACTTTATTGACCAAACTGTCAAACTAATGCATATGCTAATATGGAATATGTATTCGTTTTTTAAGTCCCCAAATTACGTACAAGATACAGTAGATTACTGATTGTAGATGCATAGTTTAAGTATAAAGAGAAAAACAAGGTCACTTTCACACTCCAAGATTACCCAAAAGCTGCAGTAGTGATATTTATTGGTATGATTATACACTTAGGAAAATAGTACATTCAGTTGAGGCTGTTTACAAGATAGATTGACTGAAGCTTTGTTGTGAATGTACATAGCTTAAAGGCCCACTGTCATAAAAGGTGACGTTTCAAAGTTGATAGGTATTTCCTCATTACTTACATAAGTGGTAGTATGATGAGGAAAAGGTGTTGTAGTTACAATATGTATATACATATAGTGGGGAAATCACAGAGTGTATATGATTATTTGTTCTTTCTTGGTCTATGAATGTGCACATATGTAAGCTCCCTATGTATGTGTATAGTGGCCACGGAGACCCCCGATAGATGCACTCTACCAGCTGAAAGTGGCCTCTGTAAGGCTGCTTTTCAACGTTTTTATTTCAACTCTGACTCTGGTCAATGTGAACAGTTTATTTTTGGAGGATGTGGAGGGAATGACAATAACTTTGAGACTATGGAGCAGTGCCAGCAAACTTGTAAGTATAGGACTGTTCTGTTTTGCCAAAGCACCGTGTCTGGAATAATTGAAGTCTTTGGAAATGTTTGCAATTCAGACTCCTAGAAAGTGATGAATGAAGATAAATGTTTTAAAAAATGTATAAAATATGTTCCAGTTGATATATTTTTGATAGAGAAATGCAGTTAAATTTGTATCGAAGTTCTCTAAAACACTACAGGTCCTACTGCATGCTCAGTGCATGGTCAGCACTACTTTGATATAGAGGCCGGAGAGTGTGTCCCCTGCATTGGTACATGCACTGAGCCTCAGGTTGTTTGTATTGCCGTTTGTGCGAGTGGCTGTGAATGTCCAGTTGGAACTCTATTTGATGAAAAGACAAGGGCTTGTGTTCTTCCAATACAATGTCCACAAAAATGTAAGTTACTATGTGAAACTACTGTACTTATTTTGTGGTGTATTAAATATGATAAAGGGTGTGCAGTATGTATAGAAGTAGCCGATTTATGGGCAGAATATACACGCAAGTGCAGATGTTTGTTTTATAGAATTCTCTAATAAACATGATGTATAACCTCAAGCTTAGAGTTAATACATGCATCTAATTGAATCAAAAATATATTTAGGTAAAATGACCCTGTTTTACATACGTATGTATGGATTATTCCCTTAAAACTGAAAACAAATAGATTTTTTGCCTATTCAACTCCCTAACCATTTTGATTTTAATAACTGAAAAAGTTTTGAAGCTGTGAATAACAGCTCCAAGCAGATGAAACAGGTATAGGCCTACTTCTTCTGGAGAATAGGCAGCCTTATGTTTGAATGTGCTAGATAGGAAGCAAGGTAGTTCTGAGGATATTAGAAGTGGGTACTTTACAACCCATTTTTTCAATTTAAAGCGGTTGGTCATCTGCTCCCTCTGTCTTCGGCTACAACATGATATTGAGATGTATTGCCAAGAAAACTTTAGGAACAAAATTTTTCAAGTATACGTACCATATACAAGAAAAAGGGGGAATAGAAATCAAATAGAAGTTGGGTTAGGGTGTTGCGACAGTAACTAGTACATCTGGATAAGGAGGGAGAAGGACAGTGATAATGCGATAAGGGTATATACCGGTATGTCACTTTTGTACTGTTAGCCTTATCACAAGATCACTGTCTTGTTCCACAGTGTACTAGTTACAAGCACTGCCATTCTTTCTTCTAACTTGTTTGGCCAGGCACTCAGTCAACTTTAAGATATCTTTTTGATCTCTCATATATATATAGACTGTCTTGAAGGTGGCAATTTTTACTTAATCGCATGTGAAGGTATGCCATTCTTGTGTCATGCATAAGTAATGCATGGAATATTTGTTGTAATTTTAATGAATCAAAGATTTGTGAGCTTTTTTGGCACCAGCAATGAATTCATTATGTGTGCTGCATGAAGATTGCTAATTTTTAATTCATTGAACTCTAAAACACCATTTTCCTGCACAATACATAATCCATTCTACAGCTGTTTCTGGGAATGTCACACTTAATCAATGTCTCTATATAGATCTAAAAGTTCCTTAGATCCTTAGCTTCGATTCTCTGTTATTTGTGTATACAAATTAAATAGAATATGAGGAGCTTAAGGAAATCAAAGTCTATGAAATGGAATTTCAGGTTTATATATAAGCTATGTTGACTCAATATAGAACAATACATATAGATGTACCCTTAGTTGTAGTGACATTTCTTTGGTGATGGGGTATGAGGTACCACAAGAAGTGTATTAGCTAATTTTGTTTGTACATGATCTATAACGGCCTAATATACAACTGCAAATCTTTGATGGAAAAACTAGAGAAGTCACTACAGATTCTGAATTCCTGTTTAGCTGTGTCATAAATTAGGGTATTGGGAAGACTACTATTTAAATGGGGAGGTCATCAGTATATGTATACAGTGAAACCTCTCAATAAAGGACAAGTTGGTACAAAGGGACTTATCCACTATTCGGAGGTTGTCCTTTACTGGGAGGTTTTCATAATAGAAGCTTTATATCTGTATACAATGCTATCTGAAACGGGTTCAGCTGTACGTATGTTAATTCGTTAGTACATTCAAGATTAGTCGATAGGACGCTTTTACTTCATTAACAGCTCCATCAATACTCGGTGAGAGGCGTCTCTCGTTACGTACGGAAATCGTTCAGTTTTTCTGACTGCAACTGTAGCTAGATAAGACCCTCTTTGTCCGTTAAAAGTGTTTTTTGTATTACAAAAAGTCCTTGGGATTGGGCAGTGTCCATTGTCCGGAATTCTGAGGTTGTCCGCTATTTGGGAGTTGCTAACGTACTAATCGTATACAAAAATAAGTTGGCATGCTGTCCGTTATATGGAGACTGTCCGCTATTGGGAGTGTCCGTTAATAGAGGTTTTACTGTACTTAGATTCTGGAAACGTATATACCTAGGGTAATGTTATTAAGTAGTCCTTTTTAGGACTAATTAATGTACATACACACATCGATACATATTTTATACATACTGTACATATTATATGCCTGCAGTACATATATATTTGGAGTATATATCAAGATTCTTTATATTTATACTGTACATATATACACAAATTCATTTTTTTATCAAGGTAAAAATGATGATTTGGAGAACCCAAGCTCAGCATCTGATGTTGCAAAGCAATCAACTCTTCTCTTAGCAACAGTTATTATGGTTCTCATTTGCTTCTTTTCTTGAGCCAAGACCTAACTTTTAATGACTACTATGTAGTGCATGCATTTATTTAGCTTTGTTAGATCGAGTTTTGTCTATTTTACTATATCTATTCATCATTGTCCTGTATGATGAGGAATGAACATCTTAATTTTGTTCATAATTTACTATACATGCATACGTATAACCTTGCCAATATTTTTTACAAAATGTATGCATTCTCTTCCGATTACGTACGTATGTCTATTCTATGGCTTTTATATCACGTTTAATTTTCAGTAGTCTCTTACTGGGGTTACAAGTTCCCCCTGGTGCTCTTTAATATCTTTGTCATTATTTCCTTTATATATATGGTCCATGAAGTTTGCAATGCAGTAACATCAATTGGTGCAGATGTTCTGTTCTGTATGCATTACGCAATACAAGTATCACACATGTAAGTAGTCATCAGTGACAGGTCTTTAGATAAGTGCACACACGAAGTTAGTTCGAGGAGAATGGTCTAATCAACATTATACCATTTCTATTATGGCCTCATTCCCACTGTAGAGCACACTGCAGTTACATTCATTAGTGTAACAATGTATGTGAAACTGGTGACCACACATTATTTTGACAAATATGTTAATGAACCAGACTGTGATATGGTAGCCTATAAGAAAATTTTTCATGGACTGTACTAGACAAAATTAAATAAATGATGCTCCTGGCCATGGACCTCAGTATATGCTTTGTACTGCTATAAAATTTTGTTCTTATTTTATGCATCACATGCAGATCCTGAGGGGTACACCCACATTCCAATATAAACTTTACAGTAGTGAACATTATCCCAAGTCACTTTGACATCCACCTGATGGTACCGGTAGTAGATGGTGTCCAAGAGCAGCTGGTTTAATGAGGCTATATCTCAACTGTCTATATGCTCCCAAATTCATACCTATGTATATAACAATAATGTTTAATTTGGCACATTGCTGGCTCACTGCGCATGCATAAGGGATGAGATGGTTTATACAAACTTAACAATCTGCCCCTGCACCAATCTAAGGATCTGATATTGCCAGTGTCCTAACTAATGGTATTTCATTCCCCATACCAACTATTATTGTGTTTCTAGAATTTTCATGCATCAGTTAATGTTGTTTCTTTTTATGAATTCAGTAAAGTATAAAATTATGTGACATCGACATAAATTTATTTAAAAGATTTTGTACATGTATGTGTATTCTATGGCTTTTCTATCATGTTTAATTTTCAGTAGTCTCCTACTGGGGTCACAAGTTCCCCCTGGTTTGATTGTCAGTTTATTCTGATAGGAGAATCCATAACCAATTAAAATGTAGACTGATTATTTATCTGGTAGTTAGTTTAGGAGGGAGAACATGGAGGAGGCAATGCTGTGGCAGTTGTAGCTCAGGGGCAGAGCGACTGGTGGTCATAACCAGCTGTCCTGGGTTCGATTCCCGGCAATATTGCTTCTTTCGTGATTTTCCCTCCTATTGATGTTTGACTGATTATACTTGTGGTTTGATTATAACTTCGATTATTCATGTGAATCATTAGAGTATATATTTGCTGAAGTCACTGTTACTGGGTGCATGCATTATGCATGTACAAGTGTAACAAAAGTAGTCATCGTGACAGGTCTTTTGGTAACAAGTACAAACAGAGTTATTTGATGAGAATGGTCTATATAATGGTCATTTTTGTACCCACAACGGTTATTGTATAACTGGTGACCACACACATTATCCTAAAAATACAAAATTCATTATAATGGATATACAGATAAACTACGTAGCTAAACTAAAGAACATAATTCAATTAATAGTCAAGTTACTTCCAATTCATGGAACAAACTTGAAAGGAGTGTTCCACGTATTCAAACGGAGGATGTAGGAATCGTCATTTCCTCCATCCGTATTATATTATATACCTCAGTGTGATTATCTTGGGAGTCACTTGCATCCGTATATATATAATACAATCAAGTACTACACAGTGCAAGTTACAAATTTATACACGGATGCAAGTAACTCCCAAGATAATCACACTGAGGTAGATAATATAATACAGATGCAAATGACTCCCAAAATAATCACAATCAGGTATAGAATTAAACGCTACAAGACTTTAGCCACACTGAAATTCTCAACTGCTGCATACAGAGTAGTAGTCTCTACAGATCATATAAGGTTAAATACATGGCCTTCCAATTACCTTTTCACACCTATAAGTATAGACTGAAGATGATGCATCTGGATGCCATTATCAGCAAAAATTCCAGTCTCATGCAGGGGATCTCAGCCAATAATCACCGCAGATTTGACTTGCCTTGAGTGTCAGCTAGGAGTACCATTGGTTGCTTGCATGCATTCACATAAACAACAGGGTTAGAGACGATTTGGTAACTTGCACACAGGGACATAAAGGCTGGGGCCTTTAATATATTTCATAATGACCCTTGTGTGCAAGTTACCAAATTGTCTCTAACCCTGTTGTTTATGTGAATGCATCCAAGCAATCAACAGTACTCGTACCTCACACTGAAGGCAAATCAAATCCATGGTGATTATTGGCTGAGACCCCCTACATGAGACTGGAATTGTTGCTGATAATGGCATGCAGATGCATCATCTTGAGTCTATACTAAGGTGTGAAAAGGTAATTGGAAGGCCATGTGTTTAACCTTATATGATCTGTAGAGACTACTACTCTGTATGCAGAAGTTGAGAATTTCAGTGTGGTAAAGTCTTGTAGCGTTTAATTCTATACCTGATTGTGATTATTTTGGGAGTCATTTGCATCTGTATTATATTATCTACCTCAGTGTGATTATCTTGGGAGTTACTTGCATCCGTGTATAAATTTGTAACTTGCACTGTGTAGTACTTGATTGTATTTAAATATGCATAATATATAAGCAGTAGCATTATATATATATATATATATAGCTTGCACGCAAGCATATTTATCCAAATCCACCCCTACGTATCCAATTACACTCCTGCACACATGGATAAGTAATAGAAAACATATATATATATTTATATATTCAAAGACTTTTAAAATGCTCTAAATGAGGAAATAGGTACACAGGAGCCCATGGATGAATGTGTACATGAATTTACTTGCACTGTATATAGAGTGGAATCTGATTATAGTGAAACTCATTATCTCAACTCATCTCAACTCAACTCATGAACTTGCACGCACGCATATTTATCCAAATCCACCCCTACGTATCCAATTACACTCCTGCACACGTGCACACATGGATAAGTAATAGAAAACATAAGAAGAGATGACAGAGCTTAAAGTACCACAGTTTTACTATGGTCGTCTAAACGAATTTCTTTTATTTCTTTACATCAATATATATATGAAGAATCTGAAAAAATACCTGGAATGTTTTGGTTGGGGTGGAATCGGTGCCAAGGAGGTAAAAGGGCTGTCATGTAGAGAAATCACAATGATGTTACAGGCTTGTGCGAGAAGGAAGGTGGAAGATGAATGGGATGGTGAACTGGTCACAAAACCCAAGTTGGCCTTGTTGAAACTTTTGAAGGAGAAAGGTGGTGAATCTCGATGTTTAGATGTGGCAGATAAGGGTAAGAGACGGATGATGATGATAATCAGGGGTGGGACAGCCCCACTTAGGATTGAATGTGGAAGGTGGAGGGGTCTCGAGAGAGCGGAGAGAACATGTGTGGAGTGTGATTTGGGGAAGGTGGAAGATGTACAACATTGGCTGCTGGAGTGCGAGAGATGGAAGGATGAGCGGGTGGACCTTTTTCAGTCTTTGTCACGGGTAGCACTGGGGTTTGATTTGATGACTGATGATGATAAACTATTTGCCATTCTGGATCAAGGATGCAAGCATCACTCAATCCTTAAGATTATTTTGAAGATGTGGACTGCTAGATTTAGTTGACCTTTTTGATTGATGACTTGATGTTTTGTTGAACTGATTTATTTGTCATGATGTATTGGTGTGTGCCTCATAGGACAGTCTGTCCTAGTGCTATGCATGTGGCACGTTAAATAAAAATAATAATAATAATAATAATAAATAATAATATAGCAACACTTTTGGCTTAAACTTAGCATGAACGTATACAAATACGCTTTATCTAACCTTCGCTACAACTCGCTTATTCGGTAGCTCCTTCTCGTAGGAGAGCGTCGACTTGTCATAGCCGTTCTCGAAAGGATGATCTTCTTTAGCAACGAGGCGGTGACGTTTTCGCAACGTCACAAGATTCTCAAAATGTGTGTACCGAGCGACATACGAAGGTGTTGGTGACGCAATAGAAGAACATCACAATACATCACCAGCTTGCGCAATCGTAACTTTGAATTCTTCATTATATCTTGATTATTTTGCTCATTTAATTAAGCAAAACTTCGCCAGACATTTCTTATACACATGTACCATGATATATATTGATTTCACAGTTATCTGACCAATTGATAATTTTTATTAATATAACACATTGTTTCAATATAAATTTCCCATAGGTTTTCTATAGTCCTATGGCCTTTTATATGCAGACTTTGTCCTCTGTTTTCTAACAAACGGAGGCCTAAATCAAAAATCCCTTAATTTAAAATGAGTTTTATACCCTAAACTTTATGATGATATGCCCATTTTGTTTTTAGGTTCTTTCTTGGAGCCATATGAATTAATTAATTATATTATTTATATATTTATATTAGATTATACCTTAGTATATTGTAACTTGCACTGTATATATATATCTGTCAAAAAATGGCGGACGTTCGGATAACTTTCGTTTTCTAGCTTAAAATTAGCTTTCTCTTCCTTAGCGTAGAACAGTGAACGAACGAAATGGACTTAAAAACCACCCTTACTAATACTATGTAACGTAAAGCTTGCGCAAAAACGTTTTCTACGAGATATGGCCTTGAAAAATTGACGTCCAACAAGAGTCGATCGGAAATCGGTTAACCGGATATCTATGAGAAGCAGCCAAGTAGTTCGAGTTTACTTAGGGGCGCCTGGCGCCCCACGAGTTTTTTAAACTCGAACTACTTGTTGTAAATGTCTTTTATTTACTTGTATTCCCCCTTGTTTCTTCTTAATATAACTTGTTTTAAATGGCGAAAATCTCAAAATAACGTTAACGTCTTAGACGAGAGAAATATGCCGAAAACCATGATCTCTTAATTAAAAGATAGCGTCCGAGAAGACCACATATTTGCTTTTCACAATTAACATGCTTCTTGTAGAGCGCATTCAGATTTAGGGCTGTCTATTCCCTAGTTCGGAAATATTTATGACGATTTATACTTGTACGTTTCCGCATAAGTTCGCATATAAGCGCTAGTCTATTCAATAAAAGAAGATGAAGAAAAAATGAATTTTGGAAATGGGTCTATTCCTGGTTAGCCGCTTTTTGAACGCTGTAGAGCGTCGAAACATGTTTTGGAATTTAGGAAAGTGTGCATTAATGGCTGCAAATAATCGAAGATAACCGAAAATCGCTTCGTTGGTGATTTATGAGGTGTTGCTTTCTAGTACATTGGATAGGGCGGCCATTTTTTCCCCGGCCATTCCTACTTAGACATTATCCTGACAAATCCAAAAATACAAAATTCATTATAATGGATATAAAATTGTGGTTTGTATGACCATAAACTACGTAGCTAAACTAAAGGATAAAATAGTCAAGTTGGATTTAGTGATGGATATTGCTTGATCAGCTCCTTTATGACATCTTGAGTATTTACTGTAATCTGAATTTTATCAAAAGTTCCTTTGATAACATAGCCATGGTAATGTCTACCTGTCAAGGTAGACAACATTTGAAAACTTGGATTGGAAATTTGTGCTTGTGGAACAAGTTCAAACATCAGTGCATTATCAGTCAGCCACCAAAGATGAACCAAACCAGCACCATGTACACCTGTGGGAAGAAGGCACGCAAATCTACTTAGTTAAATTGACTTTAAAGAATTCGAAAGTATCACATTGTAACACAATACATAGGTCAGGCAAATAGCCAATTTTAGTGACTCATGCTGTATCTTGCAACCACAAGTTTCAACTCTTAGATTACAAAACCTACCCATAAGGATATCTGCTTCATGGACCATTCTAATTTGATCACATATAGCATAATCCTCCATGAAGACAGAATTGACAGTTGCTCTGGGAAAGCTTTTCTTTAGGTTATCAATTAATTCATCTTGGTTTTTCAGTACCCGCTGAAATGCTGAGAGTTTGTCATTGGTAAAACGAATGTATGGCTTACGTAAAATTACTAACATATTAACCTTTCCATCGGTAGGGATGGGTCTGTAATTATCAACCAAACCACAAGCCTGTAAAACTTTAGCTCTAAATTTTGATAGATACGTGTCTGTTAATCCAGTGCCATTACATTCAAAGCATTTTTTAATTTTATCATTTTTACACCTAAACGGTACTGAGGCAAATCCCCAAGGTACTATAATAATCTCATCGGCACAATGGACCTTGTCTCCGTTAGGAATGTCTTCAATTGCTCTGGTGTTGCCAAAAATCTTTACTTCCAATTCAGGGAACAAAAAAGGAGTGTTGCACCTGTTCAAACGGAAGATGTAGGAGTCGTCATTTCCTCCAAATTGTTCAATTGCCACAAAAAGGTTATACCAGCCTAACATCTTAAAGTAGATATGTACAGCGTGACCACTGTGAATGAACACCTTTCCTTTAATGTAGACCTCACATTTTCCCTTGGGTTGGGCCAATGCAACTCCTTTGACCATTCTCTCCATGTAGCCTCCATGTTTAACATGTTGTGAAAGGTCTCCAAATTTACATTGTGGTGATCTGAGATTGGCACTGATACTATCAGGATAAAGCCACATCCCACCATCTGCAAATTCATCCAAATGGTAAGAGCTAGAGGGCTGGAAGCCAGTGTTTCTCAATGTACAGATGCTGATTTTTCCACTGTAGTCGTTGCCAATGCAGTCTATGCGACTGGAAGTATCACTCATGCAGACTCGATAGTGCCGACTGTAAGTACGCTCTATAAACGTTTCACAAAAGGTGCCGGGTTTCCAAGTAGATTTAGACTTATTTCCTGACACGCGAAGTCTACTTTTATTCGGATTAAAAGCTGACCGTCCTTGTGTGGAGTTGAACAAATCAAACTTGCCAGACTGAATCGGCTGATCATCACGATCAGCTTTACTTAGTATGTCATGAGGAATACTTAGGACTCTTAAAAAGTATATTATTCCAGCTAAAAGTAGCGATACGAAGAAAATCCATCTTCTTCTACTATACATCATTTTTGATCAGTACTGTACGTATATTACAGGGCTCACCTAAATGCATATGCAAATAGTACCATCCGCCCGACAAAACAACAAATTCTATAGGAAGCCTTTTTGGGACGCCGCAGGCGCCCCTATATTGTTTTCAATTAACGTAATGGTTTCCTGTCCGTAACCTTGTAAACCGCGTCTGTCTCCAAAATGGCGGACGTATGGCACGCCGTTCGTAACAAAAATCGCCACCCTCTCACGATGTCGTTGCCGAACCATACGACGTCATGAGTGCCTTATCACGACGGCTTCAGCCCCTCACGACGTCGTGTGTGCCTCATAACGTCCTCAGAGGTAACAATGTCGTCGTAACGTATCACGACGGCTCCAGCCCCTCACGACATCGTGTGTGCCTCATAACGTCCTCAGATGTAGTTCCTCATAATAAACGCCCAATCTTCTGTTTTACACATAAACGCCTGGCTAACCGGAAAGACGATAAAAACAGGCCTACGGTTATCGGCTGCATATAATTATCATGACGATGTATATCGTCAACGGTCATTAAAGGGTTAAAGCATGTAAGTCTAGGAAAATATATATATAGAACAAACTTATCCCAAACAGAATTTTATTATAAAATTTTATAATTATATATATATATATATTTCGAAAACTTGAGTAATGTTGTAGTTTATGTACATATATAGAAGAGAGCATTAAAGGATATCATTTTCCCTTAAGCTTAATGTACATTTAGTGACGTAACTCTAACAAATGCCAAGATACGGAGCTAATACTTGATGTCAGCATTCACAGACTTGAATGAATCATTTCCAAAGAGTTTTAGAAAATTTCATTTATACATTCATATTTGCCCTATCTCTCACCATACATTAAATCAATATAATATGCTAGGTTTTAATGTACATGTTCATTATATAATTATATATAAAAAAATAAAATTTATTCATAAAAATTGCAATTGGCCTGGGTATAGTATAATAAGTTATATACGCATACATGGCTTCATATAAGGCTTAGAATGATTATATTGGTCTTCAACTGGAGTCACGGAATGTAGTAACCAGTGCAACAGCTGCTTCATACATTTCTATTGCATAATTATCACTGTCTTCCAAAGGATTAATATGTTGCCTAAGCAATTCTTCATCGACCTCTGACAACACAATTCTACTCTCTGGAACAGTGACCCCTTCATATGCACCATCAGTAGCTTCTTCTTCCATCTCAATACCGTAATTAGAGGTAACCTGGTCAAAAAAGTCAACAGCTACCAACCCTGATCCCTGTAATTGAAGAGCACCTGAAACAAAAAGTTGCCGTGGAGAAAGATTATGCATGGTTCGCAGTCCATGATTATTCCATCCTTCTTTAAAGATTTCCATCGCTTTATTGATTCTTGGTAAGTAGATATAATGTAGGGCGAAGAGATGCATATCATTGAGAGGATCCAAGAGACCATGATGCTCAAGAAAATAAAATAACCTGTAGTAAAGTTTTGTCACACTAGCATGAAGATCTCGCCAAAGGCGTTCAATTCTTTGGTTGTGAGTTGAGCAGCCTGTTATCATGCTACCTCTGTTGAGTCCACGATTAAGGAGCATATGACGAGCAACTTCATAGTTTTCTCTCCCATAATCTGAACGAACACGGGACGGAAGCCCATACTGCTGAACAGCTTCCAAAAAGCTTCTATAGACGGTTGAGGCCCTATTGTTAGTACTGCATTTTAGATAGGTTATTAATCTACTGTATCCATCGATGGCACCGTGAGTAACAAAACGCCATCTTATAAGTTTGTGATGACCATCTAATTGCAAAATAAAAATTTCAATATATAACCAGCTAAATATCATCAGTCTACCTATATTGAAATCCATAATGTTGAGACCTATATACTCTTAATTACATAATGCCACCCTTTGTGGTCTATATCAATGTCAATTGCAACAAGAATAATATAGTTAACCCTATTTTGCATACACGAATTACTCACCAATGTGCCACAAGCAATTTGGTCCGGGTACAGAATATGGTCTTCTAGATCTTCTATTTCCACCCCACCTAAGAGGTCCATTTAATGGATCTGTCCTTCTGATACTGCTTCTTAATTGCTCTCGAGACACCTTCAAACCCATGGCACGAATCCTTCCCATGACTAAAGTTTCTCCAACGTATGGCAATGTTCTTCGCAGGTCTTCCAAAATGTCATCCAATCCATTATCAGTAATTGATTCTCCTTCCTCATCAAAAATGCTATATTCATCACGCCTTCTGTATATAGTCATGCGGGACACCCCTAAAAGCGATGCTATGCGGGTCCATGAAAAAGATAAAGATCTCAGATACACTAACTGTTCCTTCGAGATGACAAACCTAGGCCTTCCTCTACTCAGTGCATTGACAGTAGGTGCAGAATAGGCCGAAGTACTGGAGGAGGTTTCAATTGTGTCACTGTACTCTTGCCATTCTGATTTAAGTGATACAAGAACTGTTTTCAGCTCTTCAAGAGTGGATTCAAGTTGTTCCATGGTTTCATTACCTTCAGAAGCGGTTTCTGCTACAACATCTTTAATCTGAGTGACATTTCTGATGCATACACCTAGTCTGTCAACAGCATAATCTGCATATGCTTTGTTTGATATGCCAGCTTGCCTCTCCAGAGAATTTATAAACCGATCGAGTTCTAAAAAATAATCTGTCCAACCCCACCGATCCTGAGGCAATTGATTCATATTTTCAAAACCTGCATGGCAAATCGAAAAAAGATAACATATAGGCAAAAAATTTAATCGAAACAAACATTTATCTTAACTAAGCAATAATTATTAAGCCGCTTACTGAAAATGGCAACTTTGAAAAGATTTTATTTTAAAATAATACAGTTGAAACGATCCTTGCCTTAAACTGGCGACTGTCAGGAATACAGCTTAAAAGTTCCTTGACACATAGGTTTCCGGTTAGCTGGGCGATAAGGTATGATGGTCGTTTATGCCATGTGCCCTGCACAATCCGTCAAAAACCTTTTTCATACGACGTTTGTTACAATGCGCATGCGTAAATATATTCATAACCTACATAATATGCGTCTACGTTTATTATTATATATATTATACGAGTGTATATTATTCTAATGTATAATTTTATTCATAGTGTATTGCTAGTGTGTTTAGTGAAGAGCCCATGGCGTTTATAGTCACAACGTCCTGAATATCTTTACGACTTCCTGAGTAATCTTCACGACGTCGTGAGAACATTTCAGTACACGACGTCGTGAGAATCTTTACGACGTCGAGAGAATCTTTACGACATCGTGAGAGAGTGGCGATTTTTGTTACGAACGGCGTGCCATACGGACGCTCGGCTGGCTTTCGTTTTCTAGCTTAAATTAACTTTTTCCTCCTTAGCGTCGAGGTTGAACCAAGGATTTAGAAACCACCTTTACTAATACTATGTAACAGCTTGCGCAAAAACGTTTTCTACGAGATATGGCCTTGAAAAATTGACGGCATACAAGAGTTGACCGGAATTCGTTAACCGGACATCTAATAAGAACCAGCAAGTAGTAGGAGTTTACATGGGGGCGCCTGGCACCCCACGAGTTATTTATACTCAAACTAGACTTGTTTTAGAAAACATCTTTAACTAGAGATCGATAAAGGAGAGATTTATGGAAAGTATCAATACGGACAGTGAACAGATACTTGATCTTGAAAGAGGAACATGTGTGACCACAGAAGAAAGCACTGGCATTGTTGCTCTTGAATTATACATCATCTATATGCTCACGTCTATATAACTGGTAATGTATACATATAAAATGCAATAGAATTGCTTCTGTAACTCTCTCATTACTTTATTGACCAAACTGTCAAACTAATGCTAATATGGAATATGGATTCGTTTTTTAAGTCCCCAAATTACATACAAGATACAGTAGATTGTAGATGCATAGTTTAAGTATAAAGAGTAAAACAAGGTCACTTTCACACTCCAGCCAAGATTACCCGCAAGCTGCAGTAGTGATATTTCTTGGTATGATTATACACTTAGGAAAATAGTACATTCAGTTGAGGCTGTTTACAAGATAGACTGACTGAAGTGAATGTACATAGCTTAAAGGCCCACTGTCATAAAAAGTGACGTTTTAAAGTTGATAGGTATTTCCTCATTACTTACATAAGTGGTAGTAGATGAGGAAAAGGTGTTGTAGTTACAATATGTATATACATACAGTGGGGGAATCACAGAGTGTATATGATGATTTGTTCTCTCTTGGCCTATGAATGTGCACATATGTAAGCTACCTATGTATATGTATAGTGGCCACAGAGACCCCCGATAGATGCACTCTACCAGCTGAAAGTGGCCTCTGTAAGGCTGCTTTTCGACGTTTTTATTTCAACTCTGACTCTGGTCTGTGTGAACAGGAGGATGTGGAGGGAATGACAATAACTTTGAGACTATTGAGCAGTGCCAGCAAATTTGTAAGTATAGGACTGTTCTGTTTTGCCAAAGCACGAATAATTGAAGTCGTTGGCAATATTTGCAATTCAGGCTCCTAGAAAGTGATGAATGAATTCGAAGATAAATGATTTAAAAAATGTATAAAATATATTCCAGTTGATATATTTTTGATAGTTAAATTTGTATCGAAGTTCTCTAAAACACTATAGGTCCTACTGCATGCTCAGTGCATGATCAGCACTACTTTGATATAGAGGACGGAGAGTATGTCCCCTGCATTGGTACATGCACTGAGCCACAGGTTGCGAGTGGCTGTGAATGTCCAGTTGGAACTCTATTTGATGAAAAGACAAGGGCTTGTGTTCTTCCATTACAATGTCCACAAAAATGTAAGTTACTATAGCTATGTGAAACTACTGTACTTATTTTGTAGTGTATTAAATATGATAAAGGGTGTACAGTATGTATAGAAGTAGCTGATTTATGGGCAGAATATACACACAAGTGCAGATGTTTGTTTAATAGAATTCTCTTATAAACTTGATGTACGTATGACCTCAAGCTTAGAGTTAATACATGCATCTAATTGAATCAAAAATATAGCTGCAGTACTATTTAGGTAAAATGACCCTGTTTTACATATGTATGTATGGATTATTCCCTTAAAACTGACAACAAATAGATTTTTTGCCTATTCAACTCCCTAACCATTGTGATTTTACTAACTGAAAGGTTTTGAAGCTGTGAATAACAGCTCCAAGCAGATGAAACAGGTATAGGCCTACTTCTTCTGGAGAATAGGCAGCCTTATGTTTGAATGTGCTAGATAGGAAGCAAGTAATTAGTTCTGAGGATACTAGAAGTGGGTACTTTACAACCCATTTTTTCAATTGAAAGTGGTTGGTCATCTGCTCCCTCTGTCTTCGGCTACAACATAATATTGAGATGTATTGCCAAGAAACTTTAGGAACAAAATTTTACAAGTATAACATACAAGAAAAAGGGGGAATAGAAATCAAAGAGAACTTGGGTTAGGGTGTTGCGACAGTAACTAGTACATCTGGATAAGGAGGGAGAAGGACAGTGATAATGCGATAAGGGTATATACCCGTATGTCACTTTTGTACTGTCAGCCTTATCACAAGATCACTGTCTTGTTCCACAGTGTACTAGTTACAAGCACTGCCGTTCTTTCTTCTAACTTGTTTGGCCAGGCACTCAGTCAACTTTAAGATATCTTTTGATCTCTCATATATATATAGACTGTCTTGAAGGTGGCAATTTTTACTTACCTGGTAGTAGCTGGAATTGTTCAGATGGATGCAATACATGGTATGAGTAAAAGACACCTATGTACGTATACGTATTTTAGATTTTCCTTCCTCTTGCTTGGAATATGCTATGCAGTGGTTGCGCTGGTGGTGTTGTTACATCTACCTTAATCGCATGTGAAGGTATGCCATTCTTGTGTCATGCATATTAAGTAATGCATGGAATATTTGTTGTAATTATAATGAATCAAAGATTTGTGAGCTTTGGCAGCAGCAATGAATTCATTGTGTGTGCTGCATGAAGATTGCTAATTTTTAATTCATTAAACTCTAAAACACCATTTTCCAGCACAATGCATAATCCATTCTACAGCTGTTTCTGGGAATGTCACACTTAATGACTCTATACCTTCTCTGTTATTTGTGTATACAAATTAAATAGAATATAAGGAGCTTAAGGAAATCAAAGTCTATGAAATGGAATTTCAAGTTTATATATAAGCTATGTTGACTCAATATAGGACAATACATATAATTCCTTCACTCACCATCACTCCACTCAAATGTCTACTAATTCCTTCACTCCACTCAAATGTCTACTAATTCCTTCACTCACCATCACTCCACTCAAATGTCTACTAATTCCTTCACTCACCATCACTCCACTCAAATGTCTACTAATTCCTTCACTCACCATCACTCCACTCAAATGTCTACTAATTCCTTCACTCCACTCAAATGTCTACTGATTCCTTCACTCACCATCACTCCACTCAAATGTCTACTGATTCCTTCACTCACCATCACTCCACTCAAATGTCTACTAATTCCTTCACTCACCATCACTCCACTCAAATGTCTACTGATTCCTTCACTCACCATCACTCCACTCAAATGTCTACTAATTCCTTCACTCACCATCACTCCACTCAAATGTCTACTAATTCCTTCACTCACCATCACTCCACTCAAATGGCATTAGCATATTTTGATTTACTGTGTATAAGTCTACTTGATAATGCCTCGTTATCCCAGAGATCTTCACTCAGCCCTCAAACTTGGTTTGAATACAGTCACATTGATGCAGATAGCTCGTGATGTTGTCGAAGGAATCAGATTTCTTCATGGTCAAGGTCTCCTTCATAGAGACATTAAACTGAAAAACGTTATGGTCAGTAATTTATCAGCATGTATACGTGTGTACATCGGCTCTTTAATGCTGGTGATTTGTGTGATACTCGGCAATTATTATTTTATGTTGGCCAATAATTTGTACTTGGCATTCATAAAGGTTTAATTTGGTAAGAGTTGTACATGAGTTGTTGAATAAATTTATCGAAAACTTTAGTATTCTGTGCTTCCAGATAACCCCAAATCATTCAAAGTGTATGTATGCACTTCATTGAAGCAATTGCCCAAAAGTACATACGTACTTACTATCCCAATTCTAAAAAAAGTATTTTTTTCTTTTTCTTTTTTCTTTCAGTTGGATAAACTCAACAGGGCAAGATTGACTGATTTGGGGTTCTGTAAGCCGGAAGCAATGATGACCCATACAATAGTGGGCACGCCCATTCACATGGCACCCGAGCTCTTCTCGGGAAACTACGACCTCTCTGTCGACGTCTATGCCTTCGGGATCCTCTTCTGGTACATCTGTTCCAATCAAAAGGATTTGCCCGTCAACTTCAGTCAGTGCGGGAGTAAGGACAAGCTATGGTCCAATGTCAAGCAGGGCCTTCGACCCGAAAGACTGCCGAGGATCACAGACGAGTGCTGGAAGCTGATGAACGAATGTTGGCATCCGGAACCAAAATCAAGACCTCTTATTGGAGTTGTTGCTGAGAAGGTGGAAATAATCCTAGCTGGAGTGAAGGATAAATTTGGAAAGCAGTACTAATGGCGGATACTTTTAAAGCGTGACCTGACCCATGAATTCTCTAATTAGTGGACTGATTTCCAGTTCAAATTTATTTGATTCCTGAACTAGAATTGGCAATAGGAACCTTAATTGTATTGTAAATACTGCCGTAAATTATTGTGAAATGTTGCATGGTTTGTGTAAGCTACTTTCTTATGTTTTTGTATCTAATGCAAGTCTTGTTCACAGGTTTGTTATTATTTAACAGTTTATGATTTGAGAAACTGAGAATGAGAATAAAGACTGGCTTTTAATGTAATGTGTGCATGAAATATTAACTCGAGATCTTATTGATTTAAAGGTGGCCATTTTTAAGTTGTTAATGTAGAGAGTATTCCAGTGCTCACTGGTATATATAATGGGAGGATTGAAGGAGTCACATTTTCAATTGATATCAATGTCATTATTGCCTGTTTGCAGTATGATTCGTTACCTTTTTTGAGCCATTCAATAAAGAGATATTCTGTACTTGCTGATATATTATATTGAAAGAATTCATTTTAATTAACACTTGATATCATTGTTTACTAGTGTACATTTCACCTCTTTGACCTGTGCTTAATTAATAGTCTTACTTCATGTGTGCAGTTGACTGATAAGAATCGTGCAAAACTGACTGACTTGGGTACCTGTGCCCAAAAGGTGTTGGTTGAAGAGGACTTTGTTGGTACCCCGATTTACATGCCTCCGGAGAAGGACTACGACATGCAAGGAGACATTTATGCTTTTGGAATACTCTTCTGGTTCATCTGTTCCAATAATGTCTCTCTTTCAAAGAATTAACAATCTCAGACCAGTCATCATGGGTTGCTGGAGGCAGTTCAAGAAGGATTGAGACCTGAGAGACTGGATAAATTTGATGATGTTTCATGGAATCTAATGAATTGTTGTTGGCATGGCAACCCTAAGAGACGCCCACATCTTGGTGACATATTAGCAGCCATCGACTTAATTAAGCAAAATATCAAACAATAGTTTATTTTTTAATGTATTTTTCTCATGTATGTAACCTTTTTAATCCACAATCTTGTATATACAGCTTTGATCTCATGTACATAAAACAAGAAATATTAAACTATATACATTGGCGCTCACTTGATATACCATTAAAGGGTTCTATGTATGAAAAGATGAGGAGAGTGAGAAAATATAAAGTGAGCTGAGATCAAAGAGATATATGATTTATATATAGCAGAATTAATGAATAATTACGTATATTGTTTTGTACAAAAATGGAAGAATCCATACATTCATGTGATATTGGGCTATTAGATTAAGTCAAGATCGGTCTTTTCGTAAAATTCATATACAGTTCATAAAGCAAGTGTATACGCATACATATACACTTCTTTGGCTCACTTCATTTCATCTAGAAGGTACACAACTAAATTGTAATATTCTAATCCAGATTTCAATGATGGTGATGAATATAGAGAGTCAAAAATCTTAGACTATATGTATGGACTGTATATGCTATACATATATAGCTAGTTTAAATGAGAGTTCTGTTCCTGTTATTAATAACGTCTATTAGATCTGGCACAAACAAAGACAGCTGCAAGCAAAATGATCAGGCTGATAACAGCTGCAGTAAATCCCAAGATCATATATGATTGCCAAACCACAAAAAGCCAAAAACCTCCAACATGCACAATTGCCAGGAACACCAATTATGACATTCAGTCACTCCAAATTCACAAGCTTAGGCCGAATGACTAAAATATTATGTTGCCTACAGAAGTGGAACTCTTTCGTTTTCAGTCATTCGAGAATATCGGATAAGAAAATTTGAGAATGATCCCCAAATTTTCGAAAATTTTTCGATGTGTTTATAAATTTGATAATTACTCAGTAACCGTAGCGGATATTAAGCAATGACACTTTGATCTCCTTAGGTGTGAAATTTTCTTCATTTTTAATGGCAGTAATAGCTGGTAAAGGCTTAGTTGGTCAAAATATATCGAGATGTATTTGAAACTTTTTGCGACTTCTTGACATCCCCTTGCGCGCCACTGTGTTCTTGCCTACTATAAGGGGGAGCATTGTGAGCGAAATCACATGGGCCAAATGTACGATTCGAGAAAGTGCGGTGTAGGGCAGACGGTGCCGTATATGAATAATATATACGGCATAATGGAGTGTTTGATTGTCACTCCTGAGTGACTGCTTGAGAGGCTACTTGTCAAGAGTAGACTGTGAGTGTGATTGGATATGAATAGTGGAAGAAGGTTGAGAAAGATTCAGTATATGGAAGGGCTAAAAGCTGAGCAAAAGTTGTACAAGCCACCTACATCTAGTGGGGGTGAGAGTAGAGGAGTTGTCCTCCTTCAGCTGAGGGAATTTGGAGCAGATGATGATTCCAAAGAAGTAACCTGCATCCTTCCAGTATATAGTCATATGCTTGTCTCAAAGATTAGTGACAATAAAATGATACTGCACTGTCAAAGTCTGGCAATCGGAATGAAAACTCCTTATTGATGAACAATTGGAGGGCAAGTCTGGTGCCAGCAGCCGTGAATTCCAGCTCCATTAGTGTATATTTAAGTTGTTGCAGTTAAGTTCATATAGTTGCAAAGGCTTACAAAGGCAGGCTGAGGTGAGAGCTGGCCTATCATTGACTGATCTGCGTCACCACGTTATAAGGCAACGAATTCCTTTGAATTGCAGGCAAACAAACTAAGGATATGAAAATGTTCCAGAGTTGCAAGCTGCATTTGCATTGTGGAAGGATAAATTCCTCTGGGCTAACTGCTCCAATCCAACTGGGTAATTTGTTGAGAATTTTTTTCTTTGTAAGATGACTTAGTCAAGGAATGGGGCCGGTAACCCCATGCAACAATTTAAGCCTTTGTCTGGGGAAGTAGTAAATAATCCTTTCAATTTCCAATAATATACACCTCATCATAGAAGATTGAGATTTTTGTTTTTTGTTGATTGAGTGGAATTATGAATTTGGATCGGATCCAGAGTTGCTAAATTTCAGTCTAGACCACTAACCACTTACAACGAATTAGGCCTTAGTGGTCTAGACTGAAATTTAGTCACACAATTTCACATTTCCACTTTTGCAGAATTGTAAGTCAAAGGCCCCCTTCCTATTAGTCGATAAAATCTCATTTACAAAAAATAAGTCAATTCATTTTCAGTCATTCAAGAAAATGTCGTGTTATGTTCTCATTGTAAAAGTTGGGTTTTTAAGGACTCCGTGCGCAGTCGCTAGAAGGCAAATATAGATCCCTGAGCCTCACACCTAAAGTAAAACAAAAATCAACAATCTTCTATGATGAGGTGTATATTATTGGAAACTTTGAAAGGAACTCCTTCAAGTTGCTACAAACCTCAAGAACAAAGGCTTATCTTATTAAGGCATGGGGCTACTCTAAAGGTGACAATGTCCGTTCCTTGTTTGACTGTAATTCATCAAGAGATGTGTATATAACACTTCTGGCAGGGATTCTGACTTAGATGTATTCAGTCATAATAATCCAGCTCAATACCAAATGTCTGAATCAAAGGTTCCTCTCGTACTAAGCTTTGCAATAACCCATCATCAGTAGGCAACCTGTCTCACAATATGGTCTGAACCCAGCTCATACTTACCATTGCAACAACCCTTCATCAGTAGGCAACCTGTCTCATGATATGGTCTAAACCCAGCTCAACGTTTGAGAATAGGTTGAGGTTGTTTCACCATTTGTTTCAACCCCAAAATGCCTAATTATTCACTTAACCTGATAAAACTGCACGCACTCACCAGCTACTATATGGTTCATTAGTTGTTCACCCCTAACCCAAATCAGATCAATTTGCATGTCAGAACCACTTCAAGCTTCCACTAGGATTTCCTCTGTCTTTGCCCTGTTCAGGCATAGTTCACCATCTTTCGGTTCGCAACAGGCACACTCCACTCAAATCCCACCACCTGTGACGCAGATCAGTCAATGATAGGCCAGCCTGCCTTTAAGCCTTTGCTCACCTTGCAATGATCACTGGACTTTGCCAGTCCAGTATCTATTGTCACTACCTCCCCAGGTAGTGATTGGGTAATTTGCATGCCTTCTGCCTTCCTCGGATGTATATATAGTAGCCATTTCTCAGGCTCCCTCTCCAGAATCAAATCCTAATTCTCTGTCACCTGTTGCAACCATGGTAGGCCAATACCCTACCATCAACAGTTGATATGTCAGAAACTTAAATGTACCATCGCCAGCACCAGGGCCCTGCAATTCGAACAGTTATCATGAATCACCAAGGGACCAGCCAAAGCTGCATTGGTTTTGTATCTAATAAATACATTCCCAGGATTCCAAACTTTCTGCATGTATATTTTAGCTCTAGAATTGCCACAGTTATCCAAGTAGCAGTCATTGTCAAATAAACTATATATAACTGGTTTATTGAGCCATTCACAGTTTCACAGTTAAAGCATTCATACATAGACATGCATGGCTTAATCTGAGACAAGCATATGACTACTTGCAGGATCAACCAGGTTACTTCATAATCATCGACATCTGCTTTACAGATCCAAATTCCCTCTGCTGGAGGAGGACAACCTCCTCCACTTTATGGAGGTGGCTTGTCTTAGCTTTTAAGCCCTTCCACATATATGGACTCTTTCTCAACCTTCATCCACTATTCATATCCAATCACACTCATAGTCTACTCTCGACAAGTAGCCCTCGAGCATTCACTCAGGAGTGACATTCAAACACTCCATTTATATCATTCCTTAATTGGTCTTCCCACTCCAGAAGCCAATTATCCAACCCTTTCTTTCACTAGCCAAGAAAGCCCAGTAATATAATTATTTCCTGGTCTTTTCACACGGCACTGATTGGAAAATGCCACCTTAAATCCTAAACAAATGACTGCTGACAATCTGCCAGTAGGTCAGTCATATTTAGGACAGTAAGGTGACTCAATGTCTGGGCTTTAATCATTCTGTTTGATCCAAATCTGTGGTACAATCATGACAAACATCAGCTAACTGCAATTGCACTCATTGCAACCACAACCCAATGACTTTTCTACTTCAAAATTGCCATTGGTTCTGTTGTAACTTTATAGACAAAAAATCCCAGTCATTCACTGGTATATATTCAAATGATCTTTTTGGCCAAAGCCTCTTGTATGGGAAGTACATATACGTAAAATCTCGAATGTGATTTCAATGCACTACAAGCCCAAGTCTATCACATCTGAATCTCCATGGGAAACAGCTCGAGAGTATACCTCATTCAGCACTGAGGGCAACCGTAACAGCCATCTACTGTTCCCAGTGTTTTTGAGATTCCATTGTTTTTGGCCGATTTCCCTTCAATGAAGGTGAAATCTGGAAATTCACACTCAATTGTCATTTCTCCGATAGACAATCATAATACCGTCATTTCCAATGGGAAAAACTCGAGGCACTTTCGGTCACTCAAAACTCGTACAGATAAGCTTGCCAAGCGTCCAGGATTCAACTGTAGCTTGTTCAAGCCTCTAGTTACGAGCTGTGGAATTTGCGTGCAATCTGCAATTACATTACTTTGGTCAAACACCACTGATCACATCGATCGTTATCGGGCATTTTTCGAATTACCATCGTAAGGTTTGGGAGCATTCATACGGCACCGTCTGCCATATACCGCACTTTCTCGAATCGTACATTTGGCCCATGTGATTTCGCTCACAATGCTCCCCCTTATAGTAGGCAAGAACACAGTGGCGCGCAAGGGGATGTCAAGAAGTCGCAAAAAGTTTCAAATACATCTCGATATATTTTGACCAACTAAGCCTTTACCAGCTATTACTGCCATTAAAAATGAAGAAAATTTCACACCTAAGGAGATCAAAGTGTCATTGCTTAATATCCGCTACGGTTACTGAGTAATTATCAAATTTATAAACACATCGAAAAATTTTCGAAAATTTGGGGATCATTCTCAAATTTTCTTATCCGATATTCTCGAATGACTGAAAACGAAAGAGTTCCACTTCTGTAGGCAACATAATATTTTAGTCATTCGGCCTAAGCTTGTGAATTTGGAGTGACTGAATGTCATAATTGGTGTTCCTGGCAATTGTGCATGTTGGAGGTTTTTGGCTTTTTGTGGTTTGGCAATCATATATGATCTTGGGATTTACTGCAGCTGTTATCAGCCTGATCATTTTGCTTGCAGCTGTCTTTGTTTGTGCCAGATCTAATAGACGTTATTAATAACAGGAACAGAACTCTCATTTAAACTAGCTATATATGTATAGCATATACAGTCCATACATATAGTCTAAGATTTTTGACTCTCTATATTCATCACCATCATTGAAATCTGGATTAGAATATTACAATTTAGTTGTGTACCTTCTAGATGAAATGAAGTGAGCCAAAAGAAGTGTATATGTATGCGTATACACTTGCTTTATGAACTGTATATGAATTTTACGAAAAGACCGATCTTGACTTAATCTAATAGCCCAATATCACATGAATGTATGGATTCTTTCATTTTTGTGCAAAACAATATACGTAATTATTCATTAATTCTGCTATATATAAATCATATATCTCTTTGATCTCAGCTCACTTTATATTTTCTCACTCTCCTCATCTTTTCATACATAGAACCCTTTAATGGTATATCAAGTGAGCGCCAATGTATATAGTTTAATATTTCTTGTTTTATGTACATGAGATCAAAGCTGTATATACAAGATTGTGGATTAAAAAGGTTACATACATGAGAAAAATACATTAAAAAATAAACTATTGTTTGATATTTTGCTTAATTAAGTCGATGGCTGCTAATATGTCACCAAGATGTGGGCGTCTCTTAGGGTTGCCATGCCAACAACAATTCATTAGATTCCATGAAACATCATCAAATTTATCCAGTCTCTCAGGTCTCAATCCTTCTTGAACTGCCTCCAGCAACCCATGATGACTGGTCTGAGATTGGTAATTCTTTGGAAGAGAGACATTATTGGAACAGATGAACCAGAAGAGTATTCCAAAAGCATAAATGTCTCCTTGCGTGTCGTAGTCCTTCTCCGGAGGCATGTAAATCGGGGTACCAACAAAGTCCTCTTCAACCAACACCTTTTGGGCACAGGTACCCAAGTCAGTCAGTTTTGCACGATTCTTATCAGTCAACTGCACACATGAAGTAAGACTATTAATTAAGCACAGGTCAAAAGGTGAAATGTACACTAGTAAACAATGATATCAAGTGTTAATTAAAATGAATTCTTTCAATATAATATATCAGCAAGTACAGAATATCTCTTTATTGAATGGCTCAAAAAAGGTAACGAATCATACTGCAAACAGGCAATAATGACATTGATATCAATTGAAAATGTGACTCCTTCAATCCTCCCATTATATATACCAGTGAGCACTGGAATACTCTCTACATTAACAACTTAAAAATGGCCACCTTTAAATCAATAAGATCTCGAGTTAATATTTCATGCACACATTACATTAAAAGCCAGTCTTTATTCTCATTCTCAGTTTCTCAAATCATAAACTGTTAAATAATAACAAACCTGTGAACAAGACTTGCATTAGATACAAAAACATAAGAAAGTAGCCTACACAAACCATGCAACATTTCACAATAATTTACGGCAGTATTTACAATACAATTAAGGTTCCTATTGCCAATTCTAGTTCAGGAATCAAATAAATTTGAACTGGAAATCAGTCCACTAATTAGAGAATTCATGGGTCAGGTCACGCTTTAAAAGTATCCGCCATTAGTACTGCTTTCCAAATTTATCCTTCACTCCAGCTAGGATTATTTCCACCTTCTCAGCAACAACTCCAATAAGAGGTCTTGATTTTGGTTCCGGATGCCAACATTCGTTCATCAGCTTCCAGCACTCGTCTGTGAACCTCGGCAGTCTTTCGGGTCGAAGGCCCTGCTTGACATTGGACCATAGCTTGTCCTTACTCCCGCACTGACTGAAGTTGACGGGCAAATCCTTTTGATTGGAACAGATGTACCAGAAGAGGATCCCGAAGGCATAGACGTCGACAGAGAGGTCGTAGTTTCCCGAGAAGAGCTCGGGTGCCATGTGAATGGGCGTGCCCACTATTGTATGGGTCATCATTGCTTCCGGCTTACAGAACCCCAAATCAGTCAATCTTGCCCTGTTGAGTTTATCCAACTGAAAGAAAAAAGAAAAAGAAAAAAATACTTTTTTTAGAATTGGGATAGTAAGTACGTATGTACTTTTGGGCAATTGCTTCAATGAAGTGCATACATACACTTTGAATGATTTGGGGTTATCTGGAAGCACAGAATACTAAAGTTTTCGATAAATTTATTCAACAACTCATGTACAACTCTTACCAAATTATACCTTTATGAATGCCAAGTACAAATTATTGGCCAACATAAAATAATAATTGCCGAGTATCACACAAATCACCAGCATTAAAGAGCCGATGTACACACGTATACATGCTGATAAATTTCTGACCATATCGTTTTTCAGTTTAATGTCTCTATGAAGGAGACCTTGACCATGAAGAAATCTGATTCCTTCGACAACATCACGAGCTATCTGCATCAATGTGACTGTATTCAAACCAAGTTTGAGGGCTGAGTGAAGATCTCTGGGATAACGAGGCATTATCAAGTAGACTTATACACAGTAAATCAAAATATGCTAATGCCATTTGAGTGGAGTGATGGTGAGTGAAGGAATCAGTAGACATTTGAGTGGAGTGATGGTGAGTGAAGGAATTAGTAGACATTTGAGTGGAGTGAAGGAATTAGTAGACATTTGAGTGGAGTGATGGTGAGTGAAGGAATTATATGTATTGTCCTATATTGAGTCAACATAGCTTATATATAAACTTGAAATTCCATTTCATAGACTTTGATTTCCTTAAGCTCCTTATATTCTATTTAATTTGTATACACAAATAACAGAGAAGGTATAGAGTCATTAAGTGTGACATTCCCAGAAACAGCTGTAGAATGGATTATGCATTGTGCTGGAAAATGGTGTTTTAGAGTTTAATGAATTAAAAATTAGCAATCTTCATGCAGCACACACAATGAATTCATTGCTGCTGCCAAAGCTCACAAATCTTTGATTCATTATAATTACAACAAATATTCCATGCATTACTTAATATGCAAGACACAAGAATGGCATACCTTCACATGTGATTAAGGTAGATGTAACAACACCACCAGCGCAACCACTGCATAGCATATTCCAAGCGAGAGGAAGGAAAATCTAAAATACGTATACGTACATAGGTGTCTTTTACTCATATCATGTATTGCATCCATCTGAACAATTCCAGCTACTACCAGGTAAGTAAAAATTGCCACCTTCAAGACAGTCTATATATATATGAGAGATCAAAAAGATATCTTAAAGATGACTGAGTGCCTGGCCAAACAAGTTAGAAGAAAGAACGGCAGTGCTTGTAACTAGTACACTGTGGAACAAGACAGTGATCATGTGATAAGGCTAACAGTACAAAAGTGACATACGGGTATATACCCTTATCGCATTATCACTGTCCTTAAATTCTCCCTCATTATCCAGATGTACTAGTTACTGTCGCAACACCCTAACCCAAGTTCTCTTTGATTTCTATTCCCCCTTTTTCTTGTATGTTATACTTGTAAAATTTTGTTCCTAAAGTTTTCTTGGCAATACATCTCAATATTATGTTGTAGCCGAAGACAGAGGGAGCAGATGACCAACCATGCACTTTCAATTGAAAAAATGGGTTGTAAAGTACCCACTTCTAGTATCCTCAGAACTAATTACTTGCTTCCTATCTAGCACATTCAAACATAAGGCTGCCTATTCTCCAGAAGAAGTAGGCCTATACCTGTTTCATCTGCTTGGAGCTGTTATTCACAGCTTCAAAACCTTTCAGTTAGTAAAATCACAATGGTTAGGGAGTTGAATAGGCAAAAAATCTATTTGTTGTCAGTTTTAAGGGGATAATCCATACATACGTAAAACAAGGTCATTTTACCTAAATAGTACTGCAGCTATATTTTTGATTCAATTAGATGCATGTATTAACTCTAAGCTTGAGGTCATACATACATCAAGTTTATAAGAGAATTCTATTAAACAAACATCTGCACTTGTGTATATATTCTGCCCATAAATCAGCTACTTCTATACATACTGTACACCCTTTATCATATTTAATACACTACAAAATAAATACAGTAGTTTCACATAGTAACTTACATTTTTGTGGACATTGTAATGGAAGAACACAAGCCCTTGTCTTTTCATCAAATAGAGTTCCAACTGGACATTCACAGCCACTCGCACAAACGGCAATACCAACAACCTGAGGCTCAGTGCATGTACCAATGCAGGGGACACACTCTCCATCCTCTATATCAAAGTAGTGCTGACCATGCACTGAGCATGCAGTAGGACCTGTAGTGTTTTAGAGAACTTTGATACAAATTTAACTGTATTTCTCTATCAAAAATATATCAACTGGAACATATTTTATACATTAATAAGGCTAGTTTGAGTTTAAAAAAACTCGTGGGGCGCCCATGTAAACTCGTACTACTTGCTGGTTCTTATTAGATGTCCGGTTAACGAATTCCGGACAACTCTTGTATACCGTCAATTTTTCAAGGCCATATCTCGTAGAAAAGTTTTTGCGCAAGCTATTACATAGTATTAGTAAAGGTGGTTTCTTAATCCTTGGTTCAACTTTCGACGCTAAGGAGGAAAAGGCTCATTTAAGCTAGAAAATGACAGCCAGCCGAGCGTCCGCCATTTTGGAGACAGACGCGGTTTACAAGGTTACGGAGAGGAAACCATTAATTTAATTGAAAAAATATAGGGGCCCCTAAAATTTGTATAGTAGGCAAGAACACAGTGGCGCGCAAGGGGATGTCAAGAAGTCGCAAAAAGTTTCAAATACATCTCGATATATTTTGACCAACTAAGCCTTTACCAGCTATTACTGCCACTCAAAATGAAGCCAATTTCACACCTAAGGAGATCAAAGTGTCATTGTTTAATTTGTGGGTCACTCTAAAATTTTATTATCCGACATTTAGAGGCGTCCCTCGTTACGTACGGAAATCGTTCAGTTTTTCTGACTGCAACCGTAGCTAGATAAGACCCTCTTTGTCCATTAAAAGAGTTTTTTGTATTACAAAAAGTCCTTGGGATTGGGCAGAGTGTCCATTATCCAGAATTCGGAGGTCGTCCGCTATTCGGGAGTTGTTAATGTACTAATCGTATACAAAAATAAGTTGGCATGCTGTCCGTTATACGGTGACTGTCCGCTATTGGGAGTGTCCGTTAATAGAGGTTTTACTGTACTTTGATTCTGGAAAAGTATATATTACCTAGGGTAATGTTATTAAGTAGTCCTTTTTAGGACTAATTAATATTCATACGTAGTTAAACATGTACATACACACATCGATACATATTTTATACACACTGTACATATTATATGCCTGCAGTACATTTGGAGTATATATATACTGTACATATATACTCAAATTCATTTTATCAAGGTAAAAATGATGATTTGGAGAACCCAAGCTCAGCATCTGATGTTGCAAAGCAATCAACTCTTCTCTTAGCAACAGTTATCATGGTTCTCATTTGCTTCTTTTCTTGAGCCAAGACCTAGCTTTTAATGACTACTATATAGTGCATGCATTTATTTAGCTTTGTTAGATCGAGTTTTCTCTATTCTACTATATACCTATTCATCATTGTCCTGCATGATGAGGAATGAACATCTTAATTTTGTTCATAAATTTACTATACATGCATACGTATAACCTTGCCAATATTATTTACATAATGTATGCATTCTCTTCCAATTACGTACATATGTGTATTCTATGGCTTTTCTATCACGTTTAATTTTCAGTAGTCTCCTACTGGGGTTACAAGTTCCCCCTGGTGCTCTTTAATATCTGTCATTATTTCCTTTATATATATGGTCCATGAAGTTTGCAATGCAGTAACATCAATTGGTGCAGATGTTCTGTTCTGTATGCATTACACAATACAAGTATCATGACCGGTCACTGATGACTACTTACATGTGTGCACACATGTAAGTAGTCATCAGTGACAGGTCTTTAGATAAGTGCACACACAAAGTTAGTTTGAGGAGAATGGTCTAATCAACATTATACCATTTCTATTATGGCCTCATTCCCACTGTAGAGCACACTGCAGTTAATATTACGATAAATATAATTCATGTATGTGAAACTGGTGACCACACATTATTTTGACAAATATGTTAATGAACCAGACTGTGATATGGTAGCCTATAAGAAAACGTTTCATGGACTGCACTAGACAAAATTAAATAAATGATGCTCCTGGCCATGGACCTCAGTATATACTTTGTACTGCTATAAAATTTTGTTCTTATTTTATGCATCACATGCAGATCCTGAGGGGTACACCCACATTCCAATATAGACTTTACAGTAGTGAACATTATCCCAAGTGACTTTGACACCCACCTGATGGTATAGATGGTGTCCCAGAGCAGCTGGTTTAACAGGCCTGCCAACCTGAATTTTCCAAAAACCTTGAGACCCAGTAGGCCATAGGAAACGTTAGTGGCTTGCCTCCCTCTGTCATCAAAACGTCCGTTTCTGCTGCCATTAATTTAGGCAAGTATATTATTTTGTATATGTTTATATGGCTAAGTGCCTGTACTTAACCTGCATATATTATGCAATATGCAAGGTTGACGTCATCTAGAGATTGCATCATACAGTCGCAGCTAATCCACGGAATGGGGATAGACTACACTTTTTAACATGCAGAAAAAATCTGTGGCTGCTTGAGTACCCAAAATCCGTGAGTTTGAGTACCTACACCGTGAGAGAGTGAGATTTCGACTGAAACCGTGAGACTCATGGAAAATCCGGGAGAGTTGGCAGGCCTGGGTTTAATGAGGCTATAAAACTATTATATTACTATTATTATTATTATTATTGTTGATTTAAGTGCATCATGCATGTGCTGAATGCACACTAGGGCTATACATTGCCCCATGTAGCACTGTACAAAGAGTAATGAAACATATTATATACATTCGGGTTAAACACAATCCGTATAACTTCTAATTCATCCCCTCCCAACAACCCTATCTTGAGCTCAAAATCTTCAATCAATCAATCAATCAATCAATCAAATCAGATAGAACATGTCCCCAAAATTTGGGGGTCGTTCTTACAATAATGAAAAGACAGCAGTAAATATACCCTGTAAACCAATAATATACTGAGCAGTTACGTAGTTACTTAAAATTATCTAGCCATCTTTTTGGTGGTCTTCCTCTTGGTCTCTTCCCTTCTAAGTCTCCTATAAACACTTTCTTCATTGTTCTGTCATTGTTCATTTCCTGCAGTCTTGTCAGCCACTTTTCCTGTCTTCTTTTCACAAGATCTAGAGTGCCTTCTTGACCTAGCCTCTCCCTTATAACCTCATTCCTCACCCTATCTACCTTATTCACTCCTTCAATTCTCCTCAACACCCTCATCTGCGTGGCTTGCACCCTTGACTGCCACTTCTTTGATAGGCTCCAAGCTTCACAACCATACATTAGCATGGGTATCATGGTGGCGTTCACAAACTTCAGCTTGGTGTTCTTGCTTAGCTCATTCCTTCTCAGAACTACATCACTCATTCCTCCAATCATCCTTGTTGGATTTCCAATCCTCACCTCAACTTCCTTTTCCATACTACCATCAGCACTGATCACCACACCCAAATACTTTATTTCATCCACCTGTTCTAATTCCTGATCCCCTATTCTCACTTTACATGGCCCTTTCTGTCTTGCAACCTTCATCACCTTTGTCTTTTTCCAATTTACTTTCAGCTCCCATCTGCTAAGCACTTCACTCATCAACCCTAGATTCTTCTCAAGCCCCTCTGCTGATTCTCCCATTAAGACCATATCTGCAAACTTCAGTAATTCCACACTCCTGGTGGACAGCTTCACCTCACTCACAAAATCTCTCCTTGCCTCCTTCACCACTTTATCCATAAATACATTGAAGAGCAATGGGGATAGGGTACAACCCTGCCTCACTCCTTTCTGCACAGCAAACATCTTTGTTTCACTTTGCCCCACTTTCACACATGCCTTGCTTCCTTCATATAATGCCTGGATTGCCCTAAACAACTTCCCTTGCACCCCATACTCTTCCAATGCCTTCCACAACTTCCACAACTCAAAATCTTCCCTGAGAGAATTGTTTATTCATGATCAGCCCCTCAATTCTCAAAAATCTATGGTTCCATTTCGACTCTAATTCCATCAGCATTTCCTCCTTTCCTTTGAGCTCAAACCACCAAATATCTTTTTCTACTCCTCTTTTGAAAATCCTTTCCATGCTTAACTGTCTAGCTTTTTTCCAGCCACAATAGGTAGCGGCCTCCCTCTGGACTTGACTAGCTATAGCAAGCAGTGATCTACCCGTTCCCCACAATTTCCTTATCTACTGCCGTGGAATGGTTTTTTGCAATTCTTCTGTCCTTAGACTAATCAATTGTGATGCAACAGTGCTGACGCTTTGAGTTCCTACATCTTTATGCATGTACTCTGAACCACAAGAAGACTCTGGACTCCCTATCCTATCTTCATTTCCATTCATCTTCATTTCTTGCAATTTGGTCAGCATCTGCTTTAGCTGCTCTATTTCGTCTTCTCTAGCTTCAATCCTACTTGCAAGCCTACTCACTCCTTGTTCTGCATCTTCTTTAAGGGTGGCAATTTCTTCCTTCAATTGAGCTACTTCATTCAAACGGATATCCTCGTTATCAATAAACCTTTGAACAACTACAGCTTAAGCTATAAGGAATTCCCATATAGCACAGAAGAAACAGAGGAAATGGACATCTTCCTGGGCAACGACTACCTGTGCAATTTTGTAACACGTAGGATGCAACCAGCTACTATAAGTCTCACATTGAACCCAATCCTTTCTATCTCTCGCTGCTGACTCCCTATTTCTCCCATAAATGCACATTATTACGTCCACTTTACTCGGCGTTTTTGCCGACTGCTGTTTTATTAATTTATCGTCACTTCGAGCCGTCAAACTCTCCCTTCGCACTCGAACTGGTGTTACAACATCCTTAGCAAGGCTTTTATCTGGCACATTACCGATTTTAGCTGTTTTTGATAGCATTTTCTTCACCTTTATTCTTACAACTTCTTACATCTTTCGATATACAATATATATTATACTGTTTATATATATATATCTAAATATATCTCTACTGTTTATATGCTCCCAAATTCACAATATATATGTTTAATTCGGCACATTGCTGGCTCACTGCGTATGCATGCAGGATGAGATGGTTTATACCTACAAACTTAACAATCTGCCCCTGCACCAATCTAAGAATCTGATATTGCCAGTGTCCTAACTAATGGTATTTCATTCCCCATACCAACTATTATTGTGTTTCTATATAGACTTTTCATGGATCAGTTGTTAATGTTGTTTTTTTTCATGGATTCAGTAAAGTATAAAATTATGTGACATCTTAATTCATATTAAATTGCTGTGTTCTGTACATGAAAAATCTAAGATACCATTTTCCTACATGCTATATGCCTTTTCTGTAAAAGAGCTTATAGGGGAACTAAACCTGAAGAGAGCTTTGGATGAGGATACAGGAGTCTTTTCTTTCTTCTTTTCCCTTCTTTCATCTTCTTCTCCACTGGGTCAGACAGCCGTTTCTGGGAATTCCACCCTTCATTAGTGATCCTGGGAGTCTTTGTCCTTTCTTTATTTTGATCTTCTGTGAGTCCTTGTATGTGTATTCTATGGCTTTTCTATCACGTTTAATTTTCAGTAGTCTCCTACTGGGGTTACAAATTCCCCCTAGTTTGATTGTCAGTTTATTAGGATAGGAGAATCCACCACCAATTAAAATGTAGACTAATTATTTATCTGGTAGTTAGTTTAGGAGGGAGAACATGGAGGAGGCATTGCTGTGGCAGTTGTAGCTCAGTGGCAGAGCAACTGGTGGTCATAACCAGCTGCATAGGATCAAATTACAGGTTTCATATGGTGTGAAATCTATTTGAAACTTCTTGAACAGCCAGGTTTCAAAGGGTTGTCAAGAATGTGCTAACAGATTAATTTCACGGGTTTCAAGTTTTAACAGCCCCTTTTCCGAGTTTTATACATACTTTTAGACCTTTTAAAACCTTGCAGTTCAAAAGAGTTTCAAATAGGTTTCATGCCTTCTGAAACCTGATATTTGATCCTGTGCTGTCCTGGGTTCAATTCCTGGCAATTGCTTCTTTCGTGTTTTTCCCTCCTATATTGATGTTTGACCGATTATACTTGTGGTTTGATTATCACTTCGATTATTCATGTGAATCATTAGAGTATATTTGCTGAAGTCACTGTTACTGGGTGCATGCATCATGCATGTACAAGTATAACAAAAGTAGTCATCGTGACAGATCTTTTGGTAATAAGTACAAACAGAGTTATTTGATGAGAATGGTCTATATAATGGTCATTTCTGTTATATATAAGCCCATGCATACCCACAACAGTTAGTATATAACTGGTGACCACACACATTATCCTAAAAAATACAAAATTCATTATAATGGATATAAGATAAACTACGTAGCTAAACTAAAGAACATAATTCAATTAATAGTCAAGTTACTTCCAATTCAGGGAACAAACTTAATTTTAAACTTCACTATAATGGATATAAAATTGTGGTTTGAATGACCATAAACTACGTAGCTAAACTAAAGGACATAATAGTCAAGTTGGATTTAGTGATGGATATTGCTTGATCAGCTCTTTAATGACATCTTGAGTATTTACTGTAATCTGAATTTTATCAAAAGTTCCTTTGATAACATAGCCATGGTAACGTCTACCTGTCAAGGTAGACAACATTTGAAAACTTGGATTGGAAATTTGTGCTTGTGGAACAAGTTCAAATATCAGTGCATTATCAGTCAGCCACCAAAGATGAACCAAACCAGCACCATGCACACCTGTGGGAAGAAGGCACGCAAATCTACTTAGCTAAATTGACTTTAAGGAATTCACATTGTAACACAATACATAGGTCAGGCAAAAAACACTTTTAGTGACTCATGCTGTATCTTGCAACCACAAGTTTCAACTCTTAGATTACAAAACCTACCCATAAGGATATCTGCTTCATGGACCATTCTAATTTGATCACATATAGCATAATCCTCCATGAAGACAGAATTGACAGTTGCTCTGGGAAAGCTCTTCTTTAGGTTATCAATTAATTCATCTTGGTTTTTCAGTACCCGCTGAAATGCTGAGAGTTTGTCATTGGTAAAACGAACGTATGGCTTACGTAAAATTACTAACATATTAACCTTTCCATCGGTAGGGATGTGTTTGTAATTATCAACCAAACCACAAGCCTGTAAAACTTTAGCTCTAAATTTTGATAGATACGTGTCTGTTAATCCAGTGCCATTACATTCAAAACATTTGTTAATTCTATCATTTTTACACCTAAACGGTACGGAGGCAAATCCCCAAGGTACTATAATAATCTCATCGGCACAATGGACCTTGTCTCCGTTAGGAATGTCTTCAATTGCTCTGGTGTTCCCAAAAATCTTTACTTCTAATTCAGGGAACAAAAAAGGAGTGTTCCACCTGTTCAAACGGAAGATGTAGGAGACGTCATTTCCTCCAAATTGTTCAATTGCCACAAAAAGGTTATACCAACCTAACATCTTAAAGTAGATATGTACAGCGTGACCACTGTGAATGAACACCTTTCCTTTAATGTAGACCTCACATTTTCCCTTGGGTTGGGCCAATGCAACTCCTTTGACCAGTCTCTCCATGTAACCTCCATGTTCAACATGTTGTGAAAGGTCTCCAAATTTACATTGTGGTGATCTGAGATTGGCACTGATATTATCAGGATAGAGCCACATCCCACCATCTGCAAATTCATCCAAATGGTAAGAGCTAGAGGGCTGGAAGCCAGTGTTTCTCAATGTACAAATGCTGATTTTTCCACTGTAATCGGTGCCAATGCAGTCTATGCGACTGGAAGTATCACTCATGCAGACTCGATAGTGCCGACTGTAAGTACGCTCTATAAACGTTTCACAAAAGGTGCCGGAATTCCAAGTAGATTTAGACTTATTTCCTGACACGTGAAGTCTACTTTTATTCGGATTAAAAGCTGACCGTCCTTGTGCGGAGTTGAACAAATCAAACTTGTCAGACTTAATCGGCTGATAATCAGGATCAGCTTCACTTAGTATGTCATGAGGAATACTTAGGACTCTTAAAAAGTATATTATTCCAGCTAAAAGTAGCGATACGAAGAAAATCCATCTTCTTCTACTATGCATCATTTTTGATCAATACTGTACGTATATATTAGAGGGCTCTCCTAAATGCATATGCCAATAGCAACATCCGCCCGGCAAAGCATTTTAGGAAGCCTTTTTGGGCGCCCTTATATTGTTTTCAATTAACGTAATGGTTTCTTGTCCGTAACCTTGTAAACCGCGTCTGTCTCCAAAATGGCGGACGCTCGGCTGGCTGTCGTTTTCTAGCTTAAATGAGCTTTTTCCTCCTTAGCGTCGAAAGTTGAACCAGGGATTTAGAAACCACCTTTACTAATACTATGTAACAGCTTGCGCAAAAACGTTTTCTACGAGATATGGCCTTGAAAAATTGACGGCATGCAAGAGTTGTCCGGAATTCGTTAACCGGACATCTAATAAGAACCAGCAAGTAGTACGAGTTTACATGTGGGTGCCTGGCGCCCCACGAGTTTTTAAACTCAAACTAGACTTGTTTTAGAAAATATCCCTAACTGTAGAGATCGATAGAGGAGAGATTTATGGAAAGTATCAATACGGACAATGAACAGGTACTTGATCTTGGAAGAGGAACGTGTGTGACCACAGAAGAAAGCACTGGCATTGTTGCTCCCATCATCTATATGCTCATGTCTATATAACTGGTAATGTATACATATAATGCAACATGCTCCTGTAACTCTCTCATTACTTTATTGACCAAACTGTCAAACTAATGCTAATATGGAATATGGATTCGTCTTTTAAGTCCCCAAATTACGTACAAGATACAGTAGATTACTGATTGTAGATGCATAGTTTAAGTATAAAGAGTAAAACAAGGTCACTTTGACACTCCAGCCAAGATTACCCAAAAGCTGCAGTAGTGATATTTATTGGTATGATTATACACTTAGGAAAATAGTACATTCAGTTGAGGCTGTTTACAAGATAGACTGACTGAAGTGAATGTACATAGCTTAAAGGCCCACTGTCATAAAAAGTGACATTTCAAAGTTGATAGGTATTTCCTCATTACTTACATAAGTGGTAGTATGATGAGGAAAAGGTGTTGTAGTTACACTATGTATATACATATAGTGGGGGAATCACAGAGTGTATATGATTATATGTTCTTTCTTGGCCTATGAATGTGCACATATATAAGCTCCCTATGTATGTGTATAGTGGCCACGGAGACCCCCACACGAGATCAAATCTCAGGTTTCAGAAGGCATGAAACCTATTTAAAACTCTATGAACTGCCAGGTTTCTGAAGGTATGAATGTATGTATGTATAAAATTCGGATAGGGGGCTGTTAACTTGAAACCAGTGAAATTAATCTAGTAGTACATCCTTGAGCACCCTTTGAAACCTGAAACCTTGAAATTTTATACAAATAGATTTCATGTCATATGAAACCTGTAATTTGATCCTGTGCCAATAGATGCACTCTACCAGCTGAAAGTGGCCTCTGTAAGGCTGCTTTTCGACGTTTTTATTTCAACTCTGACTCTGGTCTGTGTGAACAGTTTATTTTTGGAGGATGTGGAGGGAATGACAATAACTTTGAGACTATTGAGCAGTGCCAGCAAACTTGTAAGTATAGGACTGTTTTGTTTTGCCAAAGCACCGTGTCTGGAATAATTGAAGTCTTTGGCAATATTTGCAATTCAGGCTCCTAGATAGTGATGAAAGAAGATGAATGATTTAAAAAAATGTATAAAATATGTTCCAGTTGATATATTTTTGATAGAGAAATGCAGTTAAATTTGTATCGAAGTTCTCTAAAACACTACAGGTCCTACTGCATGTTCAGTGCATGGTCAGCACTACTTTGATATAGAGGACGGAGAGTGTGTCCCCTGCATTGGTACATGCACTGAGCCTCAGGTTGTTTGTATTGCCGTTTGTGCGAGTGGCTGTGAATGTCCAGTTGGAACTCTATTTGATGAAAAGACAAGGGCTTGTGTTCTTCCAATACAATGTCCATAAAAATGTAAGTTACTATGTGAAACTACTGTACTTATTTTGTAGTGTATTAAATATAATAAAGGGTGTACAGTATGTATAGAAGTAGCCGATTTATGGGCAGAATATACACACAAGTGCAGATGTTTGTTTAATAGAATTCTCTTATAAACTTGATGTATGTATGACCTCAAGCTTAGAGTTAATACATGCATCTAATTGAATCAAAAATATAGCTGCAGTACTATTTAGGTAAAATGACCCTGTTTTACGTATGTATGGATTATTCCCTTAAAACTGACAACAAATAGATTTTTTGCCTATTCAACTCCCTAACCATTGTGATTTTACTAACTGAAAGGTTTTGAAGCTGTGAATAACAGCTCCAAGCAGATGAAACAGGTATAGGCCTACTTCTTCTGGAGAATAGGCAGCCTTATGTTTGAATGTGCTAGATAGGAAGCAAGGTAGTTCTGAGGATACTAGAAGTGGGTACTTTTTTTCAATTGAAAGCGGTTGGTCATCTGCTCCCTCTGTCTTCGGCTACAACATAATATTGAGATGTATTGGCAAGAAAACTTTAGGAACAAAATTTTACAAGTATAACATACAAGAAAAATGGGGAATAGAAATCAAAGAGAACTTGGGTTAGGGTGCTGCAACAGTAACTAGTACATCTGGATAATGAGGGAGAAGGACAGTGATAATGCGATAAGGGTATATACCCGTATGTCACTTTTGTACTGTCAGCCTTATCACATGATCACTGTCTTGTTCCACAGTGTACTAGTTACAAGCACTGCCGTTCTTTCTTCTAACTTGTTTGGCCAGGCACTCAGTCAACTTTAAGATATCTTTTGATCTCTCATGTATATAGACTGTTTTGAAGGTGGCAATTTTTACTTACCTGGTAGTAGCTGGAATTGTTCAGATGGATGCAATACATGGTATGAGTAAAGGACACCTATGTACGTATACGTATTTTAGATTTTCCTTCCTCTTGCTTGGAATATGCTATGCAGTGGTTGCGCTGGTGGTGTTGTTACATCTACCTTAATCACATGTGAAGGTATGCCATTCTTGTGTCATGCATAAGTAATGTATGGAATATTTGTTGTAATTATAATGAATCAAAGATTTGTGAGCTTTGGCAGCAGTAATGAATTCATTGTGTGTGCTGCATGAAGATCACTAATTTTTAATTCATTAAACTGTAAAACACCATTTCCTGCACAATACATAATCCATTCTACAGCTGTTTCTGGGAATGTCACACTTAATCAATGTCTCTATATAGATCTAAAGTTCCTTAGATCCTTAGCTTCTCTGTTATATGTGTATACAAATTAAATAGAATATAAGGAGCTTAAGGAAATCAAAGTCTATGAAATGGAATTTCAGGTTTATATATAAGCTATGTTGACTCAATATAGGACAATACATATAGATATACCCTTAGTTGTAGTAACATTTCTTTGGTGATGGGGTATGAGGTACCACAAGAAGTGTAATATTAGCTAATTTTGTTTGTACATGATCTATAACGGCCTACTATACAACTGCAAATTTTTGATCGAAAAAAATAGAGAAGTCACTATAGATTCTGAATTCCTGTTTAGCTGTGTCATAAATTAGGGTATTGGGAAGACTACTATCTAAATGGGGAGGTCATCAGTATATGTATACAGTGAAACCTCTCAATAACGGACAAGTTGGTGCAAAAGGACTTATCCACTATTCGGAGGCTGTCCTTTACTGAGTGGTTTTCATAATAGAAGCTTTATATCTGTATACAATGCTGTCTGAAATGGGTTCAGCTGTACGTATGTTAATTCGTTAGTACATTCAAAATTAGTCGATAGGACGCTTTTACTTCGTTAACAGCTCCATCAATACTCGGTGAGAGGCGTCCCTCGTTACGTACGGAAATCGTTCAGTTTTTCTGACTGCAACCGTAGCTAGATAAGACCCTCTTTGTCCATTAAAAGAGTTTTTTGTATTACAAAAAGTCCTTGGGATTGGGCAGAGTGTCCATTATCCAGAATTCGGAGGTCGTCCGCTATTCGGGAGTTGTTAATGTACTAATCGTATACAAAAATAAGTTGGCATGCTGTCCGTTATACGGTGACTGTCCGCTATTGGGAGTGTCCGTTAATAGAGGTTTTACTGTACTTTGATTCTGGAAAAGTATATACCTAGGGTAATGTTATTAAGTAGTCCTTTTTAGGACTAATTAATATTCATACATAGTTAAACATGTACATACACACATTGATACATATTGTATACATACTGTACATATTATATGCCTGCAGTACATATACGTATATTTGGAGTATACCAGGTTCTATATACAGTACAAGTTACAATATACTAAGGTAATCTAATATAATATAATATAATATAATATAAATAATATAATTAATTAATTCATATGGCTCCAAGAAAGGACTTAGAAACAAAATGGGCATATCATCATAAAGTTTAGGGTATAAAACTCATTTTAAATTAAGGGATTTTTAATTTAGGCCTCCGTTTGTTAGAAAACAGAGGACAAAGTCTGCATATAAAAGGCCATAGGACTATAGAAAACCTATGGGAAATTTATATGCAAACAATGTGTTATATTGATAAAAAATTTCAATTTGTCAGATAACTGTGAAATCAACATATATCATGGTACATGTGTATAAGAAACGTCTGACGAAGTTTTGCTTAATTAAATGAGCAAAATAATCAAGATATAATGAAGAATTCAAAGTTACGATTGCGCAAGCTGGTGATGTATTGTGATGTTTTTCTAATGCGTCACCAACACCTTCGTATGTCGCTCCGTACACACATTTTGTGAATCATGTGACGTTGCGTAAACGTCACCGACTCGTCGCTAAAGAAGATCATCCTTCGAGAACGGCTATGACAAGTCGACGCTCTCCTACGAGAAGGAGCTACCGAACAGGCGAGTTGTAGCGAAGGTTAGATAAAGCGTTTTTGTATACGTTCCCGTCAAGTTTGAGGCAGAGTTGTTCCTATATTGATGCGAAAGACTGGATTCGTTTGGTCGACCGTATTACTTTGGTAATTTAAGCTCTGCCTTCTCTTCTTACGTTATCTGTTAATATTTTTACTTGTCCATGTGTAGGAATTAGGAGTGTTTGTTGCGATCATTACGAGAATAAAGCTTTGTTGAGTGTCAGCAACATGAATTTACTAATTTCCTATTTATACTGAATTGTATTCCCACTCCTCATATATTGCTGATGCATGAAGACCTCTGGGTCGAAACGTCCAGAATTAGTAAATTCATATTGCTGACTTTCAACTAGGCTTTATTCTTATCCATGTTAGTACGTTTTCCATGTGTACTACATACAGTAACGAAATTGCTTATAGCGAATGTCTATAAGTATAGTGAAATACTTTGTTAGCTAATTACACTCAAGTACACTACACAGTGCAAGTTACTAGCAAATATATAAAATATTAAATTACAATCAAGTACTACACAGTACAAGTTACAAATTTAAGAGATCCAAGTGACTATGTAATATTAAAATTACAATCAAGTACTAGCTACACAGTGCAAGTTACAAATTTAAAGAGATCCAAGTGACCCCTAGGATAATCAGTATTTTAAACAGTACAAGACTTTAGTCACACTAGTACTGTTGCAGGCTTTGAAATCCTCAACTACTGCATAGAGAGTAGTAGTTGATACAGATCATCCAATTGCAAGGGAGAACACATGGCCTACCAATTACCTTTTCACACCTTAGTATAGACTGAAGATGATGCATCTGCATGCCATATATCAACAAAGGCTTCAGTATTAAAGGGGTCTCAGCTAATAACCACAGCAGATTTGATTTGCCTTGTGAGGGAGCTAAGAACACCGACGGTTGGTTGCATGCATTGGCATAATCAACAGGGTTAGAGACCATTTTGTAACTTGTACACAAGGGACATCATATACGTATATAAAGGCCTTGGCCTTTTATGTCCCTTGTGTACATATATACTCAAATTCATTTTATCAAGGTAAAAATGATGATTTGGAGAACCCAAGCTCAGCATCTGATGTTGCAAAGCAATCAACTCTTCTCTTAGCAACAGTTATTATGGTTCTCATTTGCTTCTTTTCTTGAGCCAAGACCTAACTTTTAATGACTACTATATAGTGCATGCATTTATTTAGCTTTGTTAGATCGAGTTTTCTCTATTCTACTATATACCTATTCATCATTGCCCTGCATGATGAGGAATGAACATCTTAATTTTGTTCATAAATTTACTATACATGCATACGTATAACCTTGCCAATATTATTTACATAATGTATGCATTCTCTTCCAATTACGTACATATGTGTATTCTATGGCTTTTCTATCTCGTTTAATTTTCAGTAGTCTCCTACTGGGGTTACAAGTTTCCCCTGGTGCTCTTTAATATTATTGTCATTATTTCCTTTATATATATGGTCCATGAACTTTGCAATGCGGTAACATCAATTGGTGCAGATGTTCTGTTCTGTATGCATTACGCAATACCAGTATCACACATGTAAGTAGTCATCAGTGACCGGTCTTTTGATAAGTGCACACACAAAGTTAGTTTGAGGAGAATGGTCTAATCAACATTATACCATTTCTATTATGACCTCATTCCCACTGTAGAGCACACTGCAGTTACATTCATTAGTGTAATAATGTATGTGAAACTGGTGACCACACATTATTTTGACAAATATGTTAATGAACCAGACTGTGATATGGTAACCTATAAGAAAACGTTTCATGGACTGCACTAGACAAAATTAAATAAATAATGCTCCTGGCCATGGCCCTCTGTATATGCTTTGTACTGCTATAAAATTTGTTCTGATTTTATGCATCACATGCAGATCCTGAGGGGTACACCCACATTCCAATATAAACTTTACAGTAGTGAACATTATCCCAAGTCACTTTGACACCCACCTGATGGTAGTAGATGGTGTCCCAGAGCAGCTGGTTTAATGAGGCTATAAAACTATATATCTCAACTGTTTATATGCTCCCAAATTCATACCTAAAGTATGTATATAACACATTTGGCACATTGCTGGCTCACTGCGCATGCATAAGGGATGAGATGGTTTATACTAACCTAACAATTTGCCCCTGCACCAATCTAAGGATCTGATATTACCAGTGTCCCAACTAATGGTATTTCATTCCCCATACCAACTATTATTGAGTTTCTAGACTTTTCATGGATTAGTTGTTAATGTTGTTTCTTTTTCTGGATTCAATAAAGTATAAAACTATGTGACATCTTCACATTAAATTGCTGTGTTCTCTACATGAAAAATTTAATATACCATTTTCCTACATGCTATATGCCTTTTCTGTAAAAGAGCCTATAGGGGAACTAAACCTGAAGAGAGCTTTGGATGAGGATACAGGAGTCTTTTCTTCCTTCTTTTCCCTTCTTTCATCTTCATCTCCACTGGGTCAGACAGCTGTTTCTGGGAATTCCACCGGTACCCTTCATCAGTGATCCTGGGAGCCTTCGTCTTTTCTTTATCTTAAGTAATTGATCTTCTGTGAATCATGTGTATTCTATGGCTGCTATGTGTATTCTATGGCTTTTCTATCACATTTAATTTTCATGCAGTAGTCTCCTACTAGGGTTACAAGTTCCCCCTGGTTTGATTGTCAGTTTATTCTGATAAGAGAATCCATCACCAATTAAAATGTAGACTAATTATTTATCTGGTGGTTAGTTTAGGAGGGATAACATGGAGGAGGCATTGCTGTGGCAGTTGTAGCTCAGTGGTGGAGCAACTGGTGGTCATAACCAGCTGTCCTGGGTTCGATTCCCGGCAATTGCTTCTTTCGTGTTTTTCTCTCCTATTGATGTTTGACTGATTATACTTGTGGTTTGATTATAACTTCGATTATTCATGTGAATCATTAGAGTATATTTGCTGAAGTCACTGTTACTGGGTGCATGCATTATGCATGTACAAGTATAACAGAAATAGTCATCGTGACAGGTCTTTTGGTAATAAGTACAGACCGAGTTTTTTGATGAGAATGGTCTATATAATGGTCATTTCTGTTATATAAAGTAAATAAAAAACATTTACAAAAATGATGTTAGAAGTAGTAATGGCAGTGTTCACTAATACATCTGCAAAAAGTATTAACACCCCCCTTTCCGAGTTTTATACACACTTTCATACCTTTTGAAACCTGGCGGTTCATAGAGTTTCAAATAGGTTTCATGCCTTCTGAAACCTGAAATTTGATCCTGTGGTATTCAAACGGAGGATGTATTAATTGTCATTTCCTCCAAATAATATACTGTAGCCGATAGCCACAAAAACGTTATACCAGCCTAACATCTTTTTTAACCTGAACAACACACACTAACCTGAAGTAGGAATGGTGTGCCCAATCACAGAAGTGTATGGTTAAGTTACTTAAATTTCAGTATATATGCAATTTCAGTATGATTAGCTTTATCATATAATTAGTATCTTAATTGTTTCGCAGATGTATTAATGAACACTGCCATTCCTACTTCCAACATCATTTTTGTAAATGTCTTTTATTTACTTGAATTCCCCCTTGTTTCTTTATAAAACTACTTGTTTTAAATTGATTTGAAAGTTTGGCGAAAATCTCAAAATAACGTTAACATCTTAGACAAGAGAAATATGCCGAAACCCATGATCTCTTAATTAAAATATGGCGTCCGAGAAGACCACAATTTTTGCTTTTCACAATTAACATGCTTCTTGTAGACAGAGCTGCCAAGTTACATTAGTGAGGATGCTGGAGATTCGACCGTACCCATATATTCAAAGGCGCTGGGATGACGGGCAGCCATATTTATCAATTTGTGACGTCTGCAAAAAATGGAGGCTAGATCGTCGGAGCAGAACAAAAAGTCGCAGAAAGACCAGAGTGCGGCTACATTAGGATTAGCATACCTGCTCTGCTGTAACTCAGACGTTTATCTAAGGCTGTTAATGTTCATCTAAGGTGGTTCACATAAATATATATTTATTTAAATTTTGTACACCCATCCAGCTCTATTGCTGGAGATTGAGCTTGGTGTGCGTGTGAGATGGAGGTCGTAGCAGAAATGCGTGTGTCTTGGCAGGTCTGTGTAGAGCGCATTCAGATTTAGGGCTGTCTATTCCCTAGTTCGGAAATATTTATGACGATTTATAACTTGTACGTGCCCGCCTAAGTTCGCATATTAGCGCTAGTCTATTCAATAAAAGAAGATGAAGAAAAAATGAATTTTGGAAATGGGTCTATTCCTGGTTAGCCGATTTTTGAACGCTGTAGAGCGTGTAGAGCGTCGAAACATGTTTTGGCATTTAGGAAAGCGTGCATTAATGACTGCACATAACCGAAGATAACCGAAAATCGCTTCGTTGGTGATTTATGAGGTAATACATTGGATAGGGCGGCCATTTTTCCCCGGCCATTCCTACTTAGACATTATCCTGACAAATCCAAAAATACAAAATTTATTATAATCGATATAAAATTGTGGTTTGTATGAACATAAACTACGTAGCTAAATTAAAGGACAAAATAGTCAAGTTGGATTTAGTGATGGATATTGCTTGATCAGCTCCTTTATGACATCTTGAGTATTTACTGTAATCTGAATTTTTTCAAAAGTTCCTTTGATAACATAGCCATGGTAACGTCTACCTGTCAAGGTTGACAACATTTGAAAACTTGGATTGGAAATTTGTGCTTGTGGAACAAGTTCAAACATCAGTGCATTATCAGTCAGCCACCAAAGATGAACCAAACCAGCACCATGCACACCTGTGGGAAGAAGGCACGCAAATCTACTTAGTTAAATTGACTTTAAAGAATTCACATTGTAACACAATACATAGGTCAGGCAAAAAAAACACTTTTAGTGACTCATGCTGTATCTTGCAACCACAAGTTTCAACTCTTAGATTACAAAACCTACCCATAAGGATATCTGCTTCATGGACCATTCTAATTTGATCACATATAGCATAATCCTCCATGAATACAGAATTGACAGTTGCTCTGGGAAAGCTCTTCTTTAGGTTTTCAATTAATTCATCTTGGTTTTTCAGTACCCGCTGAAATGCTGAGAGTTTGTCATTGGTAAAACGAATGTATGGCTTACGTAAAATTACTAACATATTAACCTTTCCATCAGTAGGGATGGGTCTGTAATTATCAATCAAACCACAAGCCTGTAAAACTTTAGCTCTAAATTTTGATAGATACGTGTCTGTTAATCCAGTGCCATTACATTCAAAGCATTTGTTAATTCTATCATTTTTACACCTAAACGGTACCGAGGCAAATCCCCAAGGTACTATAATAATCTCATCGGCACAATGGACCTTGTCTCCGTTAGGAATGTCTTCAATTGCTCTGGTGTTGCCAAAAATCTTTACTTCTAATTCAGGGAACAAAAAAGGAGTGTTCCACCTGTTCAAACGGAAGATGTAGGAGTCGTCATTTCCTCCAAATTGTTCAATTGCCACAAAAAGGTTATACCAGCCTAACATCTTAAAGTAGATATGTACAGCGTGACCACTGTGAATGAACACCTTTCCTTTAATGTAGACCTCACATTTTCCCTTGGGTTGGGCCAATGCAACTCCTTTGACCATTCTCTCCATGTAGCCTCCATGTTCAACATGATGTGAAAGGTTTCCAAATTTACATTGTGGTGATCTGAGATTGGCACTGATATTATCAGGATAGAGCCACATCCCACCATCTGCAAATTCATCCAAATGGTAAGAGCTAGAGGGTTGGAAGCCAGTGTTTCTCAATGCACAAATGCTGATTTTTCCACTGTAATCGGTGCCAATGCAGTCTATGCGACTGGAAGTATCACTCATGCAGACTCGATAGTGCCGACTGTAAGTACGCTCTATAAACGTTTCACAAAAGGTGCCGGGTTTCCAAGTAGATTTAGACTTATTTCCTGACACGCGAAGTCTACTTTTATTCGGATTAAAAGCTGACCGTCCTTGTGTGGAGTTGAACAAATCAAACTTGCCAGACTGAATCGGCTGATCATCACGATCAGCTTCACTTAGTATGTCATGAGGAATACTTAGGACTCTTAAAAAGTATATTATTCCAGCTAAAAGTAGCGATACGAAGAAAATCCATCTTCTTTTACTATACATCATTTTTAATCAGTACTGTACGTATATATTAGAGGGCTCTCCTAAATGCATATGCAAATAGCAGCATCCGACCATAGATAGAGGAAAGACAAAGCCACAAATTATAGGAAGGCTTTTTGGGACGCCGAAGGCGCCCCTATATATTGTTTTCAAATAACGTAATGGTTTCCTGTCCGTAGACCAAGGATTTAGAAACCACATTAACTAATACTATGTAACAGCTTGCGCAAAAACGTTTTCTACGTGATATGACCTTGCATGAAAAATTGACGGCATACAAGAGTTGACCGGAATTCGTTAGCTAACTGGACATCTGATAAGAACCAACAAGTAGTACGAGTTTACATGGGGGTGCCTGGCACCCCACGAGTTTTTTATACTCAAACTAGACTTGTTTTAGAAAACATCTTTAACTCTAGAGATCGATAAAGGAGAGATTTATGGAAAGTATCAATACTGACAGTGAACAGGTATACTTGATCTTGGAAGAGGAACATGTGTGACCACAGAAGAAAGCACTGGCATTGTTGCTCTTGAATTATACATCATCTATATGCTCACGTCTATATAACTGGTAATTTATACATATATAATGCAATAGAATTGCTTCTGTAACTCTCTAATTACTTTATTGACCAAACTGTCAAACTAATGTTAATATGGAATATGGATTCGTTTTTTAAGTCCCCAAATTACATACAAGATACAGTAGATTGTAGATGCATAGTTTAAGCATAAAGAGAAAAACAAGGTCACTTTGACACTCCAGCCAAGATTACCCGCAAGCTGCAGTAGTGATATTTCTTGGTATGATTATACATTTAGGAAAATAGTACATTCAGTTGAGGCTGTTTACAAGATAGATTGACTGAAGTGAATGTACATAGCTTAAAGGCCCAATGTCATAAAAGTTGATAAACTACGTATAGCTAAACTAAAGGACATAATTCAATTAATAGTCAAGTTACTTCCAATTCAGGGAACAAACTTGAAAGGAGTGTTCCACGTAATCAAACGGAAGATGTAGGAATCGTCATTTCCTCCAAATTGTATAGCCAATAGCCACAAAAACGTTATACCAGCCTAACATCTTGTTTAACCTGAACGACACTAACACATTAACCTGAAGTAGGAATGGTGTGCCCAATCACAGAAGTGTATGGTTAAGTTACTTAAATTTCAGTATATATGCAACTTCTGTATGATTAGCCTTATCATATAATCAATATCTTAATTGTTTCGCAGATGTCTTAATGAGGGGGTGTGGGGGTGTTGGTGACCTGGAAGCTAAGAGCAAAGATTAAAAGCAAAGACACAATGGGATGGCCAGAACTCACCTCCAGGGCAGAGAAGAAAAAAAGGAAAAAGAAAAGTGGCACCCCCTACCAGCAACATCTGCCCAAACTGATTACTGACTGATTAACTATTAACTGATCTGTGTATATGTGTGTATGTGCTGATATTTACTTTAATTTCTGTATTTTAAACTGGGCCCCATGAAAAGTAGCCTCTGGCTAATTGGGTATCCCAGTATAAATAAGATAAGTGAAAGTGAATGAACACGGCCATTCCTACTTCCAACATCATTTTTGTAAATGTCTTCTATTTACTTGTATTCCCCCTTGTTTCTTCTTACCATTACTTGTTTTAAATTGCTTTGAAAGTTTTCTCGGCGAAAATCTCAAAATAACGTAAACCGTCTTAGACAAGAGAAATATGCCGAAAACCATGATCTCTTAATTAACAGATGGCGTCCGAGAATACCACAATTTTTGTTTTACACAATTAACATGCTTCTTCAGATTTAGGGCTGTCTATTCCCTCGTTTGGAAATATTTATGACGATTTATAACTTGTACGTGCCCGCATAAGTTCGCATATTAGCGCTAGTCTATTCAATAAAACAAGATTAAAAAAAATGAATTTTGGAAATGGGTCTATTCCTGGTTAGCCGCTCTTTGAACGCTGTAGAGCGTGTAGAGTCCCGAAACATGTTTTGGCATTTAGGAAAGCGTGCATTAATGGCTGCAAATAACCGAAGAGAACCGAAAATCGCTTCGTTGGTGATTTATGAGGTGTTGCTTGCTAATACATTGGATAGGGCGGCCATTTTTTCCCGGCCATTCCTCCTTAGACATTATCTGACAAATCCAAAAATACAAATTTTAAACTTCACTACACTGGATATAAAATTGTGGTTTGTATGACCATAAACTACTTAGTTAAACTAAAGGACATAATAGTCAAGTTTGATTTAGTGATGGATATTGCTTGATCAGCTCTTTAATGACATCTTGAGTATTTACTGTAATCTGAATTTTATCAAAAGTTCCTTTGATAACATTGCCATGGTAACGTCTACCTGTCAAGGTAGACAACATTTGAAAACTTGAATTGGAAATTTGTGCTTGTGGAACAAGTTCAAACATCAGTGCATTATCAGTCAGCCACCAAAGATGAACCAAACCAGCACCATGTACACCTGTGGGAAGAAGACATGCAAATCTACTTTGTTAAATTGACTTTAAGGAATTTGAAAGTATCACTTTGTAACACAATACATAGGTCATGCAAATAGCCAATTTTAGTGACTCATGCTGTATCTTGCAACCACAAGTTTCAACACTTAGATTACAAAACCTACCCATAAGGATATCTACTTCATGGACCATTCTAATTTGATCACATATAGCATAATCCTCCATGAATACAGAATTGACAGTTGCTCTGGGAAAGCTTTTCTTTAGGTTATCAATTAATTCATCTTGGTTTTTCAGTACCCGCTGAAATGCTGAGAGTTTGTCATTGGTAAAATGAATGTATGGCTTACGTAAAATTACTAACATATTAACCTTTCCATCAGTAGGGATGGGTCTGTAATTATCAACCAAACCACAAGCCGTAAAACCTTAGCTCTAAATTTTGAGAGATACGTGTCTGTTAATCCAGTGCCATTACATTCAAAGCATTTTATAATTTTATCATTTTTACACCTAAACGGTACCGAGGCAAATCCCCAAGGTACTATAATAATCTCATCGGCACAATGGACCTTGTCTCCATTAGGAATGTCTTCAATTGCTCTGGTGTTGCCAAAAATCTTTACTTCCAATTCAGGGAACAAAAAAGGAGTGTTCCACCTGTTCAAACGGAAGATGTAGGAGTCGTCATTTCCTCCAAATTGTTCAATTGCCACAAAAAGGTTATACCAGCCTAATATCTTAAAGTAGCGTTACCACTGTGAATGAACACCTTTCCTTTAATGTAGACCTCACATTTTCCCTTGGGTTGGGCCAATGCAACTCCTTTGACCATTCTCTCCATGTAGCCTCCATGTTCAACATGTTGTGAAAGGTTTCCAAATTTACATTGTGGTGATCTGAGATTGGCACTGATATTATCAGGATAGAGCCACATCCCACCATCTGCAAATTCATCCAAATGGTAAGAGCTAGAGGGTTGGAAGCCAGTGTTTCTCAATGTACATATCCTGATTTTTCCACTGTAGTCGTTGCCAATGCAGTCTATGCGACTGGAAGTATCACTCATGCAGACTCGATAGTGCCGACTGTAAGTACGCTCTATAAACGTTTCACAAAAGGTGCCGGGTTTCCAAGTAGATTTAGACTTATTTCCTGACACGCGAAGTCTACTTTTATTCGGATTAAAAGCTGACCGTCCTTGTGTGGAGTTGAACAAATCAAACTTGCCAGACTGAATCGGCTGATCATCACGATCAGCTTTACTTAGTATGTCATGAGGAATACTTAGGACTCTTAAAAAGTATATTATTCCAGCTAAAAGTAGCGATACGAAGAAAATCCATCTTCTTCTACTATACATCATTTTTGATCAGTACTGTATACGTATATTAGAGGGCTCTCCTAAATGCATATGCAAATAGTAACATCCGCCCGACAAAACAACAAATTCTATAGGAAGGCTTTTTGGGACGCCGCAGGCGCCCCTATATTGTTTTCAATTAACGTAATGGTTTCCTGTCCGTAACCTTGTAAACCGCGTCTGTCTCCAAAATGGCGAACGCTCGGCTGGCTGTCGTTTTCTAGCTTAAATTAACTTTTTCCTCCTTAGCGTCGAGGTTGAACCAAGGATTTAGAAACCACCTTTACTAATACTATGTAACAGCTTGCGCAAAAACGTTTTCTACGAGATATGGCCTTGAAAAATTGACGGCATACAAGAGTTGACCGGAATTCGTTAACCGGACATCTAATAAGAACCAGCAAGTAGTACGAGTTTACATGGGGGCGCCTGGCACCCCACGAGTTATTTATACTCAAACTAGACTTGTTTTAGAAAACATCTTTAACTAGAGATCGATAAAGGAGAGACTTATGGAAAGTATCAATACGGACAGTGAACAGATACTTGATCTTGAAAGAGGAACATGTGTGACCACAGAAGAAAGCACTGGCATTGTTGCTCTTGAATTTATACATCATCTATATGCTCACGTCTATATAACTGGTAATGTATACATATAAAATGCAATAGAATTGCTTCTGTAACTCTCTAATTACTTTATTGACCAAACTGTCAAACTAATGCTAATATGGAATATGGATTCGTTTTTTAAGTCCCCAAATTACTTACAAGATACAGTAGATTGTAGATGCATAGTTTAAGTATAAAGAGTAAAACAAGGTCACTTTCACACTCCAGCCAAGATTACCCGCAAGCTGCAGTAGTGATATTTCTTGGTATGATTATACACTTAGGAAAATAGTACATTCAGTTGAGGCTGTTTACAAGATAGACTGACTGAAGTGAATGGACATAGCTTAAAGGCCCACTGTCATAAAAAGTGACATTTTAAAGTTGATAAGTATTTCCTCATTACTTACATAAGTGGTAGTATGATGAGGAAAAGGTGTTGTAGTTACAGTATGTACGTATATACATATAGTGGGGAAAGCACAGAGTGTATATGATTATTTGTTCTTTCTTGGCCTATGAATGTGCACATATGTAAGCTACCTATGTATATGTATAGTGGCCACAGAGACCCCCGATAGATGCACTCTACCAGCTGAAAGTGGCCTCTGTAAGGCTGCTTTTCGACGTTTTTATTTCAACTCTGACTCTGGTCTGTGTGAACAGGAGGATGTGGAGGGAATGACAATAACTTTGAGACTATTGAGCAGTGCCAGCAAACTTGTAAGTATAGGACTGTTCTGTTTTGCCAAAGCACGAATAATTGAAGTCGTTGGCAATATTTGCAATTCAGGCTCCTAGAAAATGATGAATGAATTCGAAGATAAATGATTTAAAAAATGTATAAAATATATTCCAGTTGATATATTTTTGATAGTTAAATTTGTATCGAAGTTCTCTAAAACACTATAGGTCCTACTGCATGCTCAGTGCATGGTCAGCACTACTTTGATATAGAGGACGGAGAGTATGTCCCCTGCATTGGTACATGCACTGAGCCACAGGTTGCGAGTGGCTGTGAATGTCCAGTTGGAACTCTATTTGATGAAAAGACAAGGGCTTGTGTTCTTCCAACACAATGTCCACAAAAATGTAAGTTACTATGTGAAACTACTGTACTTATTTTGTAGTCTATTAAATATGATAAAAAGTGTACAGTATGTACAGAAGTATAGCTAGCTGATTTATAGGCAGAATATACACACAAGTGCAGATGTTTGTTTAATAGAATTCTCTTATAAACTTGATGTACGTATGACCTCAAGCTTAGAGTTAATACATGCATCTAATTGAATCAAAAATATAGCAGTACTCTTTTGGTAAAATGACCCTGTTTTACGTATGTATGGATTATTCCCTTAAAACTGACAACAAATAGATTTTTTACCTATTCAACTCCCTAACCATTGTGATTTTACTAACTGAAAGGTTTTGAAGCTGTGAATATATAACAGCTCCAAGCTCCTCACCTCAATTATCCTTTCACACCATTTTTGATCTTGACCACTACGCATGTGCAGCTCCATGTGTAAGAGCATTGTAATAGAATTCATATTCATCACATAACTCTTCAACCTTACTCAGGATCTCACATTGTATCGTGGTACCGTCGGGTATAATATTTGTATATACCACAAAACCGATTACCCATTATACCGTGCAAATTTTTATAGTAGCTGTGCGGTTTCCACAAACGTGCTGTACCACTGGTGTTTTACAGTGTATCACTGTATAAATCACAGCTGTAAATAATTGAAAACTACAAAACTTAAAGTTAAACTACATTTAGCTTAGGTAACACAGAGTTGTTGTTGCTGGCTATATTGATAAAAGTAGAACGCAAAAGTCTAATGAAATAAGAATTAGAGTGGAACAAGCAAAGGCCGTCCTTCTGAAGTACCATTCCTATGTATCTTTATAATTACCTTGTAAAGCATGTAATACCTAGCTATAGAGATGAAGTGTTGTTAGATTAAATACGTATTTTCCCTGAATGAAGTTTTTTATGTTCCTATATATCTTTTTATTGTACAGTCTTCTGGAGTCAAGTTACAGTACTCTAAACAGTCTGCTGAGTCAGGAGTGTGGCATAGGTCTTATTAGTGTGATGCTGACACCTTCTGTACCAAACCAGACTCATAGTGGGCGTGGTCCTCGGGGGCTTCTGTTTGCTCTGTCTTTGTCTGCTCTGTGGATCCTTTGCTGCTGGGAGAGATGAAGAAGACATACATACCAGAAGAAAATAATTGGTATGCTTTATGGCACTCTGATGAAAGCACAGTAGGAAGTCATTTATCGATTAAGACCAGAGGATGTTTGGATACTGAAATTTTGATAATTTAAATGTGTTTATTGCTAAAGCAATGTACAGTGTATATATAATATATGTATGTAACATGGCTGATTTGTTTATTGAAAAGATTGTGGTTGCGCAAATCAGGCAACAGGATCATTTAACGAAATAGACGTCTCAACCACAAACGCCTTTATCAGCTGCTAGCTCAACAACAATCTTTTTCATTGTCAGACCCAACAATTAGCTACAATACTGTACAATTTGCATTGTTGTCAGTTGAAGTCTGCTGCAGCAATCACTGTTTTTGTCTGTTTCTGATTCATGGGTTACTTCTTTACTGGCTGTAAGAGAAATCTGTTAGCTAATACAATGGTCCCCATAGTAATTGTGCAATGATATGTATTTTTTGGTTGTTCGACATAATTAAAGTTTAGATAACCGACTTCCTACTGTATTAACTTGTATGTATTATGGAATATTCAAGCAAGATTGTCAAAGAGGTACATATTTTTTATTCCTTCCAGCTGGTTTATCAACTTTGGATAAGTTCTCGCACTCTTTCTATGCAACGTAAGTTACTGCTGGTGATTGCATGTACGTATGTCTTCTAGGTGTATATATAAAACAATTAAGCTGCAAACTCTTTTATTATAATTACCCGGTAGCTTCAATTTAATAAAATTGGATTTATCTCATAGAAGACCAAAATAACGACAGCGACATTATATTTAATGATATTAAAAGAAAACCGCAGTTTTGACTATTTTGCCATGACGTTTTTAAAAGACCTGTACTGAACATATTGCTACAGCACAAAAATGTCCCTTTTTGCATGGACGGTCACATATATACAGTGCAAGTTACTAAGGTAATCATATATACATATATACATGGTTACGAACAGGAAGCTATATATATATATACGTTAACATAATTTCTGAAAACAATATAGGATCATCAATTGCTAAGTATACAATAGTATGTCTGTGCAGTATGATGACCAAGATTAGTATTAACATAACAGAATGACTATAAATGGAGGAAAGTGAGATGATGACAACCTGCAGCTGCGCATGCGCATGCATTACTAAGGCTTGTCAAAATGAGCATGCCACATTGACATAATTTAGGTAAAATGTTGTATTTCCTACAGGCACGGGTTAGTAGGTGCATGAGCTGTATCTTTTCTTCATTTTCTGTGTGGGACTGGACAAACTCCAGCAATGGCTGAACATCTGAGGAGTGAATGTGTCACATCCTCACTTCACTGCTACTACACTCCTTGCACACCCTATCCTCTCTCTTCACCCCCTATATACCACCTGCCTGTATCCACCTGAAATACTGGTCCCTCTTCGGCTTCATATCTGCACAAGAAGACTCCTCGTCACACTTAGCAATCTTCCTTAACAGCGATAACGTCAGCTTCTTCTCCAAATCTTTCCTCCATGTGTCTCACACTCTCCAGCATTCCCTTCAACTCCACCTCTGACATGCATGTTCCTCACCTGCTCAGCACCTATATATATACCTCCTGCCAACCAAAGTCCCTACAACAACTAAACATCTTCATCCAGCTCCCCTTGCCATATACTTTACTGCCTCAGCTGCCACTAGTACTCTCCTCTAAAGTCTCCCATCATATGCCTTGACAGCACCTTGAACACCAACCATGCACACCATCAGCAGATCCTCCACTCCTAATAATAGTGACACTCTAGTCTGCAAGGTTCTAACTCCAAAGAATAAATGGATTGCCCTCAGTTAACAGTGTATCTGCTCCAAAGCCTCTAGAGTCCGAGAGCACCCCAAATCTCAGCTCCATATAACATAGAAGTTTCAACAAGAGAACTCATCAGCTTCTTGAATGCCCCAATGCCTTTATCACCCACTTCCATTTTGCACTGCTGAAACCAAGCCCCTATATATATAGAGCCTTTTCCCCTGCCACCACTTTGTCTTGTACCATCTGCTTAAGGTCCAAATGCATGCTCATCCACCACACAGCCCAAGTGTTTGTAGCAGCTCACCATCTATACCATGTATATTTATACCTTATCTCGCTTCTCATCTCATTCTTCTTTCTATTATGCATGATGCCAGACTTCATGCCAACATTAATTAACCCCCCACTCCTAACCACTGCACAAGGATGTGAAGAGTCTTTCATAATCTGATGCCAACAAGGAAGTGTCATCTTCAAAGAGGAGATCTGGAATGATGTCACTGCCACATTCTACACCACAACTTTTTTCTTCTGGCCACCACTCCATTATATTAAAAGCAAGAAAATGTTAATTTCAATTTTAATGAATTATAAACTTATTACTTTTATCATACCTTTTTGATTGAGATTTCTATCAATTCTAATTAAGCTATATATAAGGTCATGCATCCCTTTTGAACTTGTAATTGATGATTACTTGAAACTTCTTATAGTTATACATAATTGATGAAGACCTATGGGTCGAAACGTTTGATTTTGAAGTGAATTTTTCAGTGTTGTTTATAGTGCTACGTATAAGCTCAGTAAGAATTCGTATATATATAACCCAGTAAATATTACCATAGCAGTGAATTTAGTTTGCATGTTATCACTAGCTCATTTGAAAAAGTAAAAAGTAAAAAGGAATTTCAGAATTTGTCCTATATATACTATATAGTTCTGTTTAACCATGTGCACTTTGTGAACGTTGTATATATAAATATACAGCATCAAAACATATATATGTTTTGACAATTAGTGTATATATAAATGCAAACACTTGAATGCAAATGAGAATCCCATCATTGTTGATTTATAACTTGTTAATTGATAGTACACTGAATAGGCCTGCCATGTTTTTTCGGCCAAGATTACTTTAGATGAAGATACAGGAGTCTTTATTCCTTATTCTTCTGCTCCACTTGGCCAGACAGCTGTTTCTGGGAATTCCACCCTTTATCAGTGACCCTGAAAATCTTTGTCTTTTTCTTTATCTCAATCTTTTGTAAATCCTTGACTTTCTATATGCTAAATCTAGGGATCTTAGTGCCAAAAAGTTAAAAAGGTGTTAGCTAATTAAGACTCATGCAACCTATATAATTTTATTAAAGGTGAATGTATAAGTCAAATTACATATATTTTATGATTGGGGTTAAATGAATTTTATTAGCTATACATTTTTGTGCAGGCAAAACAGAGTCAGCACATATATTACAAGACACATGTAGGATACATTAATAGCTATAGATTAACATTATATAGCATGTGATGATACCGTAATTCGGGAAATTTTCGTTGTTAAAATATTTTCGTGGTTGGCTCAAACCACGAAAATTTATCACACGAAATATTTTTAACAACGAATAATAACACGTTGTACAGTCTACGTATATGTAAACGCAACACAGCTGAGTGCGGCCAAAATGGCTCTAGCTACTGCGATACCTGCAGTGCAAGGACGGTTTACCGGACCCAAAGGGGTGACTTTCGTCCGAAGTACCAGCAGCAACAATCGCTCGTGCAACCCAGACCACGAAAATATTTTAACACGAAAATTTTTCCAACGATAATTTCCCAAACTACGGTATATCATTCGCTATATATAGCCCGCACCTAAGTACCGGTATAAGAATAAGTTACTGCTCAGGATGGAACTCCTAGGCGGGTGGGAGGTTTCGTTTGAATACCCCTAACCCCTCCTGCGTATGGACCTGTTATATCTAAATCATTTATATGTGTTGTAAGAGGTTTCCCTTTGATATACGTATATATATTTATTGCAATTGGCTAAACGTTTGGGTGGGAAGTTCCCCCAATCCCCTCACTAGATTGAACCCTATTAGTGATATATAGTGTAGCAGCCAGTGCAGTGAACTATGGGACACTACATAATGTCCCTCTTTTGCTGTATTGATGAATACAGCTGTATATATACACCCCGTTACTGGGGTAACCAAAGCTAATTATATCGGTTCCCACAACCGGTGTTTACTGAATTATCAGCAGGATATAACTATGATAAGAGGCCAAAATGCCTATAGGGGCGGAGTGTATAACTGTCATTTTGCGGTGTATCGATTATTTTAGGTGACATTGTATAACTATTTTGTATCTTTTAAAACTTTGGTTACAGTTGTACTTGAAGAGAACAATAATATAATAATAGTAACAAAAAGAATAAGATAAGAATAAGAATAAGAATAAGAATAATTTCAATGTGATAACATTTGGCTGAAGATGAAAAACATGAATCTTTTGTGATAATGTGTGTGTCTAAGAAATGTTTCAATTTTTAAGTATAATGCAACACATGCAGTGCTCTGCCACTGAGCTAACATTGGCACTGGTATTGGTGTATATTTAGCCCTAGAGGCAATGACAACACCGTGTCTGATGGGCAGCTGGTCTTGTTTGAAGCTGCTTATCTTCTTGAAATTCATTGGGATTAGAGAGAGGTGCTGCTGTAGAAGAGAATGGGAGAAAAGAGGAACTTATACTTGCTGTTGTAAACATGTAGGTGAGACCATGGCCTAAGTCAGCACCTACATACATGTGTCTTGATTATTAGCTTGCTCTGATAAGAGAATCGCCACTAATTAGTAAATGCATGATGACTATTTCTAGCTTGCAGTTAGAGAGAGGGGAAACACGAGAGAGGCCTTGCTGTGGCAATTGTAGCTCAGTGGTAGAGCAACTGGTGGTCATAACCAGCTGTCCTGGGTTTGATTCCCAGCAATTGCTTCTTTCGTGTTTTCCCTCTTTGTGATGTTTTAGACTGAATACAGATACTTGTGGTTTGATTATCACTTTGATTATTCATTATTAACTCCATGTGATAGAGAGTGCACATATCATGCAAGGACACTGTTAAAATTATAAAATTATGAGAAACTATCTGCAATTGTATTTGAATTCTAATTATAATAAAGATTTCCACCTTCACTAAATGCATTTTTGTGAAGGTGGAAATTGCAACTTGCAAAAATACAATTTATACTTTATACTAATTCCCTCTGCATACCTACAATATGTACATAGCTGAATATATTAGTATCTACAGCCAGTGAAATCCCAGTTATATAGAAATCCATTTTTTATTGAAAGTTCAAAGCACTCATATGATAACAGTTTAGTGCACTAAGTTCAAATTATCAGAGAGTACGGTAGTACTCTCTAAGTAGGGAAGGCCGGAAAAAAAATGGATGTCGTATTCAATGTATTACGGGTTAACACCTTATAAGTAGGCAGCGAATGCGTTTTTACCTCTTTTAAACTCGTAATGTGTCTTTTTTGTACGATTTCAATTGAGGGAAGCTGTTTTCAAGAGCACGTATAGGCTCCAAGTTTGTAAAACGGTTTCAGGCCTACTTCCGGTTTTCCTCATTTTCTTCTTCTTCTTCTTTTTCTTCTTCTTCTTCCTTTTATTTCACGCTAGTGCATTAACGCGCTTGTAGATAAATACATTTTAGGGGCATATCGTCTAAAAGTTTTAGCAACTAGGGAATAGCACCTTTCTGTCTTCAAACGATTTGTGCAAAGACGGTTTTCTGTGGCGTGTAAGAAAATTGGATTCTAGGTCATATCCTCTTTATCTTCGACTACGACGTTATTTCAAAAAAACTTACAGACTAATTTTAATAAGTATATAACATTACAAAAAAAGAAGGAATACAAGTAAATAAAAGCATTTAAAAAATGAAATGAGAAGTAGGGATGGCAGTCCCTGCAACAGTACCTATCACATCTAGAAAAAGCAAAGAAACAAGACAATAATCATATAATAAGGCTAACAATACACAAATGGAATATATACTGCCTCAAATTTCAGTGACTTAACAATACACATCACTTCCATGTTTGGGCGCACTATCCCTACTTCAGCCATCATGGTGCGCCCAAACATGGAAGTGATGTGTCTTGTTAAGTCACTGAAATTTGAGGCAGTATATATTCCATTTGTGTATTGTTAGCCTTATTATATGATCATTGTCTTGTTTCTTTGCTTTTTCTAGATGTGATAGGTACTGTTGCAGGGACTGCCATCCCTACTTCTCATTTCATTTTTTAAATGTTTTTATTTACTTTTATATATGTCATAAGCAATTCCCCAGAAAGGCAAAACAAATATATATGGACACATTCATTGTAAAATGACTACTTATCCAAAAACGCTTACACTAGTTAACTAATGTTTCAGTTAAACTTTTTTCCTGTTCTAAGACCCCCTTACAACACATTACCAATATTCCAGAAACTACGTTTGAATTGTACTATATTACTATTATTCCATATAACGCAATTCACATACGTACGTAGGTTCTAAATAGGGTATATACGTATATAAATTAAGATCATAAGCATGAAATACACAATGGTATTAGATCATTTTTTGATGTAATCATCTTCACATTATAGTTACTCACTGAAGGATTGATTTTTCATTAATATGCATCCATTTTCACTCCATTTGAACATCCTTTTCAATGATGGAGACATTCTAGATTGCACCTTGTTGGTATTTGTTATGCCACCTAAAAATGTAACTTTAAAGTTAATGCTTTGAGGTTTAGCTGCTATTCCATCCATGACTGATACAATCATTGCTGTCATTTCCTGAAGTTGGGAAATCTTTCAATAATGTAAATTGACAAAGAGTTATATATATATATATATAGCACACAGCAGCTGGACATGACACGAGTATGTAACGTGTTATATATATACAGTCGAACCTCGTTAAGACAAACATGGTTAATAAGAATTTTCGCCTAATAAGAACATTTCAGTAACTTTTGGTTGGTTCTGTATGTAGTGAATATCAAACTCTACGTTTAAAGCAAACCATTTATTTCGAATTTTCGGTTAGTAAGAACAATTTACGCATCATAAAATATATTCCTCGCCTTTTATACCAACTTTACACCTTTTTAAAGATATTTTCGAGACGAATTGTATCAAAGTAGACTCTATCGCTCCATAAAAAGGTACGGATACAGAAAGAGGTTGAGCGATGTCAGGAACGACGCTCAAAGGCTGCAAAGTACATGCTACTGAAGTCGTTGTTATCAACAATCTTGAAGAACAAGGACAATTTCTTTCTATTTTACAATTTCTGTTTATAAGAACTTCTGTTAAGAAGAACTGATCAATATAGTCGGTCCCTTAAAGTTCATCTTAATGAGGTTCGACTGTATATATATGTTGATTAAAATCACGCACTTCTTAAGTGAAACATCAGCCAAGTTTCAAAATTTAGGGACAGAGCAGTGGTATGAGGGTGTCGAAGAAGTTATTATTAAGCTGTATATTAACTACCCAAAAGTCTAGGGTGGGCTTAAATCAATCCCAGGGGTGGCAAATGCCCCCAACCCCTGCCCCCCTCTATGAAGCCCTGGTAATGCCCGGGAGATAAAATTTAATTTACTAATTTATTCATTGAATAAGTAAATCTCATCAATTGTCAGTTAATTAATACCCAATTGGCACCAACTACGTACATCGATCCTCATCCAAATATCAATAGATATTCTTAAGTCTCATGTGTATGTACATATTATATTCTTTATACATATGTGGTTTTCGTTATCACTCCTTATGCTTGATAACCATCAATATGGGACAACATGGTGATTCATACTATCCGTGCAAATTGTCCTTACCTCATATTGTAGGGATAAAAGAGAGAGCTCGACATCTATTTCTTTCAGATTACATTGCTCATATGCTTCTTTCAGTTTAGTGACTCCTTCAGAGTAATCATAGTCATTCTCAATGGAATCAACCTTTTAATTAGAGGGAAATACATTTAAAGGAACAAAAATTAATGAATAACAAACTAATTTACCAATTCTTTGAAAAAGTTGAGATTTTTTGAGTAAGTGATAATATACCACTACATACAAAACTGAATTTCAGTACATATATATACAAATGCTGTAACACAGGACTGCTGCTTCCTCTTCTTCCTCATTGAGCAGTGCTGTTTGACTTTGCTTCAGTTTAATACCACCCAGGGTTTGGAATCAATTATGCTTCAGCCACATGACTGTCTGTAAGTTTAAATTTCATGTGTCCCAAGTACAGTGTCACCCATTTAATAAACCACCGGATAATAGGCCAAACCATTTCTTATGCCATGATTTTCTGGCACGAACTCATCAGTATGGGGAAGTATACGCTTATTGTGTCAACTGCCAAATCTACCATCCGCCATGTTTTTTGGCTACATTAGTACTTTCAGAACGTGTTAGGTAACACTTATTAGGCCAGCGCTTTTTGATTGTTTCAAGCAAAGATGGCTAACAAGCTCAGAACAGACTGGACTGTAACCCAAAAGCAAGAAATTTGTGCATATAAAGAAGCCAACTAGAAGACTAGCCAGGATGAATCACTGGACATTTTTCACGTAATTGGGAGCTACCTCCTGCCTGAGTTTGCTAGAAATTTGTGCATATAAAGAAGCCAACCAGAAAACTAGCCAGGATGAAATTACTGGGCATTTTTCACGTAATTGGGAGCTCTAGATCGTCAGAAGATAAAATTAACTGTGTAACGTGTAATTAGTTTGGAATTTGATATTAGGCCTAAATTTTCCAAAATGAAATGTGGCCTATTAAGTGGGTGGCACTGTAGTTACATTTTAAGCGTAAGGTTTCTTTATACGAACATAGAGAAAAGTATATTGCATGACTCTTGGTGATGGTTAACACAACGAATGAAACCAAAAAACTAGGAAATAATAAAATCAAATAATGGCTCAAATTAAATTTGTATGAAGTCATTTTAAATTTTAAACTGCATCCTAAAACACGATATCACCAACAATAGCTGCCTAAAATACATAATCAGGGAGTTGTTTGGACTATTAGTGTGTGACCAAGTGCTTTATATGCAAGTTAAATGTACCTACTATATAGACTATCAAGATAACATTAGATTGCAGTACCTCACGATCACTAATCTCTGCCACCACCCTAATCTGTTCCAGCCTCTGTGATTGTGCAATACAAAGAAACACATCTACCCACTCATGTACTCTACGCATCAGGTGCAGTGTACACTTTAGAGACAATGATCCAGGAACCACATCACTGTTACTCCAGTGGTCATGAAATTCTTTATGATCTACACGCATAGAGAGAAATGACGCAATCATTACTCAAAAGATCCCAGAAAAAGACGAAGACTCCTAGGGTCACTGACAAGCATTTACACACACATGTTGACTAAGATAAAGAAGTTCTTAATGGTATTATTTTAACAGGTGTCAGCATTCATTGGACTGGACTACTGGATTGTCTATAATTCAAATAAATTTGTATTAAGATGATTACCTTAGTTGAACCTTTGTTTAAAATGTTGGCCTGTCAGCAGATGAAAATAACTTAATACTTTTATCTCGCAAAAAGTCACATTGAGGTTATAAAAAAACTTAATTCAGAAAAACATGTGCCATGGAGTAGGCCAGAGATTCGAGTGCTAATCATGTGCTAATCTTAACACTATTAAGTGTTAATGACTATCAAAGACTTTGTGAAAAAAATTACCAAATGTGTAAGATGAAGGAAGAGACTACAAGGGTAATCGATTGATCTTGCTTACCCAAATGACAATGAAAAACAACAACTGGCTCACTATCAAATGGATAGGAGGGAAATATGATGGGATTGTATATGACATCAATATTCGATTTTGCCGTTAGTGTAACTTCTTGTCCTATTCTATAGGGGGGCTTCTCTGCAACGCTTCGGACTCCCCGGGGGTGCGTTTTTGGTAGTACAGGGGGTCCGCTTTTGGCCCAGAAGGTGTAAGGCTAAAAAGGACCCCTGCCAAAAGTGGGTCGAGGGGGTGTCTTTTTGCCAAGGAGGGTCGTTTTTAGCCATTCGCGAAGCGTTGGGGTCTGTTTTTGGAGGGGGTGTGAATTTTTCATGACAGACCTTGTATAACACTCGCTAGTACACACTTTTCCGTGTTAAGTGGCACACGATTCTCACCTGTATAGGCGTATTATGGCCTGTACTGTACCTAATTGCCTGCAAAGTTATGACATTATATAAGTGACAAATGCTCCCTGAATGCTGAGACCCCAAAATTTACTCTTAGATATTTTGCTTTTGTGGCTCAACGTAAGTAACCTCAAGATGAATTAACCTGAAACTTTTTCTTAAGATACTCAAAGAGATTGAGCCAAAGATGAACCTGTTTAAAGATACCTTCTCAATACTATAATCCTATAGCTTAGCTAGTTTTGTGACATCCAAACCACTTTCTTGTCTCCATTCTATTTAATAAATTTTGTATTTGGGAAGATAAAGTGTGGTCATCAGTTACACATACATTACTGTATCTGTGACTGTTATTACATCATCTTTTTAATTTACAAGGGCTTAATTGCATATCACTATGAATGATATTTACCATACGTATATACTAACTCCTGTGAGCTCTACAGTGGGAACAAGGTCATAACAGAAATCATTACACTAATTCTCCTCAAACTAACTTTGTGTGTGTACTTACCTGAAGATCTGTCACTGATGAATACTTCTGTGGTACTTGTATTGCATAATGCACCAAGTAACAGTGACCTCAGCAAAGGATATTCCGATGATTCATTGAACACAGCAAATCTTTTCAAAGAAAGCATTCGGTTTAAGTTAGATGTCACATTTTCATACATAGATTGATCAACTTTAACGAATCCCTATAAAGAAATACCATTATAAAACAATTGAAAAGCCTATAAACTTATAAGCATATACAGTATATGATACATTAACTACAGCAGGGCAAGAAATGATAGCCAATTACAGACTTTTCACCCAGATACAATTTCAGCATTACAGCATGTAGTACTACTTCTGACTAGTGTATGACCAAGTGGTGTCTACAAGTCAAATGTGCACTATAGACTATCAGGGTATGGTAACATTAAATATTTGTACCTCACTGATCTCTGCAGACACCTTAATTTGTTCCAACCTCTCTGATTGTGCCATACAAAGAAACATATCCACCCACTCGTGTACTGCAAGTCTCAGGTACAGGGTGCACTTTAGAGATGATGAGACGGGAGCCATATTAGTGTTACCTTGCCAAAGGTTTTGAAAATAATCTGTAAAGCAACAGGTGAAATGATTTAATGACGATCAATTTATTCACACAAATCAGTGACTAAGTTAAATTACAATAAATTTTACGCCAAAAAATTTTTAGTTTCTCTAGTCCTGACACAGTTTTATATATATACTACCATAGATATTTGTAATAGGCAGCATGGTATGTATAGGAGTAATTCAACAGGAAATACAGTGTTCACACATATGAATATCATTTAATAGTTGTCACTGTGGTTACCATGGTAAACTGTAACGATACCAAACTGGGGAGGGATTTATAACAAACAATTAATTGGCACCTTTTTGTCCACTTACTGAAAGATCTATTGTCACACATGTACACTTCTGTGGTGCTTGTATTGCATACTGCACCAAGCAACAGTGATGTCAGCAAAGGGCACTTCAATGATTTCATGATCACAGCAAATCTCTTCAAGGAATGCATTCCTTTTAATGCAGATGATACATTTTCATACAATGCCGGATCAACTTTTTTGTTCCTCTTTAATAAAAAGTTAAATATTTATAAATATATAAACACACATATACTCAACATGTGACATAAAATAGGTCAGCTTTTACATAATTGCAGAGTGAATTTCACATTTTATATAAACATAGATATTATGCAGTTTGAATAGCAAAAATTTCTAAATAGCTAGTCACAATTTCTCAACTGAATGCCAGATGCTATACTTAGTGCTACAATTGTAATTTAAAATACTTGCTGATCAGGTCTAATTGTTTGATCAGAAGTGAAAAATTTGCCTTTTGAATGAGACATGTTCAATAAGTACACACCTTCACTGATATAGAAATGTCAAGCTTGATTTGCTTCAAAGTCTTGGATGTAGCAATACAAATTAAAAGAAATAACCACCGCTTTGGAGACATTGACATAGTAAGGTAGCACTTCTGACAGTTCACAAGACACTCTTTGGGTATAGCAATAGTCAGCACACTTTCTCCTGTATAGTTACAAAAGACAACAATATATATGTATAGCAGCTATAGAGTATGCGCAATGATGTTATCCTACAATCAACCTACATTATTATATGCAGCTTTGATATTTTGATATTCAATATTTTAGCACTCTAAAAATTCCTTAATTGCTCACTAATAATATACACTCCTACAATGTAAGATCTTTAGCTTTCCTTATGGCAATTAGAAATTGTTTCTACTGAATGTGTAAAAGAACATGACAAAAGGGTAATTGCACAGACTCTTGAAAGTATCGCTGTTGTACAGAATTGAAAGAGAACTCTGCATTCATAATATCAAATCGAAACATTATTTATATTTTGTAACATGCAGTATCTGTCCACGTTGAAACTACATGCACAAATTGAGGCAGGATTTTGTTTCAAAGGTAAGCACTGGGAAATTTAAGTATTTCAAGCTGGCTTAAATTAAGACAAAGTCAGCCAAACAGGTGGTATGAATGGGGTAAAATCAGGACATTTTCCATGTTCCTAAAGTACTATATACGTACGTATGTGTGGCTAGGACATATTCAGAGTTATAACAGAAGATGGATGTTGTTTAAATGACATATATAAGTTTTGAATTGATTCTTCATACCGAACATATATGTTAATAATGTTACTGACCTACCCAAATTAATATCCAAATCTGCTATCCATCTGTTCTGCAGCATTCCTGACACTACTGATCCAATTTCATGTGAAAAACGGCTCTCAATAACAGTGAATGTTTTAACTGGTTGATTCATCACAGCATTCTCAAGAGAGTCACAAGAGCTTTCCTTTATATATGGAAAGGAATCATGTGACATGATACTAACTACCACTATATATGTATATCATCTTGTAACACTCATGCAAAATATTACAACAAAAAAACTTACATTTCCAAGCACAAAGTCAATAGATGACAAGCAAATTTCCTTTATTGTCTGATCCTTCCCAATTCCATTTAAAAGGGCAATCAGCTGCTTTGGAGTACATGTAATACCAGCAAGGGTTAACACTTGGCACAATGCAAGACATCTCTCTGGTACTGTGATATTGTATTCTCCTATACAAAAGAAGGGAATACATTATGTACATATATAGAAAAATTAGTATCTATAAATTAATTAATACACATATTAAGATGGAAGTTTATTATATTTAGGCTGTATAAAACTATATTATTCATATTACATTTTTGCTAAAACAATACAAGTGGTACCATACACTTACCATTAAGTGAAATTCCATTAATCTCAAGTGCTGCCAAATTCTGTAGTGACAGTATTGTAGGCAATACGAGATGAAAATGAGTGTTTACACTTTTTGGTGACGTAATCTTCAACCCTCGAATGCCTTCATGATGTTGGAGTGTGTATTGTAAAACTACAGTCTCATAGGCTGAACTGATATGAAAGGTAAGCTCATCTGAAAGGACTTGTGGGAGGTAATGTTTTGATAGATTCTCATTGTCAGCTTCAAAGAACGAAAGCATAAAAAGCGCATTCATGTTACCTGATTGGCCATCAACTCCTTGTTTGAAAGAATCTGATTGGTTATCACTGGCTTGCAGAAGAGAGAGGAAATCAATGCTCAAAAGCTTTGTAAAGTTACAATAGAACTTCCATACTTCAGCCATTTCAGGTCTCCCAAGCTGCTCCCTCCAGATCTTCTCTTGTTCAGGTTTAGTCTGTTTTGCTACATGAATAGCTGCTAGAGCCTCTTGGATAGTCTTGTGGAGAAACATGTACAGCTGGACAGGAGAGGCTGCATCAAAGTCATCTGCTGATTCAGCAAACAGGAGCTCATAGATACTTCCGCGTTTCACATGCTTCCCCAATTCGCCTCCAAGGTCTTCTACAGACAAAACTAGCTTCTGCGTTAAACTAAAGTCATAGGATACATGACACAATGGGGAAAACCCTGGTAGCAACTGGTCTGGAATTTCAAGAATGTTGGCTATTTTCAAATCTTCAGAAGCATGAAGCAACTGCCTCTTTATATACAGCTTGTAGATCCCACCCATAGTACGTGGTAGCCCTTTGTCCTCTAGGTACTCCTGCACTTTACAGATTATCTTTAGTACCACTGGAAGTCGACACATTCCTTGAACTGAAGGGAGGCTTTGCAATCTTTCTTTCAGTTGATCAGACATTTTCTTGTTTGGTACTCTGGTTTTACTGAAGTAGTTGTCAATAAAGATGTTAATCTTTTCTTCTGTAAACCCCAGAATTTCGACATGAACACAGTCATGTTCCATTCTAGCTAGTACTTCTGGACAGGTAAAGGGTCGTGTAGTGACAATCAAGTCACACTTATCCAAGTAATGAGAGTTAGGAGAGAGTATGTCATCCATGATTTGACTCTTCTTCATCTGCTCAAGTATTTCATCATAGCCATCAAGAATGATAAGGACACCTTTGCCTCTTGAATTCTCCAGGTGTTTAATAATTGCAGCCTCTCCAAACCGTCTAGCAGAGTTTGGCAAGAAATGTCGGAGTGTCAACTGCTCTTTTTCCTTCAAGCAATGAGACACTTCACGAAGGTGACACAAGATCACTAGTTGATAGTCATTTGGGAGTGTTCCTGATGAGAGGTCCTTACAGTACTTTCTAGAGAGAGTGGTTTTGCCACAACCTGGAGCTCCACTGATGACTATTCTTTTTCCAGATTTTTGTTTACCTGGAGAGAGAACATCTTCATATTTGATAGATTGAGACTGTTCATAGAATTTGTCAATTCCTTCTATTGCAGCATGCAGAAAGTTGGTAACATCTTTCTTTCTCTTTACATGTTCTGAAGACCTTACAACTGCTAGCTCCACAAACATCAGTTCTTTAGTAGTCATGTCAGGAGGGACCACTCTGAATTGAGTATGCGTTTCTCTTACCATTTTACCAAACGAAACAAGGAGACTCTAAAAGCAATTAACAGAAAAATTAATTCTGTAGTGTAACAATATCCTATTATAACATTAAGAATAATACTGATTGCTGAGCGGTGATCGAGTGAAGTAATCATGATGCCAATAATTATTAATGGTCTATTAGAGATTTCTCTTATACATATCTATATATATAAAGAGAAGTTCAAAACGTATGTTTGCGAACTCCTTCCGTGTCCGCAGCCACATTGAGACCAAACGTTCCCAGCACTTGGACCATCTTCCATAGAGTGTCCTAAGGGGGTCCGTGTGCACAAACAGGCTGCAGCCGAGGAGCGCGTGCTGAAAATCCTAACAACGACCGTCTGCCATCTTGGATCTATGAAGAAAGTATACGGTTTCCGTGTACAGTTCGGGCACTGAAGCGTTGGAACAGCTGCTTGTATACTATAAATTGATAATATATTAGGTGTTAATTAATAATACATTTAATAGGACAACCATGTTTTTTCGGCCAACCCTTCTTAGAGAGTACTACTGTACTCTCAGATATATATTTATTGGTATCTTTGATCTCTAAAAAATATAATGGCAACCAACTTGCCCTTGATTATAAAACCATCAAGACTATATATCCCACAAGGAGGCAGCTATACGTACATATGTATACATATCACTAGTATTGTTTACTTCTGTTTGGAGGCGGCACTCAAAGCTAAGACCTTAAAAATACATATATGTACATATTAATACCTTTTTTAATAAAACTGCATATGCTATGATGTGTACTTCATTAATACCAACCATATGGAGAAGGTCTAGAGATTATATAGCAAAGAGATGCTGATAGAATGGGACCTGAAAATCAACACCACCGAAGAGTGCACCAAACCTATCCTAGCAGTAAATCAAACCAGCATAGCAATGAGGAATTAAGATCTCTCAAATTCTTGAATTCCCTACCGGGTAACTCACTGGATGAGTCTTCTAGGAAACAACTGGCTGCTGTAGTGTATAGGACTCTGATTACTGTGTGGAGCCAGTAATTTCTGTATATACACAATAATTTTGTGCTGCCTGTACTCACATATACAACTGTGGAACCTGGGACCTTAGGCAGACAGAGAGATTGAGTACTTAGATACTTTATATTGCAGATAGCTTGACATCTCATCAATTGCAAAGTGTTCTACCCAAACCACCTTGCCAATGCAGAGCCCTAAAATGATACTGGGCAGATTCAATCTTCACAATAGCCAAGAAAGCCTGATGGAAGCTGTTTGGTCACATCCTCCTGCCTGAGTTTGCTACTACTTTTGCTGTGGTAGGCCTCTGTATCTAGGGTGCCAGTAAGGTAGGTCTAGAACCATTCTAACTATCTACCTTACTTACATTAACCACACTGTTGCTAGACAATTCCGACACACAGTACCCACTATTATATTAGACCTCTCACTGCCATTTTCTGTCATTCCTATACTGACGGCTTGGCACTCTATATTGTCTGTCTTAGTCTATCCACTTTGTGGCAGATTTACAAGGTACTGCAGGTCATCTGAAACAGAGGGGTAACCCCTGGAACCAAACTTTCCTTTACTTACTAACAGCAAGACAGGCTCAGCCACTCTGTCTCCGCATAATCCGTCGAAATTGGTTCAAGCAATTTTATGGCGGATTAATGAGTTGGTGGATTATACAATATGAAGCCCAGTGGTGTTACTATACACAGACATCTATAAAGCATTTTTAATGGGTTTTAGAAATTTTGAAGAATACTTGAAATTTATCTCTCAATTAAGTTTGTCTACCCATATTTCAAATAAATCCATTTATTTTCCCTTACACACAACAAAAGGATATAAACCAGATCCTTAATATTACTCATATTAAGGATCTGGTGTATATCCTTGTAAGTACAAGGTATACAGATTGTGAACCCATACGAAAAATTCTGTCTTTCAGCATTTTTACTAATATTTAATCTAACCTCGTGATTTTATATGTATTAGTTATACCATAACGTGCCCTCGTGACTCGTACGTATAAAACCCATATACACCAAAGCGCTGTGGTATACTCCATCGCTTCTTATCGTTATTTTGACGGGACTTTCAGGATGGCTCACCTAGCGTCTGGTTAGTTTTGCTTAAACGCTGACGATTTCATAGAATGCTCTTGCCCTGACTACTCCAACTGTTATAAATGTAAGGAGAATTGTCCACTCCCCAAGAAGAAATGTTTGGCAGGGATATAACAGAATTTAAGAAGCCGATGGCAGTATATAGCTTCTTCAATTCTGTTATATCCCGGTTACAAAATATATATACAGGCGGTTGCCCCGGCAACAGGGTATATATTAAGATTATGGGCCCACAATAGTCTCATAAACCAGACTGCTATATCTCGCTAACTGCATGACATCACTACATGTGATTATGGAGGTATATTAGTGGTCTGGCTATGTGAGACCACACAGGCAAGGAAAAAATGAAAGCCTAATTACCAATTAATTAATAGAATAAAGCTTCTAATTACATTCTTTTGAATATTTTTGGGTGTCTAGGTGATGAAATAGGACCATAAACTTATGCACTACTTGCTACTGTAAGGGTATGATAGCATACCCCTCCCCCCTGATTTGCTGCTGCACAATTTCAAGTAACACCGAACTCCTGTGTAAATATTGCTGTCAATATTATTAATGAAGTGGGAACATTAACAATTTTTTAACCAGGGCTATGGAACCTATTTTGTTTAATCGTTCATTCTGATCTATCACTGACACACATATTGCAATGCTGAGAATATTTTGGATAATTAAAAGCCATTGGTAGCTTTTAGCACAGCCTGTTGGAAAGCTCACAAAAGCATAATTTTGCTCTAGAGCTACAGTCTGGATTTCTGTGCAATTATCTGATTGGTTCACAGATATACATATATACGAAGAAAGTCAAACAGGATGTAAATCATTAGTCACTAACAAGAACTAAAAAAGCTTAATAATAGTATTCATTGATTAGTGGCATTGCATCATTCAAAATCAATCATTGCCAAGAACAACTGAGATATATTATATCAATCAATATCAATATCATGATTAGAGTGCACCACACCAACAGGTGCTAGGACATTACAAAAGTCCAATGTAGCACTAAAAATGACAATAAATATAAATAATATATATAATATAGTTTGTTCACATCACAGGCCAAATCTGGCACACCACATTGCACTGATATAGTTTAAAATAGAATAGTTGGTGCATGCCATATTATATATATAGCCCATTGACTCGACATCCGCCAGAATATAATTACTCAACCTCAGCTTCACCTCAGCCCTCGTAATAGGCTCGTATTATATTCTGGCTACCATCCTAGCAACTGGGCTATATATAACTTGTACCTTTGCATGTATTTATTAACACCTTCCTATTAGCGAGGGAGAAGTGTGAGGAATTTTCATTATGGTCAAGTATATTAATGCCTTTTCTACAAAGCGATATTATTGCGTAAGTTTAGGGCCTGATTTCATCAGACTAATTGTACCATGGTACATGGTTCCTTTACGATAAATGCGCACAATCTATTATGGACATACTTCTGGCTGTTCTGGTAATGACTGATTTGTCACGTTATGGACTCTCAGAGCGCCTTCTAACGTTTTAGCAGTCTCCTCGTGGATTTCATAGCTCGAAGAAGTATCTTGGAGAACTTGAATGAATCTCCTGACCAACCCTACCGTTCCGCTCTTATACAAGTGATCGACAAGTACTTCGTTCGCCTCTTTAGAATTGCTCTTATTTTGAATGGTCTCTTTAAGCGGCATGTCGATAATTTCTTTAGCAAAGAGGTCTTCTCTGATATCCTTTGTGCAGAGTTGATTCACCAAGATGGTGTAAACCGACTGAATGGCATCTTGTAATAGAGTCGACGAGGTAGAGGAAGACAGAGCCATTTCAAACAAACAGGCTCAAGGGAACTAGAACGCTCTACCCTCTACATTGCTGATTCTCAGGTGGGCGTGCACAATTAAATCTGCTCACATACCTGCTAGTCTCCTGCATCACCATAAGAGTGCTGCTGGTGGTCTATCCAGTCCATATGTTGTTACAAACCAGACAGCATGTCTTTCATTAGGTCCGGCTGCTATAACTCCACACCGTTTTGTTCTTTGTAATCGTATTATAATCATTAATGGTTTATAAAGTTCTATTTTTTAATCCTCTTAGTTTCTAATCACTTAAGCCATAACATTTCACTATACAGTGACACTAACACACATACATGACTCCTTGGTTACAGACCAGCTTATAACTTGCACCCAAGGGCATTAAAAGCTGAAGTCAAGCACTGTTAAAACACAGATGTACTTACTTGGTGGATAAAGTATACCATTCACTAGACCCACCAATGATGGGTGTGTGATAGGTGTACTTTACATACAAATGAGGAGATCTAGAGGTGCTTCTGTAATGGATGATCATGATGGACCTAGGCCTGTTTATAATGTAGCATGCATGGATACAAGGAGAAACTGTAGGGTACATGCGTATGTAGACAAAAAACTCCTATGTTCCCTCTATTTATATAAGCTTCCATTTATTGCATATGCATTTGCTGCACTTTAGGGCTTTGTTATTGGCTCTGTATATCCTCAAAAGCAGATCTCTACCTTTTGCATTGCATCTTCTGCCAAGTATATACACGTGTGTGTGTTCGTATGTGATACATATGTGATACATACGTGTGTATATAGTATATCATATGTAAGGTATATAGGAATTCTTTACAATATGTCCAGCATACATATGTAATATCTAATAATTGGGTTGTTTTGCTAATTACACTAAATTAGTTCCAAATTTGTATATTTAATACCATCGGTTAACATTTACTATAAGTAATCAAATTGTGATTATTAAGTTAAACTATTAGAAAAAGAATTGTTCCTAGATGACATCTACTGATCCTGGCTTAATAGAAAAGTTTGAGATTATACTTGATACTAGTCCCCAGCTGGAGAAAGCCTATATAGGTGCACAATGTCTTTGAGTGCATCTAACCACTCCATTAGAGCAAAAACTATAAGAATTAGAAGAAAGAAATTAACACAAATAGAAACAAAGTTCAAAAGACAAATCATACATAACATTAAAGTATAAAATCACTGTAATAATTGCCATGTACATGCAGCTATTTGCTTCATAATTTAATTGTTCCTTTTAATCTAATAGTCCTCATTTCAGTGAGATGTTTCATTAGGCCGCTCACAAGCAAGTAGCAGTGCTTATATACGTACGTACTGGGGTCTAACCATATCAAAGTGTCATTAGCCACCTTCAATCAATCATAGGAGAATTGATTAAATCTGATAAGATTATGTAATGACATCAACAGTATAATCGATAACATCCAGATTAAAATATATCCAAGTTTCTATTTTTTAATTAATTTACAAATATGTATGTAACTCATGTACATGTGCAGTTTTGAATGATCATTTTCCTTGTCTAACAGAAAATGTATGGTAATTCTAGTAGCATGAATAATGTGCACATGAAAAATCTAAGATACCATTTTCCTACATGCTATATGCCTATTCTGTAAAAAGAGCCTAAGGGGAACTAAACCTAAAGAGAGCTTTAGATGAAGATACATGCATTATGTAAATGTCTGGTCCTTTTTCTGATTTCTGTGATGTCAACCATGCAGTCAGGACATTCTATGTACGTATGTACTGCTAAATATATGATTGTATATCATAAACATGAATAATTAGTGTATAAACTCAAATTCAGTAGAACTTTGCTGGTTTATTGCCTTTAAAATACATTTAGGTGTATACTTTGTATACATGTACAGTGAATATTGATCAACAATTGTTATAGCTATATAGTCGTAAACTTACATGTAATATACATACACAATACTAATAAGGTCAACAACTTTGTACACTAACATACCAAGAGTTACAGCCATCTGCAGCTGCAAACGTTTCCCCTGGGTTGTACAACTTACCATTGTATTCACACATTTCCTCTAACAGAGAAATTATTATTAAACATGACATCTTGTTTATAACATGCAGTTATACACTATCTGTGAGTATATCTTAATGTATAGATAGCTAAGGTAACCCTATAGCTATATATGTATTAATATGTTATATAAATAGCTGGTTGATAAACTGTATAAACCAAAACATTATGTGATATGCAAACCTCTAGGGCACACTGCACAACACTCTCCTTTTGGTACGTAATAATTTCGACACCGTGGTACTGCACAACCAATCATAGCACAAATAACTGTACCATTATCACAATGACTATAAGTAAAGAGAATAAGAAGCATTTATTACTATATGTATAAATCATTGGTATACGTACTTCGCTTTATAATTCCTACATACAGTAAATTAGTATCAAATACTAAACCTAAAGAGGACATACAATATGCATTTCAAATTGTATATCTTTAGATATATACCCACTTTAGAAGTAATAATATATGTCAAATTACACCAGGTCTACTAAAAGAAGAAGCCATGGAACTAATTAATTAAACTGAGATTTTTTTGTAATATGCAATTGGTCTAAATACAAAATAATCACCAATATTATAAATTCTTGCAGTATAATCATATTATCTTATGAGAACATTGCCAGTACGTGCTACAGAACTCTCAGCTTGAGGCTGTTAATTTTTTTGCTGCATACTAAATTTCTAGAATTAACAGCAATCCAGGTTAAAGGAATATGTATGTAAGAAACAATTTTTAAATATTATATTCTAGTTCAGCAACATACAAGTATCAAAATAGAATTACAGTCAAAAGATTCAACCTTATTATAACAAAAGAAATTTTATAGGCCATAAATTATCAGACCTTATATGTTAGGTTTTTATGCGTTTAATACATGATTAATAGATAATTTATAAGGACTTTAAAAGGATTAATCGATGTCAGAATATTCTGGTATTTAATAGGGACTTTAAAAGGATTAATTGATGTCAGAATATTCTGGTAGTTGGCTTAAATCATTTGCATGCTTACCAGAAAGCACATGGATTGGAGCTCAATCCTTCCGTTCCATGTGGAACTACTGTACCATTATCCAGGGTACAGGACTGTGGTAAGCAGAGTTCAGGACGTGTACATATATCAACAACTTCATCTAGTAAGGTCCCTTCAGGACATTCACAGCCACTTCGACATTCTTTTGTACATAATTTCAGAGGCTGCTTACAGGTTCCAATACAGGGAACACACTCTCCTTCACTAACGTTATAGTACTTTTGACCAACAATGGCACACTCTACATCTGTATATGTATTGTACATGTATGTAAAATTAAAAAGCCTATATTGCAAGTTAAATATATTAATCTAATGTAATTATATATGTAATTAGGGTATATATAGAGACTACACAAATATACATATATACGTAACAAATATACATTTGTATCTCAATATATTATATATCTATGCAAATACCTTGAGTCATATTCTGGCTGGGGCATTCCGAAAAATGAATGCATTCACCGCTGTCTGTATCAACTACTTCTCCTCCTGGACAGCTACATCCAGGAACACATGCGGTATGGCATGCTATTTCCAAGTAGTTATCACAAGTAAACAAGCATGCAGAAGCACATGCAGAGTACACCTGGCCCTTATAGGGACATTTAGCTACATTTGTATAAGAGGCAATACATGCTAGAAGAAAAATAGGTATATACAACTAATGTGCTGCTTACGTTGGGGACAATCTAAAATTCCAACGCAGGACCTTGTTTCCTCATCCAAAACCAATCCCACTGGACACCCACACCCGCTACGGCACTCTGTGGTGCACACAGTAAAAGGTCTTTGGCAGGTTGAATTACAGGGTGTACAGTTTGATCTTCCATCATAGATTACTTGCCCAGCAAATGGGCATTCTTCTATGTATAAATACATATTAGAAAAGATAAACTTGTAATTATTAAATGGCTTACTGCAATACCTGGTATAGGACAAATAGGACAACATTTTCCTGGTGGAACAAAGGAGTCTGGGCAGTCAATAGGTAAGCAATCATAAACTGCACAGGCAATCCGTCCATCAATGCAAGTACTATATTTTCATGGATAGGGAACAAAAGTAGATAAATGTACGTATATACTTCCTTCCTATTAATGTACATGGTACAGCCATATTATTTCCTTGTGTAAATTCTTATCAGGTAAAAGAGTTCCTAAATTCATTTCAGCTAGTGAACAACATATCCGACAACAACACAGACTAGTCTGTTTCCTTCTTATAAATACATTTCCTAAAGGAAGTATAGTCCTATGTACATGTATATATGTAATGTCAACACACCACATGTGCACAATAATTATATTAACATGATTCTAATATTACTCTGGCTTAAAAGGCTCAGCTAAGAAAGTCACAGTGATCCCCAGTGGATTACAAATGCTATACTATATGTACATACATACATTGTGTTCTGATTATATCCACATGCATGTGCATGAGGATCACATTATAATTAATTTATAACTATACATAAATGGTTGAGAATTATATTCTTGTATCTTTATAATCATACACTTACCATGGAGCACATGGATCTGAATTCAAAACAGTGCCATCTTCCACGACAGTACCATTTCTAAGCGTACAGTTTCTCCTAGATCTTGGGCAATCACTTATTTCAACACAAGCATTAGCCTCTTCATCTAGAAGAGTACCCTCTGGACATCCACAGCCACTTTTACATATTCTCTCACAGATCAGAAAGGGTTCTCTACATGTTCCAACACAAGGAAGGCAGTTTCCAAGCCTAGCATTATAAAATTTTTGTCCTGTGATTAGACACACTAAAATATAAAAAGAGAATGTGTATTATTTCATTTCTTAACTGTTATTCTTCTATATCTATATCTAAGCTTAAATATACATACCTATATATAAAAATTAACTGAGCTATATGTGGTTATGTCAACAAAATATTTGGATGTAACCACACAATATACCATCCATATCAGAGGCTTTGCCAACCATTCCACCTATTGGCATGCAACACAGCTTTCTATATAAAATTGATAATATGGCTTTTATGTATTTTTAAAAATGTGTTAGGGTCAAAATTTGCAATATGTACATACAGTATATCAATTCTACGTATATACTGTACCTTGTTTAGGAATTATTGATAAATGTATAACTAAATAGTGCATATTTCAATTTTATTATATGTAATTTATACCTCTGGGGCAAACTGGACAACACTCTCCAGGGGGTACATAATAGTTATCACAAGACGGTGCTGCACAGTCTCTGATATAACATCTGATTCGTCCATCATTACAGGTACTATTATAAGATGAGATTAAAACCTTACTTTAAAATTTTGGACAAGGATCTCTTTGGACAAAATGTATAATGATTTCAGTTACTCACCAAGATTCACATGGATGAGTAGAGTAACTTGTACCATCAGGTATAGTTGTACCATTAGCCAGTTTACAGGATTTCGGACAATATATCCGTGTAGATATTATCAAACCATTTTGACAACCACTACACATGTATATACAGTATAATAATGGGTATATGCAATATTACATGCACATACTTAAACATTATGTAGATCTAGACAACAAATATGAAATCTAAATATGGCAATGGCATATAAAATAAATAGCATAATAATATGTGATTGATCGTTAAATCTTTCACATAGCTCCTCACTAACCAAGCATTACATCCATCGGAACACCTCCAGCTTTCTCCACTGGCATAATATTGTCCATCCCAACAATCTTTTAGAGAAAATTTTATGTAAACTTTAAAATTAGGAACATTATGGTAGTTCATTGACAAATGCTCACATTGCTGGGGACAATCTTTTGGCACTACACAAGCATTAGCTTTTGTGTCCAAAAATTTATTTTCAGGGCAGCCACAACCACTTGAACAAGCAAGACGACAAAGAGTCAGTGGAGAATCGCAAGTACTCTGACAAGGCACACATTCACCATTTCTTATGTCATAATACCTCTGACCTTCAGCAGGACATCCTGATTTATATACAAAATAGGATATCCATAAGTGATGTTATTACTTATATATATAGGCACTTCTCATAATATATCAGTGTCAATTGATGAATATATATAATTAGCGGAACATCTTTTTAGTTACAAAAAGTATGTAGATTTTACAGTACATTTTGTCTAAATACTTATAAATGGTCGACTTACCACACTCTTTTTGGCAATCACCCAATATCATAAAGTTATTTTCATTCCCTCCACATCCTCCATATATAAATTTCTCGCAGCGACCACTTGTAGAATTGTAGAAGTACCTTGGAAATTTACCTCTGCAGTAACCTACTTCTGGCTCCATTTTACAAATATCTAAAATATATACAGTACTTTTTGGGTCAGTTGTCCAGACCGGGAATTGCAATTGGTAATTGTAAAAGGTTATCGCTGCATGCATAGTGACATCATTCTAGTGGGAAATTTTGTTCAAATGGTAGCTGTGAATTACTGATTGCAACGTCCCATCTGGACAACCGACCAACAAGTAATGTATAGCAGCACCTTTCACCATCATCACAATAAATATCACTGCTACATAGTTCAGTACATAAACCTGGACTTATTGGGTCAACAGGAGGACAAACCACTAATAAAGTAGATGATGCATGTATGACATTTGCATATGCACGAGAGACAATCTTCCCAACACATTTAAAAATTAACATATTCAGTACCACTAATTCATATATACGTATACATTCAGCTTAACATGATAAACTGTATATACAGTCGACTCCTGATATAACAAACACCAAAATCCCAGCATAATTGTTCTTTATAAAAGAAGTTCTTTATAACCAAATGTACTTTATTTGTATATAACTATGAAATAATAATACACTATTCTCTACATACTATGTCTATACTCTGTTATAAATTAAAAGAATTATAGGGAAGTAAGCCCTTGGGATAAGGATAGTGGAGTCTTGCTCCACTGGGTCTGCAGACTGCTGTTTCAGGGAATTTTACCCTTCATCAGTGACCCTTGGTATCATTGTCAATCGCCCTAGGCCTATGATATTTAAATGTAGAATACATGCATCATATATATCACCATGACATACTATTACGGCAATCACTGGGATCGACACATTCGTTTCTCATCAAATCAGCCACTTCTCCTGCAGGACAAGTGCATCCTATATTTAATCCACCGCACACAATATCTGGTTCTCTGCAGGTTCTTGGACAGGCAAAGAAGGACAGATACTGACCATCTATGGTGCACCCTATCAATAAGAAATCAAAAATAATGACCAGTGTTTCTATTATTGCATCACTTTGCCTTACAATCGAAAAACATTGGCTCAGCACTTGCAACAGCAATCAGGCTAGCCAGGAACGCGATTGCAGAACTATACACGTACATCTTCCTTCAAAAATGAGAAATTTGTCGTATAGTCTAGAATCTGCTGTCTTCCATTTATATATAGTCATCATTGTCTTATTAAGTACATACACTTAATCATAGACAGTAAGACTAACCACTACATCATGGTTAGTCTATGGGAAGGAAGTGACAAATTAACAACATGTCATAAGGCAATGATGGAGAGAAGGAAGTTTGTCCTATAAAATATAATGATTTAACTCTTTGTATATGGGCTACATGCAACTGAGCAGAACATAAAAAGTTAGAAAATAGAATTAAATTTTGCAAAATAGTAATCATTTTATGTAGAGATATAATCTTTAAATGGAAAAGATTGAGGAAATGATGGTAATTAACAAGTTAAACATTATTTCAAAACTATATAATTCACAAGATAAAATATAAACATTTTAAATAATTTGTTGATCCTCAGTCAGTAAATTTCTACATGAAGCAATGTTTGTTCTCAGTAAGCCACTCTTCAAAAGTTGTGTGCCATCCTGTCAGTTCTTTGGTGATTGTTGAAAATGGCACTGCCTCTTTCCCAGCGGATGCCATGTATTCAAATAATTGAAAGAGGAAGGGAGGGAAAGAGCTCTTCAGTTGGGTGGATGGGATTGGCACATACTGAATGTCCTTCTCCAGGCATTCAGAAAAGGATGAGGCAAATTCACTCATGCTGTACAGTCTTGGACCACTGATGTCATAACACTTGCCATGGTGACCTTCACCCCTGCGAGCAAAAAGGGCAGCAGCCACCCTTCCTATATCCCGTGGATCAACCGGTGGAATGAACACCTCCGGAAAATATATTGAACTTTTTTCCTTTATGCTGTTTGAAAACAAACTGATAAAGTTCTGATTGAAAAAGCCAGGTCGTAAAGACGTCCACTTCAAGTCTCTTTCCCTTTCCAACTTCTTCAGCAGCTCTTCAGAGGACAAAAATCGTGAGGCTAAAATTGGAACGGCAACAGGTCGTAATACAGTCCATGAGCCGACATAGACAATGTACTGCACACCCATGTCCACAGCGGAGTTTATCATATTGCTCGTCAACTCAGCGTCCTTCGACATATCATGCCCGCCATGTGGAGTAACAATCAGAGCGAACTGTGCTCCTTTAAACGCTGAATCCAGGGATTCTTTGTTATTCGCATCCACTCCTACTAGACTTGTAAAATCTTCTCGGTTTTGATGTCTTTGGACGAATGGAACAGCTTTCTCATGATTGCGAAACGCAGCGCGGACTTTGGTCTTTCCTTTGTATCTGACCAGGAGCTCATGCAGACAGGAGGAGCCCGAGTTACTGTTTCCTGTTACAATTGTCACAGTAGGGGTGGCAGCCATTTAACCGGATCAAAAATCCCGGGGGAATTGAAACAGGGGGAAAATTGAAATCTTGTTACACCGGACCCACTGTAAATAATGTGAGACATTGATTTACTTAGCTGGCATGTCTTCAATGGCTCTTGATAATTAACACATGTTCCCACAATAGAAAAGAGTGACAGACAATCACTACTTCATACTTCATAAATGAATAAATCATCAGTATTTGGTTAATATATCATATTATTACATTAAAACAAATTCCTAGATTTATAAGTGTAAGTTTCAGCCTATTGAGCATTGAATGAGGAACAGAAATTTGTCCTCTTTTCCATATCTGCATCCAGGACTGGGGAATTTGGGTCATCTGACCCAGCCATTTTAAGGTTTGGATGTTGAATTGTAGAACGACAAATTGCCTGAATATATGATTTCAAGCTAAAAAGTCCTATAAATGGCTCAAGAATCATGACAAACCAGCATCGTACAAAATAGGTTTCCTATTGTTATGATAAATTTCCCTGTAAATAAACCTCATGCAACACATATGCTGTTTATTAGTTAGGCAAAGCTCACCTTCACCCCGCAAGTGGAAGGATTGCATTGTTGGAGTGAATCAACTAAACCTAAGTCTAGCTAGTTGTGTATTTCATTGTGTTGCATAGTGTGTGCATAGGTGACATGGAGTTGCACAAAAGCAATTACACTTCCCATTAAAATTACAATTACATTAGCGAACCAATAGTATATCTATGAACACTTGGTTAGGGGTGCATGTGATCCATATAAGAAGGGTGGCTACTTATTACATATATTAGTATGGTACAATAAATAGTTAAAATGGGGATGTATACTGACAACAGAAATTAAAATACAACCTTAACATAAAATTTAAATTTTCAATGGAGATAATCCTAACATAAAATTTAAATTATTATTATTTGAGTCCTTCAAGTACTATGCACACTATTGGGTCTTGCCCCCATTGTATCCATGTAGCACTGTACATATATACATACATATGGATTTACATGAAAAGGGGAGTTTATTGCACATAAGCCTGTGCTGGTCTATCATTGCAAATAATAAACACCACTTGATATTACACCAACCAACAAAGTCTATTTGTGGCAACCAGTGATGACCTCCCAGTCATTCAAGATGGCAAAAAATCATCAATGAACCACAGACAGCTGTTTTGCCCTCTTTAGGGCTTATCAGTGTGGTATACATTGGTAGCTGAAAATTTGAAAATTTGGTTGCCAATGAATAGGATTTTGGTCCCCCAGCAAAGTAGACAATTGTTGGTGTAATAATATCCAATGGATTTTCATGTCCTTCATATACACAACCAATGAGCTATATACAACATCACATTAAAGTCCTCGGGTGCTTCACATTGGAAGCTTACGGATTGCGCAATGATTTAGGACTCCACCAAAACGGTCATGATCGTAAATGGGTAATCATCTAGAAGCGTAAAGATGAATATTAATGATGCTTTCCTGGATCAAGTGTCCGATTATATCCCATCGATAGCGGACAAATGGGACTTCATCGGTATAAAATTACATGAGAGTGATCTTGTGTGTCAGCTGAGGCAATCGGATGAAGACGATGAGACAAAAATGCTTTTAGTTCTTTCGCGCTGGATTGAGTCTGCTCACACAACCACCGATGTACGACAGGCTTTCAAAGAGTTGGTGGATGTTCTAAACTCCCCAGCCGTTAATCTTGGGAGGATTTCCAATGATATTGAGGTAATCAACTGTTTTTTTCATAATCCAAATTGATCAATAGCCTTGTATATAACTGATGTTCACATATCAAGACGTGGTATACTACTATGTGGTATTTCCAATGTTGACTACATTCGCTATGCTCTATCTGTTATGGTTTCATTCATCATCAATTTTAATTTGTAATCAGGATAGTCCCTTTATCTCAAATTGGCTGATCTACCAGGGAGTCCTGCAAGTATAATATATATACATAAAATGATAGTTTGTGTATACAATTAGTCAAATAAATAAAATTAGTCAAAATATTGATTAGACAGACATGATCTTAAATGTTTCTTAAGACGTGAAATGTTGCCAATTTCTTTGATCCATCGTGGTAAGTTATTCCAATCCTTGGCACCTTGAAAGGAAAATGATCCTCAACCAATCAGTTTTTGGTGCTTCTAAATGGACATCCATCAGTCCCCGAGTCTTGGTGTACCCAAGTGCAGCATTCCTTTTGATTCAGATCTTGAGATATTTTGGTGCCAGGCCATTAAGACATCTAAATACCAATACCAATATAAACCTTAGCTGTCGCAACTCTAATGATACCCATCGCAGTTGTCTTCTCAGGGATGCACTTGGTGTCATTCTTGTCTCATCCCATACTTCTGAATCCTTTCTACTTCCTCTGCATACCGAATGGCATTACAACCTTGTGTCTCCTTAATGCTGATAGAGCCGAGAAACATTTTCTCCTAATATGATCAACGTGGTTGCACCATGACAAGTCTTTATCAATCACTACGCCTAGACACTTGACTTTGCTACTTCTAGGTAGAGTCTGAGCATCATATGTCACATTCACCCCATCTAAATCAACTCTTCTTCTCCTTCTGCTTAATAAGTTTTATTTACATTATATAATCAAATGTATATGTAGCTAGGCACATAAACAATGTATGTGCTATTATTTGTGTAGCTGAAGGAATTAATCCCTTCAAGATTTCCAACCTCAAACCAAAAAATTAGTAAGCAAGAGAAGCTAAAGTTACTACCAGATGAACAAAAGCCTCAGGGGCCAGAGATCTCTGATGGAAGGTCATCTGTTGTCAACACTCATTTGCAAGGTAATCTGCTGCTCTCCATAATGATTCAAGATCGTAGGTATTCTGTTCAGACTGTACAAGCACAGAAATGATGTCCCCATGCTGACAGCCACCATCAATCACTTTACCTTGTAGTACAACTCGAGTATACTTAAGCTTATCATTGTGTCACAGTACTAGTTTTGTATATAGCTGTGCTGTGATTGGCTCATTGTAACCTGATAGGTTTGAACATCAGTACTTTTGTCAATAACCAGATGTACATATGCATGTCTGTATGTACATGTGGCTGGGAGACTATACATAGATAAATTTACACCACCTGTCCATCATGCAATTTTTACCAAGTATTTGACTCTGACATACTTAAAGGCATTGACATGTTCAAAATTGACTTTGAGAATGATTGAAATCTCTTGTCAGGAAATTGAGTCTTTTGCAGTAGTCAGACGCCTTCAACTTGTGTATAGGTACACCGAACATATAAAGACAGTTCGGTACTCTGGGGAGTAGAATGACCTGGGAGTGCATGAGTTGACCTTGCCTTACAATGTTTGCCATTTTATATACTAGTTTGAATTCCTTCTAACTCCATTTTTGATGAAATTTTGTCTGATGACAAACTTTATAACAGTTCAAATGATATGGCTGTGCATATATATATCATGCTGGTAGACCCTTCTAGAATGATTTCTAAACTATTTTTATTCATTTCTGAATCAGGCTTGGCTACTGTATCTAATAAAAGTTCTGAGAATTCAAGCATTTGTTTGCCAATAACATTGCTCAACAGGAAACTTGCCAAAGATCTTCCTGATATAGGAACTGTAGCCAAGTTGGGATTTGCTTTCTCTTTCAAGTCTGAAAACCAGGAAAAGATGTATGGGCTCCCAACAGGATTATTTAAACAGGTAGTTATTGGTTTCCTTGACAGCAGGACACCGACTAGCCAAAAGTGGGTCAATTTTCCAAAACATTCAAATCATTCAACATTGAAGTTGATGGGAAAACACAACAACTCTACTATCTATCTGACACAGAAAGTGGACTATATTGAGTTGCTGCTGCTAGTCCACGCAAGTACACTCAAGAAAGAGCTCCCAAAGATCTGTTCTGATCTTAAAGCTGAAATGGAAGAAAGGATCTACCATGCTAATAAGAAAATCTTTGCTGAGGAATTTCTGAAGGATCAACAAGGGGAGCTAGTGATGGATGTTCCATGTACCCTCTCAGATTGTCAGACAGATTCCACACAAACAGGACAAGATCCCCATCTTTTGTTCTTTATAACTGCGGAAGCTGGAATGTGCATGAAAACAGAAAATATGAAAGCACCACTGTCACCAGATGAAACTATTTGGATGACAAGAGAAGCAACAATTCACAAAATGAAGGTTTGTTATGTTGTCTTCATTAGGCAGGGTTTACACAGAAATTGAATTTATACTAACGTACTGAGTGTTAAACTGTGTAGGCTTAAAAAACAATTATTTAATAGAGGCTATTATGCAATAGGCAATGTAAAGATCAACAGTGACTGTCAAAGGTGTTAATGTACATATATACATGTATGCCTTTAATTAAATTCTTCTGCATTTTTTGTAATATTTTGTCCTTGACAAGAGGATGAAGTTGTGATTGAGGAAACAAATATCCCAAAAGAATATGAAGTATACTTCTTATAATGAAAGAGATGTATTAGTAAAACCGAGAGACCCGACTGTGCACACCAGAATTTAATATACTCCAGACCTCTCTACAGATAATGATACCTCTACACTACATCATCTGTGATTATGGTAATATTGCCTTTAATACACTAGGTGTTAAATAATCATTTCTTTGGCCTTATTTCTCCTGGGACTAAACTTTGATGTGTTTTATGTTCACTTTTGCAGTGCATTAATTATTGACCAAGTGATATTTGAATCAACACTGAATAAATGAATCCTCTGTATGCTTTCTATACATGCATTAATACCTTTCACAGTCTCCAACAGGTAAAAGGGTACAGCTGATACATATCCTCTATTGTCCTCTATCCTTTAATGCTGTATTACCCAACATCATTGTGGTTTGTGTGTTAATTGCATATTTCAATAATTAGGACAAATACAAAAAACTTGTTTTGTTTAGTTGCAATAACTACTTTGTTATTTTTATATTTAGTTTGAGATCAGAAAATTGGAAGGTATCCAATACTTGAAATATACAGGTACTGATATGCTCTTAACTAAATATGCACTTTCGTGTAAATTAATGATATAATAATCTCACTATGGAATTCTCTGGTTACATTACAATTGACCTGATTCAATCAGGCTTGCTTGCTGTAGGTATTGAGCCACCAAAGCATTCCACACCAAACAACAACAGAGGGAGAGGTGAGCCCTAAGTCTTAAGCTGTTCATGTACTGTATAAGTGGCAAGAAATGTGAATTTGCATAAGGTATATCCCTATACATGTATGTAAACTGTGTAGACTTAAAAAACAATTATGCATCTTACATTTTTAGGTTTCACCAAGGATGTTGGGGATTTTCTACGTACAGATGAATTTCTGGAAAAATTAAGAGAATGTGATATTAGGGGGCTAGTCCCAGATCTACTGAGTAAAGGTGTGATTGACTTAAATGAGGCCTCTGATATAGGACACAATAAAGGAATGAAGGTGGCAGCTAATAATCTTTATATGATACTACTAAGAGATAAGTGTACACTTAAACTTGAAGCATTAATGAACTATCTGTATGCTGACACAACCAAAGGTACTTTCAAGATCCTTGCTGATATGATCTCAGAGTTTCTTAGGACCTTATAGAGATCATTATGAAAACATTGTGTTCACATATACAGAAGTAGCTTGGATTTTTACGTATTAAGTAACTTGTATGGGTGTATCAAAGTAATTTTGAGTACTTTAATTTGTATAATCCTATACAGTGTGCTATATGGCTCATGCATAATGAACATTTATTAATTTCCATTAAGTACTCTAACAAAAATTCAATGCAAACAAAATTAACAGAACACAGAATCTCTGCTGGCCTGGGGCACTTGTTCTTTTTGAGGCTCAGCAGGACTCTTTTCTTCACCAGGGGAAGAGCATTTTAAGTCTGTAACTGGGGGAGCCACCCGCTTCATCCTTCCCTCTACTTGTCAAAATGCACAGTCAAGGTTGAAACAACATAATAACATTGATACACAAGGTTTTTATTATATGTGTTGGGGTGAAGTGGGGAGCTTGAAATGACATACGTATATGTATGTGTTTGAATAAAGTGAGTTAATCGCACTTGGCCTGTGCAAAGGCTATGATGATAAGCAAAAAAGTTGCCAATTTAATAGGACTTTGGTACCCCAGCCAAGATTAGACTTCGGTCACTTGGCTGGTTTGGTGTAATATTTTCCAATGATTAATTTTTGCTTATCATGTATGTGTGTTTGTATACAATTTAAATATTAGTTATTCATGATCAAAGCAAAATGTGTGCTGGGAGCCCCTTTATTAAGGCTATTATGCAGTTAACCCGGTGTATATAACTGTCACAAAGGGGAGATTGGATGAGATATGAGTATGTAGAAGTGGCATAGCAGCTTAATCATTTACAGCACTTCTAAGTGGTACATAATCCCAATTATACTTCAGCTATTGTGATATACACCGAAACATATATAAAAGTGATGTGTATGATTACGTTTTAGTATGCCACTTCTACGTGGTTAGCCTTATCATATGATCACTGTTTTGCTGCAATATAGATGTGTCAGTCACTGTTGTAGGCACTGCCATCTCTATACTTCTAACTTTATTTTCTGAATATTATAACCTTATTTGTCAGAATATAAATACTGTATACAATATTTACTTATTTAATTTTATTGTAAATATGTGCTCTATATATACATTTCAAATATTTTGATAATTCAAAGAAATATTATAATTGAACTACCCTAATACATATGTCATATACCAGTACATAGAATGGCTATTATTTGGTAGCTGAATTTCTCCACTTAAGCTTGTAAGCAAAACATTTCCATGCAAATCTTCCACTTTCCTCTAGTTGGTCTGAAGTACAAGCTTGATTATAATGAAATACGTACATATGCGATGTATTGAAAATGTGATTACTGGCCTGACATCTTAATTCCTTGAAATCTAGTGACCCATGCAGATATTACAGGAATAATGCATGTATCCTGTAAGACTTTCTGTACTTCCAATTATTAAAAAGGTGAGCTTAGTGACAGACAGCCCTTGCTAACTTTGAGTCACTACTGATGGTGTTACTTTTAACAAATGTACCTCCAGCAACAAACTGAAGAGTAGACCATTGCTGACACATATCCAAATGCTATCTTACTTAAAATCACAAGACTCCTTCAATTAAATAGATTGAGACTTGAGGTGAGAAAGAAAGGGCGGGCACTAAATAGAATTACACACAATCACACAAACAGGCTGACTCTTCCTTTCTTTGTTCTTGTTGGATCACCATATCATAAATACTTTATAGAATACAGACGCTATTACTAAGGTGGGTATACGTATATATAGGGATAACTTGTACATTTGGTCAAGCAAAATGACTAAAAGAATATATATGTATATAATTTAACTGCAGTATATGCTATATGTATATACAGTGACTGTGCATTATGAAAAATCAAATGGAAACTATATTACGTATATGTTTTAACGTATTGCAGAGGAACAGTACCACTACTCTTAAGTTAAAACCATAAATTTGACTGAATCCACATGCAGATATAGATATATGGCTTCTAGCTAGGCTTAATTATATAGATTTTTATTGTTCATATAATATTCAATTGTAAATATACCTTGAATACATATATGAGAGTACTAGTATATAATTGTCACAGTTGTTTGGTTAATATAAGGGTATTATGACTATATAGGAGATAATCTGCAGAGTCCATGAATCACGCCTTAAGCTTGCAAAAGGCAAATATTCTGAAATTGTTCTATTTTTCAGGAATTTCAGGAACTGTAGTGAGAGATATACATAAAATGATCAGGTGCAATTGTTGCAATTGTTGTGATTTTTGAACAATCAGAAACACTTCTTCAAACAAAGGATTTAGACGTTTCAAACCTTAGGTCTTCACCAGGAATAAAAAAACATAAAGACCTATGGATTGAATAACTAACTATATACCCCATTGCTACCAGCCACCCAGCAACTCCATGTACATTTGTTATGCTTTCATTATTACAATGTGTATTGGTATATAAATCATCCTATATACCACAGATGTATAATCTATTGTAATATGAGCAATTAGGTAATTTTTCTTTTATTCAAATGTATATTCAATCAATCACCAATTTATATATATTATGTATGAGCATCATCCATATTTCTAACTGTAAATAAGTTTAGTTCCCTATGTAGTCCTTTTACTGTAGAATAACAGATTATTCATATTAAATTTTATCTTTTGTATTTCCTTCTGTAACGTACCTGTTGTTATAATTATTATGCTACATTTAATCCAGAGCACATGTTTGCTGATGAAGACCAACGGGTTGAAACGTCCTATTATCAATAATTTTATGTTGCTGTTGCTCAATAAAACCTCTGGATTAAATCATGATTGCAACAAACAACCCTTATCACTTCATTATGCTACATATATATATAAATACCTGGAGGGGTTTGAATTCCACAAAATATTTCTGTACAACTGACAGAACCATTCATGTCACATATGCTACAAATATGTTGAGCAAGTATAATGACATGCACAAACATGCATACATTTAGTAAACAAAACTCAAAAAAGTTAAACATCAACTCATGTATAATCATACACTCTTCATGAGCTGAAGAACTCTATATTAGTCACTTTAACTTACTCCCTATATATACGTATATATAGCTAATTAATGGTTTTTATGACATGTATATAGTAAATACGTATATCCTGAAAATTGATCGAGTATTTTGTGCTTTCTATTCCAACTTACCAAGTGTTACAACCATCGACTGCAGGAAATTCATTCCCATGTTTATATTCCTGTCCATTGTAGTTACAGAGACAGCTCCCACAACAGCTGTCAGGTGCAGGAGGAACGCTTGCAGCACCAGGAGCACAGGACAAGCATGATACAGCCTATATAAGATTTACAAGAGACAGTCAGTCATTGATTAAATTGTAACACATTCACCTAAGTGTAAGCAATTAATATTATGAATGTATGGTCTGTGCTTTATAATGAAAGACTCACAGAACAGTTCAGTGGCACTGCAGTAGTACACACATGTCCACATCCATTGGAACAGCACTTTTCACCCTCAGTACAATTATCATCACTGCTGCACAATTCAGCACAAAGGCCACCTTGACCAGGTCTCACTGGTGGACATACCACTGCATAGAGAGTAAATATGAAGGAATAAGGAGTACTAGTTGCAATTATTTTGAGAATAAATTCTTATCGAGTGTCAGCAACATGAATTTACAGGAGGTAGATTGGCAGGCCTTTTGACATTTCTCCAGAGATATAAAGTTGTTTGCATTGCCTCTGCAGCCTCCATATATGAATTGTTCACACTGCTTGCTGGTGGTATTGTAAAAATATCTTGGGAAGTAAGCTCTACAGGGTCCAGAATCTGGTTCCAGTGAACATACTAATAGTATACAAAATTGATACTTTATATACATATAAAGGTATGTTGAAAAAAAAATGCAGACACATATACACACGTAAACACTTCTATGGACAAAATAGTCTACCATGCAAGACATCACTCTAATTTATATACTATCAGTATAAGATTGAACAAATAATAACAATTATAAAATAATTTGTAGTAGTATATATACGTATATACGTATGTAGGTCTTATTCATATGAAGCATTACAAAATACATTACAAATATACTAGGAAATTAATAACTTACTAGATGTTGTTGGACAAGCTATTTCAGTACAAGCTACATGACCATCTAAACCACAAGTACTAGGAAAAGAGATCAGTCAAAAGTGTTTTCGAAGTTATACTGTAAAGGCCTACACTTACCATGTATTACAACCATCATCAGCAGGAAAGGTATCTCCAGGTTTGTATACCTCTCCACTGTAGCTACAGTGACAGCTACCACAGCAGCTGTCAGGTGGAGGAGGAATGACTACAGCACCAGGACCACAGGCTAAGCATGAAACTGCCTATATATGTACAAAATTTAAGGTTAAATAACTTAATTGTAAGTCATTCATATCACAAAGCAGCAATTTTTGAACTTTTTAGTGAATTTGGTACCAGTGTTCTATATCTGTGCGTATGTATGTAAATAGGCATTCTGCCATACCTATATAGTCCTTGGCAACTTCAATTATTGATATTAATGTGTATATAATCAAAGGTAGCCTGTGATAACACTCAAGGAATATGCATGGAGGGGTGAATGTTGACATGGCAATTAAGTCTAGTTGTGTGTAAATGCACATGTGTACATGTATGGTACAGTATATATTTTTATGAGCTTACAGCACAATTGAGTTTAACTGTAGTGGTACATTCATGTCCACATCCATTGGAACAGCATTTTTCACCATCATCACACTCATCATCGCCACTACATCTCTCAGCACAAGAACCAACCATTCCAGGTCTTACAGGTGGACAGACAACTATATCCATGTATTATATACATTAAAGAGAACATCTACCTACGTATATATTTACAAATACATTTAAGTTCTACATGTATCAGCTAGCTAAGATATAAGTAATTTTGAATATATTTACTATTATACAGTATCTATTATCATACAGTACATAATCATTTTAACTCTCTATGAACCTTGCTATACATCCAGACTTACATGGTTTTTCTTTTACAGCAACCCTGCACTGATGTCCACATCCATTAGAACAGCACTTTTCTCCATCATCGCAATCCTTATCACTGCTACATAGTTCAGCACATAAACCTGGTCTTCTTGGGTCAACAGGAGGACAAACCACTAATAAAGTAGATAATGTATGACATTTGTATATGCACGAGAGAAAATCTTCCCAACACATTTACATATTCAGTACAACTATTCATACGTACATGTATATTCATCTTAACATGGTAAACTATATATAAAAGAATAATATAATACACTATTTTACTACAAGCTAAAGGATACTGGAGTCTTGTTCCATGGGGTCAGACTGCTGTTTTGGGGAATTTTACCCTTCATTAGTGTCCCTTGGAGTCATTGTCTATTCTTGATCTTTTGTGAATTATTGGCTCTCTATGTCGAATATAAGGGTCTTATATACACCCTTTTGGTGCCATAACAGGACACATGTATATATAGGCCATGGTGTAGTACACTGGTACAGCAGTATATAATATTTTGGGGGTGGGGTAATACAGACAGCCTTTATAAGTACACTAGCTATATACTTTTAGAGCCTGTTGGATAGGAAAGTTTTACAGCTTTAAGTATTTTATCCTTGTTTTATTAATCTATTACATAACTAAAAACATTTACCCTGCAGAAAACTAATACCTGACTAGCTGTTAAATAAAGACCCCATAGGATGGGGTATTAAGAATATTACTATCTAAATGGGAGAAATTCAGTACTGGATGAATGTTATCACTGACAGTTATTATATATAGAATAATAAATGTCAAACTGACCTAGTAAATGACTACATGCAATATCTAGAAGTAAAGGAATGCTTGGAAACCATTTAATGCTGTGTAGCAGATCTTCACATCTATGGTTTCTCAGCTTTTCATTTTAATTTGGCAAGCCATCTATTGCACCATATGTATGTAATCTGTTTTTAATTTCCCTTCAGTAGATTAGGAGCCATAAGGTGATACACATGTATGTTTTGCCATAATATACTTAAGAGCACATTGGATATCGAAGCTAATATTGTTAGAACTTGTCATGATAATATAATTCCATGCCCCATATATACAGTATACATTGTATGGACTAAATAAGCACAGCCTGTTAAATTACAGAGATTTGGTAACTAACTTGTTGGGCAGGCCTTTTTTATGCTCACACATCTGTTAGTCTTATAATCCAATAGGGTACCCTTGGGACATCCGCATCCACTGAGGCATTCGGCTGTACACTCTGGTTTAGGATTGTAACATGTTGCTTTACAAGGCAGGCACTTATTTACTCCATCATAGAATCTTTGACCTTCACTGGGACAACCTATATGTGTACATATGTGTACCTTGCTGAACATATAGCGATTATAAAGTTAACACAACATGATTAAATCTCAGGTTTCATAGTGCATGAAATTTATGTCAAACTCTTTGAACTGCCATGTTTCAAAAGGTATGAAAGTATATATATATATATATGTATAAACTTGGAAAGGGGGCTGTTAAAAATTTGAAACTTGTGAAATTGATCTATTAGTGCATACTTGAGCACCCTTTGAAACCTGGCTGTTCAAGAAGTTTCAAATATAGGTTTTAAGCCATATTAAACCTGAGATTTGATCCTTGCACTAGTAAAATTGAGTAACATTAATTTTTGATGAACACATTACATGTGGATAAATGTGCAAGTAAAAAATAAATATCACACCTTCATGACATCTCCCATAACATGCCAAGTGTGTTATGAAATTGTTGTCATTTCCTCCACATCCACCATAAGTAAACCTCTCACAAAGTCCACTAGTTGAGTTGAAGAAAAATCTTGGGAGTAAACCCTTACATGGACCAGTCTCTGGTTCTAAGTTGCAATCTGTACATGGACATAAATAATATATACTTCACATAATACATATAGTAATATTACAGGACTTATATACAAAAATACAACTGACATTATATATATAAACCATCTCTTTAATTCAATTAATTTATTAGCTAATCAATCTTTAACTACTATTCGTATTAACAAGCCAAAATGTATATATTTGCAGCTGCTTCAGAAGCACCTATTATAAAAGGCTTACACTTTGGAGTTGGACAATCTCTTTGAGTACACTCAACAGCACCATTGTACTTACACTCACTACAAAACAGATCAGCAAAACAGTTTGAATAACTTCAAGAGCAATTATAGCTAAATCACCTCTCTTAATGCAACTGTGTGGTTAACTAGTAATGAAAGTATATCAAATTTTCAGGTTTGTGTTACAGGGATTCATGTTAAGCCTCTCTATGTATTGTATGGTTTCATGCAGCCATGTGATGCTATATTAACCATTTATTAAAACCATCATCAGTAGTAAATGTGTCTCCAGGCTGATATTCCTTTCCATTGTAGTTACAACGACAGCCCACACAGCAGCCATCAGGTGGGGGAGGAAGCACTGTGGCACCAGGAGCACAGGCTAAGCATAATACTGCCTATAGACATTGAGAGCAGGTTTGATTGATGTCTCAAATAATCACATTATATAGTAGACAGCTGTATAATTAGATTTAAAATAAGTTGGCATTGTATTCAATTTGTCAGGAAATACTCTTTAAATTTATTCTTTATGTTGTGAATATACAGTACATGTACGTATATTTAATAACTTACAGCACAACTAAGAGGTTCTGCAGTAGTACAAGTGTGGCCACACCCATTGGAACAACACTTTTCATCTTCATTACAATCATCATCACTGCTGCATTCCTCAACACAGGTACCAATTAATTCAAAAGATGGCGGACATACCACTAACATTGAACATGTATAATAGAAATCATATTTCTTAGTGTTTTACATTTCAACAAAGGAGTTTGTGATATACACTTACATGGAGGTGGCACACAGGCTCTTAGAGTACAAATTACAAGACCATTCTCTGTGCATGAGCTGAAGCAATATATGAAACAACAATTTTAATATTCATATGCATGCACATTATGTCTATAATAAATAATGATTAAAATGTATTGCTTTATTTCTTGACTTACGTACCATGAATTACAACCATCAGCAGATGGAAATGCATCTCCAGCCATGTATGACACATTATTGTACTTGCAATCTGAATGATTCAGAAGTGTAATATTAGATTAAAGACTTTATATTTATACACATATAACTCTAACCTGGACAGCCTGGGCAACATTCTCCTGGTGCTGTTATAGGTAAGTCTTCTCCACAATCTGGTATATCACAGAAAATGTCTGCACAAGTGACTCTTCCATTAGTGCAAATACTATAAGGCATTATTGTGTATACATATGACTTATTAACTTGTATACAATGTATATGTGTACACTGTATATTTTGTATACTGAAATGCTATCTACATACACACGGATGTGTGTTACATGAAGAGACTGTGGTTTCAAACCACAGTGTGAGTGGAGTTATATGCTTAAATATTGAATCAAAGAGCCAGAGGGTTTCCTCACTTAGAGAGTACACACATATAAACACATTTTCCTTGCAATAACATTATGCAGCTATATATACACTAACAGATATAAGCTCTATAGTGAGTTTTCAAAAGGATGCATACTTATATACTAATAAATAAGGTCTGAATGTACGTAGTTAATGAAAGATATTTATATGTATACGTAAATTGGAATTTGCATTACCATGTACGGCAGGGGTTTCTATTGAATTCCTCCCCATTTTGGAGTACAGTGCCATCCTCCAAAGTACAAGCACCAGTGCACTCTTCAACACTCACACAGGCTTCAGCTACTACATCTAGTACAGTACCTCTAGGACATCCACATCCATGTCGACACTGCTTGACACATACAGGATTAGGGTTGGTGCAGGTAGCTTCACAAGGTGCTCCAGTTTTAACTCCATCATAGAACACTTGTCCTTTTATAGGACAGTCTAGCAAAATGTTTAACAGCTAATAATTAACTTTTAAGTGCAGCAAAGTAAACCACAGAATGTACGCATGTATGTATGCATTACCACAGGCAGCGTGTTACTTATCAACGCATATGATTACCATATGTAACTTGGTGAGAGAGTATTTCCTTACAATATATGTCATGTAATTCACTCTTGCAACTTATCACCTTCATTGCATTTCCTGTAGCACTGGGTCAGTGTTAGAAAGTTGTTTTTGTTTCCGCCACATCCACCATAAACAAATTCTTTACATGAAGCAGTTTCTGGGTCAAAGAAGTATCTACGCAGCCTGCCTCTACATGGGCCAGTGTCAGGTACTAGGGTACAGCCTAGCAAAATAATAAAAGTCCATCAAGTGTACTACATACACATGTTAAAGGGTTTTGGCGGGATGTATATGGGAATAAAATATTCACTAAAATATGAATATATACTAATCATATTGGTTTTGTATTACTACTGTACTAATGTAAGAAATTAACCTATCCTTGGTTGACATGCTTTTTCAGTACAAGCAACTGTTCCTTCAATACTGCACTGACTGCACATTAACAAAATAAATTCAAAAATAGTTACACATGAAGAGTGATACACATGGCTTCATGTAATTTTAGTAGGTAAACAGTCTGTGGTATACTGATTTCATTATAGCACACTTATGTGGTATCATATACTTGTAAAAGGGAATAATGTATTTAATACATATTACATAGCAAATACATATAATACAAATGTATATACATGTACGCAATACATGGCTATACTGTCCTGACCTACCATGTATTACAACCATCATCAGCAGGAAAGGTATCTCCAGGTTTGTATTCCTCTCCACTGTAGCTACAGCCACATCTCCCACAGCAGCCATCAGATGGCCGAGGAATGGCTACAGCACCAGGAGCACAGGCTAAGCATGAAACTGCCTATAATAGAATAATGCCATAATACACTAATTAAGGCTATCTTTTATGTATATTATTATTACACTCATTAATAAAGTCTTATTGATACTTTAGGAAAGGTGCCAGTGTCTAGATCTGTTTGATTGATTGAAAAGCACTTACAGAACAGTTAAGTGGTATTGCCTTTGTACATTCATGTCCACATCCATTGGAGCAGCACTTCTCGCCATCAGAACAACTGTTATCGTCACTGCACCTCTCAATGCATGTGCCAAATGAACCAAGCTCCAAGGGTGGACACACCACTGTGGAAATGCAAAATTTATCATTATGAAGCATGTGACACAACACTTTAGGTCAATGTATCATGTATATACAATAACAAATATTACTTGGTGGTGGAAAACAGGCTCTCTCAGTGCAGAAGCCACCTCCTTCTGTACATTGGCTGAGTGTTGCATAAAATAGAAATAAATAGATATTAGATATGCTTTAATTGTTAGAAAAATCAGAAACAACCCACCATATATTGCAACCATCAATTGACGGAAATGTGTCACCTTCCATGTAAGCTCTATTATTATATTTGCAAACTGTATTATGTGTAAAGATAAGAATAATTCATTCATATATAGAATAATGCTAGCATGGTCTTATATAAAAAGGGAATATTTACCTGGGCACTGGCTACAGCAAACTCCTGGAACATTTATTGGTTCATCTTCACCGCAGTCCTGTAAATCACAGGTCAGCTCGTCACAAACAGCTAGTCCATTATTACAGGTGCTGTGAATAAAATATATACAATATAATTATATATGTCCTGTTATATAACATATTACAGTTATATATATGTAATATAGTAAATGTAAAATGCTGTATAATAATACATGTACATATATACCAGGTTCTGCAATTATATATACAAGTTGTGTAGCGGTATACATACCAAACTCTTCAACTGTGTACCGTACACCAATCTTATATAGAAGCCTGGCTCAAATAAAAGCCTGGCTAGAATTGAGGCTGAGTCAAAAATGACTGGAATTAATAGAGCCCGGGATTATATTCAGACAAATACAGTACAAGTTGTGTAGTGGTATACATACCAAACTCTACAAGGATTTCGGTTGTCTATCTCCCCATCTTGAAGGACTGTATCATCTCCTAAAATGCAAGCACCTGGACAATCACGAGGTTTCACACATGCATTAGCTTCTTCATCCAGTATGGTACTCTTGGTACATCCACATCCACTCCTACACTCTTTGGTACACACTGGGTTAGGATTGGCACATGTTGCCTCACAAGGCAGACAGTTATGTACTCCATCATAGAACCTTTGACCTTCACTGGGACATGCTATATATCCGTATAAATGTAAAGCTGTTATAACCATTTATTATATTATGTATTTATATGAAAAAGTAAGGATCGTGCATCTGGGGAATAACATATATAACGATACTGTACGTGTGTGTAGATAGATTGTTTACCTTCACGACATCTCGTATAGCACTGGCTCAAGGTACTAAACCTGTTACCATTTCCTCTACAACCACCATAATAAAATGTATCACACAGTTTACTAGTTGAGTTGAAGAAGTACTGCCTTCCATATGCTTCACATGGACCAATGTCTGGGTGCTTCTCACAAACTATAATTTGTATAAGGTTGTAATGTTGAAAGTTCAATGTATATAAAGCAATTACATGCATAGCTTCTTAAAAGTTTTATGCAAGTTCTTTCTAAAGATGTCCAAAGCATACAGTGAAATTTTACATCAATGTACGTCGGTTAGAAATAAGCAACAGTACCATTGGAACACTTCAGTAAATTGACACATTTCCCAGCTTCTTCATCAAAAACTGTATCGTCTCTACATTTGCAACCAAATCTACAAGGTGATCTACAAACTAATGGCAAGTCGGGCTGGTCACACGTTGGATCACAATTGGAGGCACAAGTTGAAAAAACCTGACCTCTCACATTACAGACAGGAGCTAAAATAAAAATTCCAAAGAGAGCAAGTTTTTCTTCACAAATACATTACATACATACATGCTTGGAATGGTGTATATAGATGCGTGCAGCATGGACTAACTGCAAGCCTTGTAGCACCAGTGTGGCTTTCTAAAGTTGTTAGAATTTCCTCCGCATCCACCATAAATGAACTCTTCACACATAGCGCTTGTTGCATTGTAGAAGTATCTCTTGAAGGCACCTCTACAATTGCCGGTGATTGGTGGCAAACTGCAAAAATCGTGCTCTGGAAAAATATAAATATACATGAAATGTGTAGTAAACGACATACACAACCTAGTTGTATATACTCATTTTGTTCTCCTTTCGCCCATGTATTAATATTATTGCTACTACAATACGTACTTGGTGTAACGTCAAACACCGATGCGCCTATAGTAAATGGCCAGGAAGCAGCTGCCAAGCCTATTATCACAAAGAAGGCTTGCTTCATTTTCCCTCAGTCGATTCGATAGCGTCTGTAAATAGAGCTGTTGCTGGATTAACTAGCTCTATACCGTTATTGATACAGACACACTAGCTAACTGTAAAAGTATTTCTTTTATAGTTAGGAAGAGGAGCCATACCTATGCGTATCGCAAAACCACAACAAAATGTATACGGGGTCGTTATGGGGTCAAGGTACACGCATGTCTGGATCTGTACAAACATCCTTCACTTCCAAGTTATAAGGTCTAGTCACATTAATAAGAACTTAATAAGCTATTGAAATATATATACCGGTGTCACAGTAAATTCTATCCCCCCTAAATTTTATCCCCCCGGATAAAATATCCTAGGATAAAATATCCCCCCGGGATACTTTATCCTAGGAAAAATTATCCTACCCTAGGAAATTATAGGAAATTATATCCTACTCTAGGATAGAATATCCTAGGATATTTTATCTGGGGGATGAAATAAACTAGGATAGTTTATCCTAATCATTTTGTCATATATGAATGTTTATTATTAATAAATAAGTACAAAATACTTAATAAAATACATAATCTGTTATGTCAAATGCATGAGATAAGAAAAAAATACTAAAATAATATATGTCATGAAATTATATAATAATAATAACTTAATAAGCTACTGAAATGTGTATACCGGTATATTATATATTATCTTGCAAAAAAGTCAGTTAAAAAGTCACCTAACATGACATAGTGTTTAATAGATTAAAGATTAGGCGCATCAATATGTACATATATAGTACATTCAATGACTATTTATACAGTACAAGTTACAATACACTAAGGTAATCTAATATAAAATAAATAATATATATATTACTATCTATATATATAATTCAGTAGAGTTTGTTTGTTTGTTTGTTTGTTTGTTACCGCTATACTCCGTCGTTTCTGCAGTCTAACTCGCACGGATTATGGAGTATCACTTGGAAAGTGACCTGAAGTATTTCACTTACGAAAAATTCGCCGCTGCGGAGAAGAGCGTCCAGTCTCAAATTCTCGCAGTAAAAACGCCATGTTTTATCGTAAAGACGCCATTTTTTATCGTTGTTCGTAACCATTACTTCCATGCAGCGCATTTTAACAGTTGTGCAATTACTTAATTATCCCAAGGATGTGGAAGTCACTTGCATGCGTGGGAGACGTGCGTACAACCTGCCGTAGCGGAGAAGCCCGCCTAAGGATGTTATATGTATATAATTTGAGTCCGAATTATATGCCCTTCCATTACTGCATGGAACCAGAACTGTAAGTACAATTATGGATATTTTAGTTCCATTCCACCTTTACAAATATGGTAATTAGATGGAAAGGTCAGGAAATCTGGTTCAAAATGGTATCACTGAGGAACTTAACCCTATAGATGATCATGTTTCCACTATTGTTTTGGTAAACCACTAACTTTACTACTTCTATATTCTAAACTCTCATGAGTCAAAATATATAGGTTTGTAATATCCTGATAATCATCAAGTTATAAATAAATAGCTACATAGCAATTGGTCTATATATAATCGGATATTCACGAGATAGTAAATTAGAAACAGTTGTATTAAATAAGATCCAAACGTTGCACAGATCAGATCGGTGTGATAATGATTATAAGGAAAACATAAGAGTGCATGGTAGCTATATAGGCTTAATTATAGGTCCCCTGGGTTCAAAGTACCCTTAATAGCTGGAATGGGAACTGTGAGTAAACACATGCAGTCCATCTGGTGCATGATACACAAAATTCAATTATTTATCAAATGCACAAATGAGAAGGTGATGAAACCGTAGTCCGGGGTGAGGAACCGCAGGGTGTAGATGGTCATGTTTCCACCATTGTTTTGTATTTCACTAACTGCATTAGCTCTGCCTTCTTAGCTAATGAGTCGCCAGAGTGGCGCCTATAATGTGTTACATGTATATAGTGAAACCATATATATCTCTAATATATGTATGTCATATAGAGACCAATATATAACATAATATATTTGCCCATGCATGCATATAGTTAAGGTGTAGATAAATGCCAACCAGTGCTGCTTAAGGGGCACAGGGTTATATATACCATAACATCACCACTTAAGGCACCAGCCGTCCACCCAGGTACATAGCCCGACTGCCTGAATACATTAATCCCTCATCACTTAAGGCTACCAGGCTGCACTTCCCAGTCAATTGCCAAGTTTGGAGGTGGTGCATTATAATTCATGTGCAATGGGGGATGTAAGGTGATTTAAAGGGTGCATATGAGATGATGTGGTTTATGTAGATGTATACAGTAAAAGTAATAAGGGAAAGCATTTAATAAGACGGGTATATATTAAATATAATTAAAAATATGGAGAGGGGAGGGAACCATGAAGTTATTCTCCTGGACCAGTTGAATTCTGTCTTTTCCACATTTTTAATATTATATATAAACCCAATTTTGATGATCCTGCATGCCTCAGTCAATGCCACTACCAGTTTTTCCTCATTTAGTTTATTATCAAATTTAGGAAACCGTTCTCTTAATTACCTAACCAAAATTCTCCTTTCATTACTAATCTAATTTTTACACCTAATAATAAAGTGGCAGCTATTTTCCATTTCCTGTAGTACACAGTGCTCTCTATGACTCTTTTAGTACATGGAGTGCTAGCCTATGTATATAGTAGCTATATAGGTTTATCATATCCTGCAGCTGATAATCATCAAGGGAAGCTAAGCCATCTCTCCTATTTTTAAATTAAACCCTTTCCATTGTATTGATACAACCACAGATATATCTACACCCATTGGAAGAGAATGGAAGAGAATTATTTACCCACACAATGCATTATAAGTAAATAATTATATAACAATGGGTCTATAATCAGATATTCACAAGATAATAAGATATAGAAAGAGTTGTATTAATTATACAAATTAAAAAAATAAAGAAAGAAAATACATGAACACCATGCAAGTGTATTATATTTATTGTTTCTATTTACTGTATAAACAAGAACCAAACTTAGCACAGATCAGATCAGTGTGATAATGTGATGACAATGAAAACATAAGAGTGCATGGTAGCTATATAGGCTTAATTATAGGTCCCCTGGGTTCAAAGTACCTTTAATAGCTGGAATGGGAACTGTGAGTAAACACATGCAGTCCATCTGGTACATGATACACAAAATTCAATTTTTTATCAGTTACATGCCCAAATAAGGTAATATGAGAAGGTGAGGAAACCTGTGTCCAGAGTGAGGAACCGCAAAGTGTAGATGGTCATGTTTCCACCATTGTTTTGTATTTCACTAACTGCATTACCTCTGCCTTCTTAGCTAATGAGCCGTCAGAGTGGCACCTAAAATTTTAATATGTTATGTGTTTATATATATATAGCTTTCACCAGCAGTGAAATCATGTCTCTAATATATATCCCTACTTAGAGAGACCCTAATGAGAGCTTGCACCAGTACAGTCCTACTTTCATCCTAACTCTCCATCTATCTGGAATCCAATTACTATATGTCTGTATCTAAGGCTGTGATGCATGGGATTGTGTATACTTACTCCTAGGAAACCCCTTAAGGCCCTAAGCCAAACACATACAGAAAACAACATCAAAATTATAATAAATTTTTCATTTATATATAACAAAAGTATATACTAGCTCTAGTTCAATATTACAGTATACTGTATATATATATACAAAACATACAATAAACAGACAAGAATTTACATACATAACTGTTTGACATATAACATGCCTATCACTGTTTAACATCAATTATTTACAATAAAAAGTCATACAATTGTCATTATAATACACAGACCAAAAAAGAGAATTACTAATAGATTCTATATTTATACCTTGCTACGTAGATCAGAGGTGAAGTTGATGGTGAGTTATAATACGTATAGAGGATTGCCCATTTCTAAGTATTAGATCGAGATTATTATATAAAATGATGCAGGAACGAGTAAGAGAGCTCTAAAAGCCTTGTTGTGTAAATGTAGGAGGACATCAACCACATGCAATTCCCACTACGTATTTACCAATCTGTACAATATTATGCTAACACTATATTTCCCTTTTTGTTCATGGCCATTAAGGGGTATCTGTTTCCTCCCGAAGGTTCCATCATGTACAGACTGGAGCCAATCTTCTTATCATAGGAGCCAAATAACACACTAAATCTATTATATGCAACAAAAATAGCTCAGAGAGCTGGAGTTTAATGACTACTTGTGACTCACCTAGAATCGTATAAAATAGAACTACAGGTGGCTTCCTAGGAGTATATATGTTTCGTCACCCCATTACAGCTCCAGAAACTGAAAGTATATATAAGTGATTCCTGTTATAGGTGGGGGATTAATTAGAATCAAAATGGCTATGTTCTGACATATATAGGTTGTTGAAGATGGCTGGCTCTACGTATACAACATCGTTAAACATGTGTTAGAGTGTATGTTCTGAAAAATAAGGTAAAGCTAGATTAAATGGTTTTGGAGAATTGGAGAAATTGGCAATGTGCATCAATGTATATGTATTGCAATTGGGCTTTTTGAAAAGCGGGAAGTTACCAACAGGTTATGATGGTATACCATATACCATCATATAACTTATGAGCTGTTTCAGAAAGATCTGCCACATTTTGAAATGCAGATAGACTTTTATTCGTTGAACCAGAGACATGACTCCAAATACAATATATCATAAATTTACGTAATATTGTGATCAAATAAACTGACAACATCAGTGTTACAGTAATATGTTTGTATGAATGAAATACAATTAAAGGAGTTTCATTGTGTCAATTCTGATCAAACAATGAAAAAGTTTAAAACATAAAAAGTCTACAATTAATATATTCAATTCTTGTTCAGGTATGTCTATCAGTCTGATGATAATTGAAATCACTTGTCCAGAGAAATTAATGCTTGGCAGCTTCAGAAATGTACTAATAGGAAATAGATTATATAGGGATGGATGCAGCTAGCCTAGGTTAATCATTTTTATATTTAAACACTACATAAATACGGTTAGCAATGGAAGGTAAATCTTTATCATCTACATGTGAGTGTCGCCAGTATATAGAAAATGGTACCCCAACAGAAATAGACTTTTTCCTGGCAACCGTCTATATGGGCCTTAGAGAACTTCTGTACCGAGTTTGAATGAAATTCTCTTTATGAAGGAGATACGGTTGATTAAATATTTTGTAACGTATAAATTTTTACTTTATCGCGACATTTTTTCAAAAAATATTAGACAATTTTCTGCAATTTCTACTGGCACTCACACGTAAGTCACAAGTAAGTAATCAATGATTCCAAAAATGTAATGTCTACCAAAGCACCAAAAGTGTACCTTTTCACATGGTTAGTCGCATACAGTATATCAGTGCATGTGTACAATGCTTACATCTATCGATGTTCTAAATGCTGTGGCTGCATGATAGCAGACAGTTGGTCAAAAAGTTGACCAGTGGAAGGTCTTTCAGCTGGGGTTTCTTGCCAACATTCCTTCATTACAGAGTAACTACGTATATATAAAGATTAAAATAGTCCAGAGATGAGGACTACATACGGTATGTACATACAGAAAATTATGCACATTTCTGTACCTGTTGTCTTACCATTTCAGGATGGAAAACCTGTTCGAAAAGATGTCTTTAACCCTTTCCGCGCCAACTTATTGCGTGGGCGGCCCTATACCTTATGACTGACTTTTTCGAAGGCCACGTGATGTACGTAAGTGCTACGTGTAAGGTAAGGTTGTTTTTACGACTGAGGAAGTGGATTCTCGTCAAGTTTAGCCTTTCGAATCAAGTGAAGAGAACGGACCAGGCATTAACCCTAACCCTAACCCTATGCGGTCGCATGCAGAGCCTGGTCAGTTCTCTTCACTCACACGGTACGTATACGGTTAATTCGTAGGCTTTTTTCGCCACGGAGGGAAGGTTCCTGCCACCTGTGTGCACTAATCGTAAAGTGCAACTGTCTGACGACCACTTAACACCTGTTAGAGTTTACTTTGGCCACGCATATGCTAATAATTCGCCGGGAAAGCCTGCCGCCTATCTATGACGATGTATATCGTCAACGGTTATCGGCTGCATATAATTATCATGACGATGTATATCGTCAACGGTCATTAAAGGGTTAAGTGAGTTTTTAATATATATGACAACCTATCCCTACATTTTTCCTTAGTTGTTATTAATAACAATATGATACGAGTGGCGAGAAATTGTTTAATGTTAATTGGGAGAAATTCTATAATGTAAATAGCTACATTTGTCTGTCGAAGTATAAAGGATATAACCATTGTAATGAAAAAGGTCACATTCTTAAACTGGCTTTTTAAACATTAATATGTAGGTTTGTACAAACAGACATCTTTAAAATACCTGTTCAATTTCAAAACCAAACTTAATGTTACATTTACCCTTAGAACACTGACTTTTTTGCGATTTTTATAAATATATATGTACGTATTAATATAATATTAATGTATACTTATACTTACAGGAAGTCATCTGACTTTTCTGGTTTTATTAGGCGTTCACCCAACATCAGCTTCTCCAATAGTTGTACCTCGATCCCATCACCCAAGTATGCATATGGTTGCTGGCCAAGGCTGCATATTTCCCAAAGAACAATGCCAAATGACCATCTACAGTTGATGTATAAGGTTTATCAATGTAAAGTATATATATATGGTATACATCAGAGTATACATTTAAATGTATATTGATGTATATAAATGAAAGGTTACATTATACAGTGGTTAATAGGAAAAGAATTACATATCAGATTCTGATGTAGAGGTTCCCTCCATAAGGGTTTCTGGCGACATCCATTGGACAGGCTTTGATAGACTTCTTGAAAATTCAATCACATTCCAATGGATACCAAAATAGGTTATCTTCAAATCTCTGTGACTGACAATCATTATGTTTCTAGCTAACAAGTGTCCATGAACAATATCCTTGTCTCTAAGAAAGGTCTAAAACGTGCACATAATGTAATTTCAACAGATCTAGAAGATGGAACTAAATTATGAATTCAGAAACTCACCAATCCATCAACTATTTGCATTGCAAGACAATAAATTTTTTCTATTGTCAGTCTCTGTAAAATGTACATAAAGGCCGTGAATTTAAGACATACATGTACAGGTATATATAAATAGTTGGCTTTGATGAAATGTGTGGTTTAATATATATATATATATAGTAAATTCCTAAGTTGTTTTTACTTTAGCATTTTGTACATCTTGAAGATAATGCTGAAAATTCTCGCCATTAACGTTTTCTAAACAGATTCTGAAACTGTAGCTAGTTCTTGGCAGATAGGTGATACGCATTATTGATAAGAAATGATCTGATTCATTCAATATTTTCATTTTGCTAATCTCCTCTCTTAATTGAAAACTTAAGCTCGTGTGAACAGCTGCTTCATCCTGGACATGAAGGTTCGCTATTGAGGTCATGAATTGTAACTCTACACACTACCAAAGAATATAGGAGTCATAATATTGTTCCAGTTACGAAAACATATGTATGTATACATTACACACATTTAACCATATATGTAATTAAGTTACTCGAAATGATTGGGGTGAGCCTGAGCGAGCCCCACACTTACGTGGTCAACAGTGAATTTCTCTGTGTATATACTAGTAAATATAAACATTTACAAAAATGATGCTAGAAGTTTATATATAGAACCGGCAGTGTTCACTAGTACATCTGCAAAAAGTATCGAAACTAGACAGTGATTAAATGATAAGGCTAATCATATAATATTGAAGTTGCATATAAACTGAAATTTAAGTAACTTAACCATACACTTCTGTGTTTGGGTGCACCAAGCTGAAGTAGGAATGGTGCACCCAAACACAGAAGTGTATAGTTAATTTACTTAAATTTCAATTTATATACAACTTCTATATGATAAGCCTTATCACATAATCACTGTCAAGTTTCAACTGTGCAGAAGCAAGAGAGCTCAACTTCAGCGACCAGCGACTACTCTTCCTGCAGTTTAAAAAGTTAGCCCAGCCACTAAAGCTTCCGATCCACATCGCTGTACTCCATTTCAATTGTATTTTACGCTGCCATTCTCTATAACATAGCTTGTTCACTCCTTAACTTCACTCACAATAGATATGAAATCACACCTAAGGGCATTTCACAGCAATCAGGTACGTACCATAGAGATACACCTTAAGCTTAACTCTCATTAACACCCAAATTCAGATCATTAGCTAGGCATTCTTTCTGACTTCCCTAATGCTTGCTGTCCATGCTAAACTGCCTACATTTGCCCAGTCAGACTATAGCTACAGCTACCTTTACTATATACTTTGCATTATGTGGAAATGTCTGACTACACATCTAAAGAACAATAGGCTGGGCCCTATGTTCCTCACAAATGACAGGACAGAACAAGACACGTTGCACAAAAGGGCCTGCTCTCGAACTCGCCCCCACAATGCTCTGCATTCATCTAGTATGTATATATGTACGTATGAGATATGCATGCACTGAAGGTTAGAACCTCATGATCTGTACCACTTTCATTGTCCCTAATGCAACCCTTTCTAACAGTCCCAAAGGCTCCATAGTGTTGGATAAGTGGTGTGTCCTGTTCAAATTCCACAAGAACATCCTCATCAATAGGCCAAACGATTGCTCCATTCAAATTTCCAAGTAGAATACAACTTTCTCTTAATTTCCTGGCCTAAAACAGGGCAAGAAATAATTAATTTTATGTGATAAATACACAAATATAAAACTAACATGTGATACACCATTCAGGGATCATGCACAGAATTGATGCAAAGTATTGTAAAGATCATTTCAATAATGTAGCTATGTATATTACCACAGAAGCTTGAAATTAGACAATCTGGTACCTACTTACATATAATCAGGCAATATGGTAAATTAGTTCAAGTTAAAGGCCATGATGAATGTATTAGTGCTACAGATACATAGAGATTTAAAATCATTAGGCTGTATACATGCTTACCCTGTGATCGCATTGCATCCCTGATCTTAATTTATGGCAGATAATGCCTACAATTAGCAAACAAACTATCAGGATAACAAACAATATAAAAGCTGAAACTGATATTCCTGCAATCAACGACACTCTATTATTATCTCCTCCCTCTGGATCCACAGTTTCATTGTCATCCTTAACTGCAGGAAGGGGCAATGATATATTGGTATATGTCCATTCTCCTTTGTGAAATGAGTTGTCAGCTCTTACCTGAATCATACATAGGATGGAATGCTAAAGTGAAAGTTACTGTACAGCATGCAGCATTTGATTTATCTGACTAGGCTTGAGTATTCCTCTCTCCCCCGTCTCTCTAACTCTCTCTCCCTCCCCCCTCTCTCTATTCATATATTCTATTTTAAACATCTTTATTTTGACACTATCTACAGATCTATATAGAACTAATAACTTCCACTAACAGGGCTTATTCAAATATTACTACCCTATATTCAATATGAAACACTTACCCCTACAGTAAGGTTCAATAGTATTGTGCTATTAGTAATATTCTGCACCTCAAAATTGGCTAACACTTGCGAGTCCTTGTGAGTAGTGTTCTAAAGTATCAAAATGAGAGTGAATACTAATCAGAAGTTGCATAATATATGCACATAAAAGAGCATATTATATTATATAGACTGTCCAAATAGGGTATATAAAACAGGAACGACTATCTATATACCCTTTTAATGTAGTGTATGTGCTAACATCTATTGAAACGGAATAAGCATCAATAAGATACAAGGTGGGTACAGTCTATGTACATTAAGGTGACAATCATTCATTTTTCTTAATTGCTTTCTCCTTTTAGTGTCCAAGAGCATATTAAGACATTAGATAGCATCAGCATAATATTTCTACAATCAAACATTTAATTTTGCTCTAGGTCTATACTATTTTACGTAGGTTTTTGGTGATTACAATTAATAAAAGTATAATAAAACAAGTCTATATACCATGTTATTTTATAGCATCTTTTTATGATGTCAATTATGTTTTGTAAACTTATATATAACTTAAGCTTTTAATGTGAAAAGGGGGAAAGGGCATGCACAACCTAATAACATTTCTCAGCTACATAATAATGAAAGGAAGTATAGGATATTACAAACCTGATATACAAGTGCTTCTAAGCCATTTACAACATTGTTAGAGAATATTATGACTTCATAATTCTTTAGCTTGCCATTCAAGTTACCAGGGCTCCAGGAGATGTTCAAGGACACTACGGTAATGGTATCATTAGCAGTATTATTAAGTATCAGTGTCTCAATACTGCTATCAAGGATGGTCAGGTTGACTACAGGATCAGGATAAAAGTCTAAAAAATGAGATATAAATGATAATAATATATATATTATTAATGCATTATGTAGCAACACTTTAACAAACAATTAAGAGGGCCATTTATGGTGGAAAAATGAGGAGTTCATAGGCAGCTTCGAATATATATATGTATGTATTTAAATTTAGTAGCAACCAATAAAAGGAATGCAACATATAGTTTCCAATACATTATATGATCAATTCCCTTTACTATATGAACTATCCAACAGTTGAAAACAAAGTGTTGTTCAGCATTGATGTGTGCTTTTACCGTTTGATCGGAGATGGAGACATATTGAGTTTGCTGTTAGAGCAAAGTAGTTAAGCTGGTAAATAAAATGTAGATTAATAATGTCCAAGTTAACATCCTTGTGAACCGCTTCCACCAGAATCTGTACATTTCAAAAGGCAAAAATGAAAATGCTCTTGTTTGGGCTGCCCATTGGAGCCTTAAAGGCTGTATATTATATATAAATCATTTATACACTTACAACCTAACCTCATATTTGTATGAAAGCTTCTTAGGAGGCTCTGGGTCTAGTTTACCACCCCATTTTGTAACAAACTACAAAAACAACATGAGAGACAAGAAAAGAGTAGTTCAACTGATAACTGTCTCTCTCTAATTAATGATCATGAGGTATAGTGTACAGTGTCAGATTTTTAATATATATACTAATGAATATATTATGTATACGAACACATATGTACTACTTACTTCTACAGTTGTAGTGGAACTACTATCAAGTTTCAACATTACTACTAAAACGAATTCACTGCAATCAGGGGCAAAATTACAAAAAGGACAGCCCATCTCTTCAAGTCGACTACTGCGCCACGATATACCCATATAAGGATAAAGACCTTTAACTGTTGCATTAATTATTGGATAATATCCCCCATTTATCCATGAGATGGCTGAACCGGTATCTTCAGGAGTTAACAGAGGGTTCCCTAGAATACAGAATTATAAATATACATTCATACATATTGCATCCTCAAACATACATAAATATATATATATATATATACATATTATCTAATATATAAGGAGGAATAATACGCATCAAAAATGCACATTTATAATATACGTATGCCCATTTATAGTATAAATATAATAACTATTGCAACTATATATTGCTTGACTAATATACGTAATACTTCTCTTTTCCCTTTCGATATACATATAACATGTACAGTGAAAAATGCATATATAATATATCTTACACAGGTCATCTCTTCTTGTTGAAACATTCCTTTTATAAAGAAGGCTTTCAGAGGTTTCATTAACTAAATACAGCTGCAATTGCAGAACATTTAGAACATTAATGTAACAGACGTACCTGCCTATTTAATATATGTATGACTATTGTGTAACTAGTATGAATATGTATAGTATATGATCCTTAGTGACTAATTGATTGTTTTGCTGAGTGTAAATCTTAGCTTCCAATATTCACTAGCAAATCTGCAAAAAGTAGCGAAACAAGAGATCACGTGACAAGGATAACCATACAGAAGTGGCATATATACAGTCAGACCTCAGTAATCAGCACCTCAGATGACCGGTTCCCTCACCATCCGCATCATTTCCTGCTGAAACTAATCTGCACAATACATTTTTACCTCTATTAACCGGAAACCTCGCTACCCGCATCCGTTTATGCTTTTTGTATACTGTTGTATACCAATCCGTATAATTTTTCCTCAGTTAACCGTTGGTTTACACCTTGAGTGAATGCTACGTATGATGGTATCCAAATGCACTTCGAGAAGGACTGAAGTTTCAAGGTCGGCCTTTCCACCATTGATGATGTCTGGCACGCTCGTGACGAATGGTTGAAGGTAGAAGACGACAGCAAGGCATGCCGTACCCGAACGCCAAAGAACCAGAGCGTGGAAGATGCACTATGGCTTTGGTTTTGCCAAGCGCGTACGTCTGGAGCTGCCATCAGCAATCTCATCGCATGCAATACTGCACCCTCACTTATCCAGTTCCCTCACTTTATCCACAAATTCACCCAGAACGGATGTGTGCGGATAACTGAGGTCTGTCTGTACTGAAATTTAAATGACTTAACCATACACATCACCTCCATGTTTGGGCGCATCGGGATAACTGCAAGCAGGGATGGTGCACCCAAACATGCAAGTGATGTGTATGGTTAAGTCACTTAAATTTCAGTATATATGCCACTTCTGTATATAGTTATCCTTGTCACGTGATCCCTTTCTTGTTTTGCTGTATACGTTTTGCAGATTTGCTAGTTCTTCAAAACAACTTTCCCACAATTGACATCATACAAAAATTTACATTAGAAGTTTAAAAGAGGTAAAGACGCATTCACTGCCGATTTATAAGGTGTTAATCCGTAATACATTGAATACAGCCGCCATCTTTTTTCGGGCCATCCCTACTTCTGATACTGCCTGACTAATTTTTTTTGTTTTATATAGTACTCTCCTGTATTATTTTCCCTTGTTAAGTGATATAGTTTAGCTCCTATTGGAGATATCATTTCGCAATATTATATAGTTACAATTCGAACATGCAGTTTTTCCAATTCTTCAGATGAATAACTACTGGACTATAAAGAGAGCACTGAAGAAAGTGTTCCCTGTGTATATATATATACGGTACAAGTCAAAAGTAATTTAGAGTTTTCCGCAAATTCCGTATCTATTTTTACGGAATCTCCGCGTACACCCACACTGCTATCCGCAATTACTAGCACTGCCTTCCTCAGTTAATGGCAACATGCAATCAAGAAGTGTTATTATAAACAACAATTGCTTATATAAACAAGGGGTTGGTTTTGTATAAACAATTAATTATGATAGATAATGTGGGCACCTTTTTCGAAAATAGTCATATATTGCAATCAAGAAGTGTTATTATAAACAACAATTGCTTATATAAACAAGGGGTTGGTTTTGTATAAACAATTAATTATGATAGATAATGTGGGCACCTTTTTCGAAAATAGTCTGTAGGGTTGTGTATATGGATTCCCTTCGAAGTGGGTATAGCTCGCTCGTCCTCCATTGCCATATATATTCAGATAAAGGCATTATGATCTCTTTACATAAATTTTAGAGCTGCATGTTTCCTCAGTTTTACCTCACTTTTCTGCGGAAATCTGCGAAATTCCACAGGATTATGGTGTTAACTGCAGAGATCTGCAGAAATACGCGGACCTCAACGTAATTGATTATATATACACGCTAAGGCAGTAACAGTGCAACAAAGATGTCAGATAAATTATGGTTATAAAGTATCAGTCGAACAAGAACAGTTGAACTATATAATTTTTATAGTTTATTTATATACGTATGTATCTAACATTCTATAATTCGTGTTTATTGTATGTAAATGATTCTATAATAAAGGTATACACACACAATATACGTATACATATGCACGTAGATTAATAATATGTATGTACTAGTTGCTTTTGGACCAGGGCCGATTTCTGGGGACGGCTGTGCAGAATCTGTAAAAGTCTGTACAGGCAACTGCAGTTTACAGCATCCGTGGTTTGAAGGAAACTGCAGAAAACTGTAAGTTACTTTTGACTTGTACTGTACATATTACAGGTATTCAAACAGGTTTACAAGCATTGCACCACCCCAAATTGTTGTGAAAATAGCCTTATAGTCTATCTTCCTTTTGTTTGAGGTTAGGATAGTCTGTGTAGCTGTAGATATTATTCACATGTCGTTCCGTTTACAGAGAGCTTTCTATGGACACCTTTTGGGACTATAACTACCATTCAGTTGGAGGTTCCGGTTTACTAAGGTATTTTTGTAATGTTTGTATATGGCGAAAATCAGGACTTTATTAATCATTTGCTTTATAGTGAATTCCAGTTTACATAGGGTTCTTTCAGAGATGTTATATATATACACTGTAGTTTAATTCAAATTACTTCTTTAATGTTTTTTAAAGATATCATATGTAACATAATGGATAAAATTTGGGTGAACCTTTTCAGAATTTGAGTGAAAACTTTGGCTGTGCATGTGTCTGTCCATATATAAACATATGCACATACTAATATGTCAACAAACTTACGTAAACTTCATATTGACAGCTGGTCCAAATAATGGAGTTGTTTCTGGAAGTAAATTGGTAGTGTGTTTCATTCTATATATAAACAAATTTACATATGAACATGTAGGTACCTACATGTGTAAAACATAAATTTGCATTAATTATACTAAAATGAATACACTATTCTAAAAATTTATGTTACAAATGCATGAAGATTCAAGCATGTATTATATACTTGCAAAATGATAACATTTATATATACCCAGATAGATACACATGTACATAATAACATGGAATATTTTGCATGCCTCTTGGCCAGAAATAAGCAGGTCAATGGTCAATTAATGATAAATATATAGCCTTGCAATTTGTTGTGATTGAGAATTACTACTGCAAATTAATGAGAACCACAAAATTAGCAGGCAGAGTTATACCTCATTGCTAAACAGGTTGCCCATAGAACAATAATATTGTTTCCTCACCAAGGGCAAACTGATTGAAAAGGGTTCAAAGGATGCATCACAATGAGGACCAGATTTTGGCTGGTAGTTAAAGAGATACACTCTCGAGATGTCTCCACAAAGCACTACAACTTCATTGCTGACTAAATGAAATTTTCATTCAAATATATACAATACACTTGCACATGTGCTATATAAATGTTAAAAATTATAGTATATACTCACATACATAATATATGTAGAACATCTATATATCCCATGTAATATTATGCGTGTATATACATTCAATATGAAGTGATAAGGGTTGTTTGTTGCGATCATAATTTAATCCAGAGGTATTATTGAGCAACAGCAACATAAATTATTGATAATAGGACGTTTCAACCCATAGGTCTTCATCGCAATTTCGCAATTTCAAAATGACATCATCTTTTCACACCTCTCATCCAACTTCTATATAAACCCCAACCATTCCTCATTTATCATGTTTGCTGATGAAGAACTACATTCAATGTGTACACTGTCTGAGTATCAAAATATTATATTTGCAACACTTTAGGTCAAATGTAATGGACCCATACATAAATCCAACTGCTGAATATATATTAACTGTTCTGTATTGTCCATGCTAGGATTTCAGAAACCAATTGCATCATGTTAAAAAGTACTCTCTGAGCCATAAATTTGGATCAATTTTAATTGGATGCTAAACGTTTTTGTGGAAGACAGTAAAGTAACACATTCAACACTTGTAATATATAGACCCACTTTTATATATATATAGTTGGCAATGAAAGATACATGGTATATATATTTATCAATGAACCTTCGAAGTCACCACTTCCATCACCACTTTCTAAATCTAGATCTGGGCTGTCATCCTCCATTAATTTTTTCACATTGTTGTCCCGTCTTCCTGACATTCTATTTTCTTCATTGCAGTCCAAATTTACATTGGAACCTCTAACCTTACTAATGAGTAGCTTGTAGTAAGTATCATTATTACAAATGGATACCCCATCTATAATAGACAAAAAAATGCATGTCTGAATCAAGATGATTGCATATGTCGGATATATATAAATATACTACACAGTACAAGTTACAAATTTAACAGGTCCAAGTGACTACATAATATATTAAAATTACAATCAAGTACTATAGCTACACATGTATAGTACAAGTTAAAATTTAAAGAGATCCAATGACCCATAGGATAATCAGTATTTTAAACAGTACAAGACTTTAGTCACACTGTTGCAGGCTTTGAAATTCTCAGCTACTACATAGAGAGTAGTAGTTGATACAGATCATCCAAGGTAGAACACATGGCCTACAAATTACCTTTTCACACCTTACTATAGACGGAAGATAATGCATTTGCATGCCATATATCAACAATGGTTAACTGGTACTATCTATCACGTTACTAGGGCAACAGGATGATATCTGGGGTGTTACAAACCTTATTTCACACTTGAACTAGTGATAAGTAGGCCTACTCATATAGTTACTTATCATCACCTTTACAATTCAATACAAGATATATATTAATTATACCACACTTAAGTGTGAAGCTCAGTGATATCCGTCCTCAATCTTTGGTCTCGGGCAGATATCACTTATGCATCACACTTTAATGTGGTATAACTACTACGTATATAACACCCACATAAATGGTGGAGGCTAATTAAGAAGCTATATGGATTATAGAAAAGCAAAGAACGGTTGATACCAAAACTGTATTGGATGGAAATGGGGATGTGAAAAGGGGGAAGAAGCGGTTACCGTAGCTGTGTGGAAGAATCACTGTAAGAAGAATTCAATTTAATTTTGCATGCATTAATTGAATTGCATAAAAATAAATATACATTGTATACAAGGATCAATAAAATCGTTTCTAATACGTATATATACTTTCTGCAAACCTTTAATGTCCCATTCTATGTAAATGTCCGCTTTACAATGATAGTTATTCTCAGTGTCAGGCTTGCTTCTAGCCCACTGTGGATTAAGAATCCTACCATTATATCTACAGTTACCGCCCTTGTGAATTCCAGGTAAAGTTAGGTACGCCGTAGCTCGTAGATTTGTGACCACAATATTTTCTGCGACACAATCATCTGAAGTTGCATTTGAGCTAGTCCCCTGGACAAACCAACAATAGGAATCAATTTAGTTTTTCAGGAAACTGAAATAATAACAAATGTAGGCTACCCTTCGTCGGTTAATTACGCATTTCTTGCTATATGCATACTCACCAACTGGTCCTCTAAGGATATCACGACTATGTATAGAACAAAGACACTAAAACCCATTACTGTACTCAATTTTGAAATTACGGTATCAACATGATCACCCTTTCCCGTTTATATAGTGCATTCGTAATAGAATTACGTCATGGTATGTCATTAATCGTCCTTCACCTGCAGATAGCGCTATAGTGCACGTGCTGTAATTAGAATGATGGAACGAACCTTTGTTTTGTAGAAGAGCGACGTGCTGAACAGTGAAGTTTACGGGGGCAAGTTTATTGAGTGATTTTAAATGTTAGATTGTTTTTTTTATTGTTGAAGAATCATGGTTTTGACTGTAGTCCTCTCATTTGCAAGATATGAACATCAAATTAGCTATATATGATTGTTAACTGAGACCCCTTACTGAATTTGAAAAGACTGACTATGAGGAATTGAAGACACAAATGGCATAGTGTATGTATACTGTAAAGTCTACTTTACATTCCATTAAGAGTGATGTTTTTGGATTTTGTGTGATGTTCTCTACCTCTCTGTGTCAGGTTTGCTGGTAGCAGGATGGTGCCTAAAAGCTATATGCAGTGAAAAAAACTTGCACTATTTAATATTTAAAGCAATCCCAGAAGTCAAGAGAATTTTGTAACTTGCACTGTGTTGTAATATATGTCACATAGTGATGCAATATTAATTAATCACTAATCAATACAGGCCCTCAGAGTACAACATACTCTTCCATTGCTGGAACAAGAGCTGCGAGGAAGAAATTACAAATATATCCAGTCGACTCCTGATATAACAAACACCAAAATCCCAGCATAATTGTTCATTATAAAAGAAGTTATTTATAACCAAATGTACTTTGTTTGCATATAACAATACAAATAAACTACTCATCAGTGCAGTACAGTATGAATACAGTAAACAGCTGTAGAATGCTTAAAAATTAAAAAAATAGGTACAGCCCACATATCCATGCAGGCAAGAATATATATAGTCTAAATACGAGGCCGATCGCAAAGTGTTTTGGACAGTAGACAATGCACCTCATGCATATGATCAGCTAATTGTTATGCTATATATCTTCCTAGCTGAATTCAAAGTGCAAAGAGCCTTACCAATTAAGTGTTACATCCATCATCAGCAGGGAAACTCTCCCCAGTTTCATAGAGCACTCCATTGTATGTACAACCACATCTATTGCAGCACTCATTAGGTCTGGGAGGTAGAGTAGTAGCACCTTTGGGACAAGCTGCACAGAGCACCGCCTAGATGACATTTGAATTTAAGGACTATTAACAGCTTACAATATTAAAATGTATAATTACGATTAGTATTGAAACAAGACACTGATTATATGATAAGGCTATAATCATACAGAAGTTGCTTATATATGGTGCGCCCAAACACAGAAGTGTACAGTATATAAGCAACTTCTGTATGATTAGCCTTATCATATAATTAATGTCTTGTTTTGATACCTTTTGCACATGTATTAGTGAACACTGCCATTCCTATAATTATACTTCTATAACGTCATTTTGTAAATGTTTTTTATTTACTTGTAGTCCCACTTTTTTCTTCTTAAAATTACTTACTCTAATTATTTTTGAAAGTTTTCTTAGCGAAAATCTCGAAATAACGTGCCAAAAACTATGATTTCTTAATTAAAGTTCAGAATATTTATAACAATTTATAACTTATACTTAACAAGCTATTTAATTAATGTTAATATTCAATTTACAGCAGAGTGTATATTTACAGAGTGAGTCTCTAGACTGTCAATAATACTTACATAGATTCCTGTTTGTTTAAAAACAATCAGATAGCACATTAATACACTTGCATGTGTGTATAAATGAGGACAGTTTTCAACTTGAAAATGTGGTCTTGTAAGTATATAGTCTCCAACTTGTTCCTCCACCATCAAGGTACCCATCAGCTCCTCCACCATCAAGGTACCCATCAGCTCCTCCACCATCAAGGTACCCATCAGCTCCTCCACCATCAAGGTGCCCATCAGCTCCTCCACCATCAAGGTGCCCATCAGCTCCTCCACCATCAAGGTGCCCATCAGCTCCTCCACCATCAAGGTGCCCATCAGCTCCTCCACCATCAAGGTGCCCATCAGCTCCTCCACCATCAAGGTGCCCATCAGCTCCTCCACCATCAAGGTGCCCATCAGCTCCTCCACCATCAAGGTGCCCATAAGCTCCTCCACCATCAAGGTGCCCATCAGCTCCTCCACCATCAAGGTGCCCATCAGCTCCTCCACCATCAAGGTGCCCATCAGCTCCTCCACCATCAAGGTGCCCATCAGCTTCTCAAAGCAGTCAAGCCTAGCTATGTTGCATAATAGCTGTCATTCTTTCAACCACTTGTATACGATAATGAGCAGCGTTTGCGCAGATTTTAAGAATTACCAAAGTGGGAAAACCCCGTTTGATTAGTCTCTAATGGGAAAACCCCATTTGATTAGTCTCTATTGAAAGCGATGTTTCAGAAGTTTATGGGTAATAAAGATTTCCATCCTGGAAGTTATAGAAACATTAAAAAGGTGATTAAGTTTTTGTATGAACTAGTAATGTTGTGTTTCTTCCATGTTTCAAACTCAAATATCTTATAATTTGAGAAATGGGAAGTCGAAGAGAAGGCCAAACAAGATCGGCAAAAACAAGACGACCTTAGAAGGCAGTACCAAAAAGAGCAAGATATGTACACCAACAAGTTAGTTTTGTGGGGGATACTTTCTGAGCCGTGGGCACTAAATGTTAGATCTATTTGATAGTGAATACTCGAGTGAACAAACCACTATTAGGTATAATAGTAGTTTAATAGTAAAATAATCGATAATCTAAAGCTGACGATATTCAACTTTGGATTGTATTGTGCTTTGCATTGTGACAATAGGATGAAGAACTACAGTTCTTAATTACATTATTTCTATCTCAAAATTTTCATGTTTCCCCTCCATCTCAGAAAACTGGTTCAAACTTTGTTAAATTATGCAAAACATGTACGTATTTACTGTATTTGTCATTTGTCTGATATGATGTACTGTTATATTCTTTTTACTTGAATGAATTTGAAGAGAGGCAATGGGAAAAGCAAACCCACTCAATTTTATGTATGAGCCACCACCGGGATTTAAAAAGGAGCCATCAAAAGTTAGTTGTGTCACGCAAAGACTACCTCAGCTGACATAGGATGACATGTGGACTACAGTGTTGATTACTATACCAAGGCCTTCTGTACTATAGCTGTATCTGGAATGGTACTTCTTTATGAATGACAATAAGATATTCACATTCACATTCATATGTACATCGGGAATGCATGTGTCAAAAGAATGCGAATTGCGAGTTTTGACTGTATGCGCAATCTTTTGACATGTATTGATTTGACACCTCAGGAATTGCGTATACACGTTCTGTACACCTAAAGCTTTATTTTGTATTCTTTTAACCACAATGTTTACTTAAACCCGTAATTCGCAATCTTTTACTCTCGCATTCATATCCCGATATACTGTATTATGATTTGACTTAGTTTTTTTATCCAAACACGGACATTTTGTGTATCTAGTAGCCAAGGACTAAAAATGTTGATAATAGGTGTATTTGTAAATAATGAACTTTTTGCTGACTTATTGTAAGTATCTTCAGTAGATGTTAATGGGCATGTTGATACCAAACATTTACTGTAGTTGCTACAACTGAGATAGAGTAACGCTAGTATAATTGAGATAGACACACACTTTGCTAATCTACACACATGAAATGTAGGAGGAAAAGAAAGAAGAAAACGAAAAGCTTAAATTTGACTGGCAAAGAACTGACAGAGCCCCTCCAAGAGAAGAGTCAGTTTCTTATTTCTTTAATCATGTCAAGAGAACGTGTTCATACGTATATGTATTTCTGTTTGTGCATAGGTATGCAAAGTCTATGAATGTGACTGATCAGCCATTTGGAGTAGAAGTCAGAAATGTCAAATGTATAAAATGTGGAAAATGGGGACATATCAATACAGACAGAATTGTAAGAATATTAAAATAGGTTTCATAAGAGTTGCATCTTTCAACTTAAAGTAATCCTGTGCAGTGTCCATTGTTTGGAAAAAGTAAAGATGAACTCAAAGGGGAAGATTGTGAGTGGGAACAACTGCTAGGACTAATTAGGCAATGTTTAACATACAGTGGGACTAATTGCAAATTAATTGATTTGACTAAAATTTGAGAAAACATGCGAGAAAGTACAATTGTGAAATTGCTGGTCTTCTGTATATTGGTGTATATAGTGGACTCTCGCCAATCCGAATAATACATTACCAAAGGCTACAGGAATGTGTTCAGAGTAGTGAATTTGTTCAGATTAGTCTAAATTAATTATCAACACTCAATTTTCATCGCAGAGCACCAGTATAGGATTTCTTTCCAATCTGGTCGAGCAGCTTCAGTTTGTGATCGACAGTAAGGGTCTTGTGCACTCTCTTGGCCTTCGTTATAGGTGCCATTACACGTACTTAACCTGAAATCGTCCACGTACAGCCAAAATGTCAGGCACTGGCGGTGACGTCACATGGCAAGCATGCCTTTGATTGGTCAGTTTGATTAGTTATTCGTCATTCAGATTTGCGAGGGTTCAGATTAACGCGATTCACATTGGTGAGGGTCCACTGTACGTATGTGTCTTCATGAAATGCAAGGACTGGGTCTCTGGTAGTGAGAATGTATCACTTTAGTCACCATTATAAGTTTTTACTTAGTAAAGGAGAGATAAGATGATAAAGGTGTCGCAATTTGGATGTATGAAGCTCAGTAAATCATTGTGTACTTAGTAGACCTGACACATACGCAAGTACTTACGTATGTAGTGGCTATACATATATACAATGTAGATACGTTACATTAGTTGATAGGGATTTCCTGTAACTGTGCCAAAGTATCTTTTAGATGGTTCATCTTCTAGTCTCTTGAGCATCTAGAGTTGCTGAAGAAGACCCTTTGGTCAAATCATCTGATTCTAAAGAAAGAAACTGCATCTCTAGATTCTCAAAAGGCTGAACCATGGTTCTTTTTCCTTAATTCTAAATATTTTGCTTCCTTCTTGCTGCACTTTACAGCTTTACCAAGTAAGAGCCTAACTGATCTGGACACTGCTGAGGATGGTTTTATTTTCAAACAGTGTGTTCTGGATAGAAGGGTTGATTCACTTGCTCCCAACCAGGTTAATGTTTAAGCAGAATAGTACATTAATTAATCTATAAGTATTAGGTAACTATTCGATTGCTATTTTGTAAGTAGCTTTTAAAGTCAGAATCTGCCAACCAGTGTACATATTTTAAATGTATGATATTCTAACTTGTACTGTATATAGGCTGACTCTGCTATAATATCCAAATGTATGCATAGATAAGGGTTTAAAGTCCACTTACTATCAGTAGTTGTATAGTATAGCTCTCAGTGATTGCACACCTCTGAACTTTGTAGAATGTAGAGATGCTTTTTGCTTGATCTCTGGGCAATAATGTTTTAGTCACATTTGTATGTATATAGGCAAGCGTTTATATATATGCATTATGTGTACATATGGTTTGTATTATTGTAAAGCAAATATTGGCCAGTGATGATGAAGAATTTGGACAACAACTGTTGGAACAAATGACTGAAAAGGAAAGGAAGCAACTACTAAAGTACGTAATTTTATTAATATAAGAGTACAAAGAGACTTTCTCCGTGTGTTGCTATATTAGGTCGTATTTGAGTGAAAGTGAGGATGTCATATGCGTGTAGTGCTGAATGCTAAATTAAACAAACAGTTTACAATTGAGTGATTGTTACTTTAAAAATCATTTGGATAATTTTAACTACTTACTCTATAGTTAAGGGTGATAGCAAGCCATGAATCAAGTACCCTGACTATGGGAATTGGGCTAAACTACTGATATAGTACCTCCAACTAATGAATAATTGGTACTGTAAAAGAACTATTCTATATAGTTAGTGTATGCTAAATTTGTCAATAATGCAATAACAAAGAATGATCACCTAATGTACCTCCATTCAGAGGCCTGAAAATAACCACGAACAACTTAAGCATTCAAAATGATGCCTAAATGCCTTTAGAAAAGTTAGCAATTACAAAAATGGCCTCTTTGAAGATTCTCAGAGTAAATAACGTTATATCTTTTGAAGGAAATTCTATGAATCCAAAACCTGTAGTACCATATTGCACACACACACACACACACACACACACACACACACACACACACACACACACACACACACACACACACACACACACACACACACACACACACACACACACACACACACACCACACACACACACAAACATTCAGACACCACACACACACACACACACACACACACACACACACACACACACACACACACACACACACACACACACACACACCACACAAACACACAAACATTCAGACACCACACACACACACACACACACACACACACACACACACCACACACACACACACACACACACACACACACACCACACACACACACACACACACACACAAACACACACACACACACACACCACACACACACACACACACACACACACACACACCACACAAACACACAAACATTCAGACAGACATACACACAGCCGAGGGGTAATAACTAAAGGCACTGAGTCCCAGGGTATATATTCTATATGTCAAAGATACATAGGCATTTGTAAATTGTTGTGACTACTATGTAGGCAGTTGAAAAAAGAAGAAAAACGAAAAAAGAGGAAAAAGGAAAAGAAAAATAAGCAAAAATGTGATGATAGTGGTAGTGATTTGGAACCCTCCAGTAAAATGAGAAAGGAAAAAAGATCAAAAAAACGAAAACAGCATTAAAATAATAACAATTTGTGTATGGATGGACTCGTTGTATATATGTCACAATATATATCATGTTTTAATAACTTATAGAGGTACAGGAGAACTTTGATTTGCCTTTGTTAGCCGTTCATGGTCTTTTTGCATTAGAATATCATATGTATTCAAAATTAAGTTGACTGGAATGAAGTAGAGTTCCAATTGGATTAATAACATCACCATTTGTAATAAAATTATGAATTTAAATCATTTTTGAACTTCATATGTGTAGCTCTGGAAATCTAAACTTACATGGTGTTGGTCTTACTGTAACAGCCAACCTGCACTCATGTCCACATCCATTATACGTAGCAGCACTTTTCTCCATCATCACAATCAATATCACTGCTACATAGCTCAGCAAATAAACCTGGTCTTCTCGGGTCAACAGGAGGACAATTCACTAAATATTTGTACATATAGAAACTCTCCAAGTGATATGTAATGCATGGCATATTATGTTCATACTAAATTGCAATATATTTGTATTCAGACAAGACAATGGATCAGTGGCCATACTTACAGTTGTATATGCATATGTTTTGGAATATACATACATATGTAAGACTACTGTAATTCCCTGTTGAGTTTTGACAGTACCACAAGTGAATACTGTATACATGGGTCACCGGTATTTGCTCAATTATACAGCTACAGCTGGCTATATAAACCTTATTAAATGTAATAGTTGTGATCATGAAACCATTTCAATTTTGTCTCCTCACCTGGATCAAACTGTTAAGAGATGATTGAAATAAATGCAGGGCAGTTGTAGCAATGGTTAAACTGGGGATGTTGTTTTACATCACTACAATTACTATATATTTGGGTATACTATAAAGTATTCAAATATCAATTAAGTTAACGTAAAAGTACATAAAACTGTAAAGAGAACACAAAAGGGTGGCAAGAGTATCCAGGTTTAGGGTCAATGTTATGCCAAATTGTGCATCAGATCTGACTGAATTTGACTGATATATGTATTTTATCCCGAGTTACAAAAAATGGGAAGGTTTTTGTAGTTTCCTGAGGCATTGGCAAAATTAATCCTTTTGAAGTAATGGTGTTTCGTTTCATATTGCATACAATAAAGGCGTACAAGTGGCCATGCAATATCTGCAGGAGAATAGGGGAATTAATTAATAATATAAGACTCCTTAACATAGTATAAATATCTTTTGAAAAGAATACATACATGCTTGGAATGGTGTATATACGTAGATGCGTAGAGCTGTGTATGGTAGAACTCTCTAAGTAGGGATGGCCCAAAAAACATGTATATATACTATGGACCTTCAGTATCAAGAATTACTTATTAAATATAGTTGATGGTACCCCAAGTAAGCATGTGTATAGGAATGTTTACCAGCTTTATTTGCTAACACACTAATTTATAATGCCAAACACTGATGTACCAGTAGTATAGATTGCCAAGAAGCAGCTGCAAGCAAGATTATTACTACAAAGAAGACTATAGCTTCATTTTTCCTTTTTGAATTAGACTTGTTCTGCAGTAGATTAACATTTTGTACAGTACTTTTAGGGTCGGTTGTCCAGACCGGAACTTGCATTATCGCTGCATGTAGATGTCATCCTATATATAGTGGAAAAGTTTGTTCAAAGGGTAGTTGTGAGTGCCAATCGATTACTGATTGCAATTTCTGGCCGGTCTGGACAACCGACCCAAAACTCTGAATTGGCCCAAAACCTGCATTGCCATCATATTTATTGGTTGCCAATCGGCTTTATCTACATATTTAGATATACAGAATTTCCAATGGACGAATGTATATGCGAATTTGGAAATGTTAAACAAATGGTTTCAATGTTCCACATGGTTAAATTAAGAGCGCCTCGGTATATTGCTCTTCGTGGATATATGGAGTAAGGTCTTGTTTTCCAATTAAAAAAACAAACAGTAAAGCCCCCTGCATGTCCTGTACATGTGTATATAGCTGGATTATCAAATTGAAAAGCTGCATTAAGAAAGCAATATCATAGATATGTATAATGTTTTACAAAAAAGCAATTGCCATATATTCTTAGTTTAAAGTTTAACAGTCTCTATGATGTCAGAGGACATTGAGTTTAATAGATCAAAGTTTTTATATCAAGTTGCACCATCAACACATGATAGTGAATGCAATCACTATTCAATAGGCTCTATACAGGCCCTCAGAGTACAAAGTACCCCTCCACCACTGGTACAGGAACTGCGAACAAGAGAACAAGTAATCTGGTGAAACACAAACATTCACTACCACAATTTATGTATATCATGGAAGGAGACTTCCACCTTAACTACTAGACAGGAAAACTGGGTCCTAAACTAGGAGGAAGTACATAGTGTATGCGATAAAAAGAAGTAACATTTCCCATCCACTTTTCAGATATTATTCAACTATCTTGTGTCTGTATCTTATGAGGTGAATTCAAATTAAGTGCATAGAGCCGTACCAAGTATTACATCCATCATCGGCAGGGAAGCTCTCCCCAGTTTCATAGAGCACTCCATTGTATGTACAACCACATCTATTGCAGCACTCATTAGGTCTGGGAGGTAGAGTAGTAGCACCTTTGGGACAAGCTGCACAGAGCACCGCCTGCATAGTGTTGGAATATAATAAGATACTGTATGTCACAGCTACAATAATTCAGTGCATTTGCATAAACATATGGTTTCAATGATTCAAGCTCCCTAGGGCCTATGCACTACATTAGTCATGTTTATTGAAATTTACACTGTATACATAATACAATCAATACATTCACCTAAGTGTAAGCAATTAATATTATCAATGTATGGTCTGTGCTTTATAATGAAAGACTCACAGAACAGTCCAGTGGCACTGCAGTAGTACACACATGTCCACATCCATTGGAACAGCACTTTTCACCCTCAGTACAATTATCATCACTGCTGCACAATTCAGCACAAATGCCACCTTGACCAGGTCTCACTGGTGGACATACCACTGCATAGAGAGTAAATATGAAGGAATATATAAGGAGTGCTTGTTGCGATCATTTTGAGAATAAATCCTTATTAAGTGTCAGGAATATGAATTTACTAATTCTGGATGTTTTGACCCAGAGGTCTTCATCAGCAAAAAATATCAATATTAAATTTTAATACTTCTCACATTATCAACTATATCACTACATAGATTATAGTGAACTTCTTTGAACATTAAAATTAAAGATCTGAGAATATATACACTTCTAACCTGCAGACCATGTACATACAGGTATATATGCACATGTATTATTGTCAGTATACATATATATACTTACATGGTTTGGGAGGACAGGCTATTCTGGTGCATGTAACAAGTCCATTACTTCTGCACGTACTGCAAAATTGAAAACATTAGGAATATAGAATAGTATATATAAATTGCAAATTCTTGGATTGCATTATTTTTACCATTTACCATCTAATTATATGCATGAAGCAATGGCTAATATTTGAAATATTACATTACTGTATATATAGGGTTTACACAAATGTATTAAACAGCCTAGCTTCTGAGGCATTACATTATTACTACTTAAAGCTTCAATACCGGGCCATTATTACATAATATCATACCATTATTTTGATCATAAAGATATCTTACCATCTATTGCAACCATCTCCAGCAGGAAAGGAATCTCCCTCTAAATATGACTGTCCATTATAAGTACACACTACATGGTTATAGGAATTCCAAATGAGTGACAGATAGATGATATACATAACATAATTCATTCATACTAAGCTGTATATGTATAAGTGAATATTTAATTAATCAAACCTGGACACACTGGACAACATTTTCCTGATGGGACAAATGGTTCATTGTCTCCACAGTCTGGCAACAGACACAAAATAGATAAACAAATCAGCTTTCCATTTATACATGTGCTACAGAGAGAAAATATATATAGTATATTATGTATATATGCATGTATACAAATAGATCAACTGCTCGTTGAAATATAAAATGCATACCATGGGCTACAAGGGTTACTATTGTCTGTTTCACCATCTTGGAGTACTTTGCCATTTGGTAATTTACAGGAGGTAGATTGGCAGGCATTTTGACATTTCTTCAGAGATATGAAGTTGTTTGCGTTGCCTCTGCAGCCTCCATATATGAATTGTTCACACTGCTCGCTGGTGGTATTGTAAAAGTATCTTGGGATGTAAGCTTCGCAGGGTCCAGAATCTGGTTCCAGTGAACATACTAAGAGTATACAAAATTGATACTTTATATACATATAAAGGTATGTTGAAAAAAACAATGCAGACACATATACACACGTAAACACTTCTATGGACAAAATAGTCTACCATGCAAGACATCGCTCTAATTTATATATAAACTATTAGTACAAGATTGAACAAATAATAGCAATTATATAATAATTTGTAATAGTAAATGTAGGTATGTAGTATATGTAGGTATGTAAAATACATTACAAATATACTAGGAAATTAATAACTTACTAGATGTTGTTGGACAAGCTATTTCAGTACAAGCTACATGACCATCTAAACCACAAGTGCTATATAGAAAAGAGATCAGTCAAAAGTGTTTTCAAGGTTATACTGTAAAGGCCTACACTTACCATGTATTACAACCATCATCAGCAGGAAAGGTATCTCCAGGTTTGTATACCTCTCCACTGTAGCTACAGTGACAGCTACCACAGCAGCTGTCAGGTGGAGGAGGAATGACTACAGCACCAGGAGCACAGGCTAAGCATGAGACGGCCTATAAAGAGTTGTAAGAGATAGTCGGTCATATATAGTGCAATTACAGAATATATCAATGCATGGCACAGTATACTTCACACAATGAAAGACTCACAGAACAGTCCAGTAGCACAGCAGTTGTACACACATGTCCACATCCATTGGAACAGCATTTTTCACCCACACCACAGTCATCATCACTACTGCACCTTTCAACACATGTTCCAATTTTACCAGGTCTCAATGGCGGGCATACTATTGATTAATGCAACCATATTTAGTTATAATTTAATATTTGTATAGATTTTTTATAATAATACGTTATGTTTAAAACATTTCCCATTAAAAACAATACAGGTTTATCTATGTTTCTAAACATATTGTCATGAATCCACATTAAGGGTATATATACAAATCAATTCATATATTCACACAGACCCTAAATATAAATGTTACAGAACATGTGTTGAAACACTCATACATAGGAATCCCACAGAAAATACACACATTCAGCTAAATCTTTGACAGGCATGGTGTCATTACATTATTAATGTAAATATGCTCTACAATTAATACTATATATAATAGTTATCCATATAAAAATACTATATAATATCCACATAGTTATATTTAGTAATATTAATTAGAGCACACAAATGAGTAGCATACCATTATTAATAGACTATTTATAACATTGATTTACCTAGAGTTGGACATTGATTAAAACGAACACACTTTCTCTTCAAGTTATCAAGAAGATAACCCCTGGGACAAGCACAGCCAGGTCTGCAAGCAACTCTGCAAGTTTCAATTGGGTTTTCACATGTAGCTGGACAAACAGTCTGAGCACAGCGTGTATAGACCTGTCCTTCAATGGGGCATCCTGCACAAGGGATATATAAAATTAAAAATTAAACCAAACAATATTTTTAAAAAATTAATGGATATATTATTCTTTCTCTCACTTCTCCACCAGAAAGCATTAGCTGAAACTGTCAGAGAAAGTATAGCGGCAATGAACAGCAAATCTTTCATTCTTTGGAAACACTTTCAAAAACACATAGAATTATGATTCGTAAGTAAAATCTTAGCTGTATTTATACAAAAGGCTTGGCATGGTCACTCCGAATCTGTCAATGTGATAATATGCAAATAAATGTCTCTAGAAACCACAAGAAAACCCAAAATGACCATGTTACCTCTAATTAATACCAAACACAATGACCTCACATTTACACATGAAACCATTTCCTGTAAGATGTTATTTTGGCTTCAATGATCAAACATTATGATAAACATGCATAAATTAAATAGACTGACTTGCAAAATTGCATATATATACATACAAGGATAAAATTATTTGTGTCAGCATTCCTCTGAACACATTTTAACCATTATATGTGACTTAGCTAAACTTTAAAATTAACAATGCAGTACTATACAAACACAAAGCTTATAAAAGAACAAGGGCAATACATAATGAATTCTATTGTGACAATTTACATGATATAATGTGCATATAGACTAGGAGTATACACTTGTATAATATATGTCAGACCGCTATTGGTATATAGACTCAATAGGCCCAAAGTACAAAATTAATATACTCACTGCTTACAAAAAGGCTGGTCTATACCTATAGGACAGAATCTTTGAGTAAAAAGCTGTCTGTAGCATAAATTATCTAAAATACCATATACAGTGTATATTCCTAAAACTATATGGTTAAACCTACGTATAAAGCTAAGGAAGTACATATAAGGAGAATATATATATAATTTTCTTAGACTAATAACTTAGGGCAAACCTAAAGAGCTTAGGATAAGGAGACAGTTAAGCTTCATTCTTCAAATTGATTTCTCCATTGGGACAGAGAGCTGTTGCATGCATATTAGGGTATGACTTCCCATCCTTCCTAGACAGTAAAACTGGGTTCAAAGTAGAGGCCAGTTTAGGTGATGAAATTTTTATTGTCATTGAGTAAGGTTAAAGTTATGATCGTGGTTCCATCACTGATTTTAACATTTTTAATTCTCCTTTTAATATATCTTCCTAGCTAATGAGCTGACTAAGTGGAGCATTATAATTAGATAATCCCTTGCATGTACGTAGCTACAACATCAGTATCACAGAAAAGTGATAAAAATTATAAACTTCAGATAAAAAATGTAACAACAAAAAGGACTTCTGAATCAATACCCAATGGACGGACAACAGATATAGCAGAAATTAAAAAATGATGATAAATGAGGTATTGATATACACAGAATATATATATACCCCGTTGCTGGGGCAACCGCCTGTGTATATATTTCGTAACCGGGATATAACAGGATTTAAGAAGCTATATACTACTACCATCGGCTTCTTAAATCCTGTTATATCCTTGCCCAAATATGGTAAACTAAGACGTTTCTTCTTGGGGAGTGGACAATTCTCCTTACATTTATGACAGTTGGAGTAGTCAGGGCAAGAGCATTCTATGAAGTCGTCAGCGTTTAAGCAAAACTAACCAGACTCTAGATGAGCCATCCTGAAAGTCCCGCCAAAATAACGTTAAGAAGCGACAGAGTATATCACTTATACCACGGCGCTTCGGTGTATATGGATTTTATACGTACTCGCCCTCGGGCGCGTTGTATAACTAATACATATAATGTTCCATGGTATGGCTGGATTGATTGTAACCTATATAGCAATAAAACAACAATGAAACATAAGGAATTTAGCAATACAAAGTCTCTGTTTCATATCAACAGGATATGGAATACATATAACAGAGGAAAATGTATCAGCACATTTGTAATCGCATTCATGCTGATAATGATAACTTGCAATTGGTATCTGTTATTAATGGACAGATTGTTTACATACGTATATATAATCTGTGGTCAATGTGATACATATAGGCATAAGTATAGTATACAGAAAGAATAGTCCATGCAAATAACCCCAACACTCATAGCAATTCCTAGCTATAGATTATTATTGTACGTATTAGATCTAATGTGTTCTGGGTATGAACATATATGTATGTAAGCTTTACATTACATATCTGCAAGTCCAAAATACTGTTTCCAATTAAAGTGAAGGTGGAGGCTACAGTCTCACTTATCATGAAACCACAAGTGTTTCACCTGGGGTGGATTAATAAGTGAAGGTAGTCATTGAAACTCCCTCTCATTGAAGTGTACACTGATAAGCCCAAATGAGACGAAACAGCTGCCTGTGCATGTTTTTTTTCATCTTGGATGACTGGGAGCCGATCACGGTTGTTAATTTTGGCCCCCCAGCCAAGATTAGACTTCGGTCACTTGGCTGGCCATGGTTTGGTGTAATACATTACCAGTGATTATTTGCTTATCATCATAGTCTTTGCACAATTAATTCCTTTAGTTCAATGTAACTAATTTCCATGTTAAACTATACGTACACTACAATGGGAAAATTGATTAGCTAGATTTATATGTATTTGTAGGAGTTACTTAGGACACAAATGTTTCTATATACGTATAATGATGAACTAATATTGAGAAGGATAACTCACCATGGGTACAGAATAGAAATCTTAGTCATAGTTACTGCATGTGCAAAAATTTTGTATACCACATACTTTTAACTGATCCTCCATGAAAATTCAAGTGGTATGCTACATAAATCCACAGGCCTACGTGTATATTGGATATACTTTTATATATTTATGGGATTTCTAATCTTTCCATGATACTTCATATGCAAATGCAGCAGATTGAAGCTTCCAAAATACCATAAAATAAGTCTTTAAATTAAGTGCAAGTGTGAATAGAGTTATGAGTCTAGTTTGGCACAACAGATGGCTCCCTTGCCATCATGAAAATAGAGGAAAGAGGTTTCTTGGCCATTGTATTCAGTAGCCTTTCTTTCATTGCTCTCAGGGAAAATGTGTAGGAAACTGTGGAAACCACCTTCCAGACAAGGGAAAATCCCCTTCATCCTCCCCTCTTTGTTTAGCCAGTAAGCTTCCACTAAGTGGCAAACCCTACTATAGCTACCATTTTCATCCCTTGAAGACTTCCTGAACATAGATACAGCCACTAAATGACCTATAGCATAATTGAAGAAAAAATCTAAAATCATTTACATACAATTATGTACACTAAAATAAAAAGTAAATCAATGCAAAATCTAACCCTACATTATATACTACTAGAATCATGTAGGCCTGAGTATACTTATAAAGATTAAAGTAATTAAAGTAAACGATCTAGAACTCTTACAAACTTTGACGAACGTACATAGGTGCATGCACTCTCTCCTTTTCTCTCTTACCTTTAACTCCAAGATTTTGGTACTCCACTACAAACCCAGGTAGTTTCTTGTGTAGTTCTAGTCTAACTGCAGGAGAACTGAAAAGAAGCAGTAAGATGTACAATAAATACTGTGATACAGTGTAAGTACATTAGACTATTGTCTTACAAAAGGCACAATACACATGTACATTCTTTGTCATACTTTTGATTTCTCCTCAATATGACAAGGCAATTTCCAACTCCAAAGGCTGCACAGCTACTAGCACTTCCTTCGCTGCAACCAACTGTATCCACCACTTTCAATAGAGCAAAATAGGGCTCCGATCGTGCTATATACTTCACAGCATTAGTTTCCTTCCCGTCTTCCTCTTCAGACCCTTCAACTCTCAAAGGTAAGAGAGTAAGAGGATCATAAATGCACAGTTTGGTAGCAGAGTATGTGATGAGCATTCCAGGCAGAGTCCACAGGCCTGCATAGTCTTCATCTACTGCAATGGCACCATCTCCAAGTCCCTTCTGGATCCTACATTATAAAATCATGTTATAATGTACATCTTTACCAGGCTTTTAGAATATATAGACATAGCATTGTGTTACAAAACATTGTCTCCAAATATAAAAGGGGTATTCCCTATATAACAATTAGTACAGGCAAGCACATACGTTGATCCAACTAGCTTGAACCATTCCTTGTCATAACTTCCTTGGAATGGGAGATTCTTTCTGAGGGTAACTTCAAGTTCAACATCTAATGGTTCCTCTTGTAGTTTCCCATTAACTCCAAAGATCAATTGCCTACAGATACCAAAATTGTGTGAAATAGGTACACCAGGTACAGTCCATGAAACAGATTACGCCTGCTGATATCTCTAAGCTTGGGTATACAGGTATATGTAAAAACAACACAAAACACCTGCTTGTATTATATAAGACCCCTCTACAATATGTCATGTGCTTTGTATATGGAATGCAAAACTGCATGTCCACAGAACATAAAAAATGCATTGCCTGCATTTTATGACTCAAATTACAGAGGTAGAAAGAAGGTTTGCTTTGAATGCCACATGTAAAACTTACTGATATCTTGCTTCACTTCTCTTCTGTAAACACGTACAGAATGCAACAGATCTGCATGCAGTAATTTAAAGTATGTATTGGTGAAAAAGTTGATATCAATAAAATTATACTTTTCTGTCAGTTAGAAAACTATGTACAGGACAGTTGTAATTATACGTAATACTAAAAAGATTGCCTACTATAAACTGTGTTAACATACTGTGTGTGTCTCATCCAATGATTGGAGCAGCTCATGATGTCTTCCACTGAGGGAATCTGATGAATAAATCCATTTGAGGCCCAGTAACAAAATGGCTCTTTGAAGGATGCATTGTCTTCACATTGAACAAACTATAATTGCCAGTAAAAATGATAAGTGACTACTGTGGGTCATAAGAATAGCCACATATGATAAAGAAGGCATTTATATGCTGAGAAATGGTCATGTACATAATATATATAAATAAGCACTTTAAATACTATATACGTAGTGTACTGCTATTAAACGTACCATAAGGAAGGAAACTAAAAAGGGCTGATGGTCACTAGGATTGCAGGTAAAAGCAAGCACCAAAGTACCCTCTCCGTAAATAAAGTGGTACAGCAGACTCAAGTGCAGAGCTTTAGACTACAAGAAGAGAACAATGACACGAGAGAAACCAGTAAAAAAGAATTTAGAAACATGTACATGCAGAGGAGCACAAATAAACCAAACGTCAAATTGCAGAAAATTAATTCAGTATATTTGGCTATAAAAAGGATGAACAAGCTTTCAGGCATGCACCCTATACACCATATTTGTCACAGTAATTTTGTATGTCTGCTTACAGCTTCAATTTGTCTGCTCAATTTTTTAGCATATTAAAAATAAAATATAAATGATGTCATGATTTTCATGTGGAATGTCTCCATAATAAAATGCACATTATGGAACTTAAGGTGGTTACTATAGTGTAGTGTCCCATGTAAACCACAGGATTAACCTGTCAAGGAGTGAGCACCAGACCAGAAAGTTTTGTTATAACCAAATTTCCTATACGTATCTATAAACTTTAATTTGCCACAAAAAGTTTGTTTTTAAATTCATTATAAATGTGTACTCCTACTGCTAAAGTGAAAATTCTTTACTGGAGTAGACATAATTCTAGCAAACTTCTAAACTTCAATCACACTTTAGACTATGGTATATACAATGTCATGTACGACAACATAATAACATTTAGCAATTGAATGGAAGGTTTTCTATATATCTATAGCTGATCAATGTATTAAATCACATGTTAGTAAAGAATAGACATACCAATGCATCCTGTTCTTTACTTTTAATATGCTTTTTGGCAACAGCCAAAATGTTCAGACACACTTGTCTTCCATCAGTTAAGGAAGTCTTACATAACTGAGCACTTTCTGTGCTTATTTGTTTCTTATTCTTAGTCACATTCCAACATTCTGTGCTCTGGTACTCAACTTTAAAATTGCCAGTCTCATGAACTAGTACTCTCACTGGTGGAGCAGCATCATCTTCATAATGAGAACATTCCATGTGTAATAATACAACATAAAGAACAGAAAATGATCTAACCTGTTCCAAAGAAAGGATTCCCAAATGGAGCTCTTAGGCATTCACTGTTATCTGCTTTGTCAAACATTAATGATCTAAGAGAAAGTGTGAAAACCATAAAAAAGTAATCATTTGATATAAAACGTTTCCTCGTTTAATTTATTGCTTATTACTCATATAGGCAGTTATACCTATGGTAAATTATTTCAATTCTTGAGTTACTAATGAAGTATTGCATAACTTGAATGAACACTCAATCACCTCTCTAGGATGGCCACTGCTTAATGTGGTCATTGCAATTGAGTCACAAGCTTGACTCACAGCTAATAAAATTACTTTATTTTAAGAAAGAAATGAGAGAGGAGAGTGACCCTGGATGGTGTACCTGATGAATTGAAAGAGGAGATCAAGAGAAAGCTACATACAGTTGAAAGAGGAGATCAAGAGAAAACTACATACAGTTGAAAGAGGAGATCAAGAGAAAGCTATATACAGTTGAAAGAGGAGATCAAGAGAAAGCCACATACAGTTGAAAGAGGTGATAAAGAGAAAGCTACATACAGTCGTTTTCTTTTAATTCTGCTACATACATTATAATTCAAAATAAGCAAGGCGTATGAATGAAGAAGTCACAGTGTTTCCTTGATTTCTTGTACCATTTCTTTACGCCAAATACTCTGTCTGTGTCTTCATCTTTGGGAGGGTGACTCTGCAATGGAGGCTTCTGTGATGGAGGCTAGTCAGAACAGTTGCTCAAGCGACAATCCCATCTCCAGTACATTGTGTGCAGTGTGCAGCCGGGCCATGCCACTCAGACATGATGGTACCATCTTTATCCATGGGCTGGTCAAAGATCGCTGTCATGGGTCTGGGAAACCTCTGTCATCTGTCCCAACAGGCTCTCTATTGCCTCCCTCTACCATCAGTCAGTCTCCTAATTCTCGGCCCCATCTTTCCTAAGCCCAGGCTTTTGTGGAGAATCCCACGTAGAACGCGGGAATTTTCGGCAAACAAGCTCGCCACCATTCTTGGTGACATCGTTAATGAGAACAGCGAAGTGTCTTGGAATCGCTTTTTTACTCTTCCCTTCACACTGCCTGAGATCTCCAGCAAGAGCAAGACACAGGAGGAGCTTGGCCTCTCAAGTCAATGAAGCCATTAGGCAGGAATCTGATCAGTATCACCCATCACCCACCAACAACCGACTACACCATGATCCCCTCAAGAACTTCACAACTCGGGTTGCCGTCAAGCTAGAAGAGGGTGACTTCAAAGGGGCAGTCCGCATTGCCAGTTCCGTGGAATCCTTTGCGCCAAACAACCCTGTCAGCCATTAGGAGCAAACACCCAGCACCGCACCCCAACTCGTCCATCCGACCACCACCACTGGTGGATCAAGTACAGGGGTTGCAGGTATCTTGTCAGGAGGTGGTTAGAGCAATCAAGTCCTTTCCATGTGGTTCAGCAGGAGGCCAAGATGGGCCTTGTCCACAGCACCTTAATCCTTTAAGGCCCATAAGCCACTTTAGTGGCTTTGACCGTTAACACCCGTAACGTAAAATAAACATACGATCTTTTCGAAATTTGCATAATCGATAGCGCTAGTATAGTATAACCTACGTGTGAAATATTAAACATTTCTGTTACAGTATAACTGGATAATGAAAGAATGTATTACATATTGCAAGTATACAGATTACGAAAGTGTTAACGAAAAACACATAGTTTACGGAAGTTATACCGAATATATAAAATGGCCGTCAAAACGAGGACTAATTTTCTTACACGAATTTTACATTTCTTACATTTCGTGGTCTTTTGAACATCAGCGAAGGATCTTTGGAAGGTTTTTAGAATTAAAGTTAAAAACAGAAATATAAAAGGTTAGAAAAGGTAGTTTTTACTCATGTGCCACTAAAGTGGTCTTTGGGCCTTAAGGGGGTAGCGAAAACAGCAACACGAGGGCCTTAAAAGGTTAAGGATATGGTCAGTAGTTCCGCCAGAGGTGGTGCTCTTCACCTGCAGAGAGGCCTTATTGCCTTGGTCAACCTGGTAATTGAGGGTAAGACTGCTCCCTCAGCTTGCGCCTTTTCTTTGGGGCTCCCCTTGTTGCCCTGGAGATGGAACTTTGGACAGAAGGGTAGAGGAGGTCCTCCATGATCTGAGCCTGGTGGAGAGTGCAGCTTTGGATTTGGGGCTGCATCTCAACCATGACAAGTCGGAGTTAATCTGTGTGGACACTGCCACCAGAGATGCCATGCCCCCAGCCTCCGTCCAGTTGACCCAAGTGATGCCACCCTTCTGGGTTCACCCATTGGTTCTGCTGATGGAGTGGACAACACCATCAAGAAAAAGAAAGAGGCCCTGGAAGTGATGGGAGGCAGACTCCAACATCTGTACACACACGATGCCTTCTGTTTACTCTGCCATGTCTTCTCCTTGCCCAAGATATTATACATCTTGCACACGTCTCCCTGCTTCCTCTCCACCGAACTGGAATTGTTAGACCAACTACAGAGAACACTGTTCGGGTCCATAGCCAACATAGACCTTTTAGTGAACTATCCAGCCGGGACCCAAGCTACTCTCCCAGTATGGTCAGGCAGCCTTGGTATCCGGAGTGTCACCCAGCTGTCACCTTCTGCCTTCTTGGCCTCTGCTGCTGGGTCCTCTGACCTTATCCATCAACTTCTCCCTCCCAGGTTGAGAGATGCCATCTACCCTGAACAGAAAGAGGCCCTCAAAGTCTGGAGAATTGGTCAATCGGTTGCATGCCCGTATTGCCATGGGCCTTCGCCTAGGAACCCCACTGTGCTTGCCTCATGTTTGCCGTCACTGCGGGGCTGAAGTTGTTAATCTTGGCACTCATGTCCTCAGCTGCAGGAAGAGTCAGGGTCGTCACCCCCGACATGCAAGCATCAATAGCCTCATCCAGAGGCATCTGTCTGCAGCAGGAATCCCGGCCCACCTTGAACCCACTGGCATTTACTGTTCTGATGGCAAACATCCTGATTGTGCATTGATCATGCCCTGGAGTTGTGGCCGGGTACTAGTGCGGGATGCTACATGTCCAGACACACTGGCCCCCTTCCACATTGCAAAGGCTTCCAGGGAACCAGGCTTGGTGAGGCAATGCAGAAGAAGAATTTTAAGTTAATGTATTATAATTTCTGAATTTAGTATTCTCATCTTACAGTGAATATTCGTTAATCCGACCCCGGTTAATCCGTCAAACCGCTTAAACCGCCATTATTTCTTGAAAGGAATTCAAATGTATGGCAGTAGTATACAAGTAATCTGCCATCCGCCATTTTTTTCCTGAACCAGTTAAAAGTTCGTATGAAATTTAATCATGGATAAAGTGTCAAGCACGAGCGTTGTCAAGTGCGAAGTGAAGTGTGAGAAAGATGTTGCCTGCAAAGCGTTCTAGAGTCGATCTTACCATGAAACAGAAAAGAGAAATTTGTGAATACAGACACAAATGCCCACGGACAACTCAGGAGGCATTGGCTTAGCACTTTTCCAAGAAATGGCAACTCCCAATCGCTTGAAGGACTGTTGCTGATGTCCCGAAGAGGACGGAGTGCTGGTATTCAGCCGAAGGGAGCATTCCCAGGGCCAAGCGCTTGCGACGGCTGAAATTCGGCATGGTAGAAGAAGCCCTGTCTCTCTGGTTTCAGACCATGCATGCAGGCTAAGAAGGCCATCATGACAGACGCCATACTGTTGGAAAAAGGGAAAGAGTTCGCAGAGCGGCTAAACTGTGATGAGTTTACAGTGTCGGGAGGTTGGCTGCAGCATTTCAAAGCCAGAAATGGTATCTCTCTGCGTAATCTTCACGGAGAGTCAGCTTTGGTGATGATGTGGTTTACTCGGCCCGCGTGGAGCTGCAGGCGGTCCTGAGTGTCTATGATCCTAGGGACATCTATAATGTTGACGAAACTCGGATGTTTTTTAGGATGCCACCAAGTAAGACTTTATCAAAAGGAGCTCAGCATGGTTCCAAGCAATATAAGACCAGATCACAGTGGCCCTATGCACAAATGCTGAGGGAACAGAAAAGATAAAGCCCTTTGTAATTGGCAAGAGTGCTCAGCCACGATGTTTCAAGGATTTCTGTCCAAGCACCTATGTTTCTTATACCCATCACAAAAAAGCTTGGATGACTGGGTTCCTGTTCACAGAGTGGCTGCTTAGTTTTGATCAACACATCAAGCAGATGAAAAGCCGTCATGTCTTACTGCTTATGGACAATGTAGCTAGTCATTTTTCTGATGTCTCCCTTGAGTCTGTGGAACTGCACTACTTGCCACCAAATACAACAAGTCACCTGGAGCCTTTAGATGCTGGGAATATTAAAGCATGCAAGGCCTGGTATCGAAGATCTCAATTAAAAAGATTCATTGAACTGCTAGAAGAAGAAAGAAGCCTGATATCAACTTGAAAGAGGCTATTCGTTTTTTAGCATTAGCCTGGAAAACAGTTACTCCAGCCACAATAAGCAACTGTTGGAAGCACACTGGTATCCTGCCTAAGCTTGAAGACCAAGAGCTAGAAGTTGATCCAATGCAGGAGCTACATAGTCTTTTGAATGTTCCTCTTCTTCAGACTGCTAACTGCATGGCAGCATCACATTATTTATTTATTTATGAAGAAGTAGAAACAGAGGAATTACCATCAGATGATGACATTGTTCCAATGGTACAGAAGGAAGATGATGATGATGATGATGACAGTCCCATTCCCACACTAATGCAAGCTGTTCATGCTGCAAAGGTCTTACAGCAGTACTTTGACAGTAAGACAGATGAGGAAAGCAGCTGGGCAATAGTAGATCTTCAAAGGAAATTGGAAAAAATCTTTGAGGAAATGAAATCACAGACTTCTTAATAGACTTTTTTACTACAAAATGAACTCACACTATTCTATGCTTTATAGCGAGATTTTATTGTTTTAAATTAGCTGGCTATATATACATGTATTTATTAATTGAATAATATGTATTTTAATGAGATTTGGCTAATCTGCCAAACTCATTATTCCGCCAAAAAGTGTACAAACGAATTGCGGCAGATTAATAGGGTTACTGTACACTGTACTTTTTCCCAGCTGATTAATGAATATTCACTGTACTAATTTATTGTATTTATATCAAAAAAAGAAATTATATATCTGTTAATCCAGTCACCCATCTACTGTATATATGTAGCCAGATAAATTATGTTTAATAGGTCTCATAGGCAAATGAATCACACAGATCTACTGTACATGCTATTTAACTTATTTTCCATTTACATACGTTATGTAACAATAAATTCAAGACCACAGTGCTAAAACATTGTTACTCTGTTAAATTGCATAAAACAAGAAAAGGACCTACAGTTTGCATAACATACCCAGTTTTGGGATCCAGCGTTACAGAATTCAATGGAGGAAAGTCAACAACAATGTCAGCTGTAAGGTAGCCAAGAGACGTCATTCTCAGATTTAATTGGTAGCTACTGTGATCACCAACCAAGATGAGTGACCTAGCCATTTAGAGTAGGTAATAAATAAGGTTTGGCAATACTATATTCAGCAATTGGCACTCACTCCTGAAATTTATACAAAGGCCACTGTAGTTTAGTTCTCCATAACAGTGGAATAAATGGTGTTTTGAGACGGGATTCTAGTGTTTGTGCACTGACAAGATCAATCCATGGACACCTTTCATTTAAAAATGAACTATTCAGCTGCAATCCTCGGGACTCTCCATCCTCGCTGCAGACATACATGTACAAACATGAATCAATAATTTATAGTTTAAAATCTGTTTTTAAGAACAAATTCATATATGTAACTAGAACAGATATGTACATATAAGAACACGCTAAAGCTGTCACTTAGTAATAAGACCAGAAAAGTAGCCTATTCCTCTGGGTCGGGTATATGTCTGTTCTCAACTGCATATGAATGTCAACCACATCTGGTACTTTAGACAATTCGTGGATGTCAAACAGACATAGCAGATCACTTGTAACTACAGTACTACACATACATAAATACATGCAAATGATAGGGCTTATTTGTCACGATCATGATGAGATATGAAGTATATTGAGCAACAGCAACATTAAATCTTTGGAATAGAACGTTTCAACCTGCAGGTCTTCATCAGTAATATTAAACTTCATATCTCATTAATACATGCCTGCATTGTTAAACATGTGAGCATGTACGCATATACTGTAAGCCAATACAATTGGAGGAGGGCAGCGAGGTAGCATTTCCTCCCTTATTGAACTAGGTTCCGCCCTCAATATTATTTATATTACATTTGGCCTCTCCGCTATTTAAAAAGGAAACCATAATGATAAAAGAACATGTGATAACAAAATGCTTAGCACTGTCTCAAGCAGTTAAATAACTGCCTATAAGCATATAACATTTAGTACATTAAATTTCTCTGTATATTGGACAACATTTATACTATGTTTGGATGGTAGGCATGCACAAGAACTGTCCTGCGAAAACTCATTTAATACAAGCATGTACTATTAAGCAGCACAAGATACGTGTATTCTGTGTATATACACATACATTCTCATTTTGAAACTATTCCAGGCCTCCTCTGCCGGTACATACTGGCTTGTCATGCAGTACAGAAGAGCTGTATAGTACAAGACTTGAACATTTTGTCTTCTCTGGAAAGTAGTCAGAAAAGTAGTAACCTCATCAAGCCACTCTCTTAATGGGTTTTGTTGGGCTGGTGTGTGTGGCTTGTTTGCAAAACTTGGCTGAAGTGGGTGAATCAGAAGTTTGGATTCTAGGCAACCCTTCAAAAAGACTTCCTGTGTTTGGCCTCCAGTCTTGCTCCACCAGTAACCAGCTTTCCCAACACAACTACTGCTCTGTACAGGCCTGCATGCGTTATGTACATAATAAACAAAAGAGTGACAGTTTACATATATGATAGTTATACAGACCTTTTAAATACCTAGTAACTGTTGTAGACTATAGTGCTCTACATGATATACTCAGGTTGTTTTTAGTTTGCACAGAAATCAAATGAAGTGAAAACGTCTAATGCAGTTGGCTTGGGACTACCTAAACAGAGAGGTGGCTACATCCTTATGTATGGCCCACTATATGTAAATGTATGACATTAACTGGGATAAGAGCCCACTAAAATTTGGAGGTGACTGCTACACAGAATTTACTGTACACTCTTTTGGGATAGAGAGACACTATTATATTAATACTTTCTTGAGTGGATACCAGACGATGAGTGTCCTTAAAACATCTATATTTCTAATGTAGCACTCACCCAGTGTCCCACAGTGAAGCAATAAGGCCTGCAAAATGAGCTTCAGTCACCTACATACATACATACATACGCATGTAAATACTAATGAAGTGCTACTATGAACGTTTATTGCACAAGCAAGTTGACTCACCCAGGATGGATTAGAAAATGCACTGGATACTTCCTTTGCACTATTCATCAGGTGTTCTAGGAAGGTAATAGCCACACCAGGCTCACCACACTGACCAAACATTCTGGCTAGTTCTCCATAAATCAAGTATTTTGTCTTCACTGAGTCATGAATACACCATAAAACAAAACAAGTATGATATTATACAGGAAGATAAAGTGGTAATATCTACATATATTACAGTCAAACAAAACGAGGAAACAATTGCTGTGATATAAACACAGAACAGCTAATTTCAACCACCAGGACTCCCCAACTGTGCTACAGTTGGCAGAGCATCCAATACTCATGCTTCAGTCTTATGTATGTATAATAAGTAGAAAAATAGGGAAACTCTAAAATCTACATAAATCTGATCTAAAAGCATTGATATCACCATCACTATTGACAACCTGGATATTACCCCGGCTGCCTATGGCTTGACCATCTTTTTGAGTGGCTAGGGGGAGGCTCTGGTTCCCATCAAACGAACGTCCATGGTATAATAAGTAGTACTAATTATGCTAAGGGCTAATGCAGTTTTATCTCAAGGCCTTAATCAAAACAGCGTCATAAAATTTGGCAAATATTTATGGAAGTCAAAAACACAAAAACTGAATGTTTGGACCTGGAAGACAACTTCAGCATTAAATATATTATCATTGCTTACAAATAGTACTAATTTAATACACTTTCTAAAACCTATAATTGTGCCAGAAGTACAACTGCCAACCTATGTATACATACCGTCTTTGATCTTTTGGTGTGCCTCACAGAAAAGATCTCCTGCCACCTTTACCCAACCTCTTGACCAGCACACATAGGGCAGCCAAAGGTGGAAACACTCAGGCCAATCCTGGAGAACTTCTGGACATCTGAAAAGTGAGTTATGTACTGATAAAAGGTACTGTTACTTGACTAGCCATAGAATTATAGATCTCACTTCTGCTTAAGCAATCTGTTAATACAGCTTTGCACTAGTTTCAGCTCCTTCATGGGGGGCTGCACAACCTGGTAGCAGTAGCAATCAAACAAACAGTTTGTAAGGTGAATAAATGCTCGTTGTATCACCATTCCACCATGAAGATCTTGCCTTAAATACGATTCTCGCAAAACAGGAGAAAAGGCAGAGAAGTACTTCAAAGTGGGTAGATCTTGGTATACCAAGGTGCTTTCTTCATCTTCAAGGTTTTCCCAAGGAAAACACAATGGCTCCCTATTTGTATACTGAAGACTCCGATCTTTCTTAGGTATCTTTGAATACTGCTTGATTATAGACCACGCCCACTTTTGACACACACCGTTTTGGCACCAGGTCAACTGCTTGTTGCTCTGTTTTAGGTTCCGTACAAGAGGTGGAACCACAGGCAAACCTATACGTGAAGTACAAATGTGCATGAGTAATATTTTACTACATGATTCTACAGTATAAAAGGCCTATATACAGATAACTTGTAAATCTAATGATGTGGGTATTTACAAGAACATGCATGTATCAAGTAAAACAAAATATCACAAATTCTGAAAAATAAAATCACTTTGTTGTAAAATAACTGCAGTGACATCTAATGTAATCGACTGGTGAATGGAGGAAGGCTACAGATACCAGTCTAACTGCAATCTCACCAGTGTAATGTGGCTAATAAGGACATGTATACTGGCAATACAGGCAAGAGTGTAGAAAAAGTACAAGAAATCCATAAATGGTGAATGTGTCAGGTATAGACCATAAATTAACCATTCTGCTTGTCCTATTCCTAGCACCTCCACAGCTATACAATATACGTATATACAAAATAACACCTAAGGAGAGCGTGCATCACATGACTACTAGTCCAGATGTAGGAGGACAAGGGGTCCATACTGATATTATGCTGCAGGAGTGCTGCCAGTGACAGTTCAGAGAGTGATGGAGGATCTGAAGGACCAGGTGACATATCCACCTGCTGCAAGTCTGGACTCTCATCACTTATGAGACGTTGCAAGAGAGGCTGCATAAAGTCCTTTTCTTGAGATTGGGACTCTTTTCTCTTCTTTTTGGCCCTTTTAGACCTTTAAGGGGAGACAAATGAGTACCTATACACATTATTATCAGAGTAAATCAAAAGTCAACAAACTAATAGGGAAACTCCAAACCTTGAAGGATGGACAGTCTACATACAGTATAATGGGTGCAGAGAGAAAAAATGGATTGAAAGATATCTCAAAGAAACTAAAAGATAGGAAGCATTTAGCACAAGCATAAATTATATGAAAAAGAACTACATATGAAGAACAATGAGTTGAAAAAAGACAAAAAATGAAGAAAAGACGACTGTATTAAACACAAGGACAGAGTATTTGGAATGGGAGCCACAGAAGCACAGAATAGGACTATGTGGTGAGGCCCAATGGGAAGTTTAAGGCAGCAATAGGTTTTAACTAATGTATTAGTTGCCAGGCAGCAATAGGTTTTAACTAATGTATTAGTTGCCAGGCAGGAATAGGTTTTAACTAATGTATTAGTTGCCAGGCAGGAATAGGTTTTAACTAATGTATTAGTTGCCAGGCAACTGATAGGATCAGTAAAGACAATGTTCAAACCTTCACAGTTGTGAAGAGGGCTACAACTCAGTCTATCTATGTACACTGTACATATATAAACCAAAGATGGTGAGAAAGGAAGAATTAGAAGACGAGATGACAGCAGTACAGAATCCTAAGGAAACCAATTTGGGATAGGAGGAGTCAATTGTCGGACTCAGGAAACCATGAGAACAGGAAGTAAATACGTACATCTATTCTAATATTACCAAAACTGTGCAAAAGTAGCTGGTTAGTTGCATTCCTGGTGATTAAAAGGCTAGTCAAGGATGACAGAAAATACAAGAGATTGCTCATATTAAAGGCAAAGGGGATTCTACCAAATATCTAAAAAGAGATGATGCTGTAATAAAATGGAGCTTAATCAAGCATGCAGCAATGTAAAATTAGGCAAGGTTAGTTCCTAACTTATAGGGTTACCCTAGGCCCTTCATTTTAAGATTGTGTCTCTCCCCTAATATGCTGCATTATCTCATTATCTCATATTATTCTCCAGAACATAATATTGCATTACTTATACCATCTCCACCACCAAACACTGATAAAACCTTTGTCAGTATGAATAGTGCTGCTATATTGGAGAGTGTTTCCTACGTGGTGCATTGGAATATTGAACATATTAGAGGTAATCACTGAAATTATATGATACAAAACCAACCTTGGACCAGATTTCAGTCTTCCAGTCAAAATAAGACTTTGGCCAATTGGCTAGTTTGATGCAGTACAATTATATTATGATCATGCTTAAGTTATAGATATTAAAAAAAAACTGATATATTATCGTAAAACTTCATAACGTCGTATAAAAATGCAAGTCAGAGTAAAGAATTCTTATAGCATGTCGAAATGAGAAGGTGGCTGGGCGGTGTTATGTACTGACCAGTAGGGTACGCAATACAGGCTGTATTAAGCTCCTCCTCACTCTTCCAAAAGTTGCGATTTCCACTAATGCTTAGAATAGTTTAATTACATTACTAACTCACTACTGACAGCATAAACGTACTTGGAGGTACTTGTCGTGGTGGGCAAAGCAACGCATTCCGATGTCCCTTGTTCTTGTGATTTGCCCTTTGCTCTAACTTCTCCTTGCGGATCCGTTCGAGTATAAGACAAGGAATCTCGAGAGAGCTCTTCAGAAATCATTCGCTGATACATTCCTTTACCCAGCTTACTCGCGAAAGGGGAATCGAGACTAATATCATCTGTATCCCCATCCCGAGTCGCCATTTTTCGAGAATGATTGCGTAATTGCTTAAATCAAATGAATTATGTTAAAGCAGTATTCCTTAACGATGTATTGTTCTGAAGCATATATAAGCAATAGCGTTCATTGACATAGAGATCCATAAGAAGAACATATTAGTCCATATCTCTTTATTCTGCAATTTCTGCATGAAACTACTCTACAGTTTTTACAAGGTCCCTTTCTTGAGCTATATACATACATGAAGGCAAATGAATGCATATTGTTGCACTATATACACTGGCTATTGGACTTACAGGCTGCATGGGGCATCTCTATAGCGAGAACAGAACCACCTTGAACACTTTGGAGGACATTTCACTAGAGTGATAAATTTTAACAATCTTTAGGGTAATTTTTAACTTTATAGTTGTTATTCATCCATTAATTTTAAAGTATATAGATAATTATAATGTGAAAATAGGCATAAAATTTAAATGTTAGTACATATATATTAATTTGGTAATCATGTCTGCTGTTTATAAGACATACCTGGACACTGTGGGCAACACTCTCCCGGCTTTGTGAAGGGATTATCACAGTCTAGAGGGGCACAGTCAATTATAAAGGTTGCCAGTGTACCATCAAAACAAGTCCTGTGTTTTAAGAAACATAAAGCATACAATATTCATAAGTTAAATTCAAGTTTAAACACATACAAGCACTTTAAAATCACTGTATGTAACTTCATTAGCTGAGGCTAGTAATTTTAAATTACATACGTATATACGTATATATATATATAGAATAAATATTCATGGAACATATGCAATGGACAATAATATATTCATACATTCCTATACATGGTGTATTAGGAAAAACAGTTTCTCCATTTTTGACAATTGTTCCATCATCCAGCTGACAAGATCCAGGAGGAATACACAATTTCTTTGTGGAAAATACTCTTCCTAAGTAACACCAACTATATACATAGAATTGAGTTAATTCATTTATTATAAAAATGAGAATATTCCATGCATATATATACCAGGTATTGCAACCATCGGAACATTTCCACTTTTCACCAGAATGATAGACATTACCACCCTCCCTGCAACCTAACAGCATAAAGGACACAGCAATTATAATACACCCCTATATAGCACTTTATATTCTATATATGTACTTTTTTATCTCTATATCTTCAATATAATTAGTAAACTTCAAATACGTAATGACATTAATATAGTATATAGACTCAAAATTAATATATAAGCTTGTATATATTTCCTTAATATATGGATATCAAGCAGTGTTTAAGTATTGTAGAAAAACAGAAAAACAGACACATGTATATTAAGAAAATATACATAGATTTACATATTATAGATAAAAAATATGTATACATTGATAAATTAGGTACTGTATATGCATGGAGGTGAATATAATTGTGGATATATATATAAATTTGATGAAACTTTATATGCAGCATTAATAGAAAATTATATATAAAATTCCAAACTCACAGCCCCTACAAAGTGATAGTCTTTCACTGGTGCTTTCACAGAGAACAATAAGGAGGCAAAAGCTAATTATAACCACTTGCTGTTTCATACCCTGTCAGTCTTCGTAGAGGACCAATTGTAAATGCTACAGACCAGTCAGGAGCAATAAGAGGTGTATATGCACTACACTTAAATAGCTGAGTAAAAACAAAAGCGACTGCAGGACCAAGGCAATATAATATATCTACTTGATTGTATGCAGGATCCCTTTATACACAACTCCTTTAAATACTGTTGGTATGCCAAGAGAAGCCTTAAAACTCCTGCATATTTAAAGTATAATACCGATATGATACCAGTACCTGTTTATACAATTACATTTACTTTTAAATGTTATAACTATCCAGTAAACACATTACATTTTATACAATAGCATTAATACATGATATAACTTTCAGTGTTTGTATACTTTTGATTGTGTTTACATTGGCACTTGCAATGAGTGTCTTGCTACTTCAAATTATGACACACCCAGGCTTTGACCATACAGTACCACAGACAATCAACTTGTTAGGTACCAGACAATTAACTATTACTAGAGACATCTTGGACAACACAAGTTTTACTGTTTGTGTAATTAACAATACACTGATTGTATTGAAGCTCTAGTAATATTGTATAATATACTTCATTGCCGGGGCAACCGCCTGTGTTTAAATTTTGTAACCGTGATATAACAGGATTATATACCCTGTTGCCGGGGCAACCGCCTGTGTATATATTTCGTAACCGGGATATAACAGGATTTAAGAAGCTATATACTGCCATCGGCTTCTTAAATCCTGTTATATCCCTGCCCAAATATGGTAAACTAAGACGTTTCTACTTGGAGGGTGGACAATTCTCCTTACATTTAGGACAGTTGGAGTAGTCAGGGCAAGAGCATTCTATAAAGTCGTCAGTGTTTAAGCCAAACTAACCAGACGCCAGATGAGCCATCCTGAAAGTCCTGCCAAAATAACGATAAGAAACTACAGAGGGGGGGAAACACTTCATTATTTGTATATGAGTGATACAAAAATCATGCCTAGGACACAGGGGAAAAAATGTTTTTTTTCACTACAAGTACCTGGCAAGGCAGTTATATAGGAGTCATAAGGAAATATTAGTTAAGTACAGCATAAATATAACAGAATATAATAAAATATGTGACTGAACAGTAAATACGTATATACATATAATCATGTTCAGTTTGGACACCAGGTTGGTGCTACATGGGCCATGAATATAGTTTTGGAGCTCTAGATTGCTGATTTGGCAAATTTCAGCAATGTATTCCTCCTATCTATTGTGGTGGAGCTGGGAGCGAATTTCTTTAACCGATGCATGGTGTCAGGGTTGTGGTGACCTAGGCTTCCAATTTCAATTGTTGTCAGACAGGGTAGTAACCCAGTTTCTAAGAGATCTGTCATCAGAGCTTGATAATTTTCTTTGGTTTCTTTGTGATGGCGGGCCCCAGCTAGGTTCTCTGTTGAGTTCCATGGAACTGTTAACTCCACTAGGTGAACTTTGTCTTCATAGAAGAGTGTGAGATCAGGTCTGGCAGTTGTGGAGAGGAGACTTGGGGGGATGGTTGATGGTGGGCTATCGATTGCTCTGAGACCCTCTAGATCACAGTAGATGGTGGCATCGGGGTTGGAAGCTTTGACAAATTGGTAAAGGAGGTGAACATTTTGTCATGTCTCCAGGTGTACCGCCCCTGAGTAAGAGTTGTGGGGCAGCAATTTAGGACATGTTTGATGTTGCAGTGTGGTACGTGACACAGCAGGCATTTGGAGCTGACTTTATAACTCTATCTGCGCAGGTTAGATGGAGTTGGGAGGCAGTCTATGCTGGCTCTGGCCATAAAGGAAAGTTGGCCTGATGGGAGTCCACTGAGGATTCTCTTCCATACTGGATTGGCCTCTTCAAAAGCGATGGTTTGTAGAAGGCTGTTCTGGATCTTCAGAGAGTGGAGGTGTGTTCCCAGGTTTCTGAGTGTAGAGTTGTAAGGCCAGTTTTTGCAAGCTCCCTTTGTCTGGTGTATATGGGTTTATATACGTAGTCGCCCTCGGGACTCGTACGTATAAAACCCATATACACCTCAGCGCCGTGGTATAACTAATACTAAGAAGCTATATACTGCATCGGCTTCTTAAATCCTGTTATATCCCTGCCCAAATATGGTAAACTAAGACGTTTCTTCTTGGGGGAGTGGACAATTCTCCTTACATTTATGACAGTTGGAGTAGTCAGGGCAAGAGCATTCTATGAAGTCGTCAGCGTTTAAGCAAAACTAACCAGACGCTAGATGAGCCATCCTGAAAGTCCCGCCAAAATAACGATAAGAAGCGACGGAGTATATATCACTCATACCACGGCGTTTCGCTCAACGCCGTGGTATAACTAATACTTACCTCTAACCAGAAAAAATTGTTGCTTATGCTCAATAATTATATAAGTCATGATCAGGTTATTATAATAAATGCAACAAAAACCCTTACCACTTCATATTGCACCTGTATATTATTATGAAAGTATATAGAAAAACTAGTACTGTTATGACATATATAATACGCTAATTGATGATAAATTCTGTGTATAAAATTAATATTATATTAAAAATTTAAACCATACATATACACATAAGTCAATAGATAATATATTGAAATCGTCGAATTTGTGCATGTATTCATACATTCCAGTACATGGTGTATTAGGGAAAACAGTTTCTCCATTTTTGACAATTCTTCCATCATCCAACCGGCAAGATCCACTAGGAAGAATACACAATTTCTTTGTGGAAAATACATTTCCATGGCTACACCAACTATACAAAAGAATTGAGTTAAATATACTGTATAATAAGTGCAAATTGGCCTTTAGTATATATACCAGTTGTTGCAACCATCAGAACATATCCACTTTTCACCAGAATGATAGACTTTTCCACCTTCCCTGCAACCTAACCACATAAAGAAGCACTTTGTAGCTATTATTATCAGTGTATTATATGTTAATATATATGCAGTATAAATGTGTCATATATTAACATTTTAAAATGAAGCTAAAATATATATATGTGATGAAACTGTATGAGCAGCGCTTTTAAATTATACATTATAAAGTTTCAAACTCACAGCCCTTACAAAGTGATAGTCTTTCACTGGTGCTTTCACAGAGAGCAATAAGAAAGTAAAAGCTAATTATAACCACTTGCTGTACCATACCCTGTCAGTCTTCTTAGAGGACCAGAGGACCAATTGCAAATGCTACAGATCAGTTAGGAACAATAAGGGTATGCAGGTAATATATATGCACACAACTCCTTTTTATATTGGTCTGCCAAGGGAAGTTGTAATAACTAGGCTAATAATGAAATTAATTTTATTGAAGCTACGCATACATACATATATACTGTTATATATTTCCTTTCAATCTTAGGAAATGTTTCCTGGTATATAGTATACACATATAGTACATGTACATAAATATGTCATGAATTATAAAATGGATATGCATCAATCTTTGATCCTAGGTCTGAAAGGATCGAGTTATATATATATATATATACAGTATATGAAGGAATTGGGAGTACTTGTTGCGATCATTATGAGAGATGAAGGTTTATTGAGCTTCAGCAACATGAATTGATAAATTCTGAACGTTTCGACCCTGAGGTCTTCATCAGCAATATATGAAAGAATGAGGAAATTTAAATTTTAAAATGAGGAATATTCTTTCATATATTGCTGATGAAGACCTCAGGGTCGAAACGTTCAGAATTTATCAATTCATATGCATGTTGCTGAAGCTCAATAAACCTTCATCTCTCATATACAGTATATAATAACTGAAACTGTGGGTATATATACGAGTGGCCACATTGTTAACTTAATTGGCATCGCACGTAAAGGAATTAAATTAACTGTAAACATTTAGAATTAGCAAATAATTTGCTTATTACAGACAGTTTGTAAAGCTTTGCAAAATGTGTATATAAATTGTGGAAGCCAAATATATAGAAATGTCTATATATAGCTATTCACTGCACTGGTTGGCCATGGATTAGGGCATGTAATTGCATAATATATACAGTAATTCACTGAAAGGCCTAGAAACAATGCAGTTTCAAAACAAACAAAATTACTATTACAGTATTTGCTTCGTTAATAAATTAATTTAGTAAACCTCAAGTTTATCTTACAGCAAAATTAAGGAACTGCAATTTGCTTATGTAATTTAGAGTGTTTGTAAAGCTTTGCAATGTATTATATACAAGTTATTATATGAGACTTGTAAGAGATGCTGTAAAACCACAACCATCTCAATTGGCTAAATAGGATCATTGACAATTGCAATTTATATATACGTACATCCAGCAATGCAGAAATGAAAGAGACAGTCATACACTATACACAATTAATTTACAATCTTAAGAGTGGTCACATTTAATTAATTATGCATTTATTATAGTCAGCATAATATAGACAGCATGTTTAACACCTGACATATATATATCTACAAAATCCATAGCAATACACGTATATAAATGATCCAATTTGAAAATTAAACATTACATTATAATCTAACCATCAAACTATCAGTTGAAAAACATATTGAAATAACTGTTTAGCATTAATATTGTTTAAATCCTTGACTAATTAGTTTGTGGAAGTTTCTCAATTAACTGTACACATTTCCTCACAACTACCTTTCCTTCCATTTCATCTATATAACATTATGACTACTTGAAGAACATCCAATAGTCCACCATCCATCATGACCTTATAATTAGTACTAGAATTACCTGGAAGGTGCAAAGTTTCAAATAGAAGGTTGATAATATCTCCTGACAAGATTATTTGTTGAAGCAAAACACATAATATGTTAACATCCTTTGATTAGTGTCTTTGCCTATAGATTTCTAGTGTAGTTGCTAGCACTTCCATGAGATCTATATACATTATATTTACATCACGAAACATGCTCTACGTACTTCGTAATTATAAGTTGCAAGTTTAACTACTGAATTTATCACTTTTTGGAGATTTTGTTTGACACAGTAAGTGGAGTGCACCAGTGATACATGACTTGCTCCTTAGTTACTCTCTATGTAGCAATTCAGGAGCTAGGTGCCAAAGCTACGTATACATGTAGGCAACACAATTGTTAGAATTGGGCCAGTATTTATGGGGTACCATGGTGGGTGATATTTAGATATATATCCTGATATTAATTTATCACTGTGTCCTCTAATAAAGTGTTTTTACCCACATGGCACCCCATATATATTGCTTTCCAAGCCACTGATCCAAATAGAACAAACACTTTTTATGATTCATGTGTATTTTAAAAAAGAAATTTTAACAAATCATGTTTAAAAACAATTAAGTTACTTATATGGTATGTTAACAACTCAATAATTAAAACTTGAGAATGGACAATGCCTTTTTGTGTATGTGGTTGTATTATAATATGTACCAATTCTGCCAATATACGTATACCAAACATATGATGTGTACGGGTTCTTCATAACTTTTATATATTTGCAATAATAAAATCAATGTTACCATGGTAACATGGAAATAGGAAATTCTTGTTTTCCTAGACATGAGGTCACAATTTATTGGTCCATCAAGCATCAAGGAGAGTAGAAAGGGGACTGGAGTCTATAACTCTATTGATATATAATTTGTAACTTAGTACACTTTTAGCATTTTATTCAGTTCATGAATATATAAGCCCTGTCTTAACATCATTCTATACAGTCTGTAATAAGATTTACCTTATCAAATTATCAATTTCACCAATCAAAACTCTTAGCAACACACTGCTATATATATCTACTACTCCCCCAGATTAGGAACACATTTGAAGTATGTCATACGTACATACACACAGAAGAATTCATAAATGTATTATACTGCATAATGTCATGCTTTATTGACTGTATATAAGAGTTATCAATAGAGTCTTCTTACTGTATGTAAAAAACAGGATACATAATTATTTAATTTAAATCGGCAAATCTCAAAATTTCTTTAATGTCACATAATGTCACCTGCTCCAGGTCTGACTATAGTAGGATTGTATATATACAGCTGGTTTACATGTTCAGTTTAGTTAATATATATATATATATATATATATATATCACTAACTACTGTACTATTGTGTTCCCAATCTGATTCCAAATTGCTGATTCAAGATCAGTTTCAAGTACTGATATTGGAAAATTAAAGAAATTATACAAGATAAGTACATACACAGTATGAGGCATATGATAAGATACATGTATATACAAGTGTTACACTAACCCTATTGTCACTCCCAGTACACTTTATAGGGTATATAATCAGTCCAGCATCTATTTGCAGCTACTCTAAGCTTAGTTAGTGTATAACTTGGTACTCTTAAAACGCTTAATTTAAGTGTTCTTTTTTACTTTATTTTCTGTATTAAGCAATAAGACAGTAACGGCTGAATAAAGTGTGGCTGAACAGAGTACTTGATGGTCGCACGAGTGAATCTCCTTTCAGAGCTGCCTCCTTTGAATGGACTTCAAAAAGGAACATGTGCTTGTACTGGAGAACTACTTGTCAATGAAGAACACTTTTCTTTCCTCATTCCCGCTCTCTCCCCATTCTCTGCCCCCTCTGTCTACCATATGTGAAAGGCTTAAGTGAGACTCTACAAAGAAGCTGCAAACACTTGGGGATAAAAGTTGTCCACAAATCCATTCACACCCTGAGGTCAATCTTAATGAAGGTGAAACAGCCCGTTGACATGTTTACAAAATTCCCTGCCAATGTATACTAAGTATTATAATGGAGAAACTTCCAAAACTATACACCAGAGGCTGTCAGAACACCAGAGATCAGTGAAGAGAGGGGACCCCAACAATTCACTAAATAGATTAAGTGTGCATTTATTGCCTGTGAATTAATATTGACCTATTTCAGGTACATACGTATATGCATATACAAATATACATGTATAATATATAAAAGTCTAACATGTATACAACTAGTGTATTGTATTCTATATAGTCACATCATGTGAATATAATGTCCTATTGGATATATAATTTCAAACTTGAACCATAACTTGTGTTTAACATTTCTAAATGTAATCTTGATAACTGGAGGAGCTTTGTTGTGAAATACCATCAGACTCAATATGAGGTGCTTCAGTAGAACTGTCTCTGTCTGTAACAGGACACTGTTGAGGGATCCCCTCCCTGGTTACTTCACTGTCAATGACTTCCAGTTCACCTGATTGTCTCACCTCAAGTGGTGTATCATATATGTGATTGGCCATGGGTGAGTAAGCTGGATTAGTATAGTCTCTCATTGGGCGAGGTAGTGGTAGTGGTAAATCTTCATATTCTGCAGCTGTCTCTTCTGAGATATTAGTGAAACAGGCAATTCTCTTAGTCTTGCAGAGCAGACAGACAGTGACTGACACAACCACAAGTATGAGTGCTGCAATAACCACAGCTAGTCCTATGATAATGTAGATCTCTGATTTCACTCTGTCATAATTAGGTGCACCAATTGTACTAGTTGAAGGAGTGCCATTTGGAGTAACTATATAGCAAGAATTAAGAGTCTCTATGATAACATAGGATGTATAGTAATAATGAGGCATCTAATTAACCTGCACTTGTTGGTGGTATGGTACTGGAAGATATGGTAGATGACTCCTCTACTGGTTGGGTAACTGGGCTTGAGGTCACTTCATATACTCTACCAGCATCTGGAAAGTCAAGAAAATATAGGTATATTAATTAAATGCAGTAGCTGAATTTGATAGTGCTTTTTTATGAATTACCATTTACATGGATCTTTGCTGCCTGCAAAAAGAACCATTTAGTGGGTTGTAGCATAAATTCAAAATGTAATACACTGCCATATTCATTGTCAAAACCTGAATACTTAATATTAGAGGTTTGGCCAGAGCTGGATCCAATTCTCTTGTACAAACTTGGTTCAGTAGTACTACTGTTGGTTGTGTACATGAAAGGTCTTCCTACAATAGCACTTCCAATATCGTTGCCATTTGAAAGGTATAGCAGTCTGATTGACTGAAATACAACCGGACGATCCAGTTCAAATATCAAAGTGACATTTGAAATATTCCATGTGTGATACCTGTAGCGATTGATCTGATTGTTAATGTCCAAAGGTTCATATTTGATGTTTTCATCAAACAACACTCCAGGGGGTTTACATTTCAACATATTACTAGTCAAGTCGACCAAACTGCATCCATCATAGTTACTGTTTGGATCGTCACCTTCTCGATAAGGCATGCAGGGAGTAGCATAGTAACAAACCAGCGCGGCGTCTTCTACAAATGTAGACACAATATATATCGTATAACCGGCAGAAGGATATTTGGCGGATTGTTTTGACGCTCGGTGTAGTTTGACGGTTGAAATATTGGCCAATCACCCTCAAAGCCGCCAATCCGACAAAATAATATATACTCAAGTCCAAAATTTCTGATTAAATATACCAGAGAGATAAGCACAGATATATTTGTACTTGGTATATATACATTCTCGTGTTTCCAGATTAATCAACGCTTACCATCACATGAGCCAGTCGTAAGAGTTAGAAGAATACATAATAGACTTGGAAATATACCAATACGCCACATCTCCTTTCTAGCACAATCCTAGCTGTGCAAATTCCTACTTCCTACCGAGACGTAGGAAAGGGGGCAGCTGGATCAAATCAATAATCAAGCTCCATTAACTACAATAATAACATTTCCCTTGCTATTTTTGTATTGCATGATATTTTGCCAAGAAGTCATCCAAAAATACCTCACCAGAGAGGGTAGGACATGCACCAGAGCTAACCCTCAACATACAGAATTAAAGAAGCGGCTATATATATAGCCACCAGAAAATCAGCTAATAATTTAACCACAGCAGATTTTATTTGAGAGGGACCTAGGAACACTGACGGTAGTTTACATGCATCACATGATACTCAGGGCTAGAGACCATTAATGCACAAAAATACAGTCTGAGGCCTTTATTATGTTATACAATGTCCCTTCTCTTGTGTGCAAGTTACCAAATGGTCCTACAACCCAGTTTGCGAATGCATGCAACCAAACATTGGTATTCCTAGCTCCCTCTCAAGGTAACCCAAATCTGCTGTGGTTATTATCTGACACATCTTTATGTGTGTAGAGATTCATATATACGTATGACTATAGAGCAATTAAACTCTATAATATTATATAGTCTCATTCAGTGTTATATATTATAACTATAACTATAAGTAATTCCAATGTTATGTAACACAGAAATATGGGTACGTTCAGAGTATAAACCTAGCAATTTTTTCAGTTATATATACAACATTTATAAAATTAAATTAGAAGTAGGATGGTCATGCTTGCAACAGTCATGCACTAGCAAATCTGGAAAAAGTAACAAAACAAGAAAGGATCATGTGATTCCATGTTTGGGTGCATCGGAATAACCGCAAGTAGGCATGGTACACCCAAACATGCATGTGTGAAAGGATGTGCAAGAGTGGTCACTTTTAATTAATCATGCATTGATTATAGTCACTATGATACAGAAAGCATGTTTAATACCTGACATATATCTACAAATCCATTGCTATATAATATGATCCGATTTGAAAATTAAACATTACATTATAATCTAACCATCAAACTATCAGTTGAAAAACATATTGAACTAAGTCATATTGCTGTAAATGCAAAAGGTTCTAGTGAAATATAAATGTTGTATACTTAGTCTAAAAGGCTGTAATAAAATTAATTGTTTTTAGCATTGTTTAAATCCTTGACTAATTAGTTTGTAGAAGTTTCTCAATTAACTGTACACATTTCCTCACAACTTCCTCTTCTTCCATTTCATCTATGACTATTTGAAGAACATCCAGTAGTCCACCATCCATCATGACCTTAGCACTAGAATTACCTGGAAGGTGCAAAGTTTCAAATAGAAGCTTAAGGTTGATAATATCTCCTGACAAGACAAGTTGTTGAAGTAAAGCACATAATATGTTAACATCCTTTGATTAGTGTCTTTGCCTATAGGTTTCTAGCGTAGTTGCTAGCATTTCCATGAGATCTATAATACATTATATTTACATCACGAAACATGCTCTACATACTTCGTAATTATAAGTTGCAAGTTTACCTACTGAATTTATCACTTTTTGGAGATTTTGTTTGACACAGTAAGTGGAGTGCACCAATGAGGCATGACTTGCTCCTTAGTTACTCTCTATGTAGCAATTCAGGAGCTAGGTGGCAAAGCTACGAATAAATGTAGGCAACACAATTGTTAGAATTGGGCCAGTATTTATGGGGTACCATGGTGGGTGATATTAAGTTATATATCCTGATAATTATTTATCACTGTGTCCTCTAATAAAGTGTTTTTACCCACATGGCACCCCATATTGCCACTGCTCCAAATGGAACAAACACTTTTTATGATTCATGTGTATTTTAGAAAAAGAAATTTTAACAAATCATGTTTAAAAACAATTAAGTTATATACCTATATGGTATGTTAACAACTCAATAATTAAAATCTTGAGAATGAACAATGCCTTTTTGTGTATTATTATATGTACCAAATCTGCCAATATACACCAAATATATGATGCGTACGGGTTCTTCATAATTTTTATATATTTGCAATAATAAAATCAATGTTACCATGGTAACATGGAAATAGAAAATGCTTGGTTTTCCTAGATATGAGCTCACAATATATTGGTCCATCAAGCATGATCAAGAAGAGTAGAAAGGGGACTGGAGTATGTAACTCTATTGATATATAATTTGTAACTTAATACAATTTAGCATTTTATTCAGTTCATGAATATATATATATAAGCCTTGTCTTAACATCATTCTATACAGTCTGTAATAAGATTTACCTTATCAAATTATCAATTTCCCCCTTCAAAACTCTTAGCAAATACACTGCTATATATATCTACTGCTCCCCCTAGATGAGGAACACATTTGAAGTATGTCATACGTACATACACACAGAAGAATTTATAAAATTATACTGCACAATGTCATGCTTTATTGACTGTATATAAGAGTTATCAATTTAGAGTCTTCTTACTGTATGTAAAAAACAGGATACATAATTATTAAATTTAAATCTGCAAATCTCAAAATTACATTCAGTTCAGATGAAATTGATTGCGGTGCTCACTTGAAATGGCGCAACATATAAGAAACATTAAAAATATTCTACAAAAATAGTGAAATCAAAGAGAAAAGAATATATAAATGAGAGCTCTTAATTAAAAAATGGCAACAAAAAGCTTCCTATAGAAAAAATAGGGGAAATTTAAGATCTAAAGCCAATGTTAAAGCATCTATATCATCAATAATTAAACTCTGGATATTACATGTCTCCTGGAGGAGCACAATTAATGAATGAGTAAATGGGCGGAATCATAATATTATGCCATGCTGATGAGTCCTAATAAGGACAAAACTGCTGTCTATGGCTTGACCATCTTTTTGAGTGGTTAGGGGGAGACTCTGGTCCCATCAAGCAAACTTCAGTTCCACCCATTTTATAGCTCATTTTAAATTTCGGTCTGTCAGAAGGTGGCAGTGGTCTCATTCTCCCCTGCCTGAAAATGAGTTGCACAATCACTTAAAGCATCATCATGATGCTAAATGACATTTTGTTTAATTAATTTCCTGAAGTAGTATGTTATTCATAATTATTTCCTCAACTGTGAACAAAGTATCATCAAAATGCCAAAGTGTATGTCTATCCTACTTCAGGAAATAAATTAAACTAAATGTCATTTAGCATCATGATGATGCCTTAAGTGATTGTGCAACTCATTTTCGGGCAGGGGAGAATGAGACCACTTCTTATATGGGCATATGGTGATGTCATTTTTCTTCCGTTCGTCGCACGCGCACATGGCGCATGCAAAAGAAAACAAGTATTTTGAAAGTTTAAAAAACTCATTCCAACTACTTGGCCGCATCGTTGGGCTTTAATTCATTCATATATCATCTTAACGATTGAGGATGCTGAAGTGTCCTAAACATTACAAATAACGATGAAAAACCTTTGCTAACTACAGCCACCTGAACGCCGCCATTTGCAAAATGATGTATACAGGAGCCCTGCTTGATGGATTCATGCATAAATAATGCTTCACTGTGTGACATCCCTTTCTTGTTTCTGTTCTTTTTGTGCCATCCCTACATCTACGTACTATTTTTGTAGAAAATGTTTAATGTTCTCTAGTTCATATACTTACGGTAGTTCTATAAATGAATGTGTGGTATTTAATTATGCTATACATATATGCGAGTGACTACTGAAATGCATAATTTAATTTTGCACTTGATTTAGCTGTGCAAAAAAACAAATTCTTACCTCTGTTAAGGTGTTAAAAAGACGATCATTTAAGAACGATTTATGATGGCACTCCTATATATTAAGTATTTTAAGACCATGCTATCGATTGTAAAAAGACAGGCATCGATCAGCGAGAAAGCTACGAAGAAAGCAAATGCTGCCGTTTAACGATTGACAAGTCCTCAGAGAGAATATCCTAAACGGAAGACTTATTATACGGCCTTCAGCGATGAACAGAGAGCTGCTATTGGTCAGTGTGCTGCTGAAAACAGCAATGCTGCAGCAATCTTTCAAATCGCATAATAAAAAAATGCATAAATTTTAGAATGGTCCAAAAATGCCTAAATCACATATATAATTTATTACCTGTATAAAGTAATAGACCTACAGTATATATAGGTATACACCACAATACAAATTGGAATAACTAGATATATTATATTGTCGGTGCTTCCACTAATATTTTTCTTGAGGTGTATACTTCAAAATACCTTAAAGTAAAAAAAATACAAAAATTATAATTTAAAAAAGGGAACCCCAGGCATCGGGGCAGAAACTAATATACAGTGTAACCCGGATAATCTGACCACGCTAAATACGCTAAACCGCCTAATCCGCCAGAGTTTGTATAGAATGAATTCATTTGCATACTATAAATATCTATGTAATACGCCAACCTCCGAATCCGCCATCTGCCATTATTCCAAAACTGACTTAAAAACGCCCGATATGTGACTATAGAGGAAGAATTCGACGGCAACGCAAGAGCAAATATCGTTTATCCTTTTTATTTAGCTGGCTATAAATATTATTGCATAATGAGGATATTTGGTTAATCTGCCAAGCTCAATATTCTGCCAAAAAAGTGCTTGAACGAATTGTTACATGGGTTACACTGCATATGCTATAGGCCACAACATCACTAAAACAAAGAGGTGAGGCGAACCAAGAGAAACACTACATGCAGAGAACATGCATCAGCAAACCAAGGGCAGCTCAAGAAACAAATAATATTTCCAGGTCGCAGACCACTTAAATGACTCTATAAACTTCCAGTGGCACAGAGTAAAAATTCTTTTCTGTCTATTTTTAGCTTATCGATTATCATAAAATCAATTTAAACCGATATGATCAATATTCAGGGAGATATAAATATTTAGTATGCCATAAAAATACGGGATTACGGACATTTTTACAAAATCGATTCCATATCATGGCAAATTAAATGGTGGCATCTTTATGGTAGTAACTGGAAATTTTGCCAACTTACCTTTGGCATATGAGGATTCCCAGCTCTCTAGTCAAGGTAGGATGACCTCCTTTGGAGCTACAACTATAGTCTCGGCTTGGCTGCATGCTTTGGAATCCTTCGGCATATCAGGATTCCCAGCTCTCGGCTCAAGGTAGGAGGACGACCTCCTAAGGATCTTCAACTTTGGTCTCGGCTCGGCTGCTTTGCCGCTCGCCTGCTTTGGAATCCTTCAGGATTCACAGCTCTCGGCTCAAGGTAGGAGGACAACCTCCTTTGGATCTACAACTTTGGTCTCGCTCGGCTGTTTTGGAATCCTGTGGCATATCAGGATTCCCAGCTCTCGGCTCAAGGTAGGAGGACGACCTCCTTTGGATCTACAACTTTGGTCACGGCTCGGCTGCTTTGGAATCCTTCAGCATATGAGGATTCACAGCTCTGGGCTCAAGGTAGGAGAACGACCTCCTTTGGATCTACAACTTTGGTCTCGGCTCGGCTGCTTTGGAATCCATCAGCATATGAGGATTCCCAACTCTCGGCTCAAGGTAGGAGAACGACCTCCTTTGGAGCTACAACTTTGGTCTTGGCTCGGCTGCTTTGGAATCCTTCGGCATATCAGGATTCACAGCGCTCGGCTCAAGGTAGGAGGACGACCTCCTTTGGATCTACAACTTTGGTCTCGGCTCGGCTGCTTTGTGCTTTGGAATCCTTCGGTATATCAGGATTCCCAACTCTCGACTCAAGGTAGGAGGACGACCTCCTTTGGAGCTACAACTTTGGTCTCTGCTCGGTTGCTTTGGAATCCTTCGGCATATCAGGATTCCCAACTCTCGGCTCAAGGTAGGAGGACGACCTCCTTTGGATCTACAACTTTGGTCTCGGCTCGGCTGCTTTGGAATCCTTCGGCACATGAGGATTCCCAACTCTCGGCTCAAGGTAGGAGGACGACCTCCTTTGGAGCTACAACTTTGGTCTCTGCTCGGTTGCTTTGGAATCCTTCGGCATATCAGGATTCCCGACTCTCGGCTCAAGGTAGGAGGACGACCTCCTTTGGATCTACAACTTTGGTCTCCGCTCGGCTGCTTTGGAATCCTTCAGCATATGAGGATTCCCAACTCTCGGCTCAAGGTAGGAGGACGACCTCCTTTGGATCTACAACTTTGGTCTCCGCTCGGCTGCTTTGGAATCCTTCAGCATATGAGGATTCCCAACTCTCGGCTCAAGGTAGGAGGACGACCTCCTTTGGAGCTACAACTTTGGTCTCTGCTCGGTTGCTTTGGAATCTTTCGGCATATGAGGATTCCCAACTCTCGGCTCAAGGTAGGAGGACGACCTCCTTTGGATCTACAACTTTGGTCTCTGCTCGGTTGCTTTGGAATCCTTCGGCACATGAGGATTCACAGCTCTGGCCTCAAGGTAGGAGAACGACCTCCTTTGGAGCTACAACTTTGGTCTCGGTTCGGCCGCTTTGGAATCCTTCGGCATATCAGGAGATTCCCAGCCTTTGGCTCAAGGTAGGAGAACGACCTCCTTTGGATCTACAACTTTGGTCTCGGCTCGGCTGCTTTGGAATCCTTCAGCATATGAGGATTCACAGCTCTGGGCTCAAGGTAGGAGAACGACCTCCTTTGGATCTACAACTTTGGTCTCGGTTCGGCCGCTTTGGAATCCTTCGGCATATCAGGAGATTCCCAGCCTTTGGCTCAAGGTAGGAGAACGACCTCCTTTGGATCTACAACTTTGGTCTCGGCTCGGCTGCTTTGGAATCCTTCGGCACATGAGGATTCCCAACTCTCGGCTCAAGGTAGGAGGACGACCTCCTTTGGAGCTACAACTTTGGTCTCTGCTCGGTTGCTTTGGAATCCTTCGGCATATCAGGATTCCCAACTCTCGGCTCAAGGTAGGAGGACGACCTCCTTTGGAGCTACAACTTTGGTCTCTGCTCGGTTGCTTTGGAATCCTTCGGCATATCAGGATTCCCAACTCTCGGCTCAAGGTAGGAGGACGACCTCCTTTGGATCTACAACTTTGGTCTCGGCTCGGCTGCTTTGGAATCCTTCGGCACATGAGGATTCCCAACTCTCGGCTCAAGGTAGGAGGACGACCTCCTTTGGAGCTACAACTTTGGTCTCTGCTCGGTTGCTTTGGAATCCTTCGGCATATCAGGATTCCCGACTCTCGGCTCAAGGTAGGAGGACGACCTCCTTTGGATCTACAACTTTGGTCTCCGCTTGGCTGCTTTGGAATCCTTCAGCATATGAGGATTCCCAACTCTCGGCTCAAGGTAGGAGGACGACCTCCTTTGGATCTACAACTTTGGTCTCCGCTCGGCTGCTTTGGAATCCTTCAGCATATGAGGATTCCCAACTCTCGGCTCAAGGTAGGAGGACGACCTCCTTTGGAGCTACAACTTTGGTCTCTGCTCGGTTGCTTTGGAATCTTTCGGCATATGAGGATTCCCAACTCTCGGCTCAAGGTAGGAGGACGACCTCCTTTGGATCTACAACTTTGGTCTCTGCTCGGTTGCTTTGGAATCCTTCGGCACATGAGGATTCACAGCTCTGGGCTCAAGGTAGGAGAACGACCTCCTTTGGATCTACAACTTTGGTCTCGGTTCGGCCGCTTTGGAATCCTTTGGCATATCAGGAGATTCCCAGCCTTTGGCTCAAGGTAGGAGAACGACCTCCTTTGGATCTACAACTTTGGTCTCGGCTCGGCTGCTTTGGAATCCTTCAGCATATGAGGATTCCCAACTCTCGGCTCAAGGTAGGAGGACGACCTCCTTTGGATCTACAACTTTTGTCTCGGCTCGGCTGCTTTGGAATCCTTCAGCATATGAGGATTCCCAACTCACGGCTCAATGTAGAAGGACGACCTCCTTTGGATATACAACTTTGGTCTCTGCTCGGTTGCTTTGGAATCCTTCGGCACATGAGGATTCCCAACTCTCGGCTCAAGGTAGGAGGACGACCTCCTTTGGATCTACAACTTTGGTCTCTGCTCGGCTGGTTTGGAATCCTTTGGCATATCAGGATTCCCAGCTCTCGGCTCAAGGCAGGGAACGACCTCCTTTGGATCTACAACTTTGGTCTTGGCTCGGTTGCTTTGGAATCCTTCGGCATATCAGGATTCACAGCCTTCGGCTCAAGGTAGGAGGACGACCTCCTTTGGATCTACAACTTTTGTCTCGGCTCGGCTGCTTTGGAATCCTTCAGCATATGAGGATTCCCAACTCACGGCTCAATGTAGAAGGACGACCTCCTTTGGAGCTAGAACTTTGGTCTCTGCTCGGTTGCTTTGGAATCCTTCGGCACATGAGGATTCCCAACTCTCGGCTCAAGGTAGGAGGACGACCTCCTTTGGATCTACAACTTTGGTCTCTGCTCGGCTGGTTTGGAATCCTTTGGCATATCAGGATTCCCAGCTCTCGGCTCAAGGCAGGGAACGACCTCCTTTGGATCTACAACTTTGGTCTTGGCTCGGTTGCTTTGGAATCCTTCGGCATATCAGGATTCACAGCCTTCGGCTCAAGGTAGGAGGACGACCTCCTTTGGATCTACAACTTTGGTCTTGTCTCGGCTGCTTTGGAATCCTTCGGCATATCAGGATTCACAGCGCTCGGCTCAAGGTAGGAGGACGACCTCCTTTGGATCTACAACTTTGGTCTCAAAGGCTCGGCTGCTTTGGAATCCTTCGGCATATCAGGATTCACAGCTCTCAGCCAAAGGTAGGAGGACGACCTCCTTTGGATCTACAACTTTGGTCTTGTCTCGGCTGCTTTGGAATCCTTCGGCATATCAGGATTCACAGCGCTCGGCTCAAGGTAGGAGGACAACCTCCTTTGGATCTACAACTTTGGTCTTGGCTCGGCTGCTTTGTGCTTTGGAATCCTTCGGCATATCAGGATTCCCAACTCTCGGCTCAATGTAGGAGGACGACCTCCTTTGGATCTACAACTTTGGTCTCGGCTTGGCTGCTTTGGAATCCTTTGGCATATCAGGATTCACAGCTCTCGGCTCAAGGTAGGAGGACAACCTCCTTTGGATCTACAACTTTGGTCTCAGCTCGGCTGCTTTGGCCATTCGCATTGGAATTTGAAGCCAGCTAGACTTCAAGATTGAATGGCATGTCACGTAACAGTAACGGTACCATTTCATGGATTTCAAGCTCTTTCTACTCAAGAACCCTTAAGCAACCCTTGTTTTTTTGAGATTACACAGGCATGTCATCCAAAACATCCCTGATACTAGGCAATCAAAAATTCACCTTAAATCCTAAATCATAGACTTTTGATCATTTAGTCAATAAGTCTAACGAATTTAGGACAGAAAGGCAACTCATTGTCTGGAATTAAGTCTACACTCTGTACGGAAGAGTAACCATGGAGCGTTTGAACACTCAGGTGACATTTCAACAATTCCGAGTTCCTTGCTGAGATTGCCCAGAAATTTGCGTGAAAACTGGAATTGCAATCGTTTGATCACAAGGACACCAATTATCACTTCTGAATCGCCGCTATTGGGCAAATCCCTATCGGAATTCTCGCCGCATATATTTCGTTCACCATGGTAGCCCTTATAGTAGGCAAGAACACAGTGGCGCGCAAGGGGATATCAAGAAGCGGCAAATGTATCTCAAGATAGTTTGATCAGCTATGATTGAAAATGAAGCTACTTTCATGCCTTAAGAGATTCACATTCATCAGTTTAATATTCGCAATGGTTTCTGAGTTTTACTCACGTTTTTTAAGATATAAGAACATCGAAAAATTGGGGTCACTCTCAAGTTTTATCCCGAATTAATAATTGAAACCGAAAAGATTCTCTTCTGTAGTCATCTAAATAGTCATTTAGCTTTATTCGATAAACTTGTCGACTAAAATTTAGAGGCCGACTAAATTCGGTAAAGGTCGGGTTGTCAATTTGTACGGACTAATAGTCAGTCGAAGCCACTTGACTAGATTCCGTAATAAGTCGGGTTGTCAATTTGAATGGAGTGACTAATTAATAGTCAGTCGAAATCACTCTACTAGATTTGGTAAATTATTCACTCCAAATTGACAACCCAACTACAGTTCAGTCCACTTAATTTGAATCCGTTTTCGACGAAATTTTGCCTATATATACACACACTAAAGCATTGAAGAAATTTGTGTGACTGTTAAATGCTTCAAACAGTTGAATAACTGCGCTATATATAGTAAGAGACATTATTGAGAAGCAGAAACACTTAACTTAAGTATGCCTAAGGGTCGATAGAGTTGCTGCTCCATAACTTCCCTAATCATCATGATCGCAACAGATACTCCGGGGCCCCATCATTTCATGTACATCCTCAGTACATAAGCAAGATGCTTGAATCAGATTTCATAAGGAGGAAAACGTATACTGCATTATCCATGCAAGTGCAAGAAATCAATGGCATTAATAGTAATTTATAAAAATCATGCAAGTATATATTAGTGCATAATACGCAATACACTTAGTGTTTTCTAACATGGCACCATATATAACACGTTTTTATACAACATATCATATAAACTCTACATATATATGAGATATATACTATACCAACTTAGTGGTTCCTCTATAGAATTATATAATAAAAAATTATCTGTACAAAATATGAAGACGTTTGATAATGAAAAATTACATGCTCATAGTTACAGTAAATAAACTTTCAGTCATACTCCCTGTTTGAGATATTAGTTGAGTAACAGAGATATTGATATAGACTTCTTTCAGTTTCACTAAATGTTGTTTCATTGTTACCACCTTTGCTTGCTGTAACTGAATAAGTGCCCGGATCCAAATATTCGTGAGGAATATTTGGTATATCTTCATGGCTCTTATGAAGAAAGTGGTCAGGAATATATTGCAATATATATACTTGGCTACTTTTCATCATAAGAGAAAGTAATATTGTGTTAATACTAACAATAAAGATAAATGGTTACAAACTATCAATTCAATTTTTATAACTAAACAAAATACATACAATTTCAATTAAAACAGTAAGGGACAATTTGGTTAAGGGACAGAAACACTTAACTCAAAGGATGGCATGATAACATTCAGGTTTCTAAATTGGATCGATTGAAAATTGGCTAGATTTACAGATTCTGTCATATGTTTGCACATTGACACACATGTACACAGAATATACAATTTAGAATACATAGGAAGAAGAGAAGCCTAATCTCTATAAGACTACCCTAAGTCATTAGTCAAAGAAGATTGTGTTTTAGTCTATTCTCCTTATGTTTCTATAACCGCTTCACACTATCAGGAATGATACAGCTTTTGGAATACAGTGTTATATATGGTTCTAAAGACATGCATTTTATTGTTTTTAAAGGGCATATAAGCACTCAGAGCCAAACCCTCAACATAGGTTTTGGAGGTTTAGGAATTATACTGGTGCTTATTTGATTCATACTTTACCTGCCAGTAAGCATTTATGTGATAAGGACTTTGGGAGAGGATGCTAAAGTCCACAGTAAGTACATACATATACAACTGTAAAATTTCAACTAGAGATACTTGTAAAAGTATCTAAAAGTTATAAATGCAAAGACATTTATGGCCCATGGTTGCAAATTAAAGTTATATAAAAAAGGCTAAACAATATTAACCGAAAAAGAAAGAGAATGGCCACACAATGTTATATTACCTACAGTTCCCTATTGCATGAATATAAATTAATCATATCAACCTCGGGACTTCTATACTAGATATGTACGTACATTTGTCTATACTACAATGGAGGCTAACTAAAGCTATAGCCATTATGGTAAGATGAGAACCTTTGAAACTTCTGTGTTTCAACCGGCAGCAAGTGGCAAATATCAGTGCTACCACAACATGATCATTGTTATAACCAACCTCGTGCTAATGTTACTGACAAAGATGTTAAATATACTGAAGAAACAGCACCACCTTTAGTTGGCAAAGAGGCTCTGCCAACCTCACTTGCTTTGACACCTTTTAACAGCACAAGAAATTGCTTATCCTTTCCCACCTCTGAAGCTACTCAGCCTAAGTGTCCTGAAAGAGTAAATGACAAGGATGAATTTGATTTTTGGTCAGAAGCAGTTAATGTTTTGACCACTCAAGAAGCCAGTGGGTTTGGGGAAGTGACCAATTCTGCAGTTTCATCAGTGGCATCTCCTGAAATATCACATGATGAGTTTGATATGATTCTTTCTCAAGTGGATGAACAACAGTTATTTAACTACTCTACCAATTGAGTTCACAGATTCACAAAATATGTAGTTTTTGATGTCAATTTAATGAAATGCTATTTTTATCTCCTTACTAATATTCTCTTCTGGCTTTCTTAACAGGTATACACACAAGTCTATATGCCTAGTCAGATTATATTAAAGTATTCACATGAAGCTTCATGTACTTCATGGGTACTTCAGATAGATAAGCCATGGACATGTTTAGTCATTCATGGCTACAGAATCTTACAACTAAATTTGCCTTCTAACCACAAAGAAAAACAAAATTCTTGTGGTTTCTTATAACATTATGTAAAAAAATGGCAGGTCAGTCCCATAATCATGCATAAAGTGTTTAAGCTTAGAAATGTGAAAAACTAACCAAATAATATAAATAATCGGGTTTGATATAAAATACAAATAACACAACAGATGCATATAATGTACAGTTGTATGTATAATTGGCAGAAGGCATGGCATCACTGCATGTAATACTATATAGCTAAATTCTGCAGTTACTTGACAATGTTTGCTCATATAGCCAGTTTTACATGGTTCCCCAACAGAAGGTGGTATAGAGATTGAGGGAGGGAATGTATAACTAAGGTCAGGAGAAGCTAGGCACTCATTATTAATGAAATATGATATGCATTGCCATAATACTGTATAGTTGGCTAGCTACGTATATGCAACATGCATGTGTGAAAGGATGTGTAAGAGTGGTCATCTTTAATTAATCATGCATTTATTATAGTCAGCTTAATACAGGCAGCATGTTTAATACCTGACATATACCTAAAAATCCATTGCAATATATATAATATGATCCGATTTCAATTACATTATAATCTAACCATCAAACTATCAGTTGAAAAACATATTGAACTAAGTTATATTGCTGTAAATGCAAAAGGTTCTAGTGAAATGTAAATGTTGTATACAAAGAGGCAGTAATAAAACTAACTGTTCAGCATTGTTTAAATCCTTGACTAATTAGTTTGTAGAAGTTTCTCAATTAACTGTACACATTTCCTCAAAACTTCCTCTTCTTCCATTTCATCTATGACTATTTGAAGAACATCCAGTAGTCCACCATCCATCATGACCTTAGCACTAGAATTACCTGGAAGGTGCAAAGTTTCAAATAGAAGATCAATAATATCTCCTGACAAGATTACTTGTTTTTGTTGAAGTAAAGCACATAGTATGTTAACATCTTCTACTGATAGGTCAAGAGATTCTTCAATCTTCCTGTTTTTGCAAGACTTCAAGGAATTGCATAATATCATTAGAGTGAAAATCCTTTGATAAGTGCCATGTCTTTGCCTATAGGTTTCTAGCGAAGTTGCTAGTAATTCCATGAGATCTACAGGGTATGACTCAAATGTGCCTTCCTGCTTAATAAACTTTAGTAACATGATTAGCACCACTGTCATATTGGTGTCTGGAGGCTATATATATAGAAAGTAAACACACATGCAACATTAATGGTGTATAATATATATGTGTGTTGTCAATGAATTAATGCCAAACAGCAAAGTTGTATATAATACCAATTGCCATGGTAACAAGATAATAGGTGCATTGTCTACCTTATACAGTGTGAATTACTTATCAACAGGATATATAGCATGAACAAGGAAGTGAAGAAATCTGATGCATTCATTTTCTTAGTTGTCGATGATTCTTTTAGTCCTGGAAGCAAATTTCATGAATATAGGGTATATCAGTTACAGCCCATCACCTCAGACTTCACCCACAATATAATTTCAGTCTTGGCCTCATATTATATTGCAGCTGTATATAGTCCTCACCTCTAGGCTATAACCATTACATACATATATATACCCTTCAAAGTATAGGCACATTAATATACCACTGCATTATGAAACATGCACTACATACTTTGTAAGTTGCTAGTTCAGCTACTGAATTTATCAGTTTTTGGAGATCAATCTTTGTGTTCAGTGACACAGTAAGTGGAGTGCACCAGTGATGCACAACTTGCTCCTTAGTTATCTCACCCTCTACCAATTCAGGAGGTGGCAATCCTATATATGTATGTATTATATATAGGCAACACAATTATTGAGCCAGCCAATACTATCTGTGTATATACAATATTCGTGGAATTGTTTGCGAGACAAATTTTCAGGAATTTAGTGAATGATCTCCCATGCACAAACATTTATTTCACAAACATTTATTTCACGAACATTTCCATTATATATACATTGACTTAATAATAATCAAGCACATTTGCGAAAATAAAAACAGGAAATTTTAGTTCAACTGAATTTCGTCTTGCGAACATTTCCATGCATACTGTATCTATGTATACGCACTATATATAATGCAGTTTAATTCTATATAATAACTGTAACCTCTCTCGTTTATATATACCTCCTATATAGGTAGACCCAAGTTTACAAAAATGTACGTAATGAACTCTACACAATTATTTTTCATGGAATTTCAACACAACTTCTACGTACATGCAGTTCACAGAGGGGCAATTATCTATTAGTAAACAGAGCTTAGAAAACTATATATAACCATTTAATGGATATATATATAATAATATATATATACAAATAAAGATATACCTGGAAGCATCTTTTGCAGTTTTTCATAAGTTTTTGCACCTAATGCACTGGAATTACTGTGGGTTGAAGTCATGATAACTGGAGCAGGTGTGTTGCCAGATTTCACTCTTTCTTCAGTTCCTTCTGAGGGCTGATTTTTTGAATTACCTGTAAAAGCCAAAATTCAACTTTTAGCCATAAAACCAACTACAACTATGTAACTTGAGACAATAACTGTACATGTGTTCACTATATATACATATTACATATATATATGTTGAATTGAATTACGTACATATTAAATGCCATAAAATATATAACACTACGTATACGAGGACATATATATAATGTACATGTATATACAGATGTATGAAAATGAATTACATTACATAATTGAAAGATTTTTATGATCACATGACTGAGGATTTTCATAAATTAAAGTTGTCATACACTCATATAACGTTAATTACATTACACATACGTATGTATACTGAATGATGAGCCTAAACATAAAAAAATATAGATTTAGCTCATTGGTTCTCTGATTACTTTCTCTTTGGAAGTTATGAGTGGAAGAGCCACTTAATGAAATAGCCAGATTGCAGTATTCATAGCAACTGGCTGTATAGTGTTACTAGTGTAACAGAAGATATACAAGACCACAATATACATTAGCCATGCATTTCCATATATTTTGAGCCCTGTCTCTTGCGTTTCAGGTCTGCAGACATCTTCGGTGTTCAACACAGTTGTCTAATTACAAGTACACGCAGGAGTTGAGACGGCGCATTAAAAGGTCATATAAAGGGAATTTTCCTATATATGCCTATATCATTGATTCACAGGTTTTCGTAGTATATTTTGTATTGACAAAAAAAGACTTCGTTTTGTTTTTAAAAACGTTACGTTTTGTAAGATGTATACAGTATAAAGCTATATCTCTGATACACTATGTATTACTATAATAACACTTCATAAATGTCTACTTACTATCATTATTATTTGATTCTCGAAGAAGACATTCAAACAGGATTCCAACTTTCTCAATGATGCAGTCTTCATCAATGATTGCTATTGCTTGCTCAAGGGCATCTAGCATACCAGGTACACATAACAACTTGACATTTTCTGGTATTTTTACTAGGTCAGCCAGAAAGTCAATGACAGGAACTGCAATAACTTTATCCCCATAGCCAAGAAGTTCCTGAAAATTACCAATGTCCTCCTTTACTAAATCCATGCTACTGCTATTTAATTGTTTTCCCTTAAATAAAACACATTTTGAGGAAAGGTTAAGAGTCATTAAAGCAAAGATTCTATGTAAGCTTGGGTGTGACAATGAGTACTGCAACAACTGCTCCAATAAATTAGGATCACAATGTTCTTGTAGAATTTCAAATTGGATACATTTGAAAAGGAGTAATACAAATACATTCATCAAAATTTCTGATGCCTACATATATACAATGAATAAATGGATTAAAATACTAACAGAGAGTATATATAATATATACTGATGTACGTACATTGATAATCACATGCACCTTATTTACCTTCCAACGCTCAGTACGTTTAATCATGAAGCAAGAATGCACATAATTGACTAGTAACTATGAAACTGAATACTTAAAATCAGTGATCTGTCACAGAACTATAGACACCTTACATATCATCCTTGCACTTCAATTTGTCTATATATATATATCCATACATTAAGGTGAAGTCTTTGTGGCCAGGCTATGGATTTTAGTATTTCACCTCTGTGTATATACGTATACACAGAAAGTGATTATAGCCTATCACATGATCACTGTTATGTTTTGTTGCTTTTTCCTGATAGGTAATCACTGTGGCAAGCAGTGCCATAATTCCTACTTTACCTTTTGTGCTGTTTTTATTTAATATTTAAACATGGTTCTAGAGAGGGAGCTACGTATACAGAGTGCTACATAATATCTCTAACTTTCATAAGTAATTTATAAAGCATATAATTAATACAATTAGAACAAACCAGATTTTTAAAAACTCACGTTTTCACCTTCGGAAACTTGCAGAAGTATTCCTAGCAGCACATTAAATATGTCAAATAGTTGAGATTCAGGTAAACACAGGTTTAACCAAACCAGTTTGATGTACCCTTTTGTACCATGGACTTCTCTGCAGCTAGGTAGGCCTGAAAAAGATAATTCAAATGTAAGTCAAGGTATACTGTTTATAGCCATTGCATATGCATGCAATATCTTACCAGGAACAAGTTGCCTCAAACTCTCATAAACCCCTTCTATTGAAGAGTCAGTGGCATTAACTGAAGAAGAGGCAGGTTGTGTGGACCTTTGGTTACCATTTAAACTGTGCATAAAGTTGTCAGCCATAGGAAAACCAATTGTTTCTGTTACCATTGTTTGTGACATAGCATCAGGAAGTGATTTTTGTCGCACTACAACACGAAACCCTGCTTGAATAAATTGATGCAAAACTTGCTCTTTTTTCAAGTTATTAATTTGAACATGACCTACAGGGCAATCTGCATGAGGAAGTGGACAATCTGGACTAGCATCTTTATTAAGAAATATTTCAGCACATTGCTGAGAGAAGAGTGTTCGGCATAAAAAGATGCAATAATGTCTTCCTTGAGGATATTTTGGAGAAGAGTAGCCCTTTCTGACACTGACCTTGAATCTTAAACCCATGCCTTCACCAGACATAACAACCACTTCTGTGTGTCCATCGGGAATTTTTGGTGTGTTAGAATGTGACCTATTTGTTGCAAGAGCTTTAACAGTTATTGGATTGTTATTTTCCATTAACAAATTTTGACAAGACTGCCCACAAAATTTCACTTGAATTCCATCAATTGTAATTGGTTTTGCCATTACTGATGCTCTTGACAAACAGTTTTCACATCTCTTAGAGCAATACCAGCAACGTTGAGAAGTTCTACACTTCATATCAAGTGGGGACCCAAAAGTACTAAGAATTGATAAATAAAGATTTTTTAAAATATTCATGTACAGTATAAGAACAGCATCTCAAATAACCACTTAAACATTTTTATGTTTTACTCATATGAGTGTTTGCATACCCATGCATTATGGCCACAGCTATGGTAATTTATGCATTTTGTGAATGGTACATATACAAGACTTCAACTGGTTGTCAGCCAGTTAAGCATTTCTATACACTACTATTTAATAAGAAGAATGTGTGTTTAAACAAGGAACTATATATTCACCCATTATGAAGCCTGCAAATAAACACTACTGGATATTATGCCAACCAACCAACCAGTGATGACCTCCCAGTCATCCAATGATGGCAAAAATCATCAATGAACCACAAAGCCAAGCCAACTAGCCAAGTAGATGATTGTCACTTGGTTGGTCGGCGTAATATCTAGTGGTGTTTATTATTTTCAATGATAGCCCAGAACAGGCTTACATGCAATAAACTCCCCTTTTCAATATGAATCCTATTTGAAATATCTTATACATACAATACAAAGCAGTAGGTAAAGTATATAATTTAATTCTATAAGCTAGATGTCCACAGAAGAGGGTAATTGTTTTCAGAAGAATTGTCTGATGTACATATTGACAGACATTGTATATATATATATATATATATATATATATATAACAAAAAGGTGTACACTATGCAGTAGTTAGGGTTTACCTGTGCTTATAATGATACATCAGTGATTGAAGATTGACAAACCCTCTAGACTGAAGTATTACAGGAAGATTACTTAAAATGGAGTCTTTCAAACGATTCACTAAAAGCAAAACAGTTGGATATCCCTCAAGTGTAGTATCACAAATTATGTCATCAACTTGGCCAGATGGTGTTAGAAAAAATCCAGCTGCAAAGACATTCCTTAAATTGGATTGATAATGAATAACAAATGGTCTTAAAGGAACCCTTTGCTTATCTAGCACACCTATGAAGGCAACACTTGTATCATCACTATCTGGTGTGCTATAGTGAAGTAAAAGGTGATAATTAGGTGGCATAGATACAACTGCATCTTCCTCTATTATGATAAACTGTTCAGGGAGCAAATTCAGAACTGCTTTTGATTCATTTTCACATTGGTCAGCAAATATAAGCTGATCTTTTTCTGTAGCTTCTACAATTTTAACAGCTTCTAGTTTCTGCATTTTGGCTTCAGTTTCGGCTGTTGGCATAGCTTTTGGTTCTTTGTCCTTCTTGTGAAATAATGACTTAAGAGTTTCACGTCTAAAGTCTGAGGACTGCTGGCAGAACATCTGCCATAATCCTTTAGGAAGGATTCTATCTGATTCCTTAGGAATAATACATTTTCCCTTTATTGGAGAAACCTTATGACAGTTTTGCTCCAAATCAATTGAAGGAAACTCAAATGGCACCAAAATATTAATGATACCTATATGTGCTACTAAAAATTGAGCCACTTGAGGTTGACTTTTCAGTCCATCATTGAGCTTAATATCATCACAAAAGAAGGAGGCAGGACAGATTAAGACCTGATTGAGTATCCTATCCTTATATTCATTAGGTACACTTGTAGGATTGAACAGCAAATACAAATCAGGCAGTTCAGTTGAGTCTGCCTCGATCTCTCCTAAAAGGAATTTCCTACATTTAATAAAAAAGTTGAAAACTTTCTGGCTTTCCATATAGGAAGGTATTCCAGTGATAACACCAACTGCTCTGAATAGGGTACTTATACAAAAATTGTATAGCCACGATTCATACTCCAGAATATACTCTTTTTTAAGACAGTCAACATCTTTGTGATTATATATTTTCAGGAAAAAATTAGTCAGAAACTTTTTCTCTCCCCCTTCATTAAAGACACCTTCACAACTCTTACAGAAGGTAAAAAAAGCAAATTCATTGGGGGAACGATATTTAAAGCGCCTTTTCATAGGTACATTTATACCCTTAAGACACCTTTTAGTAATGGTTTCACCCATTGAATCTGAGAAGAAGGTTAAAACAGATTTAGGTACAACATGGCTATGCTGAAGAGCTGCAGGACATTGTAAACACAATAGGCAACGCTGCATTTTAGCTAATTTTTCTGTGGCTTCTCGTGCAAGATCTGTCATAGCTATATTAAAAAACTGTGAAGCTTCTGAATCAAAACATCTATCCTTAGTGTAGGGCTCCATAGACTTAATAGAATCTCTTGCAATAGAGTAGCAGCTATCATGTAGCTTTACAAATTCTTCATCTTGATAAGGCCTCATGGAGAGCAAATTTTGCTGTCTCCTATAATCCTTGAATTGACATTTTCCAAGGATGACAGAAGAGGCTGCTAATATATGTTTCGGCAAGTCTTTTACGGAGACTAAAGACTTGCAGACAATAGTACATTCTTTGATCAGGCTCCAGGCATAGCATCCTACTGCATACTTAAGCCTTTCCTCAAAACCTGCATGTATATAAAATATAGGTTATCTATATGCACGGGGTTTTGCAGCATTTCATCTTTAATTAGGCCTCCATTTATCATATATATACATAAACTTCATAACTGGCAAATTGGCACCTCAACATAAAAATTACGTTGCATGTTTGGGATGTCCTAATGAATTCAGTGGTGGTATATATAAAGATATATTTTCTATAATAAATTACACTATATAATTGAGTTATGACTAAAAATGATACTTTTTTCATGGCTGCCCACAATATTGAAGGGGCAAATGTGGCAGTGAATTCAAGTCCCAAGCGCAGTAATTAATGCTCCATTCATCTACGTATATATATAGGTTATGTACACAAACGTACATATCCTCACCTGTTTTTAAATAACCCTTCCAGCATATCAACACAAGTTTGAGAACATCTTTTGCTTCAATTCCAGCTTCACCAATAGAACTCTCTAAAATTCCTTTCAGCAGTGGAGCTTCCTTTATCACTCTGTCATGCAGCTCTTTCTCTTGAGAAAGCATCCACAGAAGTCTAGCTGCCTCAATCTGGGTTTCTGAATTTTGCAATAAAATGGGAAAGCACTGTAAAAGTCCTTGATCTAACATAATACAACAGTTCTCCTGGAGTATTGTTGCTTCCAGTAGAAATTTCATTATTTCAGTTGCTTCCATTGGATATTCAAAAATTCTAGTAAATAAGACTGGATTATCCAGTGCTTCAAAGAGACCCTGAACACATTTCTGGAGTATATCTTTGTTAAGAGCTGCAACCTCTAGGACTCTATTATCCAGTAGATTAGCAATGTGCATTAAATTCATTTTAGTCAGAAAGTATATTGTAGGATAAGGAGTAGAAAGATAATCTAAAAGAATTGAAGCAACTTTGTGATAATTGTCAAATGCATACATTTCAACAGCATCAGCCGAACAATAGTGAAGTAGAGTGAGGCAAAGCACAACCTTAGAAACTGTGTCCTACAGCAAAACCAAGAAGTAAATATTCAATGTGTATGTAGGTTTAATACGAATGTAAAAATTAAGTATGGCATGAGGTATAAATGACTTGGCTAGCTGATTTTATCTATAATGGTAAATTAGTGATGGCTATGAAATATCTAACTTACATCAGTAGCAGCTTCATTCAAGTTGGTATTGTCAAGTGTAGTTAACAGAGTGCTTATTAAGCCAGAGCTAACAACAAAGCTTTGACTTGTGGTGTGCCTGCACATTCTAATGAGCAACTTTCCAATTAAATGGAGAACAGCCTCACATTTTGGATTTGTGCAAAATCCTGTATCTGCATAAGTATAGGTGAATGAAGAAAGACTAATTAAAAAGATTAGGATCTGTGATATATAAATTGGAGAAAAATATTTTTTTCATTTGTCGGTAAATAAACACTAGCTATTATAATTATTATAATGACTCACCTAAGAGGTGTAAATGCAGAAATAATGAGAGTTCAGAAACCGTATTGTCAACTAAATGTTTAGGAATTTGTAATAACTTTTTCTTGGGATGCCATTTGAGACTGGAAACACAGTTGTCTAGCACTTGGTAAATTTCCACTACAGCTTCTGCCTTTAAGCTGGACTCTCCAACTTGTACATTTTGGGCTTTCAAAAATGACTGCAAATGCTGTAGTTTTTCACTAAGAGAACTACATTCCTCTCTCAGGTTCACTATACTTGAATCAGAAGTTATCTTCTCTGTTTTCAAATTTCTAGTGTCAGTTTCATATACTTCTTGAGTTGCAATGAGAATCATATCCAACAAGTCAACCAATTCTTCAGTTGAGTAGACAATATCAAGAGACCGAGTTATTGATGTCATAATGTTACTCTCCTTAAATAGTCCAGTATTTTCAGGAAGCAAAATAGTTTTCTTTAAAAAGCTGATTGCTAACTCACTTGGAATGCATAATTTTAAGACATATACTTTTAAATGTGAAATTTCACATTTAGTTAGTTTTTTGATCTCATCTGGAAGTAAGGCTGAATCTAGATCTGATTTAGCAAAAAATATAATTGTTATTTTGCAAAGCAGCTGAATTTCAGGAATGTCAGACTTTAATAGAGGTCTCACAATATCACCAACAATATTTCCATCAACAAATTGCCTGAAGTTATCCTCATAGCAGAAGTTGAGTAACAGTTTCAGTAATACAGCAACAATTATGTGTACTTTAGGATTCTATAGAATAATGGAAGGACCCATTATAAATAGATGAAGACAAATATGTCATGTCAGACATGTACTTCCATGGAAAACATGTACGTACGTAGTTCTATATGGTGTTAATATAATTATTACATAAATCAAAGCTACTGAACTGCAATAAATTGCCCATTGTACGTGGGTATCATTAACAGCTTGGTACTTAAATTGTGTTTATCTTTCAAAAGGTTCATCTTCCAAACATTTTAAGCATTTCTAAGTTTGATGCAGTTAGAAGAAATCAATTCTATTATAATTAAATAGTTAAATCTTCTTTTTGGATAAACATATTTACATGACATAGACCTCTACATTACCTGATTGGCTAAAAGTAAAGCTTCTTTGGCAATGTGGTCCAATAAATTATTAATGAGCTCCTTTGAGCGATTTTGATGTCTTTCTAAAGTATCAGTATGACGAATGACAGTACTAAAAGTGCTCCAAATTGTCAAAAGAAGTCTTTCCAATAACAGAAGATTGTCTGTGTCATCCAGACAGCAGTGAAAACCTGTATGAGATAGTGACAAAATATCTCAATGTATTGTTACAGGGTCATGTAAACAAGTTAATATTGCTGAAGTATACTATCCCATGCAACCCTCCTTTTCAATTTTAAATATAATCCATATTACTGGGACTACAACTTTACTGTCTTTAGCAAAATTTTCCTTTTTACAGTTGCACATATGTACGTACGTACATATGTACATACATATTTACATACATACATGTACAGACATACATATATATATATACTGATGTACCATATGACTATTTATATATATCAAAGGAAACCAGATTCACTTTGTGGTTCATTTCTGGTAATATTTGATAATATATACATTGAACCATCCCACTTATAATGACTCTCTAATAAAAACAGATACCTATATTATGCTTACCATAAAGAATTTGCATTAAGAATTCAAAACAACTGTGTATGAATCTTTGCAACTCTTGGTTATCTGCTTCATAATCACATATGGAAGATCTTAGATTGACCATCATTACTTTAATGATGGCAGACAATTCATTGTTAATTTTGTGATCATATAAAAGTTTCTCTTTAAATTCAACCATTTTTACTATTAAGTCAGCAATGTTGACTGTTGAAGAAGTAGAAAATGGTGATAACGGCCTTGAGATCTATTGTAAGCAAATTAACACAAAAATTACTAGCTAGTTATCTCATTCACCCATGTATATTGCTACAACTAAATGCTTGTGCATACATCCTTATAATTTACTTTTTAATCTAACTACTTTAATTGTAAATTATATTTATCAGTAATATATAAAATGTCTGTTGTAGGTAACCTACTATTAAGCATTTATTTTCATCCTGCCCCTGAAATAGTAGTTTCAGCTTAGCCATAATGACATCCAAATTGACATTGTTTAAGGAGGTATTAGTTTTCCTCTCTATTTCTACCTTGATTTGATTTAATGTAGGTACTAAAAAGAGTACTGGAGTCCCTGCTTCATTAAGATTCAAAATGTCTTCACGCCCTTTATGAAAATCTACATCAGGTAATGGATCTTGAAGTACTGATGCAGCAGAGTCAACAAAACATGCCACCATTCTCTGACTAAAGGCACTCCGACAGACCAGGAAAACATAAAATTTGCCAGCAGGATCTTTGTCAGTCTTGAACCCATGATAGAATGAGCAATACATAACAACATCTTCAAATCTTCCTAATTTAATTTTTGCAATAACATTGAACAGATGAAAACTGTCCTTCTCGAATGATGAAGAAGTATAAGGAGGTGGAATTTCAATTGAAATCACAGGCTCTCTTACATTTAAACAGGAAGCACAGTTTTCACTGCAAAATCGCAGTGCTACCTCAGATTCATATGGAAAAGTCATGTCCGGACCCACTGTAGCTGGCTGAAGACACACTTCACATCTATACTTACAGTACCAGCATCTTATCTCTGAGCGACACTTCATGTCAGTTGAAGGTAACAAGCTAAATGAAGGAAAAGAATATATTGGATACATACATATGTATATTATGCAAGTTTACTTCAAACTGAATGACATTTATACGTAGATGTCATTTAGTTTGAAATAAATGTTCGTTTAGAATTGAGACTCAATAATGTTTGTTTTGGTTACATTCATAAAGGGGAACAATATTTAGTGGATACCCCAAAATAAAGCCATTGATTAAATAAATCCATCTTGACATAAGAATGAATTATAGTCTTACATGTGATATACAAAAAGACAGATTAGACAATTGGGTCTTAGAATGGTAAATCTCATCATATAACAAAAGATATTATCCTTAAAATGCGGAGATCTAACTAATATTATTATTTATAATTAAAAGTACATGGATGTATATAAGCAGGTATATCAATAGATATACGTATAGAACATTAATTTAGATGGCAGCTAACATACATGGTTTCAACGACTTGGGTATCAACAAAAGATTGAAAGCGGCTGTTGGAAATAAATCCAGGACAGCTGGTTTTAGCTACAGTATGTATATACCAGTTCTGTACCATTCTCCACACCGCATCACATAACAGTGATGCTCTGTCTCTGTATATACTCTTGTAAAAAGCTCATGTATTTACGTAGCTACTTTCCAAATACAAAACATGCATGTATGCAAGTAAATAACTAACTTGTGGTCTGCACATTTGATTAACAGCTGAAGATTAGCATAACCCTTCCTATGCAAAGAGCGAGCTAAATTTTGATGAATGAATGACTGGGCTGCCTTTTCAGCGAGTTGAATTAATTCATTTTGCTCCTTCATGTTAATTTTATTCATATTCTCAAGAAGTAATGCTGAAATTGATAATATGTTATATCCCACAATAAATGCGGAATTTGGACGGATTAATCTGAAAAATATTATAAAGGCCTGTGAGCCCAGCTTCTTGCTGGTCTTCTTGCCACTCTTCATGCCTATGAAGAGTGTAACTGGCAAATCTTCTGATTCACTGACTATAAATGTGTGATGTGTCAACAGTTTGAAATTAGCAGGAAGCATCACAGTTGCACTCTTTAAATCAATTTTGATATCAGATGGAAGAAAATTTATTTGAACAGAAATGTCTAGATTTTCCATAACGTCTTTCGTGATCATACCTTCCTTGCCCATGGCCTTTAAAAGAGGGTGTTTTGGGTCCTGGTGTGGTGAAAAATCAGATGTTATCTCCTTGCTGGGACGGTCTTTCATAGAAAAAATAGATTCCATGCTAAATTGGAGCCAATACTTGGTAATCTCTTGGAATACAGACCAGACACCAGAGGGGATGTTCTTAGTCCTGTCTTCCTCAGCTGGAACTATGTAGATACCTCCTTCTGGGTTGATCTCCCACTCTGGTGGTAGTTCTGTATCTTCTTCTGGGGAAAATTTACAGAGTATGTTGAATACCCCAAAATGCGCTAAGGCAAAGTGAACCCTGTTTGTGAGTAGGGATTCCATGCTTGGCTGGAAGTCATCTAGATCTGAGAGGTTGTGGGTCTGGATATCAAAGAAACCAGGACAATTTAGAATGGCATCTACACATGACGTCTTGTATTCTACAGGCACATTCACTGGGTTTAGAAACAAGTAAACCTTTGGGAGCGATTTTAAGTTTTTACATTTGTTTAGCAAATATTGACGGCTTACTGTAAACAAATTGTATACTTCTTGGCTGTTTACAGCATATGCATCTGGTATACCAGATGTTGTTGCCATAAGTCTAAAGAGCAACCCTATGCAAAAATGGTAAAGCCATTCTCCATAATGCACAATCTTGCTCTCAAGAAGCTGATACCCTCTTGACTTTTCATATAGCTGCAAAAAGAAGGAGTTAAGAAATTCCAATTCTCCTCCTTTATTAAGCCGATCTTCACATTCAGCACAGAGCAAAAAAAATCGCAACTCTTTGGCTGAAAAATAATGATACTGGTCCTTTGGGTGGGTCCAGGCAGGACTTACTCTGATGTAGAATTTGTCACCATGTCTTGGTAAGAGGCTGTCAGAGATCTCTTTCAGAACAGCCCTTGGGATTATGTGACTTTTTTGCAAAGTACTACCCAGTTTTAAACAAAGCATGCAAGGAGAGTCATTAACCTTATCAAGTTCATTTAATTCAATAACAATGTCCATCAATACCATATCAAGAAATTTTATTCCTTCTTCATCAATGATTCCTTCTCTGAGGGCCTTAACAAACAATGATGCAGCATGCTTACTTTCCTTCATAATTGTAACATGTTTTTGGAACGATTTTTCTTCAGGATTTTCTTGCAGTTTGAATCTTAATAAATTCCTTCGATAAATCTTAAACTTACACTTTGCCAGCAAAAGCAATGCTGGACCGCCATCTTTAGAATCTGCTATATGTTTGCAGACTTTTTGGCATTCAGCGATATGTCCATGCTTGTAGCACCCTTTGGCATATTCCAATAGTGAATGGATATCTGTCAAGTAGCAAAATATGATATAATATACACCCTAAAACAAAAAGTTCCTACAACATCAGATCATTTGGTTTATATTAATACTATATCCAAGTAAAACTCAAAACTGTCACAGTTATATAATACATGTGCCACCAAAGTGTAAACAGGACATAGACATGCATACACACTGTTTATGTACTATATACCGTATTTGTCCAAATAGAAGTGCCCCGGTTTCTATTTCGTTCCAGTCATTTTTGACCCGGCTTTAATTCGAGCTGGGCTTCTATTCGAGCCCGGCTTCTATATAATATTAGTTAAAATTGATGTTGGTATAGATATTTACAGCGCACTCCACGGCCTTCAACTTGAAGGAGACATCGTAGGACTTTCACTTTGACATCGCTACTGCAGCAGAAACTGGTCAGACAGTTCGCACCTTAACCAGTGTATCGATTAGCGAGATTCAGCCACTATTTTAGATCTGCTTCTATTCAGGGCCGGCTTCTATTCAAGACCCAGCTTCTATTTAAGAATAGCCCAGCTGACACCGGCCTCTATACAGACAAATATGGTATTTAAAGGGATTGTTTTTCTATTAAGTATAAAAATGAGAGTGAAATTAAAAATTAAAATCAGATTTTACTAAAATCTTACAACAAAGGAAATCAATTCATTTAACTACATATAAAAATGAATTTTGTTGCTATAAGACTAGCTATATAGAGTGTATTAGATGTTTACGAAATTAAGGGGATGTAATATGTAGCCGATCTTAAAGCTACGATGTCTCATCATTTGACTCTGAAGACATGAGTGGGTGGGGTACATCCATAATGGAGTACATAAGCAATCAATTAATACTACAAATGGACATTTCTGAAAGAAATGTATACAATAACTATTAAATAATAAAAGATTTACACATTTATTATTATATAGGTTTACATATTTAGGTTTACCCCAACTAACTAGTCTAAGAAAATAGTGTTTTTAAGTCGATATCCTCTTTATGCTTCCTTAACCTCATCAGATTATATATTCATATAAATCTTACCTACCTTTTTCATTGTCAGTAGGAATTGACATCAAAATTAAACTAGCCAATTTGCCAGCAGCAGGTGATGCTGAATTTGAACATATTTCATTGAGCAAGGATTGGAGCAAATGACCCACTTCAGAATCACAAGCCATATTACTTATAAGATTACTTCTTATGTTGAAGTTCCACAACAGTGACAGCCCGCTCATAAGTGTATCCTCAACTTGGCAAAGCAGAATTGAGGGTATTATATCAGTGAAGGATGATTCCTCCAGCAGTTTAGCATTCTTTTCAACTTCCATTCCCAAATCAAGTTCTTGCAATATTTCTTTTGCTGAGGTGATTACACTTCCAAATAAGGGAATAGTAGAAACACAGTTAGGGGTTTCTAAAGCTGTCTTCAATCCACTCAGTAATTCTTTAATTTCACTGGATGTGAATTCTAAGTTTGTAAGCTCAGTGGAGCTCAGTAGGGGCCCCAGGTGTAGGGCTACCACAAGGGTACTCATGCGAATTAAAGGTGTGGTAGATTTTATAAAGGGAATCAAAATATTCAGCACAAAAGTGGCATTATTGAAGGAATGATATTCCATTGCAACTTCTGAACAATTTCCAAGTAAAAGAAGAATCAGAAATATTCTTTTCTCTAACTTCTAAATGAAAAATAATTTTATAATGAGATAAAATATTGCTTATCATAAATAGTAAAAAATGATTAAGGAGTGTATGGTCATGCATGGGATGTATACTTGAATATCCAAATCATTAGGATCATGCATGCATTCTAAGGAAGAATTTTGGTATGAAACTGTATATGTGTATGGCCATTAACAAAAACAATATATACATGCAAAGAAAATTTAAATTAGCCATAGAAAGTGAACATATATATATGTACCGGCAAAACATTAAAGTAGGTTGTAGCACTTTCATACGTATATTGTAATTGTGAGGTGTAGAAATAAACTTTTAAACACTACCTATATTCACAGGTAATGTAATTAAATTGTTTACTGGAGTAATATTTGCAACTGTCAAGTATTAATTACTATTACTCAAGTTATCAGATAATTAGTGAAGAAACTTGACAAGTACCTGTATATTAAGACACAGGGACTGAGTTTAGTGGTCTTATTAATAATTTCGTATATGTTTGTTTTATGTAGTGAAAACATGCAAATTTGCACATTTTTGTGGTTGTTAACAATAATCCTAGTGAGTGTAGGAGTACCTTAAAGGTGTTGTTCAGTACTGTAAGTACATGGGATTTTAATAAAAATACATCTTTGTAGACCTTTATGATTATTAAATTAGACCTTTGAACGCATCCATACTTGAACATAGATTAAACTAATTAATGATCTTCATACAATTGAATTACCTTTTCATAGATTGCAAGTTTACTAAATTTTTGCAAGGCATCCAACAAGATTCGAACTATTCCGATTGAAACAATTCTTTTTTGAATGATTCGGTTCACATCAGAGGCAGCAACCAGAAATTCATTTGTTAAGTACAAGAGCTCTTGACAAAACGGATCTGTACAGGTTCCCATATCTACATAATAATACAATATAATAATAAAAAGGTTAATTTTGTGGCATTATCAATAGAGAAAAGTAAGAAAAATTTGATGTTTTAGAAATCAAAAACACTTAGTCTATATAGATTCCTACTTTAGTAGGGAGTGCCATCTTAACTAATGACTTGCTTGCCATAATTACATATCACTTTCATTACAACCAACATGTACAGAAAAATCATATCCTCACCCAAAGCTCTCACTAAGTTTAGTTCCCTATAGACCTTTACACTAATTAATTTCTCTAGAAATACATTAGACATAGCAAAAGCCCCAGTCCAATGCATGGTGTCCTTATTTCTCAGGTAATCAGGTATTCTCTAAAATCAGTAGTAAAATTCTCATCACTACAGCTACAGTTACAGAATACAGTCACTTAGTCTACTAGGGCATACGTACTTTGACCTTATATATAGGAAAACTAACAATTCCTGTAATGTCACCTTCTAGTTTGAATTAAGATTAAATGAGAGCTCATCAAGTGAACCAATAAGATAAAAAAGAATCACTGCTGAATTGTGGAATTCCCTAAATTACATCTCTAGCCCAGTGGATGAGAGAAATAAAAAGACTCTATCTTGGCAAATCTACGTATATTTAGTGTGCATATACCAATCATTGGCCAAGGATAAATGGTATTTCTGTTAAATTTGTACACCACGTATATAGTAGGATGGTGAATATGTCTGTAAACGTAGCTATGTACGTTATATACAGTTCTCAAGTAAAATCGCGCGCAATAGCTTACCTGATACATGTGTACTGACATAAGAACAGAAAGCCTCAATTACAAGTTCTTTACATGCGATCCTTGCGATGAATGCAACTTTCTGTTGCCTGCCCATTTTATTCATATAACTAAGTAATGAACGAAGGGCAACGAGTATCGTTTGTCCGCGTTCTTTGTCTATCCGTCCTTCGTAGCAATCTTCCGAATGTACGGCTAGGGTGATAGCCACCTTTTCAGTAACAGTCACCATGGTCTCGTCTGGTTCATTTTTTGACTCTTTGCCGTTATTTCGAAGAGGACTTTGTAAGTCTGTCATTTTCCTATAATAACAGACTAGAGGTTAACAGAAGGTCACGCGAATGAATAATTCATTAAATTTCTATTAGCCCATTCAATTAATATGCACTTCAACAGAGTGGCATTAAAATTTTCTATTAGCTATTAAGGGATTATGTGTTTGATTATAGCAGATGCTAAGCATAAAACCCATGCAGAATCTGGCAGCCAAGCGGCAAAGTACTATATTCACCGAAGTATATGCTCAACCAATTGAAAAACATGCATGTACAGTGATAAATATAAGAATTGTATGTCACCTGTTATAGGTATATATATATACAGTATATACACACACAAATCTGCCTATATGTATGCAGAACAGTGTTGGTGTAAATGTGAATTTTGTATTATTTCTTGAGTAGAATTACAATAGGTCATACCATTGTACACTATTGTGTATGTTTCCACTTCAGTTTTAATATAGAATTATTCAGCTGCTTCCTTTTATTTAACTTTGAATATATATACAGTGTACTTGTGCAAACATTATTAATTTGGTACAAATGCACAAATACACAATTTCATTATAGATTTTAAAATTGTAAACAACTTAAGTTACAATATACAGTCTTAACTTTCATTCAATAATGCTTGATTTATTCAAACTGACAATGAAGTAGAGCTATTTCAGTTTTGAGTACTTAGCGTAGGATTCATATTATATAATATTTTACAGTAAAATTTTAACAATATTGCAAGTTAAAGATGTATAATAATGGTTGCTATAATGGCATGTACGTATAATCTAATCTAATTTTGTGTCCATATTATACTGTACATACATGGAATTATTACATTAACATGCACATAATATAGAAGTTAGCATGTAATGTGGAGGCAATGAATGAGGCACTGTTCAGATGAGACCTAAAGGTAAATTGGAAGAAATCAAAAATTATGAGAATGGCAAGAAGAGACAGGAGTGTCAGGTAATATATAATTAAAGAGTAATAGTTAGAGCAAGAGAAGTAGAGGCAAGGCTTGGGTGTGCATCTAGAGTGTGCAAGGCTTGGTGTGCATCTAGAGTGCAAGGGGCTTGGGTGTGCATCTATAGAGTTATAGGGGGAATAAGCCAGGCAATTCTGAGGAGGAGAGAACTGAGTAAGCAATATAAGTTGAAGGTTCTGAATGCAATGGTGGTGCTAGTGTTAATTCATGGATGTGAAGTATAGGCAAAGAGTAAAAGGCCAAGGTCTAAGCCATACATACATACAAATGAATGTACTGAGGAAGAAAGAGGGAATGTGCTGGAAGGATCGAAAAACTAAATTATGAAATTCTGTAGAGGCTGGGGCAAGTGCATGGGGATCCTAGGGATGGTATAAGATGAGACAAGAGGTATGGAAAGGAAGCTTAGAGAAGAGAGATATACCAAACAAATATTTAAAGGAAATGTGGAGGGAAGAAGACCTAAAGGAAGACCCTATATAAGATGGCTGGACAATAATACTTGTAGAGCTATAAACTCTTTTTAACAGTACATACTCCTATGCATATTGATGACTGCAGAGTTTATACACATAATGTAAGGATGACCTCCCATCTAGAAGATGTTTATATATATATATGTACGTGTGCATAAATAATTATAGTAAAATGCGTATTTTATTCTATACATTACAAAAAAGAAGGAATACAAGTAAATAAAAACATTTAAAAAATGAAATGAGAAGTAGGGATGGCAGTCCCTGCAACAGTACCTATCACATCTAGAAAAAGTAACGAAACAAGAAAGTGATCATATGATAAGGCTAACATTGCAGAAGTGGCATATTGAAACTTAACTATATATACACATCACTTCTATGTTTGGGCGCATCATGGATATACTAGAAGTAGGGATCGATGCGCCCAAACATAGAAGTGATGTGTATAGTTAAGTTTCAGTATGCCACTTCTGCAATGTTAGCCTTACCATATGATCACTTTCTTGTTTCGTTACTTTTTCTAGATGTGATAGGTACTGTTGCAGGGACTGCCATCCCTACTTCTCATTTCATTTTTTAAATGTTTTTATTTACTTGTATTCCTTCTTTTTTTGTAATGTTATATACTTATTAAAATTAGTTTTGTAATTTTTTTGGCGAAAACTCGAAATATAACGTCGTAGTCGAAGGCAATCAGGAGATGACCAAGAACTCCTAATTAGAAAATGGCGACAAAAAGGTTCCAATTTGCTTACGCGCCACAGAAAACCGTCTTTGCACAAATCGTTTGAAGACAGAAAGGTGCCTATTCCCTAGTTGCTAAAACTTTTAGACGATATGCCCCTAAGATGTATTTATCTACAAGCGCGTTTATGCACTAGCGTGAAATAAAAGGAAGAATAAGAAGAAGAAGAAGAAAATGAGGAAAACCGGAAGTAGGCCTGAAACCGTTTTACAATCTTGGAGCCTTTATGCGCTCTTGAAAACAGCTTCCCTCAATTGAAATCGTACAAAAAAGACACATTATGAGTTTAAAAGAGGTAAAAACTCATTCGCTGCCTACTTATAAGGTGTTAACCAGTAATACATTGAATACGGCATCCATTTTTTTTTCGGGCCATCCCTACTTAGAGAGTACTACCGTACTCTCTGATAACCATATGCACCTGCATATGTATAATAATGAATGCACATTGCATGCATGTTACAATATATATATATATATATATATATATATGAAGATGTGGACTGCTCAGTTTTAGTAATGAAGCAATTGTCTCCTTTTTGTTATTGCTGAACTGACTATTGAGTTTATGTATATGGTTATGTATTATTGCATCACTAGTACATATGTTTGTTGTTGTTGTTGTTGTTTTGTGCCTCATAGGGTAGTTTGGCCCTAGTGCTGGTGAGCATGTGGTAAATTAATAATAATATACAGCTCCCGGTTATTGATTGAATATTAAAATTATTAAATACCTTTGTCTTAACAGATTTCTTATAAATGGTAAAGAGGAAAAGTGGCTGATAATATGGATTATATATATATGTATATGTACCATTTTTAATTTTAATATTATATAGAAATATTCAGCTGTTTCCTATTATATTATTATTATAAATTGTGTGATATAACGCAATAGTATGTATAAATTTCACTATATATTATACTTATGAAATTGTAAACAACTTACTCTTATAGTGTTAACTTTCATTTATTCAAACTGAGATGTATATGTAGAGCTGTTTCAGTTTTAAATTTTAGCATATATACGCTATATAGGATCAAATGCACCTGCATACGTATATTAAATATGTATATATATATATACAATGTATATGTATATACACATTGCAAGTTATAACAATATACATACGACTCCTGTAGAAGTGCCAATTAGCAGATCGAATTTTTTAAGTTAGTTCTAAATGATTTTGTCTTAACAGATTTCTTAATTAATATAGCATGGTCTTTGTTTTAATTTCCAATAAATTACCATGAGGGCCATACTGATAATAGTAAGTGACATATGCATACAAATGTTCAATTGTGTATATACAACCAAATTAAAGGTTACACAGCACCAATTGCAAGTACACCTTAATTGGCAGTTAGCCATGCAGCTGCAGGCTGATGTAGATTGGTAAAATAAGTCTAGGCATACACACAGTTGACAGGAAGATTACGATTGTGAGTTTGTATTACATGTACATTATGATCAGAAACAGTTTAATTCTTTTTACAGCTATGTAGGCACACAACTACGAATGGCTGTTAAATATTCCAGTTTACTATTATGGTGTATACGTACACCTGGAGGTTAGTTGCTTTGTTGTCTTATACATATAAGGAGTTTTTGAATATACCAAATATTGAATGTTGAATTATTATTATTATAAACATTTTGTTAATATCACTTTCTTTATCAAAGTGGATATTTATATAAATGGGTATAGGCTGAATGAGATAAGATCAGCATAATTTTAGTATACGATCCATAGCTGGTAAAACTGTTCATAGACAAGCAAAATGATGGTTACAGCTCTTTTCCTGATGCTCAGCTTTATTCTGGTATATATACATATATATATATATATAAAATTGTGTTGGGCACTTCCTCCCCAGATGACTTTGACTTAATCTATTCCCAATGATATTCTTTTTCTGATTATATATATACTGTATATATATATATATGTATGTATACATACATGTATTATAATTATGCTGTTTGATGCTTGTGCAATTATCTATACGTACATACATTATAGTTTGTGAATGCAAACATGACTCCTAAGCTTGAACTTGACACTGCAGATGAGCAAGACTTCACAACAAGGGATTTCCTCCTCTTAGCTTCTGTAAATATGTTACATCACCAGATAAATTCAGATTGCAATCGGTGCAGGTACTTTGTAAAAATATTCGAGCAATCTTTGAAAAACAAAGCACTTTCCAAAGAAAAGGTAATTTTAAATATATACTTACTGACTATACTGACGTGTACATTTATATACATATTCCATGTCAGTATATTCTATTTGTTATGGTGTAGCCTAGCAGCAAAGAGCTTGAAGCAATATGCGATATTTTGACTATAGAACAAAGGCATAACATATATGGTCATCACAGGGGTAAAACTGTGAGTCAATTATATAAACGCACAAGTGTATATGATGTAAAGTGCTAGTATTTGTATATTAAATTTTATATAGGGTTGTGTAGCTTTCCTGTCAAAACACCATACTAACTTTTCCATGTACTTCAGCCAATATATGAAGCCATTTCTAGTATGCCCATATTTGGGATGTCATGATCAACCACTTTCAGAGATGGAGGCTTTTGTAAGTATAACTGCATAGATCCTTAAATATATATAAGTCTTGCAGACTCATTTATTAGGAATTTGCATGCAATTTGTGCTGTGTTCATCTTTTATTAAATCTGTACATGTAGCTTACAGCTGGAAATATTAGTGGCAATGTAGACTTGCCCATTCTCTGCTCACTTTGCAAAAATTATGCTAAAAGCATTGTACAAGACATATTGATATATGCCAGTGATGTGGGTTCATGTATATATGCAAATATATATACATACTAATATAATATTAATGGTATACAGTATCATGTATTTTGCAGCCTGCTAGGCTTGGGAAAATATTGAATTATCTTTGTAGCAGTGTACCTAGTCCCTTCAAATCAACTGTAAGTCCATATCTTAATCCACATTTACGTAGTCTTTAATTTTAAATAGATTGTTGATCAAAAGTATATCATGCATATTGTCTGTATAGCTGAAAAATTATACTACTATAGCTATTCATTTTGTATAGTGTAAGAGAGGAGTTCAAACTCTACTTAATCATATCCCAGAAATTGTGAAAGCTGGTTCTACTGCAGGAGCTTGGATAGTCTGTAAACTCATCCATGCGTGCACGTGTTTCTAATAATTGATCAGGAGTGTTTAACAAGCTTGACATACATATGTATATTAAATAGTTTGAATTCATTCCAACTATACATACATACATACGTATAAGCCCTATAGCTACATGTACGTACTTATTTATTTAATGTAGCTAATAATTCTATTAAGGTGTTTGTATTGTATAAGATGTCCGTATAGCAATTATGATAATGAACCATTACATAATACTATCACAGGAGGGGTGCAAAACATTAAACAGATTTAAGTTATATAATATATACATAGGTACATATCATTTCTAATTATTCATATACGCATATAATTATGAAACATATTAGTTTAAATTTCTAAGCTCCATTATCTTGCACTAGCTATATAGTTTAGGTACTTAAAACTTCATATTCTTAAGGCTTCTTTCTCTTTGCTCTTGTAGTGCCAGATCTAGAATCATCACAGTTTAATATACATTATACATTATATTATACTTTATATAATTTTTGAATTATATATATTATCATCTTTTCTCATTTATGGTCATTTCAAGGTGCACTCAGGATGCATGTGTATACAATGCATGAGTGTGCAGTATGTATAGTGTTCACAGGAAAATGAAGATCATCCTCCAGGAGCTGCTAACGTAAACCTTGTCTTCCATCAACACTCCTTCCACATGCTCTTTGTCCTGCGGTACTGTTAGAAACCTCATTAATCACTTTTCTTCTGGATCAGTCATATTGATGAAAGCCACTCTTTTCCAGGCAGAGTACTGATAATGTTACAAAGTGTTATTTCCTCCATTTTCAGAAGAAAGACAATTTGAGGTTAACTGGCTCTAGATCTGTTACCTATCATTTGTTCTATCTTCTCCCACAAAGAACTGTTACGCGCTCTTTGATCTTCTTTTACATGGCTCTCTGTTTTTATACTTCCTGAATCAGTTGTTTTAAGTTGTTTGACAGTGGTGCTGATAAATTTCCAAGATGAACATTTGAAGAGCTTTGACACTTGTAATGACACTTTCACGAGAAGATTGACTGTGCATGCGCCATGCAAGATGCTGTATATATTATTATATATAATACATTTTATGCATGTATACTATATATATAAAACTGCCATAAGTACTAGTCTAAATAAATATTATACCTCTGAGGTATATATATAGTCCTAGCTTCTTGCATATATATGGTTCACCAGTTATAACTGAGTTCCTGATATATACTTTTGAGGTTGGACGGACCAAATGTTGTATAGATATTACCCAACTCTCCTTATATGTCTCTATTATAAAAGAATGAATATTAATTGGTACAGTGTGACTGAAGGTATGCATTACCTAAAGATTGCCCAGCTCTTGCAGCCACAGCTTTAGTTTTTGTGGCAAACTGCATGCACAACTGTTGCGATCGCTTTAACAGTAAACATATTCAATCTACAGGTATACACTGCACTTCTAATAATATTACAATTATTATGAATCATGTATAAGTCTAAATTTCCTAAGCTCCAATATCTTGCATCAGTTCAGATAAACTTTTCAAGTCTTCTTTCTCTTTGCTCTTGGAGTGCCAGAATCACCACACTGAGGAGCTATGTTCTGCAGAATTAAGCTGTTGGAAAAACTTCCAAATAAGGATGTTAGTAACGCTACTCCATAACCAGTGGCCCTTTCTCCCTGTAAAGCAGAACATGTACAATGACAATATTGCCAACTAAACAATAACAGTATAAATATCTTTCCTGTTGCTGTATTGTACATAGAATATTAAATTAAGAAGAAATTATTAGTATACTGTAATACTGTTGGACCTAGCATTCCACTTAAACTTCAATTACACAGTCTATTTAGTAGTCAAACAGGGTATGTATGTAAGAGTGTAAATACGCACACAATGAACAGGAGCTGCCATGTCCAAGTGTATCCATACTCCAGGGTAGTCGAATCCGAGATGGGATCCTAAGCCAAAAGGATAGCTAATTAATATTTAGTATAAATACATTGTTTGGTAAGTGGTTGATGACAACTAACCAATGAACAATCCTGCACAAGAACTGGCAGCATTAGATCTGTCCTATAAATTCAAGAGTTGAATCAATGATACACACGGGAGTGACAATCAGAATACAAACTTCAATCAAATGAAACACGTATGTACGTAGGTATATAAACAGCATTTTAGATAGCAGCCTCAATGGAATGGTCAAACTAAGATTATACAATTGAAGGTGAAGTGCAATGGGAAGGCCCAAAATGTATTTCAGCAATGATTTGGGAGGCCTTAGCAGAAACTATGAAAAAGTACATATACAAGGGTTACACAACCATTTGATCCATCAAACTAAGCACACATAAAATAAGCCAAGTCAATTCACAGTGGTATATACGTACAGTGTGCAACAACTGCCAGCTACAGCTGTTGGCTTCTTACTTTAACAGAGTTCTTCATGTCAGCTACAACACTATTAAATTCTTGAAAGTGCAACTCGGGAGTGTACACAAGTGGAAACTAGAACAATAAAGATTACAAATCTCCACACTGTGCTTAGGCTATATAGAGAAATACAGCTAAACTGGAAATTAGGACTTTGACTTTCTAGAAGTTAGACATGATGCATAACTGTATGTACTAAATATCACCATATATCTGTAATACATACGTATACCATAACGAGGTACAATATACTGTACGTATATATATAATCAAAGATAAAGCACTTTCAACTAACAGTAAGATCACCACTGTTCTTTCCTGCCTTCACTACCAGATCCTCCCATTCCTCAGAGTTGGTAAGCACACCGGCATGATACTTCCCAGTGGCCACTCCCTGGGCACCGGTCAGTGTGGCCATATCCAGCACAATGTCTGCTCCAAGATCCTTCCGGGCATACACCACCTAACATTATGAGTAGTGGACAAGAGTGGAAGACCAACTCTTTATATAGCAACTACGTAAGTGAAGATATGTCACTGCACTGTACTGATGCCAATACAGTGCTGAAAATATCAGATGGTAATCTGCCCAAAATAATCAGCGCAGACTTTCAAGATTTCTAATGCCAACCTTTCTTACAAATACGATGGACTACCTACTCTTTCATCTTTTAAACATAATAATACTAACTACCATCATCATCATCAGCATATATAAGAGAATTATTCCACCAAACAGATCAGACAGTTAAAGTATCTCCCATTTAGTGACAAAGGCTGTTATATTCATATAAGAAGGGGTGCACTTACTCCATCTCCTAGCACTAATCTTCCCTCAGCATCTGTGTTGTTGACTTCAACTGTTCTGTAATAACACAACACAGTTTTTTTACAGTCAAGTTCCACAATTTAGTTTATTCACTATAGTATACTGCATGTCTTCAAAGAGGAGCTTACTTTCCTGAATACATAAAGTGAATGTCATCAGGTCTGGCAGCTCCAGGACCAATAGCATTCTCAGCCAGACAAAACACTGCATGCAGATTCTGAGTAAATCCCTGTATAGACATCAAAAAGTAAAATGACAAAATTTAAAAGAAGATACATGTAGTAATCAATCTATAATGAAACTACCTGAGAAAGGTGAGAGAAGGAAATCATGCAGGACAAAGTAGAGACTATCACTTTGTCCAATAGTAGCTAACAAACATAGGAAGGATTCACAAAAGATCAAGATAAAGAAAAGGACAAAGACTCCCGGGGTCACTAATGAAGGGTGGAATTTCCAGAAACAGCTGTCTGGCCTAGTAGAGCAAAAGAAGAAAGAAAAGACTACTGTATCCTCATCCAAAGCTCTCTCCAAGTTTATTTCCCAATAGCCCTTTATGTTTACAGAGTAGGTATAGCATGTAAGAAAATGGTGCATTGGGTTATTCATACATGTGCATACACACCAGTTTCACAGCAGTGTAAAAGGCTCCAAGTATCCCTGCAGCACCACCACAGTCCCGCTTCATTCCCACCATGAAATTCTAAATAAAAAAAGCAGTCAGGAAGTTAGTAATAAACATTGACATAACAAACAGCTAACCACAGACATTACGTCTACACTTAACAATTTATACAATTGTACTAAGCTGAATGTCTATAGGTAAACAGCTTTCAAGAATTGACACTCAGCAACTATTTCCTCTTCCTAAATCTTTCCTGTTTTCACATGTTTACAGGCCTTCTCTGGGCATGGAGGTGGACCTATACCAGGTCACACCAAGTGATGGAGGCCACTCCCAGATCATGACATTGACATATCCACTGTGTGATCTAAACTCAATTCTCCTGGCACACATTTGAATAAATAGTTTTCCTCCGATGGGAGCTACATGGTATCTTCACTTGAAGAAACAACTCTCAGAAGTAATTGCTCGCTTGCTATAATTATTTTGTTTAGAAAATCATCTGTACACCAGTACTAATGGGACAGTTCTAGCAACTAGTCAACAGCCATCAGACACAGACCATCTTTTTGTCATCACCTTACCAAGTTTTCCATCATGGGTGTTGCCCTGCTTTCAACTTAAGTGAATTTAGTTTATTATAGTGTCTATGAAACGAAATAGGCTGCACAAATTTAGATTGATACCTATGAGGGTGTCCATTCTAATCGATGTATAGCTTGTAGCCAAGATTTACACTGATTACTGATTGATTATTAACTGATTGTGTATTACATTGTGTATGTGTGTATGTGTATGTCTGAATGCCTCTTTGCAGATGATGGAGCCCTCCTTGCAACAAGTCAGGATGGTGCTCAATCAAAAAGCAATTAAGGAATATATGGCTGTGAGTAGAAGTTTTGGTCCTACAGTTAGCATCTCTAAGACAAAGCATATGGCTACTGGAAGAGCTTTATCAAATGTAGAGAAGGCACCAATCTCAGTAGGTATATATGAAACTATTAGTGCGGTTGAGGAGTTCAAGGACCTAGGTTCTGTTATAGGTGCTTCTAGAAATATGGATGGTGACATTCAAAACAGATTGGCTCAAGCATCTACAGCATTTGGTGACCTGAGGAAAGCTGTTTTCCAGGATAAGAACTTATCTCTGATGACAAAAAGAAAGATCTATCAATCCTGTGTTCTTACAGTGCTCCTTTATGGTGCTGAATCTTGGATACCACTAAGAAGACATGTCATCAAATTAAATGCTTTCCATCATAGATGTATTAGATCAATCTTAGGGATAACGAATAGGCAGCAATGGGTGCAGAGTATTACTTCTTACGACATCAGACAAAGATGGGTTGATCTGGAAACAATAGAAGATAAATTGATTAAGAGAAGATTGGAGTGGCTAGGTCACCTTGCTCGTATGTCAAACAAAAGAATCTCCAAATCTGCACTATTTGGATGGCTCACACAACCACACCCCAGATGTGGACCAAAGAAGAGGCGGAGAGATGCAGTTAGACAGGACTTGAAGACTATAAGCATTGGTGAAAACAACTGGTATAGTGAAGCAAATGAATCACGAGAGGTATGGAGAGCATTGTATAACTTAGGAGTAGAGGATCATGCGAAGAGCCGATGCACAGATAGACAATCAACCCAAGCCATCTATGGTGTATTTTGTGACATATGCAAAAGGTCTTTTAGACGTGAGGGTGATAAGAAGAGGCACAAATGTACAGCCGAACAGAAAAAACCAATAGCGGAACAGGTTGGGGCTATGCAATGCCTGTATGCAGTAGGTGGTTTCGGAGCAAAGGTGGTTTTGCTCTGCATAAATGTTCCCCAGAGCCTTCTTCACACTGAAGAGTTTTGTGTCTGCTGGAGTCTTGTTCCCTTTTATGGGATAGTGTGACCAATTTATGGCAACAAACAAGACAAGAAAAGTATGTGTATGTGTATATGTTCACTGTAATTTGCTGAGCACCCTGAAAAGTAGTCTTCTGACAAAGTGGTGTACCAAGGTAAATAATCAAATCAAATCAATCACTCAATCCTTCAAACAGTTTTCACCTGTAAAATGCATTGATCATAAATATTTTCGTAAATCGTTTTACAGAACGTTCAAAGACAGAATTTATAGTTGTAAACACCAAGAATCCTTACTTAGATTATGGCATCAGGGTTTCATTCAAGGGGGGGGGGGGCATTCCCCCTTGCTAAAGGTGCCCCCCCTTGGATTTAGGTTGCCACTTTACTATTTTATCAAGGTATGACACTGCCCATGCAAAACGTTTACAAGTCAATTCCCCCTCCTTACAAAAATTTCTGCATGGATGAAACCCTGCTTTCCCATCAGGCAATTGCAAGGAATCTTCTACCTCAATTTTCCAATCTCCTTTAACCTTATCACAGAAATGGCCAAACCAAAGCCTTTGCCAGTGACCTAACTCTATTCTCTCATAATCCAACAGGGCACCATGTAGTCCCTACGTGAAATGACTGATGGAGTATGATAGGTGGACTTGCATGGACAAGCAAAGGGAAGCTCATGCCTTTTCAAGGAATCACCTAGTACATATGAGCCTCTCAGCTGGTGAATTTTGTTATTCTGAGAAACAAGTAGTGGATGAAAGCAGAAATGTATTAGGCAGTTCCAGAAGTTTAATCAAAGCCTGACAGGTCCCACATATGTATGTACACTTACTGCACCTAATGATGTGTATGGTTAACAATCTGACTACATATACGTATTATTAATAATTGGTCAATCTTGTAACGTACCTTATCCTTTAGGGACAGTCCACCAGTGTCGTACACAATGCCCTTTCCAACCCATGCAATGGTTTGGGAGGCACCCTTGGGGGTGTGGCTTAGAACAGCCAGGACAGGTGGGTGTGTTGCAGCCTTCCCTACACCATAGATACCACCAAAGCCTTGCTTTTGTAAATCCTCACCCTTGACAACAAATGGCTCAATGCCCAATTCCTTTCCAACTGAGGCAATTTCCTAAATTAACAATTTAAAAGTGTATAGTACAATACACTGCTATGCAGGGAGAGTATCAGGTAACTGAACAAAGTACGTACATATTGTCGAACCAGTTCACCAAACCATAATTCTACCCTTTTGGTCTACATCACTAATCATCTGCTTTTGATGGTCAACATTTCAACATTGTTAGCAACTACATATATTAATGATATACAGGGTTTACAGGTCTGATCTGAGATCCTTCTAACAAAAATACATTTTCAGCTAGCCCGTAAGGAAGCAAGTCAAATACAGTACAGGCATATTAAAAACATACATAGCTTGCTATACTCATAATTCACTGGGGTTCTAATGATCTCACAATAACCATCTAATATGCTTATATATACATCAAATTTGCTAACAAAAAGTTAAATGTATGACAAACATTTCAGATTACAATATAACTTCTATCAGGATTTGGCTAACTGGTAAAGAAATCAGCATTACTTTTCATTTCAAATGTTATCAAAAGATGGTAATGACCCAACCATACAACTGGACCGTCAAAAGATCAAAGAGGAAACATCAAAAAATAAGTTTGCTAAAAGATTTATAACTTTTACGACTAATTGTAAAATAAAGGAAAATTTGCACATATGTATGTGTTTTAGTTATTGTTATAGGATATGATTAAATTTCATGCAAGGAGATACCCATATGCATACCTCCAAGAATCTAGAAGTGTGCATTTCACTGCAGGGTGTATCCACAAGTCTTTGAGCCAATCGAACACCTGTAGAGTCACAAATACATGCAACAATCATTTTTGTCAACCTTGTAACAGTGTGCACAATGGAAGGTTTTCATACAATCTATAAGTACAATGGAAGTACGCCAGGTGTAATATAAGACACATAATTTCAGTATCAATGCATTTTAGAGGTAGTTAAAAGTAGATATGCAATTTTCCTAGCAAGTTTCTGTCTGATACAGGCAGAGCAAGAGTACCATTAATGGCTGCATTGAGGCTGTGAGCCTCATCCACCGAAAGGGGAGCACCTGCTGGATCAGGTGAAATGTACAGAAGCAGCGCTTCACTTCTGCTCTTGAGCTGCTCCTTGGAAAGTGACTTGACAGTGTAATGAGGGAAGGCCCTCCCGGCAGCACACCCACTGGCATACAGAGTGGACCTGTCACACACCAACTGCAAGTAGAAGGAACACATTACACTCTGCCAATTCTGATGCTTAATTATACATCATATTCACTTTGATTAAACTTAGATATGGACAAATTACATGAATGAGCCAAGGATTCACAGACGATCAAGATGAACTAAAAGACAAAGACTCCCAGGATCAGTGATGAACGGTGGAATTCCCAGAAACAACTGTCTGACCCAGTGGAGAAGAAGATGAAAGAAAGGAAAAGAAGAAAGAAAAGACTCCTCTATCTTCATCCAAAGATGAATGTGGAGCTACATATACAAACACTCCTTCCCTCTACTACGTACATGAGGAGTTGAAGTGATTGAGCCAATACAGGGAACAGGAAGTGTACTATTCCTTAACAAGTTATGGATGATGTAATAGAATATTAAAAATCAGACATTCAAATTGTTACAAGTTCAAGTACACCTCTTTACTAACATACAAGACTCCTGTAGTATTGAGTACAAATATTTCAGACACATAAACACTGGCTTACATCTGCATGTATACAGCCATGTACTCACAATTATGATCTCCACTCCCAATTGCACAGCACATCTCTGTACCTGCGCGGTTACAGCATGAGCGTGGGATGGTGTATTGTGTCGACTGACGATCCCTGGCAAGGAGGCGACCTTCACTCCTTTTAGCCAGACACTACATGTGTCGGCTACAGAGGGGTTCAAACCTTCCAGAGACTCCTTCCACGTCTCCTATAGAAATAGGAGGACTTACTGGCTAAGAATTTAGTAGATCGTAGATCATCTAATTCTGACCTTGCTAACTCTGCCATTAAAATATTTTTCAATCCTGGAGAAATCAACCTGTAAAAGATGATCCACTTGCCCTATAATCGTCACGGGACGCTCCTTCGGATCAGATGGTTCCAAGAAATTCTCTGTGCAGAAAATAACACGATGCTCTGGTCGCTCTTCCCAAGGAACAGCCATTTTAAAAGGAGGCTTCCGGTTCCGCATAACATGCATATTTTGAGCTGTAGAAATCTCAGGAAATTGGCTTGACAGTGCATGTAGCACCATAGATAAAGGGACAACAACACGGGCCAATTTAGGATCAGGTCGTTTGTAGTGTTCGAACGAGGTATTTTCCTAATTGTACGGAGATCACAAATTCTACTCAATTCTTCTAACTACGTATCTATAATATATTACACTTTACAGAATCTGATAAGGCCAATTCACAGTTTATCGTCCAGCAGTTTTGAAAAAATAGCATGAGGGAGGGAGGTCATTTTTCATTATTTATTATTACAAATGCAATGAATCAGTCATCAGACACACAAAACTCACTGAGTTGAATATATTTCATTATGCAATCAGACATCAGACATACAAAACTCACTGAATTGCCAATAATAAAGAAACAATTGTAAGTTGTACATATTAAAGTAGAACACACAGTATTAGAGTTGAAAATGTAATAAAGGAGCACAGAAGCAAGTTATAACCAAAAGTTATTGGCACCTATTTATGTGCTCTAATGAAAAATGAAAGTTGGACGGCGTGCCCAAACAAGCATGCGGGTGGGGACGGTAAACTGGGAATCGAATTTGCCTGGCCTAATGTTGCAAAGCATAAAGAATGTCATACATATACAGTTCTATATTTGTTTCCCTTATAATACATGTCTCATCATTTGTCTCTGGATTCTACCCCACCCACTCATGTCTCCTGAAGAGCACAATGAGCAAAAGTGTGGAACCAAAGGTCACTTGATGGGAACCAAAGTTTCCCCTTATCCTCTCAAATAGAAAGTCAGGGGAGTTCGTTTTTGGGGGAGTGCGAATTTGCCATCACAGAGGAGACATGAGTGAATTGCAATTGATAAGTCATTTGATGATCTATATATGTGTGCTTAATTATAAGGCTTAATATATATATTGTTCTATATAGGCAAGGATGGCTAGTGATTCATTATAAGCATCAACAGCAGATTGTTGAAACAAATTTGGACTTCTTGACCCACTCTAAAGGCAAGGATGTATATTATGTACATATATGTATATAACTTTTATTAGACTCACGAATCCCTATACAACTTTTAACTTATATTTATAATTGACTTGAAAATGTATCCTTTTAATTCACATCAATAGCATTCAAATATTTGTATATGTTATATATATATATGTATATATAAATAGAGAGAGCTTTTCTGTTTCATTTTCTGGAGCATTCAAAAGTACAATTGGTACATTATAATAGTTTCAATGTGAATTTTGCCGAATAGCACACTCTTCGTTAATTCAATGAATTAAATAACACATATATTAATGAATTGATTCTATGAGAATACTCTTGAAATTGAAGACCTTTTGATATACAGGTAGATGTATACTATGGGGTGTGTGAGAGGCTCCGGAGGTCAGCCAGACTGGGAGGACACAAGAAACAGCACCAACACCAGCTACATGCAGTGTCAGACAACCATCATGTCACTGGAGGTAGTCAAAAGACGTTTCAGAGGTAGAATCCATGATGTCTGGAATGGATTATAGTCTGAGTGGCTGAAGATCCCCGGTCCATAGTGGGATTGAAGTTTAAGTGGTCCAACAGTATTACAGTATACTGTATAATTTTTTAATTTAATATTCTATCATGCAGCAACAGGAAAGATATTTATACTGTTATTGTTTAGTCAATATTGTCATTGTACATGTTCTGCTTTACAGGGAGAAAGGGCCACTGGTTATGGAGTAGCGTTGCTAACATCCTTATTTGGAAGTTTTTCCAACAGTTTAATTCTGCAGAACATAGCTCCTCAGCATGGTGATTCTGGCACTCCAAGAGCAAAGAGAAAGAAGACTTGAAAAGTTTACCTGAACTGATGCAAGATATTGGAGCTTAGGAAATTTAGACTTATACATGATTCAGATATAATCAATTGTAATATTATTAGAAGTGAAGCGTATACCTGTAGACTGAATATGTTTAAGGTTAAAGCGATTGCGACAGTTGTGCATGCAGTTTGCCACAAAAGCTAAAGCTGTGGCTGCAAGAGCTGGGCAACCTTTGGTAATGCATACCTTCAGTCACACTGTACCAATTCTTTTGTAATAGAGACATATAAGGAGAGTTGGGTGATATATATACAACATTTGGTCCGTCCAACCTCAAAAGTATATATCAGGAACTCAGTTATAACTGGTGAACCATATATATGCAAGAAGCTAGGACTATATATATACCTCAGAGGTATAATATTTATTTAGACTAGTACTTATGGCAGTTTTATATAGTATACATGCATAAAATGTATTATATATAATAATATATACAGCATCTTGCATGGCACATGCACAGTCAATCTTCTCGTGAAAGCGTCATTACAAGTGGTTTGAGTTTGAGTTTGAGTACCTAAACTATAGCTAGTGCAAGATAATTGAGCTTAGAAATTTAAACTAATATGTTTCATAATTATATGCGTATATAAATAATTAGAAATGATATGTACTTATATATATTATATAACTTAAATCCGTTTAATGTTTTGCACCCCTCCTGTGATAGTATTATGTAATGGTTCATGATCATGATTGTTATACGGACATCTTATACAATACAAACACCTTAATAGAATTATTAGCTACATTAAATAAATAAGTACATGTAGCTATAGGGCTTATATGTATGTATATATGTATAGTTGGAATGAATTCAAACTATATAATATACATATGTATGTCAAGCTTGTTAAACACTCCTGATCAATTATTAGAAACACGCTTTGATGAGTTTACAGACTATCCAAGCTCCTGCAGTAGAACCAGCTTTCACAATTTCTGGGATATGATTAAGTAGAGTTTGAACTCCTCTCTTACACTATACAAAATGAATAGCTATATCAGTATAATTTTTCAGCTATACAGACAATATGCATGATAAAATTATATACTTTTGATCAACAATCTATTTAAAATTAAAGACTACGTAAATGAGGATTAAGATATGGACTTACAGTTGATTTGAAGGGACTAGGTACACTGCTACAAAGATAATTCAATATTTTCCCAAGCCTAGCAGGCTGCAAAATACATGATACTGTATACCATTAATATTATATTAGTATGTATAAATATTTGCATATATACATGAACCCACATCACTGGCATATATCAATATGTCTTGTACAATGCTTTTAGCATATTTCTTGCAAAGTGAGCAGAGAATAGGCCAGTCTACATTGCCACTAATATTTCCAGCTGTAAGCTACATGTAAAGATTTATTAAAAGATGAACACAGCACAAATTGCATGCAAATTCCTAATAAATGAGTCTGCAAGACTTATAGGATCTATGCAGTTATACTTACAAAAGCCTCCATCTCTGAAAGTGGCTGATCATGACATCCCAAATATGGGCATACTAGAAATGGCTTCATATATTGGCTGAAGTGCATGGAAAAGTTAGTACGGTGTTTTGACAGGAAAGCTACACAACCCTATATAAAAATTAATATACAAAATACTAGCACTTTACATCATATACACTTGTGCGTTTATATATATAATTGACTCACAGTTTTACCCCTGTGATGACCATATATGTTACGCCTTTGTTCTATAGTCAAAATATCGCATATTGCTTCAAGCTCTTTGCTGCTAGGCTACACCATAACAAATAGAATATACTGACATGGAATATGTATATAAATGTACACGTCAGTATAGTCAGTAAGTATATATTTAAAATTACCTTTTCTTTGGAAAGTGCTTTGTTTTTCAAAGATTGCTCGAATATTTTTACAAAGTACCTGCACCGATTGCAATCTGAATTTATCTGGTGATGTAACATATTTACAGAAGCTAAGAGGAGGAAATCCCTTGTTGTGAAGTCTTGCTCATCTGCAGTGTCAAGTTCAAGCTTAGGAGTCATGTTTGCATTCACAAACTATATACATGTACGTACGTATAGATAATTGCACAAACATCAAAATAATACATGTATATATATATATATATAAAGTATATATATAATCAGAAAAAGAATATCATTGGGAATAGATTAAGTCAAAGTCATCTGGGGAGGAAGTGCCCAACACTGCTGCTGCGTTCCCCTGCTGCACTGCGACCGAAATTCTATATATATAATATTATATATATATACCAGAATAAAGCTGAGCATCAGGAAAAGAGCTGTAACCATCATTTTTGCTTGTCAATGAACTGTTTTACCAGCTATGGATCGTATACTAAAATTATGCTGATCTTATCTCATTCAGCCTATACCCATTTATATAAATATCCACTTTGATAAAGAAAGTGATATTAACATAAAATGTTTATAATAATAATAATTCAACATTCAATATTTGGTATATTCAAAAACTCCTTATATGTATAAGACAACAAAGCAACTAACCTCCAGGTGACGTATACACCATAATAGTAAACTGGAATATTTAACAGCCATTTGTAGTTGTGTGCCTATATAGCTGTAAAAAGAATTAAACTGTTTCTGATCATGATGTACATGTATTACAAACTCGCAATCGTAATCTACCTGTCAACTGTGTATGCCTAGACCTATTTACCAATCTACATCAGCCTGCAGCTGCATGGCTACCTGCCAATTAAGGTGTACTTGCAATTGGTGCTGTATAACCTTTAATTTGGTTGTATATACACAATTGAACATTTGTATGCATATGTCACTTACTATAATCAGTATGGCCCTCATGGTAATTTATTGGAAATTAAAACAAAGACCATGCTATATTAATTAAGAAATCTGTTAAGACAAAATCATTTAGAACTAACTTAAAAAATTTGATCTGCTAATTGGTACTTCTACAGGAGTCGTATGTATATTGTTATAACTTGCAATGTGTATATACATATACATTGTATATATATATATACATATTAAATATACGTATGCAGGTGCATTTGATCCTATATAACGTATATATGCTAAAATTACTTAAAACTGAAACAGCTCTACATATATATACATCTCAGTTTGAATAAATGAAAGTTAACACTATAAGAGTAAGTTGTTTACAATTTCATACGTATAATATATAGTGAAATTTATACATATCATTGCGTTATATCACACAATTTATAATAATAATATAATAGGAAACAGCTGAATATTTCTATATAATATTAAAATTAAAAATGGTACATACATATATAATCCATATTATCAGCCACTTTTCCTCTTTACCATTTATAAGAAATCTGTTAAGACAAAGGTATTTAATGTTACCTTAAGGTAGTAGGGGGAGCTATCGTGTCTAAATCAAAACGACACGAATTTTGGTACAGAGGTTAGGTTAGTGGTCTATTTTTCATATCTAGATTTTTAAACAGACTCAGACTCACCCGGAGTATGCAGTATAACTGGTGAGATGCTGAAGTTAGGAGGTTTTGTATGGTGTAGTGAAATGGATGCATCAGATTATAAATCTGGCTTGGAAGAATGGAAGTGTGCCAGCAGACTGGAGGAGGGCCCTGATAATCCCCATACACAAGAAAGGGAGTAGATTGCAATGTAGAAATTACCGAGGCATTAGCCTGTTAAGCATACCAGGAAAGGTGTACGCTAGCATACTAGACAGAAGGGTGAGAGCCATCACTGAGGACAAATTACTTGAAGAGCAAGGAGCCTTCAAAAGAAATAGGAGTTGCATAGATCAGATGTTTACCCTGAGACAACTAGGAGAGAAGGTGATTGAGAAAAATAAAAAGATGGTTATGGTTTGCGTAGATCTGGAGAAGGCGTACGATAAAGTGAATAGGGGGTTGCTATGGCAGGTGATTGATGCATATGGAGTCAGGGGTAGACTAGCAAGAGCAGTGAAATCGCTGTATGTGGGGTGTGAAGCCTGTGTCCGAGTGCTAGGAGAGAACTCTGAATGGTTCAAAGTGAAACAGGGGGTGAGACAAGGGTGCGTAATGTCCCCATGGCTGTTCAACATCTTCATTGACAACACAATACGGGAGGCTAGAGAGAGTTTTGTCGGAGGAGTAGAACTGAGAGAAAATACAGTTCAGTTGCTGTTATTTGCGGATGACCTTCTACTAGTCACGGAGGAGGAAGAGGATACACAGACTAATCTTAGGGTGATAAATGAAGTAATGCAAAAATGGAGACTCAAAATCAACCAGAAAAAGACAAATGTGATGGCTGTCTGTAGGGGTGGCAGTACAGTGGATATGTCTGTGAATAATGAACCAATTGAGGTAGTGAGAGTGACAAAATATCTAGGAGCAATGTTTAATGAGGAAGGGACCTGTGATGATGAAATTGAGAACAGAATCGGTACAGCTTCAAAGGCAATTGGGGCACTTAGGAAGGAAGTACTAGAGAGGAGAGAGCTATCCAAGGACACCAAGATGAGAGTCTTTAATGCAGTCATTATACCAACACTGACATATGGGTGTGAGACATGGACGCTACAGAAGAGGCACAGGAGCAATATACAAGCACTGGAGATGAGATATTTGAGAAGAGTTGAAGGAGTCACTAGAGCAGACAGAGTGAGGAATGAAGACATTAGAAGGGAGCTGGATCAAGAAGCTGTACTCTCTGTAGTGGATAGGAAGAAGAAGGAATGGTACAAGAAAGTAACAGAAATGCAAGAGGACAGACTGGTAAAGAGAGTGTTCCTAGATGAAGTACCAGGAAGGAGACCTAGAGGACGGCCTAGAAAGCGGTGGAGTGATGATCTCTGATGTATCTTGACTATTATTACTATTTTTCTTTAATTTTCTTTTTTCTCTTTATCCAAAATATGTTAATACTGTATACTAGTGGCTACCTCCTGTATAGGAGATATGGCTGTATGGATTTGATTGATTGATTGATTGATTTTTAAACCCGTCTGTACTTCTAAACTTGAATTATTAAAGGAATAAGAAAGCGTTATCTTGTGTTAAATTTTAAGCGTTAATTGCCTACTTGATATTGAGTGATTCTCTTCTTTATTTTCGGCATGGCAGATTCATTCAGAAACACTTACGAAGGTGATAGATAAATTAGGTGTGAAATCAACAATTAATGGGGCCCAAATTCGACCGAGTTAACTTTCTCCTCTTGTGAATAAACGTTATAGTCGCTGGCCTTTAAACTAACTGATTATTGTATACAGTATGGATAATTCTACGATTTGATGTTTGTTTAAGGCGAAAATATGGTAAGACCGTTTTTTCCGTAGTTAATTTGTATAGAATCAGGTAACGAAGGTGTTGCAAATCTAACTACTCTGTTACGTTGCAACCGATTCGAACGCGGACAACTTGCCTGTAAAGGCACCCAAAGCGTGCACAAACTGACGGGAGCGAATTGGAATACTCGAAGTTTTGACGAAGATATTGCGATTTTTTGGAAAACAGGAATTATTCCAGAATACAAGCGAGAATGGCGATTCGCTCCCGTAGTCCTGTGAACCCATGCTTGTAGATTATATATACCAAATTTGGTGCTTCTCAGCTTATTTATGCAGAAGTAGATAACTTTTTTGTTGAGCTATTTGACACTTTTTGAGGTGACATTTTTCGACTTTAAATTAAAATATCTCGGTAACAGAGTAACCAATCAAATTATGGTTGACACCAAATAATGCGCAATTTACCTAGTTATTTTGCTTGTAAAATTCAAGTTAGTTGGACTTATGGTCAGAGAGATACATCACTAAGACCAATGTACCCCAAAGAAAGCCTTTAGCCCCCCCTACTACCTTAACATTAATATTCAATCAATAACCGGGAGCTGTATATTATTATTAATTTACCACATGCTCACCAGCACTAGGGCCAAACTGTAAAACAACAACAACAACAACAAACATATGTACTAGTGATACAATAATACATAACCATATACATAAACTCAATAGTCAGTTCAGCAATAACAAAAAGGAGACAATTGCTTCATTACTAAAACTGAGCAGTCCACATCTTCATATATATATATTGTAACATGCATGCAATGTGCATTCATTATACAAATGCAGGTGCATATGGTTATATAGAATAAAATACGCATTTTAGTATAATTATTTATGCACACGTACATATATAAACATCTTCTAGATGGGAGGTCATCCTTACATTATATGTATAAACTCTGCAGTCATCAATATGCATAGGAGTATATACTGTTAAAAAGAGTTTATAGCTCTACAAGTATTATTGTCCAGCCATCTTATAATCAGGGTCTTCCTTTAGGTCTTCTTCCCTCCACATTTCCTTTAATTAAATATTCGTTTGGTATATCTCTCTTCTCTAAGTTTCCTTTCCATACCTCTTGTCTCATCTTATACCATCCCCATGCACTTGCCCCAGCCTCTATAGAATTTCATAATTTATATTAGTTTTTTGATCCTTCCAGCACATTCCCTCTTTCTTCCTCAGTACATTCATTTGTATGTATGTATGGCTTAGACCTTGGCCTTTTACTCTTTGCCTATACTTCACATCCATGAATTAACACTAGCACCACCATTGCATTCAGAACCTTCAACTTATATTGCTTACTCAGTTCTTTCCTCCTCAGAATTGCCTGGCTTATTCCCCCTATAACTCTATAGATGCACACCCAAGCCTTGCACTCTAGATGCACACCAAGCCTTGCACACTCTAGATGCACACCCAAGCCTTGCCTCCACTTCTCTTGCTCTAACTATTACTCTCTAACTATTACTCTCCTGACACTCCTGTCTCTTCTTACCATTCTCATAATTTTTGATTTCTTCCAATTTACCTTTATAGGTCTCATCTGAACAGTGCCTCATTCATTGCCTCCACATTGCATGCTAACTTCTATATTATGTGCATGTTAATGTAATAATTCCATGTATGTACAGTATAATATGGACACAATATTAGATTAGATTATACGTACATGCCATTATAGCAACCATTATTATACATCTTTAACTTGCAATATTGTTAAAATTTTACCGTAAAATATTATTTAATATGAATCCTACGCTAAGTACTCAAAACTGAAATAGCTCTACTTCATTGTCAGTTTGAATAAATCAAGCATTATTGAATGAAAGTTAAGACTGTATATTGTAACTTAAGTTGTTTACAATTTTAAAATCTATAATGAAATTGTGTATTTGTGCATTTGTACCAAATTAATAATGTTTGCACAAGTACACTGTATATATATTCAAAGTTAAATAAAAGGAAGCAGCTGAATAATTCTATATTAAAACTGAAGTGGAAACATACACAATAGTGTACAATGGTATGACCTATTGTAATTCTACTCAAGAAATAATACAAAATTTACATTTACACCAACACTGTTCTGCATACATATAGGCAGATTTGTGTGTGTATATACTGTATATATATATATATACCTATAATAGGTGACATACAATTCTTATATTTATCACTGTACATGCATGTTTTTCAATTGGTTGAGCATTATAAGCATCAACAGCAGATTGTTGAAACAAATTTGGACTTCTTGACCCACTCTATAGGCAAGGATGTATATTATGTACATATATGTATATAACTTTTATTAGACTCACGAATCCCTATACAACTTTTAACTGAAAATGTATACTTTTAATTCACATCAATAGCATTCAAATATTTGTATATGTTATATATATATATGTATATATAAATAGAGAGAGCTTTTCTGTTTCATTTTCTGGAGCATTCAAAAGTACAATTGGTACATTATAATAGTTTCAATGTGAATTTTGCCGAATAGCACACTCTTCGTTAAATCAATGAATTAAATAACACATATATTAATGAATTGATTCTATGAGAATACTCTTGAAATTGAAGACCTTTTGATATACAGGTAGATGTATACTATGGGGTGTGTTTGTGTGGTGTATGTGTGCATGCATATGCATGTGAACAGTGTTACATATATGTCATTATTATTTGACTCTGGATCAAACATTATATATCCACATGCATGGTCTCTAAGAGTATAATTTACTAAATAGGTGGAACCAAAAGTTCACTTGATGGCATTCGAACCATCTGAGTTTAATTTCCTCTTATAATAGTCAATCAAAAAGATGATTGAGACATAGACTGCTGTTTTTGCTTATTGTAGTCCAAAATCAAATAATGACAATGATTTTTGGGTTAAACGTATAATTAGATATTTAAATGCCCAAATTTTTAATATAATTAATTCTTATACATTATTTATATTTTCTTTACGTGCACCTGATGAACTATTTTAAGTTTATCAGATGTAAATGAAAATGCACAGAAAATATACATTTTTGAGGTGCCAAAGGGACATTGTACATGAAATAAATTAAAGGCCTCAGCCTTTATGACATAATGTCCCTGTGTGCAAGTTATACCAAATGGTCTCTAACCCTGTTGTTTATGTGAATGCATGCAACCAATCGTCGGTTTACTCCTAGCTCACACTCAAGGCAAATCAAATCTGTGGTGATTATTGGTTGAGACCACCTGAGACTGGAATTTTTCCTGATAATGGCATGCAGATGCATCATCTTCAGTCTATATATATAAAGCAAATAAAAACATTGAAATTAGAAGTAGGGATGGCCCATGCAACAAATGACAAACACATCTGGAAAAAGTAGTGAAACAAGACAGTGAACATGTGATAAGGCACACTGAAATTTAAGGGACTTAATTATTACCTGATTGTGATTATTTTGGGAGTCACTTGCATCCGCGTATAAATTCGTAACTTGCACTGTGTAGTACTTGATTGTAATTAAACATGTATAATGTATGTAAAATAAGTTGCATCATCTTTTGTCTGTTTATCATTACATCTTGATTATTTTGCAATTTTAATTAATTAAAACTTCGCCAGACGTTTGTCATACACATGTATCATGATATATGTCGGTTTCACAGTTATCTGACCAATTGAAATTTTTTATCAATATAGCACATGGTTTCCTATAAGTTTTCTATAGTCCTATGGCCTTTTATATGCAGAAATGAGTTTTTTTATATGTCCATTCTGTTTCTAGGCCCTTTCTTGGAGCCATATGAATTAGATTACCTTAGTATATTGTACTTGAACTGTATTATCTCTCACCAAAATGGCGGACGCTCCTTTAGTTTTCTAGCTTAAATTCGCTTTCTCCTCGATCCATTACGTCGAGCATTGAACGAAAGAAAAGGATTTAAAACCACCACTAATACTATGTAACGTATACGTAATTATAAAGCTTGCGCAAAAACGTTTTATACGAGATATAGCCTTGAAATTGACTGCAATTACCGTAACGACCGGAACCGGTAAGCTAACCGGACATCTAAGAACCAGCAAGTAGTTCGAGTTTACATGGCGTCCCACGAGTTTTTTAAACTCGAAATACTTAAGCGGGATTATGGTTTCAGTTTTGTTACACAGTGTATAAAAAGTATTATGTATCCACTGGCTAGCACATTGACGTCTTCTTTTCTAGATCTCTTTCCAGACTTTTAAAGAAGATGATTTTGAAGACCTGTTGTATGGTATTAACTTTGGTGCTCCTGGCATCAAACATTGAAGCTAATTCTGATAAGAAGTTTATCCCAGCATTTTTTCTCAGAGAGGTAAATTGCATGTAGCATATTTTTCTGCAAATTAAACTGTCACATATATGTACTCAGTATATATATATACAATTCCATGTATATTTATAAAGTATATATATAATTATACATTTATACGTTTAAAAGTATCTAATATCCTATACATGCAGGCTAATAAAAATCCGGAGATGAGTGAGACTGATACCGTCAGTAACCAAGACTTCACAACAAGGGATTTGCTTCTCCTAGCCTCTATCAATATGTTTCATCAACAGGTTAATTCAGATTGTAATCAGTGCAGGTACTTTGTGGAACTGTTCCAAAGATCTTTGCAAGATATTTCATTCTCTGGAGAAAAGGTACGTATGTAAGGAGACTATAATCTACGTATATATGTGAGTGTTTTGTGATGATCATATTATTATTATGTATATACATGCACACTATAGCCATCAGCCAGACAATTGGAGACAGTCTGTGGTATTTTAATGAAGGGCCAAAAGCATAATCTTCGTAAGGTGAGAATATTATATGTTTTGTATATCTATATACTACTAGTCTAACTACACTACAGAGAAATCTATATGGACAGCAATATTAGTTTCTTTCTGATACCCATCCTGATGCTATACCTGGTCATAATCAAATTTAATATTTAAAATCATCACACTTGTGTTTATCAATATAGCTTAATAATCGTATATAAGCTGTATAATATATATACCAATTGCAATATTATGTTATAAACTTAGTATAGAGTTGACATGTTATATATATACACATATATATACGCATTACTAAATTTAGGAGGATTTTCTTTTCAATTATAATTAGCAGTAATATAGATGTGATGAACCACAATTTAGGGAGATAGGAATCTACGTGACTGCATGCATTCACATGTTTTTAGCTATACGTATTGGTATTAGACAATAACACCTCTTCACAAGGGCATTCTGTGGTTTAGATATAGACTCCAGACTCTAATGTATACATGCCCTTCTACATATAGCTAAAGAGCTCTGTATTTGTTTGAATTCATTTAGGGATGTGTGTCCTTTCTGTCCAACCACTATGCCAACTTCTCTATGTACTTCAGTGAATATATGAAACCATACCTTGTATGCCAGGAACTTGGATGCCAACCATTTTTGGAACTTAAGGATTTCGTAAGAATATATATATTCTCTCTATATGAATAATAATGCCATAGAGTTTATTACAATATTATATAGAATATGGCTAACTACATCAAAATTATATATCTTTTGAAAGGATCATCTTTCGACATTTAGAGCGTCTAAAGATGCAGCAGTTTAATTGTCTCTTCTTTGTTGTCAGACATTTCAACCCCAAGGGTCTAGATCTTCTTCAGTGAATGTATCCTTTTAAAAGATGATAAATACATACATATATATAATAGTTAATTAAATAGATACACCGTGTATATGTGTGTGTGTGAGTGAGAGAGGTTTTTATAATTACTTAAATGTAAAGTTTCAGTAAACTTACCCATATATTATAATTATATATAATGTAAAAGGGAGTTTATTTATATAGTATGCTGATGATACTAACTTCCAAGATTCTAATGGACTCAGTTGTACAGTGTGCAAGATGTATGCTAAACAAATTGTGGAAGATATTCTGAAAGATTACACTGATGTATGTATGTAAGATATTCTGAAAGATTACATTGATGTATGTATGTATCAGCTGGAACTGGTATATACACTATATATAAGCAGAGACATATATATAGCTTTTTGTGTGTATAATGATTGTGTATACATGTATGTATAGAATAGCATGAAAATGCATTAAGCATATCAACTAGGCATTAAAATAACAAAATCAATTATATTTTCTGTGAATATAGCCAACTAAACTCAGACAGGAGTTGGAAAATATTTGCAAGCAAGTTCCAAGTATTTTTCGCTCATTTGTAAGTTCTACGATTTATCTATAATATATTCCTATATTCATCTATCTTTGCTTATCCTATATATTCATGCATATAATACAAGCCTATATTTGACATCAATGCATATACATTATAATATATGTACTCAGAAGGACTGTTTATGCATGTAGAATATATGTCATGCAAGTTTTTATATGTAGCTATATTTGGCATACTGCAAGCAACTTTATGTATATACAAGCTCTATAGGAACTACATATGAATGTTGGTGCTGCATTTATACAATAAATTGTAATGTAAATAATATATATACTTGTTGCATATTTAACCATTTATATAGTCAATTGCAACAGAAACTCAGTAAATATGTGTGTAAGAGACGTTTTTTATTTTTATATGAATTAGTGTCTAACGGGAGTTAACATTCTGATGGATCACATTCCAGAGATTCAGAAAGCTGGAGCTGAAAAAGGAGCTGCACTTGTCTGCAAACTTATCAAAGCTTGCTGAAGAGTGCACAGTAGTAAAGCTGAACTTGCTGGCTGAAATATTTATAGGACTCTAATAATACTTGGTGTGTGTGCCTGCTTTGTTTATATTATACTTACAGTGAATTTTGCAATTTGCAAACGTCTTAATAGATGGTTCATCTTAATAATAGGTCAAAAACACTTCACGGTACGACTGATACAAAGGCCACGAGGGGATTTTTGACATAAAAACACGTACATGCAAGGTAGTTACAAGTAAACTTGCTAGTTTTTAGGAAAGAAAAATATAATAATAGGATAAGAGCATGTATTTACAGATGCATTTCACCGTGTAAGTGGCGATCTTCATAACCATACGGCATATCTAACGTTATTATTTCTCTAGCGATACACTTTAAAATTGCCGACCTACTAGCTACTGGGGTAAAAACTTCGAATACAGCGTTCGGATGGCTCTTTGGATGGGAACACTAACGACTGTAATACCGTTTTCACATGGGCATCGAAAGTGGGTCGAAACCGAGTCGAACCCGAGTTAAATCGTTCACAAGAAACCGCAAAAGCGGGTCGAACCCGGGTTAGCGAAGCGAGTTCGACCCATGTACGAAGCAGGGTCGAACCCAGTTTAGCTCATTACGAAAGCGAGTTAAAGATGGCGGAGCGAGGACGAACTTGGACGGACGACGAAGTGACTGCGTTATTAAGCATTTGGAGCGAAGAATCGATACAGCAGCAGCTCTTAGGTGCTGTTAGGAATGTTGTACCTTTTAGGCAGATAGCTGAAGAGCTGGAAAGGAAAGGATTTCATCGCGATTTTAAGCAATGTCGTGATAAAATAAAAGCGTTAAAGAAAACCTACAAATCGGCCATTGATAGGCTTCGAACTAGTGGTATTGGTGTCGAATCAGATGATGACCTTGAAGATCACAACATTTATGTGAACTTCAAGTGGTTTTGGGAGCTTCACTTTGTAATGAGGAGGAGAGCAGTAGTGAATCCCCCTTCATTGCTAGATACCTCCCAATTTTCCAGCCAGCTGTCACCAGGGGGAAGTTCATTTGATGGAACAGAGGACACAACCATATTGCAGACTCCAGCAGCCAGTCCCATAGCCACTCAGCAGCCTGAATCATCAATGCAACCGGGGCCATCTACGCAACCGGGGCCATCCACGCAACCGGGGCCATCCACGCAAACGGGGTCATCCACGCAACCGGGGCCATCCACGCAAACGGGGCCATCCACGCAACCGGGGCCATCCACGCAAACGGGGCCATCCACGCAACCGGGGCCATCCACGCAACCGGGGCCATCCACGCAAACGGGGCCATCCACGCAACCGGGGCCATCCACGCAAACGGGGCCATCCACGCAACCGGGGCCATCCACGCAATCGGGGCCATCCACGCAATCGGGGCCATCCACGCAATCGGGGCCATCCACGCAACAAAGACCATCCAAGAAGCGCAAGCTTACAAAGTTAGACAGGGTGGAGAAGTCTAACAAAGTTATGATGGAGACATTTGTTGCTGCACAAGAAAGAAGCCGGCAGGAAATGATGAAGTTGGAGCAAGACAGGATGAAATGGGAACAAGAGCAAGCTAAGAAAGCAGAAGAGAAGGAAGAAAGGTTCATGAGCTTAATGAAGGACATGCTAACAATGCTAATGCCAGCACCCCCACCAGTTATGCCACATTTGCCAGTGCCACATCCAGTGCCTGGTGTGCCCTGGCAGCTGCAGGATTATCCACCAGGTCCTATGATGGGTTATCCGGCCGTTAATGATCATGCAGATGATGGTGAAGATGAAGAGTAGTTGTAATGTTAGCATTGTGACTAGACTAGTTTAATTTACAATACTTTGCCTTATATTCGTTTATATTAATCATTACTAAACAGTGTCAAAGTAGTCACAAAGGGCTTCCCTAATGTTCTGCCCAGTTGTACTGACTGTCGCAGCAGAAGATGTTGATACATGCGTTATTTCTTCTCTTTCTATATTAGATATCCTCTGTATCCACTCTTCTTCACATGTATCACCTTGTATTTCACACAGATTGTGCAATACACAACATGCAGTCACTAGAGTAGGTACTGACTTAATGTCATTATCATTTCGTTTCATGAGTGACCTCCATCTCCCCTTCAGTCGCCCAAAAGCATTTTCTACTACCACACGTGAACGACTTAATTGGTAGTTAAATTTTCTCTGCTTTCTTGTTAAACCTGTATCAGAGAAAGGTTTAAGAAGCCAACTTTTAAGTGGGTAGGCAGGGTCACCCAAAATAACCAAAGGAATGGGTGTGCCACATAATGTTCTTGTCCAGTTAGGTAAAAAAATTTCGCTTTCACATTTTCTGTAAAGTCTAGAGTTAGCCAACACCCTGGCATCATGCACACTACCTGGCCAACCAACATAAACATCCAAAAATCTGTAATCATGGGATACTAAAGCTTGAAGTATCGTAGAATGATACCCTTTCCGGTTATAATAATCCAATGGATTTTCCTTTGGAGCAATGATAGGTATATGACTTCCGTCTATGGCACCAATGCATTGTGGAAATCCCCATTTACTGAAGAAACCATCAACTATATTTCTCAACCCTTCCCCTGTTGGGATATCAATATACATTGGTGCCATATGTTGAACGATAACACCACATACATCATGTACAACACGACATACTGTTGAAATGCCAACTCCAAATAAGTGGCTAATGGTACGATATTCTATATTGGTTCCTAGTCTCCATAAGCAAATGGCAAGCCTTTGTTCAACAGTAAGGGGTTTCCTAACAACATGTTGTCTTTGGAGGTAAGGTTTAAGTTGTTGGCAAAGGAATTGAAACGTACTCCTAGATATTCGAAAATTTTGCTTCCATTCTTTGTCACTCCAGTTTCCAGCAATGTTCTCCAAAAAAGATTGATTCCTTCTTTTACTCCAATGCATTCTTCTGCTCACGCATGCAGACGAAACACGATGCAGTATAAATCGATAAAAAATTGCTCTCTCTTCTTCTTGAACAGCATTAAAACGTAGAATACGTGTTCTTCTAGCGATATTCCTTGCCATCAGTGAACGTTTACGTTCCATACGTCTTCTTCGTAGCCACAATAGAACGAATACAACGATAAAAGCAAGCCGAAAATTTTCGTACGCCATCTTGATCTGATACGCTACACGAGTAAATACTACTAACAAAATCGTCTTGTGAACGGAAACCGAGTTCGACCCGGATTAAGCTAACCCGGGTTCGACCCACTTTCGATGCCCATGTGAAAACGGTATTATTTAATTAATTTACACCTGCATTACATACATACCATGAGGTTTCCCCTACGTGATTAAAGGGTGTGTCCAGAAGTACTTGTCACATTTTTGGTATGCGAGGAATGCGGTTTTCACCTATGCTGTAAAGTTGCTTGAGGTTCCAAATTTATTCCGTTTGCCCTTTCCCCACAGTTGAACAGCCAGATAGAGCTAAAGGATAAGTAGTGCGGTGGAAGGTAAGAGTGTGATGCTGGCGTCTTCCCGTATTGTTAGGATTTCTCATGCTAATGAGTACATTGTCTTTTGATATTAGATAAGACCAATGGTAACTTGTGATGCCTAATTTCATTAGTGATCCTTAGTTAACGACACTACTTTCGCCGTATTTCAGTTTCAATTCCGTTAAGGATCTTTCAGTTGTGCTGTCTGTTTAGATCTATCTGATCATGTCCACCTTTTCAACTTTTCCCCGCGTTAATCTCTCGTTTCGTCCTTTTCGAAGGTTTACATACAAGATGTCTCATCCCTACAACAGCGTATATGATCCAAATGTGGTAGAAGTCAAATCCAAGGTAAGTACAAAGCCTAGCTGTTCCATAGAGTAAGGAGATCACAGGCCTTTGGAATATACTCACGTGTGTGTACGTAGTTACTAGGATCGCGTTATGCCTTGTTGAGGGTTACCATGGAGTTAAGTTTTGTTGAGAAATGGGATTATCAGTTGAAGCCAGTCATATGCAGGTGAAGGAGTGTGTTGCCACTGGTAGATACTGCGTGTTTGATGTCAAAAGGGGGATCACAGATTAGGATACTATTGTCTGCATAATGTAAAGTGACTCTCATTGTACTCACGTATTTGTTAAGCCCCTGCTTAATATGTGTGTACATATACTTTTGTTTTTAAGGAATCAGTAACAACATTTAGGATTTGTTAAGGTTGTAAAGGCTTTCAGGGATTATATTTGTTTAAGGTGAAATACCTAATTTTATTTCTAAGGCTGCACTACATATTTTAGATCTGGAGTCAGAATGTGTAGATAATTATTTTGTACATCATCCTGTTGTGGTATTATATGCAAACATTGAGGTTTCTCTCTTCAATTGCTGAAAACGTAGCTGTGATTTATGTGTACTGTAATACCAGTGGATGTACGTATGTAGGTTTGTGTATAAAATACGTATGTACGTACAATGGTAACATCCAGGGACCTGTACATTTCTACCATTATTTTCATCACAGTGTGTAGTAATTAATTTAAATAACTTATAAAGTACATACCTACGTACATACATATGTGTATTGAGCTATGTTTTGTGTTTTTACCAGTATAAAATGTCTTGCAAGAAGTGTCAGGTAATGCTTGAAAGCTTAGTTATTTTAAACACTATTGTCTGTTTTATGTTGTAATTGTACACTTTGTCATTGATTATGTACTTTACAAATACCTGTTAACCATATTGTTCCTGTTAGTGTGTAAACTGGTTTATATAAGTATAGGGATAGATGTCAGTTTAGTGCTTTAGACACTCCTTTCCTCACACTCCTCTACATGGAATTATAGGTACATACATTAGTGTTAGACAATAATAATGTAATTCTGTATTTATATGCATACCTACACGTATGTATGTATGTATGTGCGTATATGTGTGTACTGATAGTTATTTGATTCTTAGAAACTGACTATAATTTAATAATTTTATATGTCTGTTGGTCATACTGTATTAAGTACGTGTTTAGTAGAAGAGAAGGATATACGTAGGTAGGTAAACCTGTTTGAGTTACTTTTCTATCACAATACCTTTTTGGATCAGGTTACTTATAAGAGCTGTTTTTAAAGTGTTACACAATTTATTCACCTAAAGATTAGCTCACTCTTGTTTGCTTGCCTAGAGGTAGATTTAGTGAACCTGGGGAGGTCAATGTTGTCATAAACTATTAGCATAGTGGCTGTCTTTTCCTATGCTGGTTGTGTGCTTGTAACCCATAATGTACCAAGGAATGTACTCATTCAATGGATTATCCTATTATTAGCTGATACATTATTTAGTGACATACCTACGTAGGTCTCCCTTGTGACAGGATGTGAGACACTCACTTCACATAAGATCATCATATCCAGAGCATTTGTGGCATCTGTTCTGTTTACATGTGAGCATTTGACCATCTATTCTCATAAGATGAAGTCATGTAACTAAATTTACACTCTGAATGCTACAAGCCTCTTTACATTTTCTAACTCTTGTATTGTATTAAGCACTTCAATTTTTTGCTGCTTACGTAAGTATATCCATTTACCAAATTTAGGTTTTATGATTGTAATGTTAACCTATAGGCATCTGTGGATGTACCTACGTACGTATGAATTTTCCAAGATACTCTCTTCCAAAACTATGGTTATCATGCCTATAAAGCTAAGGAAACATAAAGAGAATAGACTAAATCTTAGACTAATGAGTTATGGCAAACCTATAGAGCTTTGGATGAGGATACAATAAGGTTTCTTGCTTCCTTCTCCATTGGGCTAGACAGCTGTTTCTGGAAATTCCACCCTTTTGTGTGTGGGGTACGTACGTACTTAACTACTTGTATTTATATTTTATTTGAAATTGTTTTTAATTTCTGATACACACAGTACTACAAACTCACTAATTGACAGACTTTCCATAATGTACCACTTTAGTATGGCTATGTAGTAATTACCATACACTTATTGTCTATTGCCTTTCTACCACATCTACATACCTACTTTTATTTGCCACTGATGGTAGGGGCTAGATAATCTCTGCATGCACCTACGTACGTACATTCACAGTACGTACGTACGTATGTACTATTAAAAAGAAAGCTTAAAGCTTACTTTCATTATACGTACTTGCCTACATGTACTTGAATCACATGCACATACATACCATACATTTATTGGTGTCAAGAATTGTATGTATACATATGTACGTAGTTGCGCTCGCTCTTAATGATTACGTAGCTGTGACTGTTTACTTATATTAAATACGTACTTGCTGACCTCTTTAAACTTAATTGTTTGCTATAGTGAATACATTCCTCCTATTCACGGTTTTGTTACTTGGGAAGGTTACACCTACGTAAGTTGTTTTAAGAATTTATCCGTAAAAGTGTACTACTTGTTTGTTAGCATACTTTCTGATACTTAAATTTGACATTTTGTGTTTAGCTGTCAAACAATTCTGTGAAAAGTCATACAGGGTTTAGATTTACCAAAATGGGTCTTCATTGCTACTCGTGATGCCTTTTTAATGTTATGTATATGATATTGTGAGGAAACATACATTTATACGTACATATACATATCTACGTACATGTTGCATTTGGTCAAACTGAAATGTGTAGTACACACAGTACGTACATACGTAGGTACATGTGTCTGTACTATTTTTAGTTTCAGACTGTAGTTTCTGTTTAACTTATATTTTGTGTAAACTACATACATAGTAAACAGGAGCCTGACTTGTTATTTGGTACCTTGTTTTTTATGAAAGTGACTTTGTCTGGAATTTTCATCTTTAATACTCAACTTTTTAGCTGTACAGGAATTGATGAGTTATACATATGTGTATTTATGCACTAACCCATGTGAAGCAACACATTATTACTATATACGTAGACATACGTACATACCATAAAGGTACAATTGTATGCGTGTGAAAATTTATGCAAATTTGGAAAATTTGGCCTCTGAACAAATTTATGCGCTTCTTATTTATGCGTTTTTGTCTATCAAGATCAAGCAACATCTTTTATTACTGACTGACTGCCACTACATTTCCATTCTCGGAAGCATATCTCCTTATGGCAGCTCTCTGTTCAGCGGTAAACACCGTGTAAGCCTTACGCTTTCTCGGCTGTTTTGCTGTGTTGTACCTCACGTAGAACGGCTGTGTTTCTCTGGCTGTTGGCAAAGAATTTGCAGGTTGGAAGTAATGAAGCAAGCCATCATTTACTGCGCTAACGTACGTACGTACGTGTGAAAATCAGTTGCAAATACGTATGATCACGATCACGCACTTAATTTTATGCCGTACTAATATTGTGCAAATAGAAATTTATGTGCCCAGGAATTGACTTGCATGATTCGCATAAATATAACTCAAGCCTACAATTGTCGCTTTACGGTACGTAATTACTTACAAATGTATTCCATGTGTACTTTGTGTGTGTGTGCTTACGTACATTTTAATGTCAGCTTTCCAGTAGTCTGTAGTCTGGACTATACATTATGATGTCATTCCCCATGAAGTGTTGGATGATGTTAGGGCACTGTGAACTTTTGTATGAGTGTCATCTTCTATGTATATTGTGTTACCAATACAGCCTGATATAACTTTTCACCCATACAGACACTGATATCAATATCTTCTCTTATTACCTGTTTTATGGGAAATTGCTGTACATACATACGATTAGCCTTACAGGAAGGAGCTTACTGAGTGGCTGTTACCTCTGGTACACCTGCCACCACCCCTGGTGTTCCTTACCCACACCTGCCACCACCCCTGGTGTTCCTTACCCACACCTGCCACCACCCCTGGGGTCCCTTACCCACACCTGCCACCACCCCTGGGGTCCCTTACCCACACCTGCCACCACCCCTGGTGTCCCTTACCCACACCTGACACCACCTCTGGTGTCCCTTACCCACACCTGCCACCACCCCTGGGGTCCCTTACCCACACCTGCCACCACCCCTGGGGTCCCTTACCCACACCTGCCACCACCCCTGGGGTCCCTTACCCACACCTGCCACCACCCCTGGGGTCCCTTACCCACACCTACCACCACCCCTGGTGTTCCTTACCCACACCTGCCACCACCCCTGGGGTCCCTTACCCACACCTGCCACCACCCCTGGGGTCCCTTACCCACACCTACCACCACCCCTGGTGTCCCTTACCCACACCTGCCACCACCCCTGGTGTCCCTTACCCACACCTACCACCACCCCTGGTGTTCCTTACCCACACCTGCCACCACCCCTGGGGTCCCTTACCCACACCTGCCACCACCCTGGTGTCCCTTACCCACACCTGCCACCACCTCTGGGGTCCCTTACCCACACCTGCCACCACCCCTGGTGTTCCTTACCCACACCTGCCACCACCACACCCCCCTCGATCTTGTGGAGGTACATATCTGCCAGAATTTATTTTCTGTGTGTCTATACATTCTATAGACCAAAGTTATTGATTTTTAATAAGTGGTCAATTTGACAGTGAGTGGGGATGCCTTGAGTACAGCAGGGTCAAATTCTAAAGTATTGTCTCGTAGCTGTTCTATTATAGTGCTTGGAATTTCCACTTATTCTAATGGTGAAGTAGCTACTTACAATAATATAACACCTTTTATTTATAATATGCCTCAACACAGTTACATACATAAGTAAATGATATAATTCTTCACAATCGTCATGATGTAAATAGGGAAAAATACAATTGCTATGAATTGAAGCCCAAGACTGATTGTTAAGACCAGCAGTGCTCTGCCAGCGAGCTACAATTGCCACAGTAATGCTCCATTCATGTTTCGATCTTACGCTAACCTACATAGAAAAACTAATTAGTTGCCATTCAAACTATTTAGTGGTGATTTGATCTATCAGGACAAGCTGATAATCAGAGAGCCAGCCCATTTCAAGTAGGAGGGACCATCTTAACAAGTATAACTAGTAATCAGCCAGTAAAGCCTTACACAGATTCCAGTGGTTATCCTACCTTTTGAAGTATGTTACATTGTATGTACGTACGTAGCTCTCTTTTCCCGAATTAGTTATCTAATGAGTCTAGGTTCCCAACCTAAATTTCTTTTATACCTACGTACGTACATACGTAAATACTGTATTTTGTTATCAGTACTTACGTACTTATATTGTATTGTATGTTTATGAGAAGTGAATAATCACTGGAACATGTTATGCCAGACCACCCAATTGAGCAATGTGTATTGAACCTTATAAGTGGTGATCAGAGAGCCAGCCCATTTCAAGTAGGAGGGACCATCTTAACAAGTATAACTAGTAATCAGCCAGTAAAGCCTTACACAGATTCCAATGGTTATCCTACCTTTTGAAGTATGGTTGGTATTGGTGGGAAGTATTGGCTGGTTTCTAACATACTGTACGTACGTACTACGTATGTATTTATGAATATTTTACATGGTATACATCTTTTGACTCTTTGAGCATCTACAAATGCAGTTTGGTTTAAATGTTTTACTCTGGGATCTTCACTGTACCATCAAATAAATGGGCTCAACACGGTTTTAGTATTGTTTATATTCATACGTACATATGCTTAATTACATATACGTACGTGCATATATGTACACATACATATTAATTTTTCTATAGTTTGAATCAGAATTTCGCCGTTTGAATGTGAACCGTACAAAGATGACGCACTATGAGGACTTTCAGTCCCTAGTTAAAGAGTGTCACAGGTTACCCATTCAGATGACAGTCACCATCTCCTACACAGACCCAAGGAATGGAGATCTCCTTCCAATCAACAATGACGACAATCTACAGCGAGCATTTACGACAGCCATGCCACTCTTAAAGCTGTTCATATATAGAGAGCAAGGTAGGTGCAAGATCTGTTCATTCAAAACATTAATGCCAGTAGAGCAGCCTACTTAGTACGTACGTAGTACATATTTGACAATTTGCTGTTGTACAGTAGACATACAAAAGTATATACGTAAATATAGTTTTCAATTATAAATTGCCATACTGGCCAATTAGCTAGATAAACTTTACCTTGCACACAGGTGCCTTATACGCATGTACGTACATAGGTACGTTACGTATATGGAAAATACTGTACATATTCAATTTCTGTATTTTAATTAGTCATTTGTGCTTCTTGCTTGTACTCTTTAGAATCAATGTTTAGAGATATGGGACTGAAACAGAAGCGAAGTAAATCAAAGCTTTTCAGTAATGATAGCAAAGTTAAGAAGCCTTTAACCATTATCAGTGTACCTCAGGACTTTAGACGAGTTTCTTCAATAGTAGATGCTGATTTGTTACCTGACACTGTTCGAAGAGTAAAGTTATTGAAACACTCTTCTGACCGACCTCTTGGGTTCTACATCCGAGATGGAACCAGTGTTAGGGTAACCCCTTATGGCTTAGAGAAAGTCCCTGGTATATTCATTTCTCGATTAGTCCCTGGTGGTTTGGCAGAAGGAACTGGCTTACTTGCTGTTAATGATGAAATATTAGAAGTTAACGGAATTGAAGTTCAAGGCAAGACCTTGGATCAAGTTACAGATATGATGGTTGCTAATAGCCAGAATTTGATCATAACAGTTAAGCCAGCACAACTCCCACCGAGCACTCCCCGGGCACCTCTCCCCAAAGGAAGGAGTAATTCTAAAGTGGCTAGCCAACACCAACCGCTGTCAACATCTGTCAAGAAGACTAGCCAGGCAGATTCCTTAACATCACAGAAATATACCAGTCGGAGCCAAGGGGATCTCCCTTCTGCTACTGGTGGTTCCCCTACCAATTCACCGAGATCCAGTAATATGTCAAACTCTGACTTTACTCCACAAAAGAAAGTGCCGTCTTCCTCAAATCTTTTGTCTGGAGAGAGTAATGGCATCAAACCAAGTGGTAATTTAAGTCAGCCGGAGGGAATAAATTACTAATGTACACACAGCATAACATCTGCACAATCCTTCGTACATACTTACATGGGCCCAATTGTACATCATACCTTAGTCATCTCTGAAAGATTCAATGCTGTACATACAAGATAGTTTGTGTATTTAGACTATTTATGCAGTAATTAGTTTTTGTCCATTCTTCACTGTAATATTTCTCAACTGTTTGGCCATTTGTATTATGCATAATATATATAATATTAATTTTATTTGGTTAAACAATTACATACATATGTGTATAAATTATTATTAGGTGCATATTCATGGCAAAGTATATAGCCATATTTATTGTGATATATTATGTATTATGTAAGTGATTAATGTGTGCAGAAACACAATACTTAAGCTTATATCTACACATGTACGTACAAGCACTCCCAGTAGGGGATGGTCTAAAACAACATGGCTGCCCTCTCCATATACGTACTTTGGATTATACAATAGCCATCATGATCAATGTGTCTAATTATATAGCTATACAACACTAGTTAGCTGTATACAGTACAAGTTATAATATAAGGTAATCTAATATAAATAAATAAATAATATAATATAATATAAATAATTCATATGGCTCCAAGAAAGGACCTAGCAACTGAATGGGCATTGTATCATAAGTTTAGGGTATATAAAATTCATTTTAAATAAGGGATTTTTCATTTAGGCCTCATAATTATATACATATATACGTATATAACACTTGTCTTGGTGTGATTATAAGGCAAACATTTACAGAAGCAGAGGTGGTTATCTGCATTCAACATTTGAATGTGGTGTGGGTTGACTCATGATCAGATGTAGCATCTTTGATTACAGGTTAAAATACATGAACATATCTGTACAATATATACAGTGATATTATACCAACAGACAGTTATATTGTGCTTTAGATTAGTCATATACATATGTACTTTAATCTATGAAATATATATATATACATATATGTCTTTCAAACAGTTGTTTGCAGTTTATTACAAGAATGCACATTTGACACTCTTGAACAAATTTTTGGTTCTTTCAAATCTCTTGAGTCTGAATTATCAGATTGGCACAGACTGGTTTGGCTGGATGAAGGCTTGAAATCTTCCAGACAATCATAAAACTCATCTTCTTTTTCTATACATTGATCATCTGGGTATTTGTATAAATCAGCATTAATATCCATTGTTATATATTCACTTGAAGAGCTAGATTCACTGAGTATTCTATCAGATAAAATTAAGCTGAGAGGAGAGTCTGGCAGATGAATGGAATTTGGACCAGGCAAAGTTGATTGCAAGAACCAGCTTTCTATTTCAGCTGCCCATGCTAATCCTCTATAGGCAGGCATGTGACCACCTAGTTGCTCTGGGAGTACCTCTGGAGATATAATCTTATGCAGCATCTGGAGGTTATCTCCAATTAGTGAAATCTACAAGATGGAAGAAGGAAAGCATACTAATACATACGTACGTACCAAAGTTCCACAAAATTGAAATGTTACATACTGCTAGTTATGTAAGGGTTCCATGCAGTTTAGATAGCTTGATAATCACAGATAAAATGGTTTATAGTACTTTTTGGGTCGATTGTCCAGACCGGATGCTACAATCGGTAACTCACGACTACCATTTGCACAAACTTCCCACCAGAATGGTGTCACCATGCATGCGGTGATAACCTTTTACGAGTACTGATTGCAATGTACAGTCTGCATGGACAACTGACCCAAAAAATATCATAGCAAAAATTTACTGTTTCCATGTAATTAAGTCTCAATTCTCTTGAATAGTCAAAACATAGTGTACACTGTTACTAAAATCCTGCTCTTAAGACACAATAAATCATAACCAAGATTCACAACTATATATGTAGATTCTGTTGCAAACATAGTGGATACAATAAAAATTAGACACAATGTAATAAGTCCTATCAACTAAGGGAAATAAGGATGAATGTGCAGACTAAGAGAAATGACATCATCACAGGTAAATGTGTCATTTCTCTTACAAGGAATAATTACACAATACATCAGTAGCATCTTTATGTATAATGTTAGCGGCTGGTGAAGCCACTTACCCTTTTCTTCATCTTTTCAGACAAAAATGGCTTAAAAAGTGCCATCACAGCATTAAAGGCCCATGACTGGTTTACAATATAGACTCCCTTAAATCGAGCAGGAAAGGAATTCTACATAAAATAAGATTTATAATCATACGTATATGTATATAAAGTCAGTTGTACGGTCATATTAAAATGTGCCCTCTATCAAGTAGAAATGGCCAAAAAATATGGCTCTAAGTAGCAATGGCCAAAAAATGGCCGCCCTATCCAATGTAAAATGTGCTCAACTACGTATATAATGTATAGCCATAATAGTCACATCTGCTGCATGAAACTAAACATGTATAAACTTAACAATAGAGACTATGATATGACATGATTTCACTTACCGAGGTTGAACTTATCTTTGAAGGATTCATCTTTTGGTCTCTATTTTGAGCTTAAAATGGATCTCCATGCTCAAAATGGACAGAAAGATGAAACCTCTCACAGATAAGGTAGCTGATTATAGTGCTAAGACTGTACATACGTACATGTGTGCATACTAACATCATAGCTCTACTGAATTAATTGTAAATTAATAAAATGAAGTTTAATCGAAGATTAAAGGGGGTTAATGAACTGAACCGGTCGCATTCGCTATACCTTGATTGAGGTACTGTATCAAGCATGCGCAGTCTCTACCTTGTGAAGTAGTGTTGAACAGCGGCAGGACAATTTTTATCTTTTATTTTATTTTAATTTTTCTTTTTCTTTTTCTTTTTTCTTTTCTTTTGAATTGTAACATAGGATCTCCACTCTTGTAGAGGGTGTGAGTGGAAACTTGGGTCTGTGCCCCTCGGTGTGTCCTCTTCTGTGAGTCAATGTTAGTATATAGTTTGACTCATACTGTTAGGCTCAAGGGGGTTAAGTACAAGGGTCAAAGGACACGGTGGGTGCAACCCAGGTCCCATACGCCAAGGAGGTTCTCATTCAATGAGTCCCTCTAGCCAGATTGGGTAGATCTAGAGTCTATTTATATAGAGGGTTACTCTATATAGGCTTGGGGTATCATGCACTATAGATGTACTCTTAGGCACTGGAGAACCAACTAGTTCAGAGGTGAGGAGTCATTAAGCTATGCTAACTGTTTTCATATACATCTCTTCAGTAGAATATTAGAAGTGGCCACTGAAGGACTGGTTGACTCTGTTAACATTAATACATTGGGTAAGCTGGATTAGTTAGCTAGTTATATGGGAGAGAATTAAGCTTGAAGTACGTACGTATAACTGCAATACTTGTAGTTCAGTGGGTGTGGCAGAACAATTACTGGATAAAGATCATACACCTATAACTCTTGTCACTACTTGGTTCTCATCTTTGGTCTTTATGATGTTGCGATATTGATGCTATACATCTGATACTGTATACGTAGCATGCCACTACCTTAACCCACAGCAGTACAATTACAATATAAAGGTTTATATATATTTCTGTACAGCAGAACATTATAAACCCTCTACCATATATAAAGGTATAACAGTATGTTAATATACATATTTATGAAACACTTCCTTAAATTTGGCCACAGTTTGATCACTAAAAACTGTTGTAATAACTTTAATACATTATTCTGTCTGTCAATAAGTACGTAAAGTATCTGGCACTGTACATATCTATAAATTACTATCTATTGACACTATATATACAGTTGCTAACTTAATTGGGTTATCAACAATTCTTAAGGATAACTAAAGAATGCATCCAATTAATAAAAATGGGAAACTTTGTAATTAAAATCTATTCTTAAGGCCTTGAATGTTGATAGCACGACTGAGATTGTTAACGTTGAAATATATATATAGGCAGGCAAGTCCTTATCACACAACTGATCCATAGTGTATTACATACATACGTATATGCAAAGAACACCAAGGCCTTGCATGTACGTGGAGTATTAGTAGGTCTGACATTTTTGACACCATGGAATAAATTTATCAGATAAAAGCAACAGTAAACAAATTGCATCAGATACGTAAATACTCAGTAAACAAGTTACAAACTGTCTTCCTATCATGTAAATTAATACCCTTACAATACTGAGTATACTAATTTATTGAGACTCAGCAACAATTGTATTTAAAAACAAATTGAACGTTTCGACCCGGAGGTCTTCATCAGCATAAACTTTCCTTACAATACTCTACATGCATTATAGATGAAAATATTACTACATCTCACAACTATATGTATGTATAGTCAAATTCAATTCAACTTCCTGTTACCTTGACAAACATGTAATGAACACTATTAGCGGTAACATGTGTTTTAGTTAACACCTAATTCAACTGTTGGCACCAAAGTTGTGTATACAAAACACCTAGACTTAGCATAGAAAGCCAAGGACTCACAAAAGATCAAAAAGAAAACAATGGTTCCCAGGGTCACTGATAAAGGGTAAAATTCCCAGCAACAGCTATCTGGATCAGTGGAGAAGAAGACTCATGTTTCCTCTATCCAAAGCTCTCAATAGGTTAGTTCCCTATAGGCCATTTACTCTAAAGTAGATGTAGCATGTTAAAAATGGTGTGCTAGATTATCTCGCGTTAAAATCAGTTATCCAAAATTTGGGTCATTTTCAGCAGTTTCTCACTGTTAAATTGTATACATTTATACAAGCGACAGCTGAAAAAGACCCAAATCTTGATTGGCTATTTAAGATCATAGTGTAGTAGAGTGCCAGATTCAACTTCCTTATCCAATTAACAGGGATCTACTCACAGGTAGTGAGTGTCAGGTGCCCAAGAATGAGGAAGCCTTATGACATCCTGGTCTTATAGAAAGGTACCCATATGAAGACAACACACCCGTCCAATTCACAGTAGCCATCCCTTGTTGAACAAATTCTTTACAATAATCATGTCAATAGCATACAAACTAGGGATACCATTTCATGAATGGAAGGCAAGGATCTGGGGATGTGGCAGCCATTTAACAGCTATTGCCCATTCACACAGTCAAAGGATTGAATTAGTATACATACAAACACTGCACATCACAGTGGCATTACACTAATATAGTACATGGCCCAGTAGAGTAGAACAATGAAGAGAATACTCAGCCAAAGCTCTCTAGGAATTCGCCTAATAAAATTTACACATGCACAAATGCCAATGCATTTTCTCCAATGCTTACATACATAAAGAAAAGGCATTCATACTGCTGCCGGTCAACATTAGCACAAATTTAAAATTTAGTGCTTATTATCATCATTATATTCTGGATATTACCCCACCCATTCATGTCTTCCGAGAAGCGCAACGAGCTAATGGGCAGAACCAAAGTTGGCTAAATGGCATGGGAAGCATAGACTCCCTTATCCTCTCAAAGAGACATCAGTTATCCGCATACAGCCTTTGAGGTCTTACTGAAAGGCAAGGAACTATAAAAACAATCATCACTTCTACCTCTTAACAGACATGCATACAGTATGAGTATAAATCTTTCCTCACGTTTAAAATAACAATACATCATATATCCTTAATTTAATCATGGGAACAATTACTTACTTGTACTAGATTGACTAGAAGTTGTATGTATGAAGGACGCAAGGATCTTGCTTGCTCAAAGGTAAACTTTGAAAAATCTACAATCATGGTAACACCAGTTATCTGTGTCTCCGCATTATCTACCAGATATTCCAGTTGGCATATCAAACTACGGAGAGCATCCTTCAGACCCACCTCCTGGGGCTGCCAGTGTCTGGGGAATACGAGCATCACACGTCTACCTTCTTTATCACGATCCAGCAATCCACCAACAAAACCAGACTCCCACACATACCGAAGAGTCTCTGGTCGAAGATCGTTGAATATATCTGGATTGCTTTGACGAATCCTGTGATAATTTTTAAATAAGTTCAAAGTTTTACTGACAGAGTATTTCTTTGGCCTTAAAAATTTTATGAGATAATTATCATCAGTCCTGACATCCTTTAAGTTGTTGCATTCGGCGTTAATCGCACGTCTGAGTTCTGTTACTGTTGCTCTTTGTACTTCGGGCGTTTCTCCTAGTTCCCTCTTAGCTCGTTCTCTGAGAACCATCGGCAGTTCTGGAAGCGACTGACTGCGAATCGGTATTTGATTAGAAGCAGCATTCGAAAAGCAAAGCAAATCAGAGGTACTTTGGGTAATCGCATTCATCTCGATGAAATAATCAGGCTTCGAAGCTATTTGTAGTTAAGCTTAAAAGTCACGTGTCCGTCTTGTGACCATTTGATGCCAATAATTCATCATACCGCATGGTTATACAAAGTATAAATATACTTAAAAAATAATGTTAAAAGTAGGAATGGCAGTGTTCACCAGTCTACATGTGCAAAAAGTAACAAAACAAGACAGTGATTATGTGACAAGGCTTATACAGAAGTTGCATGTATACTTAACTGGTGACATTCAGTCTGACCTAAGTCACCTAGCGTGTGAAGAATGTGGGTGAATAATCACTGCAACACGTTATGCCAGACCAACCAATTTAGCAATGTGTATTGAACCTTGTATAACAGTGAATATACATATGTTATATATATGGCACTAATGTAAGTGATCCATGTTCCTTTGACTGATTTCTAGCATACGAACTATGTATTTATGAATGGTTTACATGGTACCCCATCTATGGTATACAACTTTTGACTCTTTGAGCATCTACAAATGAAGTTTGGTTTAAATGTTTTTTTTTGGATGAAAGTTTTGACTCTAAGGTCTTCACTGTACCATCAAATAAATGGGCTCAACACAGTCACATCTGTATTTTAGTATTGTTTATATTTATACGTACATATGCTTGAATACATATACGTACGTATATGTACACATACGTATTTGTAGATTGAATCAGAATTCCGCCGTTTGAATGTGAACCGTACAAAGATGACGCACTATGAGGACTTTCAGTCCCTAGTTAAAGAGTGTCACAGGTTACCCATTCAGATGACAGTCACCATCTCCTACACAGACCCAAGGAATGGAGATCTCCTTCCAATCAACAATGACGACAATCTGCAGCGAGCATTTACGACAGCCATGCCACTCTTAAAGCTGTTCATACGTATATAGAGAGCAAGGTATGTGCAAGATCTGTTCTTTCAAAACATTTATGCCAGTAGAACAGCCTACTTTGAACATACATACGTACGTAGTACATATTTGACAATTTTCTATTGTACAGTAGATATACATAAGTATATACGTACATATGTACGTACATATATAAATATAGTTTTCAATTACATACACATACATACACATACACATATATATGTATGATACACATACGTATATGGTGCAGGAGGTCTTTTTAACAATTTACTGCTGTACAGTAGACAGAGGTTAAAGTATATAAATATATTTCAACATTTTTAGCTATTAATTACCCATATAGGACAATTGGCAGCTGGATAAATTTTACCTTGCACACAGCTGCCTTATACACATGTACATGTATATGGAAAATTCATATCATATATTCAATTCCTGTATTTTAAATTTGTCACTCTATTTCAGATAGTTCAGAAACGATCGATTTTACTGAACATTATTAAGGAAAATTTCAGCAAACCTAGAATAAACGCCACTATTTGAAATAACCTCTATCGTGATTCAACCAAGCTTTCTCTATAATATTTTTTCGCTTATATTAACCGGGAAGCCATTTTTAAAGTCTGGCTAGGGACAAAGAAAAAAATGGGCACAAAAGGAACATGTCCGCTTTTCAGAGAGTTTTATACCTCTTGAATAATGTTGAAGATACTATCTCATAAAGTGAAATACCTACTGATACTATTGTTGATATGCTGCTCTTTCTTCGTTTTCTATTCGGCAATATCTCACCAAGAATCACAAGGTATCGCAGGTAAAACAGTTATCATTCCTCTAACTTTCAGCACCTCCAGCTCGAGGAAGACTGTATCACTGGAAACGCTAGAACATGGTGCTGTTCCACTAAACACTCAACGTCTTGACACTTTAGCTGCGACAGAACCGCCCCAGAGTCGTTTTTTATTAGTCGTGTTTCCATCTGAACAACTCCATGCTCAGACCAACAGCTACTTGGATACATGCAGAATAGCACGAGACTGGAATGCTTCCTTAATTGAACCGTTTATCTGTGGAACAAGATTATTTGGTTTAAAACATTTTGTCAGCGAATACTGCCCCAAAAGTGAGAGTGTGGTATCTTATGGTACAATATTTGACCTTTCCAGACTCGAAGAAGTACTGGAATACAACAATTGTGAGTTAAAGTCGTGGGGGCAGTTCGAAAGACATTCATATCGTAAGATATTTCTCATAATAATAACAGTCAAGGCAAGAGGAGAGCAGAAACCTGGCCTGACCTTGTGTAACGATGATAATTATACTTTGCTGTCAACGTTGATCTCCACTTTAAATTCCAACCTGCCAAAGACATATCCTGCTTTTGAAGGAGCTGGTGTTGTATGTGTTTCATTAAATTATTCCACACATACAACTACCAGTAATCTTTCATTTTTCATGAACTCATATCTCCCAAAGAATAAAAGGGACTCTTTCAGTGTATTTATATTACATTATAACTTTAGAATAAGAAATGGATTTATCCAGTCCTCGAACTCCATGAGATTTTCTCAAAAGTACTTTCCGGTGATTTCTAAAAAGTTGGATCCCTTTGTTGATATGTTTTTAGGAAGTCTTTCATTGAAAGAAGATAACTACCTATCAGTACATGTGAGTATGTCTTTGAAGTGACAAGCCAAGCAAGTTACTTATATGCTCTATAGGGTAGTATTTGATCAATTCAAGCAAGCAATTAAAGGTGGGAGGGGTCTATTGGCTAATTAGCTATGTAAGCTACTTTCCAAGCAGCCCATTGAAAGAATAAAATTTGAAATAAATTGAAAATGTTAATTCTGTGTTTATTGTTGTTCGTGCGTGATATAGTATGTAGTGTGCTATGCACAATATTTCTCTCTATAATTACCCCTCTTTTTAAACTAACGTGTTTACTTGTTATATAGGTAAGGATTGAAAAACTCCTAAGAAGTCATGTACGTAAAAATATTACTTGTTGCATGGAGAAACTGAGGTCAGCCCTACTGGGAATGGGAGACGAGGCTGCAGATGGGCAAAGTAGGAAAATATTATTTATTACAGACATATCAAAGTATGGAACACAGTCCTGTGTCAATAAGTGTGCTAACAAGTCACGAGCTACTCTAAGAGGGTTTTCTAATGTCATCAGACAAGAACCAAATTTCTTTGATGCTAGGAATTTCTATAGATACTTCCCTTTCAATAGTGCTGCTGTGTCAGCAATTGAACAAGAAGCCTTGAGTAAAGGGAAGTGGTTAATTGTAGTTGGGGGAGGAACATTTCAATATTCACTGAAATCAAGATTTACTCAAATAAAAGAAAACCATAACAGTTTAGGGAAGCAAGCTGTAGAAATTTGTCAAGCAAAAGAGGCTTATGAATGTTAAAACAACTTTCTTAGCTTAAATTTACGTTCTATATTTTATATTTTGAATACAAATTTTCTTTTTGCCAAGTGTCCAAATACAATCATTGATACAAACATTTTGTGTAGTGTGTGGATATTTATTAATTTACAGACTTTATACTTTTACAAATAAGATTGAGTTTACTATAAAGTTAATGCCTACACAAAACAGGTATGTGGGTTATATGTCATGATTTTTATAACTTACTAATAAGTGCTTTTTTTGATCAATCTATATGTACAATAAATCAGTAAAACGGGGATATATACTAACATCAGAAATCAAAATACAACCTTAACATAAAATTTAAATTTACAATGGATAAATAATAATAATAATAATAATATAGTTACACATGCACATGCAACGGACATTGTCAAAGTGCTTATTATGAAACCATACATAATAATTACCCTTCCAGTGCAGAGTTTAAACAGCTTCACCTGATGACATTACTGAGCCATCTATATTATGTTTGAACATAGTATTTGGTACTTGTATATGATGACTCTCTGGGAAGTGCAGACTAGTAACCTTAAGATAATGTTCCTAGGTAGTGGTGCTATGTACCTGAGTTGTCAGCCTGGTAGACGTACAAGAGGTGATGGTTTATACATGTATGTCCTGGTATAGTCTCAGATATAGAGATTGTCCCTCACTGATCAACGGATGTATGGACAAATGAATTATTTGTCTTTTATAAACTCTTTCACATTAATTGCTTGCTATTATTATTTCTTGTTAATATATGGCCAATTACCATAAATGCTATGCTGTTTGAAGTTCCTTTTCAGGAAATTGTAAGCTTATATAGAGACAGATTTGTTCCTATATTGTTGCAAAAGAAATTTGTTTAGGCAACCGCATTAAAACTTTGAATGTAAAGATAGTGATTTCGTGTCGATCCGTTTGTGAATGGATGTGTAGCGATTAACTTTTCTCTTAAGAGGTCAAAATGTCAAACAGGCTTATATACAAAAACAACTCATCAACTTATATCTTAACCATCTTTTACCTCCAATCATTGTTACAGTAAGGCCACACCAAGTAAATTTCCTGTTTCTCATCATCTGCCCTCATGCACTTCCTGGCAATGGAGCTATCAAAAACACACTGTATTAAAAAATATACTTACTACATCTGCATTGAATATTGTACAGTAGACATAATATCATATGGTGATGATCATTGTCCCTAGGTGTTTTGTATCGAATATGTTGTCTGCTGGGATCGATCGCACAACAGCTGTTAACAAGGGGGGGTGAGTGCGATCAATTTATAATGCTGTATAATATTGTTTCCTGTGTGTGTTATTTGCCCGCCCCCGTGTGGCTTTGAAGCCACTTCTTTGGATGAGAAACAGGAAATTATCCATATATATATCCCTCCTAACCAACTAGTGGAGAAGAAGATGAAAGAAGGAAGAAAAGACTCCTGTATCTTCATCCAAATCTCTCTTCAGGTTTAGTTCCCCTATAGGCTCTTTTACAGAATAGGCATAGCATGTAGGAAAATGGTATCTTAGATTTTTCATGCCTCATTCTCTCTCAAACCTAGTGATGCTGATCATGCGACTAAGTTCCAACAGACTCAATAATAAGATCGGTTTTAGCTATTTTCCCCTAAATTTCCCAAATTTTGCATGGTTTTTGCTCTGTAATTTTGTATTTAAATTAGTGTCCAATGACTAGACCCTATGATAAATCCTCAAACCATATGATCATGGCTGCTGAAATTTTAATCCTATATATCACGGCTGTGCATTTTCTACATAGCTACCTATATAGCTAGGTATAGATCTAGAACTATCGATGCAACTTGGCACATTGATGTTTTAAATTCTCGCTCAGTTTATGGAAGCTACGTACTTGTAAATAGAGACCTATATAGACTAGTAGTCGAAAAAGTGGAAACCGAGGCCAGTGTACATTTTATTGGATTAGAAATGTACTGATAACTTCAGATAGTTTAGAAACAATCGATTTTACTGGACATTATTAAGAGGAAATAGAGAAGGAAACTTTCAGCAACCCTAGAGTAAACGCCACTATTGCCACTAAAGCTCTATCCATAGTCTATGCTCTATCGTGATTCAACCATAGACTAGTCTATGATTCATTGTCTATATGCTAATCAACCGCGATTGGAATCCATTTTTAAACTACGTAGATCCTACTCTAGCTGATTATAGGTCGGGACAAAGAAGAAAATTGCGCACAAAAGGATCATGTCCGCTTTTGAGGGAGTTAAATTAGAGGGAGTTCACTGTATATGATACCTTTATACCTATTGAATAATGTTGAAGATACTATCTCGTAAATTGAAATACCTACTGATACTATTGATATGCTCTTCTTTGTTGGTTTTCTATTCGGCAATATCTCACCAAGAATCACAAGGTATCGCAGGTAAAGCAGTTATCATTCCTCTAACTTTCAGCACCTCCAGCTCGAGGAAGACTGTATCACTGGAAACGCTAGAACATGGTGCTGTTACACTAAACACTCAACGTCTTGACACTTTAGCTGCGACAGAACCGCCCCAGAGTCGTTTTTTATTAGTCGTGTTTCCATCTGAACAACTCCATGCTCAGACCAACAGCTACTTGGACACATGCAGAATAGCACGAGACTGGAATGCTTCCTTAATTGAACCGTTTATCTGTGGAACAAGATTATTTGGTTTAAAACATTTTGTCAGCAAACATTGCCCCAAAAGTGAGAGTGTGGTATCTTATGGTACAATATTTGACCTTTCCAGACTCGAAGAAGTACTGGAATACAACAATTGTGAGTTAAAGTCGTGGGGGCATTTCGAAAGACATTCATACCGTAAGATATTTCTCATAATAATAACAGTCAAGGAAAGTGGAGGGCAGAAACCTGTCCTGACCATGTGTAACAATGGTAATTACGCTTTGCTGTCAACGTTGATCTCCGCTTTAAACTCCAACCTGCCAAAGACATATCCTGCTTTTGAAGGAGCTGGTGTTGTATGTGTTTCATTAAATTATTCCACACGTACAACTACCAATGATCTTTTATTTTTCATGAAATCATATCTCCCAAAGAATAAAAGGGACTCTTTCAGTGTATTTATATCATATTATGATTACATAATAAGAAATGGATTCATCCAGTCCTCGAACTCCATGAGATTTTCTCAAAAGTACTTTCCGGTGATTTCTAAAAAGTTGGATCCCTTTGTTGATATGTTTTTAGGAAGTCTTTCATTGAAAGAAGATAACTACCTATCAGTACATGTAAGTATGTCTGTCAGTGAATTGATAAGCCAAGCAAGTAGTATTTGATCAATTCAAGCAAGCAACCAAAGGTGGGAGGGGTCTATTGGTTAATTAGCTATGTAGGCTACTTTCCAAGAAGCCCATTGAAATAATAAAATTTGAAAGTAAAATGAAAATGTTAACTTTATTGTTGTGATTGGGGATTGAAAACTTTCAAGGAAGGAGGGACATGCAGATGTCACAAAAATTTCCAAATGTTTCAGTCATCAATCTAGGGCCTTCATCATGTCTTACATGTACACCTAGCCACACAAAGATTTTCAAAATGAATTTATTGTTATTTGCTAGATGTAATACACTATTTCTCTCTATAAGTTCCTTTTAACAAATGTGCTTATCTGTTATAGGTAAGGATTGAAAAACTCCTAAAAAGTCATGTACGTAAAAATATTACTTGTTGCATGGAGAAACTGAGGTCAGCCCTATTGGGACTGGGAGATGAGGCTGCAGATGGGCAAAGTAGGAAAATATTATTTATTACAGACATATCAAAGTATGGAACACAGTCCTGTGTCAATGATTGTGCTAACAAGTCACAAGCTATTCTAAGAAGGTTTTCTAATGTCATCAGACAAGAACCAAATTTCTTTGATGCTAGTAAGTTGTACTTCCCTTTCAATAGTATGACTGCTGTATCAGCAATTGAACAAGAAGCCTTGAGTAGAGGGAAGCGGTTAATTGTAGTTGGGGGAGGAATATTTCAATATTCACTGAAATCAAGATTTACTCAAATAAAGAAAAACCGTAACAGTTTAAGGAAACAGGCTGTAGAAATTTGCCAAACAAAAGTGAAATTTTCTTTCTGTCAAGTGTCCGAATACAATCATTGATACAAACATTTTGTACAATTTATATTTATTGATCTATATACATCAAAATTCCTAGATATGATTTAACATATGGATACATTTAGAGGTCTACCTGATATAGGTATAGAATGAAGTATATGAAGTATATCAGTTGACTATGTTCATCATATACACACAATGCAGAAAAGTGGCTATTAGGGCAGAGCTGATCAGATTGAGCCATCTACCGCCATATATCTCTATACGATTGTGGTTTAAAATGGCCGACCAGCTCGACTGCGAAGCACTTGAGAAACGAATTGATTCTCTCGTTGGAACAAATAAAAAGAGCATTGTAAGAGTTTTGAAATTGTTGAACAGAGAAAAAGATGTTCTTCAGCGAAAGGTAGGCTTCTTTAAGTTTTAATTGTGCATGTTTAGCACTGTAGGGCGAACCACACTAGAGCAGGTTTAGTTCCCTATAGGCCTTTTACTGCAGAATGAATGTAGTACGTATGCGGGAAACTGTATTTTAGAATACTATTTGTAGGTGTGACCCTCAGCTGCCTGTAGTAATATTGGTTGTTTGGTAGCGACATACGAGTACACTCTGAAGTGTGTGAGAAGCTGGATAGTAAACTCTTGAATATGTCCTTGTAGATGTATTATGTATGTATGTAGTACGATTGCACATTGCTTTGCATGACAGGCTTAGAATATTTGTCAGAAATTTGCAATTATTTATTTTTGTATCTTTATAATTAAGCAGTATTGTTTGAAGATTAAATGTTAGTAAATAGATAACATTAGACCTTGGCACTGGAATACTGCCTCACTTAACCTATGTCAATTGGTATGTAAATGATTTATATACATATACATGTATACAGTAATCTTAACATAGGCACATGACTATATATATAAGGTTGCCATCTTACTTAACCCATACCAATAGATGGATGGAATATAATATATAATTGCTACTTCCTGTGTATATAGGTAGATGGAGCATCAGATGATGATATGAGCGATGCACAAAAAGAAGTAACAGAGGTAGTGGAGCGGTTGGACCAGATGAGCAGGCAGTGTGATGCTATCCTGTCGGAAGGCAGGCCCAGGAGGGACACTCTCATCACAGCTGAAATTGAACATTTTGCAGATAAAACTTTTAAACCTGTAAATGATTTAGCGTTGCTCTTCTCCGTGCAAAAGTATTTACAAAAAGTACTTGAAATTAAGAAAATAGAGTAAGTTCATAGCATATACCACTTAACTGTTATCATGACATGTGTTTGTGAATCTCAAAGTACGTAAACACAAATGCACAAAGGTTACTTTAAGTAGTTAAGTGCAAGGAAAGCTGCTAATAATAGTGTATCATTACATTTAGCAAATTTAGCATTTCCAACTATAGCTATGCTAAGGATGTGTGTAGATAACTAACCATGGCTATGGACAAGTGCCCGAACAGAACTGAGTGTGTAATTATGATACTATAAGTGACTATTGGAGAGACAGTAAAACTCTCTAAATAGGGATACTGCTCAATTCAATGTACGTAGTATGGGTTATCATTATATAAAATGTTAATCTATTATAATTAAAAATTGATTGTTAATATAATTTAATAAAAATTGACTACGGTATTGACCAACAGGTTAATAGAGCTGTCTTTGACATTGCATAATCTAATAATATTGTTCTTATGCTATTTACAAATTTTCAGTCAATTTATGTCCAGACAGGTCATGTGATTATCCTAAAGTTCATTTTGTGAATATATTGAGAATGTATGTACATATGATTTCTGAGAGAGATGTTGTACCTAATGCTACTCCATTAGCTGTTGTTGTACATATAGGGAACAGGTTAATTGACATGTTTTTTCCAATCTAAGCAAGCGGGAAAATGTATGAATATGAATATTGTTGTCTTTCAGTTAGTTCATCGTTAATCATTTTGAGTGTCTAAAGACATTGCTGAAGAAGACCCTCAGGGTACGACTTCTCTGAAGACACCAAACTGTGTCTTTAGATGCTCAAAAGATGAAAGATGAACATACCACCTGAAAGATAGGATGGCCTAGTTAGAAGAAATCCCTATCATCTCATGCATATTATTATTAATTCTTTCCACAGTGAACAGCTAACCAAATGTACAGGTGTAACCTTTGACATGGAGGTTGCTCTTAGTGCTTATATGAAGTTGGTTTTGCTGTGTGACACTGGATTGGTCCTGGAGTCGTGGGAACATCTTAAGGGATACTGTATGCAGCTGAAGAATGACTGGTGTCAAAAACTGAAGATTAACCTATCAAGGTATGGGTGTGGATTATTATGGACATGCTGATTATGTTACCAGTCATATAAATTGTATTCCATTTTTGTGTTACATAGAGTATTGCAAAAAGATTTGAAAACTTCCGGTTGGCCATTTATTAGTGGTTCAGGAGTAAACATTATAAAATGGAAGTCAGTCTCAGAGCACTTCAGTAGAGTGATGCTACATATGTTTGCAATAGAGAAATGGTATCCTAATCTGATGATTGAACAGGCTATTATGTTTCAATTAGTGGTGGGGGAAGCAAAGGGGATTCCCCAAGCTATTAGACACCTCCACTGTTTTTGTATTCACAATGTAATGCTTTAGTATACAACTCCTAGCTGGCCATCCTTCTCTGCATGCGTACAGTCATAGCTAGCTGTATGTATGGAACACTGAGAGTCCTTAGCTGTTCCTTAGCACCGAGTCAGCAAAGCTACCAAAGTTGTCTGATCCATTGCATTCTGTCGTCTCAGCTATGGTAGAACCGTTGAGAAAGCGATTTGTGTACCACTTTCATGAAGACAGGAAAACAAATGACACAGATAAGGTATTGTATGAAGTGGTTATTTCTATATTTTATGAAGTATTTATGTATCTATTGTATGAAGTGTTTATATATTTCTAATATGAAGGTTTTATATATTTCTATTACTATCACTTTTATTGTATGAAGTTTTTATGTCTGAATGTCTGCAGCCGGAATGGTTTTTATCTCAAGTATTACTGTGGATTAAGGATCATGGACCTTTCATCAAGGATCATGTGCAACCCCTTCTAAGTGGCACTGAATTTGAGAGGGTTAATGTGAGGGTATGTTCAGTACATTGTCTATTACAGTTATATGCAGCTATTAGCCATGTACTTCTAAGATACCATTTCCTACATGCTATGCCTATTCTGTAAAAGAGCCTATAGGGGAACTAAACCTGAAGAGAGCTTTGGATGAAGATACAGGAGTCTTTTCTTCCTTCTTTTCCTTCTTTCATCTTCTTCTCCACTGGGTAAGACAGCCGTTCCTGGGAATTCCACCCTTCATCAGTGATCCTGGGAGTCTTTGTTTTTTCTTTATCTGATCTTCTGTGAATCCTGTGTATCCATGCACTACGTATCCATGCACTTCTGTGCAGTGCAGACACATTTTAAATTATCTGAGGCTAAACCTGTTTAGATTAACATTAATTTGTGATGAATATGCCTCTTTAGTTACTAAAGGTGTACTATATACGTATGATGTCTGAATAGAAATTGGGACTTCTATTTCTTCTTGATCATTTTTTGACATACGCATCGCATCATGTGTCAAAGATGTATCTTTTAGCCAGTTTCCACATAGTACATGGTACTGATATATTTACGTATATACATGGTCTCAATTGGTTCGCAGCCTTATAATTACATGTATTACTACACTTTGTAGGTCGAATTTATTAGAGGACTACTTCAGGTTACGCATACCAAACTCTGTGAGGCACTGCTGGTCAAGGAGAAGCTGGTCCACAATGATGATGTTGTAGCCCATTGGATTGACGAGATACTTGAGTTTGAAAGAGACCTCAGACCACTCGAGTATCCCATTCCTCTTCCATCTTGTTTGACCATTTTACTGGAAGCTACAGTCTTTAATAAGTGGACCATTATTGAGAAAAAGTGTGAGCTATCTGGTGCACTCTTTTCCCAACCACTTCAATAAATGTTTGCGGTTGTAAACATTATTCATTTTTATTCAATGTGTAAAATTTTACATACAATCTTTTTGTTTTATCTTCTACTTTCTTGTTTCATGTCTATTTGGACATGTGATTTAGAATAGAATACTTTATTAGTGTCCATTGCAAAAGTGTGTAATGTCATACCCCTCTTATACTAACCTACATAGTTTAAGTGAACCAGCGCGGTATTACTTCATTAGTCCAGTTGGCCCAGATGAAAACACCGTGTTAACAGGGATTGGGCCCGAACCACAAATGGACTAGACCAACTGTACCTGGTTGTGAATAGTAGTTACACACAGTAGAATGATCCTTTTAATTTTATAGTAACTGATTTATCATAAGCATGCAAGGAAAACCACAAGAAATGGTTCAGCCCATGTAAAACTTGTGTTTTTTACCAAAACTGGGCTCTATTAGATAGAAATGTTTATTGCTCACTGTTTAGTGGCTGTAGAGAGGATGGCAGTTGTAACCTCATCAGCTACAGCTTGGGAGACTGTACAAGGTACAACTGAGGATGGCACTACATTGAGTGATGCAGAGAATAGACTACCAGAATGTGCTGAGAAGCTTATGTCAATAATATCATCCATTACAGGTGCATATTGTGTGAAAGTTGTGTATTCTAGCTGTATTGATCTATACCCCCTCTTATTATAGACAGATACAGTTTACTTCCAAGCCTTCCTCATCAGTTGGACTTCCTCAATATCCAAGTGTTCCTGCTCAATGAGTTTCATGTTGATCTCCTCTCGGCTGTACAGGGTCATGACAGTCTACTATCCAAGCAGCTTCTAGCCTATCTTAACACAGCTCACTTTATAGCAGCTGTACTTAGGCAGTGGGGAGAACAAACTGTAAGTACCACAGACAAACGTACATACGTACGTACGTACAGTCAAACAGTATTTATGAGTCAATCAAGGGATTTACAACTCATAGAATACTTGTTATCAGGATTACGTATTTGTTCAACAAAATGTAGAGATATTTAGTTCTACTTATGTACATTCTTACCCATATCCTCTTGTAACTGTAATCCTTCTCCATGATAGCCAAAATTAGCATTTTTGGGACAAGTTCCAGATAGTTTTCTTCATAATAGCTATTATTATTTGCTACATACCATTAGGGTACATTGATTTGTTGTTGTTATATATGTCCATATGCATGTATTAATGCTACCTTGCATTTTGGAGATAAGTATGTTTGGGAATGTAGACTTGTTGGCCATATTTGCCGCCAATAATCTGATAATATAATCAACTGCTCCATTATTGCATAGATAGACCAGTAATATACTGCTATATACAGTACAAGTTACAATATACTAAGGTAATCTAATATAAATAATTAAATAATTATTATATTATTTATATAAGTTAGGTGATATTAACAGTTTATTTCTTTAATGTTTTGTGAAATGATAGTTTTTCCTGAAGCTTGCTTACTGTCACCAACTCTTCACTGGTACTCCCCCTGACCCTTCCAAAGCAGACACATCAATCTCTCTCATGGATTATGATGAAGAGGAGTTTGAGCAAGTGTTGTCTAAAGACCCTGCCCTTTATAATCTCTCCTGCACCGCATTTGAAGTACCAACTGAGTCATTTGAGAAACTTGTCGTATTTATTGTTGAAATTATTGTGGAAAAGGTGCTAACTGTGTTTAAATCCTCTTGTGAAACAAAATGGGCCAAAGAAAAGTTAGTAAGCAGCACCTTTGGATGATCAATATAATTATTAGAATTGCTATGGATTTAGTGATCACAATCTATCAATTAAGTCTAATATAGTTCATAAACAGTTGGTATATACTCTATGGCAGATCTCACTCCTCTAAATCATCTCTGCATTGTACATATACTTTATGATCCTGTAATATGGTAATATGTAAGGTGAAATGATTGTCAACAATAGACTATACTTTTTAAGCATCTAATAAGACTATTTTAAAGGAAAAGTAACTGTATCCATCAGTATTTTTCACATTCTTAACTCATGCTCCCAAAAATCATAATTTTGATTTTCATTGACCAAAATCTTAATGTATCTCTCTGACCTTTAATTCTTTACATATTTGTAGATGGCACTCTCTCCCTCCTCCCAATAAGTCCTATCTGGTACAAGAGATCAGTGAAGGTGGATTACAGGTTTGTATGAATATTAGAGATCAGTTCCAATTTCTGTCGTCAAAGCTGCACTGTGAGGTTAAACATTTAGTGTTGGACAAAGTGATTGCCCAAATGGACACAATCATTTTGAAACAAGTATGTTTACAGTACCTGTGTGCTTACCTCCAGAGATCTGTACACTCGTTTCCTCTTTTCATATCTGCTATTTTGTGTTTGTGTGCATAGTAGCTGTAATAAATGTCCAGTAATAGCGGCATATACGTAGACAGGTAATAGAACAGCTATAGTTCTGTAGTCGTTTTGTGTTACCTTTTTAACCCGAGTCTAATGATTAAGACACCTTTTTCCTCTCTATTTAACTGGTGACTGGTACTGCTTCTGTAGTTGTATACATTTTATTGTCACTACATGTTGATTGGCACCACTAGTGCATGAAAAGCCCAATTATTTAAGTCTATATTAATCCCGCCTTCAGTGTAGATGGTTAGTTTAAAGAGTCACTCTTATGTATTCCAATAGAGTATGTACGTATGTACAATATATCATTATCAGGGAGAATGGTAGTACTGCCAAAAAATATGGCCGCCCTATACAGTGTATTATCAATATTATATATTTGCATGTGTCTTCTCCTGTTGTTATAGGTTGTTATGGTAAACTATTTTAGTGATGGTGGAGCAGCCCAGTTTTGTACTGATCTGATGAAAAACCTGTTACCTTTGCTGACTCAGCATCTGAATCTACCAAAGGAACATATTTTACCAAAGTGAGAACATAGAAGTTGTGTGTTTGAAGATGAGTTTCCTCTTTTGGACATTTTAGTTGACCATAAGTATTTTATGTAGAAATCTGATACATTGGGGGAGCAATGGTATGAGGGTGCCTAAGCAGTTTAGGGGATCCCCAAAAGTCTAGGGCAAAATCAATCCTAGGGGGGAATGCCCCCTCCCCCTCTATGCAGCCCTGATTAAGCTATACACAATACTTTGGTATAATGGATCTCTTAAGGGATTTCTCATAGGTATATCATCTCTCTATCCTTGGCCAGTGACATCTCCTTGTTTTTATGCACATAAACTTATGGTATGAATTTCAAATCTCTAAATTCTCAAAGTCAATTATCTTACGTATATACCTTTTTGACTGTGAATTGCACTATAATGAGTGAAATAATATGTATGTATATCTATGTGTGCGAATACATTGTCGAGTGGAGAAGAATAGAAGGAGAAGGAAAACTCTTGTATCCTTTTCCTTTCTTTCATCTTCTTTACATCTACATCTACTTTAAAGTAAACAAGTAGTTCGAGTTTAAAAACTCGTGGGGCTGCCGCCCCCGAATTAACTCGAACTACTTGGCCGCATCGTTGGGATTTAATATATATATTCGTAATGCTAACGATTGAGGACGCTTAAGTGTCCTGAACATTATAAATAACGATGGAAAAGCTTCGTTAACTAAAGCTTCCTGAACGCCGCCATTTGCAAAAACGATATATTGACGTATAAATTAAGTGTAACAATAGTTACGTATGAACTCGTATTATACATATATCGACGTATAAAATAAGTGTTATAATAGTTGCGTATGAACCCGTATTATATATATAGATATATATATATATATCTTTCCGTAACATGAAGCCGTACAACGTAATCGGCAAATGAAAACAATATAAGGGGCTGCCTGCGGCAGCCCCTAAAAACAGGGAACTTTGGATGAAGAAAGGAAAGACTCCTGTATCTTCATCCAAAGCTCTCTTCAGGTTTACTTCCCCTATAGGCTTTTTTACAGAATAGGCATAGCATGTAGGAAAATGGTATATTAGATTTTTCATAGATTTTTAATGTAGCATGTTGAAAATGGAGTCTTGGATTATTCGTTATGCAGATCAACAAATGCCTGTACTCTACTTGGATTGCTGCCGGGCTCAGTTAAACTGCTAGCTGGTGTGCTAGTGAAGCTACAGTTCAATGTGGTCTCAGAGTATGACACTGCTGTAGCAGCACTCAGAGACATAAAAGTGTCACATCTGGAACCAAGAGAAGCAGAACTTATTTTAGCAAGAAGAATTATTAGCTAGGTAGTTCCAACGCCACTCCTGCATGGTAGTGACTTGCAATTGGTACTATTTGACTAATATTGATTTATTTAAAACTTTATTCTACCATCACCAAAATTTAATCTTACCGGATTCATAATTGGATGACGTCAGTCTGTATAGTGTGAGCGATATCCATTAAATAATTAAATGAAATCATCATACTCGAACACATCTCGTACAGACGTTGTTTTAGGGATATATATGAGGCAGAATTGAGACAGGATGCCCCAGTGTATATAAATAGTTCACCCGCGCGAATTTGGATTACAAAGGAATGCCCATATCCGAAACCACTGATGGCAGCGGACAGTACCATGACTTTTGAGGACGAAAGCTTAGGCTCACTGGAAGAGGAGCAAGAGCAAGACTGCCGTTCGGTATAGCTCTACGTATGAACACGTTCACCGTTTGAACTTCCTAATTAGCTTTTGCCAAATTGTGGTAGAATATTATAATGGAATTAGCGATTGGTTTTAAATCTCTACAATTTATTATTAGAAATTCTTAAAGATGCCATGGGGAATTCTCGTCCTGGAAACGACTGGAGTTTGTAAACGCGTGCATAAAGAGAAGTGGAGAAGAAGAATGTTAGAAACAGAACACCACCCACTAAAATACTAATTTCTAGATCCGCTATACCATAATATTTGGTTATTTGAGAGTCTCACTGGTTTTCCGTTCCCTTATTTAGATATGGTACTATAGTCTTAATGCTGACATTTCTTGTATATATGAGTTTTCACTTGTCTCGTGTGACAATTGGGACTGTTAAGGTAAGTTTTGTAAGTATTAATTTAGACATTTAATCAGATCTCTGTGATGTGGTTAAACAGTACAGGCTCTGATTCCTATATATATTACATCACAGTACTGAATCCCTAGGATTTTTAATAAAATATCACAAGAAGGGGGTAAAATGTACAATATATTGGGGAAGCCTAGCACAGTATATTTTTGCAATTAAAAATGGGCAATTTGAGAGAAGGGAATAAAAAGCCCTTCAAAAGTAAAGGAGGCATATATATAGCTGAGGCACTGGATGATTGCATGGAGGTGATCACTATTTGTCCTTCTATTGGCCTTCAGTCATTAAATTTGATCATGAGTATATATTTGTGTATATATACAGTCAAAATAATCCTGCTTGGAGTTGTGAGTTTACTTTTTGTAGATTGTACTTCTGCCAGAATGTAGAAGAAGTCTTTCATACACTAACACAACTGAAATATGTACAAGCCTTCAGCCTGCCAGTAACCATAGTAACGAAACATGCCCACCTGGATGGCAGCCTTTCCGTGAGTTATATACTCATAGGAGTAGCATACAACATCCCAGGGCAACCAAACACGTCCACATGTAAGCATCTTCCTTTGCCATGTAATGGTTAAGTAGGTATGTATATACATGCAGCATGTATACCTGGTTAATTGCAAATACAATAAATATAATTTATATATTCTGCATAATATTCTGTGTAAAAGGGTTTTGTGTATATAAAAGTAGTTATGCACCTACGTACATCTTGTATTGATTGGGGATTCTCTTGTGATATATCATGTTACGAATCTCATTAGTTGGTCCAGAAGGTGCCACGAGGCTTGGTATACTTGACAGCTCCTTCCTGTTCACTTATGCAGTGTGCATGTTTATCAGGTAAATTATACAACCATTGATTGAGCAAGAACTACACTGTGTTGCACAATGTGTATATTAATAATTGCAATATATCTGGTTTTATTTTCTCAGTGGCTATATTGGAGATAGAGTTCCATTGAGGTACTTTCTGAGCATAGGAATGTTTGGTCAGTTGGTTTACTATAAATGTATGTACGTATATGCAGGTCTACTGTAGACAAACACTGTTCTACTCTACATGCTAAGCAATTTATCCCATAGGACACTTTAAAACTTAGTCATATGCAATAATCAATGCCCAATGTTAGTGATTTCAAGTGCACGCAGGACTCACAAAAGATCAAGAAGAAGACAAAGATTTCCAGGGTCACTGATGAAGGGTGGAATTCCCAGAAACAGCTGTCTGACCCAGTAGACAAGAAGAATGTAAAAGGAGAAACATCTTGTATCCTCATCCAAAGCTCTCATGGGTTTAGTTCCCTATAGGCCTTTTACTAGCATGTAAAAATTAATGGTATATTGATTTTTCATGCCACTCTATGTTCCTTTTATCGTGTACAGGTGCTGCAGTGTCGACTAGCCTCTTTGGAATGGCATTCTTCCTTGAAATTCATAGTCTAGCATATTTTATAATTATTCAGGTAAGTTTTTTTATCTCAGTTTTTTAACCTCCATTAGGAATTCATTTGATTTCTGATTCTATTGTCTGCCCAGATTTTAGGTGGTATGTTTCAATCAACTGGATGGCCAGCACTTGTGGCAATAGTAGCAAATTGGTTTGGAATGTCAAAGTCAGTAGATGCTAACAGCCTTTATTCAAAAATAGGGGAACTTTAAGATCTAAAGCCGATCTTAAAGTATCAACATTGATCATCATTGAACTCTGGATGTTACCCCTGCCCACTCATGCATGTCCCCTCAGGAGTACAATGAGCTTGTATATATGCCATACTGATGAATCCTACTAAGGAGAAAACAGCTGTCTATGGCTCGACCATCTTTTGAGTGGCTAGGGGTAGGGGGAGACTGTGGTCCCCATCAAGCGAACTTCGGTTCCGTCCATTAGCTCATTGCGCTCCTCATGCAAGGGACATGAGTGGGTAAGGGTAATATCCAGAGTTCAATGATGGTGAATAGCCTTTATTCACCTATATTTAGTGTTTAGGTACGTATCTGTGTCTGTTGATATTATAGGAGAGGGACGATTATGGGATTTTGGAATTGGCACACCTCGGTAGGAAATCTTTTGGGATACCTAATTCCTGGTATCTGGGCACATCCAGATAGCTGGTGAGTTTATGACAGAATTTTCTTAAACCTATGTATATGACTATGTGTATATGTATACCTGTAGGGGCTGGTCGTTCCTTGCTGCTGGTTTTATCATGTTTTCCATCAACTTAGCCATTTTCCTTTTTCTTCCAACAGGTCTGTAAAAGATATCTCTTTATACATAAACCTACGTATATATTATTACAGTAGAGATATAGACAGATATGTGAAGGTATTTGTTGAAGATGGGCATAACTTAGAAGGAATTAAACTATTTATATACTGTATATCGGGAATGGAATGTGCATGTATGAGAGATTATATATAAGTTTGCCTGCATCCGCAATCCTCAGTACTGCAGTATACTAATCTGTACATCTTAAGGTTCATCTTACATTTTTTCACCTTAAATTAATGGTTTATATTTATATCTGTAATTTAGATAAGTTGCAATTACCCTCTCATTTAATTCCTATAATATACAGTATATTATGTATTATGTAAAACAAATCTTTAAATGTTCATCTGTTGATCTAGTGAGTGTCCATATAGGTGCAGTGTTGGTGTAATATTTAGTTAATTGTTTTGGCACCGGGGTTATTCTTCAGTGACTGTTTAGTGACATGCATGTATATATTGAGTCACTTGTATGTGAATGTAATACTCTTGAACAGTATACATATAACAAAAAAGACTCTTGTGATTCACTAGGTTTACCTTTCTCCAGACCCTGAAATGCTTGGTCTAACACCTCCACAACATCAAGAGCGACCAGAAAGTACTGACTCAAAAGAGACCAAGGTAGAATCTGAATCTGATCCCGTAGAGAAGACCTCTCTTGTTAGTATAGTCAAAATTAATGTTTATTACCATCACCTATGACCTTTATATGTAGGCTAGGAAAAAAAGGAAAAAAACAGCAGTTCAGTTTTTTCAAGCCTTAAAAATACCGGTATGTTTTATTTATCTACCTACGTACGTATGTGGAATAATGTGTACACAATTACTTGTATGTCTCTCATGTAGGGCATAATAGAGTACTCCTTGGCCCTGTTCTTTGCCAAACTAATTGCTTACACTTTTCTCTTTTGGCTGCCTTTCTATATCTCAAACACAAGTTAGTGTCACTCATATCTTCCAGGCCTGCTTCACCTATTCATTTAGTCATTATATTTAACCTCTTTGATTAGTTAACTGGAAATTCTCCTAGATTACAGTGGTAATACCTTTTTCTGTTATCTTTGTAATGTTAAAATAAACTCAGCATCTGATACAAAGCGCGTAGCCTTTATCATCACATTCTATGAAACTATGTTAACGAAAGGATTCTTTAGAGTTTTATTTGTAATCAGACTATATGTAGTATGTATTTAAAGTTCTTCTCTGTCTGTTTTAATTAGGAGTTGGTGGTGTTTGTCTAAGTACTTATGAAGCTGTTCTTTTGGCCGGCCTCTTTGACGTTGGAGCTATGATAGGTTGGTTAAGATATATATGTATTGAGATGAACATATATTTGAAAATATGAAAATTAATATTGTAGTTGTAACTTGTCTTATAAATAAATCACTGCTTCAAATTGTCATTATGTTTTTTGTTTGTACATATATATACTCAATATTACAGGTAGCTTATTAATTGGATTTTTATCTGATACCATTCACAGTCGTGCAATATCTTGCCTCATCTCATTTGTATTAGCTATACCATCAGTGAGTTAATAGTTAACTATTGATAATAGTTAATATGTACTTTCATTGAATGCATATATACACATAGTGTATACTGGGTTGTATAATATTAATAGCAAATTTCTCCTTTTTTTACACTTACGTAGGTGTTATTTTATCTATTCTATGGCTATGTCAACTTGGGAGCCTCTATATGTACGTACGTAGGTGCCTCCATTTACGTACCATATTTGTCTGAATAGAAGTCCAGGCCTTTATTTTGTTCCCGTCATTTTTGAATCAGCCTATATATATTTGAATCCGGCTCTATGCGAGCTTCTATGAAATAATTCTCTTGGTGTCCGTACCCATCTCCTGAGCAGCGTTTACTAAGTCTTTTTGCCATGCACTTCACAGCCTTAAGCTTTTCTCAACAACATTTTGGACCATCATATTGGCAATGCTACTGCAATGTAAACTACTGAGACTTATCAATCAGTTCACACTTTGACTCAGTGTGTCAACTCGAGAGACCCCAGCCTGTTTACAAGACCTGGCTTCTATTAAATTTTACAAATAGCCCAGCTAAGCTTCTATACAGACAAATATGTAAATAATCTAGGTTAGTGGATCTACATTAATGTGGTTTATTTACTTGTAGTCTTAATCACAATGGCTGGCATCACAGTCAATGCTGCTTATGCCTTGATCACCACTTCTGTGTCTGCTGACTTGGTGAGTATACAGAATGCCTATTACTTTTGAATTGTAATTGATCATGAGAAATAATTGCTAATAATAGCAAAGATAATTTAATTTCATGATTTTGGACTTGTGCTGATTGTGTGTGAAGGGTACTCATAAAATAATGAAAGACAACAAGAAGGCCAAAGCAACAGTTGCTGCCATCATTGATGGAACTGGATCATTTGGTGAGAGAGAAAGAGAGATATACATTCAAAGCTCTCACATGGTTTAGTTCCCTATAGACCTTTTACGCTAAAGTAGATGTAGCATGTTGAAAGGTTTTGTTGGATGATTTATGAGTAGCAGAATATCCGTACAGTTTATAAGAAAGCTTGAGAAACTTGATAAAATAACACAAAAAATGGACTGGAGTTGTGCATTTGTATATTGTTCGGCAGGACTACTATGAATTTAATAAGCCACCTTTTTAACTTTATTCAGTACATTTTATTATTTTTGGCTTCTATAGACACTCGGAATTATGAGATTTCACTCTACATTTCATCCATGATATTGGTCGGAATAATTTGTATGTGGTTGTGTGTTCTTCTCTGTATACGTATATATAGGAGGGGCTATTGGACCATTTCTAGCAGGATTTATTAATGATCAATATGTGAGTTACAGTGTCAACAGGAGTTCCAGGACCTGTAAATACCATCCTTAGAATAAGTGCCTAAATATAATTTGAAAATAGAGCTGCAACATTGAATGAAATGGGCTCTTCATCTTTACTGTTACTGTAATGGTATAATGCATAATTATAATATCTACTGCTTGTTCATTATGTAGGGCTGGCCTGAAGTATTTTATCTTATAATTGCTTGTTGCTTAGCAGCAGGACTGGTGAGTGTACACAATACATAGGTGTTATACAATACTTTTTTAGTACATCCACTCATCTATACATACATACATACATACATACATCATTTCGTCTGTCCAATCATCCTGATCCATTCATCAAACCACTTCTATATTAAATCAATCAAAACATCTACAGGTCCTTCAAGTCACCCATCCAATCATACAATCAATTATTGTCATGCACTATATCCAGAGTCTTCTTTATGTGTGCATGCATGCATAAGCAGTAACTTTACACTGTTTTAGATGGTATCCAGAATAGTTGTTAAAGACGTTATAAGGGGATTGAAGTATCTCAAGAGAAAGTAAGTATATACGTATTATATATGCTTATTAAATTAAAGGAATTTTAAAAATAGCATTTATTTGAATTATAATAATAATAAAGATTAAGGAGGAAGTGGATATTAAGACTTGTGAGCTATATAATTAATGTAATTCAATTCCTGTCCTGGATGTACGTATACACTTTTGAATGCATTGTTAATGGATATTTGCTATTTTCAGGTGCTCAGCTTTGCCGCAGGTGCCTTTGGCTGTTAAATATAAAACTGCTCCTGCAGAAGATGATAGGACCATCTTAATTGAGGATGACTCTAATAATGTGTTGCATGCCAAATAACTTGTATATACTAATCTTTGTTTACAGTGAATCGTTCATGTACATATGCATATACTTACTTGTGCATGGATAAATCTTGTATCAGCTATATATTCAGTAAAGAAATTTCAAAACATCTCGTAGCAGTCTCCCTAAGTCTCCATATATAGTCTCATACTCTCCTGTGGTAGACAGACAGCTATTGCATGTATATTTATAATAACTGACAAAATATTAGGAGATGTACTTTAAAGTTATTGGCATGCATGTAATGTGATCTTGGCATCCTGTATATCAAATTGAAATGTACAGGTTGTTCTTTATATTGTATATATGATCCTGTAATGAAATGAAAATTAATGATCATATACGTACACTTTAATTAAGCTAGCTAATAAAGAAAAGGATGAACGGTTACTTAAATTTCAGTATACAATTTCTTTCGTTATCACATAATCACTATCTTGTTTCGTTACTTTTTGCAGATGTACTAGTCACTGGAGAACACTGCCATTCCTACTTCTAACAGCATTTTTTTTATTTTACTTGTAATTAGATCATCACATGCTACGTCTGTCACAGTAATGGTGCAATCCTTGTTTATGCAGTCGTGTGACGTAACCTGATCATATGATACATACTTCTCTAACTTGTATATACGTACGTACCCCTCTCTTAAAACTATTCGACTGACAAGTAGTAGTTGTATTCCGAGCCATGGCTGATGGTGAGTTGATGCATGTGTTATCTACGTACTTTAAGATGCAAATTGTAATCGACTATGATTTATTTTATAAGATAATCTTGAGCTGGGAAGCGGTTGTCACCTCCAGACGTTTCCCTATGATTATTCTTGCTTTTGAATCGGACTTCCACTATAATAGGATCTAGGAACCTTAGATCTATAATACGCGTCCATCCTTGATTAATTCTGAAACGTCCATGAAAGTGAATCGATAATTTAAAGTGGGTTTGCTATTGGTACAGTTTTATGTTTTGAATTCTTAAAATACATATCCTAGAAAAAAGCAGACAAGAAGAAACTACACCGCTGATACCACAGACGCAGAAAGCGTCTCCAATGCAACCTAACCCACTTCCCCCACCTGGTGAGTGCTTTGGCTTATGAATGTAATTATGTATAATTTCAGTTTTTGTATATGGCATATAAGAAACAATCTTTATCAATTTTGATTCATACTGTTATACAGTAAGTCATTAATTTTTTGTCCTTAATTTCAGAAATGTATTGATTGCTATATAATACATGTATGTTTGAATAAAATATAATTTTTGTTGTCTTTCTTATGTAATGTATACCTGAAGCTTACTCTGGAAGCACCTATCAAACAAAAGTAAGCCACATGCAAAAGATCTTCAAGCGCTGTACAAATATGCATATTAGGTGCGTATATACTAATATAATACCCCATTTGTCAGCATGTATACATCTATACTTTAGAGTAAACTAAACCTACTAGGAACTTTGGATGAGAATACAAGAGTGTTCTCCCCCTTCATCAGTGACCTAGGGAATTTTTGCCTTCTTACTTCATGATTTTTTGTAATCCTTTCATAAATGTCAACTAAGTCTAGTTAATTGCAAACCATACACATATATGTATAGCTATATATAATAATACCTTTACCTTGTTATTTCCATACAGGTCTTAATTGTTTGGCACGCATGTGTGACATGTCCACAAATTTCCGATTTTTGTAAATCGTCTTATTAGCGCTTTCAGAGGTGTCACATTCCAGGCGGAAGTGTCTCTAGCATGTGACCTGCGCGTGAAGCGGAGCACCAGCCACTGAAACGTCACGAGTCATCACTAGTCGTTACGATGTTAAATTATCAATTGTGAAAACTTATGAGCAATTTATATAGTATAGTGGAGGAAGGCCAACGACGGAGGAAGGCCAATAAAGGCCTACGTGACCGAAACGTTCTATTTTTCTTTTGATTATACTACGTTAATAATCAAAAGAAGAATAGAACGTTTTTCTTTTGATTATACTACGTTAATAATCAAAAAAGAATAGAACGTTTCTGTCACGTAAGCCTTAATTCCTCAGCTATTATTAACGTATTATAATAGCTGAGGAATTAAGGCTTACGTGACCGAAACGTTCTATTTTCTTTTGATTATACTTCGTTAATTGCTCATACATTTTCGCCATTGATAATTACATAGATATTAGTAGACATGCAATATGCTTACTGTTTCCACTTACCTCTTACAACAACAATAAACTCCGATCAAAGAAACTGTATCGCTACCGAGAAGCCTTACTTGACATATCAACTTCGGAAGTCTAATGTTTGTACCAAATATTTGGGTGCATATGCAACGTCATAAGACGTCATTGTATGATGGCTCAGCTATACTACTAATTTTGGCTGACAATCACGTGACAATACCATTACTCGAAGGAGAAGAGACAAATGGAAAACGAACCGATTATTAGACAGTGGAGAATTGTATATCTAACCATTTTTTGACATCAATCTCTTCAGTAAGTAACAGCCTAAAAGTTGTGTGTATACTCCTGGAATATTCCCTTGTTTAACTGAGATATTAAGTACTAGAGGCGCCTGATAAAGGTACGAAAATACGTTTTCGATTATAATTTAAAAACTAAAGGGAATTTTAAAGGAGTATACATACCATCGTTAGATATCATTATCCTTCATAGGTTGGTGTCACCATTTATTCTATATTCGTATTTTCCACTGTCTAATAAAACATTTTTGGCGATTTCGCACCTATCACTTACGGCCGCTTACGTTCTCCTTTAAGCCTGCAATCGTGACGCTCTTGTAGCCAAACTATTACGAAAGAATAGCGCTTCAATTCTATATAATTTGTTTAGTGATACGATGTTTCTAAAGTAAAATAGAATAAATTAAAAAGAGTGTTAGTTAGCGACTTTTATCGAAAATTTCCGGAAGTATGGACATGTTCCACTAGCGCAAGCATATTATTATGCATTTACACACACACATACACACATACATCTGGCATATATTAATCTAAATTCCTTCTCCTCTACTCCATATAGACAAATGCCACTGTGATAACTACACAACCACAAGCATTGTACATTGACCCCAGGCAGCGATCCCGTGAACGTCTCCCCATGATTGGCTTTATTATATCTGCTGTAATGCTTACCACTTGCCTTTCTTTTGGAAATATCTTTGCTTTTGTCTGTCTTATCCCAGCTTTTGTGTTTGCTATCTTGGTAAGTGTGATGCTCGTATACATGTTTATACATTATTGATAATAGGACGTTTCAACACGTAGGTCTTCATCAGCAAACATGTATTGTCAATAATTTATGTGGCTGTTGCTCAATAATACCTCTGGATTATATAAATCATGATCACAACAAACAACCCTTATCACTTCATATTTATACATGTGTAATATATGTAAAAAATATAAATATAGTAAAATTGAACAATCTATATATTCTACATTGCACAGTATGCATATAGTTCTACAAGTATATGGTTCGATATTATAGAAGATGTACTGTATTATTTTCATGATTAGTGATTTGAACTGCAAATTGTATATTGTATCCCATGTTGTGACATTTAGCTTTTCTGTACATATATGGCCAATATTATACACACATATACACATACTGCATTTTCTTTCTTTCATCATTCCATTTCTTTAGGGTTATTATGCTCCCACTGATAGATCTGCTTCTAACTACGGGAAGCTGAGCATTGCTTTCAACATATTCAACATTGTATTCTGGATCATTGGGATCATTGTAATGACCGTCTGTCTTATAACACTTTTATAGAAAACTTGCTAACTGCAGCGATACATACGCTTATATATATTGTTATACAAATATTTAGCAATGTGGCATACTATATGCTATATTCTATATAGATTAGTATGGCTGTATTTGGAGTATATATCACATGATCAATACAATTGTTTCATTACTTTTTCCGGATCAACACGTCAATATTGCAACACCACCTAAATCTAACATCGTCTTTTAATGTTTATATACTTAGTAATACGTATATATGGTATATATATTCTGATTAATAAGCTTGTATACTTTATTAACATGAATGTATTATATTATATGAACAATTTAATTTTATACTATATATTTAGAGCATGGTTGACCAAATACATGTGTAATGTGTATATAGCCTGTCCAGTTGATAAATTGTGAGCAACTTAAGATATATACAACTTATATGAGTAATAGATGAGAGCTAGACTTAATAATTATAAGCCCAGTAGAATAGTTGAAGAATTTAGTATATATACTGGTGTATAGCATTTCCACTCAGTTGAACCATGACCATACACTGTCACATGATAACAATTCGTATATATTTGCACACGATAAGCATTTCTCATGTACCATGCATTAAGATTTAATACTGCACTTAAATTGCTTTTTTGCCATTTATATATGAATTATTATACTGACATAATTATTGGCATATTGTGTGGTGGTTGTCTCTTGACTCAGTATATAGTAATTATATATAACAGTAATTTATTATACTGTAAAAGTTTAGCAACGCACAATTTAGTTTTTTATACAAATGATGCAATATGCAATAAAAATAGCTATTAATTACTGGCATATAGATTACAAATTATAGCTCTACATGCTTTATAATAAAGATTACACTGAATTACAATGTAAACATTATAATGTAACAGCTATATTTGAGTAATGCAACTGTATAGGGAAGATATTGTAATGAGTGAAATGTTTAGCTCATGATCAGTGGAACCAGATTTAGCTATTCTCTTGATTCAAACTTGACATGAACTCCTCCTTCAGCTCTCAAAGCACCTCCAAGGGCCCGCTTCAATGGTACCTATATATGGTAAGGCATGTAAATTATGTAATTCATAAGCAAAGTGTCTGAATCTATATTCGTGTGCCCATTGAAAAGGAGTCTGGTTTCTGAGAGGTGCATAATTCTAAAAGAGAATATACATACATACATACATCAAAAAACACATTGTGACAGATGAATGGCAGTAATAGGGAATTATATGTATGCAAACCTGCATATTGTATAACTGAACAAACCTTTGTTTCGGGTGCTAGTAGTATCTTGTACTTCCTTATGACTTCAATAAGAGCCATCTTAGCTTCCAGGTAGGCAAGTCTCATTCCAAGACAGTTTCTTGGACCAGACCCAAAAGTCAAAAAGGCACATGCATGGTGATTCACCTTGTTTTCTGGACTGAACCTGTGAGAAGAAGAGCAATAACTAATGGACAATTCTTTTTGGAATTAAGAAAGACTTAAGGCTGATGGAAACTTGCAACTTCAAGGTAGTATAAGTTATTGATTATGGATTAACTGGTTGACAAATTGCAGAATTTGCAATAATTATGCACTAATTTTGCATGCTATATTAATATACAGTGCAGCACTTGTCAGCTGTAAAGTCATCTCTGTGAAAAAAAAACAGAAGGTAGGACAAATGAGATCATAAAGAACAAGCAATAAATTGTAAAAACGGTAGAAAAAGGAAAAAAAACTTAGTTTCCCGAATGGTGCTGCCATTTGTAAATTAAATACATGTATACTTATGTGTAAATAATTGTGTATGAACATATATAGCTACTTATATATCAAATGTAACATCTGGAAGTAGAAATGAAAACTACATTAGAATAAAAAATATTGGTGCATGTATATACATTTTTATTACAATCAGCATACTGTCTATACTAACAATAAAAGAAACTATACAATGAAAGGACAGCAAGTTATAACTTACTTTAATTTAAACCTAAAGTTATACGTATATCTATTTCCCTCCCTGTATTATTTAACTAAATGTTGCCTAACATTTTGATATTTCAGACAAAAGTATCCATGTCTATATGGAAATTCTTTGACATGATTATGAATAAGAGGAGTATAGTTGAACAAGGCGGAAAACTCTTAATCAAGATACAATACGCGTAACAGTCGCTTCCGAAATGGAGTGTTTAAGTAGTCATCTTATATTATTTATTTTCACACCTGTGAAGATACATATTTAATATTGACTTGTTTAAGGTCAACTATGTATACTCAACTTAAAAAGAACCATATACATAACCTGTATGTACGTATAATATAAAATATACTCATTATTATACGTACGCATACGTATGTACATATTATATAGATAAAAGTCTTTACCTTTCAGGATCAAATGTTTCTGGATCAGACCATATGTCTGGATCATGGTGAATGTTGTAAATAGGAATCATTACTGCTACACCCTTCTTGAACTGTATACCTTTAAGTACAATATCATCATTGCACTGCCTTATGGTGCTAGATGTTGGAATAAGAAGTTAGAAGAACACTGACATACTTAGAGTACAATGTTTTTACTCACAGTGTTGCTATAGGGAAGAGTCTCAGTGCCTCATTGAACACCATATCCAGATAGTCTATACTGTGAGTGGCTTCATAGAGAGTTGAGTCCTAAATATACATGTACATGTATAAAAGTCAGAATTCTTCCTTAGTATGTATGTATGCGCATATAGTTATTAAACAGGGTATATATTGAATAAAGAGTATTCCACTGCCTATAGTAATAACATTGAATATAGGGTAGGAAAAACAGGAGTGTTAATACGGTCATCCCTCCCTAGAGAGCATACCATGGTACTGTTTTATATACACTGATTAAAGAAAAATTCTTTTACATACATATATACATGTAGTACATACAGGATTCTCAGAGAAGTAATTCTTGATCTCTTCCGCTAGTCTTTCTTGGATATCAGGATGGGAAGCTAGTAAACCAGTAGTAAATGTGAGAGCAGAACTAGTTGTCTCATAGCCAGCAATTAGAAATCCTACTGAATCTGCTATAATTTCTCCTTCAGATAAAACCCTCTTTGATTCACCATCACCTGCTTCCATCATTAGACCAAGTAGATCAGATTTCTGAAGCACAAACATGCAACATTATAAAGCCTACTGAGTAAATCTATAATACTATATACACCACAATAAAATCCCTCATAAACATCAAAAGATCACATACAGCACTTTTTTCATCATCAAGTTCCTTTCTTGACTTGATTATTTCCTGACTAGCCTTAGCCAGGTAGTCCATTGCATCACCGAAGACAATATGGCGAAAGAGAAATTGGCAGATTGGCATCAGTTTAGGAAAGGATACTATTAAGAAATAAGTAAAATATATGTGTGAGTTCTAGTAGTAGAAATTGCATTAAAATAGCCAAATACTAGTACAACTGTCAAATTCCTTCAAAGATCAACAAAATACAGTTAAAATACACAGAAGTCCAGGCAGATTTAATTGAAGATACGTATATCTCCTAGTATACAAGAATGTTCAAAAGTTTGAATGTCCATATTAGGATGATAAAATGGATAGGAAGCTACTATAAGTACACAAGAATTGTCAGTGTATGGGCACAGCAGTGGCATTGAGGACTGTGATCTTTTGACAGCAAAGTTGAGTGTGAGCTAGAGCAAGTCCTTACAATGCTATGCATGTGCTGACACATGTTTGTGAAGCAAAAGTAATGAGGAAAGGACAAGGAAAGATTCTAAGCAGCATTATGAGGATGCTAGGAGTGACCTGCAGGTTGGGTTGTATTAGAAGAGAAGATACGCATTAGAAAAAGGTCTACAGCATTTCACAGGGTGACATAAAACAGGGCCGTGAAATCGTTAAGTATAGGGCTGTGAATTTAAAAAAATAACTGGGAAATCCTGTGAAATTTAACAACCTTCTCACCCTGTGAAATTTAAATTTCACAGCAATTTCACATGTTTGGAAATGGTAGTGTGTGTAGGTACTATAGAAGTAACAGTAAGGAGAGAGAGAGAGAGAGAGCTGAAGAATGATAAAGATGTGAAGAACTAGATGCTTGGTAAAACAAGTAACGAAAGGAGTAGTGGAAGGAAAGAGGTAAGCCCAAAGGAAGACACAGAAAAATAGAAGGATGCATAATAGTCCCTAAGGTTACTAATTTTATTGTTGTTTCTGCCCCCCCCCCCCCCCCCCCCACTTTGTCAAGCTGACAGCAATTTGTGAAAAATTTCAGCCTTCAAAATTTTGCAATGTACAGTACTTATCTCTGGCGGTAGTAGGGATAACAGTCGACAACCTCAGCTTCCTTCTAGTTGATCACATGTATCTGGTCAACCGCATGCTCCGCTACTGTACAGAGTGCCAGACAATGAATACTAATGAGGGCCCCTTGCCACACAGTGTTTGTTTTTTTGAGATTATAAATAGTATATGGTTCTAATTCAGACTGTGGAACAATAATTACCACCTTACTGATGTAATGCATTTGTACACATATGTACATGTAAAATGCCACATACTGCATGTACAATTGTAACCTAGCTCACTTGATATGAAATTTAGTAATCCAGCTGTCTTGCTTGCATGCTCTCCTTCAGTTGCAAAAGCACCAACTATCCTAACAGCTGACTCAAGTATCCTTCCTCCCTTGCCATTCTGTACATCCACAGCTCTTCCAAAAGCAGTTGATAGAATAACCTCCATTGTCATCTTGTTATACATCCTGCACATTAGACATTAAATTTATAGCAGCACTTAAATACATTTCTTGTTCAATTACGAAGGCATGTACCTACATTCAAAGTTAACAATCAAGGGAACACTTGGCATGTCATTATACATGCATACTTTAAAGCATCTACTGATTCACCACTTTCTGCATATCCCGCAATCTTCTTTACGAGACGTCTAGTGCTTTCCATAATCAAAGGTTCCATCTAAATTTAAGTGGTAGAAGGCTTAAGTAGGATTTCATTAAAGCAAATCTAAGGATATCAAATAAACAAGTAGGAACCTTGCTTTCATAGTCACCTAATAGTAAGTAGAGTGTCTGTTTTGTTGAATGAATTATTGTACTTATATCACTTCAAGCATGCATTAGTGATACTGTATAACTATAATTAGAAAAAAGGTCTATTCTAAAGTATGTATTTATAGTTCAATCTTCAGTTTCCATGGTAAATGTATACATATAGAGACATGATGTAGTTATCAATAACAGGTGGTCACTACTACAACTCATATTATGCATGTATCCACGTGTTACTAGTACTTGTGCGTCAGCCATATTGTCAACTCTCAACATTAATTTTTGTGTATATTGCACCGTGCAAAAATATTTCCTTGTGAATATCTCATCTGTAAACGCTAGTATAATTTGGTAATGAGTTTGAACGACTGTCTTCAACCTATTAATCCATCACAGGTGAAACACTTGTGGTTTCATAATAACTGGCTAATTGTTAAGTTTATCATACCCAAAAATGTTTGTAGTTAATTGCTTTATACTTAGAGTATGCATATGTATATATGTACACATACGAGCTTCATCTTATGTCCACTAAATGCTGGTGTGAGAATACGTCTTCTTTCCTTCCATTCTTCACCTCTGCTATCAAATAAAGAACTGTACTGTTTTCCTTTAACAACTATATTTAAAATACCATCCCTCTCCTACATATGTATATAAGGTTTAGATTTATACGTACGTATATCCTGGATTATTTAATCATGTACATATATGTACACCATTAATCTGCTAGTCAAGCATGGAATGGGGTACTGTATGTCTAAATAATGCAATGCACATATTGCATGGCACTCACAGATCGGTCAATGAAATTATCAGAATGCTTGACTGTTATCAGTTTTAACAGATCAAGGTCTTTGGTCACTATGAAACCTTTCAATCCCAAGTACATTCTGTATTATATAAGAATGATAAAATATGATGATTATAAAGTGATTTCAGTTTACTATACATTCACTCTCTTGCTGGGGCAACCAAGGCATATTATATTCCATAACTGTTGTACAACTACAATAAGAGACACTTTGGCCTCTAATTATACCAATACAATGTGATATCCCACCGATAACAAAGGTAACACCGAAAAGCCTATAGGGGCAGAGTGTATGAAAATCTAAGATACCATTTTCCTACATGTTATGCAGTATAATAGCTATATAATGTCATTTTGCGGTGTATCGATTATACACATACTTGCCCTTGGGCGTGTCTCATGCAAGTATATTATTTGATACACCGCAAAGTGACATTGTATAACTATTACATACAGTTTTATAAATGCATACAATTCACTTTCTGCTAGCCTCTCGATCATGGTGTCAGAAATGGGATGGCATATATAACTGATAAATGCTGTAATGTACCTCCTCGATTTTAGTTCTCATATAACATAATAATATAAAAATAAAAATTAACTTCATCTGCAAACTCACCCAAATGTTGATCCATAATCTTTAAAGGCAGCATTAAAAAATGCCAGTATATCCAACTAAGATATAAAGTAGATAGGAAACAGATGTTATATAGTATAGGCTATCAGCCATTAATGGTGGACAGCTTACTTGATACTTATTCAATAGGTTCAGGCTTCCAATAATTGGTTTTGGAGTGGGTCCAGGGATTCCATGTTGCTTGAAGTACTGGTGAGGTTTGTAGATAAAGCTATGTCCAAAATGGGAAAGTCAAGATATACAGAACAAGAGACAGTACTAGTAAATACGTATGACTGCATGGTTATCAATAATTGTGCGCATGGCAAAGGTACATAACCAACTTACGAGTAATAGATGAGGGCTAGACTTAGTAAGCCCAGGATTAACAGCAGAATAGTTGAAGAATTTAGTAGTGGTAATATTTCCATTGAGTAATTATTATCGCCGTTATAGTTATCAGAGTACGGTAGTACTCTCTAAGTAGGGATGGCCCGAAAAAAATGGCCGCCATATTCAATGTATTACGGGTTAACACCTTATAAGTAGGCAGCGAATGTGTTTTTAGCTCTTTTAAACTCGTAATGTGTCTTTTCTGTACGATTTCAATTGAGGGAAGCTGTTTTCAAGAGCGCATAAAGGCTCCAAGTTTGTAAAACGGATTCAGGCCTACTTCCGGTCTTCCTCATTTTCTTTACTGGTCTACTTACTATATATATAGAAGATCAATGATGTAACTACCGGAGAATGGTCACGAATAATGATGCAAGAACGGTTCGGGCTTATACGCAAGCCTAAGATTTAAATAGAGCAAATGAGTCGGTAAACTATAACTATAACGGCGATAATAATTACTCAATGGAAATATTACCACTACTAAATTCTTCAACTATTCTGCTGCTAATCCTGGGCTTACTAAGTCTAGCCCTCATCTATTACTCGTAAGTTGGTTATGTACCTTTGCCATGCGCACAATTATTGATAACCATGCAGTCATACGTATTTACTAGTACTGTCTCTTGTTCTGCATATCTTGACTTTCCCATTTTGGACATAGCTTTATCTACAAACCTCACCAGTACTTCAAGCAACATGGAATCCCTGGACCCACTCCAAAACCAATTATTGGAAACCTGGACTTGTTGAAAAAGTATCAAGTAAGCTGTACACCATTAATGGCTGATAGCCTAGTATGTATGAAAAATAAAAAAAAGATACCATTTTCTGACATGCTATGCCTATTCTGTAAAAGAGCCTATAGGGAACTAAACCTGATAAGAGCTTTGGATGAAGATACAGGAGTCTTTTCTTCCTTCTTTTCTCTTCTTTCATCTTCTTCTCCACTGGGTCAGACAGCCGTTTCTGGGAATTCCACCCTTCATCAGTGATCCTGGGAGTCTTGGTCTTTTTCTTTATCTTGATCTTCTGTGAATCCTTGGTATGTATTCATTGTATAATTGATATACATGCTTTCCACCTGTTTTATATTTTATATTTCAGTTAAGTCTTCCCAAGTTTTTCATTGCTGCCTTTGAAGATTATGGATCTACATTTGGGTGTGTTTGCTTCTGAATTATATACTGATACTATAGACTATATTCTTTTGTTTTCATATATACAAGTTAAATAGAAACATTCAAAAACGAAATTAAAAGTAGGGATTGCACTATAACCAGACATGTCAACTCTCACGTATTTTTCATGAGTCTCACTAAATTGACAGCATTCTCACGTTCTCACGGGCATGTGAAATAAACTCACGGTAATTCCAGAGCTTTAAATGGTACACTAACAGTCCGTACTTGACTTCAACACTCGCTACTTAGCCTTGCGTAGCCATTCCTTATATTAATTATTTCGCCCGACTTTAACTAGTAATAGTGTATACAACGAAATGTCACTGTAATCAATTATAGCATAGATTATATAGACTACCATGGGTACTGTAAGTGAAAAAACCTTTGTATTCGATTTCGCTTTAAAAATGATTTTAAAGAACATTTTTATCAGAGTTTTAAATATCTATTCGATTTGCCCGTGTATACAGCGAATGAATGATAAATTGTATGACGTATATATTTAGCGAGTCAAGCGAGCAAATATTTTTTGTCTTCTCACTTATTTTGGTTTCTAAAGGCATCTCTGTATAACAGTGATTGGCATATCTACGTAGGTGACGAAACAAGACACATTTATGCATTACAAGAATGCTAATATAATATAAGTTGTTCTAGATACTTGAGCATCCCAGTTATTCAAGTCAGTTGCCCTATGTAGGATGATTATCGGGCTTTGTAACTCCAATTACTTATTTCGTAAAACTGTATGATAGCCATATGCATTAAACTGTTGTTTACTGAAATTGTCACTTTATATTCATCATTCTTATATAATACAGAATGTACTTTGGATTGAAAGGTTTCATAGTGACCAAAGACCTCGATCTGTTAAAACTGATAACAGTCAAGCATTCTGATAATTTCATTGACCGAACTGTGAGCATCATGCATACTATATATGTACCTATGGTGTATTCCATTCATGTACCTCACATAGCTCACATGATTATATGTGCAATATATGCATACCTCCTGTGACTTTAACATCACTCTGCTAGGAACACTAGAGGAAATACTAGTTATAACTACATGTGTACGTGCAATATTGAACCCTTTATAATAGTGTCAGTGGGGACAATAAAAAATATTAGATTGGGAATTTATTATAGTAAACCATATATTTAAGAATAGGTAATCTTTTAACATTTAAAAATTATATATGACTTCATATTCGTAACCATACATGTATACGTATATATGAGCAGGTTTGCCATCCTTTTGAGGGCAAACCTGCTACAGCAATGCAAGTGCTATTAGTATGCTAACATTCCCTTCGATGAAGAGCAAGGTAGCCACTTTATTTATGTGGAAGAGCTGGAAAACATAGTGAGAGATGATTAAATATGGCGGACATTTGCCAAGTGAATACCGAAAGTGAAAGGCATAATAACGTTATAGGATGGGTGTCTTTGACCCTCTGACTGAAGGCACTTTCTACACAGTTCTCCTTATCCTGTGAACGTTGGGTGGCGATGAAACTTATATGCAGTTAAGATAAAATTTCAGTTAAAATGAATTTTAACGTATACATTCCCATAGTTAGCGCTTTGTTTAGTGTGAAAGCATTTTTTGTACACTTTTGGATAAGGTAAAATTTTATCGAAGATCTGTAATGGCAATGTATGCAAGTTAAATAAAAACATTCAAAAATGAAGTTAAAAGTAGGGATGGCACTATAACAGTGATTGGCACATCTAGAAAAAGTAACGAAACAAGAAAGTGATCATATGGTAAGGCTAACATTGCAGAAGTGGCATATTGAAACTTAACTATACACATCACTTCTATGTTTGGGCGCATCATGGATATACTAGAAGTAGGGATCGATGCGCCCAAACATAGAAGTGATGTGTAGTTAAGTTTCAGTATGCCACTTCTGCAATGTTAGCCTTACCATATGATCACTTTCTTGTTTCGTTACTTTTTCTAGATGTGCCAATCACTGTTATAGTGCCATCCCTACTTTTAACTTCATTTTTGAATGTTTTTATTTAACTTGTATTGCCCCTTTTTTCTTGTTTTGAGAGTTTTCTTGGTGAAAACTCGAAATAAAGTAGCAGAATATACGATGTAATCTTAAGTTCTAAATTAAAAAATGGCATCCGAAAAGATCCCAAATTTGTAAAATAGGTTTTCTACCGTACTTTAACTTTCAGATTAGGATGTTAAAGGCTCCATAATCGTTAAGACTACAACTGTATAAAGGCCCTGCAAAGCGACTAAATAATTCGATCGCGGGGGGTGGCAGTACCTCCAATCTTTCTAACTCGAGTTATTTATTTAGAGAGAATTTGAAACTTAATAAAAAAAAATGGCGTTCAAAGAGGGCCTAAATTTGGCACTTTCAAAAGTAACATGCTTCGGATAGAGCGCGTTGAAATCTAGGGTAGCCTATTCCCTAGTTTGGAAACATTAATGACAATTAAGTACTTGTGTGTACCTGCGTAAGTTTGCATGTTAGCGCTAGCTCATTTGAAAGAAGAAGAAAAAATTAGGAATTTCAGAATTTGGCCTATTTCGGTTTTACCATGCACTTTTCTATTTCTAAACCCTGTTCCTTATTTGCCAACTGTGTAGGAAGGGACTGGCCTTTTAGTTACATATGTCGAGGGCAAGCAGTATGATGCTGTATTTGAAAGTAGTGGTGAAACATGGAAGGAGAGAAGACGTATTCTCACACCAGCATTCAGTGGACATAAGATGAAGCTCGTATGTGTACATATATATACGTGTGTATGTATATTGTGAGTAATCTCGGGAAATTGTTACTTCAAACCAGCCAAGTAAACAAGTTCCTATATGTACGGTACGCATCATAAAAAAGGTAACAGTTATAACTTTTTACTTTTTACTGTTATCAGTTAAAGGTTAACTCTAAACAGTTTAAAGTTAACTTGTAACGGTGAACCGATAACTGTTAACTATAAAAAATTTTGCGCAACTTGTTACGTAGCTACGTACGTGTTTACATTGAAGTGTGAAGTTATTTATAATCGATTGGCAGTGTTCGTGTTTGCGTAGTTCTCTTTTAATTTACGGTTAACGATGGATCAAGTTTGGATTCGATACGTGAATAACAGATCAACAAAATATGACGGGAAAGATTATTTGGAATCGATTAAGAAGAATCGGCGAAAGGAAGGAGCTACTGGAAAGTTGCAACCTGGAGAATTGGTATTGGTAAAGACGAAATCCAGAGTCTGGAATGCCATTGTCATCAGTAATGTCAGAGTTGACCCTGAACAACCAAGTTAGACGAAAAAAACACATTCAGGCAAAATCGAAGTCGAGCCTAGAGAGAAGAAAAGAAAAACTAAAGTGCATTCAAGTGAAGTGGGGCTCCAAAGACCTTTGCCAATTTTGGCTTCATTTAGTCCAGCAAAGCAACTGCAAGCTACTCCTATCTTGACAGACAACATCTATCCAGTTACAGTTACTCCTCAGGATTGGACAACCACTCAGCTGGAAAACATCCTTCCAGTTACAGTGACTCCTCAGGATCGGACAAACACTCAGCTGGAGCACATCCTTCCAGCTGAAGAGTACGACCCTGACTTTATACCTATGTCACCACACATGGTAATGGGAAATTGATTGCTTAGGATTTGCTCAATAACTGTCTCTCACACCAAATTAAAGATAAGCTGGATCACATTGACAGTAGGATCATGACACAATTTCAATCAGAGATTCTGCAAAGGATGGACAGACTGGAACATTCTTTTCAGGAAACGAAGCAGGAAAAGAAGACACCAGCAAGAAGACCACTAGTTGACATTAATCATAGTCATCCACTACAGTGTGTTAGCTCTGCTAACAGTGACCTTAACATGGCCTTTCAAGATGTTCTGGGGAATCAAAAATTCTCAAATGGTGTGCAAATGGGCATGGCTTTGGTAAAAACTATGTTTACCGAACAGGAGTTGGCTTCATGTACTCTTACTGGACGTACTGTAAATGGTCAAGCCAGACATGCCTTGGATAGCTCCAAACTGAAGCTAATTGAAGACCTTATACAGAACAAGTATAATTTGATAGAAGCTGAATTTTCCTCAACAAGAAGCTCCTTTTGTCAGGCCTTGCTTGAATAGGTGTATATACTTGCGGTTAAAGTTTGCTCCTCAAAATCAGACACTTATCTGACATGAAATATAGCATTTACACTTAGTCTATATCTTTCTATTATAATGTTTTAATATTATGTATACCATTAAACATATTCTTTTTCATTTTACAGTTTTATTAAATGTTGTAATTATATATATAGTAGTATATTTCATAGTAAGTAAGCAGAAAAAAATGTTAATATCCTTAGCTTCTCCATTTACTTCCAGCACCTTGGGATTCCCAAGGTGCTGGAAGGTGCCTTTCTGAGATGAACACTTTGTACACTTTTCAGCTGTTACGGTTGTCCAGAAGATTTTTATGGAATGAATTAGTTCATCCTTGGTACGAGGTTTTGCTACTGTTCGAATGTAGTGCTTTAACTCATGCCACAAGTTTTCAATTGGGTTTAGATCAGGGCTCTCTGCAGGTGTCTTCATTACCTTAATTCTATGGTCCTTAAAAACTGTCTAGTAGAAAGTGATGTGTGGCAAGGGGTATTATCTTGTTGATATTTGCCATTTGGTAATTTTTCTTCAAGAAATGGCAGAAGATGTGTTTGTAGTACCTCTTGATACACTAGACTATCTACAGAGCCAGTAATTATGCAAATATTTGTCGCTCCTTTCTTTGATATTCCAGCCAACACCATCACTCTGTAGGGATTTTTTGGTCATGCTTTGGGCTTTGGTGCTGTGCCAACGTTTCTGTAAGAGAAGGTCCTATGATTTTCCAGTTGAATTATGCACTCATCCGTCCATACCACATCTTCAAAATTATTTCCAATATTTGCTTTTGCCCAAGCAAGTCTCCTTTCTTTGTTCCTAGCCCGAATCATTTGGCAGTACCTACTACCATGGAATGTCCATCCCAGTGTCTTCCTGGCCCTTATTATAGATGACTGGGAAATATTGAATCCCTGATTCTCTAAGTGTTTTAATAGCTGTGTAGCTGTAGTTTCATCATCTTCTGCCATACGATCTTCTATAAGTTTCAACATATCTCCAGTTAATTTGAATGGTCTTCCAGATCCTGGGAGACGACAAATAGTACCATGTGTCTTGTATTTTTGAATTGTCTTCCAAACTGTCTTCTTTGGTACTACTAGTCCTTCTGCTTTAAGAACTCTAACGACATTTCCGTATGAAATGCTCCTGTCAAAATACAACTGAATAATCCTTTGTTTGCAATACATCGATAAAACCATCTTCCCACGCATTTACTAATATACTTTATTCAAAAAAGACACCTTTCAGCTAAATGCACTTGTCATAAAACACCTTTGATCGTGATATTGTTATACGTACATGCGTATACGGAGCTCGAGTCATCAAATACGAACCGAGTTAACGATTTTGGTAAGTTTAGCTTTAGTTTTATAATAAGCCAAATATACAAGAAGTGATCACGGAGACGAGCGATGAATGCAGCATTACAGTGACGGAATATACGTACGTATATAAGGAACTAAATTTACGTATACGAGGCATGCCCATATTTCTTGCACAATAACATCTACCTGTGCACGAGAGAAACAGTTAGCCGTTAACCTTTTTCTGGTAAATATTAACTGTTAACGGTTAACAGTTTTATAATAACGAATAGCCGAAAAATGTTAACCTGTAACCAGTTAACGTTACCTTTTTATGATGCGTACCGTATATGTATGAATACCAATTTATATGATTCTAACAAACACCCTAAATAGTATTCTGACCAATTAAGTGTTTGCTAATTAATTTAATAATTTCCCTACTTTCTTTTTTCCTTGTATATGTTACTTGATGTCAATTTCATTGTCTTAGATGGAACCTTTGATTATGGAAAGCACTAAACGTCTTGCAGAGAAGGTTGCGGGATATGCAGAAAGTGGTGAATCAGTAGATGCTATAGAGTATGTATAAATGCAATTCATGTCCAGTATTTCTTTGAATGTTGAATTTGAAGAGACACGCCTATATGTAATTGAGTAAGAAATGTTGCCAATTCTGTACTGAATTAAATGTCTAATTTACAGGATGTATAACAAGATGACAATGGAGGTTATTCTAGCAACTGCTTTTGGAAGAGCCATAGATGTGCAGAATGGCAAGGGAGGAAAGATACTTGAGTCAGCTGTAAAGGTATTTGGTATTTTTGCAACTGAAGGAGAGCATTCAAGCAGGGTTGCTAGAGTTCTAAACTTCATGGCACGTGAGCTAGGTTATATTTTATTTTTGAAGACTCTTCCTCCAATCACTTTTTGGCCATCTTCTGCAATTTCTATTGGTAATGCTCATATATGTAAGCATATGGATTTTTTATATTTCCTCTGTAGTTTCCTTTCCTAAACTGAAGCCAGTTTTTCGCCTTCTTATTCGCCATGTTGTCATCGGTGATGCAATGGACTATCTGGCTAAGGCTAGTCAGGAAATAATCAAGTCAAGAAAGGAACTTGATGATGAAAAAAGTGCTGTACGTGATCTTCTAATGTTTACGAGGGATTTTATTGTGGTGTATAGTATTACAGATTTACTCAGTATAGGCTTTATAATGTTGCATGTTTGTGCTTCAGAAATCTGATTTGCTTGGTCTGTTGATGGAAGCAGGTGATGGTGAATCAAAGAGGGTTTTATCTGAAGGAGAAATTATAGCAGATTCAGTAGGATTTCTAATTGCTGGCTATGAGACAACTAGTTCTGCTCTCACATTTACTACTGGTTTACTAGCTTCCCATCCTGATATCCAAAAAAGACTAGCGGAAGAGATCAAGAATTACTTCTCTGAGAATCCTGTATGTGCTACAAGTATTATATGTATATGTAAAAGAATTATTCTACATTTTTAATCCATACATATACTATGGGAAGGTTTTTACCTTTACATACATATTTAGGACTCAACTCTCTATGAAGCCACTCACAGTATAGACTATCTGGATATGGTATTCAATGAGGCACTGCGACTCTTCCCTATAGTACCAATGTGAGTTCTGAGAAACAGTTAAGTCAGTATGTTTTTGACAATTTGTTTTGTTTTCTTTATCTAGCACCATAAGGCAGTGTACTGATGATATTGTACTTAAAGGTATACAATTCAAGAAGGATGTAGCAGTATTGATTCCTATTTACAACATTCAACATGATCCAGACATATGGCCTGATCCAGAAACATTTGATCCTGAAAGGTAAAGATTTTAGTACATGTTTGGATGTTTGTGTTTCGGTATGTATGTTTTTAACTTATGGAATTTGCTGACTAGCTTAAATCTTCAGTTGAGTTTCTCCTTCAAGTGTATAAGTGCTTTGACTTACCAGTGCTTAAAATAAGAATTAGGATTTGCTTGGATTGGACATTTGCTTTTTTTGATCAGACACTATTGTCAGCCTATCATCTAATTTAATGGTGCTTAAAATAGCTTTTATAATAAGACTACAACCCAGTTTTCTACCTAATATGTCACTGACTTCAAATCTCATCCACCTATTATTACCAGCCCTTTTTCTATAGCTCTCTATATTAGCAGGAAGAGTTGTTAAACATTGTTGATATATTTGCTAGACAAAGCTATATTCTTAAGTCTATTAACACAAATGACACTTTCATCAGGACCAAAAATTACTTTATAGCTACAGTACACACGAAAAGAAACGCTTACTCGATTGAGATTGTCGAGGCTATCACTCGCCAAGACTCGTCAAAACCTCGCTAGAAGTCTCTACATAATCTCGGCCTTGTAAATCGCCAAACCAGTGAGACGGTGAGTGGTATGAATCGGCACATAATGGGTAATAACTGGAACGCTTTTCTAATTAGTGTGTGATATAGTTGAAGAAGAAGGATAAATCAATTTACACCCATCCCTGTCGAGGCACTCGCTAAAATCCCTCAACTTTTCCTTGCCTTGAATACCACTCGTTAACACTCTTCTCGCAGAGTGCCTCGCTCAAAAATCTTGATTGAGTAGGCGCTTCTTTTAGTGCGTACCGTACTTCCTAATAATACAAGAAGTATCTGGACACAATGACCGACTGAAGGTCTATTTGACCGTACCTAGCATGATTTTAATCGGACATTGTCTGATGTCCGATGTCCGCCTGCTATTTTATGCATGGTATGGTTTCCTTAGGGGAGGTTGAGATCGGTATTTCTAAAGAAACCATGAAGGTGTATATCTGATACAAATTATGTTCTCTGTCAAAGGCCCAGTAACTACTTTGTATAAAAAAGAATAATATTATATATCTCAATTCTTAACTTGCTACATAACTGATTTATTGGAAAAGGATGATGATGGATGGTAATTAGATCATAAAGGAGGAAAAGGATTAAGAAAAGAAAAGGCCTAAATGTCCATATACAATAAAATACTAGATGATATAATTTAGGAAAACACAAACATTAAATAATTACACTGGAAACAAGTATTTCGAGTTTAAAAACTCATGGGGCTGCCGCCCCCCGAATCAACTCGAACTACTTGGCCGTATCGTTGGCATTTAATATATATATTCGTAATACTAACGATTGAAGACGCTTAAGTGTCCTGAACACTATAAATAGCGACAGAAAAGCTTCGTTAACTAAAGCTTCCTGAACGCCGCCATTTGCAAAACGATGTATTGATGTATAAATTAAGTATTATAAAGTATTATAATAGTTGCGTATATATGAACCTGTATTAAATATATATCGACGTATAAATAAAGTGTTATAACAGTTGCGTATGAACCCGTATTATATATATAGATATATATATATATATATCTATATATATATCTTTCCGTAACATGAAGCCGTACAACGTAATCGGCAAATGAAAACAATATAAGGGGCTGCCACAGAGGCAGCCCCTAAAAATGAACTTTATAATACATGAATAATAATAATCAGAAAAAGAATATCATTGGGAATAAATTAAGTCAAAGTCATCAGGGGAGGAAGTTCCCAACACTGCTGCTGCGTTCCCCTGCTGCACTGCGACCGAAATTCTTTGAAATAAGTATTGGTAAGCCAGGGGCTCGCCTGACTCATCTCTGATTCGGCGGCCAAGCTCTCGAAAGAACCTCTGTGCCTCCGATCCAAAAACACCGGTGGTTTCAACTGCCAGTGAGACAAAATGGTGGGTGGTGGTTAGCTCCGCATACTTTGTCCTCTTCCTCTCTTCCGCCTGATCAGCCACTGCCCCAGCTCCCCTAGCGGCCAGGCCGAGATGGGATGGGGCAAAGGTATCAGGACAAGTGGCGTCCCAAACGAGGATTCTCCCACTTCTCCAGGGCAAGACCGTGGCCCAATCCGGCCTCTTCCCATCAGACCTGCAAATTCCCACTGGCTGTAGGTGCGCTGAGATCTTGGCGGACCCCAGCGACCTTTTGACAAGGTCGTTGATTGCTGAATGGCGCAGCTGATGTCCCGCACTCTTCCGACAGTGTAGACCATGGGTACCCTGACAGTCCACTGGCGTCCCACATAGCTGGCACCTGTGAGGCTGACACAATGGTATACCCAGGGGCAGTCCAGTGGCCACACGGAAGATGTCGTCCTCCATACGTAAGCCTAGAGATGACACTGGGAGGGCCTGCAGCCAAGCCCCTGCCTCTTTCCTGCTGGCCGCCAAGAGGCGAGCTTGGGTAGACACGTCCGGAACCACTTTATATTATTATATATTAGTTATTGCTCTTCTTCTCACAGGTTCAGTCCAGAAAATAAGGTGAATCACCATGCATGTGCCTTTTTGACTTTTGGGTCTGGTCCAAGAAACTGTCTTGGAATGAGACTTGCCTACCTGGAAGCTAAGATGGCTCTTATTGAAGTCATAAGGAAGTACAAGATACTACTAGCACCCAAAACAAAGGTTTGTTATATGCTATACAGGTTTACATACATATATAATTCCCTGTTACTGCCATTCATCTGTCACAATGTATTGTTGTATGATAACAGTATATGCTCTTATATTATTGAAGTAGAAGTAGTATAGCTGTACATTTTGTAATCCTTATCAATGTCAATACATACATATATACGTAGGTTCAGGCACTTGTTTATAGACCATTTTGCATGCCTTACCACATGTAGGTACCATTGAAGCCGGCATTTGGAGCTCTTTTGAGAGTTGAAGGAGGAGTTCATGTCAAGTTTGAATCAAGAGAATAGCTAAACCTGGCTCCACTGAGCTAAACATTCCACTTACTACTATATCTTCCCTATATAGCTGTTGCTCACTATATGTATATGTATATGTGTGTGCATATATTTTTCCCTCATTGCTGAATTCTTCAGGATCTGAATATCCAATTGACAACCTTAGAGGTTCAAGAATATGTAATGTAATTGCCTTTTGGTAATTTACAATTAGGGAACTGCATCATAAATTAACAAACATCCATTTTTCATATGGGCTTGAAAATGTGTCACGTGACAAGTTGCTGATCAATCTTGCACCTTATATATATGAATGGAAGTATTATATTAAATATATATACTTCAACTATTCTACTACTAATCCTGGGCTTACTAAGTCTATATAGCTCTCATCTATTACTCGTAAGTTAGGTACCCGGTAAGCTAAGTATATACACATTATTACGCATAATATGAACTTTAAATTGTTATCATTAATATTATTATTATTATTATTATTATTATTATTATTATTATTATTATTATAGTACAATAAATTGGTAAAATGGGGAAATATACTAACACCATGGCATACTTCTAATATATAGAAACATACATACATTGTACCAATAAATAGATAGTAAGATCAAATATAACCATACATACGTATATGCTAACCAGAACCTACGTATGTAATAAAACGTAAAATGGTTTATAAACAAGTGCCTGAACCTACGTATATATGTATGTGTTAACATTGATAAGGATTACAAAGGTACAGCTATACTACTTCTACTTCAATAATATAAGAGCATATACTGTTATCATACAACAATACATTGTGACAGATGAATGGCATAAAGAAGGCCCAGGCTAGGCAGAAGAAACTGTTTCATATATATATAAGCACGCCAGACCAGAAAGGTTCCAAGCGGGGAAACGTGTCTTTGTTTACGTGCCTGCTGCCAAGAGTGGACCAGCTTACACAATTGTCAGACCCTACCATGGACCCTATAGAGTCACTAATGCTTACGACAGTGGAGTAGAAGTCAAACCAGTGGACAAGCCACAAGATGCAACCATTTGGGTAGCCTTGGTGAGAGTTCGAAGATGTCCAGAGGAGTTAGGGAATGATTTCTATCCAAGATGTCAGTTGAGAGGACAGGATTAAAAGAGAACAATAGCTATTGGCAGTCTGAGGGTGAATGGACAAAAAGACTTCGTTCACATAGTGGGCAGGGACATCCACTAACTCAGGCCGGGGAAATGTAGAGTGAATTGATTTGTATATAACTAATTGATTATGTGTATATACATGTGCTGATTACTTCCTGTATGTGTGATATATATATAACTGTTTTTGATGCTTAAGGATTTGGTTAGAACTAGCTGTTCTGTTGTAGTGTTGCTATTATTATTATTTGGTGAAAGTGTGTTTTGACCGCTTGGTGAGTTCTTCTCTGCCCTTCTATCGCAAAAGGAAGTGCTACATTTGGGGGCTAGTACTAGTTATATTTACAAGTTGTATATATGTACTAGTTGTATGTAGTAGTTATATGTACTAATTGAATGTTCTAGTTGTATGTACTAGGTACTAGTTATGTACCAGTTGTAAGTACAAGTTGTATGTACTAGTTGTAGGTACTAGTTTTATGTACTAGTTATGATGTACTAGTTCTATGTACTAGATCTACTTGCTAGTTGTATGTACTAGTTGTATGTAAAAGTACTAGTTATATTTACAAGTTTTGTGTACTAGTTATAAGTACTAGTTACTAGTTGTATGTACTAATTGTTTGTACTAGTATTATGTGTTGGTTGTATGTACTAGGTGTATGTACAAGTACGTACTAGTTATATTTACTAATTGTGTGTACGAGTTGTATGCACTACTAGTATGTGCTAGTTTTATGTACTAGTTGTATGTACTAGTTGAATGTATGTACTAGTTACTAGTTGTGTTTACTGGTTTTATGTTCTAGTAGTATGTTTTCCTTTAACCCTTTTCCGTGCGCAAGCCACTTTAGTGGCTTACCCGTAAACGTGCGAATTATTTTTTTTCGAACGAATTTGTATGATTCTTAGGCAATGGTTAGACAATAATATAAGTAATCGTAATATGCAGTTATAACGTCGTTGCATCCATACTAAAGAAGTTACAAAGGAAATAAAAACGACAAGTATACTAAGAAATACAAGACAAATACGGGGATAATTAAAAGTAAAATGGCTTCCATAAGTTACGTAGTTTAGTTTTTCGTGTGGAAGATCCGAAAACAGGGCACTGGACAGAGCGGAACTGGATGTTTTGGATTGCAATCGGAACAAGCAAACGTAACACGTCTTCTCTGGTTATCTAGGGCACAAACAACGCACTGAAGCTTTGATTTGATTCGATCTGGGAAGTGACGATCATTGAAACGAGTCGAAGGAGGAACATCTGCTGTGGGTCGGCGCCCTGCTCGCTTTCTGGAGTTGTGTTTACTGAGCAGTTCCTCTACGAGCTCCAAAATAAAGTTTTTTAGTGAACGTTTTGGAACATTTGGAGTTTCACAAGCCAGAATGTAGGCATTTACCACGGAGAGATCAACTAGGAAGAAAAACAGACGGTGCCACCACTTCTTAGACTTCCTGGAGCAACTGTAAGTTTTCCTTCTTGCATCTGCCAAGTCTACACCACCCATATAAGTGTTGTAGACCTTAATTGCAGTAGGGCAAGGGATGGCTTTCCTGCTCCCATCTTTCTGTCTCCTGTTGATGGTGGTAGTGTCTTTTAGACTGGTAATTGTGTTTACCATGGCAACACATTTGTTGTCCTTCCATACGAGGCAATTTACACTTCCTGATTTAGCCTCTTTAGAATCCCCTCGTTCCATTTTTTTGTTCATTTCTTTGATATTGGCAAGGGTAGAAGGCCAATTTCTCCGGTCAGTCCTTGCAGTGCCTATGCAAAACAAATTTTTGCTAAGCAGTGACTCTGCTAAGGAAACACTGGAGAAAAAATTATCAAAGAAGATGAAATATCCCTTGTTTGTTAGTGGAACTGTAAGGTCTTCTACGATTCTTTTCCCAAGGTTTTTCTCTACTGTACCATCTGAGGCTTTTCCAGCATAAACCTGCATTTGACTTATGTAGCCGTTGTGAGCATCTGCTCTGCACCAGACTTTAAACCCACGCTTCACTGGCTTTTGGGGCATGTACTGTTTAAGAGAACTTCTTCCCTTAAATGGAACCATAGCCTCGTCAACAGATACCTCCCTATGCGGTTGATACTCTTCAAGGCAATTTTTATTTACTTCATCAAGCAATGGCCTAATCTTGTGTAGCTTGTCGTATCCTGGCTGATTTCTACTAACAGCTGTGGAATTATCATTGACATGGAGATTGCTCATCAAGGCCTTAAAGCGTGTCAAAGACATCCCTTGTACAATTGCTGGTGATCCAAGGATTGGATTCTGTGACCAGTAATCTTGCCACTCAGGCAAACGATTTATCCCAGTAGCAAGTACAATGCCAAGGAAAAGCATCATTTCATCAGGAGAAGTATCTTCCCAATTATACCTAGCTGAAGGGGGATTTTGTGAAGCATACAGGTTAGTCTGGAAACACAAGTCCTGGAAGGTGTTTTTCCCAAATATAGTAAGGAAAAAATCCAGTGCTGTACTATCGCTCTCTAGTGGATTTGTTACCCCAATCTTCTCCTTGAATTCAGCTATAGGTGTAGCAGTTTGATTGCCTTCACTAATGGATGTTAGGCAATCTGTCTCATCTGAAGAAGACATGTGATCTTCACTATCTTCATTCGCTTGAGCATTATCAAGAGGATCAGGTAATATCTCCATTACTTCAAGCAAACTATTGCCACCTTCAAACTCTCCTTCTACTTCAAAATCTTCATCTCCTGAATCATTCCAATCATCAAGAACCATGGAAAGAACTGCTCCATCATTGAAGGATTTTCCTTTATTCTAATATTATAAATTACCAATTTATTTTAACTCTGTTTGTGCAAAACTTTATTGAATAATTTGTTCATACCTTATTCATTCCGTTTCTTAGTCGCAGAACAAGTAAAATAAGCCGAACCGCCGTAATACGAAGTTGTACGTTCAGTCGTTCGTAAGGAAAGGATACTCGAACGTTTTCCCGCCTTAATGCCTAGCTACGCAGCCGCTTTATTAAATAATCAAACTATAGTTTTTGCGGAGACTTATCGAAGCTAGAAAGAATCGTTTACAGTCGTTTTAGTTGAAATTAACGTCGAGCCACTAAAGTGGCTTGCGCACGGTAACGTGATTGATTATAACTTAACGCGCACGGAAAAAGGTTAACAACTGCAGTTATAATACCATCCCTCTCCTACATATGTACATGTATAAGGTTTAGAATAATTAAATTATATATGTACATATATATACCTACATCATTAATTACTACATATGTATAAGTAGAGTGAATTGATTTGTGCATGCTATGACTAATTGATTATGTGTATATACATGTGCTGATATTTTCTGTATGTGTGATATATAACTGTTTTTTGATGCTTGAAGGGTTGGTTAGAGCTAGCCGTTCTGTTGTAGTGTTGCTATTATTATTATTTGGTGAAAGTGTGTTTCGACCACCTGGTGAGTTCTTCTCTGCCCTTCTATCGCAAATGAAGTGTTACAAATACTGTATGTATATATAAGGTTTAAAGGGTTCCAGGTTCAATGGTGTACAGCTTACTTGATACTTATTCAATAGGTTCAGATTCCCAATAATTGGTTTTGGAGTGGGTCCAGGGTCCAGGTTGCTTGAAGTATATACTGGTGAGGTTTGTAGATAAAACTATGTCCAAAATGGGAAAGTCTAGATGTACAGAAGAAGAGGTGACCGCTTTAATAAGGTAACCGCTTACTCAGGTTCCACTGTATATACATCCCACAATTGTTGCCATTTTGTACATTCGGCCTACTCTGCCCCGTCAATCTTGCTATATATGAAATGAGATTCCATCATCAGAGGGAATCCAACAGGTGACCCATTAGGGCCTTTTTTGCCTCACCATCCGCTTATATCCAGCCCAGTGTCAGAGTTTAAGGTCTTTTCCTAGTTGATGGCACCATGGGCGGCGACCTCAATGATCTGATAGCTGACTTGAAGAGGATTAATGAGGAGGGTCAGGCATTGGGTTTGATACTTAACGTGTCAAAGTCTAAACAGATCTCACATGATCAGTCAAAACTGGGCACCATGTTTTCTACCTTCCAAGACCTTTATAGTTTTTGTGGATCCAAAAATTGCCATCCTGTTGGGCTCTCCCCTAGGTTCCAATTCCATGATTGATTGCCTCCACAATCAAATCAGTCAATTGCGGATGGTTGGAGAACGTCTTTGCCATATCAAAGACCACAACACCATCACTTTCCTGTGCCACTCACTTGCAATCCCGAAACTTCTCCACATATATATATACTCAGAACATCACTAGTTTTTTCTTCACCTCTTTTGGTATCCTGGGATGAGCTGCTCTTGTCTGTTTGGGTCAGAATCATAAACACTGATTTGAGACTGGGAGATCCATCCTGGTTACAGGCATCACTTCTAGTCTCATCTGGTGGTCTAGGGCTTAGGAACGCCTCGCATCTTGCACCCTCTACTTTTTTGTCCTCTGCTGATGGAGCATCCGCCCTGGTCCAGCAACTACTTCTACCACACCTACAAGTTCTGCAAGCGACACTTCCCTGATCTGCTGCCAGGTGTCCTCAATTGCCACTACTGCTCTTCGGGCGTGAACAGGAAGCATACTAAGTACTGCTGCAAGCAATTTGATGAGAGCGCCAGTTCCTCTTTGCATAGTTCCTTGCTTTTGACTATATCATACTATATACAGGCTGTCTCTGAAGATATTACTAAGTACGTATATTATCGTAAAACTGCCGCATAACACCGTATAGTCTTTCTTGTATATACATAAAGTTTTATATGTGTTATAACTTCGTTGTAATATATTGCATGGCTGTATATATTACTACAAATTTAAATACTACTCACTATGTGTTACCTAGGAATGTTTTAAATAAAATTGGCTAAAGTAATCAAATCGTCCACAACCACCAGTCGAAACCACTTTAGTGGCTTATCCACGATAATGCATTATTGCGCAAGGACATTTTTCCACAATAAAGGATTAAATTTTATGTTATAGGTTGTATTTTCATTTCTGGTGTTAGTATATTTCCCCATTTTACTAATTTATTGTACTATAATAATAATTATAATAATTTTATCAATAAAATATTGATGAATTTGTTCTTGATGAACTCACTTATTGATTGTCAGTGACAGTGTCAATTTTCATTTTATTATTATAAATATTTACTCAATGACATCTACTTATTAATTTTCACCCTCTCATTGTAAGATAAAAATAATAATATTAATGATAACAATTTAAAGTTCCTATTATGCGTAATAATGTGTATATACATAGCTTGCCCGGTAACTAACTTACGAGTAATATATAGATGAGAGCTATATAGACTTAGTATAAGCCCAGGATTAATAATATTAGCAGTAGAATAGTTGAAGTATATATTTATACTTCCATTCATATATATAAGGCGCAAGATCGATCAGCAACTTGTCACATGACACATTTTCAAGCCCATATGAAAAATGGATGTTCGTTAATTTATTATGCAGTTCCCTAATTGTAAATTACCAAAAGGCAATTACATTACATATTCTTGAACCTCTAAGGTTGTCAATTGGATATTCAGATCCAGAAGAATTCAGCAATAATGAGGGAAAAATATATGCACACACATATATATATACATATAGTGAGCAACAGTTATATAGGGAAGATATAGTAGTAAGTGGAATGTTTAGCTCAGTGGAGCAAGATTTTGCTATTCTCTTGATTCAAACTTGACATGAACTCCTCCTTCAGCTCTCAAAACAGCTCCAAATGCTGGCTTCAATGGTACCTACACATGGTGAGACATGCAAAATGATTTATGAACAAGTGTCTGAACATATGCAGGGGCATGATAAGGATTACAAAATGTACAGCTATACTACTTCTACTTCAATAATATAAGAGCATGCACTGTTATCATACAACAATACATTGTGACAGATGAATGGCAGTAACAGAGAATTATATATGCATGTAAACCTGTATAGCATATAACAAACCTTTGTTTCTGGTGCTAGTAGTATCTTATACTTCTTTATGACTTCAATAAGAGCCATCTTAGCTTCCAGGTAGGCAAGTCTCATTCCAAGACAGTTTCTTGGACCAGACCCAAAAGTCAAAAAGGCACATGCATGGTGATTCACCTTGTTTTCTGGACTGAACCTGTGAGAAGAAGAGCAATAAGTGATATATAATTATTCTTTTGTATACAAAGTAGTTACCGGGGCCTTTGAGAGAGAACAAAATTTGTATCAGACATACATATATACACCTTCACCGTGGTTTCTTTAGAAATGTCTATCAACCTCCCCTAAAGAAACCATATATACCATCACTTCATAAATAGAAGATGAGCTCATTTGGAAGTATATAAAGTAGCAATATACCTTATTGGTTATAAACATAGGCAAATGGCTTAATTTAGGTTGTGTCAGCAGCTGTCACTGTGCACAAGAGAGCTACGTATATAGCAAATTTTGCCTTATATACCCCATATACGTATTTTCCAAATGAAATCCTATTATTATTGGTTCATCCAGCATAATATAGGATGTGTTCTGTTAAAAGAGTAGGGGAAGGTTAATGGCCTTAAAACTTCAGTGTGTGCAGGTGTACACATTCTACATATCAGAGAGATCTATGTGCTTCAGGTTGCTTACACTGGGTTAGTAAGTCAAAGCACTTATACACTTGAAGGAGAAACCCAACTAAAGATTTAAGCTATAAAATGTAACTAAGCAAATTCCATAAGTTAAAAAAACATACCGAAAGAGAAACATCCAAATGTATACTAAAATTCTTACCTTTCGGGATCAAACGTTTCTGGATCAGGCCATATGTTTGGATCATGTTGAATGTTGTAAATAGGAATCAATACTGCTACATTCTTCTTGAACTGTATACCTTTAAGTACAATATCATCATTGCACTGCCTTATGGTGCTAGATAAAGAAAACAAAACAAATTGTCAAAAACACACTGACTGATTGTTTCTCAGAGCTCACATTGGGGCTATAGGGAAGAGTCTCAATGCCTCATTGAACACCATATCCAGATAGTCTATACTGTGAGTGGCTTCATAGAGAGTTGAGTCCTAAATATGTATGTAAAGGTAAAACCTTCACATAGTAAATATATTGATTAAAAAAGTAGAATAATTCTTTTACATATACCTTAAGGACGGGTTTAAGTGCGAGTACTTAAGTTTGCAATTTGGCTACCCCTCACATTTTGCTGGTATTAATAATTGCGGATTTGCAAAACATCAATCATACCAAATGCAACTAGCCGATATTCAACTACTCCTAGTCCTGACTCACTGAGTGTGGGAACAGTCAGCCTCGTTGATTTCAGATGTAGCGGTCACGCATAATAGCGCATGCGTGTTAACATTTCGTTAAACTGAGTTAGACCCTTGAACTACTAGCCAGTATGTCAGATAATTTGAAGATTCGATTCATTCCATTCGAATTAATCGAAAATTCAAAATTACTCTCAAGAAATATTTAATATTCGCATGTATTAAGTATTGCGATTTCGACCTAAATCACAAAATTCGCAATTAATAGTACCCAATAATTAAACCTTCCCCTAAGGGTACATGTAGCACATACAGGATTCTCAGAGAAGTAATTCTTGATCTCTTCTGCTAGTCTTTCTTGGATATCAGGATGGGAAGCTAGTAAACCAGTAGTAAATGTGAGAGCAGAACTAGTTGTCTCATAGCCAGCAATTAGAAATCCTACTGAATCTGCTATAATTTCTCCTTCAGATAAAACCTTTGATTCACCATCACCTGCTTCTATCATCAGACCAAGCAGATCAGATTTCTGAAGCACAAACAACATTAAGATATGAAGCCAGTTAAATCAGTCTGAGTAGCTATATGCATAATACTATATACACCACAATTAAATTCCTCATAAACATCAAAAGATCACATACAGCACTTTTTTCATCATCAAGTTCCTTTCTTGACTTGATTATTTCCTGACTAGCGTTAGCCAGATAGTCCATTGCATCACCGATGACAACATGGCGAACAAGAAGGCGAAAGACTGGCATCAGTTTAGGAAAGGAAACTACAGAGGGAATATAAACAATCCGTATGCTTGCATATATGAGCATTGCCAATAGAAATTGCAGAAAATGGTCAAAACGTGATTGGAGGAAAAGTCTTTCAAAAATAAAATATAACTTAGCTCACTTGCCATGAAGTTTAGAACTCTAGCAACCCTGCTTGAATGCTCTCCTTCAGTTGCAAAAGTACCAAATATCTTAACAGCTGACTCAAGTATCCTTCCTCCCTTGCCATTCTGTACATCCACAGCTCTTCCAAAAGCAGTTGATAGAATAACCTCCATTGTCATCTTGTTATACATCCTGTACATTAGACATTTAATTCAGTACAGAATTGACAACATTTCTTACTCAATTACATATAGGCGTGTGTCTCTTCAAATTCAACAATCAGCGCAAAGAAATGGTGGACATGAATTGCATTTATACATACTCCATAGCATCTACTGATTGACCACTTTCTGCATATCCCGCGACCTTCTTTGCAAGACGTTTAGTGCTTTCCATAATCAAAGGTTCCATCTAAGACAATGAAATTGACATCAAGTAACATCAATTACATATACAAGGAAAATAGAATGTAAGGAAATTATTAAATTAATTAGCAAACACTTAATTGGTCAGCATAATATGTAGGGTGTCTGCTAGAATTGGTAAATTGGTATTCATAGATATTACAAGTGCCTACATGTAATAACAACAAGGACTTTAAATTGTCAATTAGTGACATCTACCCCAAAAAACTTATTCTTAAGAAAGATAAATACCAGACCTAGGAAATCCCCCCTTTTAGACTTAGATATAACCATCACTCACGAATTTATTACTAAATTATATGATAAGCGAGAGGACTTTAACTTTGGAATACCTGATTAATTGTGTATTGAAGACATGTACACCATAGGCTTTAGGAATGTTACTATCTAGATGTGCGAAATTTACTACACCAAAATATGTAGTGACTACTCTAGTTTTCAGGCTAAATGTTTGCAGTTATGCAGTAGGCTTATTAAATAGGATTACAAGTACTTTAAGCTAAATTCAGCCTTTAAAACCATTGACAGGTATATCAACCTTTTGAATCGTCTTTATAGGAGAACAGAGAAGGTAATCATCATTTAGAGAGTGTACTATGTATATATTATATATGGTATAGTAAGGAGGTTGATACCCTCAATATGGGACCTCAACGCTCGTATATATTTACCTTAGTGCTTCACGCCTCGGTAAATATGTAAGTGCCTTAAGTCTAATATATCGGATGTAAACCTCCTTGCCGTACTATATATATTATATATTGCATGTAAACCTCCTTACCATAATATATATGTATATACGGACGGAAGTGGTATCTGGCCACTATAGTGGGCTTGCTTCAGCTCGCCTAATAAACTGTGAAGGATTAAGATGAAGGCAGTTATCCTAACGCATCACCAAATTATACTACATTGATGAGCCCTAAAAGACGGAAACACAGCTGGAAACTAACAGGGAGGCAATCAGTAATTGCCACTCTTGATAAGATTTGGGTTCCCATCCAAGATAGGAACTTGTTTATTTGGCTGGCTTGAAGTAACAATTTGCAGAGATTACTCACAATATACATACACACGTATATATATGTACACATACGAGCTTCATCTTATGTCCACTGAATGCTGGTGTGAGAATACGTCTTCTCTCCTTCCATGCTTCACCTCTGCTATCAAATACAGCATCATACTGCTTGCCCTCAACAAATGTAGTAATAAGGCCACTCCTATCCTACACAGTTGGCAAATAAGGAACAGGGTTTAGAAAGAGAAATACCGAATGCCGGTAAGGAATGTTTCTAAACAATTTTATATAAAAAGCATGTATATATACGTATATATACATATAATGTCTTCCTATAATCTCAGATCCTGCTCTATATATTCCTTACACACCTAGATACAAAGTTAAACTAGGTAACTTTCATTGATGATAGCTGAGACTGAAATTGTAATAGAAAAGCCATGTGATCTAGCTTACAATAGTAAGTTATTGCCTATATATACATTACCATTACAGATCTTCGATAAAATTTCACCTTATCTGAAAATGAAAAAAAACACTAAACGAAGTGCTAACTATAGGAATGTATACCGTAAAAATTGGGACTATGAAAAAATTTCATCTTAAGCGGGTTGAACTGTATATAAGTTTGATCGCCACCCAATGTTCACAGGATAAGGAGAACTGTCTAGCAAGTGCCCTCGGTCGGAGGGTCAAAGACGCCCATCCTAACATTATTATGCCTTTCACTTCCGGTATTCGCTTGGCAAATGTCCACAATATTTAATTATTGCTCTCTGTTTTCCAGCTCTTCCGCATAAATAAAGTGGCCACCTTGCTCTTCACCGAAGGGAATGTTAGCATACTAATAGCACTTGCGTTGCTGTAGCAGGTTTGCCCTCAAAAGGAAGTCAAACCTGCTCATATATATGGTTATAAACAGGAAGTCATATATAAATATAAAAGGTAAAAGATTGCCTATTTTCAATATTGAACCCTTTATAAGTATCAGTGGGAACAATAAAGAAGATTATATTAGATTGAGAAGTTAATATAGTAAACTGACTTGCACGTATATAGTTATAACTAGTATTGCCTCCTAGTGTTCCTAGCAGATCTAGAGTGATGTTAAAGTCACAGGAGGTATGCATATATTGAACATATAGTCATGTACGTAAGCTACGTGAGGCTCATGAATGGAATATACCATAGGTACATATATATTATGCATGATACTCACGGTTCGGTCAGTAAAGTTATCAGAATGCTTGACTGTTATCAGTTTTAACAGATCGAGGTCTTTGGTCACTAAGAAACCTTTCAATCCAAAGTACATTCTGTATTATATAAGAATGATGAATATAAAGTGACAATTTCAGTAAACAACAATGTATATGGCTATAGTTTTACAAACGTCAATGAAAAAATAACAAGTAATTGGAGTTACAAAACCTTATAACCATCCTACAAGTATATATAGGGCAGCTGACTTGAAAAACTTGGATGCTCAAGTATACAGAACAACTTATATTTTACTAGCATTCTTGCAATGTGTAAATGTGTCTTGTTTCGTTACTTTTTCTAGATGTACCAATCACTGTTATAGTGTCATCCCTACTTTATGTTTTTATTTAACTTGTATATATAAAAGCAAAAGAATATAGTCTAGAGTATCAGTATATAATTTACGAGCTAACGCACCCAAATGTAGATCCATAATCTTTAAAGGCAGCATTAAAAAACTTGGGGAGACTTAACTGAAATATAAAACAGGGGGAGAGCACATATATCAGTTATACAATGAATACATACATACTAGGCTATCAGCCATTAATGGTGTACAGCTTACTTGATACTTTTTCAACAAGTCTAGGTTTCCAATAATTGGTTTTGGAGTGGGTCCAGGGATTCCATGTTGCTTGAAGTGCTGATGAGGTTTGTATATAAAGCTATGTCCAAAATGGGAAAGTCAAGATATACAGAACAAGAGACAGTAAATACGTATGACTGCATGGTTATCAATAATTGTGCGCATGGCAAAGGTACATAACCAACTTACGAGTAATAGATGAGGGCTAGACTTAGTAAGCCCAGGATTAGCAGCAGAATAGTTGAAGAATTTAGTAGAGGTAACACTTCCATTCAGTAATTATTATCGCCGATAATACAGTTTGAACTGTAAACTCGACTCATTTGCTCTATTTAAATCTTAGACTTGTGTAAGCTCGAACCGTTCTTGCATCATTATTCGTGACCGTTCTCCGGTAGTTACATCATTGATCTTCTATATTTAGTAGTATGGATAATCTATGGTTACATCATTAAATTTTTCCTGGTTGCTAATTTATATAAGTAGACTAGTGGCTGGCTGTTTACAACACAGATATAGCTAGGGTAGATTCCTGTACATATAATACAGATGGAAGATTATACTAATAATTTAGTCTTCATTAGTGGTCATTCTCTTTTATCAGAATGAGTGGATGATCAAGACCCGGCCAGTATGTATCATGGGTTTTGAAAGGAGACATTAATCCAAAGGAAATGAGAACAGCATATTATACTTAGGTAATTATTTTTGAATGGACGTAAAGTATTGTTAATGTCTACTTTAAGCGAGTATAAATAGTAGTAAAGACAGTGTGACTTGGTAACAATGTACACCAACTTACAATATTAATTAAATATCTCATCTGCAAAAGCATCTCTCAAAAAAGAAAAAAGTGGTTCACATACGTACTTGTGTAATGGAGATTTAGGAATTTATGAACTGCAGGTAATGTCATTTTGCAGTCTTGTCTCCTTTCATGCAGTTCTCTATTTCTTCCACAGTTCTTGGAACCTGAGTCAACAATTCTGCACCATTTACAGTAATAACCACATTATCCTCGATCCTGACCTACAAAATAAACACTAGTTAGTCTCTGCAGAACCAGTATGTCTCAAACATACTCCACCAAATCCTCTGAAACGTTGCAGTACTTCATTCCTGATGAAGCAAGCTTGGGTGGGATCTGCTAAAGCCTTGTCTATAAGCTACGTATATAATGGCAGAATATACAAAAATTATAAAAAAGTACACATTTGCAGAGTAAATCTCTGTTATCAATGAACCCACGTACATGATCAATGAAGTATATTCCTGGCTCTATAGTTAGAACCATACCTTCCTTCAGGACACGTGCAGTACGGAGAGATCTTAAGCCAGGCTGATTAATGCGGTCTACACCCTAAAGAAATTACACAAAAAGCCATACTGCGAGTACAGAACTGGAGCTAGTTACATCAATATGTATAGTAATCAAATTAGGTGAGCAACACAAAAGCTAACAGGATCAAATGTTTCAACCAATGGGTAGGTCTTCTTCAGGGTAAAATGATAAGGGGCTTACAACCATATAAATAAAAAGCTGACATGGTTTGAGTGATGATGTAATGTCCTCTTTGATCTAGCTCCTCAGTCTGTGTAAATGAAGTGTATACAGACAGCCTAGGAGTGGTTTATGTCCTTCTTCTGATTGACCTGTTGCGCCAATGTAAATCTATCCACAATTGCAAGGTACATTCCATATACTTAGATGACCTCACTTTTGGTGGCTTTAGTTAACATCAGCTTAGTTACCAAGGACTCCCATAGGGGTAAGCCCCAGTGAAACCATCAAAGACCTTGTTATCCCCTAGCTGTATGTTAAATTTATAAACAGAGCTGCAATCACACTAATTTAGTTAAAATCCCCCTGTAGTCATTTATTGCTGAATAAGACCAAAGCTTTCAGTTTCTGTTAACTTATGTGTTGCTAATGCTTAACCAATTACAGTTGACTCTCAATTAAATGAATTGGTTATATATAACTTTAATGAGTACAAATGTTCCGAACCTCAGCTTATAGCTATATAAATGTATATACGTAAATGGATAACCATTAACACACAATAGCAACACCTGATAAAACCTACATTTTACCCATCCTGTATCATAAAAAACAGCTGAAAATACAGCATTAAGAAAAATTGTGTTTTCTTATAAAGCTTTTACTTTCAATGTTTAATCTAATTTACTCTAAATTGGTAACTTATAGCTAATTTCTCTGAAGTTATCATCACATACTAGCATGGCTATTTGAAGACCACTGGGAAAAGCAGTAATTCCATGTACTAGTCCATATACCTTAAGTGTATTTCACATTCTTTTAACCATAATATGTACTTGTAGTTACAATCTCGTTTGATTCATGATATACATATATATGGTATTTTATATGCACATTTTGTCCTCCGTTTTCTACCAAACGGAGGCCTAAATGAATTTAAAATGAGTTTTATACCCTAATCTTTGTGCCCATTCTGTTTCTAGGACCTTTCTTGGAGCCACATGAATTAGTTAATTATATTAGATTACCATAGTATGTTGTAACTTGCACATATGTATATGGTATTTGAAGTGACAAACAAGGTGTGTATATTGTGTTTCGAACACTAGGAAAGCGATTCAATCAAAGAACTGTACCTCTGGATAGCCTCCAACATCGTGTACATCACAGCCCATAAAGTGGCCCAGACCATGAGGCATAAACACAGCACCCAGATTCACCTGCACAAGAACAAGTGGCAAAGTGAACTACAAATATATACTTATGTACGTGCTTTGGTGGATGAAAGAACAGACCTTCATCATTGCATCAACATCCCCTTGAACCAGACCGAACTTGACTAGTTCTTCCAGTTGTACACGTTCAGCAAGTTTATGCATATCCACCCAGCACACACCTGAAATTGCCAGAGTGCAACTGGGTAATTGAATGGATTGTGAAACATATACTATACGACAGTCAGACTTCAAATACACCTTTGACTAAACACATACCTACAGGAGTCATGCGGCTACAATTTGTTCATAAAAAGTCTGGTATATAATTGGTTTGGTATTAAATATTAATACGTATATGTACAGATTGATGTACAATACATAATAATAGTTCTACCATGTATGAGAATACCTAAGTAGATTTATGATGAAGTACGATTGACTGAAATACCTACGTATGTACAAAGTTATAGCTTAAAATTAACGACAGAGTCACTTCAACTAATCCAAACATATGATTCACCTGGTTTAGCAGCAGCGAACACAGCTCTATTTGCCTTTAGAACAGCATTGTAGATTACTTTCTGGTCTTCAGAGAACTTTCCATTGACAGGAAAGGTACAGGTAATATCAGAAGCGTAACAATAGTATTCTCCTCCCATATCAAAAAGGCTAAAAAAGACACAGATACGTGGACCTGTAAGGTAAATCCTCACTAAATGCCTTAGCATACAGTACATATACCCCTAATTAACAGTAAGTATTATTTGAGCATGCTACAACTTCCCAAAATATTACATACGTACATACTTTGACTAGACATGATTCATGGCTGATTGACTACAAAGGGTCAATGTTATTTAGAAACATTCAAGATATAATTTATGTTTCATTTTAAGGTAGCAGCTTAATAAAAGACCTCATTCCATCAGGCCACATGTGTACATGGGAAAATGTCTGTAAGCTGTGAGGTGCAAGTTGTCAAGCTTAGTAGAGCATGAGAACACACTTACAGCTGTAACGAATCAAATTGTGATTCTGTGTGCACAATTAGGCCTTACATAAGTATAGACGACATTTGTCTATACAGAGGCAGGGTGTCAGCTTGGCTATTCATAATAGAGATAACTTATCCTAGGTGAAGCCAAGCAGCTGTAAAAGTTGAATCAAAATTCTGTTATCATGCAAGCAAAAAGGAAACACATGCAAGGAATTTATCTGCCTCCCCTATGGTTTTCATGCCCGCATAGGTATAGTATCCTTATTCACTAGGCCTCTAGAATAGACACACTGGGTCAAGGTGCAAACTGATTGCAACATCTTACCAGTTGCAGTCATGATGTCAAAGCCGTAGTCCTATGATGTCTAATTGAAGGCTTTGTGTGCTGCTAAGAATACTAAGTAAGTGGCTGCTAGGAAGATGGCCAGCCACCAAGAGAATATTTTATAGAAGTGGGTTCAAAATGAGACTGGGTCAAAAATGAATGGAAATAAATATAGGGCTGGGCCTCTATTTGGACAAATACAATATATACATATATATGCCTGTATATCTCTATATCTCTATATCTTGATAGAAACACAGAGCTCAAGACAAATATTTCTAACCAAAGGTCACCATCATTCATGGTTCTGTCATTGGGGGCTCCAGCATGTCCGTAGTGCAGAGTGGCACAGTTGGTTCCGCTAACAATCAACAAAGAAAAGGCACAAAAATAAACCAACATAGCATACAGGCATCTACAGTAATTATATACGTACATCCATTCATCCATACTATATACAACAAAGAAACATTTTGAAGCAAACAGACGAACAGACGGATGTTTCAATACGTACATGTAGATGTTATCTGATTAAGACCTATGACTTGATCCTTGGTTTAAAGTGTTGCTGATTGCTCAAAATGTTTCGTTACCATTATTGCAACAAGTACCCCTTGTCATTTCATACTTACGTACGTACCTGGCACCAATACAGGTGTAAGCTACATGTCTGCATCCTCCTTTCGAGTAGCATACATGTTGAAAGAGGCTCTCCATTTCAAATTCCTTCATTCCTGGTCTAACTGCTTTCATGACCTCCTTGTGAGCAAAGCTACTCACTTCATTTGTGTACCTTATTATATCAATCTCCTCAGGCGTTTTAATGACTCGACTAGTACATAAGAAATGATACCTAACTCAAACACAATATTACACCTAAATCAGTATACAGTGGAACATTCTTAATATGGTCACCCATGGGACCTACTGTATTGCAAAGCTGATTCGATTTAAAAGTATATAAAAATATGGTGCAAATTTTAGTACTGAAATTGAAGCGGCCACTTAAGCAGATTACTGTTCATGCAGGTCTCATTGTGTTATATGGACCAATACCATGCAGGATCGACTTCAGTCAAAGTCAGTATGTAGCTGGCCTGATTGAGTTTGCTGAAAACTAGACATATGTACATACCAGCTATGTACCTACGTATGCTCACGCATTTACAATATGATAAATGAAACTTTTTGAAAAACAGCAACACACTTCTTCAAACAAACAAAGAACTGTTGCTGATTGTTCAAAATGTTTTCTTTATCATAATAAATGCCAGCAACTACACCTTATCACATGTACATTCGTAGTACATCCCACACATCCAGCTATTATAGTAATCTCAGACTAAAATTCAGTGGAGGCTAACATACGTATGTAACTTACCATTCAACAATTTCTGGATAAAGCAGTGAGTTGTTCACTTTGAACCTACCAAAAAACAAAATGCATTAAAATTAACAAATAAATGTGAACAGAGGTGAACACATTTAATTCCTGCTTTCTAAAATATCAATAAACTATGTCAAGTTCCTTCATATACATACGTAGATTATGTAATTTAAAAAAACTGAATGTTTGTACTTTTCAATCCCGTCAAATGAGGCCTCTTTGGTTATACTGCCACTGTCTGTATTCTTTCCTCTCTGAATTCAGAAAGAGGACAGTCACATTGGAACACTGAAACACAGAGTTTATACACAACTAACCAGAGTCAAAAGAACTGATGGATTTATTTTATTCAGGCAGGAAGCAATCTACAAACAAGATATGGTAAACAATCTTAGAGACGTACGTTCATTATAGTTTAGTAAAGGCTTAATACGTACATATATTAGTTTAAAGTGATAGGGTTTATTTGTCGCGATCATGATGATATATGAAGTTTATTGAGCAACAGCAACATTAAATCTTTGGAATAGAATGTTTCAACCCGTAGGTCTTCATCAGCAATATGCTGTTGCTCAATAAACTTCATATATCATATCTTAGTTAAAACAAATTTCCCTTATTTGTGTTTAACCAGAAGCTGCATTCAATAAATGATAACACTTGTAGACAAAATGAAGCCTTTGACTTACTCCGATCATCTGAAGATATGTTGACAGTATTGAATACATACATAGTTATAACCACAGACAGATATACCTTAGATCATGCATGATTATTAAATTACTTAGCATGTGTGAGAGCCTGGCCTACTCAACTTTAAAGTGCAATCTTAGTGATTGAAAATCTTAATGACAAACAAGATTTTCAATCATTTAAATAATTGTATTTCCCTGTTATATGATTAAAATTTCATTCAAGTATGTAAGTACGTACACCTCTAATACCCAAAGAGAGATAAAATGAGATAATTATGTATTACATATGTACTTGCAGTTAGGATGACATTTCATACAGGTACGTACAGTGCTTATATACTAAACATAAAAGTAGATGATAAGGATTTCTTTTAACTACACCAAAATTGCAAAATTTAGATACTCAAAAGACAAAAGACATGAGCCATCAGAAAGATAGATAAAGTTAGAACATATACTCTAACACATAACTGTTCAGCTAAGGTGAAATATTTCTACTGGTTAAGATCCCATACCTCATCAGTATAATGAACTTCGTCCAATTCATACTTCCCTTTAAAATATTCAGGAGGTTTAATCCTAAAGTTTGGAAATAAAAAGAGTACTATTTATACGTAAAGTGGAAAACTGGCGCACCTAATGACCACCTCAGTAATCCAACAGCTCATTCCCAAAATTTCCTCTATATTGTGTATTGAAATAGAATACGACTACCACGGAATTCGTTTTTATTACTAATTTTTCACCCAAACAATAGTGGGAACCTCACAATTACGACCAACATGCAAAGAAAATGGTCATGCAAAAAGTGAATAGAGTTATCGTTGGAGGAAAAAGTACTGCTAATCAATGCCAGCAAGGGAATCAACAGTCAAAGGAAGCTAGCAGATCGAGATGGTTACTGAAGTGAAAGTTACAAAGACAACTGTAATTTGGCCTGCATGTTATTGAAATGAATATAACAATACTGAATTTTCAGAATTCAAATCACCTCAAATTAAGACCACAATAGACCAGTGCCAATGGTAGTTAATTATGAGGTTCCACTGTATATATATACATATACGTATGTGTGCGTGTACATGTGTATGTAGAACAGGCACTGACTTTCCCATCCAGGTGGCATACTCCTCAGGAAGACGTGAAATAAAGAGAAATGACTTCCCCGAGTCTACATCAATGGCAGAATAGCAATCAGCTTCAGTCACTCCAAAGGCCCAGTGAAAGAAGGACTCCTATATACGTACGTATAATAAGAAGGTAAGACTGATATGTATATCATTAACACATTATTTAACTTCTGAAAAGGCTTTACCACAACTTAAATAACAAAATGAATGATTTTCGATACATCCCATTTTACATGTAGGTACAGTAGGTATCTATATTACAACACTTATATTACAAAAGAAAATAAATTAGAATCGTTAACATTATTACGTACTTTATATTTATTAAATTAAAGAATAAGTAGAGAAACAGATTGTTTTCATCACACTCTAACGAGGGAGGTGGGGAGTAGACATTAACTATAGTACAACCAGGAAGTAAATTAACACAATGTCACAAACATATCGTATAGCGAGAAAATTTGGCGAAGACTTAAATTTGGCAATTTGGCAAGTAGTTTGAAGCTCGCCAAATTTTCCTTAAGCATGATAGACAGCTCGAACATAACAATACCATCGTCCATTTAAACAATTAAGCCAACGATTGCGTCATAGTTACGGGGCAATACGCCAAATATAAAACTCCCCAAATGCTAAAATCGGGCATTTCGCCAAATATATTGTCTGCCAAATTTTCCAGCTTTACGGTATTCCTTAAATAAATGAAATGTTTGAAAAATTTAAGTCTAATCTTGCATACTATAGTGCTATAAAGTGAGTATCAATTTGCAGCTTAATAAAATTAAAAGTGGAACAGCCACAATTGATAGTCCTTTGAAGTAGCATTAAATGCTGTATAAAATGTTACACTTTCTGGTGGATTACTCGCGTACCTGTCTAAAGACTATATCAGTGTCTGTACAGTATCTCGCAGTTTGCCGTCCTCCTTCTAAAACTATAACCGAATTAGGCTGCAAGGTTTTGTTATCCTTCAGTTTCTGACAGAGACGTTTTCTGTTATTGGCAAACAGCTTCATGGCCACTTTCAGGGTTTCGCTGCTAAGCTGAAAACATGACCTAGTGATCAAGCACAAAGCATTATGAATATTGATTGATGTGGCTACATCCTCAACTACATACATATGTACATGTTTAGAAGATATCTAATTTTATACATTTTACCCTATAAAGGTAAATCCTAAGCTATTTCTCAGACAAGTGTATATTAATGTATGACAACAGGTGACTAATACTTGCAGGTATAGCAATTAAAAATGACATAATATAGACAGGAAATGATGTCAGTGACGTCATGTGACTATCATGCTCCATGCAAGCATTAAATATCCACTTTCAAGTGACAAAAGTAACACTGAGATGATCGATTGGTCATCAGGTACAAAATTGATAGTTTAATAATAACATTTAATACTTAAATAGTTTAAATAAGGTGAAACGTTGTACTTGAAGTAATTTGATGATAATTAAAGACGTGTGTTACAAGTCCTAATAACTGTACAACCAGCCATGTCTAGTAACTTCTATTTCCATTTTGTCACTGAGATGTGACGTGACGTCACGTTTTACTATGCTCGATGCATACTCAGTCTATAGCGCTATTTGTTAAGCGATATTATTTGCTCACAGCCTAGGACTCGTACGTATATCTATTATCGTGGTCACTCACCCAGTTTCCACAGCCGCCATTTTTCTAGGCGAATTTTCTGGGCACATGCACACTACAGAAAGATGGCCGATTCAGACTTATATGGTGTACTGGGAGTGTCAAGAAGCGCCTCTGATAATGAGATAAAGAAGGTTTGAATCGCAATAATAACTACGTATATGTATTTGTTCAAATGCCTTTCCTACTCTTTGTCTTTGACTATTGAAAGTATCTTAGAATGGAACCTTGTGTAGGCCGGCTTGAGATAGAGACGTGTGTTTGGCTTACTAGAAGGAAGGTGTTGTCTCTAATGACATGTACGTAGATTTACTAGAGGTTATTCGTTGTAAGTAAAACCACAGATTCGTCGAATCCTTCTTTTTATGTTTTAAAGTATGGACGTCTCGATACACGGCCTGGGTTCCTAATCTTTGATTTCCAACATAAAGAGTGAGGGCGCTTAATTTCAGACATTTGCATTTTCTAACCGCGTTCGACGAATTATGGGTGTATAGTAACGTAACCACATAATCCGTACGAACTTCAGCATTTTGTGTGTATACCTTTAGGCTTATAGAAGATTGGCCAAGCAGTATCACCCAGACAAGAACCCTGATGAAGCTTCCCAGGAGAAGTTTAAAGAGATGACATTTGCCTATGAGGTTTTGACTGACCCAGAAAAGAGACAAATGTACGACAACTATGGGATTGAAGCAGTGAGAGAAGGAGGCAATCAAGGGGGAGGACCTTCTTTTGGCTTTGGAGGAGGTAGCCTTTTTGACTTATTTGACAGTGGTGGGTTATTTGGTGGAGGTGGACGAAGAAGAAAACGCCGTACTGATGATTTAGGTGTTCCCTTAGAGTGAGTTTAATAAGTAACATCCCTAATTAAAACATTCCTCAGAGATACGTACAGCATACTGCACCTATCTAATTAGAACTCTGATAAAAGGGATTTCCCTCTAAGGGGAAGGTAATCAAAATATTAAAAAAGGGTTTGTACTTCCTGTTAAATTGTACTTCCTGTAGGTAATCATTGTTACAGTAAGGCCACACCAAGTAAATTTCCTGTTTCTCATCATCCACCCTCATGCACTTCCTGGCAATGGAGCTATCAAACACAATCTATTAATATATACTACTTCCGCATTGAATATTGGACATTGAAGTTTTAGCAAATCCAGACATAATATTATCTGGTGATAGTCATTGTCCCTAAGTGTTTCGTATCGAATATTTTGTCTGCTGCGATCGATTGCACAACAGCTGTTAACAAGGGGGGGGGGCGAGTGTGATCAATTTATAACGCTGTGTAATTGTTTCCTGTGTTAGTTATTTGTCCGCCCGCCTGTGTGGCTTTGAAGCCACTTCTTTGGATGAGAAACAGGAAATTATCTTGCTATGGCCTTAGAGGACTTGTAGAATGTTTTACATTAAGTATGTAGATATTTCATAGCATGTTAGTCACCAATAGCAGTCAGGTTTGTACATGTCTATTTTAGTCATTTAAGACAAGTACGTACGTACGTACATATACTAATAGGCAGTCTTGAGCTTATCCGTAGCAATTCACAGTTCACAATAATAGAATAATAGGATAAGCTCATGACTGCCTATTAGTATAATCAACTAAACCTAGCAATGAACCTCTATGACAAGTATGTATATTTACGTACAAGATCAAATGCATCTTCACACCTTGTGATCGCACAACCTGTAAATTCTTGTATGCTCAATTAAGTCCATCCTGTATACATATACATATACTGGCTAACAGTATATAATAGTTGAGCTTTTATTTAGTAATAATGGGCAATTTCCATATATAGTGTCCTTTTATTTTAGCACAGAGTGGTTTCTACACTGTCAAATAGCTTACCTCTTTCACTCAGTACAAAGATTTCATAATCATGTGTCAAACAATTTAATATAAGGTATACAGTCAAACTTCTTTATAACGAACCTTGTTTATAACGATTGCCCTGCTCATAACAATCCATCGGCTTAGAACCATTTCCTGTGGGTGTAAATTGGCCCTATCATAACGTACGTACAGTACGTACGTTCAAAATTTCCCGCCCCGGAATTTAACAATCTCCTGGTGTTTAAAATGGCTGAAGCGCAAAGGAATTCAATTGCCTTAAAGGACAAGCTATCGATCGTGAATGATCTAGAGAGAGATAAGAAGACACAGGCGTCGATCTGCAGGGCGAAAATCTATCAAAGAGTACTGTTGCAACAATCTCGAATCGATATGGGTTGCACATACATAATTTTAAAATTATCTATTCATTGTCCATGTACATGTAAATATACGTATGAGAGCCACTCAAAAGTGTATCTCTTCCTTTGGATATGTATAGTGTAAAATCCTACTATCTATATAAATTATATTTGGGATACTTGTTTCAAGCATACGTATGTACGTAAGTAATTTAATTTCTCTTTCTCTTTTTTTTCTCTTGTTTGTAGAGTGACACTTGAAGATTTATATCTTGGAAAAACCACAAAGGTAGAATATCCGAGAAAAATCTTGTGTCCGAAATGCAATGGGTATGTTCTTATTACGTATGTCTAACATGATACTACGTACCTTTTACGTATATTCCTATATGTACAGTGATTGATTATGTAGACACTTTTAAGTTTTCCGACACTTTGGTCTATTCTGCCAATGTAAAGTTGCCCCATTTATGCAGATTAACTGTGTTGTGTTCTTTAAGTGACAAATATGTTTTAAAACCTTCGTTGTGCATTGTTGATGTTTTGTATGCATTGACTTTAGTCTTTAAAGAAATGGTCCATTGTGAGTGCGAGTGCCTCAAGCTCGTGAGTGGTAATCATATCGAGAATGTAGCAAGGGGTAAAGTGAGTGCTCAGGGCATCAAAGGCGTTGACAATTTTATATCGCTATTAAAAGGTGTCGAAAATACTCTAGAGCCCCTCGAAAGCACCACTCGGGAATCGAGACGATATTGAGTTTTTCGACAATAATACAACTCTAGTTTTCGAGTGACTCATGCTCGAATCTTGCGAGTGTAAGCATTACTTTTGGTCTGTACTGTACTTCATTAATTACAAAAAGGATTTTGCTTCACATTTAGCCAATTATGATTAATCTTCACTCCCCAACTACAGTGTTGGTGCTGCTAATAAGGACAGCGTTCAAGAATGTAGAAAGTGCAATGGTCGTGGTATGGTCACTCAATTGAGACCCATTGGTCCTAACATGATGCAACAAATACAGAGCCAATGCAATGACTGTCAAGGAGAAGGTACAAATGTATTAAATTTGTTTCAGTTGAGTTTGTTATATATTTGTTTGCTAATAAAAAATTGTCATTTGACATTAGTCAAGGTAGTCAAATACAACCCCTGCCCCTTAAGCCTTTGTTTGAAAAGGTGTTGCTGAATTCTCATTTTTTTATTATATTGATCACAACAGATGCCCCTTACATTTCGTAGTTTATTACATAATTATTCATTTCTTCTGGCTTTTAAACCATACGTACGTATGTTCACTGCAATATGTACATAATGTTAAGATATATGTATATTCTTTGTTTAGTGGACTTTTTAGTTGAATTAAATTGGCCTGAATAAATCCCTATGCACATACGTACATAATGATATGCATGATTTTTTTAATTATTGTTATCAATTTCATGCATGATCAAATACATACATAGGGAAAGCAATTCGCAGCAAGGATAAATGTAAAAAGTGTAAAGGAAAAAGGGTACAAGAGATTACAAAGACACTGGAGGTCTGCAAAAGTTTCTTTCACAGACTATGTCTTTAAACCTACATATATATACTGTATCTTTAGACTAATTCTACTAATTGCTTACTGCACGTATATTTAAAATACTATTTACATGCAAATATATGCGTACATGAGTTATGTCACCTTAACACATATTAAATGTTTTTACGTACATACGTATATGTTTTTACGTAGCTGTAAGGTTAAAGTACGTATATATGATCTCTACTTACTTACAGGTAGATGTTTCACAAGGAATGAGAAATGACGAAAAGATAAGGTTTCCTGGAGAAGCAGACCAGTTGGTCAGTTGGCACGATGTAACAGCTTACCATTTATCAAGCTTAAAGCATTCTTCTAACTTAAGACCAAGTTACCATATTCATAACTCTAAATGAAGCACAGTACTGTCCTACATGATTACGTATAGTGAACATGGCCTGATTGGTACAGAGACACCGAATACGTATATAAGAGAAGGTACAGATACGTATAAAAATACATTTTCATATCTCCTCTTATATACGTGATTGGTCCTGCTTGGCATTGTCTAGCTCTGTGACTGGTATTATTCATTTAATAATCCCACTGTACGTAATACCACAGTGGCTATAATTGTCATATTCTACTAATAATTGTGTTCTGGAGAAAGGAAAAAATAATTTCTGAGTCTTGTGAAGTTACCCCTTGAAAAAGAGTTGTTAAGGGATGTCTTAATAGGAGCTGGTAATGGCATTGGGTGTCCTGAATACATATTTGTTATATGTCATTTACACCTGTTATAAATTGTAAATATATACGTACGTACCTACGTAATTGGTAATTTTTACCAAATGTCCCAGCCTACATCTCTGAACCTCTCTCTCTCCCTCCCTCTCCCTCCCTCTCCCTCCCTCTCCCTCCCTCCCCCTCTCTCTCCCTCCCTCCCTCTGCTATGTGTAGCCTGATCAAGAAGCTGGTGATATCTATGTTATACTAAAGCAAATGGAACATGTCACTTTTACAAGAAAGAGGAATGACCTCTTCATGACAAAGAATGTTTCCTTAACAGAGGCCCTCTGTGGATGCCAGTTTGTGGTAGATTTCCTGGATGGCAAGAGCCTGCTTATGACAGTACCCCCTGGGGAGGTCATCAGACCAGGTAAGACAACGTAAAGGGATATTAAAGCATGCACTTTGTATTTCCATTTTTATCAGCATCAGTTATGTATTTCAATCTCTGTAAATATAATAGAGTAAGGATTCCTTCTAACTGCGTCGAACTTATCTTTTGAAAGGATCATCTTTCGACTTTTAGAGTGTCTAAAGATGCAGTTTTTGTTGTTTCTTCTTGGCTGTCAGACATTTCGACCCTGAGGGTCTTCTTCAGTGACTGCTGTTGGTCTGCTGGTGTCTTCTTTAATAGGCATCATTTCCACCATTTTAATTTCTGTAAATATGTACGTTTGAGTGCTGTCAATAGAAGTCACAGAAAATGGGAAATGGCCATAGTCAGAGAATCATTAAAGAAATCATCTTTATATACTTTTGGTATATGGTACTGTATTCTCAATCAGTCATACCTACTTTGTAAAGAATATAATTTCACTTAGACTTTGTACACATGTTCTCTATGGCCATATACGTATATGCATAGTAGTAATAGAAAGAAGTCCACTTTGGTTAGGGTACCATTTTCTGCAATTTCTACTGGTGGTACTCCCGTATATACGTACGTGTAGATCAGTCATATATCATGAGTGTTGCTACTAACTGAAAAATGTATAATTGTTGGACTATATCAGTATACTTCAAAGCATTTTCATTATGAATGTTTTAACCTACGTATTTACCACATTTCACTGCATTTATCTCATTCTAATCAGTTTCACAAATTTCCTATTTAAAGTTTCATCGTTCACCTAAACATCCCAAATTTTGTAGCTTCTACGTACTTACGTATGTAGTTAATTTTGAGAGTGTTTATTATTTATGTACATACAGGTGTTGTTCATGGTTTAAGGGAGTACGGCATGCCGTATTATAAGACACCAGAGCTTAAAGGAAACTTGTATGTCACATTCCAGATTGAATATCCAGAGAGTCTAGACCACAGCACGGCCGAGGTATTTCTTATATGGCTGCACTATGTATTAGTGCTATGGTAATATGTATCTCCACAATTATCTAATTTTGCTGGGCCCAGTTAATTTTTTTCGGAGTAATCGCATCTGTTAACTTTGATGTGTATACTTAGCTGAAGACCTCTTTGAGGCTGGACTATTAACAGAAGGATGACAATTTAGAAAATGATCTTCATTGCTTGTAATTGAACGAGTTTGTTGCAACTGAAGTAGAAACGTTTTAAAGCTATTTATATTATATCAAGTAAAGAAAGGGCAGCATCGGCAACTGCTACTAGTCAAATGAGCCTAAACCTTGCTAAAGGGTTTTTTCAAAAATAATTTCTAAAATCTGAACTATAACAGTACAAATTGATTTTATTAAATTTCATTCAAGGATATAATCATGTGCAACTTAAGGGTAGCTGGTGGTTTGCTAAGAGTATAGCACATCTGCAAACTTGTGATATACCTTTTATGTGTACGTATATACATATGACATTAGTATACTCTTTTGTGCTTGAAATAGATCAGACATTTTGATTGAAATAATCTAGACTTGTGAATGTGGTATACGTACGTATGTAGTTTGTAATGTTTAATCTCCCTATGAGCTACTACAAGTATACCGCATTTCTAAAAGTGTTAATGCTCTGTTTTCACTACTGGTGAGTACATGTTTGGAAGATATTAGGTGTTATGTTTTCTATTTCTCTAAAGGCACTGGAAAAATTCCTTCCTAAACGTCCCCCTCTACATGCTTTTGATCCTGACGAAGTAGAAGAGGTGGACCTGCATAACTTTCAGGACACACGAGGGATGGAGGAAGACAGAAGAAGAGAAGCTTACATGGATGACAGTGACGAGGAAGAGCAAGGTCAAAGAGTTGGCTGTGCACAATCTTAGAAGAAATGGGAATATGCTATCTTGATGTTCAAATACAAATAGGACACACATTATCAATCAAGGCATAGATAGACTATTTATTGCTGGCAAACACAATTAGAAGTACATTAATGTACATCTGTATGAAGTATGCACGACTCATTTTCCCTAAAAATGTTGTTTGTTTGATAAAATGAGAGCTTTGCTGGAAATCTACAGGACTCATGGACAAATAGATTTTGAGAGTGAAATGCTTTTCAAACTTGGACATTGTTGGATGCTCTTTTTGTAGCATTTATGATTTGACAAAAATTGGGAAACCTTGAAATGCTCATTTAGTAGCATTCCTTTGCCTATAATGTACAGACAATTAGTACAAGATGCCAGAGTCACTGTAATTATGGTAACAAGGAGTGGGGAGTATTGGCAGACTTATATATTTCAGAATGACATATTCATTGCTGCTTTAATATTTGGATATTACATCATCTATATATATCATAACAAGACTCTCTATCTTACCTACCTATATAGATTATAGGGTTCTTGACATCCTTATTTCAGGCAAAATTTTATATTAGTAGAATAGCATCTGTACATCAAAAAGTATCCACATTTTAGGGCCAGTGTGTCTGCTAGCAGGATTATTATTATCATGCATTATTAAATGCACAGGTGCTCAAATTATACATTAATTATATCAGAGTATTGGTATAAGCTTCAAATACTATAATAGCAGAAAACCTACAAAAAGTATTAGGTAGATTTTAATTTATAGTCAACAACATTGAGAAAGGTTTGAATTGTATCACGAAGCTGGTGCAACTGCAACCTTTCCTTTGATTTCACTTGATCTTCAGGTAGAACTTTCAAAAGGCAATGCTTCATTTCCTGCATCTGTGTTTGTATATCTGATAAAAGCAGATTATCTTGACTGGCACAATTATAAGTCTGTTCTTCTTCTGAATCTTGTTGCAATGATCCCTCCAATGATTTTATTCTTTTTCTACACGCATTTAAGGCAGCTTTTGTGAGTTTGTGAGCATCTTTTTCTTTTCCAATTTCACAATCTTTCTTGTAAAGTTTATCCTGCAGTGAGTCAATATCTTCTGACATATCACTGTCTTGATGACTACATCTCCTTTCAGAATCCTTAGCTGACTCTAAGTGAGCCACTCTTTCTTCAAGATTTAGAACTTTTGCTTCAAGTAAGGGAGATGTGGAGTGACTCACTACCTTGTCTTTTGAATTGGTAGATACCTAATATTTATACATGAATAATCGAAGTGATAATCAAACCACAAGTATAATCAGTCAAACATCAATAGGAGGGAAAAACACGAAAGAAGCAATTGCTGGGAATTGAACCCAGGACAGCTGGTTATGACCACCAGTTGCTCTGCCACTGAGCTACAACTGCCACAGCAATGCCTCCTCCATGTTCTCCCTCCTAAACTAACTACCAGATAAATAATTAGTCTACATTTTAATTGGTGGTGGATGTACTGTATTATTAATTTGTAATATTTATATCCCAGAGACAAGCTCGAGGACTATAGTGGAAATATAATATAGGCCGAGGTTGAGTTATTAACTAGTGGCTATAAGTGATAATGCCACATTGCCATGGCATTCGAACAGTCCAAGATTGAAATTTGCTTTCAAGGACTTGAGGAACCTCACCGATTTTAAACAAAGAAAATGAATGTCTGATTACTCACTTCCTATAGACTTGTTCACACCACAGCAATTCATGCTCTAAATGGTGGATAATGCCCCCTATTATTAGTTTGTTGCCATGGCAATGGGGTATAATAATTATTTTATATACGTACAGTACCTATATATACATCATGCTAATGCTTGGATAGATACACATATATAAGTAAGCAAATAAACTGGCACAATGAAAACTATGTTTTTCAGATCTTTTATATACTAGAGCTACGTATAACTACGTACGTATGTAAGATGGTTCTCTTAGGTTGTAAAGGTATATAGCATGAACATTGAATGTGAAAGTCTGTCTAGTTGAGCTATCAACAATGAAATTGTACTGGGTTGAATGTTTTTACCCACAGGTCTTCATCAGCAATAATTCAGTTATATTCAATTTTCAATTCATGTTTAAACCACCAGTTGTAATTCTTACCATTTTGTTACTAATATATAGCTCAACAGACAAACATTCCAATTCAATAAACACGTACGCACGACTAGAACTACCCCCTATTACTTTGGCATGAAGATTATAGAATATATACCAAGAAACAAGGTCATTGATTAAGGATGGAATTCTGAGTGCAACTGTCTGGCCTGGTGAAGATATGTGAAGACAGTATCCCTATATTTAACCAAGGTCTGTGTATCTAATGTATACTTTAAACATGATTATATTGTATATATGCAATAAACAACCTCTCTAATGGTACTAGTTGTTCTCTTTTGTTCTCCAATGAGTAATGCATGCCTCCGAATGTCATCTTTGCTTGCACCTTCTACTTGCATGCTTACTTGTAAAGTCTTCAGAAACTCACTGTATCCTGACAGTGTTTCTTCCAAAACAGACATCAGAACATTAACAGCTTCTCGTTTATTTACTAATGCCTTAGCTGTAAGCATCTTTCCTGTTTCTTCTGAAAATAAATTTGTTTTCCTGGCTGCCATTTCCAAAAGGGAAAAATTCAAGTTTGACAGCAGTAGTACTGTTTTTGCCTTTAGTCCTGACACTACAATACATTTCATGAAAGAGTAGGGAGTACTGTATATATTGCAAACATGCATTGTAATGGTATCAAAGAGTACTCTCTAAGTAGAATGGCCACCCTATATGGCTGCAAATAACCGAATATAACCGAAAATCGCTTCGTTGTTGGTGTTGCTTGCTAATACACACTTTTCTAAATGCCAAAACATATTTCTACACTCTACATGCTCTACAGCGTTCAAAAAATGGCTAACCAGGAATAGGCCCATTTCCAAAATTCTTTTTTTTTCTTCTTTTTTCGAATGGACTAGCGCTAACATGCGGGCACATACAAGTTATAAATTATCATAAATGTTTCCAAACTAGGGAACAGACAGCCCTAAGTCCGAATGCACTCTACATGAAGCATGTTAATTGTGAAAAGCGAAAATTGTGGTCTTCTCGGACACCATTTTTAAATTAAGAGATCATGGTTTTTGGCATATTTCTCTTGTCTGAGACGTTATTTCGAGATTTTCGCCAAGAAAACTTTCAAAACTGATTAGAGCTTTTTTGTTTTTTATAAGCAGAGTATATAGCCAACCAAAGTTCCATCATATGCCATACTAAGGAGGAAACAGCTGTCTATGGCTTGACCATTTTTGAGTGGCTATATAGGGGGAGACTCTGGTTCCCATCAAGCAAATTTCGGTTCCACCCAATAGCTCATTGCACTCGTCAGTGGACATGAGTGGGCAGGGGTAATATCCAGAGTTCAATGATGATGATATTATAGATAATTTACACATTTTAATATCCTATATCTATATTTGAGATTTCAGTGTATTATATAAATTGCCAAAAGATACTGATTCAGAATTGTCCAAATATATAGATATATATAATTAACTGATGGGTAACTTACAACCATCCTGATATCTTTTTTTCTTGGTGTTAACCTTGTCAGTGTACATTGTCACTACATATAATATAATTGTATATACTTCCCATTGACAATTTTAAAAGCTTGTGTATATATATATATACATGTATACATTGCACATGAAATATCTAATTCACTATTTTCCTACATGCTATGCCTACTCTGTAAAAAGTCTATATATATAGGAAACTAAACCCAGAAAGAACTTTGGATGAAGATACTGGAGTCTTTTCTTCTCTTTTGTGCTCCACTGGGCCAGAGCGCTGTTTCTTGGGAATTCCATCCTTTATCAGCGACCCTGGGAATCTTTGTCTTTTCTTGATCTTTTGTGAATCCTTGGCCCACATGTGTAAGTATGTAATCCAACTTTATTGTATATATTAGAATTATACAATTAAACTTATACTATATATCTGGTATACCTTTTCGCTTCAGAGCTTTAGCTAATTCCTGATGACCAAGCCTTCCTTCCTTGGTAACCATGAGGACTTGATAAAACTTCTCTAAACCCCTGTTTCCACTGCTCCTTAATATTGGTATCAGGTAGTCCAAGATTCGATCCTTTGTGGTTTTTGAAGTATCTCTAAGCCTACTTCTGTCATCATGAGAGATTAATCCAAGGGAGAACATCTGAGCTACAGTGTCCGCATCTAACTGAACACATGTAATCATCCCCTCATTATCACAACTGATGATGCTTCTTAAAACATTCTCATGGAGACTTTTATGAATTTCATGATTATTATCTGTATATAAGATGATCAAATATATAGGTAAAACAACAATGTAGACCTATAATCTGATTTCTAATTCTTTATTCTTCTTTTAATTTCACGTTGTGTAGCTACAAAGTCGGGTTTAAATATATAGGTTTTAGGTGTATATCTTCTATACATTATAATTACATAATGGATCTAGCTGTACAGTGCCATCATCCCTATATACGTAGTTCTATATATAATTTTGTCTATAGATGTTTGATAGCACTAGTATACTGTAGCCACCGGTTATAAAAATACACACAATTACCTCTGGGAAAGAGCGGAAATTGCTCCGCCAAAGAAAATTCCCAAGATGTTTGGCTAATTGTGGACGCAATCGATTGTGTCCGAGATGGTGATTGAACAAAGCCGCATTCATGATCACGTCCGGACGACATGTTCTTTTATTCATCTAGCTATAGCTATTTATTCAGCAATCCGGTGATTTACGGAACTTGTTCCTGCATGTCGATAACACATGTTATTATACATATCGCTTCATTATAATCAATATAAAGTGGAGTGCTCGATTTTTTAATTTTCAAACTCATGATCAGTTTAACACAATCCAGGAGTAATTAAAAATGCACGAGGAAACGCATGTTTTTAGCTAGCGCTAGCTAGTGTTGCATCATTGTAGTATTTCTTTAAAGCAAACAAATCTTCCATAGATATAGGAGTTGTTTTTCTGGGAAATTTTTTTATGACAGCATGATCAGCTCGAAGAGAACTGGTTCTTCTCACGTAAGTGACACCCAATGCTCAACTCGGCAGCAATTTCCTTCGGCAGATTCGATAAGCGGAACGTTACCAACGATCCCGGCCTCATGCCGTGGATGGTATAGCCTTGATCACGGTCGGCCATTTTAATATATAACTGGTATTATTGCGAGACATAGGGCAAATTTGGGTATACATATAGATATCACAATTTGCAAACTCGTGATCATTGAAAGCATACATGTCTGTGAACACTGACATAAAGTTTCAGCTTCATTGCTCCATTTGACAGAGTTACAGCACTAAATTACTAGTACACAACTTTATGTATATAGCCTAATTTGGTATAGTCCTTTTCTATACTAACTTGTAATCTTTTCCATAATATACTTTCCATAAAATCATAATCATTATATATATATATATATATATATAGAAACCAATTAAACATATAATCATAGTGTTAAAATAAGATAAACAATGAATATATTGTATATAGCTGAGGGAGATTGTAGTTCACTAAAGATTGCATGAAGCAAAAGGGTGTATAATAGGTGAGCATTCAAATAGTACAAGAACATGACTTGTATATATTATATATCTATTCCACTTGTTTTTTCTTTCGTGTATGTTGTTTCTTAAGATTAAATTTTGCTCCAGAAGGTAGACTAGGTATGTGTCCACTTTTTACATATTCTTCAGCTATTTTGCTTTTTTCTTGTTGAATCTTGTGCATTCTGTCTTTGATCCTCTTTCTTTCTCTTTTTAATTTTCTGAAAAGAGCCTTTGAAAGCTCAATTACCTTCCAAAGAGCAAGCAGAATGCCGCACAGCGACCCAAAACTGGACCAATAAGTATTTCCAGTACTAATCACATCATAGATCTCATAAACAGGCGAGGCCCATTCAAAGAGAACTTGCAGGTGGTCTATACTAGGATCTTCTTCACCTTTTGGTGGAGTATACTTTGCAAAGTTTGGTTCAACTTGGAATATTACCCCATTAATGGATGGATCTCGATTAACAATCTTATTCATTTTGATCCAAGTCCTCATACCAGATGGGAACATGTGGATTGCATTCTCCTGCTCTGTTGCAGCAAGGAGGTCACTTTTATCTTTCAGTGAACTTTTGTTAAATTTATTCCAGTCATCAATCAACCAATACTCTATAGCACTGTAATCTCGGAATGTAGTATTTATGGTATAGTTGATTGAGAGACTCTCCTTATATGCTACATGAGTAGGTCCCCTGAATACCATTGCCTTGATAGATATATTTAGCATAAGAGAGACAAACGTAACATTTTCATGATAGCAGGGCTGAAATGGTGGGTGTGGCTTATAGTGAGGAGGTGGAATTGGAGCTAGATCATCATAGTAACGGAATTGGCAGCCTAAATACTGTGCAAAATCTGGAACAATGACTATCCCAATGGGATCATATACATCATTGCTACGGTATATCACAGATCTTGCTGGCATGTTGACAGATTCAGCCAAAGCCAGCACTGAGTATACAACCACCACAACTGCAGCTACTGCAACAAGAACATACAGGAGAGGAACTAGGAACAACCGCACAATATCAAACCCAGACAGACGGTCACCAGGTAGATGGATGTCGGGAACAGTCTTACTATTGAAAGATGATTTTCTTTCCCCTCCTGGGCTTATTTGGCTATAGTTTACAGTATCATCGTCACCATCAATGTGATCCAACAACTATAAAAGGCAGGCAATAGGATAAATTTAAATACCTTAATCCTCTAGAATATCAGCAAATGCACTGTTCATGACACTTTAGAGTTCCCACAATATCAAAAATTAAATTAAATAAAAAAACAGTAAATTATTAACTTATATTATATCTTTGCTTAAACACAATATTCCATGTAGAACTGACAATCTATCCTGACCATATTTTAAACTTCATTAATTCTTTCATTTTCTAAGCAAGGCAATCACTATTTTTGAGATCATGAAAACATTCATGAGACATTGATGCACGTACTATGATTTCATTTACAGCATCCAACTGTACCATAAGTGATTGATATTCTTTTCTTATGATAATAAACTTCTAATATAGATCCAACCCATTTATACTCCATTAAGTGAAATATAGAATGTGTACATCGTGTAAGGTACGTAGCTATGTTTATATATCCATGTAGTTTTAAAATGTATACAATTCACTTTCCCCTCATTCCAATCCAAATGCAAGTTGCTCTATAATGGTGAACTCTCTTTAGTGTGACTTATAACCCTAAACACTTGTGGTTTGGCTGTAAGTATATACCTATACATCCGTATCCACAATCCACTCACCATCGATGCTACGGTCATAACAGAGATGGTTCTTTGTCTCTTAGGTGAAAAAGAAAGCGGAACATCCGTGTTTTCATTTTCATCGCTGCTTCCAAATTCGTTCTCCCCATGAGGATCATTATTTGTGCTGAACGTTCTCTCACCACCAGTTAAACCAAACTCATCTTCTCTTACAGATGATAGCCTTGTCGACCTCAACAATGGAGTAACTTCAGAACTGTCGGCCATATAAGTAGCTGACACAGGACTACTATCTATATAATAGTCATTGAACCATGGTCCAACTAAACCGTTACGTATACGTAATCTTGCATACGAATATACGGATAAAAACATGGTCGACCCCATAACTGAGCTCCCTTATGACGTTGTTTTGGACATCTTCTATCTTATTCCCGATGACAATCTTATCAAAAGTTGCTATTATGTTTGTAAATCATGGTGTAATTTTCTCCAAAGAGATGAATTCTGGCAGAGACGAATGGCGCGAAAAGGTAATTTCACTCCGAAACTAATAGATCATCCCCGTGTTAAAGACTTTAACATTAACTGGGCTAAACTTTGCTTTTATTCAACATACAAACCTAACCTGCTGATATGCTTAGACCAAGAGGGTAATATCAGTCTTGTGCCATGGACCCTTTACTATCCCGCCCAATTTGATAGAGAAGAAGTTGCCAGCGAGTGGAGGTGGGGCAGAGGAGGTGGAAACCAGTGGACGATAGAAAAAGGAAACATTGATCCTGTACGTGATGTTGAGCTGTTGAAAGCCAACATGGGGAGCCTTAAAAACTATGTGACTTCCTATGAGTGGTGTTGCCGAAGCCAGTTGATTGATTTGGTATCTCTTGGGTTTCAACCACTTTTGATGGATGAGATTCAACCAACAATTGAGATAATGGAGTGGTTTCGTGGAAGAAATGATTGTGGTTTTGAATTTCGTCTACGTGTGGAACTTTTGAATTCTGATAAAGCAGTTATAACGACATTTTCTTCTTTCCGCACAATAGAGCAATGGCAGGCTGATGCTGTGGGATGGGTAAGAGTGGAGCACAAGTTTAGTCAGTATGGTAAAGGAGTGCGATTTATCAAGTTTAAAGATGGAGGTAAAGATACATTGTGGTGGCTAGGCCATTATGGCAGCAAGATGGCTGGTGCTTCAGTGAAAATTGTATTTTAATAGAATTTCAATTGTTGTACATGTGATTTTTGTATACATACTATATGTATAATTTCTCGACCTGTGAATACTTTACTAGTAAAATCACATACTGTGAGAGTTGTACTTCTAATGTATATCTTCTTTTTCGATCTTAATTGAATATAAAATCAAAATGAGAAAATAGGGATCGATGAATTACATCCTCCGTTTTTGATAGCCACTATGCAAAATGCACATTCTACCCGATTGTGAGTATATATATACAATTAATTATATATATCTGTGCATGTGGTATATGTATATATAGCCAAGGATTCACAGAAGATCAAGATATAGAAAAAGACAAAGACTCCCAAGCTCACTGATGAAGGGTGGAATTCCCAGAAACAGCTGTCTGACCCAGTGGAGAAGGAAGAAAAGACTCCTGTATCTTCATCCAAATCTCTCTTCAGGTTTAGTTCCCCTATAGGCTCTTTTACAGAATAGGCATAGCAAGTAGGAAAATGGTATCTTAGATTTTTCATGTATAGATTTGATCCTGCATGACTAAACCTGTATGCTTACATGCATTCAAATCATTGATCTCTCACAACTTGCTGCTCTATATGCATGAGTTTTCCCAGTTGTTCCATTTATGTATGAGTAAAGAGTATAAAAACTTTTACCTCTCTCTAAAACTGTACGTAACTGATAATTCCAAAGAATTTCAGTTACAGAGGAGGCTTTTATGCTAAATAGATCTAAGTAAAGGATATTGATGTATATATAATATTATAATAGCTTTGGAATTCCAAATCGAGCCTAAAAGATACAAGAATCTTGCAACTGAATTTCTAGTTTAACAGAAAATGATTATACAAGCTATAGTTCTAAGACAGGAGATATCCAATGACCACTCTATGCATGCACATTGATGAGCAAGGAATATTATCAGGTTTGTACTAGTGTTCTAAAACGCTATCAATGTTGTGCAGTATTTCATCAATACTCCTTAAAGCAACCAAATCCTCCATAGATAACCGTTGCTTTTCTAGAAAATGTATAAAGAGAGACAAGTTTTATAATTACGTATATATGGCAGCATTCGTGTAACCTTTTTGGGTGGCAAAGGGGATACTCAGCTGGTTTCCATTAAATAAACTGGTTCCACCCTCCCTTTATGTAGCTCATTATGCTCCTCTGGAGACATGAATGGGTGGGATAAAATCCAGAGTCAAACTTTTAATCTTAATGTGTATGCATCACTATTCTAGATCTCCCCTATGCAATGTAATAGTGAAATAATCCTTTTTCAAGGTCGATATATCAACCTTGAAAAAGGATTATTTCACTCGCAAGAAAAGTCCTTAAAGGTTTGCTTTTGCATATTTAAAACTTGGGAGTTGCTCCCATTCAGTACATTGTATAGAATTATAGTTAGTACGTATATATACGTATATATATAATACCTACTTTAGGAATTACAGTAACTGCTGTATACTTAGAGCTAAAGGCAACTTACTAGAATCTGATTGGTTAGATTGCTTGGTGCTGTTCTTCAATATGCATAACATATCTACAGCATCGCAGGCAGACTCTTGTCTTGTGTTACACACTGAAAAGAGCTTGGCATTCCATAATGAACATATTTCACACTAGTGCACAGTAAATATAAACACACAATGAGTTGATCGATGACTTGCAAACAGTATGTGCATAATCAGTGCTGTCTAACCAAAATTGTATTTAGTCATAATCTCAAGGCCTTCACCAAATCACACTAAATTTCAAAACAGAGCTTCATATAGAAGCCCTCAAAACTATGTACCTCTTTTGGCCAAATGCTATCTGGGCATGAACGACATAGTTTCTTGCTAGCAGAATCCTGTGTGATGGAACAGCATATCATTACACTATAAATATATATGACAGTCGATTTCACAGTTACTCTATATATGCACACGGATGGTGGACACAATGAAATTCAAAACCAATAATGACCTTAAAATGGGTATACATAGTAGTGGTCAGTTTAGAGAGATATACAGTTCATTGGGTTACCCTGTGAATGTAGTTTGGCTAATGATATTTTCTACCAAGGATACGACATTTTCTGTATATACATGTTGGGCAATGTTGTTTGATATACCTTACATCATATTCACAAATGAGGTAGTTTTGGATCTGCTATTAGTCCAAAGACTATTTCAATTGTTAAGGCATGCAATATTAGCAACCAAAATCATTAAAAGGTTAGTATAGGAACATTTTGGTTAATAAGGTTAATTGGCCCAATGATATAGGAAGATGTCCAAAACAGGGGATGCAATGCATCAACAGAATCAGCTGCATTGAGTGTGATTTATTTCTTTATCACATTCTACTTGGCACACCCAAATATTAATATATACATGATAATGTTAAAAGATTTCATTGTAATAATCACTGCTTATGAATCAACTTCCTTGTTGATTATAAGTAATTACCATAATACCATGTATGCAATTTGAAGCTCCTGAAACTTACAATGTCTATACCACAGTAGTGAAGACTGCCAGCCTTCTCTCTTGGAAGTTTGGCCTTTAAATCATCTTCTACACCTATATATATATATAAACATAAAGAGGTAATAGAGGGCATGTGCACTTTATATATATAAATGCAATACTTAACACATTTAAGTAATACTTACATTTAATATGTACTATCAGAAAGTACAGGAACATTATAAGAATAAAGGCTGTATCGACTACATACGTATGTACGTATGCTTGAAAAATCTAATACACCATTTTCCTACATGCTATGCCTACTCTGTAAAAAGTCTATAGGGAACTAAACCTAGTGAGAGCTTTGGGTGAAGATACAGTTCCTGGAGACTATTCTTTTCTTTCTTCTTCTTCTCTACTGGGCCAAAATGTAATGTAATGTATGTGTGTACATTAATATATTCTAAAATATTCAACATACCAAAGGCAAATGTAACAAACAGCTTCTTTTTGTTCAATTCTATTGCCACTGTGTGAATGTAGGAACCATTTGGAACTGTCAATCCAGACTGCAGTTATAGTGGTTGGGGTTGCAGAATAGGGTTAAAAGTACATATATAGGTTATAGCATTCAAGTCACCAACCTTCAAGTGAACGTTACTAATAATACAGGACTCCCCTATGGTGACATTGTCTTCTATGGTAGCCATTTCAACTACCGTTCCTTCAGATATAAAAGCACTACAGTAGGAACACAACTCTTATTCAAAAGCTTAAAAAGCTTATATGTACAAGAATGGATGAAATGAAAGCGGAGATCTCCTCATATATAGCTGCCTTACATACTGGCACAGAGATACACACAAGTAAGACACTGCTTACAAGGGGAGTGCAAATATACAAAACTACATACTGACCTTCGGTCAAGAGAGGAAAGCATTACTACAGAGGAATTAGGTACTATGTTCTGGAATGCCACCTTTGATGCTGGTTCAGTAGCTAAAAACAACAGGAAACACTTGAGCTTGTCAAATATACAAGAATTATCACTTGCATCTAATACTTGCTCTCTTCAGTACTTTATATAATTACACCAACTCACTCTCTTTATCCTGTACAGCAGTACTTCTTCCAGTATATTTAACTGAGGCCTCGTTAGTGAAGAGACATGCTTCCTTGACAAAGGAGCTATGGCAGAGGTGTTCCAGGTACTCCGTAGTGGTACCAAAGTGAACAAAGGCACCCTGTTAACACAGACAACAGCTATAACATGTATATAGTTTACAGAATTAATTAATTATATTACAACCTTGGCAGCATAAAGAGTATGGAGATGGATTAAATATTAGATGAAAAGAATGAAGAATCAATGGAATGGATGGTGTAATAATTTATTTTCCATCATAACCTTACATGAGCCTAGTGGACCCCATTTAGTTCAAGTATGGACAAGGTGGATAGGGATAGCTGTCAACTTCAGACAGAATTAAATTAAGATTTTATATCCATTATTTCATATATGTACTCTTTTACATTAACTATTGCATGTACCTGATTCAAAAGAAGAGCTCTAGCTGGTGTATCCTTTAATAAGTGGTACAGCTTTTTACGAACTGATGTGGCTGAACCATCCCATTTCACAACATTTGTTTTGTTACTAAAGTACTATGTAAGAAACAAAATGTAAGGAAGACTAAAGAATTCTGACAGTACAAATCTGCTTTGTGATCATAGAGTGCAGAGTTATACGTAGATTAAGTGGATCAGAATGACAAAAATATGACAATGCTGTACATTCACAAACCTAAAAACATTTCCTAACTTTGGACATACATATGTATACAGTTAAATTCAACACTTTCTATTCAGCACATACCTCTGTTGTTGAGTCTGGTCCAAGTGGCCTCAGGAAGTCACCATAGCCATCAATTTCACATGTAATGGGTTGCTCCTTCTGATAAAACTACATGTACGTACCAAAGATGATATTGAAAAGGGATATCACTGCATAGAAGGTACAGAAATAGCTTTTGAGAGCATAAATTGCTGCCTCGAAGTCTGAGAAGACTATGATCTAAAAGAGCCTTCTCAATAATTTTCATCAAACCACACTTTATATACATCTTGTATCTACCATCACATCACACCTCTATTAGAAAAGGCTTTTCTAGTCGTGTTTGTTATCATTCTTGCATTTTTGACTCATTTTGGACTACAATATTTATATACAGTGTAAATACAAATTCTCAAAACTGGCACATACATACCTCTAGAAACGTTTTTGCAACAGTAGAATCCAGAAAGTATGAGTGATCTATATAAACCTACATCAGAGAAAGTATGGATTTGTATCTTCTGATTACAAGAAATATACAAACCTATATTATATCAAACATGTGACAGTTAATATATGTATTGTGTTATGTATAGTATGTATAGTATGTACAGTATATCAACAGTTTCACATAATTATTATTAGCAGGGTATACCAAACAGTGAAAATAATTGATATGGAGGTAAAAATATGTACATATACGGTTACTGTTAAAATCATCTTAATTTGATTTAGCTGAAAAAATTTATGTATACGTATATAAATTTTGTCAGTCATTCAAATAGGCAGAACTTATACCACACAATGTACACAGGGTGATGCAATGGTCCCCTATGAGTGAGCTGTGGTCCCACACCATATTGCATTATGTCCCACTGGAGACACCATCATGCATGTGATATGGTTACTGCCTATCTTTGTTTATCATATTCATGCCCAAAATCATACTCTACTTATATGTGACAATAGATTCAGATAATAGATTTTGCTGATATTCCACTTTGGTTCAATTTAAGCTGATTTTTCTAAATAGATTCCGTAATAATCCTTACTGTGGCTAATAGTGGTTATTGATGTGTGTGCCTTTATGCTTAACTCTTAATCTCGTATCAGCATGTAAAGCAATTGACATGTTGCTCATTAGTGTATAACTACCTTTACTTTTAATATACATGCAAGTTTATATGCATACGTACTACAGTTAGATATAATAGGCTCCCATGTCTTAACACAATATGTTTCTACACCTGGATTCAGTGTGGCGATAAAATTGTTTAATTAAAGTACAAAATCTTAAATTCCTATATTTTTCACCGTTAAACAGGTATCTACAAGAAATATTCTGTCAAATTCAAGTCGCACAATTGTACATTTCCTTGAATTTCGTATTAAAATCATCAAAACTGTGAATATTTTTGCCCCCTGCTTTCAATACGTCCACAAGCTTAGCTGGAGATGCCTTGCATTTAATTTCCAAGTTTAACAATGCAGCTGCTACATTGCCTTCAATGGTATAGTCAGTTCCAGGTCCTATGCAAGATAGCAGGTAGAATAGATGTATATTTGTATGTATAAGCAACTACAGTACATGTAAGTCAATATCTGAAGAACTAAATGATCAATGTTGTAATGCTCATGCATTCAATGCAAAAAGGTAATGAATTAAAATGTTAAATAGCCTAGAATAGTCATTGATTGATTGATTGCTAGTAATTGAGGAAATACAAGCAATATACAGTACACAATGTGCAGGGTATAGGAAGTGCAAATATAGAGTATATTATGTACATGTACATATACGTATGTACTGTATAATGTCTGTAATGAATGCATAAATACGTATATGTATCAGCTAACCTATGGCTGTACATCTGCGAGCCCAATATTCAGCCCATCCTGCATTAAAAGCAAAGCCTGCATTGGTCTTTTTACTGCAGTCATGAGTTTGTCCATATTTGTATATCTTTATATCTTTAGCTAAACGATTGGCTCCCCCAGCTAGATTATAATACACAATATGTGCCAACTGCTCCCTTGCCTCCGTATATGTGATGTATCCCTGCTTTTGAGGTATCCGTACAATGTTCAGTGTAGTTTGTGGTGTATTAACTGGCAAGCTTACATTGGTACGAACGTGCAAGGTAGTAAAGGGTAATGGAATCTTGCCTCTAGCTTTAAAATCTTGGATGGCATCATAAAATTCCTTGTATGCCCAACATACTTTGGATTTAAAGTTGATTTGGAAATCCATTTCCCTAGAGTATCCCTGTGGTGTAGAATTTTGCCGTTGCAGAAATCCATCTGGAGTTTCTACTCTAAGATGATTACCTACACTCTGGAACCCTACTACAATATATAATCGAGGTTCTGTCAAAAGGTTAAACACTCTACCAGCAATCTGAAAATCACCATCACTATCAGTAAAGGTGGATGCTACAGTAAAATCAGGAACCTTGCCAATGGTCTTCTTGAGAAGCATCACTTGCACATCCGGCAAGGCGGACCCTTTGCATTTTATTCGACCAGTGACGTCAATTGGATAATACTTTGCCAAAACATTTGTGCAGTTTACCCAGATAGTGACGAGAAGAAGGTAGACAACCTTCCAGTGAAGCATCTTCCAGCAACACCTACTATGTCTCTCTAGTAAGTATGGGCAACTTAAGGGAAGATTTTCAATGGGTACTAGTTCCTCTTTAGTAGTACACTCAATTGTATAAAGACAATTGGCTTGTAATACAAACAGGTAGCATTGTTGGTTTAACATTATAGTACTGTGATTTTAAGGAAGTAAAAAAGTCTACCTTTAAATACAACTTAACCCCACAACCTTAATTATTAATACAAAACAGTACAGTACAGTCCATGGTCAAAGTCAATGCTGACTTCATGAAAAATGCCAGAATTCATATTTACATGCACTGGTGTATTCTGTAGTGCAGAAAACAACAGCTAGAATGTAGTACTGAAATGATACTCACTTTTCCACTTTCTTTCAAAATAGCCCCACTTTTCTCCATCTCTTCTGTGCTTACTTTATGAATAAAGCGTTTGAATGAAGCCATCATAGTTGGGTTAGCTGGATCTACATACAAGATAGTCACCAGCATAACAAGATATCAACTGTCCAATCAGAGCAATGAATGACTTTAAAAGGTATTCTGACTAGCTGACAAATATTACTTTGTAAGTTTCCCCTAGGGGTGTGAAAAGGCTGTATTTTAGTCCATATACATACCTTCTTCAACTGAAATGTTAAGCTACACCTTAAAAATAAGCAAGTGCATATATGGGAAACTCACTAACCAATAAAAAGAATGTAGCAATGAGACTGGAATGCACCCAGTCTTCTAAACATATCATTGTAAGCAAGAGATAGTGGCTACTATAATAAAGAGCTTCTTTTAAAAGTGACACATGTGAGCTAACACGCAAACAACTTATTTGAGAACAATGAACACATTAACTGGCAAACTGAAACCAATTATTAATACTAAACTAAACCTTATGTACAGTACACACGCATCTTTAATGATATACGACTAAGAAAATATTACACCAAATAATAACTAAGGAATTATTGTAATCTCATTTTGAATCCAATTTATGCAGTGACAAAAATGAAGAAATAATCCCACCTTCCTTGTACTTTCTTGAAATGCCTTCAGGGTCCTCGAGGACATATACACCATGTGTTGTTCCCATTTGAGCCTCAGCAACGATAGCAATGCCAGTAAACCCTGGTTCAGTGAATGACCATTCCCCTGTATAAGGAAAGTAAGGTACTGCAACTGGACAAGCAATAACCTGATCTTCATATACGTACTGTATATACTGTATACATAGCCCTTCATAATGATTACCTAAAAACAGTTGATATGAACATGGAACACATAAAATATATAAAAGTAATTTTTCCACATGTAACTCTACCACTTCTAGAAAAAGCCAACTGGGGATATTAATAAGATAGAACAAGTTTTATATGTTTACTGTAGAAATGATTTACATGAATAATCAAAGTGATAATCAAACCACAAGTAATTGTAATCATTCTCAGACATCATGAAGAGGGAAGAACATGAAGAGGGAAGAACATGAAGAGGGGAAGAACATGAAGAGGGAAGAACATGAAGAGGGAAGAACATGAAGAGGGGAAGAACATGAAGAGGGAAGAACATGAAGAGGGAAGAACATGAAGAGGGAAGATCATGAAGAGGGAAGAACATGAAGAGGGAAGAACATGAAGTGGGAAGAACATGAAGAGGGAAGAACATGAAGAGGGAAGAACATGAAGAGGGAAGAACATGAAGAGGGAAGAACATAAAGAGGGAAGAACATGAAGAGGGAAGAACATGAAGAGGGAAGAACATGAAGAGGGAAGAACATGAAGAGGGAAGAACATGAAGAGGGAAGAACATGAAGAGGGAAGAACATGAAGAGGGAAGAACATGAAGAGGGAAGAACATGAAGAGGGAAGAACATGAAGAGGGAAGATCATGAAGAGGGAAGAACATGAAAGAAGCAATTGCTGGGAAGTGAACCCAGGACAGCTGGTTATGACCACCAGTTGCTCTGCCACTGAGCTACGTACAACTGCTACAACATGCACAGAGTGCAGGTACAAGTTGATAGCACTCGGAAAAAGTGTGGGTAGGTTTACATGTATGTTTGCTCCATACAGACTAACCAGTGAGGTCACATGGAAGTATTACATCGGATGAGCTGACATAGATCTGCATGGAGAGAGGGATATTGCATCATTCTCCAATGCCCCGAAAAGCGACCAACACATTAACGTGTCTAATATATCAGGTCACATTATCAACAGACCCCTGGAATCATTCTTTCTGGGAACTCAATGAAAGCCATCAACTGAAGGTCCAACATATGGTAAGCCTGTCCATCTGCACATACATAAATACAAAGTACATCAAAATGAAAATACAATTGAAGGCTTTAGTGAATTAGTCAGACAACAACACATGTATGCATGAATAGGTATACATGTAGTTATATTATTAATTAATTGTTAAGTGATAATCAAACTACAAGTAATTAAAATCATTCCTAAACATTATGAAGAGGGAAAAACCTTAGATAGCTAGTTATGGCAGCCATTATTCTGCCACTGAGCTACAATTGCCACAGGAATGCTCAAATCGTGTTTTATACTACGTAGTTATGAGTAAGTAATTAGTCTTCACTCAAAAACAATTAACTTTTTTATCAGAATGAGCTGATAATCAATGTACTGTAAAACCCTTAATATTAGTGTGCCATAAATGTTAGCAAAATTAGCGATGCAATATCATTCGCCAACATTTATGGTCGCGAAAATGTTTATTATTGCGCATGCACAGTAATGTGGAGCAAGTATTTACAACAAATTGCTAAATTTAATGGATGCTAATAAGTTATATACGGTAAACCCCTAAATATAATGTTAAGGGTTTTACAGTATATGACTATATGAAAACATATTCCCAGTACCCCACAGACTTCTGTACTATATAGAATGTAGTTGAATGATATTTCTCTGCCTCTGGACAATTGAGCATATCAGTAATATCACTTGTATGTCTGACATGCAGAGCCTGAGAAGGGTAAAACCCTGTATGAATTGTTGTTTAGAATTGCTGTTACTAGTTACTTGATCATCCAAAGTAAAGAAATACCATCCAAATAGCATGCAGTTTAGCATGCCTAATAATTTTCATGAATATACCCTCCTTATATCAATACATGTACATATAGAATGTACCAATGGGATAGAGAAGAAAGATCTTGCCTCCAACACTGGCACTTGGGAATCTTTGGCTGTAACCTCCAGCATTAATTAAAAGTATTCTTGCTATAGACATGAGAATATGCAAATAATGATTGCCATTACATTATCAAAACCTTTAAAAGTTCTCCCATGATTCCTTAGAAACTCCTTATATGGTATTAGATTAAAAGGACTACAGACCACTAGGATAAAGATCTTATAAGGAACATCCTACAAAGGCTAGGGAGGAGGAGGTAGATTTGATTGTGTGTACTTAAGAAGAATCGATTTATATTGATCTGAGTAAGCAAGCTTGACAAATGGATCAGTGTTGTACAAGTTCCAAGATGCTTCGTGGTATGTGTAGTGTGAGTTAGGTGTACACATTATCTCTTTAATCTGAAATGCTTTGGATCAGACTGCACTGTTACATTCATGATCACACATTACTACTGACACTTTTCAATGTATTCTACTCCTTCCGTTTCAGCAAGATGGTGGATGACATTGAGGACTGCTCCTCCATCGCCCACCTTCACATCGGGTGGATCACTGACCACAAAATACCTTACAGAGGAAATACATGTTACAGAGTAGGCATAGCATGGAGGAAAATGGTATATTAAGGTTATTAATTACATACGTAGCAGTCAGACAAAAGGAGATCATTATCATCACATGCACAACAATGTGAATCTATAAACGTTTAAGTATCACATCCACACTAGATATATTGGGACTGGCACAAGCTGGTACTGCCACTGGCACAAACTGGAACTGTACAAACTTACTTGCAGACAGAAGGGAGCTCCCTACGTGATTGTTTGGACTCTATAAGAGATTGGTACATTTGCTTCTGACTGTCGCTTCCAGCGGTCACAACAACAGCATCCCAAAACGACCTATTGCACAAGACAGTCATGTGGAATACCATCACACAGTGCTACTTACATCAATGGAGCGTCTCACTTTGACAGTTCGTCGGGAGTAGAGGAATCGCCTTTCAATAGCTTCTTATACTTTTCTAGCCTCTTAAACATGGAAGATCTAAGTCGCGCTCTATCCAACTCCGCCATTTGAACAACAAAATAAACGTTCCACTACAAACTACAAAACCGTATCAGTTAAATATGGCGCATAGTTGGTTACAATGGCACTCGCATATATAGGGCTTCACTGGTACACAATTAATAGGAAAAGTTATTCAATTTTATATGATAAATGAGAAAAAGATAAATGTTTCATTGTAAGATGTTCTCTCTTATGTAGTACTAAAGAAAAAGAGAAAAGTATACAGTAAAGCATAGCTCTAATTTGTCTCATCATTTGACTCTGGAATTTACCCCACCCACTAATGCCTCCTGAGGAGTGCAATGAGCAAAGGGTGGAAGTGAGCAAGCTCGCTTGATGGGAACCGGTCTCCCCTTAGCCACTCAAAGTTCCACTCATTTGCGCTCCTCAGGAGCAGGTAGGGTGAAATCCAGAGCCAAATGATGAAACATCACAGCTTTAAGATCTTAAAGACTCCTATTTTCAAAATATTATACTTGTATATACAGTCTACTATATTCTGAAAGACTCTTGTGTGAATGCATTTTCACTGCAGCACTGCTTCCAGTTACCTTTCGATAGTTGTACTCCTCAACTCCCCAACAATGGAGCTTTGCTTTGATTCATTCAGTTTGAAGATGCTTTCTATGACAGAGATCTCTGCACTGGTTGTGTCCACTCCACAGAATGCACACCAGTCATTCACCACCAGACCAGCTCCAATCACCTCACTACCTCTGTTCACCGACCCAGCCTTCAGTAGGAGACGTACAATAGCAAATTACATGAGAAATCTAAAACACCATTTTCCTACATATGTACATACATACATACATACTACATACATCTATTTCTATTCCACAGTAAAATGTGTCATACGTAAATGGTGCACTTACGTATATGTATATATACGTATAAGAAGATAAAAACAAGAATTTCGGAACTGGACCTATTTCTGTTTAATCACTTTGAGAATGTTGTAAAGCATCCAAACATGTTTTGGCATTCAAAAAGGTAACTGTATCTATATGTAGATGACTGCAAATGTCTATAAAAGGAGGCACTCCCCACTCCAATCATCAATCACTGAAAAAGAACTCCAGGGTCGAAGTGCCTGACTAAAGTGTAACAACAAAACTGCATCTAATGCAACCAAAGATGACATTGTTGCGATTTATCTCAATTGATAATAGGGATAATAGGGTGGTCATGTTTTTGGGCCATCCCAGAGTCCTACCCCTATTATCTTTGTACGTATATTTTTCAAAGATATAAAAACCTCGATGGTCTTAAAGTAATCTTTAATCGTCTTTGCAGGTATTCTACATCACACGATAAAGGAGCGGGAATTTTCACAAACCCATGCCGATTCACAAAAATTTGTATACATACAGTATATAATACATATGTATAGAAAATGTTCCATTAAAATTATGTATACACACACTCAATCATGTCAGTGAACAAGAGAGAGTGTATTACTTACAACAATAGGGACTTGGAGGAGCGAGGACAACTCATCTTGTTCCTCCATTTTTGTCTTTGGATGAACCTACACAACAAAGATAGTAACAGAGACACCTCAAAATGGACACACTCACTTGTGACAATGCAAAAGACTCGCCGCTACGTAATTGTGAATGATGTTTTCTAAAGAAATGTTATTAAGCCAGATTACAGCTACTGGTTAATACAAAGGTTTGCCAACAGAAAGTATCAAGGAAGATCTAGGAATCAAAATGTTGTAATCAATGAACATCTGTGTTAACCAGAGATGTGATCTTGTTCAATGAAATAATTCATTGCACAGTTACATAGGTACATTCCAATTTGGCTCCTTAGAATAGACTAAAAGGCATGGATCTATTTCAGATCTCAAACAATATGTACGTACGTACATGTACGTACCTAAAGATATATTTGATATCCATATAATCTTATAAATACGTGTAAGCCAACAAATAACAATTCTATATCCTCATATACAGCACAAGCTTGCATACACACAGCACACACTAACATAAACACATGTTCACACACATATGCTAACACACATATGGTAACCACACTCACAAACGCTAACACATACATGAAGTACGTATGTAGAAAGATATATCACCAACTGACCAGTCCTCCTCTATTGCTGAACATAGAGTAGGTGCCAACAAGGACATTATCCGCTACTGTCTGTCTAAATACCTCAATATGTAAAACATCCGACAGTATCTCTTCTGTCTCCTACAAAGTGATGACACAATGCTTGCAAATAAAAATACAGCAAAATGAAGAGAAATGTAATACATATATTCTCAAAATTCCCATCCAAAATGATCAGTTACATAATATACACTAGTATTATGTAGTAAACTGCAAAACCTTGCCTTATTGTCCTACAAGCTGAAAAGGATTTTAAAGCATTGTGTTACTTAGTGATGTTGCTGGACATATTTCTGTTGTTCCTTTTATTTGAAAGTTAGGACAATAAGGCAAGTACGTACAGTCCTTTAAAATCCTTTTCAACTTGTACTCAAAAGTGCTCCCTAGCTAAAGTGCTGTGACAGTTAAGAGCGCAGTTAGGCATACGTATGGCAATTTCAACTAGGGCAACTCCTTTACACACAAAAGACAGTAGGATGTCGATGTAATGTTTAATGGCAGCAAAGTGAACTCCACAAAGCAGCCACAACACTTACCCTATCCAGATCTGGGTGAATTAATCCAACATAGTCATTGCATGACACAACATTGCCAAGAGCGGAAAGACGCTCTTCTACTCTCTTAACTTTAACAGAGTCGGGCAGAGAATTCCTTAAATGTTGTAATTCTTGGTCAGTGGTACTGTTAGGAACCAGGAGACCATGTCTGTTTCCTGGAAAAGAAATGTCATATCAACAGAAACGTGTTACAGTAAAGAAATACTCAAGGGGTTATGGGCAATGCTATTATCCAAAGAACCAGATTATAACTATTTGGCTAATGAAATAATAAGGGGTACATGTTGGGATCATTACGTATGATAAAGAAATATTCATTAAACAACCAGCAAAACTTCTGCAAACTAAGGATAAAGATGTTTCAACCCATAGGTCTTCATCATTTCTCTGAGTACGTACTCAGTCAATATGGATACAACTTACATACTATCGCAGACTATCTAAACTAAGTGATGTTAGGTAGTTAGATAGTCTATGCCACCATAATAATAAAAGCTACATGCTGAACTTGGGGCTGTGATAAGGGGGGAAAGGAAAATTTTCAAAATTTAGGGGGGGGTAATGGTATGAGGGTGTCGAAGCAGTTTAGGGGGTTCCCAAAGGTTCGGGGAGTGGGGCAAAATCAATCCTACTGGGGGCAAATGCCCCCTCCCCCTCTATGCAGCCCTGATAATAATAATGAATGATTGTGTTTATTATTGTGACCTGCAATACAAAACCAGTGATAACAGTAAAACCACAAGTGTTTAGGGTCACATTAAAGAGTTCACCATTATAGAGCAGCTTGCATATAGATTGGAATGAGAGGGAAAGTAAATGGTTTTTATAAAACTATGTACATGGGTATACGTATAAACTAAGACTTGTGATATAAGTGCGCGAGATACAATTGGTGATTTGTTTATTAGGGTAGGAGATATAGAGGCACTTCTGTACAATGGTTAGGGAATAAAAGCAAGGGTTAAGGCCCCATAAAGTTAATTATTAGATTCTCATCCTCCTGTCTTCAAATTCTTGGTGAGATGGGAGGCTTTTTATAATTTATATTTTTATATTCTCAGGCAAAGAAGTTTTCTCCTTCGCACCTTGGAGGAGAATCGCGAAAGCGTCAGTGGTGGCGGACGTCGTAGCTGCTGCACTTCAACGTTGAAATCGACTTACTGGCCAAGCGAGGAGACTGCTTCCCTTACCGCTACGTCGGCGGAGACTCTAATGAGTTCGTGCTTGCTCGATCCAAGCGCGCAGTTGACCATCGCGGTCGCATAGTCGCTGGAGATGGCTTCGGAGTTGTCCAACTGCCCAGAGGAGTATTTGTGGTACAAGTCGATAAGGGTTCCCTGATCAGCAACAACGCATCCATACCAGGGCTTCAGAACACGACAGCGCGCACGAATTGGCACCACAACAAAGACCATACCGGCTACTGCTAACTGAAAGCCATTTGACCAATAAATTTAGGCCAAGCGGCCATAAAAAATTGGTGCAGGCGGGGATGAGAATCTAATAATTAACTTTATGGGGCCTAATAATATTACATTTTATATACGTACCTGCGTATCTAATAAGTTATAAGTACACTATAATGCCTGTATAATACGGACTAACCTACGCAAAGGCTCCCCACTATTCGACATCCTCCAATGGTAGCATGTACCACAGGTATAGCGTCTGATAACTCACTTTCAAAAATACTATAATAAAGATATAAACAAACACATTTTAATTACAGGAAACTACCCAAAAACCTAGCAAATAATAACACGGTCTCCCATTCTAATCGCAGGACTCGTGATACGGGAAATAGAACAAACTTACCTGAAGAAATTCTCAGTGCTTGCCACAGGTACTAATGAATACGCGTTAGTAAGTAAGGAGAACACGCCTGCAGAGTTGTTGCCTTCGAATTGAACTCTGATAGCCATAGTGAGATAGACGGTCCAGATGTCCTTCAACCTGATAGTTATATATAACTAGAGAAGGCTTTATTTATGCTCTTTTATAATGACTTGCACGTGTTGCACAACAGTGCGAAACTAAGCTATCTGACGTCAGTATCTATTTATAGAACAACTGTAATTAATATTGAATACAGAATATAGAGAACTCTTAGTGACACCAGTATAGCCTATGACAGGGTTCAAAGACGATGGCCACCACAGACCCATTTTAAGTTTGAAAGTTCAAATAGTTCCGTAACTTCTTGAACAGAAACCCAAGAGCACTGACATGCATAAGCCCTTGAACCTACACAAGACAAAGAGGAAGTGATACAGCAATACACACCAACCAATCCTTTTGAGTATTGCCAGTCCATTATTACACTAACCTGATTTGTGAATGATTTTCTGCTTCAGTTTGCTCATCATTGGAAAGTTGTTTCTAAAGAATAAGTAATCCACATCTTTTGTCCATGCACTCCCATCTATGGCTGTCACATTAAGGTCACATGATGTACATCGTAATGAATTGCAGGCTCTACATATTGAATATAAGCACAAAAAAACTTAAAACAATGACATATCTCAGCAAGTAATCACCCTACTATTATAGACACAACCAAAAGTAAATTTCTTGTATATACGTATGTAATGACCACTTGTTGTGATCACTATGGTTGCAATTATATTGAGCATCAGCAACACAATTGAATAGTTTTGAATGTTTGACCATCCTTGTATATGTGTCATGTTTAATTTTCTTGATTATCCTAAGCTGCACACATACATATGTATGCTAACACACACAGAAATTGATTATCCTAATATTGACAGTTAGGGCCTTTCCTTTCAAAATCATATTTTCCCCTCACATCTTAATAACCACTGTCTCCTCATCTGTAATATTTTCCCTTAAATACTTTATATTTTTAAAATACGATACGAGGTTGAAGGACATCTGGACCATCTATCTCACTATGGCTATCAGAGTTCAATTCGAAGGCAACAACTCTGCCAGCGTGTTAAAATATAACAGCAAAACAGTACAAGAATCTACCAAATGTGATCCTACATACAAATACATTAAAATGTACAATGATATAGCCATTGTGCTACGATTAAGCAAACACCATTAATCAGTTGTACATCTGCACATTTCAACTAACCGCAGACAAAGTGTATCGTTCATTTACCTCAGTGTGGCTCCTTCATTGCATCCAAACGCTACTTTGCTACCACTTAAAAACAGTCTGATACACCTGCAAACATTAAACAGCAGGTAAACTAAATATTCTATGATACTGCAGCCAATACACGGGAAATATACAGTTGCAACTATCTGCTATGTCAGCAAACCTAGTCTTTGTCACAGCATAAACCTCTTTGTCATCCCTATCCCTCTTTAGTCCTTCCGAGTGTGTCTCTACCTAGACATTGAGACACCACAACAGCTATTAAATTGATTTGATAAATTTCTATTCAATTAAGCTTAATATTGCATAGATTCTTTACTGTATTTAGCAGATATCTAAATAGTTACTGAGTATGTAGATTTTTGATCATCAAAATTAATGTAGTTTTAGAGCCTAATTGAATAATCACGCGACTAGTCTGACGTAGCCAGACCACGGTCCTTCCTCCATTTTGCTATGACGTCTTACGTCAGACTATCACGCGACACGCTAATAACAATGTAACAAATACGAACAAACTCTGCTCGTGTCCTCAACGTCAGAAAGGTCTCCTAGAATTTCATCTATCTCCTCATCAATGGTATCTTTAATGTCTTTTGACCTGATGGAACACGAAAGTACAGAAATACTTGTAGACTCACAACATGTACATTCTTAATGAAAGAAAGTCAATAAATATTAAAACGCCACTTCTTTTATTCTTACTGTGGAGGTAGTATGACTCCGGATTTAATTGCAGAACCCCGCTCTTGAGACATTTTGTTAACATTCATTTCTAACGCGTTTATCAGGTCATCCAGATCGTCTGCGTCTGCGTCCATCTTTACTTATTACGCAACTCAAAGCCGTACAAAATGGCAGGCACACGCACATGTAAATATGAAGGGAGTCTAGTAATTCGTTAATTCGTTATAAAGAGATCAAAAGAAAGAGGTTGGGTCAAAGCATGTGAGAGAACAGTGGTCGGTAGAGCTATTAAACCATCATCGTTTAACCTACCTCTGTTGTCTGTGATGATTCTTCTTTCGTAAGAAGTTTTGCATTGTTTCATCCACTGATGAGACACCTGAGCTTGAGATCAGAAGTATTCCTAAAACATGTGTGGTACCCAAACTCAAACTATTTGCTGGTTCTTGGCTGTCATTTTAGTCACATGTAGCGTATTACTAGTTCCATCCAATTCATTATTTGAAATGCCACATCTCCTATGCATGTGTATTCATAATTATTTATTTATTTAGATGACTATGGTATTTTGTAACTTGCACTATATACCGGAGAGAAAGATAATCACCATTCATTATTGTGTACAATATTTAAGATAAGAAAAACTAATTGTGAAGAAGAATAAACTACTAAACTAGATACATTTATGTACCTCTATATAGTTATTATATCGGCTTGCTTGCTAGTTTTGATATCAGCTTGCTTGCTAGTTATTATATCGGCTTGCTTTCTACTTATTATATCGCATTGCAATAGCTCTGCAAACTAAGGCTACAGATTGAAGGGTGGCAACTTCCTGTCTTTCATCATCATCGAGTGGACCTCTTTTTTCACCAAACAGAAGAGTCTCAATTTCTTTATTCTTGCCTGAATCCGCATTATCAGATACTCCCTTCACTACAAGAAAATTATCACTCTTCAGGGTAGCTGGTAATGGATCACATTCCCTCAGCCCTCTAGCAATACCAGAGCCTTCCATTTCAATGCCAACCAGCTTTTTCCCCTCTCTCAGTTGCCTAGCAGCTACAGGATCTGCTATGACAATGTCTCCTGAATAGATACAGTCAGCTTTTGTGACTTCAATGGGATTTGCCCCGGGATAATAAACTGGCTCATCTCCCAACAATTGTACCCAAATCTTATCCATATTATAGGAACTTCGATTCTTAAATTCCAAGCCATTTTCGGTCTTCTTTGAGGTGTATCCACCAGCCTCCTTTGAGAGCAAGACATGGCCACAGAAATTCGTACCCTCAGTATCAGAGCTACATCCACAGCACCCAACGCAAAATATTATTTCAAGTGGCCAATTCTGCTCTTTTGCTTTCTCTAACAGCTTATCCACTGCACTTTTGGCCTCAGTCTTTCCATATTCACAACCTATCTTCATATGAACAACCTTGGTAGCACCAATTGTAGCCAAATCATACAATAAGTCTCCATTAGAAATATTGTATTTGATTTCCACAGCAATTTCTTTCAGTATAGGGTCATTCTTAAAAGTGTGGCCTTTCACACCTTGATTTTTCAAGGAGCAGTATTTACCCCCAAGAAAGTGCCTCACAGTATTCTTTTCATTATCATTAGCTGTTAGTAGGATAACCTTCACTTGTGCCTGTGTACATAAAATGAATGAAAATAAGGGTAAGATACCTCATGATGTGCTGCTGGTGTGAATGCATGGCTTTAGGTTATCGGCTGCAAGCAGCTACAAAGTATACTGAATGGCTAGAATATGGGGTGCCATTTAAAAATATTCAGAAAAAAGTGTTATAGCAAAAAATCTGATATAACTAAATATATTCCTGTAAAAAGGGGATATATCCCTAAGGATGCCCATCATTAAAGTGATATATAAATTACACATCCACAATGTGATATTTCCATAAATGTGATATATGTGTTAATTAAGACACATGATGAAATTCAATTTATAAAAGGAATGTAGGTCAAACTAAACTGGGGAAGTTAGTCTTAATTCTCACTTATCATATACTTTAGTAATAATTGATTATTAGCTACGTATATGGTTATGTTGAAGTATAAAAAGGGGGGTTTTCTAAGGCTGTTAATTGTCTTTTTGAGAATAAGTTCTTTGGGGTAGATGTCCTTTAAGTTAATTGATGGTTCAACAGCATAATTATTTATACAGAAGAGTCGAGGTCATCAATATAATATTATTCTCTAAGGTGTTAACACCTATAAAAAGTATATACTCAATAAATTGTGAATAATATCTGCCACTGAGCCAGTTTCAAAGTGAAGAAGACTTGAATTGTACCATATGCATACTCACACCATGCTTATGCAATTTTTTGTCATACTTGCATTAGAGTCATACATTATTCTTTTTAAAATTGTGCAGGAGATGCGTGTCATGCCTAATCAAAAATCTTAGGTTGAATTTTTATCTTATAGGTCCCATTGCTCATATACCTGTTTACATCTTTGAGATGATTCATCTTTAGTCTTTGTGAGTGTTCAAAGACACAGTTTGGTTTTTGAGAAGTTGCTGAAGAAGACCCCAGGATAAAAACGTCTAAATTCCCAAAAACCAATCTGTGTCTTTAGGTGCTAAAAAGGTTAAAGATGACAAAGATGTGAATTTTTGAGGAAATTAAAAAATGGCAGATTAAGATGGCAGTAACATGTAGTTAGTACTGCAGAATAACGAGTTCAGCAGTAACTATATTTCTTTTGTAGTGACTAGATATTTCAGTGATTTAGAATCTGTATATTTGATTTAGTTTCTGTATATATATATTAACTGGGCCCCTGAAAAGTAGCTTTTTTGGGCTATTGGGTCACCCAGAATGATAAGATAAGTGAAGTGAAGTGATATGTTTGGTGCAGTTGGCCTATGTGAATGGATATACATTTGCAAGAAATACACTTAATAAGCTTTATTAGCTCACAATACTCCACTCACCTCAGTTTGTGTAGGATGTTTCTCCAATTCTACAGATAAGGAAACATATATCCTATAGCTACTAAGGATATAACTATTATGCAATTAAATAGCTTTCAGTATTTATGGCATATATAATAATCTTATTTCCAGAGTAGGTATAGTTAGGTACATGTACATATACAGGGTTCAATCTACTGGGGGATGGGGGGAAAACTTCTCCCTCAAACACTCCAGCCCCCCCCCCCCCCCCCCAAATTTACCCAATTGCACTTTAAAAATGGCATAGAGAAAGTTCTTATGTCAGAATCAATCTCAGAGGGCTTACAAAATAAATTTTAACAAATAATGTTAAGGAAAAAGGGGAAAACAAGCAAAATAAAAACATTTAAAAAAATGAAATTAGAAGTAGGGATGGCCCATGCAACAAATGACAAACACATCTGGAAAAAGTAGCGAAACAAGACAGTGACCATGTGATAAGGCATACTGAAATTTAAGTGACTTAACCATACACATCACTTCTATGTTTGGGCGCACCATCCCTACTTCAGCTATCATGATACTGGTGCGAGACCAAGAAAGTGAGGAATTTTTCAAGATGGCAGCTTTTGGTTTTTTCATTCGCTGCTGGTCTTCTCCTTATTTAATAGTTATCTCTGAACTTTGGACAGCCATTTTTTTCTGGCCATCCCTACTATAGAGTACTACTGTACTCTATGATATATAGGTGGCAAGTGGGAATTTAGGTTTGGTCATATACCATATAATCATATTCATTAAGCAGGTATGTAATCTAAAAGTGTATTCATTAGGTAAGCCCTCCTGGCCTTCCAAATTTACACAGGGGTTTAAAACAATATTACCCTATTTGCCTAATGATGGCACCACCCAGGCAGACAATTTGTTTTTGGAATGGAATGGAGGGAGGGGGGACAAAATCATGGTATATGTATGTTGAAATAAGGGGTGAGGAATTTTGGTGGTACGGTGTTTCTCCTGATTAAAGGTTAGACCCCTTCTTCTCGCAAGTGACATTTATCATCTAAAGATACTTTCTTGCTCCTATTTAGTGAGAGACATTCTGAATCAGTGATTGAGCAATTGCAACATGCAATCATGTGAAGGCATTCAAGAAAAAGGCCGGTGGGAACTGACTAAAGTTAAGAACTATGGTAATTTGACAACCTAGCACACTGTCAGGTAATTTCTTACTTGCTAGGTAGGTAACCACAGGGCGCACAGACACGTAACTAGGTTCACCTTTAAACTTATACGTTTATTCAGCAATTACCTTTCAAATTTCATAGAAGGTAATAATGTAGACAAATTAAGACATCTACCAAGTAAAGGCTGGGACATTTGTATACAATCTAGCATGGCTATATTATTGTGACAAATAAGGTGTAATTACGGACAAACTTTGACGCTGTTTAATCAGGCAAACGGAATACGGAAATTCTTCCAAATGCTAGGTGTCAATGAAAGTATAGATGAAAGCAGTAATAAAGGCCCGGTGAGGGTAATATAACTGATAACCGTCAAGTAATAACTGCACGTCAAACAGTCCAATCCGATGGCTAACTTCGTAGACACAAACTTTAGTTAGCGGCCCATTTAGTGAATATTATAAGCAGCAGGTAATTTCGGATACTCCGAAAAACTTCGGAATCGGCAATCTGAATAAGACAAAGCCGTCGAATAAATATGATATAGCTGCAAATTATGCATTCTACCTGATTGTTTGACTCGCCGTGAGAAATCAATCGACTGCAGTAGCGGCAACAAAAAAGCGCTATGGATATTGTGGCCACTAGAAATCGATCCTTTTACCAAATGTGATCAGCAGTTGATTTATTCAAGGTCTAGGCATACATACAATGTAGAAATGAATGGATACTTTAGGCGTACCTGCCATGATTCTCGAATTTGCAGCTAACGGCTATTCGAGCTTCCAGGACGGCTAGTTTCTTCTACTGAATGACGTCATAACCGTATTATCGTAGGAGAAAAATTTGTTCAATAAAATGTCATCAAAATGGCGGACTTTTCCGGTCCGGGGCCAAAAGCGGTACAGCCGGACCAGTATAGTCCGAAGGTGATATCAGTTGCGAACTAACGTGCGAAAGTATTCTAGAACAGATAGATGAGTCGTTCAATGATATTGAGGAGGCAGAGAAAGCTGGCGATCTAGTGCAGGACGTCTACCGACGAGAATGCGATGTGACCTCACCTCATCTCTGCAAGATACTGTCATGATACAGCTAGTAATAATCCTATAGACACAACCAATAGTATATTTCTTGTATATATGTAATGACCAGGGGTACTTGTTGTGATCACTATGTGTCATGTTTAATTTTCTTGTATTGTAATATGAACAGTTTGGTGTTGCTGATGCTCAATATAATTATCAACCAATTGCAACCTATACAAGGAGGTCGAAACATTCAAAACTATTTAATAGGCCTTTCCTTTCAACTTCATGTTTTCCCTCACATCGTAATTATACCATTGTTTCCTCAGTTTTCCCATAAATACTAGTATTATATTTTATACTATTCTAGAATGATTAAACTTTGTAGATTCTTGTTTGCTGTTATATTTTAATATCATCTTTTCATCTTTCAGCTATTAGAAGAAATGTGATCTATATATTATTATTATTAATATTATTATTATTATTATTATTATTATTATTATTATTATTATAGTGCCCATGCATACAACAGATGTATAAAATGCAAACCAAAGGTGGTTAAGAGGTACAGGGCTATACCTGGACACATATAAACCATCGCCACTTAAGGCTACCAGGCCGTCCGCCCAGGTACATAGCCCGACTGCCTGGGCGCATTAAGCCATCGCCACTTAAGGCTACCAGGCCGCACTTCCCAGACAGTCACATACACAAGCACCAAGTTCGGAGGTGGTGCATTATATTATAGTTCAAGTGAAATAAAGGATGAAGGGTGATTTACAGAGTGGGATGATGTGGGTAATGTAGATAATATAGATGTATGTATACACGATAAAAATTCATCATTTATGACCATAAACCTTATGTGTATAGTATTATCATTGTGGTTTTCTTTAAGTATATTCTCCGTCATATTTAATTGATACCTGTATGTGTATATATGTAGCATTTCAAGCTGTGAATTATTTATATTATTTACATTTTTAAGTACCTGTACACCTGACCTTAACATCAGAAGTATTTCAAGTCAAACACATGTGGGGCACCCAAACTCAAACTATATATTTGCTGGTTCTTAGCTGTCATTTTAGTCACATGTAGCATATCACTAACTATACTTCCATCCAATTCATTATTTGAAACGCCACATCTTCTATGTATATTCATAATTATTTATTTATTAGATTACAACTTGAACCATATACCGGAGAGAAAGATAATCACCATTCATTATTGTGTACAATAAGATAAGAAAAACTAATTGTGAAGAAGAATAAACTACTAAACTAGATACATTTATGTACTTCTATATAGTTATTATATCGGCTTGCTTGCTAGTTTTGATATCGGCTTGCTTTCTAGTTATTAAATTTGCTTGCTTTCTACTTATTATATCGGATTGCAATAGCTCTGCAAACTAAGGCTACAGATTGAAGGGTGGCAACTTCCTGTCTTTCATCATCATTGAGTGGACCTCTTTTTTCACCAAACAGAAGAGTCTCCATTTCTTCATTCTTGCCTGAACCCGCATTATCAGATACTCCCTTAACTACAAGAAAATTATCACTCTTCAGGGTAACTGGTAATGGATGACATTCCCTCAGCCCTCTAGCAATACCAGAGCCTTCCATTTCGATGCCAATCAGCTTTCTCCCATCTCTCAGTTGCCTAGCAGCTACAGGATCTGTTATGACAATGTCTCCTGAATAGATACAGTCAGCTTTTGTGACTTTAATGGGGTTTGCCCCGGGATAATAAACTGGCTCATCTCCCAACAATTGTACCCAAATCTTATCCATATTAGAGGGACTTGGATTTTTAAATTCCAAGCCATTTTCGGTCTTCTTTGAGGTGTATCCACCAGCCTCCTTTGAGAGCAAGACATGGCCACAGAAATTCGTACCCTCAGTATCAGAGCTACATCCACAGCACCCAACGCAAAATATTATTTCAAGTGGCCAATTCTGCTCTTTTGCTTTCTCTAACAGCTTATCCACTGCACTTTTGGCCTCAGTCTTTCCATATTCACAACCTATCTTCATATGAACAACCTTGGTAGCACCAATTGTAGCCAAATCATACAATAAGTCTCCATTAGAAATATTGTATTTGATTTCCACAGCAATTTCTTTCAGTATAGGGTCATTCTTAAAAGTGTGGCCTTTCACACCTTGATTTTTCAAGGAGCAGTATTTACCCCCAAGAAAGTGCCTCACAGTATTCTTTTCATTATCATTAGCTGTTAGTAGGATAACCTTCACTTGTGCCTGTGTACATAAAATGAATGAAAATAAAGGTAAGATACCTCATGATGAGCTGCTGGTGTAAATAGCTTTAGGTTATCGGCTGCAAGCAGCTACAAAGTATACTGAATGGCTAGAATATGGGGTGCTGTTTGTAAAAATATTCAGAAAAAAGTGTTATAGCAAAAAATCTGATATAACTAAATAAATTCCTGTAAAAAGGGGATATATCCCCATCATTAAAGTGATATATAAATTACACATCCACAATGTGATATTTCCATAAATGTGATATATGTGTTAATTAAGACACATGATGAAATCCAATTTATATAAGGATTGTAGGTCAAACTAAACTATTATTTCTCATCAGTGACCCTGGGAATCCTTGTCTTCTTTTCGATATTTTGTGAGTCCTTGGCTCTCTGTACTAAATCTAGGGGTCTTGTATATACACAATTCTGGCATCAAAAGTTGATTAAGTGTTAAATAAAGACACATAATGAAATTCAATTTATAAAAGGAATGTAGGTCAAACTAAACTGGGGAAGTTAGTCTTAATTCTCACTTATCATATACTTTAGTAATAATTGATTATTAGCTACCTATATGGTTATGTTGAAGTATAAGAAGGGGGATTTTCTAAGGCTTTCAATTGTCTTTTTGAGAATAAGTTCTTTGGGGTAGATGTCCTTTAAGTTAATTGATGGTTCAACAGCATAATTATTTATACAGAGGAGGTCATCAATATAATATTATTCTCTAAGGTGTTAACACCTATAAATAGTACTCAATAAATTGTGAATAATATCTGACACTGAGCCAGTTTCAAAGTGAAGAAGATTTGAATTGTACCATATGCATACTCACGCCATGCTTATGCAATTTTTTGTCATACTTGCATTAGAGTCATGCATTATTCTTTTTAAAATTGTGCAGGAGATGCGTGTCATGCCTAATCAAAAATCTTATTTTGAATTTTTATCTTATAGGTCCCATTGCTTATATATATACCTGTTTACATCTTTGAGATGATTCATCTTTAGTCTTTGTGAGTGTTTAAAGACGCGGTTTGGTTTTTGAGAAGTTGCTGAAGAAGACCCCAGGATAAAAACGTCTAAATTCCCAAAAACCAATCTGTGTCTTTAGGTGCTAAAAAGGTTAAAGATGACAAAGATGTGAATTTTTGAGGAAATTAAAAAATGGCAGATTAAGATGGCAGTAACATGTAGTTAGTACTGCAGATTAACGAGTTCAGCAGTAACTATATTTCTTTTGTAGTGACTAGATATTTCAGTGATTTAGAATCTGTATATTTGATTTAGTTTCTGTATATATATATTAACTGGGCCCCTGAAAAGTAGCTTTTTGGGCTATTGGGTCACCCAGAATGATAAGATAAGTGAAGTGAAGTGATATGTTTGGTGCAGTTGGCCTATGTGAATGGATATTAATTCAGGCTTTCTATAATGCAGCCACCTCTCTGTTCATTCAATTCAGCTAGCTCAAAATAATATTATGATTGATTAAATTTGTATACATATATACATTTCGTTATACCATAGTCAATTGTAGGTATACCTTGCAACTAGTACTATTATGTGTGCTTTGTATATATAGTTAGTCTTATATAGCATGAAACCATTTGCTGCATTGTATAAAATTGTTTCAAAAAGACTGACACTACGTACATATAAATGAGATAAGTATAGTGCAGAATATATTGACTGTTGTGATGTTTCTACAACTACACTTGTGTGCTACATTATTATCATGTCTACACTATAACGAACAATTAATAGAATAAGCAAACAAGGTGCCAAAGTGGGAGCTAAAGACAAGTGTGAATGTTAGCTCCACCCACCTGTGTAAATGTATAACAGTAATTGAAAGGGGCCAGACTACGTAGCTTATACATATACTGTAAAACCCTTAATGTTAGCGTGCCGCATCGCTAGCATTTATGGTCGCTAGAATGTTTATTATTACGCATGCGCAGTAGTGTGGGACAACAAAACGCTAAATTTAATGGACGCTATTATAGGTCATACTATATACGGGTTCTGGGGCCAGATTTGCTAGTGACTGTTGGAAGTACTGCCATCCTTACTTCAAATTTCATTTTCTAACTCTGTCTGCAGGTGTATATAATTACAGAGTGTGGCTGTGTTCTCTGGTAAGTAGGATGATGTTTTCTCTCCAGTTCCCACTTTGGCACCTTGTTTGCTTATTCTATTAATTGTTCGTTATAGTGTAGACTGATAATAATGTAGCACACAAGTGTAGTTGTAGAAACATCACAACACTCAATATTATTTATATATTCTGCACATATATATAGCTATACCTATATATATACAGTCAACTCCTGATATAACGAACACCAAAATCCCAGCATAATTGTTCTTTATAAAAGAAGTTCTTTATAACCAAATGTACTTTATTTGCATATAACAATACAAATAAACTACTCATCAGTGCAGTACAGTATGAATACAGGAGAATGCTTACAAAATTAAAATTACATAAAATAGTATATTAATGGTACTCAGGGTGGACTTTACAACTGAAAAGGTGGACTTTACAACTGAAAATTCGTCACAAATACCCTTCTTCCTCCCTTTATCCACTTCGTCCAGTAACTTCGGCTGTATTTTGGCTTCACACATACATAATCATAAGTTAACACGTTCGTTAAAATAGAAGTTTGTTTAGAGTTGTTTGTTATAAACAGAAGGAATTGAATGGACAGGAAATTGTTTTTTGACAATCGTTCGTTATAACCCAGAATTCGTTATGAGCGAGTTCGTTATAAGTGGAGTCGACTGTATATATATATATATAATCAAGTACTACACAGTACAAGTTACAAATTTAAGAGATCCAAGTGACTATGTAATATTAAAATTACAATCAAGTACTAGCTACACAGTGCAAGTTACAAATTTAAAGAGATCCAAGTGACCCCTAGGATAATCAGTATTTTAAACAGTACAAGACTTTAGTCACACTAGTACTGTTGCAGGCTTTGAAATCCTCAACTACTGCATAGAGAGTAGTAGTTGATACAGATCATCCAATTGCAAGGTAGAACACATGGCCTACCAATTACCTTTTCACACCTTAGTATAGACTGAAGATGATGCATCTGCATGCCATATATCAACAAAGGCTCCAGTATTAAAGGGGTCTCAGCTAATAACCACAGCAGATTTGATTTGCCTTGTGAGGGAGCTAAGAACACCGACGGTGGTTGCATGCATTGGCATAATCAACAGGGTTACAGACCATTTTGTAACTTGTACACAAGGGACATAAAAGGCCAAGGCCTTTATATACGTATATGATGTCCCTTGTGTACAAGTTACAAAATGGTCTGTAACCCTGTTGATTATGCCAATGCATGCAACCAACCGTCGGTGTTCTTAGCTCCCTCACAAGGCAAATCAAATCTGCTGTGGTTATTAGCTGAGACCCCTTTAATACTGGAGCCTTTGTTGATATATGGCATGCAGATGCATCATCTTCAGTCTATACTAAGGTGTGAAAAGGTAATTGGTAGGCCATGTGTTCTACCTTGCAATTGGATGATCTGTATCAACTACTACTCTCTATGCAGTAGTTGAGGATTTCAAAGCCTGCAACAGTACTAGTGTGACTAAAGTCTTGTACTGTTTAAAATACTGATTATCCTAGGGGTCACTTGGATCTCTTTAAATTTGTAACTTGCACTGCATGTGTAGCTAGTACTTGATTGTAATCTTAATATTGCCAGTAACTTTCACTGTGTAGTGTACTTGAGTGTAATTAGCCTCACTATTTTTAAGACATTGACTATGAGCAATTTCGTTATGAGATTCTACTGTACACATGGAAAACGTACACACATGGATAAGAATAAAGCCTTGTTGAACATCAGTAACATAAATTTACTAATTCTGGACGTTTCAACCCGGAAGTCTTCATCAGTAATACAGGAATGGGAATATCAAGTAGGAAATTAGTAAATTCTTGTTCCTGAAGCTCAACAAGGCTTTATTCTCATAATGATCGCAACAAACACTCCTAATTCCTACACATGGACAAGTAAAAATATGAACAAAAAGCGTAAGAAGAGAAGACAGAGCTTCAATTACCAAAGTTTTATTAAGGTCGACTAAACGAATTTCTTTTCCATCAATATAGGGACAATTCTACCTCAAACTTAACGGAAACGTACACAAATACGCTTTATCTAACCTTCGCTACAACTCGTTTATTCCGTAGCTCCTTCTCGTAGTAGAGCGTCGACTTGTCATAGCTGTTCTCGAAAGGATGATCTTCTTTTGCAACGAGCCCTGACGTTTTCCCAACGTCACATGATAATCCATTAAATATGTACCGAGCGACATACAAGGTGTTGGTGACGCACTAGGGAAACATCATAATACATCACCAGATTGCGCAATCGTAAACTTGCATTCTTCGTTATATCTTGATTATTTTGCAATTTTAATTAATTAAAACTTCACCAGACGTTTTTCATACACATGTACCATGATATATGTCGGTTTCACAGTGATCTGACCCATTGATAATTTTTATTAATATAACACTTAGTTTCAATATAAATTTCATATAGGTTTTCTATAGTCCTATGGCATTTTATATGCAGATTTTGTCCTCCGTTTTCTACCAAACCGAGACCTAAATAAAAAATCCCCTAATTGAAAATGAGTTTTATACCCTAAACTTTATGATACTATGCCCATTCTGTTGCTAGGTCCTTTCCTGGAGTCAAATGAATTATTTATATTATATTATATTATTTATTTATTTATATTATATTAGATTACCTTAGTATATTGTAACTTGTACTGTATAGATTACCTTAGTATATTGTAACTTGTACTGTATATATATCAAGTACTACACAGTGCAAGTTACAAATTTATACACGGATGCAAGTGACTCCCAAAATAATCACACTGAGATAGATAATAATACAGATTCAAATGACTCCCAAAATAATCACAATCAGGTATATAATTAAACGCTACAAGACTTTATCACACTGAAATTCTCAACTTCTGCATACAGAGTAGTAGTCTCTACAGATCATATAAGGTTAAACGCGCGCATGGCCTTCCAATTACCTTTTCACACCTTAGTATAGACTGAAGATGATGCATCTGCATGCCATTATCAGCAACAATTCCAGTCTCATGTAGGGGGTCTCAGCCAATAATCACCGCGGATTTGACTTGCCTTCAGTGTGAGGTAGGAGTACTGTTGGTTGCTTGGATATACATTCACAAAAAATAACAGTGTTAGAGACAATTTGGTAACTTGCACACAAGGCTCATTATGAAATAAATTAAAAGCCCCAGCCTTTATGTCCCTGTGTGCAAGTTACCAAATTGTCTCTAATCCTGCATGTATCCTCATACCAAGCTCTCATCAGGTTTAGTTCCCTATAGGCTTTTTAATTTATTACAGAGTAGGCATAGCATGTAGGAATTCATATGTCAGGAAGAATGGACATTCCTAATTATTTACAACTCTTGTCAAGTTCCACTATTGTCTTCAGACAAACCTGAGAATCATCGGCCTTTGCTTTTTTGTGGTTGGGAAATGGCATATGTCTGACATTGTGCAAGCAAAGGGTCTGTAACAGGCAGATTGTGTACAAGATTTCACAAGTTTAGGATTTATTAGAATTTTTGTGATGTAAATTATTTATATTACTTGCATTTTTAATGTACCTTCCTTTTCCATTTGTTGTCTGTGATCTTTCATAAGAGGTTTTGCATTGTTTCATCCATTGATGAGACATGTACACCTTAAGATCAGAATTATTTCAAGTCAAACACATGTGGGGCACCCAAACTCAAACTATTTGCTGGTTGTCATTTTAGTCACATGTACCATATATCACTAATTCCATCCAATTCATTTATTTAAATGCCACATCTCCTATGTGTATTCATAATTATTTATTTATTTAGATGACTATGGTATTTTGTAACTTGCACTATGTACTGGAGAGAAAGATATTCACCATTCATTATTGTGTACAAAGAGATAAGAAAAACTAATTGTGAAGAAGAATAAACTACTAAACTAGATACATTTTATGTACCTCTATATAGTTATTATATCGGCTTGCTTGCTAGTTATTATATCGGTTTGCTTTCTACTTATTATATCGGATTGCAATAGCTCTGCAAACTAAGGCTACAGATTGAAGGGTGGCAACTTCCTGTCTTTCATCATCATTGAGTGGACCTCTTTTTTCACCAAACAGAAGAGTCTCCATTTCTTCATTCTTGCCTGAATCCGCATTATCAGATACTCCCTTCACTACAAGAAAATTATCACTCTTCAGGGTAGCTGGTAATGGATCACATTCCCTCAGCCCTCTAGCAATACCAGAGCCTTCCATTTCAATGCCAACCAGCTTTTTCCCCTCTCTCAGTTGCCTAGCAGCTACAGGATCTGCTATGACAATGTCTCCTGAATAGATACAGTCAGCTTTTGTGACTTTAATGGGATTTGCCCCGGGATTCTTAACTGGCTCATCTCCCAACAATTGTACCCAAACCTTATCCATATTATAGGAATCTCGATTCTTAAATTCCAAGCCATTTTCGATCTTCTTTGAGGTGTATCCACCAGCCTCCTTTGAGAGCAAGACATGGCCACAGAAATTCTTACCCTTAGTATCATTCTTACCCTTAGTATCATTCTTACCCTTTTCAGATGAGCTACATCCACAGCACCCAACGCAAAATATCATTTCAAGTGGCCAATTCTGCTCTTTTGCTTTCTCTAACAGCTTATCCACTGCACTTTTGGCCTCAACCTTTCCATAATCACAACCTATCTTCATATGAACAACCTTGGTACCACCAATTGTAGCCAAATCATACAATAAGTCTCCATTAGAAATATTGTATTTGATTTCCACAGCAATTTCTTTCAGTATAGGGTCATTCTTAAAAGTGTGGCCTTTCACATCTTTATTTTTCAAGGAGCAGTATTTACCCCCAAGAAAGTGCCTCACAGTATTCTTTTCATTATCATTAGCTGTTAGTAGGATAACCTTCACTTGTGCCTGTGTACATAAAATGAATAAAAATAAAGGTAAGATACCTCATGATCTGCTGCTGGTGTGAATGGCTTTAGGTTATCGGCTGCAAGCAGCTACAAAGTATACTGAATGGCTAGAATATGGGGTGCTGTTTGTAAAAATATTCAGAAAAAAGTGTTATAGCAAAAAATCTGATATATATAACTAAAATTCCTGTAAAAAGGGGATATATCCCTAAAGATGCCCATCATTAAAGTGATATATAAATTACACATCCAAAATGTGATATTTCCATAAATGTGATATATGTGTTAATTAAGACACATGATGAAATTCAATTTATAAAATGAAATGTAGGTCAAACTAAACTATTATAGATGGGGAAGTTAGTCTTAATTCTCACTTATCATATACTTTAGTGATAAATTGATTATTAGCTACGTATATATGGTTATATATGTTGAAGTCTAAGAAGGGGGATTTTCTAAGGCTGTTAATTGTCTTTTTGAGAATAAGTTCTTTGGGGTAGATGTCCTTAATTGATGGTTCAACAACATAATTATTTATACAGAGGAGGTCATGAATATTATTCTCTAAGGTGTTAACACCTATAAAAAGTACTCAATAAATTGTGAATAATATCTGCCACTGAGCCAGTTTCAAAGTGAAGAAGACTTGAATTGTACCATATGCATACTCACACCATGCTTATGCAATTTGTTGTCATACTTGCATAGAGTCATGCATTATTCTTTTTAAAATTGTCCAGGAGATGCGTGTCATGCCTAATCAAAAATCTTAGTTTGAACTTTTATCTTATAGGTCCCATTTCCCATATACCTGTTTACACTTTGAGATGATTCATCTTTAGTCTTTGTGAGTGTTCAAAGACACAGTTTGGTTTTTGAGAAGTTGCTGAAGAAGACCCCATGGTAAAAACATCTAAATTCCCAAAAACCAATCTGTGTCTTTAGATGCTAAAAAGATTAAAGATGACAAAGATGTGAATTTTTGAGGAAATTAAAAAATGGCAGATCAAGATGGCAGTAACATGTAGTTAGTACTGCAGATTAACGAGTTCAGGAGTAACTATATTTCTTTTGTAGTGACTAGATATTTCAGTGATTTAGAATATGTATATTTGATTTAGTTTCTGTATATATACGTATATTAACTGGGCCCCTGAAAAGTAGCTTTTTTGGGCTATTGGGTCACCCAGAATGATAAGATAAGTGAAGTGAAGTGATATGTTTGGTGCAGTTGGCCTATGCGAATGGATATACATTTGCAAGAAATACACTTAATAAGCTTTAATAGCATGCAATACTATACTCACCTCAATTTGTGGAGGATCTTTCTCCAATTCTACAGATAAGGAAACATATATCAATTTATGCTATAGCTACTAAATTATAAGGATAAATAGCTTTCAGTATTTATGGCATATAATAATAATCTTATTTCCAGAGTAGGTATAGTTAGGTACATGTACATATACAGGTTTCGATCTACTGGGGGATGGGGGAAAACTTCTCCCTCAAACACTCCAGCCCCCCCCCCCCCCAAATTTACCCAATTGCACTTTAAAAAGGGCATAGAGAAAGTTCTTATGTCAGAATCAATCTCAGAGGGCTTACAAAATAAATTTTAACAAATAATGTTAAGGAAAAAGGGGAAAACAAGCAAAATAAAAACATTTAAAAAAATGAAATTAGAAGTAGGGATGGCCCATGCAACAAATGACAAACACATCTGGAAAAAGTAGCGAAACAAGACAGTGACCATGTGATAAGGCATACTAAAATTTAAGTGACTTAACCATACACATCACTTCTATGTTTGGGCGCACCATCCCTACTTCAGCTATCATGATACTGGTGCGAGACTGAGAAAGTGAGGAATTTTTCAAGATGGCAGCTTTTGGTTTTTTCATTCGCTGCTGGTCTTCCCCTTATTTAATGGTTATCTCTGAATTTTGGGCAGCCATTTTTTTCTGGCCATCCCTACTATAGAGTACTACTATACTCTATGATATATAGGTGGCAAGTGGGAATTTAGGTTTGGTCATATACTAATCATATTCATTAAGCAGGTATGTAATCTAAAAGTGTATTCATTAGGTAAGCCCTCCTGGCCTTCCAAATTTACACAGGGGTTTAAAACAATATTACCCTATTTGCCTAATGATGGCACCACCCAGGCAGACAATATATTTTTGGAATGGAATGGGGCCGGGGAGGGGGGACAAAATCATGGTATATGTATGTTGAAATAAGGGGTGAGGAATTATGGTGGTGTATTGGTACGGTGTTTCTCCTAATTAAAGGTCAGACCCCTTCTTCTCGCAAGTGACATTCATCATCTAAAGATACTTTCTTGTTCCTATTTAGTGAGAGACATTCAGTGATTGAGCAATTGCAACATGCAATCATTTGAAGGCATTCAAGAGAAAGGCCGGTGGGAACTGACTAAAGTTAAGAACTATGGTAATTTGACAACCTAGCACACTGTCAGGTAATTTCTTACTTGCTCCAGAGGACTCATCCTTAAATGTTGTTCCTGCATATAGAATAGCAAGAAGTTTTAATTATGCAGGTACATAGCCTAAGACTATGAGTATATAACTGTACCTCCTGGTTGCTGTAGTAGGAAGTCTTTAATAGACTTTGCAAACTGTTTGTTCATATGGGTAGTTTCAGGAGCCTCCTCAAGTGCTTTAGCAACTTTCAGAAGAAACTGTGGATTTTTATCAGCTTCAAGAAATTCCTTAAACTTGGAATTAGCTCTTGCTGGAATTGGACAATGATTCAATTCTTGGCATTGCTCGTCGTTTATGACTTTCTTTTTTCTCAAATAAGAACGTATACGATACATATCACAGTGCTTAAGTTCTTTTTCGTAATATTTGTCTATGAACTCCTGGATTTCCTCTACACCTTTTTCTGAAGATTCTAAATGTAAGAATTATAAAAACTTACATATTTACATGATACCTACATGCACCGGTAACCAATCACTTCCACTTTAGGGTTAGGTATGGTAACGTTCATCAGACTAGGTAACCACAGGGCGCAGACATGTATCTAGTTTGACCTTTAAATTTATACGTTTCTTCAGCAATTACTTCCTTTGAAATTTCATAGAAGGTATGTAGACAAAGACATCTACCAAGTAAAGGCTGGGACATTTGTATGCAATCTAGCATGGCTATATTATTGTGACAAATAAGGTGTAATTTCGGACAAACTTTGACGCTTTCTTATAATTAGGCAAACGGAAGACGGAAATTCTTCCAAATGCTAGGTGTCAAGGTAAAACACTAACCATCATCTGTACGCAGATAGTAAACCGTCCGCTGAAAGCTCCGTAGCGATCTCCAAGAGTCTTTGAATGAAAGCAATAATGAAGGCCCGGTGAGGGTAATTGATAACCAATCCGATGGCTAACTTCGTTGACACAAACTTTAGTTAGCGCCCATTTAGTGAATATATTTTAATACTTCGAATACTTCGAAAAACTTCGGAATCGGCAATCTGAATACGAAAAAGCTGCCGAATAAAAATGATATAGCTTCAAATTATGCATTCTACCGGACTGTTTGACTCGCCGTAAGAAATCAATCGACTGCAGTAGCGGTAACAAAAAGGCACTATGGACAATGTGGCCACTAGGAACCGATCCATTTACCAAATGTGATCAGTAATCTATTTATTCAAGGTCTAGGCATACATACAATTAATGTAGCAATGAATGGGTACTCTAGGCGTACCTGCCATAATTCTCGAATATGCAGCTAACAGCGATCTGAGTTTCTAGGACGGCTAGTTTCTTGGGTCAGTTTCTTCTACTGAATGACGTCATAACCTTAGGAGAAAAATGTATTCTATAAATGTCATCAAATTCCGGTCCGGGGCCAAAAGAGGTCCGTCCGGACCATTTTAGTCCGAAGGTGATATCAGTTGCAAACTAACGTGCGAAAGTATTCTAGAACAGATAGATGAGTCATATTGAGGAGGCAGAGAAAGCTGGCAATCTGGTGCAGGACGTCTACCGACGAGAATGCAATGTGACCTCACCTCTGCAGGATGGCATGTACTGTCATGATATAGCTAGTAATCACCATTATAGACACAACCAATAGTGAATTTCTTGTATATGTGTAATGACCAGGGGTACTTGTTGTGATCACTACGGTTGCAATTATATTGAGCATCAGCAACACCAAACTGTTCATATTACAACACAAGAAAATTAAACATGACACATATACAAGGAGGTCGAAACATTCAAAACTATTCAATAGGCCTTTCCTTTCCTTTCCTTATATTTTAATATCATCTTTTCATCTTTCAGCTATTAGAAGAAATGTGATCTATATACAAATTCGTACATTAACATGTACAATGACATAGTCTTTATGTGCTACCATTAAGCAAACACCAATAATCATTTGTATACATCTACACATCACATTGTTTCCTCATCCTCAATATTAATGTTTTCCCTTAAATACTAGTATTAAATTTTGTAATAGCTGAATAGATGAACATATGATATTAAATATATATAACAGCAAAACAGTACAAGAATCTAATCATTTAGAATAATTTGCTAAATCCAGAATCATACTACCTCCACAGTCAGAATAAAAGAGAACTAGGCTAAACGTTTTAATATTTCTTTCTTTCATTTGCAGACCTGCTCTTGAGACTCTTTGTTAAAATATAACTATATACCTTTAACTCATTTAACAGGTCAACCAGACCATAGATAAACGAACAACAACTCTTGCGCTCGAATCACATCCTTTAACTGTTTCACTTCTTGATTCTGTCTCTTACCCCTTTCTGAAAATGTGCATGTTAAAATACACTCCGCTCACTAAACTGTCTAAAGCGTCGTTAACTTGCTTCACAAAAGAATCGCTTACGTACGAACACGCCGCCATGTTTGTTGCTAACGAAAACGTCATCTGAAAATCTGTGTCTTTAGATGCTAAAAAGATTAAAGATGACAAAGATGTGACTTTTTGAGGAAATTAAAAAATGTCAGATCAAGATGGCAGTAACATGTAGTTAGTACTGAAGATTAACGAGTTTAATCAGCATGCAGTAGCTATATTTCTTTTGTAGTGACTAGATTTTTCAATGATTTAGAATCTGTATATATATATATTAACTGGGCCCCTGAAAAGTAGCTTTCTTGGGCTAATGGGTCACCCAGCATGAATAAGATAAGTAAAGTGAAGTGATATGTTTGGCGCAGTTGGCCTATGTGAATGGATACATTTGCAAGAAGTACACTTAAGTTTTAATAGCTCGCAATACTATACTCACCTCAGTTTGTGGAGGATCTTTCTCCAATTCTACAGATAAGGAAACATATATCCTATAGCTACTAAGGATATAACTACTATATAATTTTATATAGCTTTCAGTGTTTATGGCATATATATATAATAATCTTATTTCCAGAGTAGGTACATGTACACCTGTACATATATGTATTAAGAAGGGTTTTCCTTGGAATGCAATTTTTTTCAAAATGCCAAATTAATCTTGTAAACCACTCTTAGCTTCTGTCAAGAATATTTATTAACAAGTTAAGGTCCTATGGTAAAATATATCACTAATGAAAACGTTAATGAGCTAAAATTTATTGTATTAACTTAGAGGTTTTTATCCACAAATCCTATATAGGCAGCAGCCAATTCATTTTCCCTATAAAGAATATCCTGATCAAGGCAAATATGCTTCAGGGCCCAGTTTAAACTAATGTGTCACTTGCCATATCATTTACTACAGGAGAGCTGGGTAAATTTACAAGGCATATTTTAAATTTAAAAAATACTCCAGTGATTTCTAATATCCTTTATGTATAGCCACCTGTGCTAACATAATACTATCTTATACATTAATGCAATGTATAATTAGAACTGTATACTTAAAAGCATATCAGTTTTCTACACAGGATCCGATTAGAACTGTAATTGTACGTAAAACTGTTGACACTGTACAATAGACATGCACCTTTACACACAAGTCTAAATATCATATCTTAATAATGAATAATTATTATAGTGCAAGTGATATATTCTAGCAACTATATCAAGTATATTACACAGTGCAAATTTTAAAATGCTCTCACTCCTATATATCACAAGTGTAAATATATTCAATAGATCTAGAGTTAATGCTATATAGTCATGTGAAGCGCACTCATGCATAGTGCATATATATCTATAGGCAGCATAAAATATGCTAAAGCTACCAGATTCAGAGAAAGTTTATAAGCTTCAAATTGTGACATTGAGATCATTACAGTTACATTTGTATGTGTATACATATAGAGCTATACATATGTACTTTTTTCATCAACATTACATTAGTTCAAAAGAGCCATGCATGCAGTCTTAATATATATATATATAGTCTCATGATCAGCTATCAACCACATGCAGCAAATAAAATGTATATACCTAGAGAGGGAGCCATATATGTAAGACCAGGAATACTGGCTACATACCATATACCCTAGTAAGTTAACTACAAATTCACTAATGAGACCAAAGCCTTACTGAAGTTATTTCCAATTCATACAGTACAGGTTTATACTGTCTTAGTGCATGTCATACAGACACCCTTACTCTATATATACCATACCTGGGTATACTGTCTCTTCAATATTTATCATTTAAAATTTCAGGGACTTAATTGAGGTTTTATAGATTACTGCATACGTATATATACATGCAATTGTCATTTTATGAAAAAGTAAACTAATACACATATATAGGGTGATAGGCCGGTAAGACCTTGTTTAGTAATTACATAGGAAGACATAAAAGGATGTTGTTAAGTTTGTACTGTAATATAATATTTTACATATCCTTTGAGGCAACCAAAGAAACTTTTGAAAAACTATAACTGAAGGGGTTTCATGCAACCTTAGCATGCAGTGGTCCAACAAACCATTTAATAGGTCAGCAATTTATAGTTCAAGTGTCATGGAGCCAGTATCTGGCAGTTCATGTTAACTGTATAGCTAGCTGCTTAGGCTTCAAAGTCATCCTTGCATTTACTTTGTAGTTTAAAATATTGCTGCATGTCAGTTTGCATTTTTGTGTGATATATCCATTTCAGATTCTCAATCTACAAATGGAGTTGATAATTTATGACATTCAGTATCTTATATTACACAGGATCAAATCTCAGGTTTCATATGGCATGAAATCTATTTGAAACTTCTTGAACAGCAAGGTTTCATTGGGTGCTCAAGAATGTGCTAATAGATTAATTTCACTGGTTTCAAATTTTAACAGCCCCCTTTCCGAGTATTATACATACTTTCATGCCTTTTAAAACCTAGCTGGCTGTTCATAGAATTTCAAATAGGTTTCATGCCTTCTGAAAACTGAGATTTGATCCTGTGTTATCTCTCCAAACTAACTAATTCATCTTGAAATATCTTGAAAGACCCTGTTCAGTATATATTTTACTGAAATAGCAAAATTAATTAGTAAACTTCATTACAAATGTATATTGGTGATTGTATAGTCTGTGTGACATTAATTTCACAGTTGGAAATATATATATTTATTTATTAATATATATATAAATATATATATTTTACTGAAATAGCAAGTAAACTTCATTACAAATTTATTTTGTAAGTTGGTACATGTGTTGGTGATTGTACAGTCTGTACATTAATTTCACAGATGGAAATCTGGTGTAAACGTTAACCTAATGTAAACACTTGGCAACGTACGTAAACGAATCGTTAGGTAACTTACTTTTGAGTTAACCACAAGTTCACTAATGAGGCCAAAGCCTTACCGAAGCTACTGCATGCTTCCAATGACCTTGTAATGGAATATTCTCATCAAGTGCAGATTCCATATATATATATACTGAGTGTCTATTAATCTGCTGGTATAATTAATGTATACTTGTATATACATATACAGTGTAGTTTATACTATCTTATACATTAATGCATTGTATAATTAGAACTATATACTTTAAAGCAGATCAGTTTTCTACACAGGATCCAATTAGAACTGTAACAGGCATGCACCTTTACACACAAGTCTAAATATCATATCTTACTAATGAATATTATAGTGCAAGTGATATATTCTACAGTGGACTAAAATTAACAGCAACTAGGTATATATATGTATCAAGTATTACACAGTGCAAATTTTAAAATGCTCTTAGCTCCTATATATCATGCAATTGTAAATATATTCAATATAGTTAATGCTATATAGTCATGTGAAATGCACTCATGCAAAGCTCTTTTTTCAAACTCCTTTCATGATCATATATAAAAACAAATTAATCAATAACTGTCACACCTTATATATCTATCTATCTATATGTACATTAACTGTATGTATGTGCATGGGCACTCCACCAATAAACTAACCCACCCATTTACCCCTATACAGGTTGAAAAGTTATATATTTAAATAAGTTGCTGCTGAAGCTCAAGAATTGTATATCTATAGTAATGAATAGCAATGTACAATGCTCCAGCTATATACCATGCAGCAAGTTTAAGACTGGCATTGAAACATCCAGGTAAACACCCTTATACATAGAGCATCATTATATAATTACAGATGGTAAAACTATAGACTGCAGGGCAAATTATATATTAGTTGTTGTCTTACATTAAGTCAATCTTTTTAATAAGGAGTCTGAATTAATCACAGCAGATAAAATGTATGTACCTGAAGAGGGAGTCATATAAGACCATGAAGATTGACTATACATATACATAGCTAGTAGGTTAATCACAAGTTCACAAATAAATGGTGAGACCAAAGCCTCTTACTGAAACAACTGCTTCATCAACCTAGGCCTTGGAATGTAATACATGTATACATACATACATAAGCTACAGATTCCATAGACTGAGTGTCTATAAATCTGTAGATACACACTTTGCAAGTTTATACTGTCTTAATGCATGTCATAATCGATGCAGGCACCATAATTAGAACTAAAAGTATATCACTTTTCGGCACATGCAGAATCCAATTAGAACTGTAACTTATTATTGTTGACACTGTAAAATTTAAACAGACACTCTTACAATAATAATATATAAATTTTTAAAGTTATACCAACCATGATGTTCACTTCCGAGATCTTCATAGAATCTTTTGAAAGGCCATCTTTCGACTTCTAGGGTGTCTTTAGTCAAAAGATATCATTTATGTCCATACATGTGTAAAGTATTATCATTGCAAGAGGAAATTAATGCAGTTTTCTGTAAGCATTAATTCACTGTATTATATTGACAGTGTATGTAGCATTTCAAGCTGTGAATTATTTATATTATTTGCATTTTTTATGTACCTTCCTTTTTATTTATTGTCTGTGATCTTTTGTAAGAAGTTTCGCATTGTTACATTATCTCTAATATAAGCTCAGGTCTCTAATACAAGCTCGTCTCCAATAGAAGCCCACCTTTACAAGTTATCGAAGCCCAGTCCCCAATAGAAGCCCACTGACACACTATACTCTCTGATATACATATTTGCATTTTTATGTACCTTCCTTTTCTATATATTTGTTGTCTGTGATGATTCTTCTTTTGTAAGAAGTTTGCATTGTTTCATCCACTGATGAGACACATGAGCTTGAGATCAAAAGTATTTCAAGTCAAAAACATGTGGGGCACCCAAACTCAAACTATTTGCTGGTTCTTAGCTCTCATTTTAGTCACATGTAGCATATCACTAGTTCCATCCAATTCATTATTTGAAATGCCACATCTCCTATGCATGTGTATTCATAATTATTTATTTATTTAGATGACTATGGTATTTTGTAACTTGTACTATATATATACTGGAGAGAAAGATAATCACCATTCATTATTGTGTACAATATTATAAGATAAGAAAAACTAATTGTGAAGAAGAATAAACTACTAAACTAGATACATTTATGTACCTCTATATAGTTCTCATATCGGCTTGCTTGCTAGTTATTATATCGGCTTGCTTTCTAGTTATTATATCGGCTTGCTTTCTAGTTTTTATATCGGGTTGCAATAGCTCTGCAAACTAAGGCTACAGATTGAAGGGTGGCAACTTCCTGTCTTTCATCATCATTGAGTGGACCTCTTTTTTCACCAAACAGAAGAGTCTCAATTTTTTTGTTCTTGCCGGAATCCGCATTATCAGATACTCCCTTAACTACAAGAAACTTATGACTCTTCAGGGTACCTGGTAATGTATCACATTCCGTCAGCCCTCTAGCAATACCAGAGCCTTCCATTTCGATGCCAATCAGCTTTCTCCTATCTCTCAGTTGCGTACCAACTACAGGATCTGCTATGAGAGTGTCTCCTGAATAGATACAGTCAGCTTTTGTGACTTTAATGGGGTGTTCCCCGGGAAAATAAACTGGCTCATCTCCCAACAATTGTACCCAACTCTTATCCATATTATAGGGACTTGGATTCTTAATTTCCCAGCCGTTTTCAGTCTTCTTTGAGGTGTATCCAGCACCGTCCTTTGAGAGCAAGACATGGCCACAGAAATTCGTACCCTCAGTATCAGAGCTACATCCACAGCACCCAACGCAAAATATTATTTCAAGCGGCCAATTCTGCTCTTTTGCTTTCTCTAACAGCTTATCCACTGCACTTTTGGCCTCAGTCTTTCCATAATCACAACCTATCTTCATATGAACAACCTTGGTAGCACCAATTGTAGCCAAATCATACAATAAGTCTCCATTAGAAATATTGTATTGGATTTCCACAGCAATTTTTTTCAGTATAGGGTCATTCTTAAAAGTGTGGCCTTTCACATCTTTATTTTTCAAGGAGAAGCATTGACCCCCAAGAAAGTGCCTGACAGTATTCTTTTCATTATCATTAGCTGTTAGTAGGATAACCTTCACTTGTGCCTGTGTACATAAAATGAATGAAAATAAGGTAAGATACCTCATTATGTGCTGCTGGTGTGAATAGCTTTAGGTTATCAGCTGAAAGCAGCTACAAAGTATACTGAATGGCTAGAAGCGTGTGGGAAGAAATTGATAGGCTATAAATTGATTTGTATATGCATCTACTGAAAGCAAAAAAGGCCAAAAAAGTAAATTTAGCAATATTATTACAGTATGATCTAATACACCATTTTTCAACATGTACACTACATCTACTTTAGAGTAAAAAGCCTATAAAGCGAACTAAACCTAGTGAGAGCTTTGGAAGAGTATACAAAGTTTTATCCTTCTTCTTTTCCACTGGGCCAGACAGCTGTTTCTGGGAACTTAACCTTTCTCATCAGGTCGTCTCATCGTTCTTGAATGATCATCTTTTTTAACACCTTAACAGAGGTAAGATTTTTTTGCGCAGTTAAATCAAGTGTGAAATTAAAATTATGCGCTTTGGTAGTCACTCGCATATATAGCATAATTAAATACCACGCATATACATTTATAAAACTACGGTATCATATATTTTATTAATAAATTTATTATTAGCTATGGATATGTTGAAGTCTAAGAAGGGGGATTTTCAAGGCTGTTAATTGTCTTTTTGAGAATAAGTTCTTTGGGGTAGACATCCTTAATTGATGGTTCAGCAGCATAATTATTTATACATAGGAGGTTATCAATATAATATTATTCTGTAAGGTGTTAACACCTATAAAAAGTACCAATAAACTGAATGAATGTGAATAATATCCAACAGTTTCAAAGTGAAGAATTCGAATTGAAGACTTGAATTGTACCAAATGCATGATCACACCATGCTAATGCAATTTTTTGTCAATCAATTTAAACAATACTTGCATAGAGTCATCTATTATTCTTTTAAAAATTGTGCAGGAGATGCGTGTCATGCCTTATCAAAAATCTTAGTTTGAACTTTCATCTTATAGGTCCCATTTCCCATATACCTGTTTACATCTTTGAGATGATTCATCTTTAGTCTTTGTGAGTGTTCAAAGACACAGTTTGGTTTTTGAGAAGTTGCTGAAGAAGACCCCAGGATAAAAACGTCTAAATTCCCAAAAACCAATCTGTGCCTTTAGATGGTAAAAAGATTAAAAATGACAAAGATGTGAACTTTTGAGGAAATTAAAAAATGGCAGATCAAGATGGCAGTAACATGTAATTAGTACTGAAGAATAAAGAGTTTAATCAGCAGTAACTATATCTCTTTTGTAGTGACTAGATTTTTCAGTGATTTAGAATCTGTATATTTGATTTAGTTTCTGTATATATACGTATATTAACTGGGCCCCTGAAAAGTAGCTTTTTTGGGCTATTGGGTCACCCAGTATGAATAAGATAAGTGAAGTGAAGTGATATGTTTGGTGCAGTTGGCCTATGCGAATGGATATACATTTGCAAGAAGTACACTTAATAAGCTTTAATAGCTCCTATATACTCACCTCAGTTTTTGGTCGAGTAGGACCTGTCACCAATTCTACAGATAAGGAAACATATATACAGCAATCAATTTATGCTATAGCGATTTAACTATTTTACAATTATATATAGCTTTCAGTATTTATGGCATATAATAATCTTATTTCCAGATCTAGAGTAGTTAGGTACATGTAAATATTATATTTAGAAGGGTTTTCTTTGGACTGCAAATTATTTCAAAATGCCAAATTAATCTTGTAAACCACTCTTAGCTTCTGTCAAGAATATATATTAACAAGTTAAGGTCCTATAGGTAAAATAAATCAATAATGAAAACTTTTCCTCAAATCACTTAATGAGCTAAAATTTTGATTTCTAAAAGTTTTTATCCACAAATCCTATAGGCAGCAGCCATTTCATTTTCCCTATAAAGATTATTTAATTTAATAAGGTCTGCAGGGCAGTACTGCCAAAAGGAAACAAATTTAAAAAAAGATCAGCAGCCCAGCCTATGGACTTCCTGATCAAGGCAAATATGCTTCAGGGCCCAGTTTAAACTAATGTGTCACTGACCATATCATTTACTACAGGAGAGTTTTTGGGGCGCCACAGGCGCCCTTATATTGTTTTCAGAAATTATGTTAACGTATGGCTTCCTGTTCGTAGTCTTGTATATATATATATATATCTAAACAGTACAAGTTACAAATTTAAGAGGGCCAAGTGACTGTACAATTAATATTAAAATTACAATCAAGTACTAGCTACACATGCAGTGCAAGTTACAAATTTAAAGAGATCCAAGTGACCCCTAGGATAATCAGTATTTTAAACAGTACAAGACTTTAGTCACACTAGTACTGTCGCAGGCTTTGAAATCCTCAACTACTGCATAGAGAGTAGTAGTTGATACAGATCATCCAATTGCAAGGTAGAACACATGGCCTACCAATTACCTTTTCACACCTTAGTATAGACTGAAGATGATGCATCTACATGCCATATATCAACAAAGGCTCCAGTATTAAAGGGGTCTCAGCTAATAACCACAGCAGATTTGATTTGCCTTGTGAGGGAGCTAAGAACACCGACGGTTGGTTGCATGCATTGGCATAATCAACAGGGTTAGAGAACATTTTGTAACTTGTACACAAGGGTCATCACATACGTATATAAAGGCCTTGGCCTTTTATGTCCCTTGTGTACAAGTTACAAAATGGTCTCTAACCCTGTTGATTATGCAGAATGCATGATACTTTAAAAATATTTTATTACCTTATTTACCTGAAGCAACGCAGAATGCATGATATTTTAAAAATATTTTATTACCTTATTTACCTTAAGCAACGCATTGTGGTTCACACATTAATACATGTATGTATGTATGTACATTTTCCACACCAATGATTTAGTATAATAATAGAAGAATACAAGAGTGGAGGAGAGTATACAGCATTACTATTACTAGTGGAGGTACTATAGATATACATACGTATGTTATTGTATGTATGTAGGTAAGAAATGTTTTTGCTAACACACTAAAGAGAAAATATTCAAATTTTACAAACATTTGTCTTTAGCAATTTTTTCAGCTAGTTGAGTCATATCTAGTCCTGGTTGCTTTAGCTTGTTACAGAACTCTGTCCATGTTGGATTCTTAGTGATCTCTAACCATTTGTTGAGAATCAATATGCACTTGTCCTGGGGTGTTAATTCACCAGATTGTATGGAGAGGACATAGTCATTAATACCAAGGACTATTCCTAATGGTAGCAATTTGCTTGATAGTTTGCCAACATAAGGTAGTGTAACAGGGTTTATACGCACGTGACACTCCTAATTGCAAACACCTATATACGTAGCTATTGTTTGTTTATTGTAAACATTGGATTGTTTGTACCAATTCACACTTCATCTGCATGATTTAATCCTTCCTGCTTGCGCCGTCCTCCCCACCTTTTGTTCTTTGTTGTAGTTGTTCATTGTAGTTTGACCACCGAATCCCTAGCCTTATATGCTTAAGTTTTGTACTGCTAAAGAATCTTTTTGAGTTCATCCGTGACTGTGCGAACGTCTCCCGATCTTGAGTAATCTCGACACGATTACAAGTGGCGTAGTCGGCAGGATCTTTGGACGAGTGGAGTAAAGTTTAAGTCCCGTACGTAGACCAGAGATGGCTGGAAGACCCGTGGTGTTGCCTAAAGCGTTCTCAGGAGAAGGGAACGTCGACGATTGGATAGATCATTTCGAGGGAGTTGCCGCAGTCAACGGTTGGAAAGCAGAGGAGAGCGCGCTCTGGTTGAGAGCACGGTTGACGGGGAGAGCCCTGGCCACGTTCAAGATTTTACCCGAAGAGACGCGCCGAGACTTTAAAGAGGCGGTCAAGGCATTGCGCCGACGATTCGAACCGGAAAGCAAAAGAGAGCGGTACCTCGACGAATTGAACAGCCGCCGAAGAAAGCGAACCGAGGATTGGGCAGACTTTGGTCAGGACGTGAAGTGCTTAGCTGACAAGGCCTACCCAGACCTAGAAGAAGCCGCCCGGCAGCAGCTAGCACTGCAGCATTATCTGGGGCAAATAGAGAACCCCCAAATCGCCTTTGGAGTAAAACAGAGGAGACCCAAAACAGTTGAGGAAACGGTGGGAGCCACCTTGGAGCTAGAATCTTACCTGGCACCTGGTAAAACAAGGCAGGTCGCCCACATCAGCGCCGGGGATGACAGGGAAGTGCATGACCTTGCTGGACATGATGGCCCAACTCATGAGAAGGATGGACCAAATTGAGACAGCCAGCAGGGAAGCCCCTACCAGACGGTCAATCAGTAACCCTAGGAGGGGAGACCAAAAGGACACTATATAGCCAGAGTGAACAGGAGATACGGTGTCACAACTGTGGTAAACCAGGCCACTATGCCAGGGGATGTGCTCCCAAGTCTGGAAAAGGGCTGCAGGGAAACGGCAACGCCTTGGAGAGGAGGGCCACTCACCAAGGGAGGCAGCAGTAGAGGCCCTCAACAGTGCACCACAACCTATTATACCTCCCCGTATTTCACAGACTCACAACCACACCACCACTTCACCCCCTCAAACTAATGCATCCTCACCCTCACATTCCCCTCAAACATGTGCACCACCATCACAATCCGTCATCCCATCAGGACAAGTATCATCACCGAAACCTTCGTCACAAACTCCAGTCACTGATCCACACCCCCCACCTCCCACATCACCAGTAACTATTTTCTCCGTCTCACCCACATCACCATGCCATGAGACCATTCAATCTCCTTTCTTGTAGACACAGGATCCGCATACACGATCCTAAGAGCAGACATCTGGAAGGCAGTTAAGAATCCCGGCAGCACACTGTCATCCTGGACCCAGCAACAACTAGTTGGAGTGGAGGGAACATCGCTCAAGGTACATGGTACCACAGCGCTAGAACTGAGCACACCAGATGGAGAGATACTCCACCAGGAGGCCATTATAGTGGAGTCTTTGACCACGGGGGCTATCCTGGGACTAGATTTTCTTGGTGCCAACTCAGCCATTGTCAACTTAGCAGCGAGAGAGCTAACCCTGAGGGATGGAGAGTATACCCTACCCCTGTACGGTGTAGATGATGGCTCAAGCACGTGTGCCTCCACCGCCGTGGTTGCTGCAAGACACCAGATTAGTATACCGAGTGGTAGCGAGCTGGAAGTGATGGCCCGAGTACTCGGCACCCCTCCGGCAGGGACCTGTTTGCTGGAGAGCACCCAAAGGCATCTACCGTTGGAGGTTGCGAGAGCACTAGTTGATCCCACTGAGGGGGCTGTCCCATTGAGGCTTCTAAATCCTAGTGCAGCCAGCATAACGGTGTATGAAGGACAGAGCCTGGATACATTGGAACAGGTGACCTCCCCAGAAGACATACCAGTAGCTTCCATCAAGACCACCACTGTTGCAGGGGAACCACAGCTGCAAAAGGACAAGGAAGCCCTCTTGTGGGAAATGGTCGACCAAGCTGCTAGCTGCCTGGATGCCAGCCAAAAAGAACAGCTCTTCTCTCTCCTTGTAGGTTACGCTGATGTCTTCGCTGGGATCCCTGAGGATTTTGGGAGGACTAGTAAGATAACCCACCAGATAGCAACCGGAGAGGCTACACCAGTCAAGCAGCGGACAAGGAGAATTGCCCCAGCCCAACGACAGGAAGTTAGGAAACTCTTGCAAAGCATGTTGGACCAGAAGGTGATACAGCCATCCAGTAGTCCTTGGGCCTCACCCATAGTCCTGGTGCGAAAGAAGAATGGGTCCTATAGATTTTGCGTGGACTACCGGAAAGTGAATTCAATCACCAGGAAGGACGCCTACCCCTTACCCAGGGTAGATGATATCCTCGATGCCCTGGCTGGCTCGGAACTGTTCACAATGCTGGACCTTATTAGTGGGTATTGGCAGGTGGAAGTAGCCCCAAAGGACCGCCCCAAGACAGCCTTTTGTACCATCGAAGGCCGGTACGAGTTTAATGTAATGCCATTCGGGCTGTGTAATGCACCAGCTACTTTCCAGCGGCTCATGGACATGGTCCTAGCAGGTCTGCAGTGGACTTCCTGCCTGGTATACCTGGATGACATTGTCATCTTTGGTAAATCTTTTGATGAGCATCTTCAGAATCTATCCATTGTACTACAGAGAATCCGCGAAGCCAACCTGAAGCTGCAGCCAACTAAATGTAGTCTCTGCAGGGAAGAAGTCAGTTTCCTGGGACATATTGTATCAGCTAAAGGAGTGGCTACTGATCCGAGGAACACCGACAAGGTCAAAGAGTGGCCCACACCCACCAGCTCGCTGGAGGTACAGCAGTTCCTAGGTCTGGCTAACTACTACCGTCGCTTCGTGAAGGATTTTGCTGTTATTGCAAAGCCTTTACATCGTCTTACTGAGAAGGGAGCAGTCTTCAGATGGAGTGAAGCTTGCCAGCAAGCTTTTGCAGCCCTAAGAGATAAGTTGACATCTACACCAATACTGGCCTTCCCTGATTTCTCTGTTGAGTTTGTCTTAGATACGGATGCTAGCGGGACAGGTATTGGTGCAGTGCTGACACAAGTGCAGGAAGGTACAGAGAGAGTCATCGCCTATGCCAGCAGAACCTTGAGCAAAGCAGAGCGGAACTATTGTGTCACCCGGAAGGAACTCCTTGCTGCTGTGTACTTCATACGTCACTTTAGGCCGTATCTGCTGGGAAGGAAGTTCACCCTGAGGACGGACCATGGCTCCTTGACCTGGTTGTGCAACTTCAAGCAGCCAGAAGGGCAACTGGCAAGATGGCTTGAGAGACTGCAAGAGTATGATTTTGAGGTAGTCCATCGCAGAGGAAGGAGTCACCAGAATGCAGATGCTCTTTCAAGAAGACCCTGCACTCAATGTGGCCGCGAGTTTCACCTGGCAGCTGTCAACACTATCAGCATAGCAAGAACAGCAGGCTACTCCAAAGAAGAACTCCTACAGTCACAGCTTTCTGACCCTGTAGTTGGACCTATCCTCAAAGCCAAAGAGAGAAGTCAGAGACTGGAAGCCAATTTTACCAAGCAACAAGGACCAAGGTTCCGCAGATTGGACCAGCTGTGGGACCAGCTGCTCGTACAGGAGGGACTTCTATATCGATGCTTTGAGGACGCCGCAGACACCGGACCCAGGAATTACCTACAGCTAGTGATACCCCATAACCTGCAGAGGAAGATATTCAAGGAGCTACATGCCGGACCATCAGGATGCCATCTAGGTGGGGACAAAACACTTTCCAAACTGAGTGAAAGGTTTTATTGGCCCGGTCAATTCAACGATGTAAAGAGATTTTGCGCAACATGTACAGAGTGCCAGACCAGGAAGACTGCTGGCCCCAGGAGGAAAGGCCCCCTAAAACCGGTAGTGGTAGGTTACCCAATGCAGATGGTGGCTGTTGATATCTTAGGACCCCTACCCCATACTGAGAATGGTAACAATTATATTCTAGTTGCTGCAGATTATTTCACTAGGTGGATGGAGGCCTGGCCTATTCCGAATCAAGAAGCTAAGACAGTGGCAGAATGTCTTACCAAGGAAATGTTCTATCGCTTCGCCATCCCGGAACAGCTCCATTCGGATCAGGGCAGGCAATTTGAGTCCGAGGTCATGCAGGAAATCTGCCGCTTGTTGCAAGTGCAGAAGACACGCACTACACCAGGACACCCTCAGAGCGATGGTCTAGTGGAACGGTTCAATAGGACGTTGTTAAACATGCTGTCCACTGTAGTTGGGGACCTCCACTCGACTTGGGACCAACATCTCAGAGCTATCTGTATGGCGTACAACACAAGCGTGCAGCCCTCCACTGGTTACTCCCCCTTCTTTTTAATGTTTGGCCGACAACCCCGCCTACCTATTGATCTGGGATATCAGACCCAGACTGAACAACCCCTATCAACCAACAATTATGTAGCTCGCCAATTGAGTATCCTGGAGGATGCGTTCCGACGGGTCAGGACCACTATGGGTGTGAAGCAGGACCGGCAGAAGCATTTGTATGATAGGAAGATCCATGGGGATCCCTAGTGTTGGAGACCACGTCTTCCTGTTCTCACCAGTAGTACCGCGGGGCCAGTCAAGGAAGCTTCATCATCCCTGGATTGGACCCTATAAAGTGATCAAGAAAATCTCTGAGGTCACGTACCGAATCAAACGGATTGATGGTTCCAGATCCAGACAGAGATTGGTAGTTCATTTCGACAGACTGAAACCATGTACCATACCACAAGCCCCAGCTGGGCCAGTCCGCACCCCGGATCCTGAGCCGGGAGGAACACCCCATCCTAGGACAGCCGCCTCAGCCCCCAGCACCAGTACTACTGTATCCCACTTTGAACCTCAGTTGGTAGAGGTAGAGGATCACTTGGATGTACCTGAGCAGGATCATACTGCTGTAGCTGCAGGACCTCCATCCGAGCACCCAAGCAGATACCCTCAGCGTAATCGCAGACCCCCAGACAGATTCAACATCGTCATTTCCCATTAATCGGACGAGACGTCCTCTTCAAGAAGGAGGGCAGTGTAACAGGGTTTATACGCACGTGACACTCCTAATTGCAAACACCTATATACGTAGCTATTGTTTGTTTATTGTAAACATTGGATTGTTTGTACCAATTCACACTTCATCTGCATGATTTAATCCTTCCTGTTTGCGCCGTCCTCCCCACCTTTTGTTCTTTGTTGTAGTTGTTCATTGTAGTTTGACCACCGAATCCCTAGCCTTATATGCTTGAGTTTTGTACTGCTAAAGAATCTTTTTGAGTTCATCCGTGACTGTGCGAATGTCTCCCGATCTTGAGTAATCTCGACACAATTATAGTAGCAAGGTTTCTATTGTAGGTGGACCCCTCACAGACAGCTCTGTATATATACCATACATGCATAAGAAAGTAAAATACGTACATATCTGTATATATTCCTATACGTATGGATTTAACTTAAGGTATACTTCTTATTAACTGTTAAGATTAGGTATGTAACCTCCTTATTATGTAGCAATTAATTTTTATACATAAATAATACATTAATGTAGCAACAAATAAATGTACATGTGTACCATTGGGTGTTGCATTGCCTTGGCCGGTCTGAGAGTTAGAGGAAGGTGTATGCTGCCGCTTACTGGCACCTAAACCATACATGTGGAATTCATAAATATTATGTAAAATAGAATATGCGTAAATGTTTCTAACAACACATCTTCAGTAACATTTTATGTAAATCTGAACAACTAACATTTCTTCAAATCCTCTGAAACCTGTCTATATCTACTTTGTTCCAGTGCCTCACATAATACAGCATAGGTGACTGGTACAGGTTTATCATCTATCCTACCATTTCCATTATGCCAATCCTTTAGGGCATACATGAACCTGTTTGCTGGGGCACCTTCAGTGTGTAACGGATAGGTTTGCTCAGCTGACCTAAGTACAGCTTCACTAACTCCTAGTTGTCTACAAATTCCATTGGATTGACTGATAGCACTTGATTGTGAAATCTCATCTAAATCAGTTATCAAAGGTTTCTTTTGTAAGTCCTCTATAGAAAAATATTTATGCTATATTCACTTATGTAGATATCAAGTTCCTCCAGTGAATTCATGCATACACTAAATACATATATCTAGTAAATTTATTGATAATGGTAGGATTTTCTCTAAAACATTGAGTTTGGTATAATGTTTTGATCAATATACGTATTCTCAAACATTTGTAACATAAGACTTACCAGCAATTTTCAACCTTATATATATATACTGAGAGTTTACCATATTAAAATGTATGTTATTCTAAGTATTCATTGGGAGGGTTTACAGGGTTTATGTCAACTGCACATACACAATGTAGAAACAATAATCAATAATACCCTTATAGTGGGGACCTCCCTAAGTGGTTACCAACATAAGATGGTTGACTGTAATTATAAGATGTATAGAATGTAGCAGACTATATGTGTTTCCTAAACTATTTGTGTATATATACATGCAGTATAGGGCCTTTCCTTTTTCTTCCTGGGCTAAAGAACTAGCTATATATATTTCACCAGACTACATTGCATCTTAGATTATTCATGCACATATACATTTATGTATGTATAGTATATATGTTAACGTTATCCATAATTTGCATGTTTGCACTTATCAGTGGCTTTAAATTTGGATAGACGTACATACTATACATTTTGTAGTTAGTATACATATGTACACAAGAAAATGCTTGGAAAAAATAGTATTAATGGTAGCTATTGAGTATATTACCTAAAATGTTTTTTTTGTCTTATTAAGTAAAAGCAAACTGATTCATCTATAAAAAGCTATTTGCTCTCTGATTTGTAATAAAGATAAAAATTGTAGAATCTATTAACACTGAGGAAAATGTAGAAAATGGTGCATGTATATACGCATATATATGATCCCTTTAATTTCCTATATGTATATGTTCAACCATAGACTCTCTACAATACTACATATATATACTTTTACTATAGCTGCTATAGTTCAACCAAACCACACTGTCCATTATAATACTCCTATGCTAGAGGGGCAGTAACATAAATTTGAAAGTAAACCAAATATTGGGGAACCAGTAAAACTGGCTATATGAGCAAACAAGTAACTACAGAATTTAGCTATAGAGTATTACATGCAGTGATGCCATGCCTTCTGCCAATTATACATACAACTGTACATTATATGCATCTGTTATGTTATTTGTATTTTTTATCAAACCCGATTATTTAATTGGTTAGTTTTTCACATTTCTAAGCTTAAACACTTTATGGGACTCACCTGCCATTTTTCTATTCCCATCCCTTATTTGCATAAATATTTTACATAATGTTATTATAAGAAACCACAAGTATTTTGTTTTTCTTTGTGGCAAAATTTAGTTGTAAGATTCTGTAGCCATAAATGACTGAACATTTGCCCATGGCTTATCTTTCTGAAGTACCCATGTATATAAAGTACATTAAGCTTTATGTGAATACTTTAAGATGATCTGACTAGGTATATAGACTTGCGTGTACATCTGTTAAATCAAATAAGAAAGCCAGAGGAGAATATTAGTAAGGAGATAAAAATAGCATTTCATTAAATTGATATCAAAAACTACATATTTTGTGAATCTGTGAACTCAATTGGTAGAGTAGCTAAATAACTGTTGTTCATCCACTTGAGAAAGAATCATATCAAACTCATCATGTGATATTTCAGGAGATGCCACTGATGAAACTGCAGAATTGGTCACTTCCCCAAACCCACTGGCTTCTTGAGTGGTCAAAACATTAATTGTTTCTGACCAAAAATCAAATTCATCCATGTCATTTACTCTTTCAGGACACTTAGGCTGAGTAGCTTGGAAAGGATAAGCAATTTCTTGTGCTGTTAAAAGGTGTCAAAACAAGTGAGGTTGGCAGAGCCTCTTTGCCAACTAAAGGTGGTGCTGTTTCTTCAGTACATTTAACATCTTTGTCAGTAACATTAGCATGAGGTTGGTTATAACAATGATCATGTGGTGGTAGCTTGTTAGTAGAAGTGCAACTTGTGTTCAGTTTTGACAGATCGGTTTGATAGTAATTCATCTAAACTTGAAGAACTATGGAAAAAACATAAAAAGATACAGGACAATTTAAAATACATTTTACGTAAATGCTCATAATTTTATATCATATTATATGGTACAGCGTTAGTAAATTTTAAACTTTTAGACAAATCATTATACACAAAGTAATAATGATTACCCTTGGGACATAACCAAGTGCTAGTTATAATGTGGTGGCCTACTTATCAAGATAAAGTTCATTGTAAATGTGCATGTTGTACACTTTGGTGTCACTGAGTAAAGGACCATAAAGGAGTATCATAAAATTCCCTGCATATACGTACATATATGTACATACGCATATACACACGTAGGTTGTACAGCAGGCAGAGGAAATTTTAAATATTGAAAATAATTTTAAATTAAAACATTTGAAGTGACTGTTATTTAGAGACGTATTTTAATCCAAGTGTAAAGCATACAAAATCATTCTAACTGATATACACAATTTGAGTGACCATTCTTTAAATCAGTGTAAAATGTATACAATTTATTGTGGGACTCTTCATAGTGAAAAGTACATTGTAGCCAACCACCTTACCCAGGTTATTATTAAGTGAGGCTTCACTGTTTTACCATACACTAGTACTATGTATATGCAAACTATCAATCTACATCAATTTTAAGGGAAAGGATTTTACATATAAAGAAACCAGACACTTGAAGTCAAGATATGTACACAAGATGCATGGATATTTAAAAAATGTAAAGTGAGTTCATTGTACACTTATACATACATTGCCTTCAGTAATTCTGTAAGAACATTACTTTTGATCGAAAAACTCATCTTCTTCACATTGCTCATCACACTCCAAGATGACAGCACCTTCAAGTCCTTGCAGTTAAAGAATATACACGTGAACATGTATAATTGGTATGTACTATTTAGGTTAGGTACATTCATTATATCTGTTGCTGTAGATGTACAGACTTGTCGGATTCAACTACTGTGCTATTAAGTATACAACATGTACAAACAGAGAGGTAAGTATACAATTAATCTAAAGTACATTTACGGGTACACAGAACTAATCTAGAGTACGTACTGTACATATGAGAGCATTAGAATATGCACAGATACTAACACATGCACGTACATGTACGTATGTACATGCCCTGCAATGCACTAAACAATTGGACTCAACTTTGAGGATAGGCTAGGTAGACATGAAGCTTCTAGTTGAATATTCCACCCAAAAATATAAATAATATTTATCTAAGGGCCAGATCTAATACGAGTTGATTAAATAAGCATCCTGTACCTTGTCCATAATGCTATTGCTATATTCAAGATTAAATGTTGCTTGATTTAGCTTACTCTATATATGTACGTATGTTCAATACCAAACATTAAATTTCATGCTTAGGTTTTTGAGAGCCTCTTGCTTGGGAAGACAAGCTGAACAGAGTCAACTCCTTGTTTGATGTTTGGATTGATACGCAAAGAAGATGGGTGTACCTGCAAGGCATATTTCACTGTATACAGCACTGATATTCACCACTTGCTGCCGGTTGAAACACAGAAGTTTCAAAGGTTCTCATCTTACCATAATGGCTATAGCTTTAGTTAGCCTCCATTGTAGCATATACATATGTATACGTACATATCTAGTAGAGAAGTCCCGAGGTTGATATGATTAAGTTATATTCATGCAATATGGAACTGTAAGTAATATAACATTGTGTGGCTATTCTCTTTCATTTTTGGTTAGCATATATTGCTTAGTCTTTTTTATATAAATCTTAATGTGCAACAATGGGCCATAAATGTCTTTGCATTTATAACTTTCTAGTTGAAATTTTACAATTGTATATGTATGTACTTACTGTGGACTTTAGCATCCTATCCCAAAGTCCTTATCACATAAATCCTTACTGGCAGGTAAAGTATGAATCAAATAAGCACCTGTATAATTCCTAAACCTCCAAACCCTATGTTGAGGCTTTGGCTCTGAGTGCTTATATGCCCCTTATAAACGCCTGTATAAAATGCATGCCTTTAGAATTGGTACATCCATGTATGACACTGTATTCCAAAAGCTGTATCATTCCTGATAGTGTGAAGCTGTTATAGAAACATACGTATAAGGAGAATAGACTAAAACACAATCTTCTTTGACTAATGACTTAGGGTAATCCTATAGAGATATAGTTAGGCTTCTATACTCTTTCTATGTATTCTAAATTGTATTCTGTGTACATGTGTGTCAATGTGCAAACATATGACAGAATTTGTAAATCTAACCAATTTTCAATCATTCCAATTTAGAAACCTGAATGTTATCATGCCATCCCTTTGAGTTAAGTGTTTCTGTCCCTTAGCCAAATTGTCCCTTACTGTTTTAATTGAAATTGCATGTATATATTTTGTTTAGTCACAAAAATTGAATAGATAGTTTGTAACCATTTATCTTTACTCTTAGTATTAACACAATATTACTGGCTCTTATGAAGAAAGTAGCCAAGTATATATTGCAATATATATTTGACTACTTTCTTCATAAGAGCCATGGAGATATACCAAATATTCCTCAAGTACAAACGTTGAAAGATTATCAGACCTGTTGACCAAGATTCAGAAAGCTCTGGGAGAGTAGCTGAGAAGGAGCATTCTTCTTTTTCAAGGTCAGTTAAAGTATAAAATTGGTTCTCTATCACTTAACCCAGGTTTGTGAGTAAAATAGAACTAATTTTTCTAATATATAGTACTATTTTAATGGGTAGAGAAAAATGTGCATGAACTAACTTAAAAATTGTCATTTTGCAAGAATATATATTATGTTGAAATTTGTGGTGTGGTAAAAAATTAGTTTCCTAGAGTGCTTATGAGATGTCTGCAGTGTATGTATAATGTGGTACTTCTAATGTTTTTAACATAATGCATTTTCTTTTGTCTACATGTATTATACATATTGAAAATTGATGTCCGAAACTTATCTGTAAATATGGGATAAACATTATATCCATTCTGATAGGAATCCAAATCATATAGAACTCAAATTTCTATATAATATATAAAATGTAGATCTCAATACATCTTTACACATGAAGATAATGGTAATGCAGGATACAACTACATAGTATTGTCAAGTTTTTATTAGATTCTACTTTTTGCAAAAAGATGAGGATTTGATGGAAATAATTTGCAATATTAATAGCAAGAACGTGGATAGATTTCAAGAAAATGTTTGCTGGTGTAACTTCAGTAATTCCCAATAAAGAGCACACAGAAGTATTAAATGTCAGCTGCAAAAAAGGAGAGTAGGTTATTTTAGCATCTGATAGGCGTAACAATGACTGGCTGCCATCAGTAGAACAGCAGATCAGAGTCGTATTGGCAACTTCTCTTGCAAAATCTTTGGAAGGAAGGAAAGGTCTCCAATGCTGAAAAGGCAATGTATCTGATTATCTAAGGTGGTTTGACAAGTTTCAAGTAAGGAAGGTGCATTTGATACTCATGTCACTTTTGGAGGGTCTAGTCTTGCTGAATTAGCCAAGGATTAACACTTTATACTGCTGTTGCAGAACCACTGCAGAGGGTGTTGAGAATTATTGCTGGAACACTCTCTTATATCACTATATATATCTTCGGTAGCAGCTAGATTCAAATGACAATCATACATACATATGTATACTAACTATTTTAAGTCTCTTAATTAATTAGTAGCAGCTACTGATAACTCCCGTAAGCATTAGCTTTATATATATAGATTTTAAGGACTTTTTGAAGCTCAAAAACAAGCATAATGATGTCATTATTATATATGCTTATTTTTGAGCATCTCCCTAATAATTCACTTTTTCTATGTTATACTACTTTTTTGGTTTCTTCTCTTAAAATGTAACGTGTCAAGGTGTATGACAGTAGCCCCGGGCACTTATTCTGTTACAGCAAGCAAAGGTGGTAACAATGAATCAACATTTAGTGAAACTGAAAGAAGTCTATATCAATGTCTCTGTTACTCAACTAATATCTCAAGCAGGGAGTATGACTGAAAGTTAATTGATTGTAACTAAGCATGTAATTTTTCATTATCAAATGTCTTCATATTTTGCAGATATTTTTCATTATATAATATATAGAGGAACCACTAAATTGGTATAGTATGTCATATATATGTAGAGTGTATATGATATGTTGTATAAAAACATGCTATATATGGTGCCATGTTAGAAAACACTAAGTGTATTGCGTACTATGCACTAATATATACTTGCATGATTTTTATAAATTACTATTAATGCAATTGATTTCTTTCATTGCATGGATAATGCCGTATACTTTTTCCTCCTTATGAAATCTGATACAAGCATCTTTCTTATGTACTGAGGATGTACATGAAATGATGGGGCCTCAGGGTATCTGTTTCGATCATGATGATTAGGGAAGTTATGGAGCAGCAACTTTATCGACCCTTAGGCATACTTAAGTTAAGTGTTTCTGCTTCTCAATAATGTCTCTTACTATATATAGCGCAGTTATTCAACTGTTTGAAGCATTTAACAGTCACATAAATTTCTTCAATACTTTAGTGTGTGTATATATAGGCAAAATTTCGTCGAAAACGGATTCAAATTAAGTGGACTGAATTGTAGTTGGGTTGTCAATTTGGAGTGAATAATTTACCAAATCTAGTCGAGTGATTTCGACTGACTATTAATTAGTCACTCCATTCAAATTGACAACCCGACTTATTACGGAATCTAGTCAAGTGGCTTCGACTGACTATTAGTCCGCACAAATTGACAACCCGACCTTTACCGAATCTAGTCGGCCTCTAAAATTTAGTCGACAAGTTTATCGAATAAGCTAAATGACTATTTAAATGACTACAGAAGAGAACCTTTTCGGTTTCAGTTATTAATTTTGGATAAAACTTGAGAGTGACCCCAATTTTTCGATGTTCTTATATCTTAAAAAACGTGAGTAAAACTCAGAAACCATTGCAAATATTAAACTGATGAATGTGAATCTCTTAAGGCATGAAAGTGGTTTCATTTTAAATCATAGTTGATCAAACTATCTTGAGATACATTTGCCGCTTCTTGATATCCCCTTACGCGCCACTGTGTTCTTGCCTACTATAAGGGCCAGCATGGTAAACGAAATGTATATATACGGCAAGAATTCCGATAGGATACAGCATAGAGCAGATAGTACCGTGAGTGCTGCTAGGCCGTATCATACACGATTTGCCCAATAGCGGCGATTCAGAAGTGATAATTGGTGTCCTTGTGATCAAATGATTGCAATTTCAGTTTTCACGCAAATTTCTGGGCAATCTCAGCAAGGAACTCGGAATGGGTGAAATGTCACCTGAGTGTTCAAACGATCCAGGGTTACTCTTCCGTACAGAGTGTAGATTTAACTCCAGACAATGAGTTGCCTTTCTGTCCTAAATTCGTTAGACTTATTGACTAAATGATCAAAAGTCTATGATTTAGGATTTAAGGTGAATTTTTGATTGCCTAGTAACAGGGATGTTTCGGATGACATTCCATTGCTATCTCAAAAAGGCAAGGGTTGCTTAAGGGTTCTTGAGTGGAAAGAGCTTGAAATTAGTGAAATGGTACCGGTACTGTCATGTGACATGCCATTCAATCTTGAAGTCTAGCTGGCTTCAAAATCCAAATGTGAATGGCCAAAATTGTAGCTCCTTAGGAGGTCGGCCTCCTACCTTGAGCATAGAGCTTGGAATCCTGATATGCTGAAGGATTCCAAAGCATCTGAGCCGGGACCAAAGTTGTAGCTCCAAAGGAGGTCGTCCTCCTACCTTGAGTCGAGAGCTGGGAATGAGCTGCATGGGAATCTTGATATGCTGAAGGATTCCAAAATAGCCGAGACCAAAGTTGTAGCTCCAAAGGAGGTCGTCCTCCTACCTTGAGCTGAGAGCTGGGATTCCTGATATGCTGAAGGATTCCAAAGCAGCCGAGCCGAGACCAAAGTTGTAGCTCCAAAGGAGGTCGTCCTCCTACCTTTAGTTGAGAGCTGGGAATCCTGAAGGATTCCAAAGCAGTCGAGCCAAGACCAGAGTTGTTAGCTCCAAAGGAGGTCGTCCTCCTACCTTGAGCCGAGAGCTGGGAATGAGCTGGGAATCCTGATATGCCGAAGGATTCCAGAGCAGCTGAGAAGGCCAAAGTTGTACCTTAGGAGGTTGTCCTCTTACCTTGAGCCGAGAGCTGGGAATTCTCAAGGATTCCAAAGCAGCTGAGCCGAGACCAAAGTTGTAGCTCCAAAGGAGGTCGTCCTCCTGCCTTGAGCCGAGAGCTGGGAATTCTGAAGGATTCCAAAGCAGCCGAGCAGAGACGAAAATTGTAGCTCCGAAGGAGGTCGTCCTCCTACCTTGAGCCGAGAGCTGGGAATTCTGAAGGATTCCAAAGCAGCCGAGCCGAGATCAAAGTTATAGCTCCATAGGAGGTCGTCCTCCTACCTAGAGCCGAGAGCTGGGAATGAGCTGGGAATCCAGATATGCCGAAGGATTCCAGAGCAGCCTAGAAGGCCAAAGTTGTACCTTAGGAGGTCGTCCTCCTACCTTGAGCTGAGAGATGGGAATCCTGAAGGATTCCAAAGCGGTTGAGCCGAGACCAAAGTTGTAGCTCCAAAGGAGGTCGTCCTCCTACCAACCGAGAGCTGGGAATGAGCTGGGAATCCTAATATGCCGAAGGATTCCAGAGCAGCTGAGCCGAGACCAAAGTTGTAGTTCCAAAGGAGGTCGTCCTCCTACCTTGAGCCGAGAGCTGGGAATCCTGAAGGATTCCAAAGCAGCCAAGCCGAGACCAAAGTTGTAGCTCCAAAGGAGGTCGTCCTCCTACCTAGAGCCGAGAGCTGGGAATGAGCTGGGAATCCAGATATGCCGAAGGATTCCAGAGCAGCCTAGAAGGCCAAAATTGTACCTTAGGAGGTCGTCCTCCTACCTTGAGCTGAGAGATGGGAATCCTGAAGGATTCCAAAGCAGTCGAGCTGAGACAAAAGTTGTATATAGCTCCAAAGGAGGTCGTCCTCCTACCAGCCGAGAGCTGGGAATGAGCTGGGAATTCTAATATGCCAAAGGATTCCAGAGCAGCTGAGCCGAGACCAAAGTTGTAGTTCCAAAGGAGGTCGTCCTCCTACCTAAGCTGAGTGCTGGGAATCCATTAAAGTTACAGTCGATTTTTCTTCTCGTATCTTGACAAAATTTTGAGATACGTATAGTACTGTAAAGATGTTTGCCATTTTATTTGTCACGATATGGAAACGATTTTGTGATGTTAGTAATACTCCCATATTTCTATGGCAAATTACATCTCCCTGAATATTGATCATATCGATTTAAATTGATTTTATGAAAAAATTTTATCGATAACCAAAAAATTGACAGAATAGATTTTTCTTGTGAGCGACCTTCCAGAAATCTATTGAGTCATTTAAGTGGTCTGTGTGACTTGAAAAGGGTTAAATTATTATTCGTTTTTTGAGACGCCCTTGGTTTGCATGATGCCTCTGCATGATTTCTCTTGGTTTGCCTCACCCTCTTGCAATTGTTAGATTCTTATACCTGGATTGTTCCTATAATTTCTTATTGTAGGATCTAGGTGTATGCCGGCACCCCCTCTTTGTTTTTAGTGATATGTTGTGGCCTATAGTATATATATAAGTTTCTGCCCCGCTGCCTGGGGTTCCTGTTTTTAAATTATATTTTTTTGTATATTTTTTCTTTAAGGTAATTATTAAGTATACACCTCATGAAAAATATTAGTGGAAGCACTGAAAAAAAGAAACTATCCCTATTCTAAATGACACCAAAGATTTAGAGGAAGTAAGCACTTTATAAACCTACAATACCATGATACTATGCATGGTTATTATCAAATACTTAGATGATGCTGTAGTTACGTATACTCAATATCATATGATACCAGCTTATTACAGAATCTATATATGATGATGTCCGTTATGTAGTTGGGACAGTTAATTATTAAGGTGAAAACAAGGAGAGGAGATGTGCTAAAGATTAATGAACACAAAAATAAGAGAGATAAAAGTAAGTGTTTTAGTAAAGATAAAAACAGGGTTTCTTTCAGGGGGGTGGGGGGGCAATCCAAAAGCATCTCAGGCAAGTCATTACAATGTTATACTTATGAAGACAAAGAATTATTGGTCTTTACCGCTGTAGGAAAACATACACAAAGTATCGAATGGTACAGTATAATGCTGTAATGGCTTATGCTGTAATGACTTGCCCGAGACGTTTTTAAATTCAAAATCGTAGGTATTCAGATGTTGCCTGGCCGCTGCCTTCATTGACAACTGGCCTAGCAACACCTGAAGGTTAATAGAAACCCAATGCTACTGATGAATGGTAGTATTCCATGAAAAGGCCTTCTAGCACACTGGTTCCGTGACATCGTTTGAAGACCATCACGGTGAGCACTTGCTCTTTCTTAATTTTTTGCTCAGGTTGAGCTCCAACTGCATTAGACTAAATGCCTACGGGTAATCTATGTTTCTTTATTTAGGTCTACGGACCATTCTATACCTCGTGTATGTTTTCCTACAGCGGTAAAGACCAATAATTCTTTGTCTTCAATCCATACCATATCATTTTGCCCCCCCTTGGTTAAAAAGCTAAAATAAGCCTACAATAAAAATTTCAGATGCTATCAAATGTCCTTTCTCTATCACCTTACTCAATAAAATTATCAAATGATGCACATATAATCCTCTAGCTGACTTTGCAACTATCAAAGTTGTATCTGTAGACTGTAGACTTCAATGGTTCCGTCCCCTCTCTAATTATGAAACCATAAGGTGTCACAACAATGATCAAGCTTGGCCACTAGATTGATATGGCATTTTTTCAGGGATTATATACGTATCTTACAATTAGGCCAAGCTAATTTGCTTAGGCTTAGATCCAATATAATTTGATCACTCTCATTATAGGGATTGAGCTAAAGGAGAGGATCAAGTGGTTTGATTTCTTGTATTTCCTTCCATTGTGTCTTCTCTCAGTTTCAATATTGAGTTGACCATTAAGGATGACAGCTTCCAAATCAGTATATGAAATTCAGAATTCCTTCTGGAGTTCCCAGTGCTAATACAAAAATGAATTGATTATGGTATAAGGTGTCAGGTACTATTATACTGGAACGTCAACGTGGCTACTTGACAGGGTGCCTAGTGGATTGAATATATAGTGATAAAGTACAACTGTAGGACTTAATGATTTTACAGCAGGAAGTATCACATATGACACAGTTTCTTCTTTTCTGACTTGTAGAACTAGCTGCAACTCTGGCTACCTTGGAGAGCCAGAGGAATTGTGAAGTACAGGAAACATTACCTGAAATTGATGTTAATGATCTGAAGAGAAAGAAACTGGAAGAGTATCCTTCTGCAATATGTTGTACATGTACATGTTAAATGCTTTGGTTGTTCTTTATGGGAAAGTTTTAATTTTACGTAGTTGCTTGAAAGTATATTTTCCCCAGTGATCTATGTTGAAACTATATAGCTGTCCTCATTTTGTACCTTTATAGAAATAGGTAATGATTTGTTGCTGTTTCAAATTATTAAAAGATCAATTCTTGTTTTTATATTATATTTGTTGTATGTTTATATTTCTCTAAATGTATGGCTTTATTTGTTCACGTACTGTACTCCTGTAACCATGTGTTTTCCCACTAAAACAACTCAACTACTGGACCATTCCTTAGCAGTTATAATAGCATGTTGAATCGAAAAATGAGAAAGACAGAAGAGAAGATATCAATCTACAAAAATAAGCTTAGAGCAGCTGAAGAGGCACACATGTGAATAGCACAAGCAGAGTATGTTTATGTTTTATGTTTAACAGAATGTCCTACTTGAGCTCATTATAACAGTTTAAGATTCTGCTAAAAGGCATGTCTATTTGCATGCAACTTTTTAGAAACAATACGTATCAGGGCTTCATTCAGGGGGGGCGAGGTAGGGCATTCACCCCCCTCTTATTGAAGAGTTTTTAGGTTGCCACTTAACTATTTTATCAAGGTATGACACCGCCCCTGCAAACATTTTAAAGTCAAATTCCCCCCTTACAAAACTTGCCGGATGAAACCCTCTGTATAGACGTAACATGTAATATTCATGTGTAAAGTATGTGCATGTACGTATGTCTATGTACATCACAGCAGTGCAGCTAATGCTGATTGTATAATGTTATTTCTGGTGTCTCTGCTCAAGGGTGCTTAGAGATCTGCAGCTGTCTGTAGCTTCAGTTCAGTTTGATACTTCAGTTCCTAATGATCAGATTCGAGGATGTATCCTAAACACTTTTCCGTGTGTCACAGTTAAGGACATCATTGTTGTATACGTATACTGTATAGCTTATTAACGCATGAAGAGACTGCCTGTGAAAAATTAAAACTGCGTACATATGCCCATTTTTATCAGGTGTACGTATACTTTCAAGCATTATGGACAGTATAAATATGTACATTTACGTACATATTTCTGAAAGTAATACACATATAAATTATAAAGCAATCATTTTGACTGCTGACATGTTAACATTTTATCATTTATTTTACATAGGTAGATGTTAGGCATTAGTTTTATAGTGTATGTGAATAATCTAACACACCATTTTCAACATGATACATCTAAAATCCATAGTCAAATGAAGCCCATCTTAAAGTCCCCTATTTTTGCATGCTACATCTACTTAATAGATGCACTAAACCTAGCGAGAGTTTTGTACAAATATACAAGGGTTTTCTTCCTATTCCAATCTCCACTGGGAATCCCAAATTTAATGCATACTTGTCTGTACTATATAAATACTAGAAAGTGATTGGTTGGAGAGTATTATATTATTCATTGAGGTGGTGTGTATATAATTATGGAATACTGTAATTAAATGTATTAGACCATTTCAGCCTTAACTGAAGATTAGTTATTAAAAAGAAGAATGGAGAACTACAGACATTTTCTTTTGATGTCAAGACAACCTCTGAGAGTACTATTGCCGAGCAAAACTGGCAAAACATTTAACCCTCTATGTGTCTGCAAGCTTTAAGTCTATACTTCAAAGAAGTTTTAAAGATAATATTCAAAAGTACTTAGCTGCAGCAGAAATTTATTCTAATCCACCAATGTATAATTATGATTTTAAAGAACATCATAATATTATTGCATATCCATATGTACGTATGTAGAGTTGTGAACTTCAATCCATGGCCCCAATGGTTTGTTAAAAACAAACTAAACAAGTATTTCGAGTTTTAAAACTCGTGGGGCTGGCGCCCCCGAATTAACTCGAACTACTTGGCCGCATCGTTGGGATTTAATATATATATTCGTAATACTAACGATTGAGGACGCTTAAGTGTCCTGAACTTTATAAATAACGATGGAAAAGCTTTGTTAACTAAAGCTTCCTGAACGCCGCCATTTGCAAAAACGATGTATTGACGTATAAATTAAGTGTAACAATAGTTACGTATGAACTCGTATTATACATATATCGACGTATAAAATAAGTGTTATAAGGGACATCACATACGTATATAAAGGCCTTGGCCTTTTATGTCCCTTGTGTACAAGTTACAAAATGGTCTCTAACCCTGTTGATTATGTGAATGCATGCGACCAAGCTCCCTCACAAGGCAAATCAAATCTGCTGATTGAATGCTTTGCCACTGAGAACAGGCGTCCGAAATTACATGGTGTCCGAAAATCGATGCGATACCCTACATCACATCTTACCATTGTTTCCTTATCCTCAATGTTTTCCCTTAAATACTAGTATTAAATTTTATACTATTATAATAGCTGAATAGATGAACATATAATATTATCACAACAGTACAAGAATCGAAATCCGTAGTCATACTACCTCCACAGTAAGAATAAAAGAGAACTAGGCCAAGAGTTTTAAAATTTCTTTCTTTCATTTGCAGACCTGCTCTTGAGACTCTTTGTTAAAATATAACCATATACTATATAAACTACGTAACCGTTACGTAGTATATAGTCTAGGATACAGTACGTATACAGTGGACTCTCCATCCAAGGGACGGGCTGGGACAATAGCATTTGTCCTTTGTATGGAAATGTCCTTAACTCAGAAAGTGTTAGAAAACCATATTATAAGCAAATTAACACACCACTATCCATTAATGAAAGTGCTACAATCACAAAAGCACCAATCTACAGTGACCAAAATAAGTAAGTTATTTTTACAGCAGTTGTTCACTATGACACAATAGGCCTAAAATAACTTTGAATGTCACTCTGCATGCTTTCCAGGTAAGACTAGCTAGCGAGATAGTCGGAAGAGTACCTGCTAATCTTGCTCCAACGTTTTCTCCATTTCTAGCAAGGGAGTGTAACACCATCACAACAACCATAACTGGTGCTCGAGTCAATCGTGGAACGGGTTTGGGTCTGGAGGTTCCTTGCTACTACACACTAACTGGACCAAAATGTTACGTGCAGCGTGCAAGGGAACTTCTGACCCATTTAAACTATAGTTTGTTTGTTGTCTGAGACGTTTCTGGTACTTTTATTGATTTGCTGGTTCTTTGTGTCCGTTCATAGAGAGAATTTAGTATGTATGTTCGCAATCGGGAACTTTAAAGCGTCCGTTGGACGGTATTGAGAGCGTCCGCATTTGGGAGATTAAAACGTATTAACGTCATGCGCGGGAGAAACCGTGACCGCGTGGAGGACGTTGTAAAGCGACTGATCGTTACTGGGAGAGTCCGTTAATGGAGAGTCCACTGTATATACCTTTAACTCATTTAAACAGGTCATCCAGACCGTCTGCATCCATCTTTACTGATATTACGTAACTTAAGGCCGCACAAAATGGCAGCGACACATGTAAATATGAAGAAAGTCAAGGAGTTCGTTACAAAGAGATCTAAAGAAAGAAGGAAGTATCTGAGACGAGAGGTAGGTTGAGCGATTGTGTTTTAATAGCTCTACTGACCACTGTCCTCTTACATGTTCTGACCAAAGACAGCTAGCTGCTGCATCCATATAAGGTAAAGCGGTCCCGAGAAATTTGAGGTGAAGAAAACAATATCAATTAATGGAGTTAATGTTTATGTATGAACTGTAATTATTAAATTGGCTGTCTTGCCTTCCAAGAGAATGGAGACTTGATCGTTGGTTATCATTTTAAATGGAGTATCACTGAAGAGTGGAATTCTCATAAGCAGCTCTCTCGCTCAGTGGAGCAAAAGAATAAAGAGAAGACTCTTGTATCCTCATATATACCAAGCTCTCATCAGTTTTAGTTCCCTATAGACTTTTTAATTTATTACAGAGTAGGCATAACATGTAGGAAAATGATTATTCATACGTATGTCAGGAAGAATGGACATTCCTAATTATTTACAACTCTTCTCAAGTACCACTAGTGTCTTCAGACAAACCTGAGAATTATCGGCCTTTGCTTTTTTGTGGTTGGGAAATGGCATATGTCTGACATTGTGCAAGCAAAGGGTCTGTAACTGGCAGATTGTGTACAAGATTTCACAAGTTTAGGATTTATTAGAATTTTTGTGATTTTTAATCACTCTATTTGAGATTTTAAATGGATTAAGAGATTTCTTATGGATCCCTTATCCTATAGAAGATACTCTGGGACCAGTTTGAGTTAAGATGTGAAGATATGAATATGAATATTTTTGTCCTTTTCTTACTTTTAGCCAGAAATGTTGGAGGCTGCTAAGATGCTTGGATGGAGAGGTTTAAAATCTGAAGTTTCCCTCAGTTGGCTTATCAATAGTAAAAGGGAGAATACTAGGAAAAGAGGACTATTAAGCAAATTAAACCCTGAGAAATACAAGTAAATAGAAATTCATCATTTATGACTATAAACCTTATGTGTATAGTATTATCATTGTGGTTTTCTTTAAGTATTCTCTGTCATATTTAATTGATACCTGTATGTGTATGTAGCATTTCAAGCTGTATCTTACTTGCAGTTTTTATGTACCTTCCTTTTCTATTTGTTGTCTGTGATGACTCTTCTTTCATAAGAAGTTTTGCATTGTTTCATCCACTGATGAGACACCTGAGCTTGAGATCAGAAGTATTTCAAAAACATGTGGGGCACCCAAACTCAAACTATTTGCTGGTTCTTAGCTCTCATTTTAGTCACATGTAGCATATATCACTAGTTCCATCCAAATGCCGTATCTCCTATGTGTATTCATAATAACTACACCAAATTGTTCTTCACATCTTGTCTGTATGTTTTGTTGTACGTAGTCAGTATACATTACCTGAGAAGAGCAAGAGTTCTGCCACTAGCTCCAATCAGATGCAGACGTATTCTGCAGACCTAAGTGACAGAGAGGACACAGCATCTGTGGAGAAGCTATATTTTGAGGGAGACAGTGGTGTTTTTATAAAGGTTAGAAAGCAATGCCTTTAATGATATAATTATATGTACGTATGTATTTGTAGTTATACATGTATGTAGTTGAAAGTTTTTTTAACAAAGCACCTAAATCTGTTTGTACAGTCTTATGACTTCTAATGTCTTTTGTTCAATATAGGTATTAGCCTTTAATTAAAGTATATTCAATAATGTGGTAATAATGATGCAGCAATTAATTATTGCTGGTAGACCAGCAACTCTAGCCGATGGGTACTTCCTGTTGAATATATCTGATAATTTTGCTTCCTCAGGATACCCAGAGCAAGAACCCTCACAATGACTACGCACAGCACTATGTTGATACAGGAGAGAGATCCCAAAACTTTATTCATGATGTTGGAGGCCGCTAAGATGCTTGGATGGAGAGGTTTAAAATCTGAAGTTTCCCTCAGTTGGCTTATCAATAGTAAAAGGGAGAATACTAGGAAAAGAGGACTATTAAGCAAACTAAACCCCAAGAAATACAAGTATATAAAAATTCATCAATTTTATGACCATAAACCTTATGTGTATAGTATTATCATTGTGGTTTTCTTTAAGTGTTCTCTGTCATATTTAATTGATACCTGTATGTGTATGTAGCATTTCAAGCTGTGAATTATTTATATTATTTGCATTTTTAAGTACCTGTACACCTGACCTTAAGATCAGAATTATTTCAAGTCAAACACATGTGGGGCACCCAAACTCAAACTATTTGCTGGTTGTCATTTTAGTCACATGTAGCATATCACTAACTATACTTCCATCCAATTCATTATTTGAAATGCCACATCTCCTATGCATGTGTATTCATAATTATTTATTTATTAGATGACTATGGTATTTTGTAACTTGCACCATATACTGGAGAGAAAGATAATCACCATTCATTATTGTGTACAATAAGATAAGAAAAACTAATTGTGAAGAAGAATAAACTACTACTAAACTAGATACATTTATGTACTTATATATAGTTCTTATATCGGCTTAATTGCTTGCTAGTTTTGATATCGGCTTGCTTTCTAGTTATTAAATCGGCTTGCTTTCTAGTTATTATATCGGGTTGCAATAGCTCTGCAAACTAAGGCTACAGATTGAAGGGTGGCAACTTCCTGTCTTTCATCATCATTGAGTGGACCTCTTTTTTCACCAAACAGAAGAGTCTCCATTTCTTCATTCTTGCCTGAATCCGCATTATCAGATACTCCCTTAACTACAAGAAAATTATCACTCTTCAGGGTAACTGGTAATGGATGACATTCCCTCAGCCCTCTAGCAATACCAGAGCCTTCCATTTCGATGCCAATCAGCTTTCTCCCATCTCTCAGTTGCCTAGCAGCTACAGGATCTGCTATGACAATGTCTCCTGAATAGATACAGTCAGCTTCTGTGACTTTAATGGGGTTTGCCCCGGGATTCTGAACTAGCTCATCGTCCAAAAATTGTACCCAACTCTTATCCATATTATATGAACTTCGATTCTTAAATTCCAAGCCGTTTTCGGTCTTCTTTGAGGTGTATCCACCAGCCTCCTTTGAGAGCAAGACATGGCCACAGAAATTCTTACCCTTAGTATCATTCGTACCCTCAGTATCATTCGTACCCTCAGTATCATTCGTACCCTCAGTATCATTCGTACCCTTAGTATCAGAGCTACATCCACAGCACCCAACGCAAAATATCATTTCAATTGGCCAATTCTGCTCTTTTGCTTTCTCTAACAGCTTATCCAGTGCACTTTTGGCCTCATCCTTTCCATATCCACACTTCATATGAACAACCTTGGTACCACCAATTGTAGCCAAATCATACAATAAGTTTCCATTAGAAATAGTGCATTTGATTTCCACAATTCCTTTCAGTATAGGGTCATTCTTAAAAGTGTGGCCTTTCACATCTTTATTTTTCAAGGAGAAGCATTGACCCCCAAGAAAGTGCCTCACAGTATTCTTTTCATTATCATTAGCTGTTAGTAGGATAACCTTCACTTGTGCCTGTGTATATACATAAAATGAATGAAAATAAGGTAAGATACCTCATGATGTGCTGCTGGTGTGAATGGCTTTTGGTTATCAGCTGCAAGCAGCTACAAAGTATACTGAATGGCTAGAAACGTGTGAGAAGAATTTTATAGGCTATAAATTGATTTGTGTATGCATGTACTGAGAGCAAAAAAGACCAAAAAAGGTAAATTTAACAATCTAATACACCATTTTTCAACATGTACACTACATCTACTTTAGAGTAAAAGGCCTATAAAGCGAACTAAACCTAGTGAGAGCTTTGGAAAAGTATACAGAGTTTATCCTTCTTCTTTTCCACTGGACCAGAAAGCTGTTTCTGGGAACTTAACCTTTCTCATCAGTGACCCTAGGAATCCTTGTCTTCTTCTCGATATTTTGTGAGTCCTTGGCTCTCTGAACTAAATCTAGGGTCTTGTATATACACAATTCTGGCATCAAAAGTTGAATTAAGTGTTAATTAAGACACATGATGAAATTTAATTTATAAAGGAATGTAGGTCAAACTAAACATTATAGATGGGGAAGTTAGTCTTAATTCTCACTTACCGTAGTTCTATTAATTTATGTGGGTATAAAATTATGTGATTTTGGCATTTTTGGACCATTCTAAAATTTATGCATTTTTTAATTATGCAATTTGAAAAATTTTCATAATAATATTGAAAGTTACATATTTTTAAATATATTTTCAGCAGCATACTGACAAATAGCATCTCTCTGTTCATCGCTGAAGGCCGTATAAGCCTTCCATTTACGATTTTCTTTCTGTGGACTTGTCAATCGTGATACAGCAGCATTCGCTTCCTTCGTAGCTTTCTCACCGATTCCTGTCTCTTTTGCAGTCGGTAGTGCAGTCTTAAATACTTTAGGAGTGCCATCGTGAATTGTTCTTGAATGATCATCTTTTTTAACACCTTAACAGAGGTTTGCGTAGTTAAATCAAGTGTGAAATTAAATTATGCACTTCGGTAGTCACTCGCATATATAGCACAATTAAATACCACGCATACATTTATAGAACTACGGTATCATGTATTTTAGTAATAAATTTATTATAAGCTATGGTTATGTTGAAGTCTAAGAAGGGGGATTTTCTAAGGCTGTTAATTGTCTTTTTGAGAATAAGTTCTTTGGGGTAGACATCCTTAATTGATGGTTCAGCAGCATAATTATTTATACATAGGAGGTCATCAATATAATATTATTCTGTAAGGTGTTAATACCTATAAAAGGTACTCAATAAACCGAATGAATGTGAATAATATCCAACACTGAGCTAGTTTCAAAGTGAAGAAGACTTAAATTGTACCAAATGCATGGTCACACCATGCTTATGCAATTTTTGTCAATCAATTTAAACAATACTTGCATAGAGTCATGTATTATTCTTTTTAAAATTGTGCAGGAGATGTGTCATGCCTAATCAAAAATCTTATTTTGAACTTTTATCTTATAGGTCCCATTTCCCATATACCTGTTTACATCTTTGAGATGATTCATTTTTAGTCTTTGTGAGTGCTCAAAGACGCAGTTTGGTTTTTGAGAAGTTGCTGAAGAAGACCCCAGGGTAAAAACGTCTAAATTCCCAAAAACCAATCTGTGTCTTTAGATGCTAAAGATGACAAAGATGTAAAGATGTGAAAAAAATGGCAGATCAAGATGGCAGTAACATACAGTTAGTACTGAAGAATAACGAGTTTAATCAGCAGTAACTAGATTTTCAGTGATTTAGAATCTGTATATTTGATTTAGTTTCTGTATTATATATATTAACTGGGCCCCTGAAAAGTAGCTTTTTGGGCTATTGGGTCACCCAGTATGAATAAGATAAGTGAAGTGAAGTGATATGTTTGGTGCAGTTGGCCTATGCGAATGGATATACATTTGCAAGAGGTACATTTAAAAAGCTTTAATAGCTCCTATATACTCACCTCAGTTTTTTTCTCCAATTCTACAGATAAGGAAACATATATACAGCAATCAATTTATGCTATAGCGATATAACTACTATACAATTATATATAGCTTTCACTATTTATGGCATATATAATAATCTTATTTCCAGATCTAGAGTAGTTAGGTACATGTACATGTTATATTTAGAAGGGTTTTCCTTGGACTGCAAATTATTTCAAAATGCCAAATTAATATTGTAAACCACTTTTAGCTTCTGTCAAGAATATTTATTAACAAGTTAAGGTCCTAGAGGTAAAATAAATCAATAATGAAAACTTTACCTCAAATCATTTAATGAGCTAAAATTTTGATTTCTAAAAGTTTTTATCCACAAATCCTATAGGCAGCAGGCGTTTCATTTTCCCTATGAAGATGATTTAATTTAATAAGGTCTGCAGGCCAGTACTGCCAAAAGGAAACAAATTTTTAAAAAAATTAGCAGCCCAGCCTATGGACTTCCTGATCAAGGCAAATATGCTTCAGGGCCCAGTTTAAACTAATGTGTCACTGGCCATATCATTTACTACAGGAGAGCTGGGTATATTAATTTACAAGCCATATTTTTTTAAATATTACTAAAAAATATTCGTGTATACATATTTCTAATATCCTTAGCCACCTGTGCTATATTATTATAATTATTAGAGTGCTCATGCATACAAACAAGTAGTTCAAGTTTAAAAACTCATGGGGCTGCCGTCCCCCGAAATAACTCGAACTACTTGGCCACTTCGTTGAGATTTAATATATAAATATTCATAATCTTAATGATTGAGGACGCTTAAGTGTCCTGAACTTTATTTCTTTATTTTTATTACTTCCTGAATGCCGCCATTTACAAAAACTCAATAAACAACTTAGCTAGAAACGAAAGAAAACTGCTAATGGTTAACTAACATGGTACATATACGTATTTGCGAGTATACTCCAGCAAACCTCCTTAGTCAGTTATCTATACATGTAAACACATGACTTAAAGAACAATTACAGTGAAAGAAAGTAACATGCATGCAGTATTTTTACATTGATCTCCTAATATAAATCCAGATCACCTTAGAATATATGCTGCATTATCAGCTAACTTACTGTCCTGATCTGTCTCTTCATCTGGCCATGACAGTCCCCATTCTATATATACAGAGAATATTTGCCTTCAAAACAACACTGCATTACACATCATGCTAATTATTAGTGTGTGTGTGTACATATAATACTTTTTCTCAGCTCTTGGGCAGTATGACCAAATTCACTATCTCTTAGCGCTGCAAGAAGGACTCTGTATGTTGCTCCATCTACTTTCTCTTGACGCCATGCACTCAGAGCCTGATTGAATGCTCTAGATGGTCCATTAGTTACACCAGTCATATAGGTTAAGGAAGCTTTTGTAATAACTGCATCAGAAACCTCTAATTTCTTGCAAACCGTCTGCCAGTCCTCAAGAGCACTAGAATGAGCCACCTCATCCAGATGAATACTTGTAACTTCTCTATCCAAGGGATTGACAGCTACATCAAGATAATGAACATACACGCATAGACCCCAAACTCAGGCTACCACCAGCCTTATTAAACTAGTAGCGTGTCCTTCCTGTAGAATCGAACGTATACTCTTTCTATTATAGAATCGATTTTAACGTATACTCTTTCTATATAGAATCGATTTTAACGTATACTCTTTCTATATAGAATCGGACGTATACTCTTTCTATATAGAATCGAACGTGCGCTTTCTATAGAATGCGCGACAATCTATATAGATTGCACACATTGTATATAGGAATTCCTAGATTGCGTTGCGTATTCTATAGATTGCGCAAATCCATAGAAAGCGCGGAACATAATAAAAGTTAATTACAACTGAGAATGAAGTAACAATCAATCTGCATGAAGATTCTAAATGTAAGAATTATAAAATCTTATACCGTAAAGCGACAATTGTATGCGTGAGTTTTATTTATGCGAATTATGCGAGTCAATTCCTAGGCGCATATAAATTTCTATTCGCACTATATTAGTAGGGCATAAAAGTACGTGATCATATTTGCGACTGATTTTCACACGTACGTACGTTATAGCGCAGTGAATGATGGCTTTGTTTCGTTGCTTCCGACCTACGAATTCTTTGCCAACAGCCAGAGAAACACAGCTCGGAGATGTCGTGACACAGTCAACAAATGTAGCCGTTCTACGCGACGTACAACACAGACGCAGCCGAGAAAGTGTAAGGCTTACAGGTGTTTACCGCTGAACAGAGAGCTGCCAAAGGGAGATACGCTTCCGAGAATGGAAATGTAGCGGCAGTCAGTCAGTAATAAAAGATGTTGCTTAATCTAGATAGACGAAAATGCATAAATAAGAAGCGCATAAATTTGTTTAGAAGCCAAATTTTCCAAATTCGCATAAATTTTCATACGCATACAATTGTACCTTTACGGTATTTACATACCGATACATGCACCGGTTACCAATCACTTCCACTTTAGGGTTAGGGTTAGGGATAGTAACGGTCATCAGACTAGGTATAACCACAGGGCGCATCTAGTTTCACCTTTAAATTTTATAAGTTTCTTCGAAATTTCATAGAAGGTAATAATTAGACAAAGACATCTACCAAGTAAAGGCTGGGACATTTGTATGCAATCTAGCATGGCTATATTATTGTGACAAATAAGGTGTAATTTCGGACAAACTTTGACGCTGTCTTATAATCAAGCAACGGAAATTCTTCCAAATGCTAGGTGTCAAGGTAAAACACTAACCATCATCTGTACGCAAATAGTAAACCGTCCGCTGAAAGCTCCGTAGCGATCTCCAGGAGTCTTTGAATGAAAGCAATAATGAAGGCCCGGTGAGGGTAATTGTTAACCAATCCAATGGCTAACTTTGTAGACACAAACTTTGGTTAGCACCCATTTAGTGAACATTTTAAGCAGCAGGTAGCCTAATTTCGAATACTTCGAAAAACTTCGGAATCGGCAATCTGAATAAGAAAAAACTGCCGAATAAAAATGATATAGAAATTATGCATTCTACCTGATTGTTTGACTCGCCGTGAGAAATCAATCGACTGTAGTAGCGGCAACAAAAAAGCGCTATGGATATTGTGGCCACTAGAAATCGATCCATTTACCAAATGTGATCAGCAGTTGATTTATTCAAGGTCTAGGCATACATACAATGTAGAAATGAATGGGTACTTTAGGCGTACCTGCCATGATTCTGGAACGGCTATCCGAGCCTCTAGGACGGCTAGTTTCTTCTACTGAATGACGTAGATTTAAAATCTATTCTATATATAAAATGTCATCAAAATGACGGACCCTTCCGGTCCGGGGCCAAAAGTGGTCCGGCCGGACCATTATAGTCCGAAGGTGATATCAGTTGCAAACTAGTCTACACCGACAAGAATGCGATGTGACCTCACCTCTGCAGGATGGCATGTACTGTCATGATATAGCTAGTAATCACCATTAGATATATATAGACAACCAATAGTATATTTTTTGTTATAACGAACATGTTAACTTAGAGTATAAGCTGGTATTATGGGACGGAGGATATTATGAGACACTTCGGTGAAAGTTGATCAAATCTTGTTCACCGGTAGTTCTAACTACTAGCTAACTGCACCTAAAATAGTTCGCTCTGTACTGGTGGGAGTGGCTGTCCAGCCCTGTTTGAACTTCGAACTAATTGCTGCAATCACGTGGCAAGCGACATTGAACTCGAGAACCCTCTCTAGAGAGTGGTAAGCATTCTATGAGAATTTGTGTGTGTATTTCTTCTAAAAATTCGCTCCCCGCGCCCGCTTGACTTGACAGAACTAGCTATTAAGTAAACCTTGGGCAACTTTATGTAAACATATTTACATAAGGTTCTGTGGAATTATTATAGCAATTTCCTGTTGTAAAACCTAACGGTAGCTGTATATATATATATATAGGCATTGATCGAGGTTGCAAGGTTATATTAGTCATAGTTGGATGAAATCAAACCCTACAAGTGGGAACATATTTATCAATATTCTCATTGACCATTGTTGTGTTACTTAGATGGCTGCTAAACGTAAGCAATGGAGTGATGTGAGCATGGCTGCTGCTGTTGAACAGGTCCAGAAACAAGAATTGTCACTAAGAGAAGCATCTAGATTGTACAACATTCCCTTGGAGACACTTAGAAGAAGAGTGAATGGAACAGTGGCAATAGATTGTTGACCTGGACCAAGAACGGTCTTGACAGAAGACGAAGAGACAAAACTAGCCGATTACCTACTTCAAATGAGCAAAATGGGGTATGGACTGACCCGTGAAGGAGTAATGGGAATGGTTTATTCAATCGTTGAGAGAAGCAAACGACCACATCCTTTCCAGAATGGAAGTGCAGGAAGGGCTTGGTTTGAAGGGTTTATGAGGCGAAAGCCCTACCTGACAATAAGGTCCCCTCAGTCATTGTCATATTGTCGAGCTATCTCTGCTAACAAAGTAACCATTAATGACTTCTTCGGTAAACTAGGGTCTCTTTATGGAAAGCTTAACCTGATATCAAAACCAATGCAAATCTTCAATTGTGACGAAACTGGAGTAACAGTTGTTTTCAAGCCAAACAAAGTCATTGCAGAGTTAGGGAAAAAACATGTGTATGCCCTATCAGCTGCTGAAAGGGGGAAAACACATACCATTTTGTCATGTGTGTCAGCAGCTGGATTTATGGTACCCCCAATGATAATCTACCCACGCAAAACGTGTGTGCCAGATAAACTGAAGGAAGGAGCATTCCCCAACACCCTGTTAAAAACAGTGAGAGTGGCTGGATAAATTCTGAATTGTTTGTCGAATGGTTTACATTTTTTCTAAAAAGCATTCCACCAGTTCGTCCTGTTTTGCTAGTACAAGATGGCCATAGCTCTCATGATTGTATTGAATTGATTGAGATGGCACGTGCCAATGATGTGTGCCTATTATGTTTGCCAGCTCATACCTCACACATTCTCCAACCTTTAGATGTTGGGGTTTTCAAATCGTTCAAATCCAATTTCAACAAAGCTTGTGGTAACTACATGAAATAGAATCCAGGAAGGGTCATCAACACTGATATATTGGCCTCAATGGTGGGACAAGCATATCCAACTGCATTCACTCCAGTGAATATCTTGAGTGGGTTTAAGAAGACAGGAATTTATCCCTTTAATCCGAGCTCAGTTGATGACCGGCAACTGGCACCATCTAATGCACTCTCAACTCTTACCACTACAGCTACTTCGAATTTGCCAGAGCAGCCACTTCCAGAGGATGTACCAAGTGACAAACAGCCTGTGCTTTTTTCGCCAGAGAAGGAGAAACGCTTTACACAACGGTTTGAGGAAGGCTTCTAGATGAAGAATATATTGCATGGGTTAGAATTAATCACCCAGAACACTGCTTAAGTGTTGGTAGTAGCTCAAATGTGTCAGCTACTTCAGGTACAACCCATATGCTTGCGACCAAGACATCTAGCTGCCCAAGTTCTCTAGATCAGCAGTCTAAAAATGACATATTAAGTGACATTCTCGTCCTGCCTAAGCCTAAAGACAAGTCTGGACGGAAAAGAAAGGCTGGTATCAACCAAAAAACGGTTTGTCTTACTGATGATGAGGTTTTTGATGGTCTAAAGGCTGAAGACCAAAAGAAGAAAGAAAATAAGTTGAAAAGGATTGAAAGAGAACAAATTCGTGAGAAGAAAAAGGCTGAGAAAGAGAGATTAAAAAAAAAGAAGAGAAAAAGAAGCAGAAGGAGTTGGCAAAGCAAGCAAGAATGGCAAGTGAAGGTCCAGAAGAACTAGACAGAATGCTCCATGGACTCACTCTTGATGGAAATGATTCGGATGATGCAGTATGACCGAAATGTGGTCTACTATACTCAGCTGACGAAGAAAACCTATGGGTCTATTGTGACAAGTGTTCTTTGTGGTACGATTTTAAATGTACTGAGTTAAGAAGTGAGAGACACCTCCCTCCCACTTATATTTGTGATTCCTGCAAAAAGTTTCAACTTTAGTATGTGACCCTTAACTTTAGTATGTGACCCTTAATTGTCCCAAAATACCAACTTACCGTAGTTCGGGAAATTTTCGTTGTTAAAATATTTTCGTGGTTGGCTCAAACCACGAAAATATTTTAACACGAAATATTTTTAACAACGAATAATAACACGTTGTACAATCTACGTATATATGTAAACGCAACACAGCTGAGCGCGGCCAAAATGGCTCTACTGCGATACCTGCAGCGCAAGGACGGTTTACCGGACCCAAAGGGCTCACTTTCGTGAAAGCCGCGAACACAGAGATCCCTTTCGTAATCCTCTATTTCTCAACGTAAATACGTAACGTGTATAAATTTTCGTGGTAGCCCCCAGACCACGAAAATATTTTAACACGAAAATTTTTTCCACGAAAATTTCCGAACACGAAAATTTCCCGAACTACGGTATGTTACTATTTGTACAAGTATGATTTTTATCTCTGACTGATATGTTAAATGAAATGTTTTAATGATTTTAGATACATATGGATGTGTGCATGATGTGTAGAAAATTTAAAGTGAATACATTGAGTAACAATGGAGTTATTACATTTTGCGATTTCCTGTCTCATAATAGCACCGGTTACTCTACTTCGGAATTCTTTGAAATTTCATAGAAGGTAATAATGTAGACAAATTAAGACATCTACCAAGTAAAGGCTGGGACATTTGTATACAATCTAGCATGGCTATATTATTGCGACAAATAAGGTGTAATTACGGACAAACTTTGACGCTTTAATCAGGCAAACGGAATACGGAAATTCTTCCAAATGCTAGGTGTCAATGAAAGCATAGATGAAAGCAGTAATAAAGGCCCGGTGAGGGTAATATAACTGATAACCGTCAAGTAATAACTGCACGTCAAACAGTCCAATCCGATGGCTAACTTCATAGACACAAACTTTGGATCCCAAACTTTAGTTAGCGGCCCATTTAGTGAATATTTTAAACAGCAGATAATTTCGGATAGTCTACTTCGAAAAACTTCGGAATCGGCAATCTGAATAAGACAAAGCCGTCGAATAAAAATGATATAGCTGCAAATTATGCATTCTACCTGATTGTTTGACTCGCCGTGAGAAATCAATCGACTGTAATAGCGGCATGCAACAAAAAAGCGTTATGGCTTCTTGGCATACAATGTGGCCACTAGAAATAGATCCATTTACCAAATGCGATCAGTAATTTATTTATTCAATGTCTAGGCATATATACAATGTAGAAATGAATGGGTACTCTAGGCGTAGGCCTACCTGCCATGATTCTGGAATATGCAGCTAACGGCTATCCGAGTTTCTAGGACGGCTAGTTTCTTACACTGAATGACATAAAAATAGATTTTTCTCTCCTACGTGCGGTTTCATAACCGCACGTAGGAGAGAAAAATCTATTTTTATGTCATCAAAATGGCGGACCCTTCCGGTCCGGGGCCAAAAGCGGTCCGTCCGGACCATTATAGTCCGAGGTGATATAAGAAGTATTCTAGAACAGATTGATGAGTCGTTCAATGATATTGAAGAGGCAGAGAAAGCTGGCGATCTGGTGCAGGACGTCTACAATGCAATGTGACCTCACCTCACCTCTGCAGGACATTACACAAATACAAGAAATATACTATTGGTTGTGTCTATAATGGTAGGGTGATTACATATCGTGACAGTATGTGCCATGACCACTTATTGTGATCACTATTGTTGCAATTATATTGAGCATCAGCAACACCAAACTGTTCATATTACAATACAAGAAAATTAAACATGACACATATACAAGGAGGTCGAAACATTCAAAACTATTCAATAGGCCTTTCCTTTCAAATTCATGTTTTCCTCACTTCTTGATTACATTGTTTCCTCAGTTTTCCCATAAATACTAGTATTACATTTCATACTATTCTAGAATGATTAAACTTTGTAGATTCTTGTGCTGTTTTGCTGTTATATTTTAATATCATCTTTCAATTATTACAAATATGTACATTAACATGTACAATGACATATATAGTCTTTATGTGCTACCATTAAGCAAACACCAATAATCATTTGTACATCTGCACATTACATCTTACCATTGTTTCTTCATCCTCAATGTTTTCCCTTAAATACTAGTATTAAATTTTAAAATAGCTGAATAGATTAAAATATAACAGCAAAACAGCACAAGAATCTAATCATTTAGAAGAATTAAATCCGGAGTCATACTACCTCCACAGTAAGAATAAAAGAGAACTAGGCTAAGCGTATTTCTTTCATTTGCAGAAACCTGCTCTTGAGACTCTTTTACTTCTAACTCATTTAACGGTCACCTAGACCGTCTAGCTGCGTCCATCTTTACTGATATTACGCAACTTAAGGCCACACAAAATGGCAGGCACACATGTAAATATGAAGAAAGTCAAGGAGTTCGTTACAAAGAGGTCTAAAGAAAGAAGGAAATATCTGAGACGAGAGGTAGGTTGAACGATTGTGTTGTAATAGCTCTACCGACCACTGTCCTCGCATGTTTTGACCCAAGAGAGCTAGCTGCTGCATCCATATAAGGTAAAGTGGTCCCGAGAAATTTGAGGTGAAGAAAAAATTACCAATTAATGGAGTTTATGTATGAACTGTAATTATTAAATTGGCTGTCTTGCCTTCTAAAAGAATGAAGACTTGGCTATTGGTTATCATTTTAAATGGAGTGTCACTGAAGAGTGGAATTCCCATAAGCAGCTCTCTGGCCCAGTGGAGAAGAAGAATAAAGAGAAGACTCCTGTATCCTCATACCAAGCTCTCATCAGGTTTAGTTCCCTATAGGCTTTTTAATTTATTACAGAGTAGGCATAGCATGTAGGAATTCATATGTCAGGAAGAATGGACATTCCTAATTATTTACAACTCTTGTCAGGGTTCCACTAGTGTCTTCTGGTGATCACTAGTGTCTTCAGACAAACCTGAGAATCATCGGCCTTTGCTTTTTTTTTGTGGTTGGGAAATGGCATATGTCTGACATTGTGCAAGCAAAGGGTCTGTAACAGGCAGATTGTGGGTAAGATTTCACAAGTTTAGGATTTATTAGAATTTTTGTGATTTTTAATCACTCTATTTGAGATATTAAATGGATTAAGAGATTTCTTATGGATCCCTTATCCTATAGAAGATACTCTGGGACCAGTTTGAGTTAAGATGTGAAGATATGAATATGAATATTCTTGACCTTTTCTTACTTGTAGCCAGAAATGTTGGAGGCTGCTAAGATGCTTGGATGGAGAGGTTTAAAATCTGAAGTTTCCCTCAGTTGGCTTATCAATAGTAAAAGGGAGAATACTAGGAAAAGAGGACTATTAAGCAAACTAAACCCTGAGAAATACAAGTAAATAGAAATTCATCATTTATGACTATAAACCTTATGTGTATAGTATTATCATTGTGGTTTTCTTTAAGTATTCTCTGTCATTTAATTGATACCTGTATGTGTATGTAGCATTTCAAGCTGTATGTTACTTGCATTTTAATGTACCTTCCTTTTCTATTTGTTGTCTATGATGACTCTTCTTTCGTAAGAAGTTTTGCATTGTTTCATCCACTGATGAGACACCTGAGCTTGAGATCAGAAGTATTTCAAGTCAAACACATGTGGGGCACCCAAACTCTATCTATTTGCTGGTTCTTAGCTGTCATTTTAGTCACATGTACGTAGCATATCACTAGTTCCATCCAAATGCCATATCTTCTATGTGTATTCATAATAACTACACCAAATTGTTCTTCACATCTTGTCTGTATGTTCTGTTGTAGTCAGTATACATTACCTGAGAAGAGCAAGAGTTCTGCCACTAGCTCCAATCAGATGCAGACGTATTCTGCAGACCTAAGTGACAGAGAGGACACAGCATCTGTGGAGAAGCTATATTTTGAGGGAGACAGTGGTGTTTTTATAAAGGTTAGAAAGCAATGCCTTTAATGATATAATTATATGTACGTATGTATTTGTAGTTATACATGTATGTAGTTGAAAGTTTTTTTAACAAAGCACCTAAATCTGTTTGTACAGTCTTATGACTTCTAATGTCTTTGTTCAATATAGGTATTAGCCTTTTTTAAAGTATATTCAATAATGTGGTAATAATGATGCAGCAATTAATTATTGCTGGTAGACCAGCAACTCTAGCCGATGGGTACTTCCTGTTGAATATATCTGATAATTTTGCTTCCTCAGGATACCCAGAGCAAGAACCCTCACAATGATTACGCACAGCACTATGTCGATACAGGAGAGAGATCCCAAAACTTTATTCATGATGTCAGTCTTGAGGATAGATTTGATGAGTACCCCAAACTTCATGAACTCATTTCAAGGAAGGATGAACATATAAGGAAACATGCATTGCCACCCATGTGAGCTTTGGACATATGCAACACCATATTGGATCCTTTACTCCATTTAGTACACATCACTATGGTAGAAACTTGATTATCTTTGAGCATCAGCAACACTACTTGGATACCGAAATTGATCACTTTGCCTGGCATATCTTCATCAGCAATGATCTGTAAATAGAGCAAGGGGGTTCAAGTAGTGTTGCAGATGCTGCATATGTGTCAACCCAATTAAACAACAGTTAAAATTTTGAATTCTTTAAAAATATTTATCAAATATTTGACTAGACTTGTTGAGTTTATTGCTCTTTATATAATGTATATGTGTTCTGTAGGTACTTGAAGTGTGATCTTCTGACATACAATCTTAACAACTTGGGATCTAAGTTTGATGTAATTTACATTGATCCACCACTGGAAGAATACACAAAGAGATATCCAGGCTTTCAGTTTGGAAAACGGATGTGGGACTTTGAAGAGGTACAGAATGACAACTTTCTTTGAAGCTGTTCACTACATATTGTATACCAATACTGTGTGTGTAGCTGATGAACTTGAAAATTGAAGATATTGCAGCCCCTCGTTCTTTTGTTTTCTTTTGGGTCGGATCGGGTGAGGGATTAGACTTGGGTAGAGAGGTACGTTGTATCAATGTAAATACTTTTGTCAATACATGTATATTAAACTGAAACAAACTTCAGAGCAAAGTGTCCATAGAAAAGGTTATTTAATAGTACGGTAAAGCCAGCGGTATAGCCAGAAAATTTAGTGAGGATTTTAATTTGACGGTTTGGTGATCTCATTGATAACTGCCGAATTTAAATCCATCAATATAATACAGTCACATAAAACAAGTTACAGCTGCATGGCAACTATAATAACCAGACGGAGCAACAGCATACACAGCCATTTTTGACTGGATGATGTCACAAACTTGAGCTTCAACACCATCAAATATAAATTCCGTCAAATTTTCTGGCAATACAGTAATTCTTCTTGTTGCTTGATAGCTTAAAATACCCAAATATTCACCACCATGTGAATCAAGCCCTTATATCAGTCAATTGTGTATCTAATTCAGTAGCCTCTTCCAATCAGTTGCTATTCATTTCCCTTTGATTTGGTAGTGCTTAAGGAAGTGGGGCTTCAGGAGATGTGAGGATATTTGTTGGATCAAATCTAATTGTAAACCAGAGAATAGACACTTCAAGTACAAAGAGCCAAAAGCTATCTTAACTAATACTAAGGTTTGTACATTGTTGTGTTCCATGCAAACGTGGCTGAACCAAAGATGTAATTCATTGTATTTATACAAATATTGCATAATGAAATATATATTTGGAGTACCTTCTGTTCTTAAGTGGACTACAGAAACTGTCTTACTGCATATTTAGCACAACTTCACTTCTGATGTACTTATAATTATAAAGTGATTTTAAAATGTGGTATTGGGTTAAGGACAGCAATTGTAGTCTGTATATTGAATGCGTATAATACATATTGTACTTGAGCACCTGTCATATGAGATTCCAAACTGAAGCAGCCTTTAAGTAAATCAGTCTCCAGAAATCCTAATTTGAAGACATTATTACTGTATTCTATTCGGTTTGTCACAGCACTGTTAATGTTCCAAAATATGACACATGAGTATATGTATTATTGAATGTATGTACGTGTATACAGTATATATGTACAAAAGATACAGACTACCATGTATATCTATACTATGCTATACTATACATAGGAGCACTGTATTATGGGGATTAAAGGAACTGTGAAGAGGAACCAGGATGGACATTTTATTCATGCCAACGTGGATCTCGATGTCATTGTGGCAGACGAACCTGATTTTGGTGATCTTTCCAAACCAGAGGAAATATTTAGGACAATGGAACACTTTTGTTTAGGAATGCGAAGGTTGCACATGTTTGGCAATGACTCTTCAATTAGACCAGGTCTGTATGCCCCTTAAATAATAATAAGTACTTATTTATATACATATTTATCTTTTACATACGTATGTGCAATATATACTGTGTATACTGACATACCTGTTCGTAAGCCATATTCATTAGAAATATGTACGAAATGTTTCTAGTACAAGCAATGAAGTTAGATCTGTTTGTTACACAACTACTGTACTTATATAGGATGGGTGACCATTGGTCCAGATTTAAGAAGCACCAATTTTAACTCAAAGGTCTATAATTCTCGTTTTGAAGCTGAAGATTCCTTTTTATTACCTTTTGAGGAAAGGATTGAAGAACTGAGACCAAAATCTCCCCCACCTAGGTCCACTGGGAGAGGAAGAGGCACAGGACCAGGATCTCAGGCGACATCAGCTCCTGGTTCAATGCAGAACAAACATATTCCTATAGTACGATGAAACATTGGCTTTTTCGTGTCACAAGTGATGCATGTATGTGCATTTAGCTGTCACTGTAAAGTTAGAATTTGATGTATGTTTTGTAATTGAAATAACTTGAAACTTTCTTTGTTGCTGCAGACGTGCAGATCAACACCATTTTGGTATATGGTATATTCTATAGTAATCATATATATTTATACTGTATGGCATATACCTATTTCACAAAACAAGTTTTACAATATGCCATGGATATTTATATAGAAGACACTCTCCTATGTACGTATGTATATACAGTAATGAATTTCTCCCTTTGTATTAGTCCGGTCTTTTACTTTTATGAATAATCTAGAACAAGGTTGAAGTCAGTATAGGGTTAAGAAATAAGACTTTTTTTGGGAAAACCTTTAGAGCTTTGAATGAGGATACAATTTCATAGTCTGTTTCCATTGGGTCTTTAATTCATATCATGCATATCAAAAATATGTGTACAACAATGTATGATATTGTAACATTGATATTGCAGACAAATACATACATACCTTATAGCCATAAACCTCACATCAATAAAAGTAGTAATAATTTAACTACAGAGAAGTCACATTGTTGTTACTGAGGTCTTGAAAACTGTTTCAGTTTATTATTAACAATTTCATGAGGCCACCAAAGTTCCCCTCGCCGATAAACTACTGCATTTTCATTCTTCTGCTTTGACAATCTCGCCTAAATCAGATACAAAACTAATACACTAAACATTTACATAAATGGGCAATACCACCATATCAGATGACATCTAAATATTTATAAGGAGGGTTTATAGGAGTGTGAAAAAGAAAGATATAAGATTGTTTGGCTAGTTTTTGTCAAAACTTTGAAACACGGCTAATACAAACTCAACCTCAAAAGGGGTGTTTTAACCATAGATTATCTGTGCTTTAACCCAGAGCACTACCCCTCCCCCCTGAATCTGCCACTGCCTTATTGAGTATATGTCTGTATACACACACAGCTCCTAAAAATGCAGTCATTATAGCTTCAATTGGCTACTTCACAGGAAATCCTGTTAAATATCAAGACTACAGCTGATATTAAAGCAGAAGCTCTCTAGCGAATCTGTACCTTTTCTGCACAGCGTATAAAATCTTGGATCTGCTTCGAACACTTTGAGTCTTCAAAGCTATTTTTCTTCCAGCATTGCATGACAGCCGTCATTTCACCCAAACAAACAGCCTCTGAAATAACGGAAAATAATAATATATCCAGCTATATGCTATAATAATTTAAAGAGCAGCTGCTACCATAATCTGTATCTACTAGTAGTAGATAGTATTTTACAACAAGAAAATCACAGCAAAGCAGAAGAGACTTTCAAACGTACGATCTCCTTGTTTGGTGGAAGGACGGACGCTGTTCTTCAATACCAGTGGTCGCATACGACCTTGGATTCTAGCCTTACAAAGTATTCTACCTTCCTTCATAGCCAGCGATGTCGCCAATATGAGTAAAACCCTACTTATAATACTTAGGCGTTTATCGCGCAAATACGCCCACTTGATCTTTTTAGAATATAAAGTCTGACAAGGGCTTACTCAAAGTCTGACTTCTCTGCTAAGAGTTATGTATCGAACACTCTTGTTTTGTGTTCTGGTGTGTACGAGTTGCCTTTCTTCCCAGTCGAAGGGTGAAAGTGACCAGATGTGAGTTACCGTAATCCCTTACCCTACTGTCAGAGTTTCGTCGTTAGCTTAGACTTTTAATAGAGTATTGAAGTTAGAATGTTCTGGTTAAATATTATTTCTCTTTAAATTTAATTTCGCAAATTTATTAGTCAGACTTATTTGTCGTTATTATTAGTGGCACCTACGTTAGCTATGGGTATAACGTGATTGTGTGGTTAGGCTTAAAATTTAAAATTGAGTCTCCCTGTAGATTAAATGTATATGCGAGAACACTACGTGTACGTACGTACGTACCTCAAATCAAATTTTTTTACCTGAATAGCTAATTGTGAAATTTATATATGTGCAGTGTAAGAATTGTACAATTGTATCAGTAGCACCTTTTTGTACCAGCAACTGGGTTCCCACATAACTTTCATCAGGAACCCCAAAGTGTTGGCTAAGATTGCAATTAGTGGTTACTACGTATGCTGACAGTTACAATCTTTTTACCACACATCCATATGTAGATACATATATACATACATTTATACATCATTTGGTGTTTTAATTTTTAGCAAATGTCTTACAGTGGCATATACATTTTCACTTGTACATGACGGCTAAACAGATCCAGAGATTTACGTAGGAATGTTTCCATGTAAAACAGTATCTAAAGGCATAGTTGACACCGATACAAAGCTAAGGAATTATAATTGAAATAGACTGTTTTCCTGGACATTTCACTTCAGGAAAACATACGTATAGAGCTTTGGATGAGGATACAGATTCTCTTTTTTAGACTCAACTATTATGTATATAATCATAATGTACGTATTTCTGGGAATTCAACTCTTTATTAGCGACCTTTGTATTTATATCTGTTCCTAAGTCCTAATTTCAGTTGTCCTATGTAGACTGTTTACATTTATGACTTTATAAAGAACTATTTTGTATATTAGGCAGTGACATTTATGCTGTAATTACATAAAAGAGCCTTCTGCCACTTCTTTGAAATTGTTTGTTGTAGGAGCCATGATTTGGCATATGTACTACATGTTTATTATGTATGTCTCTATAATTACGTATGTACTTATTTGCTTGCAGCAACAAAAATGCATCAGTAGACACAACAGCTAGTACTACGCTCAATCCAAACAAGACCTCTGCGGCTGTTGATAGACCTACTCAGGAACCAATTGCAACACCATCAAAAGACCAAGCCAGCCCAACCATTGGAGAATCAGTAACTACACCAAGTGAAGAGTCCCCCACAGAAGAACCAACCACTAAAGAGTCCCCCACGGAAGAGCCAACCACTACAGAGCCAACCACAGAAGAGCCAACCACTGAAAAATTAATTACTGAACAACCTGAAACTGCAGAAGTCGAAACTCAGTCCAGTAGAGCTGTATTTCTCATTCTGGCAATTTTGGGTCAGTATGTACGTGTGTACATGAAATATTGAGTGCAATATTTGATACAATTCAGTAAGCTATACTGAGACAGTCTTTTTGAAGTCTATCACTGTGTAAAAGTGTGACTAGTACCTTTCAGCCTACCTACCTGCCTACGTACCTATGTACGTACGTAAGTGGAGTGTTCAATTCATCTGTAGCACATACGTACGTACGTTCATATTACAAACAGTTGCTAGCAAGGAATAACAAAAATAATGTATACAGTTCAAAGGGTTCCTATTACGTACGTATATGTACTATACATGCCTATCTACGTACATGTACATGGATTCTACTATATACATTAGCAGTGACAATTGGGAGTCAATTACCTCTGTCTTGTATTAGTCTAAAGAAAGAATTGTTTTAATATTCTAACAAGTTTTCTCTATGCTGTAGGAATATGCACTTTCACTGTGTACTTTCTGATAAAATTCAAGCTGCAATTTTTTCCAGAGAGTATTGCTGTAGTGATTATTGGTAAGTTGCTATTGGTCTTTATACAGTACTTATGGTTAATTTACTTTCTGTTTAATAAGATAATACTAAACAGGATATTACTGACCCTCTTAGAGACTGTGTTGCTATTATATTTTAATCTTTTGCACTGTAAAAAGTGTACTGCCTAACCTGCAGTGATGAATATTTCAGTATTTTAAACTATTATGAATCAAAATTAAAATGAATTAATAAATAACCTGTTTCTATATAGCAACTCTTTGTGCTGAAGTTTGTTTCAATTTTATGTACGTATGTTTTAACCATAGTATAGACATTGACCCGTAAGTATTGTCTCAGACAATATGCTTATTTTCCAATCATTGTGCAATCCTTTTAGTAGTCTTTGAAATGCTGATGCTACCATGTGTACATACGTATGTAATAGTATGTGCTTACGTACTTTTTGTACATACTTACTTATGTACGTACATACATACGTATGTTTACTTATAAACATGTGTAGGTGCTATTGCTGGGTTTGTATTGTTAATAGCAGCCAAGGCTGGTATGAAGAACCCGGAAGTGAGTGATGTTAATATATGTGTATGTATGTATGTATGTATATATGTATGTTGTTATTTATTGTGGAATAAAGTAACTTGTCTACCATAGTGGAACATGTTAATAATTTTAAAATTTAGTGGTTACACTTTGGACACCAGATCAGATCAGATGTGGTACAAAGGTCTTTTGATGTCTAAGCTGGATGGCTAACAAACTGACATACCTATACAATGTGCATACTTACGTATTTATTTTGTTTTCTGATATGTTGTAGGTTCTTGGGAAATTCTCCCCAAATCAGTTTTTTCTCATTTTATTGCCGCCAATCATCTTTGAGTCTGGTTACTCGCTTCACAAGGTGCGTATGATGTGTAATACGTATGTACCCTATACTCCAAGCCTTATGTGATTGTGTTCCATTTTGCTCTTTCCTCAGGGAAATTTCTTTCAGAATTTTGGTTCAATAGTAATGTTTGCAGTGTTTGGCACGACTATATCAGCTGTGATAGTTGGCGGGGGGCTTTACCTGTTGGGACTGGTAGGTACCTCTAAATGTCATTATACGTACGTACATGTACAAGTGTAACTATTCTAAATGAGTACATTACAGCCTAAAGTACGTACGTATACATACCTATATGTACGTACTTACATACGTATATGTACTTACGTACGTATGTATTAACTTTGAGTACGTATGTACACATATGTACGTATGTATAAGTGTATACACATACACTACACTGATGAAGCCCTAGGAAACGCTAAACAACTGTCTGTGGTTCTTTGATATTTGTTTCCCTCTTGGAGAACAACTGAACTGGGAGGTGTTGCCACCTTTAATAGAACTTTAATCATCCAACCAAGATAAGACTTCATACACTAGGCTGGCTTTGCAGCAGGCATTTGTGTGTTTAATTTCCACTTTCCTGTTTACATACTCATGTAAGTGTACCTCATTATTATGTGTGTCTAAACTTTGAATCCTTGTAGATATCACTTGTTGATAAATTGAACATATATCAAAGGTACATACAGTATACCCACATATGTAACATCCCACCAATTGCTTGCCATTTAAATTATAAAGTCATGTACAAATAAAGACTCTCTATGTATCAGTTCCTACAGTTGATTGGTTACTGTAATGTTTGCCAATTAATTAATCTACTCTAATTGTTACTGTACGTATCTCTATGGTTTTACAACTCTGAGATCATGCTTTTACAAGGGATTGAATACATTCATTTACCTATATTCCTCTTTCTAGTTTTGCCTTTGGATGTTTAATCTCTGCCGTTGATCCTGTGGCTACCTTAGCCATCTTCCATGCTTTGGATGTCAACCCAACTTTGAACATGCTGGTGTTTGGCGAAAGTGTGGTTAATGATGCAGTGTCCATAGTTATGACCAAGTACGTATGTAGGTATATACTTACTTATGTGTACGTATTTGCATGAAAAATCTAATACACCATTTTCCTACATTCTATGCCTACACTTTTAAAAGGCCTATAAGAAACTAAACCTGGAGAGAGCTTTGGATGAAGATACAGGTCCTGGAGACTTTCTTTTTTCTTCTTCACTGGGCCAGATAATTGTTTCTGGGAATTCCACCCTTCATCAGTGACCCTAGGCCTGTCTTTTCTTGATCTTGATCTTTTCTGAATCCTTGCATATATGTATACGTACTTTGGCTTAGTGAATTTCTGTAATTATTTGTTGATTTTGCACTTTCCATGTAGAACTGTATTAAACGCAGAGAAGCACAGTGCCGATAGTGACACCTCAATGGCTGCACTGATATTTGGTTCATTTGGAAACTTTTTACTCATGTTTCTTGGCTCTGCAATCATTGGAGTTGTGTTTGCTTTAATCAGTGCCCTGGTTGGTTACTTTGAGAGGGAATCACACTAATTGTAACACTAGTAGATATTTGTGTCTCAAGCATACTGTATGCATAACCAGATTAACAAGTGCGCTTGACCTTAGCTGACCTTAACAATGCAAGGCTAGTGTGTTAGATGCTAAGCTATGTACATATTTATAATAATAATAATAGTTGTTTATTATTGTGACATTCCATACAAAGAACTGAATCAGTAACAATGGCATAACCAGATTTGGTTTATAAATCACATTATCACACTGCTGTAACTTGAGGGGGGGGGTCAATGAGGAATGGTGGTGTATACTTTATAACAATTGATGTCTTAAATTAATTAAGTGACTTGTGTAGTAGATGATCTCAGTGACTTGTTTGTTAGGGTAGGACATTGTGAATATAGTTTTTTTGTAAGCTTGTTAATATGCACATATATGTAAAGTATGCTAGGCCTGGTCACATCTTAACAATATGTAATGGTATTACTGCAGAAAATAAGTACATGATAAGAAGTATGTATTAAATTGCTAAATTACTAAATAAATTTTATTTAGACTATACATGTATGTACGTACATACGTAAAGACATGCAGTGTAATGTGTTCTTTTTCTGCAGATTACCAAACATATCAATCTTAGGAAAACTCCTTCACTAGAGCTTGCAACTCTTCTAATCTTTTCATTTCTGCCATATTTTATATCAGAAAGTTTAGATCTTTCAGGTTTGTCTGTAGTTACACATATAGTATATACGTGTACCTGTATTTAATGATAAGCAAAAAATAAACACTGGAAAAATATTATGCCAAATCAGCCAAGTGACCAAAGTCCAATCTTGGCTGGGGACCAAAGTCCTATTAAATTGGTGACCAGTGATTAGTTTTTGTTTATCATCATAGCCATTGCACAGCTCAGTGCAATTAACTCCATTTATTCACCTGTATTTACATAAGTACATAAATAGTTAACCATATACGTAAATAGATGTAAACATGTACGTATATGTACTATGTGTATTTTTGTCTGTACAGGCATAATGGCAATCCTCTTCTGTGGTATTGTGATGTCACATTACGCTCACCACAACCTTTCTCCAGTAACACAAATCTCAGTTCAGCAAATCTTGAGAACTGTTGCTTTTATGGCAGGTTAGAGCATTTATATATCTGCATCATGCATAGTCAGTTCCCAGCAAGTGCATTTATGTTACGTACGTACATGTAATAAATTACTTGAAGTGTACTTTTGATCGTTTCCTTCACACTCCCACTCAACATGCACTAAGCTATTCATTTTTTTCACTTTGATGCACACAACACACATCATCTCATGTCACACCTTCCCCTATTTAAACTGGTTTCTGTATCTCCTCATCATTGCTGATGAAGACTTCCGGTCAAAACGTCCAAATCTGTTAAATATATGTTGCTGATGCTCAATAAATCATTGATTACCGCATGTGTATGTATGAGTATTACTGATTTGTTTTACAACTTTCCATTCAGAAACGTGTGTGTTTGCTTACTTGGGATTGTCCCTATTTACCCGTCACCTGTCTTTGAGCTTATCCTTGGTCGCATGGAGCATCGTAAGTATTATCACCAAATACCTACGCACAGTACATACGTATGTGTGTATATGTACCCAAGCATTGAATGGTCAGCTTGCCTCACTAGTCACATGGCCTTTAGGAAATGCTCTTGGAAATGAAGGTATTCAATGCTTTTTATGGTTGCAAAACTTTATAATTAACTATTGGAATATCTCTTTTAAAAGATTTAGGAGAAGTGTTTCATTCAATGTTCTAATTTACAATATGCATATAGGTATGTACGTATGTGTATCTTTAAGTAGCCTCCTTCCACATTCTTATATGTATTTTGATTGAAAGTCTGTTATTTTCATGTTTAGCAGCTAATTATATAAACTGGTTCATTTTTGCTTCCCATTTGCCTTGTAGGTACTGATCTTGATAGGAAGAGCATTCAACACTTTCCCACTTTCTGCTCTTGTTAATCGCTTTAGAAGTGTAAAGATAAGTTTTGAAACTCAGTTTATCATGTGGTTCAGTGGTGAGTTTGTGTGTGACTTGTAGTCATCCATCTAGCTACATACGTACATCATCAATTTATCTTTGAGAGGGTCACTCATGAATACCCCCAGTGTCCAAACCATTTGATAGCAAAAAACTGCCTCATTGGACAGTTTAACTGTTCAGAAGATGTACCATCTGAAGGATAATTATCTACTTCCTTTTTACATGCATTGTATGTACATATGTACTCTCATGGTACATTTGTACATGCATACAAATATGCCCTGAAGTCCAAATTTCTATAATTTTTGTTTGAGTATAAATTTACAGTACGTATTGTACAGAAATATGATTCACACACTAGTAATGTACAGTTCAGTGTTGATATTCCGTGGGTAGCTGTGCAAGAATAATCTAACACACCACTTTTCAACATGCTACATACAGTACATCTACGTACGTACTTAAGAGTAAAAGGCCTTTAGGGGGTAAAACCTAGTGAGAGCTTTGGATGAGATTACAAGAGATTTTTCCTTTGTATTATTGGGAATTCCGCCCTTCATCAGTAACCCTGTCTTCTTCTTCTTGATCTTTTTTGAGTCCTTTGCTCTCTAGGCTAAATTAAGGGGTCTTAAGGTAAACATGCATAATTTGTATCATTGTGTACCCATTTATTATTTGTATTCAGGATTAAGAGGAGCAGTTGCCTTTGCACTAGTGCTGATGTTGGAGGGTTGGGAGGAGAGTACCCTGAAAACACTAGTAACCACAACTCTAATCATTGTATTATTTACTATACTGGTGTTAGGAGGATCCACTTTACCTCTATTAAAGGTAAGATTCATCATGTCCAGTTTGACTTAAATACTACAACCTTTGGCTACGTATGTATGTATCACAAATTATCTTCTAAATCAAACCTTAAACTTTAATGTGTCATAGTTAGTTATAAGATTGGAGTATTTACATGTACTTATGTACCAATGTACGTACATATGGAAATATTCTCTCTTATCCTGGCAGTGTGGGACCAATGGGTGCCCGTAACTCTGAATTTGCTTGAAAGAGCTATGTATAATTACAATGTTGTTACAGTCCAGTTTATATTATACGTTTGTTTAGTTTTTAAAGGCTTATCGTGAACAACGCGATAAAATTCGTACAAGGAGGCTAAAGAAACAACATTCAAAAGATGATGTTGTCTTGAGCAAAACAGAGGATCAGGTGAGTAGTTCTAGTACAGGTACTTCAGTCAAACTAATTCAATTTAAAGTCGCAAGTGGGAACCAAACATTAGTCATATACATACGTGTACACACCAGTTAATTGCACAGAGTACTTGATCCCAATGCTACGTATATACATACGTATGTAACTATAAGAGGTCAACAATAGTGCCATTTCTCTGGTGCTCCTCCGCATATATCTGGTGATGTCTGCTTGTATTATTTCTTCTTTAGGGTGCTGTGGTTGAAACAGCAATACAAACTTCACAGGCACAAAAGGGCTTTGCTAAATTTGATACAAGGTAAACTACCTGCATGCATATGCTTTTACACTTGTACAACTTTATTGAAAAACACATTGTTATACCTTATGCATATGTCTATTAACCCAAAAGTCTAGGATTTCATTAAGTCTCTTACATTCAGTAACTGTCTTTTTAAATTGTACTATACGTATGTATGTATATACGTACGTATGTACATGTACATTGTTGGTGTGTCATATCTTGTAGATATCTGCAGCCATTCTTTACAAGACACTATTCAAAGCAGGTAAGCATTTCATAGATCAATGCAACTGCCATGTTGGATAGATGACATTACATCATATAAAAATGCAACCTTCATTCAAGATGGAAAGAGCAGTTATTTCTGCCATGTATTCCTTAATTTTAACCCTCCTATCTGCACCATATGTTTTGCAATTTTATGCAAATTATTAGTTCAAGGATCAAGGGTAAATTGCTACATATAGTACCAATTAATGGAGAATTATTTTTCTACCAACAAACATTACATATAAAGGAAATAATCTTAAAATTGACTTATAATTTATCTGCAGTGACACAATATTTGCCTCAATATCTTTGAGCAAAGTTTAGTTCAAACTTGGGTTGGGTAGCTATATTTTAGTACATTTACAGAAGAACATACATCTGTACATGCATGTGTCTAAGTGTACGTATGTAGTTTGCAAACAGTTAATCTATACACATACTTCATTTATGTATATGACTTTGTTTTCAGGAACTAAAGGATGCAAGGGCAGATATTGATAAAGTGACCGGGCCCATCTTTGACCGCCTATCAGACCACGATACTGACAGTGGTATGCTGCCTACTATACCTGAAGAGGACTCCTCAGAATCCACAATAGTACTAATGCATCCAGAAAACTCTGATATTTCTATGAGATCATCTGGAAATTCTTAGATAAGATACTTGACAATTAGACATATGATTGAAACTATATATTTTCTTTGAGTATTTTTTGTTTTGATTGTTATTTTATTGCACTGTGTAATCCAGTTATTTTAAGGAGACTTTGATTTTATTTGATGTTATGTTATGTGGGTATAATGTCAAATCTATCCATACTTATTATATATATTAACACAGTATTACTTGCAGCTGCAGGAGATATACCTATAGTCTCAAAAAGCATGTAAAACGAGAATTATCTAACATCTAAACATTTCCATCCCACTTCCGGCCGCCATTTTATGGGTCCGGAAGAGGAATGGGAACGAGATTAAAACATGGAGAATAAAGGAAAATTACAGTTTATACAGAAATTACTTGAAGAGGTTACACCTAAGGCTAGCCCAGTAGGAGATGAAATGGGTTCAGATTATAATCAGCTAATCAGAGCATTTCGCGTCATTGCCAGGGAACGAACTGATATAATCGTTCAACACATCGGCAACAGAGTCAGTGCGGCATTGAAATCTCACCTCAGAGATCAACCAGTAGGAGATCCCTTCAGAGTGTGCAGTGTGGGATGCGGAGATGGTGAACGAGACTGCGGTATTTTGAAGGAAGCCTTGAAGACAGTCTCCAATACAGTAGCTCTTCAATTTGTGGGTATTGATATTGATGAAACATCTTGCAGAAATGCTGAGCTAGCCTTCAAGGAGTTGCCGTCAGTCGAGACAACTATACTTAACAAAGATATTCGCAAAGTTGACACTGACACTCTCCCTAAATTTGACCTGGTCTACATGATTCATGCCCATTATTACATTAAGGATTTTAAGTCTTTGGTTGAGTTATTGAAGCATTTGGTTAAAGATGGTACCGGAAGTCTTCTGATAGTCTCTACTAGTCAATCACCAATAAGTCCTCTGATTAAAATGTTTTTTAAAAAGGAACATGATTTTCCTCTTCGTCCTACAGAAGAGCTCCTCAGAGAATTGGATGAGATGGGAGTAAAGTATCAAGTTGAACTACACATGAAAGGTGTTTTTAATTTTAATCGCTGTTTCACGGAAGGATTTTCCTCCAATTTTTCCAAGGATGTACTAAATTTCATAACTCATACACGCCGATTTACATATCCAGAAGAAGTAACCAAGGCAGTTATTGAATACATTCAAGTAGTCTGCAGACAGAGCCCAGATAAAGGCTACGTGTGTGATTTCTGTGACACAGCAATAACTCTCTAATACTGTCTTTATGTATTAGTCTCATGGGTTAATTATGGAAAACGTGATAGATAACGTATAGTAGTTATTAACAACAGTGCATGCATGCATGCCTAATTGTTTTTCACTGTGCTTACAATACAAAACTGAAATCAGCCTGCCTTGACCAACCAGTTATAGGTTTTTTTATTAAGTCATGCATGTTAATAGTCCCTTGGCTTCACTACTGTGGCCTGTTTATGGTAGATTTGGATGGGGTACTGATTATGCACCTGTTAATGTATGTATTGTCCCATGCACCCACCTCATGCGGGCACAATAGGGGGTAAGGTGGGGATATGACTAACTGGTTTATCAAACCTCCATGTGTGGGTATAGTCTGCTGTGTCAAATCCCCACTTGCTGCCCCTGTCTCCACCTTACTTAGCCTGTAATAAATTAAAAAGCCTTTAGGAATTAAATCTTGGGAGAACTTTGGATGAAGATATAGGAGTTTTCTCTTTCTTCATTGCTCCACTGGGCCAGGCAACTGTTTCTGGAAATTCCAACCTTCATTCTAGGGGTCTTATATACACAATTTTACACCAAAAGTTGAATGAGGTATTAATAAACTAAGACACATGCATGATGAAATCATGGAAAGAATGTAGGTCGAATTAAATTATATGTTTGGGGAAAATGAATTTTATTAGTATAATCAGACTTGTAGATTATATACAGGCAAAACAGACTCATGCACTTGTATTACAAGACACATGTAGGATACATTTCATAGGTCTACCCTTAGGTCTTAAAGTACTGGAACATTTCTTTAGAAGTAGGGTAACACAAGACAGTCCTTAATTATTAAGCATAGTATACTTTTTGAAAAAGTAGGGGACTTTATGATCTGAAACTAATCTTTCTTATCATTCGACTCTGGATTTTATCCGACCCACTCATGACTCGTGCATATTTATACTCTATACTACGGGGAAACTTTACGTCAGCGTTACCGTCTATACTACGGGAAAACTTTACGTCAGCGTTACCGTCTATACTACGGGGAAACTTTACGTCAGCGTTATTTTTAGTACTGATCTGAAGCGTGGTGAAAGATACAGATATGATAATCTGATGAAAGGCGTCAGCCATTTTATTATCGATTAACATGGAATCTTGTTGTCGGCCATTTTATTATCGATTAACAATGGAATCTTATTGTCAGCCATTTTATTATCGATTAACAATGGATGCGGTTGCCATGGCAACGGGGTAGTATATAATCTGGAGTAGCATCATTTTTTGTGACTACTGTAGTAAGCTTATTTTGGTTGGTCAGATTACTTATTGTCACTCTAATAATTATCATCTACAGATGGCAATGAGGGGTAAGCATCTCGAGGATTTAGAAGAGGCTCTTGAAAGCAGACGAGAACCAAAATACTATAAGGTTGTCTCAAAGTGGTTTTCAAGGGCCAAGTGTTATAAGCGGCACTTTTGGTTTGATGAGGACAAGAAAGGAGTTTATATAACATGGTGGCAATCAGATAAACCAGAAAGTGACAGAAGAAGTAAGCTTATTCTATTATAAACCCTGCATGAGTAATTTTAGATCTATACATCCTTACAGCATTCCGGGGCTGTAAGCGATGCCAGTTGACCTTAGTGACTCAATAAGGATGCCACCTGCTGAGCTAAGATAAATTCGTTTTAAAATCGAACACTACAAGTCGTATTTAGAATTCAGTAGAGCCGTAAGCCTTTGTTCGCAAACTCTTACTGCTAGCTTGCGAGAACTTTACCGTTACGGGAAGACGGCCACCTTTTCGGACGTTTATTATTACGCAGATCGGGAGGATGATGGCGGCTGAAACCGGAAGCCAATTGGGCCAAGTTATAAAAGCGAGATAATTACGGTTAGGGTGTCGATGACGTAATCGGTGACGGCATTAGCTATATATGCATGAATCATACAACACCCTTGCTTGTAGGATTCATGCATAGCTAATGCTTCACTGTGTAACATCCCTTTCTTGTTTCTCTGCTTTTTGTGCCATCCCTACATCTTTACTATTTTTGTAGAAAATTTTTATTGTTCTCTAGTTTCTGTACTTTTTATGGAGCATAAGCTAGGAATTCGTGTATTTTAAACCACTTTGGTTTTGCAATCTTCGACTGATATGACGTCATTAAAATGGCGAATTTATTGAGGTCTTGACTCTGGGGCCATGAAAACTGTCATACTCAATAATAGCGTTATCGCTCTCGCTTCTACAAAAGAATACAGCTCGGAAAATTTAGAGTATTTTCGCTTAAGAAGTAGTCCGAAGGCTTATTTCGTTTTTTAGTTACAGCGGGCGAAGAAGATGAAGAAGAAGAAGAAAACGAAAATGGGAGATTTCAGAGTTCGTTCATTTGCCAACGATACACGGTCGCTTGCCTTCAAGGCCAATTTATAGCATGGCTGTTCTATATTTAACTCTACATAGTCTCGTTTCGGCGATTTTCAGCCTAATTCGGAATTTCGCTCCTATACCAATGTATGGGGAAAACGAAACAACCAGTACCATCCCTACATAGAGAGTACTACCGTACTCTCTGATACAAGTCACTTAAATTTCAATTATACTATTATAAATGCAATGAAATGTATAAGGAAAGTAATGCATATAATTAATTACCAAAAAATTATGATTACAAGCTTAAGTTGGCCTAGGGTTGTATTTATAAGCTGCTGCATCATACAAGATAAAATTTGACCAAAGTATATTGTTGACAAAAGTTTAGTGCACATCTCTAAAAATCAATTTACGATGTATTAAACCTTTATTCATACATACATATCAAGTTTGATATATATATTTTATGTATAACCACTTGGAAACCAACTGCGGAGAAGATAGAATTTGATACTAAGTATGTCATTGTATTTTGCCAGAAACCTCACGGAAGTGGCCATGTGTCATACATAAACAAATTTGTTGCCTTGATCGATTTTCTATCACTACCAGGGAAGAAACAAGAAAATTGAAAAACAGAATATTCTATATAACATACCAATTGGTCACATAAGAATTATCATCATTCTCATGGATTACCTGTATATAAAAAGTAATTTGATTGGGTTTTATTATAATTTTATAATGCACCCGAATATAATAAATCATGAAAATAGGAACCACGAACAATTATTCTAAGGAAAGATTTATGAAAATTTCTATCCACGAAAAATTCCCACTATACAGTAGCAATTAAAAAGAGAGTAATAGCTCATACATATATAATATAAAATTGGCTTCCGAAAGGGCCCCAAATTTGTCTAAAATATTAATGAGTCATTATAATAATGACTGTATATGAACCCTACAAAGTATGTAGCTAATTCGATTGCGGGGGCCAGCAGTACCATCAATTTTTTAAAGGGGCAGGTGCACCTTTTGTGCTAAAAATAATAAGACATTTCTTTGCTTCAATTGTGCTCTGTATCGAACGAATTCATTACATACGTATATCCATGAACAGTAACATCTATGTCACCTTTATGCTCTGAGCCAACTGCTTCTTGAGGATTCCATAGAAAAAGAAGTCCACCACAAGGGTATTTTTATTGCCCAGTACAACCATTTTCTCCTGTACTTTGCTGGTGGGGCTTCTAATTGCATTATTTGGTTGAAACTGAGATTGAGATTGTAGTTGTATAGAGTTGCTAGGTTGTTGTTTGATGACCCTTTAGAAAGTCTGGTTATTTGGTAACTTAGCGCCTCCAGAATATTCCCCAGTGCTACTGATGAGGAGTGGTTTCTCCAAAAAGACCTCCTAGCACATTGGTATAGTTGTGGGTACGTATAGTCTACTGTTTCATAATTATAGGTCGGGGCCATCTTTTTGTCGTGACAGTTAGACACTTTTTGCATGTGAAATACAGGGGTTATATATGCCATTGACTAATAATTACCGTATCTTAACATTCTATACTTTTCTCTGTATTTTTTAGCTTAACAATAAGCTTGCTATTGGCATAGAGAAGTGTGCCTCTGAACAGCTAAAAAAAGGAATACCTGCTTATTTTCATCAAGGAACATTTGTTGTTCATGGTTACAGAAATATTAAAATTTCTATTAAAATTGAAGGCTCAAATAGCTTATGGTGGAAAGAGGAAAATAACCTTTTGAAGGCTCCTGCAAATTATCCATTTACTGTCATTATAAAAGCTGATCCCCAAGATGATACAATGAATTTTCGTCCAGGGATTGGAAAGATAGAAGGTGCAGCCAATCAACTTTACAATATTCCAAAAGAAAGTATTATACTAGATAAATGTGATTTTACTGCTGAGGATATCTTTCGTAAACTAGATGGCTATGAAAAGGATGGTAACACAGTGACTGCCTTTATTTAATTTGTAAACATGGTGCAGATGACCATTTTGAATATTTAAAAACCACTGCTTTTTGTAATTTTTGATTCTAGGCTTGCATGTGTAGTTTATATTACTTTCCAATATTCACATTCCTGATGTTCATATAGCAAGGTTTATTAAAACACCTATTATATAGGTACTATAGGTCCTGCATGTACTGTGTTTATTTCAGACTGATCCAAAAAAATAGGAAATCTCTCAGTTTAGCAATCAACAATAGATTTATGGTACATATGTATTTTGGGGGAAGCTAAGACAATATCATGTCACACACATTTTTTTCTATACCTTAAAGTGCCATGCATATGTAGGGTATTTCATTCTTAGTGCATATTGCTTGTCAGGAGAGATGAATAAGTCTTGTCACTTGATTTGGTTCCTTAGTGAACAGATCACACAAACACATACACATATATTTGCACATATATGTATGCACGCATAAGTACACACATTATATATACCGCAATTTGGGAAATTTTAATGGGAAAAACTTTTGTGTTAAAATATTTTTGTGGTTTGACATAGTGAATCTTGTCAGGGTACATCTTGAGGGAGAGGTCTAGCAGAGAATATACTGGAGAGATACAATGCATATGTCCTCCTGACTCATGTCTTGTCTGACCTGGATAACAAAACATAAGATTAATTATTCATAAGGGAGGATATCCCTTTAGTTACTTACAGACTAAAAGTCTGTGACCTATTAGTCATGTTTACACAAGTGTAATAAGACGAAACATGTCACATACCATCCAGTACTACATGAATACTATTAGAAATTTAATATTTATATAACCCTTTACCGCTGAAGACCAGGTGAGAAAAGATTCTCTGTAATCATGCTTTGAATGGTCAGAATTCAATAGTCCTTGCATCTTATATACATACTGCAACACCTTATCAGATAATTATCTACTACACATTATTAATTCACACAACAAAGAGAAAGAAAGATAATGAATTGCAATGCTTAATTAATGTATATTGTAAAGCATTGACTGCTAATTTGGGTTTTCCCTTTTGTGCTAATATTAGCTCACTTTGCATGAGATACGTGCTTGAAGTGAAGGTACAGACAGCGACTAGTGATTCATTTCAGCACATTGCTAAACCACCTGACAGAGGGCCAGGCCTCCAACACATTACCAGTCATGTGGTAAGTTGTCTAGTTATAAATATAGCTTTAAGGAACACATTTAAAGAACAAACTATTCCATAAGTGTATGAATCAAAAGTCACTCATATCTAACTTACTTCTTATAAAACAATCAACCACATCTACAATATAGGAATGATGTCCTCTCTATCCCTCACATGCCCCTTCTGCACACATACTAACTATATTTTTTATGGTCTTACTATATAGGTCACACTAACTTTCTAATTGATTCTCTATTAGTTTTGAAAGTGAAGCAAAAAGGCTCTAGCAAAGAGCAAATTCATTGCACAATTTCCTGCTGGATGGGCCAGTTATTTCTGCTATGTATTCCATATGTTTTGCAGTTTTATGCTAATTATATAATTATGTGTTCAAGGATCATGGGCTAAATGGCAACATATAGTACTAGTAATTGAGAATTATTTTTCTACCAACAAACATTACATAAAAAGGAAATAATCTTTAAATTAACTTCTAATTTATCTGCATGCAGTGACACAGAATTTTGCCTGAATATAGCTATAGACCTTTGGGCAAAGTTTGGGTTGTTGTTTTAATTTACAGAAGAAAATAAATCTTTATGTGCATGTGTCTGAGTGTATGTAGTTTGTTATTTAATCTTACACATACTTCATTTATATGATTTTGTTTTCAGGAACTAAAGGATGTGAGGGCAGATATTGATAAAGTGACCGGGCCCATCTTTGACCGCCTATCAGACCATGATACTGACAGTGGTATGCTGCCTACTATACCTGAAGAGGACTCCTCAGAATCCACAATAGTTCTAATGCATCCAGAAAACTCTGATATTTCTATGAGATCATCTGGAAAGATAATAAATTAGATAAGATACTTGACAATTAGACATATGATTGAAACTATATATTTTCTGTTTTGATTGTTATTTTATTGCACTGTGTAACCCAGTTATTATTTTGAGGAGACATTGATTTTATTTGATGGTATAATGTTAAATCTACATGCTGATGAAGACCTCCAGGTCAAAATGTTCAATTTTGTTTAAAATACAATTGTTGCTGAGTCTCAACAAATTTACTTAATGTCAAATTAGTATAGTATTACTTGCAGCTGCAGGAGACATATCTATAGTCTCAAAAAGCATGTAAAAAGGAGAATTATCTAACATCTGAACGTTCCCATCCCACTTCCGTCCGCCATTTTATGGGTCCGGAAGTGGGGATTAAACATGGAGAATAAAGGAAAATTACAGTTTATACAGAAATTACTTGAAGAGGTTACACCTAAGGCTAGCCCAGTAGGAGATGAAATGGGTTCCGATTATAATCAGCTAATCAGAGCATTTCGCGTCATTGCCAGGGAACGAACTGATATAATCGTTCAACACATCGGCAACAGAGTCAGTGCGGCATTGAAATCTCACCTCAGAGATCAACCAGCAGGAGATCCCTTCAGAGTGTGCAGTGTGGGATGCGGAGATGGTGAACGAGACCGCGGTATTTTGAGGGAAGCCTTGAAGACAATCTCCAATACAGTAGCTCTTCAATTTGTGGGCATTGATATTGATGAAACATCTTGCAGAAATGCTGAGCTAGCCTTCAAGGAGTTGCCGTCAGTCGAGACAACTATACTTAACAAAGATATTCGCAAAGTTGACACTGACACACTACCTAACTTTGACTTGGTCTACATGATTCACGCACATTATTACATTAAGGATTTTAAGTCTTTGGTTGAGTTATTGAAGCATTTGGTTAAAGATGGTACCGGAAGTCTTCTGATAGTCTCTACTAGTCAATCACCAATAAGTTCTCTGATTAAAATGTTTTTTAAAAAGGAACATGATTTTCCTCTTCATCCTACAGAAGAGCTCCTCAGAGAATTGGATGAGATGGGAGTAAAGTATCAAGTTGAACTACACATGAAAGGTGTTTTTAATTTTAATCGCTGTTTCACGGAAGGATTTTCCTCCAATTTTTCCAAGGATGTACTAAATTTCATAACTCATACACGCCGATTTACATATCCAGAAGAAGTAACCAAGGCAGTTATTGAATACATTCAAGTAATCAGCAGACAGAGCCCAGATAAAGGCTACGTGTGTGATTTCTGTGACACAGCAATAACTCTCTAATACTGTCTTTATGTATTAGTCTCATGGGTTAATTATGGAAAACGTGATAGATAACGTATAGTAGTTATTAACAACAGTGCATGTCTAATTGTTTTTCACTGTGCATCGTCACAAATCCTGACATTTCTTGGGGTGAATATACCCCACCATTAACCATGCAGCCCATTGCCATGGCAATTGAGTATATTATATAAAAATATTAACAGATACATATAAAAAACAGGAGATTATATATGATTATGGCGTGCGTACATAGTGTATGTATACACTATCATTGGCCATGGTCCAGGGTTGACCAGCACACTATACTTCCAGTTATATTTATAATTAGTCCATATTATGAATACACTTGACAGTTAGACATGTATACATTATATACAAACTTATAAAAGCTACTGTATATATATATAAGCAAAGCAAATGCTATGCAATGTAAAAGTACTACCGTAATAAGGATTTTCACTTGAAATATATACTTTGTTTATGTATTAGTCTCATGGGTTTATTATGTAAAACGTGTTATATAACATATAGTAGTTATTAGTAACAGCTCTGTTCAGCTCAACCGTCGAATGTAATAAGGAAGCACGATTTCAGTTTTAAACTGAGGCGAATATGAAAGGTGCAAATGATAACAATCGTGATGCTTTTCTCAGTGTTAATGGGCTTGTGGCCATCCTTCATAACGTCCCTTCATAACGGCGAAGGATATATTATGTAGTTCTTTGGCTCCTGGCTGGCTTGGTTACATGATGCGGTTGCCATGGCAACAGGGTAGTATATAATCTGGAGTAGCATCATTTTTTGTGACTACTGTAGTAAGCTTATTTTCGTCGGTCAGATTACTTATTGTCACTCTAATAATTATCATCTACAGAAAACCATGGCAGTGGGGGGTAAGCATCTCGAGGATTTAGACGCAACTCTTGCTAGCAGACAGGAATACCATAAGGTTGTCTCAAAGTGGTTTTCAAGGGCCAAGGTTTATAAGCGGTACTTTTGGTTTGAGGAGGACAAGAAAGGAGTTTATATAACATGGGAGTCATTAAATAAACCAGAAAGTGACAGAAGAAGTAAGCTTATTCTATTATAAACCCTGCATGAGTAATTATACATCCTTACAGCATTCCGGGGCTGTAAGCAATGCCAGTTGACTTAAGTGACTCAATAAGGACGCCACCTGCTAAGCTAAGATAAATTCGTTTTAAAATCGAACACTACAAGTCGTATTTAGAATTCAGTAGAGCCGTAATCCTTTGTTCGCAAACTCTTACTGCTGTACCGTTACGGGAAAGACGGCCACCTCTTTTCGGACGTTTGTTATAACGCAGATCGGGAAGATGATGGCTGCTGAGACCGGAAGCCCATTGGGCCAAGTTATAAAAGCGAGATAATTACGATTTAAAAAGCGAACCGAACAATTAAGTGTTCTCCTTAGACTGCTTTTTTAGGATGGTATTTTCTTGCGTTGTCTACCATCGTTTAAGTATAAATGAATGGCTGATCATTAATAATCTATCTAATAATATGCTATATGTCTAGTCTGTGATAAATTAAGGGAACTAAATCTTGGGAGAGCTTTGGATGAACATATAGGAGTTTTCTCTTTCTTCATTGCTCCACTGGGCCAGATAGCTGTTTCTGGGAGGGCTACGTAGGTCGAAATAAAATTTATGTTTTGGGGGAAATGAATTTTATTAGTATAATCAGACTTGTAGATTATATACAGGCAAAACAGACTCATGCACTTGTATTACAAGACACATGTAGGATACATTTCATAGGTCTATATACCCTTAGGTGTCCGACGCAATTGTGAGGCCAAAAGGACCTCTTCTCGTTCAAAACGACGGTGCTAGGGGGTATTTCTCAACGTAGAAGCATTAAAAGTGAGTATCATCAGCCGTTTAGCTTACAATGGTTGAGATACTGCTTTTCTTGCCCGAGTGAAACGTCAAAAACACGATTCGTTACATTTGACTCCTGTAACTTGTTCGAAGACGTGACAGCTTTCGTTACTGCGATCATCATGTAGGATCTTTCCGTTCTTCCGTAATAACGCTGATGCTAGCGCAAAACAAAGCCTTTGCACGAAACTAAGCGAGCGCAAAAGTTGTTGTGATATGCGTGGGCGGAGATTACCCGCCACCTTAAAGTATTAACTAGAAGTTGGGTAACACATCACAGTCCTTATTAAACATAGTATACTTTTTGAAAATTAGGGGAATTTATATGATCTGAAGCGAATCTTATAGCTATCATTTTTCATCACTTGTTTCTCGATTTTACCTTTTACCCCACCCACTGTCTCATGCATGAAGAGCAAAGGATGGAACCGAAGTTCACTTTACCATCCAGAGTCTCCCTTTAGCTACTCAAAAAGATGGTCGAGCCATAGACAGCTGTTTCGTCTTTTCGTCTCATCAGTATGGCATATTATACAATGGAAGTTTTGAGCTACTTAGTTATACAGCTGGCAGTGCTTACATTTGATTCTAACTACAGGCTGATGGAATGGGAAAGTTTAAAAGCTCATATAGGTTGAAGTATTTGTAACCCCACTTATATAAGCCTGGTAACTGCAAATAAAAAGTAAATTAGCAGAGATTATACTATTATAACTAATATATATATATATACTTAAGTAAGTTCATATAGCCAACTACATACATGCATAAATAAAATGCATGGTATAGGACAGTTAGAAAAATGGAAATTCAGTGTTTATACCAAATGATTATTTTGAAGGCTTAGTACAGTAATGAAATTCATGACTAGTAGTCTCCATTCAGTCTGAATAAATTTAGGTTCTGTATATGTATACAACAGTAATGACATTCATACAAGAAACACCTAGGAATTAAAACTGGACTGCCAAATTTCTCTATTGGTGTGATCTTTAGTTTACAATAGACTCCGAAATGGACACACATGTATACTTACATATATACAGAGTTAGAAAGATGGGAAACTCAGTGTACCAATTTGGAGGCATAGTATAATAGACATCACATGTGGGAGAAGACAGAACACATGATAAATTAAATGAAATGCTGGCTGATGTGAACTGTATATAAGATGTATTGAACACTTCCTAAGATAATGAATTTCATTAGCATTCTGTGTCAGTATATACGTACATGTGCAGATTTATTTACCCAAGTAAATGGGTGGACTATATGTATATATAGCTGGAGAGGGCTCTGAGGCATACGTATGTACCTAGTTCTATACTTGCCTTTAAAGGTAATCAACTCGTTTGAAAAGTGCAGAGTGGCATGTTATTGTTGTATCCCTTGGAGAAAGCTTGCAAATAGCCTTAAAGCTGCATGGCTGTCTTAAATTCAAGACTATTGAAGTCTACATCTAGTCTGTTCATTTGCCCAGAATAATTTAGGCCTGTATATGCATAAAACAATAATAACATTCATATATCTACTACCTACATATATAGGATTTGAACACATCTGACCTTATATGTATGTAGACTCCTGGCTGTATACAATATATTTATGATGTATATAGGTATTATTGCTTTAAGTGTATATACATTTGTTTGGCTCACTACATGCACATACACATGCATCACTTCTATGTTTGGGCACATCATCCATACTTCTACTATCCATCATGCCCCCAAACATATAGAAGTGTTGTGTATGGTTAAGTTTCTATATGCCACTTCTGCATGGTTAGCCTTACCATATGTACACTGTCATGTTTCAATACTTTTTCCAGATGTACCAATCACTGCTATAGGCACTGCCATCCTTACTTCTAACTTCAATTTTTGAATGTTTTTAGGGGCTGCCACATGGTTTTTGCAAATGGCGGCGTTCAGGAAGCTTTAGTTAACGAAGCTTTTCCATCGTTATTTATAAAGTTCAAGACACTTAAGCGTCCTCAATCGTTAGTATTACGAATATATATATTAAATCCCAACAATGCAGCCAAGTAGTTCGAGTTAATTCGGGGGGGCGGCAGCCCCACGAGTTTTTAAACTCGAAATACTTGTTATTTTAACTTGTATAATGCAAACAGGCATAGGTTTATACATATATATATATATAGTAAAAGCATCATGTATGATTATTGTTTAAATTGTTTCAGTATATATCCAGATGAGGTAGAAGTTGCTATTAAAATTTTGTGAGCACTGTCATCCCTACTTTAACTATTTTTTCTATTTAACTTGTGTATAATTAATCAGCTGTTTAGTCTCTCTATATATTATATTAATAGATATGGCTCCACATTGTAAGACTATATATCCATGATAAGTATTCACTATACCTATATGGTGAATTTTGTAATATACATACATGATAATTGTTTTCTGCAACGTTTATAGTATATATTAACACAATCACTGAAGTAAGGCTGGGTAAACATTCAAGATTCGATGTTCTCAATTCTACTCCTTTCATCTGGGTGTTCAGGCTTGTGATCACTGGTCAGTTGAATGGCCTTAATTCCTTCTCCATGATCAAACACCTTTGTTTTACAGCAGTGGAGTCACCTACATTGGCTACAAACATGCGATCCTTTCTAATAATGGCAACTGAGGCTGTGGTCCCTGATGTACTGGGCCTTCCATGCTTGTATCTCTCTCTCCCCACATCTGCTCATGCGTCATTTTGAACCCTTCAATAATTGCTTCCTTCACAGGTGTCCCATTGTTCATGTTGAAGCCCTCTCTTGACTTAATGTTGTTCCATAATATCTTGTTTGTGTACATTGCAGCTTCCTTCCCTCCATGCCCGTCTGACAAACACCTGTCTCCTAACTGTTGAATCCATTTCTATACCAATGACATCTTCCATGTGTTTTCTGCTGCCCTTGTTTGCATCTGCAAACACTTCAATGGATAATTCTTTTGCTACAGGGATCAAGTCTGTTTGATCAACTGTGGTATCCATTCTCTGAAGTCAGAGCAGGCAGTGAAAATGATTTATAATGCCTCCTAGGCTATAAGAGACAGGTTCAATTGTTAATCACCTGTTGGTGTTACCCACTTATGAATTGACTATGAAGAATTATAAGGGGACACATTTCAGACTCTTTATAATTGTATTCATGGTCAGCTCCTGCCACAACACCACCTACTTTGTATACAATCACAATTTATAGGTCATACCAAGACCTCTCCTTGACAAAGGAACAATGTGGTTGATGTCACTATACTCCCATGGGAATTGCATCCTAATGATATATAGTGTTTTGTAATTCTCTGCCGTCTCTTATTCAAATCCATAAGATTTTCTAATAAATAAACTTGCAAAGAACTACATTAATAGTTAAAGCTTATTAGAAAGATTGCATTTGTATGAGGATTCTTTAAAGTTGTAAGTCAGATTTAGCAGTATAGCATTCACAAAGTATGGTTTCCCAAAGTTTTCTACATATGGCTTCATTTCTAGGAGCACCACCAAATGTCCTTTAATGGCCAATTTCTTTGGTGCTGGTCCCAAAAGTGAACCATGCACATATGGAACACCATACATGTACAGACCGATACAACTACAATTCCTTACACATATACATGTGCAAAATCATTTATCTCCTCCCTCAATTTAACATGGTAACATAAATGTAAAATGATTTGTCTCTGAAGCAATTCAGATGATGCATATATGAGAGGGAATTGGCCTGCTATATTGTACATGCTATTTTCGGTGCACATGGCTTGTATTTTTTCACTAATTGTGCCTCTGAAACCATATAAGCCTACAGATGTAAGCAAACTTCTGACCCTTTGATTAATCAATTGCATCATTTCTTATTTTTCATGCAATTAATATCACATATTTCTAAACCATAACTGTTTAAACAGAGAAGCCATATAAGTGTGTATGACAAAAAAACATTTGCTATACCCATTAACTATATATAGTTAGCTATAGCTTAGATTACTGTTCTATATTTGAAGCCCTTCATGTGCACACATGAATAGGAAAACTACCAAACTTAACATCTAGGCATTGAAAATCTCCATATATAGGACAAGCTTAACATATATAGCTACATGCACATGTACTTTAAACTGATAAAGGATAAAGATGAAAGGGTGTGATCCTCACACTAAATTGACAGCTTTAATTGACCGTGATATTACAGTGTGACACTCACTGTAAAAATTCACACCATAGGTGTAAGTGTCATTTGGTGTGAGCCTCACCCCAAATTTTTAACAGTGTACACATGCATCACTTCTATATGTTTGGGCACATCATCCATACTTCTACTATCCATCATGCCCCCAAACATATAGAAGTGATGTGTATGGTTAAGTTTCAGTATACCACTTCTGCATGCATGGTTAGCCTTACCATATAATCACTGTCTTGTTTCGATACTTTTTCCAGATGTGCCAATCACTGCTATAGGCACATGCCATCCCTATTTCTAACTTCATTTTTTGAAAGTTTTTATTTAACTTGTATATATACAAACAGGCATAGGTTTATACATAGTAAGAGCACCATGTATGATTATTGTTTAGATTGTTTCAATAACCAGATGAGGTAGAAGTCACTCTTAAGATCTTGTGAGCACTGTCATCCCTACTTTTAACTTTATTTTTGAAATTTTTCAATTTAACTTGACAATGTGTGTAGTTAATCAGCCGTTTGGTCTCTCTATTTTAATAGATATGGCTCCACCTTGTATTATAAGACATATGTATGATCATATATGTATGATAAGTATTCACTATACCTATATACGTATATTATTATATATGATGAATTTTGCTTTTTAAACCTAATACATGTACATGATAAAAAATTTCTGCAATGTTTAGTATATATTAACGATGTCACTAACACAAAGCTGGGTAGAGAGTCAAGAACGCTTCAAAGAGTTTCAGCTGCGATCCCAGATGAAGTTTGCTTAACTGTTAGTCACGGTGAAAATAAGGAGCTTAATATCATTTTCAGCAGCCATGAAGATAGAAAAAAATGGGTAGATGCACTAGTTAGTCCAAAGAATGGTGAGACTAGTATACATATCTTATAAATACAATAATTAAAAGCAAATAATTTTTGGCTTAATTTGTGTATGCTCAAGTAAACACAGAAGAAGACCAAGATGACCCTAGCAGCACTGTACAGCATTACAATGACCTTAGCAGCACTGATCATGATGATAAACAGAAACTACTAGATGTAAGTTGAGCATTTTTATATACTACATTTCAAAAGAAGTTTATAAAGTACATATATACGTATATATATGTACAACAATGATTACGAATATGTACTTAGAAAAGTAGTAACACTAAACAATGATCATTATAAAGCAAACGCTACAGAAATGAAGGGGATATTGAACCAGATATTTATAAATGACTTAATAATATACATGACTTCTATTATATTTCTGTAGATTCTCAAATACACCTACTTCAACAGCTGTTTCTATAACCTGAGACCAGAATAATTAGCATGCGTTTGTTAACTCTGGTCCCAGAAAGCAGCTGCTGAAGTAGGGATACATATGTCTAAATGTAGAAGTGATTGTGTATGGTTTTATATGTACGTATATATATACAAGTCACTTAAATTTCAATTATACTATATTAATGCAATGAAATGTATAAGGAAAGTAATGCATATAATTAATTACCAAAATAATATGATTACAAGCTTAAGTTGGCCTAGGATTGTATTTATAAGCTGCTGCATCATACAAGATATAATTTGACCAAAGTATATTGTTGACAAAAGTTTAGTGTACATCTCTAAAATCAATTTATGATGTTTTAAAACTTTAATTATTGAAAAAATAAATTATTCATACGTACATACTAAGTTTGATATAATATTTTATGTATAACCACTCGGAAACCAACTGCAGACAAGATAGAATTTGATACTAAGTATGTAATTGTATTTTGCCAGAAACCTGAGGAAAAGACTCATTTTGAACCAAGACAAGGCAGTGTTGCTCAGCATAAACAATCTGAGGTATGATTATAAAATTAACTGAAATTGAAACAGAGGTACCGGTTGAGATCATGCATATGTGTAATACTTTCCACTGCAAAAATATCATGCACATATGGGCCAGACCTAAATTTAGGGTCCCTACTTAAATATTATATTAACTATACTTTTATTTTTATACGTATATGTATATATAGTGTCTTTAAAATTTAGTAATAAGTATCAAGGCAACCTAAAAGTTCAACACCTAAATTTAACTTAAATTTGAACTAAAGAATAAATCTATCTCTGATATAAACATGACTTAAATTGTATTAATGATATCATAAATACCATAAATTGTCCATACTTAAAGATGTCTTGAAGTTAAATAAACTACATGTATACATGTTGTCGTTCATCTATAAGTAGGAATGGATGAAATACATGGCCGCCCTATTCAATGTATTATCAATTACAACATAACAACGATAGGATTTTCGGTTGCATTCCAGAAATATGCCATATTCTTTTTTTTTTCAAATTCATTTAGCTGGAGCTAACATGCTAACTTGCGCAGGTACATACAGGTACCAAATCGTCATTAATGTTTCCGAACAAGGGAAATTGGCTATCTTAGGTTTCAACACGCTCTATCCGAAGCTTAAAGGTGCTAAATATGGGCCCTCTTTGGATGCCATTTTTTAATTAAGTATCATATTCTCTCTATATACGTAAATAAGTCACTCTATTTAAAAATTGGTGGTACTGCTGGCCCCCACAATCAAATTGCTTAACCACTTTGTAGGGCTCATATACAGTCGTAGTCTTAATGATTATGGACACTTCAATATTTTAAATTCAGTTGATAAATTTGGGCCTTTTTCGGATGACATATTTTAATTTAGAGCTCTCAACTATATTGTCTACTCTCTTTTTAATTGCTATTTATTTCAATTTTAACTTGAAGGCCACAATTTTTAAAAAAAGGGTTAGGTTCTCTAATACCAGCGTTAAAAGGACAAAAAAGAAACAAGTTTGTCTTAAAAAGACAAAAAAGAAACAAGTTTGTCTTGCCGACGTTTCGGTCAGGGTACTCTGACCTTCTTCAGGGCGAAAATGAAGCTAGTGAGTATTTGTCACTATATAGCCTTGCATCCCATCAAGTGCTGTCACTGGGATTGTCAGTTGGCGCCACAGATCTTTGGTTGGATGCACAGCTTGTGTTCTTCAATGCGGCCATCCAGCATCTAGGCAGCTCCAGACCTCCTTCCCTGTTGAGGGATGGGTGATTCAGTCCAATGTGGATGGCCTCCTTTATTAGCAGCTCCTTGGCGGTCCTGGCCCGGTCAACCACGGAGACTTCCTCCCACTTGATTGGATGGTGGTTCTTCCATGCGTGCTCCGCCAGTGCTGACTTCTCCAGTGCTCCCTTCTGACATGCATCTCTGTGCTCCTTCACTCTGGTCTCCAGTCTTCTCACTGTCTCTCCGATGTAAACCTCGCCACAGCTGCAGGGGATACGGTACACCACCTTGGCCTGCTTCTCCATCAGCAAGGGGTCCTTCACTTTGGTCAGCATGGAGCGGAGAGAGTGTCCAGACCTGAAGATGACCTTCACGCCAAACTTCATGCAGACACGTCTGATATCTTCACTGACCCCTTCTGTGTAGGGGAGCATCACCAGTGGGGGTCTGTGCTCTTCTTCCAGTGGTGGTGTCTCGGTTGCCTCCATGTCCCGTCTGGGGGGTTTGGAAGATGAGCGGATGAAGGCACCAGGGTATCCATCCACAATTTTTACTTTTCGCAATTAACATGCTTCATATAGAGAGCAATTGGACTAAGGGCTATCTATATATTCCTAGTTTGGAAACATTTACGATGATTTATATCTTGTATGTGTCCGACGAAGTTCGCATATTAGCGCTATACAGGCAGGCAGGACTATGTACCTGGGCTGACGGCCTGGTAGCCTTAAGTGGCGATGGTTTATATGTGTCCAGGTATAGCCCTGTGCCCCTTAACCACTTTTGGTTTGCTTTTTATACATTCATTGTATGTATGGGCACTCTAATAATAATAATAATAATAATAATAATAATAATAATAATAATAATAATAATAATAATAATAATAAGTATTTCGAGTTTAAAAACTTGTGGGGCTGCCGCCCCCCGAATTAATTCGAACTACTTGGCCGCATCGTTGGGATTTAATATATATATTCATAATACTAACGATTGAGGACGCTTAAGTGTCCTGAACTTTATAAATAACGATGGAAAAGCTTCGTTAACTACACTGTAAAAACACTGTGGTGAACATCACTACCAATTGTAGTGATGTTCACCACCTCCTGTGTTCACTACATGGTGGTGACACAAGAAATTAGTGAAGTTTACTAGCTATACCATATTGGTATAGTTGGTGGAGTTCACTGACAAGCAAGACAAGAATTTCTGTAGCCAAGGACGACCAAAGACTACAATTACAATAGATGTTGATGAGATGGGTTCATGGGAACGCACCACCCCGTTGGGTGGTCCCTTGGTCGCAAATTCTAGCGAATGGAATTCATGGATCTTTAAGCAGAATGTCGAAGCCTATTTCTGGGTTTATAATATTTTCCTGTGACAACACGCCAAATTCTTTTCATGAGCTAATACTGCTTACAGCGATTTGCTTTGCTTTTGCGCACTCCAGAGTCCTTCTTTACCGAAAGTAAACGCCATTTTTCGTGATTGCGCAACGACCTCGTGTTGGGCTTCGTCTGAGGTCTTACAGTTGGCACTGCGTAAGGACCTTTAACTGCTGCTGAAAGATGTTTAAAGTTAAATACCTTAATCAGGAACAGTTCGTAGTCCCCTGTGGTTAATTTTGTTAAAGTTTACAGCGACCTCAGGATGGTTGGGTACTTCTGTTACCTAGTATTTGATCCATACATCAAAGTTTGTTTTGTGGGACTAAAGCAGTTAATGTCATCGATTTGTCTACGTTATAGCATGTCTATAGTTATAGTGATTCTGTCTGTGGTTGTTGAGGGTTAATCGGTTGTTCCTGTGGTTAGAACGTTGTGTTTTGAGGTTATAGATTCGACTCTGACAAGTTATAAGTTTTTCTGTAGCTTTGTATGTGTTCAGGATTGGACCCTACATGTGTTTTTATGAAGGTTAATTGACCAAGTTGTATGTTCTCGGTTCAAGGAGTTGTAGTATCAATAGCATTTGCAACTTCCTTCACACATACACGTGCACACACATGCAGTTATGGCTTTAGTGTTGTATGTTTGAGTTTCAGGTACGCTGCACTGATGAAGACCCAATAAGGCCGAAACAGTGTGGTACATGCATATTTTTCCTTGCATGTATCACACTGTCTGCAGCTCCTGTTTGCACATTGTATATATCACTTACAATGTTGTATAGCAAAATAGGAAATAGGTGACTATAACACAAATGTGGGCTGCCATTTTTAAATAGTTAAATGGGAAGTTGTTGGAAAATATATGTGCAACTCATGAAAATTGCAAGTGTGGCATTAGTGTGGATCTTATTCAGGCTTATCTCGACAATTGGATGTTCTGCTTCATATATACCCGGGCATTACAGGGCTAGATCCAGGGGGCAGCATGCATATTTATGGTGCCAATATGTATAATAATATAATACATTTTGTCTTGTATATATAATTATTGCATCAAGTGTAAAATTAAAATACATGATATTTGAGGGTTACAAAGATTCTGTTACCGAAGGGCTTTCTACATAAAAGGGGGTGGTAATCACGGAGCTGTTCATAACGGTACACAAGAGTCTGATTGTCGTGGAAAGCCTCATAAGCATGAAAATGATGGTTAAAAGAGATTGTGATCAGGGGAGAAATAATGAATAAACATTCTAGGTGGGGGGTAATAATAAATTCTGTGATTGTCCCAAAAATAGGTGTGTCATCTTCAATATTGTAAATGATAACTTGCCCCCTTGTGTAAGTAGTGCCGTTGATTACACTGGATCGTACCCTGCATGTTGAAAATAGTATAGTTAATGCTACTGAACTGTAGTGATCATGCCAAGAGATGACTGTGGAAAGTTGCTGTCAACACTTGTTTATATATGCAGTGGTCTGGGCCATAATTGTAAGTGACTCACCTATGGACAGTCGAGTCATCATCTAGCTCCGGTGCAGCCCTCAGGACTACTTCCTTGTAGTCCAGTTGTTGAACTTCCACTTGATTTCCTATAGAATTAAACAGTAAGACTGAGTCAACTTACATTTGTACATCATGGAAGGAAAATGGGTGACTATAGCTAGGAGATGCAGAGCTTGGCAACTATAAACCTTCCTCTGACCCCCTTTCAAGAAGTACATTCACGTAATAGCTGCCATAACAAAACAATTACCTGTAGGATAAGTTGGGCTGCTTCGTAGGTATGTTGTTGCATCTGCCATGTTGTAGCACATGTACAGTTGGTGATGCTCAGCAAGGGTTTTTGGGATGTTCTTGAAATTTCCAAGCACACGCGCCAAGTGCTTAAAATAGCTATGCTTGGCTTCATATCGCATGCACCACATGCGGGAAAGAGGGCCACACCTGCAAAATAGCAACAGCAACTAAATTAAAGAACATATGACATACAGATACAGTACAATGTCATGCCATTAGCACCATACATACCGTTTCATCCATGATGACAGATGTACCATATAATGCATCTTGGGGATCAGGCGCCTCTCAGGATACAGGTCTCGGAACTCTGTCAAGAAGTCCTCCACCAGCATTGCAACATAATCAGCTTTGTCCGCAGTAGTAACAGGGGCAAAGACATAGTCCATGATGCTTAGTAGCATCAAGAAGTTTTCCCAGAATAAATCCCCTTCAGGGATATTGTGTCCGATCAGAAGGGGCAAGAAGCGTCCCAAACACCACATCTGGGATGCTAAATGTAAGCATACATACGTGGATACATTTGGAGTCATCTTGTACATTATTACATTAATTATGTTATTACATGGATTAACTATTTAAAGTTTGTACGGGAAACATACCTGATTGCTTTAGGTGACCATCCACTTGTACAGATGTTGATGCAAGTGCTGTTGGTTTGTTCTTGACCTCTGAAGGTCCATACTTGAAGGAGGCTATACGAGTGTTCAGAAGTTCCAAGGAAAGCATCTTCTCTTCACGGATAAAGTGGATAAGTAAGTGGCGCATGCAGAGCTCGAGCGATCCCTCCAGAATATCGTGCATGATATCTGGGACGAGGCCATCTGTCACATGAAAGTAACGGCACGAGTTCAATACGGAATTGCACACAATGCCATATGTAGTTGCAATGTGATCCTGAAGTGGTCCTCCTAGTCCATTGCAGTGGGTATCATACAAATCTTGTGTACGTAGCTGGAAAGCATTTTCGGTAAACTGCACAAAGAATACATGAGCAAAGTCACACTAATGTGCAGCTATTTACAAATGATTTCAATAATGTATAATACCTTTGTTTGCATGTCTTCGTCCACTGCCATGCAGTACTGACATTTCTGAAATGCTGAAGCTAGGGCCTTGAAACCTCCAATACTCCATGAAGCGAGGTTGTCTGCTGATACAACAGTCAATGTGCCCCGAAAAGCCATTGGCATGCCATCAAACTGGAACTGAACCCCATCCTCCTTCATGAAAAACAACTTTATTAAAGCAGTGAGTGCCATATCATGTACAGAATACAGTACTACCAAGCACACCACACCACTATTCAAAGCTACTGCTAACTTTAACTTCGAATGGTAAATCAATATATATAATTACATTCATGAGCATGATTGACCTTTTCAAGTTCTTGTATGGCTTCAACAATTGGTTGTAAAATCCTCTCAATGCCATACTTAACAATGAATGCATGCTTAACAGCACAGAGGAGTTGAATGCTCTTCAATGAAGACCTGAGTTTTGGGTGAAGGTTGCCAAGGACATAGTATACCAATCCTGAAGGAAAAAGTTGAACATGCAGATATGCATGGTGAGAAGACGTGATTATATAACTATATACAGTGAATGCAGCAGGTAAACCCACCTTTTACAAGCTAACATAAAGTACATAACTAGGTGGTTAGTCTTGTCAGGTATACATATATTGTAGGTAGCCATTTTGGTCAGGAAAAACAAAAAAAAAAGTCGTTATTGCCCAGGTAACTCAAAGTAGGTTAGTGTAAATTAATGAGTGCGACAAGAATAATGGTAGAGCTTCGTTTTTCTTACCTAACTTGTGTTTCTTTGCCTTGCTGCCAATAGGGTTGCACACCTCGGCCTCATCATAATAGAGTTGTATCTGAAGAGCACAGGGGTTGTCTCGGAAGAGGTCAGAGCAGAGGAAGAGTCTGCCATCACAATAATCTCCTAGCCTGTTGCCTGGTAGACTGTGAGAGTTCATCACCTATATTGTAGGACCAAACAGTACATGAAATTTAAGAATCATGCAAATTACAATAAATGAATAATACCTTTTTTATGTATACAAACTTTATAAATAGTGCAGATTGTAATTTTATGTTATTTTGTACTTTATAGTTACATAGTTATATTTATCTATAATATAATACATCTATATAACCATACCTGCTCTCGAACAATGTCTGTTTGCAATAAGCACTGAAGCGATTCGAGAAGTGGAACCTCATAGCAGCAATCTGACTTTTCAATTAGCTTTCCATTCTCCTCTTCATAGTGGCGTCCAAGAACACGTTCTTCAGGCTCCTATACAAAACATATTTATGAAGCAGCTGCTACACATACACACAGCTAGTACAGTCAATATAATATGGTAACGAGCTATAAACTAAAATTAAATAATAAATATAAACTTCTACTATATTTGTATACATTCACCTAGTATATATACACAGATGCATGCATGTGATAATTGGAAATAAGCAAGCATGCACCACAATACTGTATACATTATTATATAGCTGTTGGAAATATGCAGAACTCGCCAGGAGGTGAAAGTTTTCCTTAAAGTACTTGTGCTGCATGTACTGTGTTCCAAGACCATCAAAGGGTGATGAGTCATGAAAGCATTCAAGCACTTCATCCAGGTTCCCATCATGCAAATGTTTCTGCATCTTATCCTGCATCCGAAAATTATATAATACAGATAAAATACACACACAAACACACACCAGCCAATATTGAAGCTAACCTTCATTGTCTCCATGGCATCTTTCCAGAGCCCCTGTATATCCTGTACCATGCCGTTGAGAGCTGTCTGTGTTACATTTCTCTCTTCTCGAGTTTTCAGAAGAAACAAAGCTACTGATCTCTTTGGGTCATAGTCTTCACCTGTCCTCATTGTTCCCCCCTCTTCTACTGTCGCAACGTCGTGTGCATCTGCACTCTCTGTATCCCCATTTTGGCTCCTAATGCCAGTGATACGGTCTTCGGCTTGGGTAGACTCAGGTCCAAGCACTTCTCTGCATGTGCTTTCGGTACACGTGGGAACGAAATGACTCGTAGTTCTTGTATACTTCTGGGCAAGAGTCAATTCCACATGGTATTGACAGTCCAGGGTCAAAGCGATGGTTACCCATGTGTCGAAGGACTGCAGAAAAGCTCTGACCAGCGAACGAATTGCAAATATTACAGACAAACATAACTGGGCTAGCTATGAGCCAACAGCAGAATACGTAAGCGCGCCAGTTGCGCGCGTCAGGCGTTGTTATAGGAACGGACGGTAAAACTGCAGAGAGAAGCCATGGAATTTGCAAAGAAGTCGGTAGATGAGCTAGGAGAGTGGCTCTTGGCAGAGAAGTTTTCGGAGAACACTGTTAGTGTCTTCAAAAGTACGTAGCTAAACTAGTAAGTCTGCATTTGGTACGTAGCTAGCTCAATACAAACAACAAGAGTATAAGTGGCATAATAATTGAATTTTACAGTATTAAGTCGCCGTAATATGAATATGTAACTTTCTAAACTTACTAAAGCAAGTGTCACAGCATCGCACGCCGCCTATAATAAGTTAAAATGACTAAATAATCCTTTATTTAATATCAATTTTCTCGTTCTTGTGCATGGCGCCGCATATACCGTATAAATAAATGGAAACCTATTCAAACTAATAATTTTCGTCAATGAATAAAGCGTTTCTACATTGAGGACATCTCTCGGCGAATAGCATCCCCTCCAGTGCGTACAGGCGAGTTTATTTCGTCAAAAACGTCACTTTGAGGTAAACACTCAAACATTTGTTTATAGATAAACAAATGGTCATACAATATTGTTTATAATAAACACATTGACCTTACCTATGCATCTCTGCCCTACAGATGGCTTGAAAAAGTATCATTCAAAGAAAAACTTAAGATAAACTTCCCGTTTCTTTGAGACGGCCATTTTTAATTACTACTTCTACTGTGTAATATTGATTCTTTGCAGAAAATGAGGTAGATGGAGAAGGATTTCTTCTGCTCACAGAGGGACAGATACAGTCCATGGTCAAAGCAATTGGAGCTCAGAACAAACTCATATCCCGCGTCAAGTATCTAGTTGCCTCAAGTCGTGACGTAAGTATATATTATATAGCTGTAATTATAATACCGAAACATTAGAAATATTGCTTTACCACATTGCTTAGGACTTACTGAATGATCTGCCCGAAAAGCTTCCTGATGGTGAGCTCTAAAATATACTGAACCATGTACATGCATGCATGCAATCATTGGTAATTCTATAAGTGCATGCATGAATGCACATACACATACAACCTATTGTTTTGACTTTGTTCTCTCTCCTATACAACAGATGGCCAGAGCGTACTTGCCTTCTGCTGCCTATACTACCTTCTGCCGGACACAAGGGCAAAACCCGACCAAACACGGGTGATCACTATAATCGAGGTAAGCATCGTGTTTACCTGCATACCCATTATCTTCACAAAAAATTACCAAGTAATAGCACGATTACAACATTATACAGAATGATGTGTTCAGATCAGATTAACTAGCACAATCTATATACATCTTTAATTTATATAGTATATGCACTTGTGTTCTCACTTGTGTGACATGGTGTATTATACATGTATATTTGCCATAATTTGGTTCTCTTCATAGGATGGTGATAGTGTGAAGGAGGCGGTTACAAAGGTGCCCACTGCCCAACCATGCATTATCGTACGGGGATCTTTGGATGCAATCAAGGAAGCAGTTCTGATAGTGGAGAAACAAGTCATTGCAACCATATCAGCGAAGGAAGTACCCCTGGTTCTGCTGAGTGCGTTTTACGCGTACAATATGCATTACACAGAAGGTTGTACAAATTTGTACACCTTCTTTGAAATCATTTTTTTCAAGCATAAAAAGCCAGCAAAGAAGACCAGACTCACTGCTCTTCTTGCCAGTCTTGCATAAACACATCCTTTTTTGAGACGTTATGTACATAATCATGTACACTGTTTTATTCATCATTTTTTCAGTAGCAGCATGCATGCCTTATTATATACCTTTAAACCATCAATTTTTTGCCTTATTTTCAATATTGTATGAATTACAAACTATTATATGTTGTACTATTATTATATCAGTATTATGTATAATAATTATTATAATAACAGCTGAGAAAGTGATTCACACCTATGTAGTGAACTTCACTAATACAAAAGTAGTGAAGCTAATAGTTGGTGATCATCACCACCCAAACTGTAGTGAGCCCTGTGGCAAGGTTTTCACTACTTTTTGTTAGTGATCTTCACCACTTAGTTTTTACAGTGTAAAGCTTCCTGAACGCCGCCATTTGCAAAAACGATGTATTGACGTATAAATTAAGTGTTACAATACGTAGTAGCGTATGAACCCGTATTATATATATAGATATCTAGATATATATATATATATTAATCAGTATTTTAAACAGTACAAGACTTTAGTCACACTGTTGCAGGCTTTGAAATTCTCAACTACTGCATAGAGAGTAGTAGTTGATACAGATCATCCAATTGCAAGGTAGAACACATGACCTACCAATTACCTTTTCACACCTTAGTATAGACTAAAGATGATGCATCTGCATGCCATATATCAACAAAGGTTCCAGTCTTAAAGGGGTCTCAGCTAATAACCACAGCAGATTTGATTTGCCTGGTGAGGGAGCTAAGAATACCGACGGTTGGTTGCATCCATTCGCATAATCAACAGGGTTAGAGACCATTTTGTAACTTGTACACAAGGGACATAATATGACATACGTATATAAAGGCCTTGCTTAATGCCCCTCCAGTCTCCTCCCTTGGTCTGCGAATGTCCAACGAAACTATTCGCATAGCTGTGGGCCTACGGGTGGGAGCTGCCATCTGTCATCCTCACAGCTGTGGGTTTTGTGGCAGGGAGGTCGACCAGCTTGGCCATCATGGTTTATCATGCAGATACAGTCAAGGCCGCCTTGCTCGACACAATGCGTTGAACAGCGTCATCCAGACTGGGAATGCCATCTCACTACTATATAGTGTTGGGCTCCCTTGGGCTCACCCCTTGACTTGGACTTTCTGTATTTTTGATTTCTGATGTTAGTATATATAATAATAATAATAATAATAATAATAATAATAATAATAATAATAATAACAATAATAATAATAATAGTAATTGCCGAGCCAGAAGGCGAGGCAAGTAATCTGGATGCGAGTCTCACCGTGCGTCTGTATATACAGTGCAAGTTACAATATATACTAAGGTAATCTAAATAAATAAATAAATAAATAATGTAATTAAATAATTCATATGACTTCAAGAAAGGATCTAGAAACAAAATGAGCATATCATCATAAAGTATAGGGTATAAAACTCGTTTTAAATTAAGGGATTTCTTATTTAGGCCTCCATTTGTTAGAAAACGGAGGACAAAGTCTGCATATAAAAGGACATAGGACTATAGAAAGCCTATGGAAAATTTATATTCAAACCATGTGTTATATTAATAAAAATTTTCAATTTGTCAGATAACTGTGAAACCAACATATATCGTGGTATATGTGCATAGGAAACGTCTGGCGAAGTTTTGCCTAATTAAATGAGCAAAATAATCAAGATAATAATGAAGAATTCAAGGTTACGATTGCACAATCTGATGATGTTTTATGATGGTTCTCTAGTGCGTCACGAACACCTCTCGTATGTCGCTCCGTAAACATTTAGTGAATCTTGTGACGTTGCGAAAACGTCACCGCCTCGTTGCTAAAGAAGATCATCCTTTCAAGAACGGCTATGACAAGTCGGTGCTCTCCTACTAGAAGGAGCTACCGAATAAGCGAGTTGTAGCAAAGGTTAGATAAAGCGTATTTGTATACATTCCCATTAAGTTTGAGGCAGAATTGTCCCTATATTGATGCAAAAGAAATTCGTTTAGTCGACCGTATTAAAACTTTGGGAATTTAAGCTCTGTCTTCTCTTCGTATGTTTTTTGTTCATATTTTTACTTGCAATTGTCCATGTGTAGGAATAAGGAGTGTTATATATTATGCATGTTTAAATACAATCAAGTACTATACAGTGCAAGTTACACATTTATACACGGATGCAAGTGACTCCCAAGATAATCACACTGAGGTATATAATATAATGCGGATGCAAATGACTCCCAAAATAATCACAATCAGGTATATTAAACGCTACAAGACTTTAGCCACACTGAAATTCTCAACTGCTGCATACAGAATAATAGTCTACATATCATATAAGGTTAAACACATGGCCTTCCAATTACCTTTTCACACCTTAGTATAGACTGAAGATGATGCATCTGCATGCCATTATCAGCAAAAATTCCAGTCTCATGCAGGGGGTCTCAGCCAATAATCACCGCAGATTTGACTTGCCTTGAGTGTGAGCTAGGAGTACCGTTGGTTGCTTGCATGCATTCACATAAACAACAGGGTTAGAGACAATTTGGTAACTTGCACACAGGGACATAAAGGCTGGGGCCTTTAATTTATTTCATATACAATGTCCCTTGCATCCGTGTATAAATGTGTAACTTGCACTGTGTATAGTATTGTATATATATCTATATCCGTAGCATTTACATCGCGACACCTCAGTTGCGCAAGAGGCACGCGGACTCGCGGAGGACTGATTAAGTGTAACTTCATTGCTTGCAGTGCTCGTCAAAGCCGAAACATCAAATGTGCTGGGTGATTTCTCCATCTGTTTCATGGTCTACTGCAGTAAAGTCCAAAAATTCATCATATTACCGCTTTCTACCACCAGTAGCCATTCCAAATCTGCCTGCGGGTAGCTAGCTAGCTAGCTACGTAGCTACTAAAAACCAAGAACCGCTTGATAGAACTGGGATACTCGCAGCACTTCGGAACAACTTACTCCGCTTTGTTCACACTAGAGACAGATCACACCTGGTTAGCCACTTGCGCATGCGTATAACTAGCCAGACGGATTAGCGAAGGAATGTGTAAATAGTTTACGTGTAATTGCCACGAGTGCACAAGGAGCTTATTGCCCCAGTGGCTACACATCGGCTCAGATCGTTGAGATATCGTTTCACGCTGGGAAGGCTTCCTCGCTGGACCTGTGTTTGTGCGTTGGCCATTTTCTGCCCACGTCCCGGTACGAAAAATCCCTCGTTACACGGGCACAAAACGTTCAGCAGCTGTACAGGGGGCGTAGCTGTAGTCATCCTGCTTTGTGCGCTTACTCTGTCTGGAATAGCATTACATATATATGTGTGCTCTGATCACTCTTCAGGGCTACATATACACTTCAGACTGTCAGACCTCACAGCGAAGCTTCTTCTGCACCTCAGTGTATGCCCTAGTAATAATAATAATAATATATAGGTACAGTGGAATCTCGCTTAACGACCACCTTATTATTAAGACCACCTCAAAATTGCAACACATTTTTTTGGTCCCGAGTAATTCTTGTATCTCGCGCTGTACTCTAGGTGTTCAGAAAAGCGACCACCTCGGAATTCACTTTTACAGCCACTATTTTCGGACCAATATTATTAAAATAACTGGCAAATAACCTCGGTATAATGACCAGGTGTGAAAACAAAGTTCAAGTTCCGGTCGTCACCAATGCTATATCTCATAGAAAACGTTTGTGCAAGCTTTACCTTAGTAAAAGTACTTTCTATATAAATCCCTTTTACTGGTTCAATGCTCAACGTTAAGGAAAAAAAGCTTATTTTTAAGGTAGGAAACGAAAGCCAGGCCAGCCGAGCATCCGCCATTTTGTTGACAGATATTTCCTACGTGTACACTACGTAATAATTTCAGAATTAGGACCACCTCAAAATTAAGACCAAAAATGTGGTCCCACAGGTGGTCGCATTTGTGAGGTTCCACTGTATAATATTTTTCCTAATATGAAGCCATACAATGGAATTGGCAAATAAAAACAATATAAGGGGCTGCCCCTAAAAAGGCTCCACTCTAATAAGCTCTCTGGAAAATGTGAACAAACTATTGGTAACTATACAGGAAATATAAACCATTAATGAACATCTAAACCTTTTTTAGACATTTAGGAATACAACCAAATAAATACAATGGCTTAATTTTTTCTTTGATAATCCAGATCAAGTATATAAACGACAGACTAAGGCAGATGTCACAATTCACTAAATGAACCATTTGCAGTTTTTGGTGGGTGTGTCTGATAAAACTAATGGCAACTACCATTTATATGTCATTCAGAGACATGCATTTTCAGAAAATTTAAAACAAGATAAAGAAGTAATTTTAAAAAGGGTAATTCAAGACAGCTGCCTTGCAACTGTGAAATTCCTGAATAAAATAACACATTTTTTGTTTAAAGCTTATATCTAATCTTATAGTGAATTAAAACTGCTTAGATTATTAGAATACAACGTTTCTGATGTATACAGAATTTATGGTACTGGCTTATAACTATGTATAATTTATATACATCCATCTTAGGCCCAATTTATACTGACCTATACTGACTACAGCTATCTTAGGCCCAATTTATACTGACCTATATACTGACTACAGCTATAATAATGCATGCATGTTAATTGAGTTTGTCATTCTATACTTCTCTCTGTATTTTTTAGTTTAACAAGAAGCTTGCTGTTTGCTTAATGAAGTGTGCCTGTGAACAGCTAGACAATGGAAAAATTCCTGCTTTCTTTTATCAAGGATCTTTGAACTTTGTTGTTCATGGTTACAGAAATATTTCTATTGATATTGAAGGCCTTAATAGCTCATGGTGGAAACAGGTTGTGAAGGAAGATAACCTTTTGAAGGCTCCTGCGGATTATCAATTTACTGTCGTTATAAAAGCTGATCCCCAAGATGTTACAATGATTTGTCTTCCAGATATCGGAGAGCTAGGAGGTGCAGCCAATCAAGAGTACAATATTCCAAAAGAAAGTATTAAACTAGTATGTGCTTTTACTGCTGAGGATGTCTTTCGTAAACTAGATGGCTATACAAAGCTGGATGGTAATACAGTGACTGGCTTTATTTAACTTGTAAAGTTTAACATGGTGCTGACCATTTTGAATATGTAAAAAACACTGCTTTTTGTTATTTTTGATTCTAGGCTTGCATGTGTAGCTTATATTACTTTCCAATATTCACATTCCTGAACTTCATAATGTTTGATAAAGGACAGAAGGGCATCCATTCAATATGTGGGCTGTCGTTGCTTTAGGCCAAGAGCATATATATATATACGTGGCATCATTTGTTTGTATTCGCCACCTGCAAAGGTTAAGTGGAGTCGGACCCTGCTTTAGGTATGAAGCTTAGCTATACCCTGCAGATAGTCCTGTTTGGATTCTTTTCCAAACATTGCAGTCAGCTTTCATGCAATGATTGAACAGATAGTGTTTCCAGATGGGGTGTCCCAGTGAGAAGTACCTGTATATACTTTAATCTTGGATAGCCTTTTTAGTAGCTTTATAATAGTGTTTTTGAGTCACTTTTGTAGGTGGGGCATACATTGACAGATACATTATATTTGCCCTGAAGAAAACAGACCCAGCCAGTAACTAGAATATTATAATAATAATCCGAGAGATTTGCAAATATAAAGTTGAATAAAAACATTCAAAAATGAAGTTAAAAGTAGGGATGGCACTAAAACCGTGACTGGCATATCTAGAAAAAGTTACGAAACAAGAAAGTGATCGTATGGTAAGGCTAACATTGCAAGTGGCATACTGAAACTTAACTATATATACACATCACTTCTATGTTTGGGTGCATCATCATGAATATATATATATATAGGGATCGATGCGCCAAAAATAGAAGTGATGTGTGTATACGTAGTTAAGTTTCAGTATGCCACTTCTGCAATGTTAAGTTAGCCTTACCATATGATCACTTTCTTGTTTCGTTACTTTTTCTAGATGTGCCAATCACTGTTATATGCCATCCCTAATGTTTTTGTATACAGAGAATTTGAAACTTAATTAAAAAATAGCGTTCGAAGATCTAGAGGCCCTAAATTTGGCACCTTCAAAAGTAACACGCTTCGGATAGAGCGCGTTGAAGTCTAGGGTAGCCTATTTCCTAGTTCGGAAACATTCATGACGATTTAATACTTGTGTGTACCTGCGTAAGTTCGCATGTTAGCGCTAGCTCATTGGAAAAATGAAAAAATTAATGAGGAATTGCAGAATTTGGCCTATTTCGGTTTAGCCACTTTGTTAAGGTGTAGAGAATCGAAACATGTTTTGGCGTTTAGAAAAGCATGCAAAAACGACTGCAAACACTCGAATGCAACCAAAAATCCTATCGCTGTTGATTTATGAGGTGTTAATTGATAATACATTGGATAGGGCGGCCATGTTTTTTTTTTCCGGCCATCCCTACTTAGAGAGCTAATGGTGAGCCTGTACATGTATTGTCCATTCTATTAATAATATTGTTATAAGCTTTGGAATTTACTGAAGTGAGGCATATATACAAGGCTGGCTGAGTAGATTATATTCTGGCAGAAAGTCCGAGTCAATGGGCTCATTTATATACTCTGTTGTCCACAACAATGATTAATTTACAATGATATGCAATGCAGGTGACCATGACTAATTGATCATGATTCACACATACTGACTTTTCTTGGGGTGAATATACCCCACCATTAACCATGCAACCCGTTGCCAAGGTAATGGGGTATATTATATAAAAACATTAACGTTATAACGTTATAAAAAGCAGGATTGATTATGGCGTACATAGTGTATGTATACACTATCATGGTCCAGGGTTGACCAGCAGACTATACTTCCAGTTATATTTATAATTAATAGTCCATATTATGAATACACTTGACAGTTAGACATGTATACATTATATAAAATACAAACTTATAAAAGCTACTGTATATATGAACAAAGCAAATGCTATATATATGCAATGTAGAAGTACATACGTATATATGTAACTCTGGGATCTACATGTTGTATATAATCCTAAGATGGATCCTGCATGTTTTCAGTGTTTATGGGTGTTCCTGGATCTTCTTTAATAATACCAATTCTATGATCCTCTTTCTGCCAACAAGCAGGAGAACTAAGTGGTGTGTGAGAGATTGAATTATGTTTCCCAACCTCATCCTTCACACTTGAAAGCTCTCCCTTTAAAAAATCTTTTAGTTCTCTTGCCAGCTCTGATTTCAGTTTTTCCGAAAGGTCTTCCTTAAACTCTCTTTGTTTTTTTGAATCAAAGGACCTACAGACGCATACAATTTTAATGTTAATACTACCGTAATAAGGATTGTCACTTGAAATATATACTTAAACAACCCTTCCATATTCAATCCCAATTGTACAACTATCGGTTTATCAGGCAATACGTTACTTTGGCACGCTTAGCCTTGTAAACGTGACCTTGCAGAAGTGTAATTGAAGTGTATAAATACTTTTTAATAAATGCGTTCGAAAGGAGATGTGCAAAGTTCGCATTATTAATTAGTTTCCAGAATTACATGCTCTTCGGATATCATCATCAGTGGCACAATATAAAAAATAGGGAGGTGCAATATTCACGTAAATACATTATGCTATTAACAGGCAACAAGGGATGGAAGTGACAATAAACATTTACGATAATTTACTTATATCTTACTCTTTAGCTAGTTTCTTTTCGTGTGATTCTTTCAATGCTTCAATTCTTTCTTTATCTATTATATAGAAAGATATGTTTCATGAGTATTGGATACATATCTGCGTGTTTGCTTTAACTTACTAATTATAAGATACTGTCTGTAAGGGAATTTCTTTTGAGTATCTTGTTTATACCTTTTGAGATGTCTGGCTAAAGCTTGATAGTATTTGGTGTTAACTTCCTCTGTAGTATCCTCATATGTCTTGCTAATTTGGGCAATCAGTACATTTATCAGGACAACAATCACAAAGAACAGGAAGGAAAGGTAAACTATCATTGGAAGCCACCTAAATATCAATTGAAAAGTCAATAAATCACCTCAAGTATGCTAGCTAAACTTTATGGAAAGTATCTTTCTAGCAAGAATACTTACGAGAATCCAATGTAATTTCCTGTGCTATCAGTTGCAAAATAGTCATCCAATAATCCTCCACCCTCAACTACTGTTCGTATCCCAAGGAAGACACTATGCCACGGATAGCTATATATAAAAGAAAATATAATGATATACGTATATGTAAATACATACATATGCTCTTATGGTCTTATTCCCAAACCACTTCTGGCTACTATTTTAATGCATCTGAAAATGCATGGTCTGGTGCACTGCCAGAACACTAGAGCAATCAAATTATAGGAAAGTCACGTATGTGAAATAGAAAATAAACATTTCTTTACTTTTCTACCAATAACTTAATGTTGTACTTTTTCTCTTATGTGGAAGGATGGACATCCTGAAACAACAGTGGTAACAAAGAAAGCAGTCTTCCGCTGTTAACATCTTGTCGTGATTAATGGACTTAATTTAGGCCCTCGTAGTCATGCAACATGTAATGATATCAATACTTAAGATTCCCAAAACCAGATTTTCAAGTAAAATCACCAGACCATCTACAGGCACTTTAAAATGGTGGCGGGAAGTGGGATGGGAGCGAGTATACTGTATACTTTAAGACGTGCTAACTATCACTTACAGTGTATCTAGAGGATGTAATCTTTGATCTGGCCTAACATTTCCATTATCCTCAATCACTATTCCGGACCTCAGTGCAAGGTAAAATGAGCCCACAAAGACATAAAGGACCAGAACAAAGAACACCAAAAACCTAGATATGTCTTTCTTCAAAATTTCCACCAAGCCAAATAGGTAAACTCCAGTAAACCTATAAACACAAATTAACATTTATATATCAGTAAATAATTAAGTAAATAATGGAAAGCTAAAGTATAATTTATATATAAATATGGTGTTCAAGACACAGTAACTTCATTACTTATATATTTGTAAAAATCAATATAATACAAAACTACATTAGTACTCTTAAGGATTAACTTAAAAATACATGATTACATAGAATTTGAATAATAAAATGCACAGAGACTGCATGGACTAAATATCTAATATATACAATTTTTGGTAGTGGCAGCATTTACATTATTCTCAAATTATATATTCACAAAACATTGCTATATACAACATATGTATACATAGTACATTTGCATTGACAAATCGTATGTATATACTGATTTGTTTTCTTTCTTACCAATATATACGTTTATAGTCACCTAAGCAAATCTTATACGTTTCTACTATTTATTAGTGATATATATGTATATAGAAACCTAGTCTGCATAAGGATTAAGGTATATAGCCTAAAATACAAAACACTAACTTACTTGTAAACTGCCATAAACTCAAAAATCAACATTGCATTGAAGAAATAGGTCAAGCAAGCAAACACCCATTGCTGTGTTGATGCATAAACACACACAATATTTATAGTAACATTAACGTTGTTTGATGAAGGTCTGCTACAGTAGTCAATGCCAGTTGATGCACACCAGGTTGTAGCAGCCCTCAAAGGAACCACAAACAATACTGGGATTAATATAGCAGGTATCTGCAGCCAATTGAGATGATCCTTAAAGTACTGCTTTGTCCTAAAACAGACATATACGTACATAGTTTTATGAAATTATCTGTACTCAAAAAATAATATCCGATTATAAATTTTACTTTTCATAACGTATATCTCCAAGCACATCTAACAGTTTCCAGACAAAGTACAGCAATGAGAGTATCTCGAATGCAAGTCTAGCCCAATCCCAGTTGTCTACATAGCACCCTGGATTAAAATGGTCTGGTATGGCAGCTATGAGGAGAGCCAAAGTCAATATTACCATTCTAATAAGATAGAATAAAAACAGCTTCCTACAGTGAAAAAAAGAGACCTTGTGGTTACAATGGATATGAGATAGATATGAAAGTTTGCATTCCTTGCACTATATATAGTGCTGTAATTTGAAATTGATACGATACACCTCATAAAAAGATATAAATTGTACAACATTACTTGGCAAAAATAATAATAAAATAGACGGATGGCCAAATATAGAGTGAAACTGGATTAATACATACTGTACCTAGGATGATATGAAATATACACTTCAATTTACTGATACAAGTATATATAGTTTAAGTTAAAAAATGTGGGTTATATACAGTGAAATCTCTATCCAAAGGACATGATGGGACATCCTGGTTTGTATGAAGAGTTCCTTTAGGAAACTGTTCAATTAAAGTACCTATTATTTACATTATTGGAATAAATAATTAATAGAGAGCATTATCAGCTTGAAAACAATACTACAAATTAGAGTAGTAGTCTCTAACTCAGTTATATCATATATAGGTATACAAGGTTTCACTGTATATCTATACGTATATATATAATCATAGTAATATGGAGTATGTAATGTACAACCCATGGAAGGTTCTATATGCGTAGAAGGTTTAGATAAGCATTGAATTAGGGGGATATATTTAAATCACATTACCACAGAAAGGAGCTGGGGGCATTATGTACCATATACAACGTGATCATGAATTGCTGATTAATAGTTGATACAGGATTTAAAGTAACCCTTATGCATTCATTTTCTTAATTTAGGCAATTTCTTTAGTCCCTGAAGCAAATTTAACGACTTACATTGCCTTTTTAGTCATTTCAATACTGCATGGGCTGCTTGAATTCAATGGCAATAGGGTATAAATCAGTTATATATAGCCCATTGCCTCATACTTCTATCTGAAGTATATATGATTACTTGCAATTGGCCTTGGCCTTGTATATATAATATTTCGGCTATAGTCCTTGCCACTTGGTTATTACTATATATTATGATTTGCTATACTAAATGGTTGTATTCCTTACGAATGATGGCCAAATGCAAAATTCCACTTGTAATCCAGCAGAGTTTGCACAGCAGGATGAGAAGCAACTGTCTACAATTATACAATTAAACAGACTATATATTATATATATACGACAATTTGGTTCATACAATATAATTGCTATACATTGTTTAAATTAATTTATTATAGCAGGAGAAAGGAATCAAAGCACTTATTTTGTTCTAAATTATAGCTCCGTTTATTACATTACAAATAAATAATTTATTATTTTCATATTTATTAGTTTTTTTCTTTTGTAAAATGTGGACTTAACTATATATATACTTCTAATAACCCTATGTAAAAAAACTGAAACCCCTTTCATATAACCACTGTCTCTCAAACTGTCTCCTTTTTCCTGTGGTCTAGATTATGATCTGTAAGCTATGTACGTAGCTCAAGTGTGATATACGTATATATATGATCTACATATATGTATGCACATATGGTCTCATGATAAGTTTACCAGTTCTGAAAGTACATTTTGATGTACATGTGTTAATGTATATACAAGTACTGTTTTATCTTAGCTTCCTACAGTGTTTCTGAATGATTCAATTAAAAGATAAAAAGTGCTGTAACCATTCAATAAACATAAACAATTTTCTTAGGTTATTGCTTATATATAGGATATTATAATTTGCACTATGCACAGTATTTATATACAGCTTACTTTATGTAGTGAGGCCAGATGATAAAGTGAAATTCTCTCACTAGTCTCATGATCATCTTCTAACCTACTTTGCCTGTCAAATGGCTTTGTGCAAGCACGCAAGAAGTTGAGTGGAATCTTCAGAATGCAAACTAGTAGTACGAGGAGACTGTAGCAAAACCCATGGCCATCCTTATCAACTTCCTGATTGTTTCCTATTTTATGAAAGTCATAGCGGGGGCTTTCAGTGTCAAGGGCTTCACAGTTGACCACTGTATTTCCAACAACAAATTTGCCCAGTGCAGCCTCAGTCAAGTCCTTTATTCATTACAATTACAATATTATAAAAATACTAATATTACACATAAAAAAGTAAATTAAATACCTTTTGCTCGTCTGAAAGAAACTTTTCAAGGCGGAGGCCACTAGTACTGCCAGTTACTATAGCAACAAAGCTATATAAAAGGTAATTTAAAATTCTGGATACACATTCTGAAAATATAATGTTTAAAAATAATGAAAAATGAACTTAGAAGTAGGGATGACAGTACCTTCAATATGACTAGCATATCTGGAAAGCAGCAGCTACAGGCCAACGTTTGTTGTTTTTCACTTAACAAAAATTAAGCTAGACTGTTTCAACTTTCTAAGATTGCCATTTACAAATTTAACACTTATTTTCAGCAGAAAATGGGAGCTAATTAAAATGACCCTTTCGATTCTTACATAATACAAGTACTTAAAAAATCATGCAATAATCATTTACTTGCCTTACCGTAACATAGGCATTTTGTCAATTTTTGTCTTAACAGCATTACAATCATTTGACTTCTTCTCCAGATAATATTCCAGCTCTTTAATGTCCTGATCAACTCCATCACGTGTTTGAGTGGAACCAGAAAAGGCATTCAAAGCTTTTTGTAGCTGTTTATCCAATTCTGCATATGAATAAAAATTTTCAGACAATGTTAACTGTACACATAAAGCAATATACGTAAATGATGTCTTAATTTATGAAGAAAGTGTATACAAATAATGCAGTATGATTCTGAAAAAAAGAGAATGACTGATGGTTTGGTGTGTTTGGTCAATGATGATGTACCATCAGTGCTTCTTAAGGTAACTTTCATAGCCACCTCCTCCATTGTATAAACTGAGGTTTCCCAAACTGATTTCCATAAACTATCTGAAGCATTGTCAAAGTTTGCAAGGAAGACATCTAGTGCAGTATGACCAGACTCATCAGTTAACTCATGGTCTAAGCCCTTCTCCAGAAGTAAACTTGCTAAGTCAGTCTTGTGTATTGCTGTAGCAATATGAAGTGCGGTCCTACCTCTAGCATCCTGAACATTTTTTAATTCTGGACCTAAGTTTAAAGAGGAAGATGTAAAGATTCACTCTATTTCAGTAGAAAATATTGTGAAAGACACTTACGGTGATCACAAATATATTTTATTGTCTCTTTTCTGTCACAATATGTTGCATTATGTAAAATAGTCCATCCTTGCTAAAAATAACAAATAATGTAATATGATAAATTGACACATGTAAAGTCTGATTTAACTTTTTGTCTAAAATATCAATCATAGCGTACTACCACCACCCTCCTGTAGAAACTTTAACTTCTATATTATATCTTTTGCTTTTTGGATTAGAAACTTGGTTGCAACAGTATCTTCTACATCAATGAGTACAGTATTTTGCAATTTGCATTAACTGAACACATATTTGGATTGAATTGATGTTCAATAGAAAACCTTTGCATCGAACATTGAACCAATGAAGAATTCAAAAGCCCAAAAAGCAGTAATTCAATCCGAAAATGCAATTAATGTGAAAAACTATAATGTCCTTCAAGTCTAGCATACAGGAACAATAAATAACATTTGTCAAGTCTTTCTGTGAAATCTGTCTGCCACTTGGCTTATATAAGTATACGTTTAAGTTATGTATATTTTCAGTATATATACGTACAGTACAAGTTACAATAAATACCTTAGTATATGTTTTGTTCCACTCGGCTTTATTTAGGTTTAGTCCATATTGTAAGAGTAAGTCTACCTTTTTTAGAAACTCCATTGAGACTCCTGCTAAGTGTAAGGCAGTAACATTGCTCTACATGTATAAGTACATATACACATATAAGATAGAAAAAAGGTTTAGGCAAGCCTTATAAGATATAACTTACAAACCTTGTTTCTAACATTAGGATCAGCACCTTTAAGGAGAAGCAACCGCATATCTTCTATCCCTCCATACCTTGCAGTCAAATGCAAGGCAGTTTCCTCCAGGTCCTGTAACATGCATACAAATGTAGAAAGGAATACCTAACAATAATCCTTTAGGTATCAAATGGCATGCTTAAGAACACATAGTCAAAAATTGCACTAGAGAGCTGTTCTGAGAATGACAAACCTCATCATAAACTAGTGATACATCAGCTCCATGCTCCAAAAGGATAACCATTGCTTCATGGTTAGTGTGACCATCAGCACAGCATGTCATTAGAGGGGTCTTTCCATTCATGTAGTCTTGTTTATCAATAAAAGTACCCCTTTGCAGTAATTGCTTCATTAACCAGATACAATCACTGTCTCCTTTCATTGCAACAACTTTGTGGAGTAATGACGAATCTGCATCACACTCCTCTTGAGCTTTAAGTGGATCAGCCCCTCTGCTCATCAGCTCCGCAGTCATGCACATCACCTTGATGACAATGTAATGAAGGTTTCAATAGCAAATAAATGGCATATAGTAAATAAAATTACCTACCAAATAAGGACAGGATATGTCATAAGGGCATTTTGCTATTCCAAACAAAATAGCAAGTGCTTTGTGCTTTTCCCCACCAATAAAACTTTCCTTGAGAAATGCATCAACCATCTTTACCACTGCATAAGCTTGCTGATCACTTATCTCAGCTGAAAGACCCTTAAAATGATCATAACCACATACAGCTTTAACCATTTCAGCCTATAAAGGAGAGGTTAGTTGAGTATTATTGAAAATCACGGCAGCTCAACAAAATTACAGGTTATATATGTTTTTAAAGAGTTGCATTTTATCCTTACTGGGTCTTCCTCATTCGTTTGAGTACCCTTAGATTTGGTAAACGTTTCCAGCTTTTCTAACCACTGCTTCATGCTGTCAAAGTTCTTATATTCTAGCAGAACTTTATATTTTTTGAAACATTGGGACTTTTGTGATTTTGCAGGTTTTGTGCTGACTTTAGTCTAAAATAGAGAAACAAAGAAAATGTCAGAGAAAGGTATTCATATATATGATACCGTATATATTTGATTACACATTCTACATAGTTCACCTTGTCCTTAAGAAGCTTAATTATATTGTCATTTTGCTTTTCTTGACTTCTGGCTACATCCAAAGCTGTCCTACCAAACTAAAATTGAATATCAATTCTGTGATAGTAAAGTTTTGCATATAATTACTTGAGATGCATGTACCTTATCACAAGTATTTGCATCAATTCCTTGATCAAGGAGCATTTCAACCATGGAATCACTTGTGTAAGGGCTTGCAGCTGCCACATGTAAAAGAGTCTGTCCATCCTACAGTTGTAATTAACAAAACAAGAGGAAGACATACACTTCAATGAAAACTAAATTGTGAAAAATACTTTTATGTATGTACGTACATACGTACATTGTCAGTTGTTTTGTCCAATGGCACATAACCTTCTGAGACAAAAAATTCCACGACATAGTCTAATCCATTCTTTAATGCCAAGAATATTGGAATTCTACCCAGCTATAGAGGAAACCTTTGTATATATATACATGAATGTAATCATATTTCTATTTCCTAAAAATTTCAAAAGACTCATGATCCATAAATAAATTAAAACTATAGCAATTACTGTATTTGGGTTACTTAAATGTATACAGTCACTTGTAACATGTTACCATACATTGTATTTACTGTGTGTTACTGAATAATATTTATATGAACCTTATCTTTTTGACAAATTGGCTCTTCCAAAAGCATCTGTGGGCCATCATTTTTAGAGTGGCTAATCAGAAAACTGTCAATTACATTTATCCATTCAAGTAGATATTCAGAGGAATCTATAATCTTGTAACCATGCATTAACAGGTCATGATGAGGAGTCTGTCCATCCTACAAATAAAGGAAAATATTATAGAATAGAGAAAACCAATGCACTATTGTAGTATAACAGAATATACAGTGACTGCTCAATAGACTGGATCAGTCACAGTCACTGGTGCACCCACCTAATAATCCTAGATCCGCCCCTGTATTATGCCATTTGTATATAATTACGTACTTTGACGGTTTTGTAATATTATTATTTCACTAATGAGGACCCAGGATTGGGCTCAAAAGTTTAACATTTGTCTATAATGGAATAAGGATTTCCTCTAACTGCGTCAAACTTATCTTTGTAAAGGTTCATCTTTCAACTTTGGGAGCATCTAGAGACGCAGTTTTTAGATTCTTCTTTCTGCCAAATGTTTCGACCCTGGGGGTCAGTCACTGAAGAAGACCCCCAGGGTCGAAACGTTTGGCAGAAAGAAGAATCGAAAAAACTGTGCCTCTAGACGCTCCCCAAGTCGAAAGATGAACCTTTACAAAGATAACATTTGTTTAGCGATTTTGGCTAGTGGAGTTTCTTTATTGATCAAAAGAATGCAAGAACCTAGCCACACAGAAACATTCCACTTGTGTGTAATTATACATGTATAAAAAGTGAAACTAAATGTAATTTTCAATTACTTATATACAGTGCTTGGTGGTAAAAGATGGCTAAGAGGAATTATACATAAGTCGATGATTTATTTTTTGTACGCCTAAATGACATTTTAAAATTATTTGACCACTTGAGAAAAACTTTAACCACTACGCATCCATCTGCAAACAGCTCTACACTAAAAATCTCTTCTGTGATATCTTAACCTACAAGATTTTAATATGGTCGCCTAAACAAATTTCTTTTGCAGCAATATAGGAGCAATTCTGCCTTATACTTAATGGGTACATATACAAATACACTTTATCTAACCTTCCCTCCAACTTGCTTATTTGGTAGCTCCTTCTTAATTAGTTAGTTAAATTGTTACAGATTGCCAAATGGGAAAAAGACTACAGGTGAATGGTATAATTGGTGGTGGTGTATTTGCATTGGTAGAACAGTTTTTTCCAATGTCCTCTTTCCTGTTCTTTCTGGCAGACACTTGTAGTTCTAGGGGAATAGGTACAGGACAGAGCCTGTGGCAGCTGCAGACTGTAGGAGGTTCAGTGCTTATATTGTGGCAGTCTGTTCACGCTTATTCTGAGTACATGGCCCAGCCAATTGCAACCCCACCTCCTCGCCTTGACTCTCCAGGATTTACATCCATAGAGGAGTGTGGAGGCAACCCTAGACTTTAGGACTCTAAGTTGGAGGGGGAGTCTTCGACTAGTCCAGATACGGCCCAGTTGCAATTGGTTAACTGCACCCTGCGCTAAGCCAATCCTTTGCTCCACCTCTTCCTCTGTGCCACCATGACTCATAAGTAGTCCTCCCACATAAACAAAGAAGCCTACATTCTCCTAGCAGGATTGGTTGCTCTGATGCTCTCTCTTGGTTGCTTGGACAACCTTGTCTGTGATCTGTCCTTTCTCGAGCATTCTAGCTCTGTCTCGTGGTCACCTGTACACCATCTGCCTTGGTGCACTGCTAGGGAGTGCTTGTTGGGGTATGGCTTGCCGCATCATTCACATACGTGTGGGTGCTTCAAGGTAGCCTCTACCTCTGCTTCCTTGGTAAATGTCACTTGCATTTTCCTTGCTATTCGTAGGACTTTGGTCTTGACCACATTCATGGACATGCATATGGCTACCTTCTGCAACTTGTCTCGTAGGATGTTGAGCAGCTCCTCTGCCTCCTCTCGGTTATTGTTGAGCGTGGCGATGTCATGTGATGTGCCTTTCTTGTGCAGACATACGATCTCTCTGCATAACCAGTCTTTTGGTAGGGGAGTTGTTGGTGGATGCATCAATGGAAAGCTGACAGGTTTACTCAATTGCTTTGGGTGATGACTTTATCAATTCAATTTTCACCCTGTCACAGCCTGGTGCCTTGTGTCACCTGAGACTGCTGATGGCTTCTACAACCTCTTCCTTCTCAATCTCACCACTGAATTCATTGCTCGCACTTGTTGCTTCTTGCTGAGATATAGTCTCTGCTATCAGCCCTGCAGCTGGCTCTCTGTGGCCCATCTACTGCTGCAAATTTCTTTGTGCAGAAGTCACACCATCTTGCCAATCTCTGCTGCTCAGATCTCAGGTCTCCTCCGTTACCATCAAGGGGTAAAATTCGCAAAAGCCTTCTTCTTCATCCCACCACACAGTAGTCGGGCAATGTAGTGGACCTGCCAGGTATCACCAACTCTTTCAGCGTGTTCCATGGGTGGGCTGAGTCGTTCTATGTGATCTCGATAGTCCTTGCGTAGTGGGTGACTGATGATTCGTGTCTGTTCCCGGTGCACTCCTCTTGTGTTTACTTCCCTCTGTCTCAGTTACCAGCAACCAGCTGCACTCTCCTCTCTATCAGTTGTACCATTTCTGTGGACCGGTATGCCCTGCGTTTGTCACACTTAGAGGGCTGAAGATGTTCTTTAGCTGCTTTCAGTACACTATCTCTTAACTACTTCCACCTTTGTCCGGTGTCTCTCAGAGAGTCAGTGCCCAAGACTGCCTCAGTGAGCTGCAGTAAGCCTCCCTAGCAGTTGGGTTGCTGTCCAGTAGACTTGTGTCATATGCTTGTGGTGGTTTGGTTGCCTTTAATTTCACATGTAGGCATGCCATCAGGGCTCTATGGTCTGTCTTAGTTGGCCCACCCCATTGCTTGAGTGAGGTACCCCACCTCAACTTTACGGCACTCACCCATCTGCCTGAGATGAAGATGTGGCCAATCTGCCCAGGGTAATAGTCTGGGTTGCGACTGATCTATGTGTTCACAACCCAGTGTGTCTTCAGCGGGGCTGGAAGTGTGTGAATGCCACAATCAGGCCAGTAGCCCCTAGAGAGTCCCTCATGAAGCTACTGTTCTTGTTGTCTCTGGGGTGAATCGACCAGTAGCCGACTGGTTGTACTACATGAGCCACTTTGTGCAGTTGTCCCCCAGGCCAGGCGGCTGTTGAAACCCCAAGCACTATGACATGTTTGGACACCACACTCACAGTCATCCACAGCCATTCTAGGTGGTGATCGCTAAATCTCCATTCAAACGAGGTCTGCTTCACCACCTATTCCAGCGCCAAGTGGGGGTTTGCCATGAAGGTGACTTGCAACACCACTTCTGCCATCGTGGCATGCCACCATTTTGAAGTGGGAAACAAAAAAGTTCCTTCTTGTACATAGAAGAGTGTCAACTTGTCATAGCCGTTGAAAAAAAGGATGATCTTCTGTTGCAATTCTGCAGTGACATTTTTGCAACGTGACGTGTTTTATTAAATGTGTATGCAGATTATTTTGCAATATAAAGCATGTGCAAAAAGGTCTTCTGCGAGATATTGCCTTAAAATTGATGGCATTCAAGCGACCGGAATCGGTGAACTGGACATCTAAGAACCAGCAAGTAGTTCGAGTTTGGATCAGGCGCCCCACAAGTATTTTAAACTCGAAATAGTTGTTTTGAATGTCAGACTATTTGCTGATCCTCAGCAAAGCCTATATTAACTGCACATTAAACATACCTCATCAATCCAGTCTGCAGGTTTGTATATGGGAAGACCAGCTTTGTCCAACTCATCGTCTAGCTGCTGTAAAAATGGGAGGCCTTTACCCCAGTAAGCTGCCTCGTGTAATGGAGTCCTTCCAAACTAAAGTTAAAATTTAATATTATGATGTTAACTATTTGATTAAAAATGATATATGCAAAGTCAGCATATGTCTCACTTTATCTCGTTTTGAAATGTTGGCCTTCAATTTTCCAGAGAACAGATCTTGTGCAAAGTAAGTTTCTTGACTGCCATTGCTTTCTTCTTTATCACTAATTCCTGCTGTTTCTTGTCCAAAATAATCAGCTGCTGCAAATGCCAAATGCAAAGGAGTCCTTCCAACCTAAAGACATTACATCAAATTTAATATGTATTTTTAGAAGGACTTAGAGCATGCAGAAGACAATAAGACAAAGACTCCCAGGGTTACTGAAAGGTGGACTTCCCAGAAACAGCTGACTGATCCAGTTGAATTAACAATTAGTATATGTGGCTAAATGCCAACCATGTTTTACAAAAAAATGCATTTTAGATTATATTACATTGCAATTGAATGCTTATGATTTTCACAGTTGCATTACTGTTGTGAAGCCTAAAACTCACATGATTGGCTTTGTCAATATTCAATCCACTAGCCAGGTCATCACTCATTAGAAATTTGAAAACTTTCTTTTTTCCATACATGACAGAGTAATGAAGTGGAGTATTACCAGCTGCATCACCTTCATTCAAGGATGGATGTGGAACTTGGGAGGTAGACAACAAGTTTTTTACTATTTCAACATTATCTTGTAAAACAGCCCAATGTAGGGGTGATTTGCCATCCTGTAATGAGATAATTAAGCTCTGTAGGTTATTCTCAAACATTTTTGTTAGTTATAAAGAAGCAACCTAGTATGTTATTGGTAAAGAATTGTGGTAAAATAGGAAAACAGAAAACTATATACGTTTACCTGATCTACTAAGAGGTGATAATCTTTTTGTGTCCAATCAATTGCAAGTAACTTAGTGACTGCTTCATTGTTGTTATAGATTACTGCCTGTTGTAACAGTGTTCTTCCATCCTGTATTACATAATTACACACTCAACAATTATCTCCCAATGAATAATTTTAGCGCACAATTAAGAAATTAAAGTATGTATATCACTAGCATGTGTTAAAGTAATTGCAAACGTACTTCTCAACAGCTTTTTCATTCAAAACTAGTATTTTATACACAATACAAGCAAACAATTAAGAATCTACTGTACATACTTTTCTCTTCAAGTTGACCTGAAGCCCATTAGAAGCCTTTTCTAAGAGCATGTTAAAAGCCTCAATTCCTCGTTGTCCATTTCTTATGGCTAAGAACAAAGGACTCTCTCCTAGTACATCATCAACTTTGCTAACATCAGCTCTACCGAGAAGTAACCTCTCCACCAGTTTGGTGTCCTGTCTGACAGTTGCCCAATGAAGAGCATACTTTCCATCAGCGCCAGGTTCAGCATTTGGATCAGCACCTCTCTTCAAAAGAGCATCAGCCATAAACCATACCTAAATTAAACATCAAAACAGTTAAACTGATTCAGTTTTACATTACACCATGTTACAGGCAAGTTGGTGTTGAGATGGATCAAAAGGATGACAGGGATAAGATAGCAACAATTCTAGGAATGGCAGTAAAGGAGGAAGGAGTGGGAAGAATTCTGGAGGGGATGTGGGACAAGAGATTCCTAGATTTATAGATATCATTTACATGATCATAATTTGTTGTTTTGTTACTCTGCCAAGCATTTTATTTTTTTATTTTTTTTATTTTTTTCTTTAGAATCTGTTTTGTTAATTCTGTATAGTGCTTCATGGGGTTTACTAAGTACTTTCACTTAATACATACAAGAAAATGGTTCCCTAGGCCTTGCATGATATAGAATGATATAGAAGTGTATATATGGGTGATTAATACGTAATATGTACTTATTATAGCTTTGCATGTACATTTTAAAGGTAATTTGTAAGTAAAAAGAAGACTATTTCAAAATGTGATAAGGCTAATTTATAGGATGGAACATTTCAATGTTGGGAGAGCATCTTTGCTTACTGCATTGTGGTTGTATGCTGTATTCACTACGTGAGCAAGTGTCTTGTTTTTGTCTCCAGCAAATATTTTTAATTCCAGCAGACTATTAACCAGGACATGTACAGTAACTTCCGACTTTTCTTTTTCACCCTCTTGAATCTGCCTGAACTGCTTGTTCTTTCTCTGTAGTTTGATGCGCTCGAGGTGTATTTTCCTTATACCTTCCTGCAAAGCAAATAAACAATGTACGTATATTATTCTACACAAATAGTTTATAAGTCTTAAAGAAGCTAAGGAACTATGGTATAGTTAATTATATACGTATGGCTATATGCCTAACCATAAGTATAGGCATACCTTTATGTGTTTCAAACTCTTTAGCTCCTCTAGCCACGCCTCTTCAGTTTGCTTGTAATCAAGCAGCAAGACAACTTTCTCATTTAGTTCTTCCCATTTGCTCAAAGACAGATCTTTCTTCGGGTCATGATCAACGGCTCCAGGCTTATCTTCCGGTGCTGTATTATAATCCGTATCCTCACCTTTCACCTCGGAGTCTGTAGTTCCTTGTAAATTAAGACCATCATCAGACAGCAATTCACTTCGAGATGATACATCGTGATAGGCATCCTTAATCGATTCACTCAGAACTTCTTTTAGCTCATGCTCTGTACTAGCAGTAGTCCCCATGCCTTCCAAACTACACCTTATACAGTAGTTAAGACCCCAATATATACCACAGACGATGCTGCACCGAAATATATACGGTAGAGTGTAGGCGGTGAGACTGACTGATCAGGCGCTACAAATACAAAAGTGCAATACAAATACACAGACACTGATCCTGTACATATATTTTAGACTACCTACATAACATTGTTCCAGAACAGATCTAGAGGTCGTAAGCTAATCAATATTCATGCAACCGGGCAAGGTTTTACAAGAAAATACTGGGCCACAGACAGTAGTGTCGAATTTCGTTTGATTTTGCATATTTGATTTCGACTAGCAGGAATATGACTGACGTGGCTGTCTGGGGCCCAGTATTTTCTTGTAAAACCTTGCCCGGTTGCATGAATATTGATTAACGCAACACATCTTCTATAGCGTGCATTGTCGATCGAAGAATGTAAGTGCTTATTCAGCAAACTGTTCGTACATACCTATGTCAATTTTTTGATCACATAACTGTGAGCTGGTCTGTAAAATCATACAATCATACAATCATAGATCTTACACCAAGGCGTAAAGATTTACCGTACAACTTTCATTATTAATTGGTTTCTATGAATATAATTTGCATATGCATAGAGTGGAGACAATAAGTTTGCTTTTTATATTTAAGCTCTCTCTTCGTGTAGCTAAATAAAAATATTTAGGCTCATATCCAGTCACCGTGCATGCATAGTTTAAATGCACAGGAATAATCTTTTTGCTCTACACTTATTTTAAGAATCCAGGAAACCAGCTATATAGATCGGCAACTTGAGTTGATATGCATGAACGATTCCTTCTTGCTGAATGATCTATCATATAAAGGCCAGGAAAGGGAAAATTGATGTGAGGCTAAGACAGTCTATTATTGCGTAATATCTATACTAACGATATTCATAATCATAAATCGTGTCTCTGTCTCCCCACCAGATAAATTGTATTCATAGACATGAACATCTGCTGTTTGTGCTATAGCTCCCTCAGGGTAGATGAATGATTAACCTCTATGAATAAATTATCCTGAGAGTCCTCTCAGGAGGTGATGTATGGCATATGACCAGTGAAGGTAAAGAAGCTAATTATAAGATGAACATTGCACAGGTTTTCAAGACAAAACTTGGAGTGAAGTATTTAGATGAGCAAGTTTTAGTAAGTAAGTTTTAATCTATTAGAAGTAATGGTAGACTTTTAACAGCACTTCTCCACCTACACCTTTATTTGTCTCATGCAGATCTAATGCAATACTGTAGTTTGGTTATAGACTACTCCATGCATAAAATGTATACTCCGGCCTGCTAACAGTTAAGAATCTTTAAGGAGTCTCAGTTAACAACTACAGCAGATTTGATGTACCTTAGAGAGAGAGTTATGACCATAAAGTTATGTACATGTGCATACATACGTACATGCACTACAGTTACTGGATTTAGACCATAATTTTGTATAACTTGCACACTAGAACTGAAGCCATACATGTACACTACCCATTCAGCTGTGAATATGTGCCTAAACATAGAGTATAAGTAAACAATATTTATTATCATAATTTGTCTCTGGATTAAATCACATCAAAATTTTAAGATTGGTGCTTGACCTCAATATCTGTAGGCTAAAAATATTCATAGTAGGTTAGCCAGACCAAAGGGTTTAAACTTTCGGTTCCTATTAAGATGAAAATCATTTATTTGAATGTGTAATAATTTATAGGCTCTAGACTGCCAAAGTAAACAATTGTAATTCCTCTCCTGTTGCTTATTTGTGTGTGTGCCATATATAAAAGTGTGGTATTTAAATTTATCAGCTAGTGTGCCTAGGGGAAACTCAACAGCAATGGCAGAAATATTGAATCATTCTCTACGTGTGGTCAGTAATGTAATAACATACCCTTACCTATATACATGTCTCCTTGCACAAACAATCCTGTGCACATGGTTGGTATATTTCATGTGTATAGCTTCTTATGGTTGAAAGTTGAACCCAAACAGATAAGAATATCTTCCTCAAATTCCTTTAATGATTCAATGTCCCAGTTTACAATATGCATATACGTACGGTAGGGCCGGAAAAAATCTTTACATTCCTGGGCAAACTTTGCTGCGAGCTTCGAAAAACTGCACAAGCGCTTTGAAAAACTTCACAACTTCTCAAAGCTCGTAACTTCAAACTTCGTATATCAAGATTTTTTCTGGCCATACCATATGTACGTATGTATGTACGTATATGTATATGTATGTGTATCTTTAAGTAGCCTCCTGCCACATTCTTATATGTATTTTGATTGAAAGTCTGTTATTTTCATGTTTAGCAGCTAATTATATAAAGTGGTTCATTTTTACTTCCCATTTGCCTTGTAGGTACTGATCTTGATAGGAAGAGCATTCAACACTTTCCCACTTTCTGCTCTTGTTAATCGCTTTAGAAGTGTAAAGATAAGTTTTGAAACTCAGTTTATCATGTGGTTCAGTGGTGAGTTTGTGTGTGACTTGTAGTCATCCATCTAGCTACGTACGTACATCATCAATTTGTATTTGAGAGGGTCACTCATGAATGCCCCCAGTGTCCAAACCATTTAACAGCAAAAACTGCATCGTTGGACAGTTTAACTGTTCAGAAGACGTACCATCTGAAGGATAATTATCTACTTCCTTTTTACATGCATTGCATGTACATATGTACTCTCATAGATACATTTGTACATGCATACAAATATGCCCTGAAGTCCAAATTTCTATAATTTTTATTTGAGTATAACGAATTTACAGTACGTATTGTGCATGAGATATGGTTCACACACTAATAATGTACAGTTCAGTGTTGATATTCCATAGGTAACTGTGCATAAATAATCCTATCTGCACCATATGTTTTGCAATTTTATGCAAATTATTAGTTCAAGGATCAAGGGTAAATTGATACATATAGTACCAATTAATGGAGAATTATTTTTCTACCAACAAACATTACATATAAAGGAAATAATCTTAAAATTGACTTATAATTTATCTGCAGTGACACAATATTTGCCTCAATATCTTTGAGCAAAGTTTAGTTCAAACTTGGGTTGGGTAGCTATATTTTAGTACATTTACAGAAGAACATACATCTGTACATGCATGTGTCTGAGTGTACGTATGTAGTTTGCAAACAGTTAATCTATACACATACTTCATTTATGTATATGACTTTGTTTTCAGGAACTAAAGGATGCAAGGGCAGATATTGATAAAGTGACCGGGCCCATCTTTGACCGCCTATCAGACCACGATACTGACAGTGGTATGCTGCCTACTATACCTGAAGAGGATTCCTCAGAATCCACAATAGTACTAATGCATCCAGAAAACTCTGATATTTCTATGAGATCATCTGGAAATTCTTAGATAAGATACTTGACAATTAGACATATGATTGAAACTATATATTTTCTTTGTTTTGATTGTTATTTTATTGCACTGTGTAATCCAGTTATTTTAAGGAGACATTGATTTTATTTGATGTTATGTGGGTATTATGTCAAATCTATCCATACTTATTATATATATATATTAACACAGTATTACTTGCAGCTGCAGGAGACATACCTATAGTCTTAAAAAGCATGTAAAACGAGAATTATCGGCTAACATCTAAACGTTTCCATCACACTTCCGGCCGCCATGGGTCCGGAAGAAGAATGGGAACGAGATTAAAACATGGAGAATAAAGGAAAATTACAGTTTATACAGAAATTACTTGAAGAGGTTACACCGAAGGCTAGCCCAGTAGGAGATGAAATGGGTTCAGATTATAATCAGCTAATCAGAGCATTTCGCGTCATTGCCAGGGAACGAACTGATATAATCGTTCAACACATCGGCAACAGAATCAGTGCGGCATTGAAATCTCACCTCAGAGATCAACCAGCAGGAGATCCCTTCAGAGTGTGCAGTGTGGGATGCGGAGATGGTGAACGAGACTGCAGTATTTTGAAGGAAGCCTTGAAGACAGTCTCCAATACAGTAGCTCTTCAATTTGTGGGTATTGATATTGATGAAACATCTTGCAGAAATGCTGAGCTAGCCTTCAAGGAGTTGCCGTCAGTCGAGACAACTATACTTAACAAAGATATTCTCCAAGTTGACACTGACACTCTCCCTAAATTTGACCTGGTCTACATGATTCATGCCCATTATTACATTAAGGATTACATTAAGGATTTTAAGTCTTTGGTTGAGTTATTGAAGCATTTGGTACCGGAAGTCTTCTGATAGTCTCTACTAGTCAATCACCAATAAGTCCTCTGATTAAAATGTTTTTTAAAAAGGAACATGATTTTCCTCTTCGTCCTACAGAAGAGCTCCTCAGAGAATTGGATGAGATGGGAGTAAAGTATCAAGTTGAACTACACATGAAAGGTGTTTTTAATTTCAATCGCTGTTTCACGGAAGGATTTTCCTCCAATTTTTCCAAGGATGTCCTAAATTTCATAACTCATACACGCCGATTTACATATCCAGAAGAAGTAACCAAGGCAGTTATTGAATACATTCAAGTATAGTGTGCAGACAGAGCCCAGATAAAGGCTACGTGTGTGATTTCTGTGACACAGCAATAACTCTCTAATACTGTCTTTATGTATTAGTCTCATGGGTTTATTATGTAAAACTTGTTATATAACGTATAGTAGTTATTAGCAACAGTGCATGCATGCCTAATTGTTTTCACTGTGCATGCCATACAAAACTGAAATCAGCCTGCCTTGACCAACCAGTTATAGGTTTTTTATTAAGTTATGCATGTTAATAGTCCCTCGGATTCACTACTGTGGCCTGTTTATGGTAGATTTGGATGGGGTACTGATTATGCACCTGTTAATGTATATGTATTGCTCCATGCACCCACCCCATGCGGGCACAATAGGGGGTAAGGTGGGGATTTGACTAACTGGTTTATCAAACCTCCATGTGTGGGGATGATCTGCTGTGTCAATTCCCCACTTGCTGCCCCCATGAACCATATCAAGTTAACTATTGCCATGGCAACTAGCTATAGAGTGTTGGTGCTTAGTTTACCTAGTTTCTCCTCACATAATCAACTTTTGGTTAAAGACCATTTGGTAACTTGCACACAAGGATGAAAGGCCAAGGCCTTTATATATGTCATATAATGTCCCTTGTGTGCAAGTTACCAAAATTCTCGAACCATGATGGTTATGTGAATGCATGCAATCAACCGTCGGTATTCCTAGCTCCTTCTCAAGGCAAATCAAACCTGCTGTGGTTAAATTATTAGCTGAGACCCCTTTAAGACTGGAACCTTTGTTGATATATATGGCATCCAGATGCAACATCTTCAATTCGGTCTACAGTGGAACCTCCGAATAACAAACATTGTAGGGACAATTTCTTTTTCCTTTATTTAGGAGGTTTTCTTTAAAGGGAGGTTTTGCGCATTTCTTGTTTTTACACAGAAATAATTACTCAGACTTCATATTTACATGCACACATGTAACTACAGTCCTTAATTTATGATCATCTATAGTTACTGTAGTCTGTCTGGCACAAACTGAATGCAACATTGCAACTCTATCAATAAGGTTGCTGGTAGTAGTTGCTTCAATAAAGTGTGAATGGCTCTCCAAAAAGTATTTGATGTCCTGCAGGGATTCTTTCGAATCCAGTGATAGTTAAGCAGCTGCCATCTACGGACATGCAGGAGGAGCATCTCGAAGAAGATACTTTTCAAGATAATTTTAGTTCTGTATAAGCGCGTGCTCATTTACAAAACTTTAAAGGACATTTAAGGAAGACAGTTCTTTGTTTGTCCTTATAGAAGCTTTCCTTTCTCTGTCGATTCTGTTCATATCTATCTTCTTCGAGATGCTCCTCCTGTCCGTAGATGGCAGCTGCTTACCTAATAATATCACTGGATTACTCGCAATTCGTATTCTTTTGACACACTTTAACTCCCGATATACGGTATTCGAATTGTGAATCCCTTTTCCGTTAAATAGAGATCGAATTTACACTTTGGCAAGGGAGGTAAGTTCGTTATTACGGAACTGAGAGGTTTCCGCTATACGGAGGGTTCTTATGTACTAGTTTAATAGGAAGTTCAGTCGGTGCTTTACTTCCGGGCCGTTGTAGCGGAGGTTTTCGCTATTGGGAAGGTCCGTTAACGGAGGTTCCACTGTATACTATGGTGTGAAAAGGTAATTGGTAGGCTATGTGTTCTACCTGTATAAACTACTACTCTCTATGTGGCCATGTGCTGCTTGCGATATTGGGGATCTGGAAAAATTAATATAGCACGCTAAACTCTTGCTTACTCTGGAAAGACAGACTTGAGGAGACAGCAGCAGTCAAGAAGTTTGAAGAATTAGTGGAAGTAGTTAATATCTGAAGGATCAAGTGAAGGCTCTAACGGAGCAAGTGTTTGCTTTGGCCTTAGGATGTGCCAGAATACGGCCAGAAACTGGCCACTTGTGTTACCTTTGCCATCAATTGGGACATCTACAGAGAAACTACCCACAGCTAAATGATGTTATGCCTGTGGAAGAACTGGACATATAGCAAGGAACTGTACATTGGGAAACGGGAGAGGGACGTCCCACATGGATCATCCCGGGAAACAGTGGGGGGCCTCAACTGTAACCAATGTTATTGCAGCCACCTCACAGATGAGTGCTGCGATGGTCGCAGGATCCTCTATGACTCACATCCTAGAGAATGTGGCTCCAAGCTACCAGAATTACCGACAGCCCAAGCCAAGGGGACTACTGCTGGTGTCTGCAACAGAGCAGCTGATATCCATATTAGGATGCATCACACTACCAATAAAAGTTAGAGAAATATAGAATATCACTCACTTTATTGCTCCATGTAATCTTACGTATTGACTTCCTGAAGAAGCACTCTATAATATAGTGCTAGACTTCTCATCAAACCCAGTGGGCATACCACCATGGGTTATCCTATGGAAGAGGGACCAGATGCAAAGAGGGTATATAAGTAAAGTCAGTTGTGGAGTCAGCATGGAAAACAAAAGCCAAAACATGTAGTAGATACTTCCTCTGTTATGACTGAGGAAATCATCAAATTAACCTAAGGTAGAGAATTAGCATGCAGGTTCACACTATGCTGGAAGAGGCTAGGGTATTGAGGAGACTTCCAGTCCCTGGATGGCCCCTTCAGTATACGTATGTACACAAAAAGACAGGGGATATCAGGATATGTGTGGATTACAGGGAACTAAATAAAAGAACAACAAAGGATGCATACCCCTACCACTTCCAGATGAGGTACAAGACCATTGGTAGGCTCCACAGTGTTTTACTGTACACTCAACGTACAAAGTGGTTACTGACAATACTCCCAGATGATTAGCAGAAACCAGCCATCTCTCCAGGACCTGGCCTGGGTCTTTTTCATGCCCCTTTTGGTTTAGCTGGTGTACTGAGTCATTCCAGAGACTCTTAGGCAGTGCCCACTAACGTAAGTGACCTCCACAGTTTTGTTGGTCTCGCATTATAGATGTTATAGTCCCCAGTTTGTATATAGATGTGGTTGCTCCCTTGCATCAGTTAACCAAGAAGGGTGCATCATTTATTTGGAGTGCATAGTGTCAAACAGCCTTTGAAAAATTAAAAGACAAGCTAACTCAGGCACCAGTCCTGGCCTACCCAAACTTTCGACCAACCGCAGCTCCCTTTCAACTGCAGTCAGATGCCAGTGCAAGAGCTTGGTGCAGTCCTGGAGCAGTCTAGCAAGGTCATTGCCTATACATCAGTAGGACCTTTACAACTTCAGAAAGGAATTACAGCATCATACAACGGAGTGCCTTGCCACTGTACATCCATGTATTGAAACATGTACAGTTCCTACATTATCTGTTGGGCTATCGTTTTTTCTACAGACAGATTATGTTCCCTTGCTGTGGCTTTCAGCCCAAAAAATGGAGGGTCTTCTAGCCAGATGGTCATTGGCCATTCAAGAATATGACAACACAATTCTATACTGTATGCAAAGGTATAGAGAATCAAATGCTAATTCTTTTTCAAGGCAGTATTGCATGCATTGGAGAAACCATGTAGCTCAGAGCGCAGCCATTTTCAATCAGATGGACAATATCCATCAACAACAGCATGGGGGTCTAGTGATTCACCAATTGCACAAGACCATATCACAAGACACTAGTAGACCAGGTGGGAACTGTGGCAGAAGGATCCTTTCTCACGCTATCAACAGATATGGTCTCAACTCAATGTGTAGGATGATATTGTATGTATGCACCGGGTCCAATGGCAAACTCCATAGTTGTCCCCATGCATCATTCCCAAGTCCATTCAAACAGACATCATTCACATGGTGGAACACTTCAACTGTTTATTGTTACAGATGTTATGTGCCTAGCTACGTATGTAAAGGAACAGGCAGACTGGGAACAGCATCTTCCACTTGTTCTCTTTGCATGTCAGACATCAGTACATGCCTTCAAAAACAGCAATTTTTCTCACCTGCAGCTGATAACCCCGAGTCGTACCATCAAATTAGCTCACCTGTATGATTTTGTGGAAACTCACCACACAGAAACCAGCCACTGCCACAAGGAGTATTATGATCAGCATTCTAATCTCCGGAAGTTAAACATGGGAGATTTTGTCTGGCTGTCTACCCATACAGCTGGCAAGTTGGATCCAAGGTGGGAGGAGGATGGATTATTCAAAAGTACAAGGACCGCTAACTTATAGTGAAGGGACAGAGAAGCAAAGTAATTCATATCAATCGACTTAAGGCCTGTACACAACCTGCAAACCTTGTAAGAAACATGCACTTAGCTCTCCTCTATTACAGATAGGACTGAGTGAGAAACTGCTACCTTTTGAACATACAGTTACTGATCCAGACACGCTATCTTCAACGCTTGAGGAGGCCTCCAGCTTGTCATCAAGTGTAGCTCAAGGACGAGCTTACTCCAGGAGGGGCAAGTGTAATAGCTGTAACTAACTGTGACCTTTTTGTGTTGTTGATAACTTTAATTCTAGGGTTAGCAGAAATGACCTGGCATGTCACACACATTTTTTCTATACTTAAGGTGCCATGCATTTGTAGGGTATTTCATTCTTACTGCATATTGCTTATCAGGATAGTCTAGATCTGCTTTGAAGAGATGAATAAGTCTTTTGGTTCCTCAGTGAACAAATCATACACATATGTATATATGCACACATAAATACACATATGCGTATATAGCTGTACATTACACACTACACATGCACATAATACACTACACAAACATATATATACAATGTAGTATTGCTGCATGCGCAGTTACTGAGTTATAATTATACTTATAGCTACAAAGGAAGGTATATAAGTATTCTAGAACAATCAATTAATCAACAAACAATCCCACACATGCACCTCTTCATCTGGTTTGTTGGCTTAGTCTGTCACCAGAGGATTCACAAGCTTCAGAATTAACCTTCTCCACTTCAACAAGAGAGATAACACTTGTAATATTCTCTCACTTAACAAGTATACTCATCTAACTTACTTCTTCCACTGAGGGTACCAATACATTCTTCTCCAGTAACACTTCCACTATCTTCAAAGTAATGCTCTTCCTTCCTCTAAAGTCAAACATCTCGAGTACGTATACGAAGGACTCCAACTGAAGCAGGGTCAGTGTCTCCTTGTACACCTCTTACAGTCTTCATCACGTAAGGCTCCTTACCAGCTGTAGCTGTACTGAAGATGCTACACATGGCAGAGCATGGGGAAGGAATGACAAATGATATTAGCTGAATTTTTTTTAATTAATCCAAATTTTTATTCAATATTCAGTTTTGCTAATAAGCAGGACAATTGCAACTTTAGCTAAAGTACACAGCAAATGATATCCTGTTGCTATTAAGTACAGAATAATCTGTTGCTCCACAATTGAACAATTCCAGAAAGATAAACTCTAAGCTGTAACTACTGAAATTACAAAACAGCATGTGAATATTTATGGTGTTTATTTTTGGGGCGCCACAGGCGCCCCTATATTGTTCTCAGAAATTATGTTAACGTATGGCTTCCTGTTCGTAACCTTGTATATATATACAGTGCTCCACGTCTAAAGAGTGTATTTTGCTGGTTTGCCTAAAATAGCTCTAGGTAGTTAAGGGTGATGGGATTAGCTAATTTTTATAATTTAATGGATCAAGTAGATGTTAATGAATGCTATGTGGGTGGATGGGCGTGGTTTGTGACACGCCCACTTAGTTGCAGCCCATTTTCCAAAAAACAGTTTTTAGATACTAACTAACGAATAGATATTAGTTAAGAGCTCTTACTTCAGTATGATATTACTCCCAATATTCGTGAGACTTGGTGTAAAGAAAACTTGAATTCAACGTTCCATTTGAGAAAACGAGTCAAAAAGGTTAATTTAAGGTACCTTTAGTTTTTAGATACGTTCCACTGCAATTTTTGTAGTTAAGAGCTGTAGACAGGTCAAAAGCTAGTGTAAGAGTTGTGCTATCGATAGACTTTAAGCTAGCAGCAAGCCATGAACGTATGCTACGTACGAGCAATTATCGCGAATTGTGTAATTTATAGTCACATGATCGAATGTGACCAATTATGTCATTTAGTAAAAATGGCGATTTTCCCTATGCGTTTGTATTAACAGCGGAAATTTACCTAGGCATTCTGGACAAGGGAAAAGGTATAATCCTCTTCGAGAACACTTGTTAAGGTAAGGAAATATGTTAATAAAATAACTGATAACGTTTTGTCGTTTTTATACGAAAAATGTACTCTTTAGATGTGGCACTGTATATATATATATATCTGTCACCAAAATGGCGGACGTTCGGCTGGCTTTCGTTTTCTAGCTTAAAACTAGCTTTCTCTTCCTTAGCGTCGAACATTAAACAAACGAAAAGGATTTAGAAACCATATTTACGAATACTATGTAACGTAAAGCTTGCGTGAAAGCGTTTTCTAGGAGATATAGCCTTGAAAAATTAACGGCATAGAACAAGAGTCGAGCGGAATCGGTTAAGCGGACATCTAACTAGAACCGGACATCTAATTTGTACCAGCCAAGTAGTTCGAGTTTGCTTAGGGGCGCCTGGCGCCCCACGAGTTTTTTAAACTCGAAATACTTGTTCTGAATTATTTTGCTTATTAAGGACTAGTTGACTAGTTTACTTACAGACTAAAAGTCTGTGACCTACCAGTCATGTTTACACAGGTGTAATATACCATCCCAGTACTACATGAATACTATTAGAATATTTAATTAGAAAAGATTCTCTTTAATCATTGAATGGTTAAAATTCAATAGTCTTTGCATCTTATATACTGCAACACTTTTTCAGATAATTATCTACTACATTAATTAATTGATTGATTCATGATCCAGGCGTAACGAAGAGAAAGCAAGGTAATGTAAAGCGTTGTACTGCTAACTTGGGTTTTCCCTTTTGTGCTAATTTTAGCTCACTTTTCATGTGATACGTCCTTGGGAGGTATTACCAAGTTTTTATTTCTTAGCAGTGGCGGATCTAGGGTGGTGCCTGGGGTGCCCAGGCACCACCCTTAGCCCAGACAAGCTTCTATTTTTTTCTTAAGAATTACCATTATTACTAGCACAAAAACGATGTTAACTAACATTAGAAACTAACGATATTAACTACCCAGTTTTAGACTTCTACATAGTCTACGTACCTAGTATGAAGCTTCATACGATGTACTTAGACTATGCAGTATAGTCTAAAACGTTCTATTACTCCCTTCCTTCTTGCTGAACGCCATCTTTCTTTGACGTCTTGCGCAATCTAATTGCTTCCTGTGCCTGACCGGTGCACCACCCAAAGTAAGTTTCTGGATCCGCCACTGCTTAGAACATTCCCGTCACTATGTGTACGTGATAAGGTAAGAGATCGAACCTCTCTCGCTCCAGATCTGGGCAACAGCCAATCAAATCATTGAATAGCTGAATAGCCTTAACACTGTGACTCCTAGCTTCTAGCATGTGTTATGGTTTGTATATCCGCTCTTGTTAGATATAATGGCGAAACAAACTGCTGTTACCCTTTCTGATAGCAAGGAAAGTGATTTCGGTGTGCATGAAGTGAAGGTACAGACAGAGAGTAATGATTTATTTCAGCATATACCTGACCAAGAGTCTACAACACAAGACCAATCATGTAGTAAGTTGTCTAGTCAGCTACAAGGAACACTTTGAAAGAACAAACTATTCCATAAGTGTATAAATCAAAAGTCACTCCTATCTAACTTACTTCTTATATAACACAATCAGCCACATTTACAATAGGAAAGATGTGCTCTATATCCCTCACATGCTCCTTCTGCACACATACTAACTAACTATATTTCTTATGGTCTTACTGTCATACAAGATCATGCTAACTTTAATTCTAATTGACCCTATTTAGTTTTGAAAGTGAAGCAAAATGGCTCTAGCAAAGAGCCAATCCATTGCACAATTCCTGCTGGATGTGCTACTCCAAATGCCAACTGGATCACGTGCATTGGACCTACTGCTGACACAGCAGATGTTGGATTTCAGTATATTTTAGCATTTGAACTCAATAAGGAAAATCACAGCTTGCATACTGTATTAGATGACAAACGAAGCAAGAACGTGCTTGGATACATTTTAGTCAACTACCAGGATAGTGTAGACCTGCCAGATGAGTTCTGGGACTGTGACTTTCCTCAAAACCGCTCATTTTGTATTCTAAAGAAGAAAGATGGCACTAAGCTTCTATCTCTTCTCTCTGAAATGGATAACCCAGGTGATCTGCAAGTCAGTGTTGCCCTGGAAACCAGTGTGGATGTCCCACCTTTAAATGATATGGACAAGCCACCAGTTGAGGATGACCGTATGTACTTGTGCACAGTTTAGTCAATTATGAATTTTCCTCTTTTAACAAACCATTGACAAGAAACTTTATCTTTCATTTAATTAGAAGCAGTTGGAAGGAAAGGTTATTCATTAAGCAAACAGTTAAAGAGCTATTTTTCTGATCCCAAGGTAGAGATTAACAAAACTCTATTTATTCAAGTTGCCTCACATCTGAATAAATTTGAGGCAAATGTAAGTTGGTTTTCAATTAATATACAATTCAAAATCTATAACATTTCCTATTCTCTGCTCAAAGGACTTAAACCTATATCATTCCTTATTCTCTGATTAAAGGACTCAAGAATTGATCTAGAAAAAGGTTTAAAATATCTAGTAAGGGAACGGGTGAACCAGCCAAATTTTAAAAATGAGGCATTACTCCATCTGATCATTGTATACAGGATAATAAAGTAAGTTTAACTGCTCCTCTGTTCACTGGAATAATTGGTTATGGTTCTATTTAATGTATATACGTACATTTCATAGAAATGAGGCTATTTATGAAAAAAGTAAAGTTAAAACATATGTGAAAACCTTTATCAGTAAGTTTGAAAAACTCAGTGGAGATGCTGCCTTTCCTGATGTAATAAAACAATTCTTAAAAAGGTAGGTCAAGTACTGTTACCTATTAGGAGGTCCAATAGCTGATTTATTTTTCCTCTCACTTTGGTGTAGTGGTGACTTTGATATTGTCGGAGCTGATCAGAAATCAACTGCTGCATTTTGTGAACTCTCCAAAGCAACTTTAGAATTGTGTAGAATGTCTAAGGATGATAATCAACAGATTATTGGAAGGAGACTTATATGGGGTAAGGGGATTTCCCACTGTTTGGTTTACCATTTTAGGCTCATTTCATAAGATGCCTACATCCTTTGCTCTATGTATTACTTGTATATAGTATTCATCCACTTGTTGTTTGAAATGGAAGGTACAGATCCCGAGAGCCTTACTGGTTTGTGGAAAAAGATCATTAATGCCAAAGAGGTCTGTTTGACTGTTAATAATAGATATTTCTGTAAACTCATTTCTCTTCTATAGTATTTTGGAGAAGGGGAATATGGACCAGATGACTTGCAAGATATTCAAAGTACAATTCAATTTGGATACTCCTTTGATATTCCTGAAAAGTTACAATTCTCTGGTGACAACCTTGCTCACTTGTTAATTACTTTCGGAAAGATTTATCATTTTCAAAATCTCAGGTTTGTATTGTTAATTGAGGAACACATGTAATAGCTATGCATGTATTTTGTGTTTATTTTGTAGGCTAATTCTGAGCACATTCAAGGGGACACTTTTCCAATCACATAAAAATTTAAATGAATTTTTAATGTTGTATTATTCATCTGTACATGAGTACTTCAAACCTAGAAAGGAAGAGTTATCTTATCTGAGTATAGATGGAGATTTGGGTACTGTTCTGAAGGAGGTACAATATAATCATATTCATTGTACATATGATTGTGTATATGTATAAACAATTAAGCTATGCACGTATGTACATAATATACCTACATTGGAGTTGTACTTATAAATTATTGCCTATTTATATATGTATGTAGGGTGTGGAGTTTATTGAAACAACTGCTAATTGTAACATAGATCCTGCCCCAAAGCCAGAACTAGTTGTTCAACCTCTTTTACTCTTTTGGAAGTCACTGCTCCTCCTTGTGATAGAGAAGAACCCAAAACAAACTGCTAAAGCATTCAGTCAACTGTCTAGTGCTCTCAAAGCTCCTAGAGGTTCATTGAAATCACAAATTAGAAATAAATTGAAGGAGAAGGTAATGATTATTTGTATCACTCCAAATAAAGTGTTACACTTTAATTGAATCTTATTTAAAATGCTTGATAGTTAGCAATGTTAGAACCATTATCAGGGATAGTTGTGTCCATTTGGTGATAAATATGCTAGTAATGAAGGCATAGTGCAATACAGTATGAATGTCTGTCCTATTTTACAGTTTCTTGAGTTGCTAAGGAAACAATTGGACAGTTTTACAATTGATCAGTTTCTAGAGTATTACAAGCGTATCCCAAACATACCTCCTGAGGTTAGTGATGTTACAGTATATTGATTATATGTAGTGAAGTTGATTATGTGTGTTGATGTATGCAGTTGGTTGAAGAGTATTTGAAAGGTGTTAAAGCTAGCAGACACCCGTGGATGAGGATTGGGTCTTCTCCAGCTTTTGCTGATCTTTTAGCAGAATTCTTTAAAAAGTAAACTATATTCAGTTCAAATTTATACGTGTACATAAATAAATGATGTTTGATGTAACTAACATAAAATTGAAGATATTCTCTGCAATTTTGTATGTAATCTTGTCTTTATAGCTGGCCAAAGTCTGATAGTTGCTACCACAAGTGTTTCATTAAAGTGGTTAAAACCTTTTGTGAGAGCTGTAACCCAGAACATGTGGTTGTGTCAGATCTTCTCAAAATGAGAGATCAACATCTCCTCTCAACTGAGTTTGTCAGAGAACAGGAAACTGGTCAAATTATGGAACTTCAGGAAGATTTCAAACAGTTTCTCAGGAATTTAATTAATGAGAATAGATTGAAGGATTCAGTTACTAAGGATTTTTTATCATTCTTTGTAAGTACGAAAGCATAACGAATTATTACTTGGAAATTATTTTTATGTTTATTTTGTAGAATTCCAAGAAAGGGACAGTGATCCTAGGCCTATCTCCTATTCAAACTGTAGTTCTTTCGGTCTGTGCTGAGGTTAGTCATTTAAAGTCCAAGTGTGTTCAATGAGAATTTGATTCCTAAATTTTTTAACTTGGGCTCCTATCTCAAAAGTGTTAAACACCTATCTTGTATGTGTGGTTGTGCATCATTACATAGTCAGTGTGTGCATATGTAACACTTTAATCAGAGTTGGAACATACAGATATACTCTTAGAAACATTATTACCATCAACATCCCACTATCCTATCCATGGTCACACTGGCCATCCCTACTACTTGTATTTCCCCAATTTTCCTGTTAATACTTGTTTGAATGTGTTTTGAAAGTCAAAAATTATGTTGCAAGTCAAAGATAAAAGAACCAAAACTTCTTCTACGTATAATGGGAAGACCACAATTAACTTGCTTCTTGTAGAGTGCTTTCAAACTTAGGGTAGCCTATTCCTTAGTTCGGAAAAATTAATGATGATTTAGAACTTGTACTCAGTCAGCATAGGTTTGCATGTTAGAAGAAGAAAAATGAATTTTGAAATTGTGCCAATCTGGTTAACCACTTTGCTAGTGTTGTAGAACATTGAAGCACGTTTTGACATTTAGAACAGCGTACATAAACGATAGTAAATAGTTGAAAATCAAATCGTTTTTAATTTTGATATGGGGTGGCCATGTTTTTTGAGCCAACTCATATCAGAGAGTAATTATTTATACATTATATTTATAAATGGTGGCATTTGGAAAGTTTAAGTTTACTATTTTTTCTATAATATTAAAGGGTCCAGAATTGTTAAGATTATATACAACTATATATAAACCCAACAATGTCAATTGAGCCCCACCTGTTTTAACTTGATTAACTTAAACAATTAACAAAATCAATCAATTAATTAAATACATAAATATTATGTAAATGTTCCTCCATTATACAGTTTTGCTATATTGGTCGTGTCGCTGAGCTCACTGCCAAAGCTCAGCCTTCAGGTGCAAGGTGTGTTGGGTTTGTCATTAAGAAACTTGAACAGTATTACCAGGACCAAGCTCTTTGGAATGGTCCAGTTCCCATTCCCCTCAACTGGTACTGGGAGATCCTAGATCGTACCTGTAAATTGGTCAATCCACACCAGCCTGACCTGTCATGGTGTACTGATACAGTTCCTATCATTCAGCTATTGTCAGTGTACAGCACCTTTGTTAAGTGTTTTACTGTAAAAGGCTCTCTAGAGGGATTGCCAGATTGTGTTGAGAAAAGTGGCAATCCTCACATGAAGAACTACTTTGAGTGGATCACAAATCTACAGAACTTTGTCAAGGAATGGCAAACCAAGATCTTAGATGATGATTGTACACATCAGGAAATACTCAGTTATGCTGCTCAACAGATTCCACTTGATAACATGTCAAAACACCTTCAAATGGAATCTCTTCCTTTAACTCGAGAGGCTGTTATAGCTAAGAAGGACCAAATGGTTAAATGTAAAGAAGTGAACAAGGAAATGTTGATTTTCGAGTACCGAGATGGCAGAAAGTATGAAGTTTAACCATCTCTTATCTCTTAGTACCCTTATTCTTTGCTTTGTATGTACTTGTTTCTGTAGGTGTTCATTGATGGCTGTCTTTAAAAGGTATAAATATTCCATTCCTCTGTCACTCCTCCATCTCCTTCAAGAATCTGTAATAGACTGTAATAAAAAGTTATTTGCCGGTCACGTTTATCCACCTAAGGGTGAGACAGATGGAGATATCTTCAAACCAGATCTTAAGATGAAGTCATTACTTACACTAAATTCAGTGTTGGGAGATTTTCTGACCCCTCTTACACAATATTTGGAGTTTATTGTCCACTTTATCATGAATGAGAGTCAGTTGATTGATTGTTATCTCAGAGAGAAGATTGAAGCACACACTCCATCCCTCCCTCAGCCATCTCACTCTCAGTCATCAAGCCAGTCAAATTTATTAGGCTTTATGCACAATGAAGATTTCTTTACAGAAGCAGAAGATATTCCTGAATATGATTCTTCGGGTGTACCCTCAGAGGTGAGTAGAACACCATAAACAAATGATACAATAACTCAATGTTATCCTCTTTACACTATGAAGGTCTACTGTGCAGCTCTGAGAGACACTGAAGACTTCTTCAGGAGCATTTTAGAAGGCAATGCCACATATGGTAGTCTTTGTGCTTTGGGAGTGTTTCAGGAGAAGGCGGGTGCATTGGACATCAACCATGAACTGAGCATCCTCAGAACATTCCACTTTGAAGGAGTCAACTACAGTGATGGCATTGGAAATGTCAAGGCTATCATGCAATTGATCCAGTTTGCAGATTACATTGATAACATTCATAAAGTCTGTGAACAGTATCAGCTGGAAGGATGTTCTAATGACACAAGAATGCAGGAATTGCTTATAATTCATGGTATACTGATCTCTGAAAAGACCAAAGATGAACTCACTGCAACCAAGTCTCAAGACTATTTGAATAAGATTTATCAGATTCTGGGTCTCACTGATCAGCGACTCCCATCTCTGAAGCTCTTTGCATTGATCTGTGATAGTGCTGAATTCTACAAATTCTTGAAGGAGAAGAAATATAGAGGAGCAGAAGGGATGCAGGTCTTCCAACAGCAGCACACTCTCATCACTCAGCACCTCCAGCATGAAGAGTACAACGAGCAGGTCCTGACACACCTCATGGTGGCTTTCCGCTATATTTTTCCATTTTTAGACACTAAACAGAACCTGCAGCAACTTATGGAGCAAGTCTATCATGTGACAGCTCTGCAAATTGAAAATGGGTATGCTGCAGACTTCATTCAGTTAAACACTGTCAACAAGAATGTTCATCTTGTCCAACTGTGGTTTTCTAAAGCAGAAGTGAGTGTCTATTTGTTTGTAATAAATAGAGTTTTTAATGACATCATCTTTCTTTAGGGGGATGCCCTGGAAAATGTTGGAGAGGATTTGAAAAGTCTCCTAGATACAGGCTACTTTGAGTTTAGGATAGTCTTTGATAATCAGGTAGTCTCCACTGCATCCAAGTCGTTTCCTTACGCTCACAAGGAGAGGCAACGTGACATGCTTGTCCTCTGCTACACACCTGCGTCACAAAGTGGAGGGGATGGAGCTGTAGGAGAGGCTAAGGTTGTTACTTGGCAACAAGAGCAGATAGAAGATTTTACAAGGAAACTTGGATTTCTTGAAGAAGGACAAAACAATAAAGATCATTCAAAGTTTCAAAGATTGTCTACAGTGAGTACTGTAGATATCCTTCAGGCAATAGGAGACTTATATACGTACGTATGTACTTTAGTGCTTTCCTTACAATATATACACAGCCTAGTTTTCTATTAAAAGTAATTAATACTGTATATAGATACTACCTACGTATGATCTTGTAGATTGCTCATTCACTGTTTGCTATTCAAAGAGAGTTGAGGAATCTTGGCTCAGGAGAAGTTATAATCCCAAAATTCAAGTGTAACTGTGAATTACACGAAGCAGAGAATAAGGTTTGTCTTACTCTGACTCAAACTGGCAAGTCTTCTATTCCACAATTGTGTGACTGTAGCTTAAAGGTATGGAGCAGAGGTTGAAGGACTGGCAGATGGATCTCTCACAGCTCCAGGAAGACTGTGACAAACTGCTCCTCTTTAGAATGCCAAAGATATTGAGACTTCAAAGAATTCTAATGTTGGATAAGACTGACATTAAATTGAAAGAAATCCTTCAAGAAGTAAACTTCCTCTTCAGTTCCCTCTCCTCTACAAGGGACGAGATTACCACAGCTCTGAATGTTAGCAGCACTACTTGGCTACATGTACCTATATGTTTGTACGTATGTAGATATGTATGTATAATATACAAATAATTTTTTTTACAAAAATGATGTTAGAAGTGGGAATGGCAGTGTTCACCAGTAAATGTAGTACGTACATCTGTAAAAAGTAACTAAAACAAGACAGTGACTATGTGATAAGGCTAATCATACAGAAGTTGCATATACTGTTACTGAAATTTAAGAAACTTAACCTGTGTTTGGGTGCACCGAACTGAAGTGTTGTCAAATGCTATTAATGTACGTATGTACTACTGGTAATCAATGACTTATTGAGCATCAGCAACATAATATTTAAGAGATTTGGACATTTCAACCCGGAAGTCTTAATCAGCAATGTGAGATACAGAAACCAGTTTAAATAGCTATTCATTTTTTCACTTTGATGTACACAACACACATTATCTCATGTCACACCTTCCCCAATTTAAACTGGTTTTTGTATCTCCTTAACATTGCTGATGAAGACTTCTGGGTCAAAACGTCCAAATCTTATTAAAATATATTTTGCTGATGCTCAATAAATCATTGATTACCATAATGATCGCAACAAATACTCCCTATTACATATATAACTATACTGTATGAATGTATTAATTCCTAATATGTAGGACTACCTATCAAACACAGTACAAATTGGAGCTTCCAGTACATTTAAGGGCAAAGCCAAAATGCCAGTAGCTGACGTTGGGAAAATGTTGGAGTTTCTCTTTAAAAATGCTAAAGTAGCTGATTGTGCTTATCCCTCTCGTGCCATCAATGATACACTGAGTCAGATGTCATCCCCTTCTCCACTACTTAGTCACTCTAAGTCATGGAAGGTAATAAGGGTTTGAGTTCAAGAAAAGGGTTAAGCTAATGTGAAGGTTTTGCTCAGATGTCTAATTTATAATTTCCTTCCCTTGCAGTATTCCTGTACTCTACACATTGCCACATCCTTCACCTCAAAGGACCTGATTAGATTGATCTTGGAAATCTACAAGGGAATACCAGGCCCCTATGAACTGTATCACTGTAGACCTGACACTACTTCAGATGAACTGTCCCTCTTCTACAGGAGAGCCATGAAGTTTCCGTAAGTTGATCAGTCTACTTTATAATATTACTTCTTATCTTTCTAATTTATCTGATCTGATTATCTGATTGCTCTTTAGACATCTCCAGTTTACTATACTTGAAATGAATCTGTTAGCAGCCAAGTTACAAGAAGTCAGTTCTACCAACTAGTGATAGTGAATCAGTCCTCAGTATTTAATTGAGCTCTAGTCTTCTTTCTGTAGGAACTGCTACAGCTTCACTTGGTATTGGAGAAGAAGAATAACAGCTCTAGACTTCACTACATAGCCACAGGTCCAACTGTGCTACAAGACATGCCATGGGTACTGGTGAAGGAACACAGAAGTAATCAGTTAAAGTACAGTTGGGAGGTAGCTAAATCCGAGTGTGAGAAATTACTCAATCCTAGCGGTGAAACGTTTACCATTGCTGAACTGGTCTATGGGAAAGCTGGTTAGTACTTAAGTACTTGTAATAATGTATGTAAATAATATATAGGTAGTATGTACTGATGAGTGTACACTTCACTGTAATACTTTGCTCCCCTTCAGGTGATGGGAAGACTCATTATATATGGAAGCAACTTAATGCTCACAAGCAGTCTCTGACAGTTGTCATTAATGATTCATTCTCACCCTATAACACGATAGTTCAGTTGAGGCAGCTGCCTTTGGAGAGAAACAATGTAATCTACTTCAGTTTTACCATGCTACCTCCAAGTGTGAGTGATTCTGTTGCAATGCATGTACTGTTACGTACAAGACTTAAGTACTGTTTACGTATATCCCTAAAGGAGGAGTTTACTGAATTGGATGAAAATCTGTACAGAGATGTAATGAAGAGAGTAGAAAGGTTCTTTTTTGATCTCATCTTCCTTGGCTATGTTGAAGACAGTGATAGTGGAGTTTCTTTTAAGCTCCCGGGAGACCTCCAGTGGTCACTGTTCTTTGAGGTGATAAGAATAATTGTTCTTTTCACCTGCTCCATCTTTTAGTATTTTCTTGTATCAGCTTTTCCTCTTCTTGTCTCCATCATTTCCTGCATTATCAGTTTGTATAATCTTTTGTAATTGTTACTTCCTGTATTTATGTACTTTCTCTACCATCATCATCTTTGAACTCTGGATATTACCCCTGTCCTTCTGCTCATTAGCCAATTGAGCTCCTCAGGGCAAGATGACCATTTTATCTATATGAAACAACCGGAAAATCTCCTGCCTCTTTTATTTCCTGTCTCTTCTGCATAGGTTCCTACTCGTGAGGATCTTGGTCCTGAAGAATCACTTCAAGAGTTTACTAAGGAACTTCCTGTAGTGGAACTGATTGGAAAATTGAAGCTTATAGATTCAGATTGGTGGGTTGATAAATATATTGTGTAACCAGTGGTTCTAGGATGCTATATTCTGCAGCATTCATTGTACTGTCATATCTCATACAGCTCCTGTACTTAATCACTATTCCTTTCCCTTACATGTATTTGTATAGTCCCTATGATGTGGACAAGGATGTGCAGTTAGTCTGTAAATATCTTCAAGCTTATCATAGAAGAGATGATCCTGATGGAATTAACAGAATTTTCAAACCACCGGAAGGTAGACACATGATAAGATGTAAATAGTCATGACAAGTGTCTACATTTAAGTAGAGATATACAATAAATGTAATACTCAAGTACAATGGAACCTTCCTAATCCCCTACTAGGCCTAATTAGTAATATGTTTTTGACCTGTTGCTATATATGTGCCTGTGAGACCTAATTTACCTGAATTTGACAGATGATTAGAAGGATGTACATAACAGTAATATAGTGAAAATGTTTGGACTAAATTGAAGTGACCACTTTAAGCAAATGACTGTCCCTGTATGTGCCCTCACTTCATCATTACAGTGAACCAAGATAAAATTGCATTTGGTCACAAGGAGGATCTTCCTGAAGATGAGTGCCAACGTCTCCTCAACATTTACATGCCAAAACATGTTAAAATAAACAAGATGTACCAGAAACTGTTTGTTGGGTGAGTTTTACAGTGTAATATTAGCCATCTGCATGTCCTGTACTGCATAGTTACAGTACACATGCGTGGATTTACATGCAAGACCAATTAATTATCTTTATGCACTTACACACACATATACGTATGTATGTATGCATATACCTTGTGAAAAGTGATAATTAGTGTATAAAGTGCATACTTGTGTATACTTGCAGTATTTTAACAATATGTATTTTGTGCTTGCAGCATTGTACGTATTGTATAATCAAGAGCAATTTATTGCTTAAAATGTAGTTACATGAAAAGAAGATGCAAATTTCTGGAGAATTTTCCTGCCTTTAACTTTAATGAAGGTTAGTAGGTATCGCATATATCCAATTTGTGTACAAAGTTTGCATACGTACGTAAGTACATGTAATGAGTGTACTATATACATATGTATAGGTTGTGTTAAGTATACAACTAAAGATAAGAGCAGAAATACCATTGACACTTCTAAACTTGGTTCTACTGTCATGGAGACAATGTTAAGGGAAGTGTCAGACTTCTGCCAGCCATCCCGTATGAAGGACTGGACTACTACTACTAAACAGCAGGTAACATGTCATCACTCTTATCAGAGAGTACGGTAGTACTCTCTAAGTAGGGATGGCCCGAAAAAAATGGCTGCCGTATTTAATGTATTACAGGTTAACACCTTATAAGTAGGCAGCGAATGCGTTTTTAGCTCTTTTAAACTCGTAATGTATCTTTTTTGCACGATTTCAATTGAGGGAAGCTGTTTTCAAGAGCGCATAAAGGCTCCAAGTTTGTAAAACGGTTTCAGGCCTACTTCCGGTTTTCCTCATTTTCTTATTATTATTCTTCCTTTTATTTCACGCTAGTGCATAAACGCGCTTTGTAGATAAATACATCTTAGGGGCATATCGTCTAAATGTTTTAGCAACTAGGGAATAGGCACTTTCTGTTTTCAAACGATTTGTGCAAAAACGGCTTTCTGTGGCGCATAAGAAAATTGGAACCTTTTTGTCACTATTTTCTAATATTTTCTAATTAGGAGTTCTTGGTCATCTCCTGATTGCCTTTGACTACGACGTTATATTTCGAGTTATTGCCAAAAAAATTACAAAACTAATTTTAATAAGTACGTATATAACATTACAAAAAAGAAGGAATACAAGTAAATAAAAATATTTCAAAAATGAAATGAGAAGTAGGGATGGCAGTCCCTGCAACAGTACCTATCACATCTAGAAAAAGCAATGAAACAAGACAATGATCATATAATAAGACTAACAATACAGAAATGGAATATATACTGCCTCAAATTTCTGTGACTTAACAATACACATCATTTCCATGTTTTGGCGCACTATCCCTACTTCAGCCGTCATGGTGCGCCCAAACATGGAAGTGATGTGTATTGTTAAGTCACAGAAATTTGAGGCAGTATATATTCCATTTCTGTATTGTTAGCCTTATTATATGATTGTTTCATTGCTTTTTCTAGATGTGATAGGTACTGTTGCAGGGACTGCCATCCCTACTTCTCATTTCATTTTTTAAATGTTTTTATTTACTTGTATATATAACTTTTATTGCCAAGACTCTGAGACTATAATGTATACAATGTCTGCAACACGTATGTATATATCTTTGCCAATAGCTTGTGTATGAAGTGAAAGATGGAGGAGGTAGTTTTCATCTCATCGCTTTCAACTCTGAAAGCATGAAGGAAACAGACAAAGAGAAGTACAGAATAATGGGAGCTGAAATACCTTCATCACAGTTAGTGTTGATTGATTGTAGGTCACATGATGGTCATGTGATGTGTTGACCTTTGTACCCAGTGCCCTAAGAAGAAGAAACTATCTTGACAAGTACTTGTCAAGTGCTTTGAATGTTCCACTGGAAAATAACAGACTTTCTGCTATTGATGAGAAGAAGTATGTCTTAACATTGGACTACACTTTAAAGGTGAGAAAAGTTTTTCCTTTTTCTTTGTCTGTTAAATTTTGGTATCCTTTGCTGCATGCTGTGTTTATTAGATGTTGGAGATCCATGAACGTTTCCAGTGTGGTATTCCCGTTGTTATTGAAGGTGAAACTGGAGTTGGAAAGACTGCTTTACTGGAAATGTTGTCAGTCTTGTGGAACCAATCTCTCCTCTCTGAACAGAGGCTCCTAGTGGACAGAGTACTGACACTACTACAGCGAGTCTGCAGTCGTAAGTTGTCCAATATGAACATTAGTATCTTTAGAAGTTCTAGTCTGTGACAATATGTATTTAAACTTTATGTGGCCCAGCAGAGAAGAAGAGAAGTAGAAACCTCTTGTATCTTCCCCAAAAATTCTCACTAGGTTTAGTTTAGTTTCCTATAGGCCTTTTACTCTAAAGCAGATGTAGCATGTAAGAAAATGGTGTGTTGATTAATCGTGTATAGAATATTCATATTCCTAGAATTTTTTCTTATCCATATACATGTATATTTTATATATCATTTGCTAGATTTGAAGCAAGCTGAAGATAATGAAATGGCCTCTTTTCTGAATGTGGTTCAGTGTATCAATGAAAAACAACCAGTTGGGTATGACCATCTCAAACAAGTGTGTAACTGTAGAGCTGAAATTGAGGATCCAGAACAAGTGAAGCAACAGCTTTCAAAGAAGGGACCAATGAAGAAGATATTGTTGTTGGATTTCCTTTCAGACTATGCATTTAAAGCCATTTCTCAACCAGTTATTAGTTTGTTAGATTTTGGCACTGTCTGGTCAGAAATACAGAGTTGGAAATCTGAAGGATCTGAGGAAGAGTTCCCCGAGTATCCCTTTGAGGAGCTAGTGGAGAGGTTTGGACAAGAAAAGAAGAATCAGGTATAGCATCCAAACTACCCATTGATTCTGTTTAGTACAAATCTGTTGTTTCCCCCCAGTTCACTCCTGGATTATTGTTTTATCTTTTGAGAGCTAAACCTTTGAAGACATTCTACAAGCTCAACGTTCATGCAGGTATGTACTGATGATGGCTGGCACACACCTCACGTGTAGAGTAGTCATTGAATTGAGATGATTGGCTGATTGTATTATTAATTCCATCTTGTCCCAGCTCTCACTCCAAAGGACATATACGAGTTCTTTGAGCCAATCTTCAGTCAAGCTAGATGTTTTGAGGAAAAATGGCATCTCACCAGAATCACACCGAAAGTCACTGTATGTTGATTCTCCTGTTTATAGAGATTTGCAAACATGATTATACAATACTTTAATGAACTGTTAGGTATTCTTGGATGAAATCAACACCTGTTCCTGTCTGGGACTGTTAAAGGAAGTCCTAATTGACAGAACATTCTATGGAGAGGTATGGAACTGGCCTTCACATGCCATATATATCCTAGAATTTACAGATTGTTCAATAACATCATCACGGTAAAATATTTACCTTTTTATTAGAAAATTCCAGAAAACATTTTCATAGTGTCGGCTTGTAATCCTCATCGAGGGAACAGTGTGTTTGTTCACGAGAAGGAGAGGAAGTCGGAGACTTGGGTGAGGGGGAGCTACAATGTGCACCGTCTTCACCCAACCATCAAGTTCCTGAAGTGGGACTATGGGTTCTTGGATAGTCAACAAGAAGACGACTACATCAAAGTAAAGATGAGAATGATCAAGGGAAGTATTAGTGGGTGAGTTTAGTGTGTGACTGTATACAAGTTTAGACTGGAAGTTATGAGCAAGTTATATGTATTTCTAATGTCTTAAGTGGCTACTCTTTATACATTTTGAGTGGCTATTCTCTTCTTGAAGTACTTTGACAGATCACTTGAGTGGAATAATTGGGCTGAGTCAAAAGTTAATGAGACAATATGCAGCCGAACATCTCAAACTAGCTTACAACTTTTCCAATGAAGTTTCCAAGAAGCTGTCACACAGCTGTGTCAGTCAAAGGGACATTCAGGTCAGAATGCATGTGGTACATACGTACGTATATGTATGACATTTAGTATATTTACTCTTAGGCTAAGATGACATTATAAACCTAAAACACTTAAGAGTGGTCCCATATTTACATTATTTGTGGTATATATATTTAGCTGTGGTAGTTTCAGCTGTGATGATTCATTATTGCTCACTGTCAATCTGTTGCGTGTCGCAAGTTGCTTAGTCGGCGATTAGCAGTCTTTACTTGATTTGAGCTTACATATGGATCTCTTGTAGAGAATATACTACGTATTTTCCTTTAAAGTAGCTAACAACTGTGCTTGCAGCATTGTGTATTGCATGTACGTATGTGTGTATATGTTCTCAAGTGTATCTTTCTTACTACATGTAGAGAGTATTCACATTCTATGAGTGGCTAATTAAAGGATATCACAAGTTAGCATAATTACAGCAAATTGATATTGACACCTGTCCTAATTTTATTATTTGATCAATTTTATAGGTTTGGAAGGGAGAGGTTTAAGGAAATTGAGGTGGATGAAAACAGTATTCAGGAGCAAGCTGTTCTGGTGGCACTGGGTCTGGTATACTACTTGAGGTTGAATGAGAAGTACAGGGAGAGATACAAGAAGGATCTGAAGAAAACACAAATCAGAGCTAAGACAGTGGATGAAGCTCTAAAGGAGGAGGTAGGTTTTGATGGACAAAACCAAGTAATAGTTACATGGCATTGTAATTGTACAGTCAATAATAGTCACTGAATATATTTTAGGTTTATTTTCTCTTGTTATCACCTATCAGATGGACTTTTACAGTGGTCACCTCTTCATTCCAAGAGGAATAGCAAAGACTCAAGCTCTCATGGAGAACCTGTTCTGTACCATAGTATGTTGTTGTACTAGCACTCCACTCATCATTGTGGGAGCTCCTGGATCCAGCAAGACTCTCTCATTTAACTTGGCACTCTCAAACATCAAAGGGGGAGAATCTAAATCGTATGTTGCCACTTTTGTACTAGCATTGTGTGTATACAGTGTATATGGAGGAGATAGTAGATTGGATGTTGTATGTTTTTAGGGACTATATACGTACGTAGATCCTTTACCATCACCACCATTAATATTGTTGTATGTATACTATAAAAGGGGAAACCCTCTACCAGTGGTACCACATTCCTATCAATTGTGGTATGTTCTACCAGTAGAAGTTTTTTCTTTATAGTGTACAATCCATCCTGCTTCACTTTCTCAGTCATAATGCTTACATAATCTCTGATGTATTAAAATATCTTTAGAGTATATAACACACCATTTGTGTTATAGCATTTTATTTGTTTTATTTTCTTCTCTGTGCAGGCATCTGTTTCGAGACACTTCTCTCTTCCCCTCACTGGATCCTCACTTTTATCAGTGCTCTCGAAGAACTGCTTCAGTTGAGGTGGATACTGTATTCCAAAGGGCAGTCACTCGACAAAACAACTTTAATGACCTCCACATTCCTATCAAATGTGGTATGTTCTAGATCTACATACGTACGTATCTATTACTTATGTATCATACATCAGATTAGTCAACTTTTTTAAATTTCCACTTTTTAGTTGTGTTTATGGATGAAGCAGGTTTGCCTGAAGAAAGTCATGAATCTCTTAAAGTATGTGTGTTGGTTAATTGACATACGTACGTACAACTGAATAGTATTAATCTACGTACATGTATAAGTATGTATGTAACAGTTGTGGATAAAACAGGAGATTACAAATGATATTGTTTCTTGTTTTGCCTTCAAATACATATTGTATGTATGCACGGAAATGTTTGCAAGACGAAATGTTTGTGAATTTCCAGTTGAAGTAAAATTTCATGCTTTCAATTTCAATTTATTGTAAACATATCCACACATATGGTATGTGTTCTTCCGATTCCTTCTCTTTAGGTTCTACACAAGTACTTGGATAGCAGTGAGGTTGCCTTTGTAGCTATCACCAACCATCTTCTGGATGCAGCCAAGACAAACAGAGCAGTCAGTCTGTTTAGAGCAAGCTATAGCTTCGTGAGTTGTGTAGATCTTATTTGTGTCACTTACTGTTGGATCTTCAGATCACTACATTACATTTTGTGTACTTTAATTTAGGGTGACATGGAGATACTTGTGAAGGAGTGCTTGGGTTCATCAAAAGACACTGGTACAGTATCAGTACAGAAATTGTGTCAACCATACCGGGAAATGATGAACAGGAAAGAAAGGTTTGACCTCAACTGGGAATTATGTACGTATGTGTATATACATACGTATAGAATAAGGATTTCTTGTAATTGTATCAAACTTATCTTTTGAAAGGATCATCTTTCGACTTTTACAGCATCTAAGTAGACACCTGCAGACCAATATCAGTGACTAAAAAAGAAAAGATATGTATGTATATACGTATGTTTGGATTATTTCCCTATAGTTTCAAGAACTTCTTTGGTTTAAGAGATTTTATTCATCTCATCCACTATTTAAGAAGAAAGGGTACATCTGCTATTGATGCTCAATTGATTATAAGAGGATTAGAAAGAAACTTTAATGGAAATGAAGACTTTGAATTAACTTGCAATACTTTCATAGCACAGGTTAGTTTAAGAAACGAATGACAACCAATCCTTTTTTCAATATATTTTTCATTTACAGTTAAAGAAGAAAGATGCAAAAAGCATAGAGAGAAGAAGCATTATCAGAATCCTAGAGGACAGTTTAGCGGATAAACCAAATAGATCTGCCACTGGGAGACAAGAGGCATTTGATGAAGTTCGCTACAAGCTCATAGTAGACCTAAGTGAAGATGACTCTCTGTCACGCCTCCTCCTCATGTATAAGATACTGGACCCAAAGAGAACAAAGATATTCATGTGCAGTGACTTCCCAGAAGACAGTCAGCTTCAGAAAGTAAGCCACATAAAGTACATATGTAAATCTTGTATTCTCAGCCAAAGCTCTGACTAGGTTTAGTTCCCAACAGGCCTTTACTCTCAAGTACTTACAGTAGATGTAGTATGTAAAAATAATGTTTATTCATATACACTGTACATACGTATATACGCATATGTAGCATAGAATCATGTATTTACGTATATGCATATGAAATAGTAAGGAGTACATACAGTATATACATACAGGTTACATGTACTGTATATACTGTATATGTCTTTCAATTTTACTGTTTGTCCATCATCTTGTTCAGGTGAACACTGTTGCTGCTATCAGACATGCGGCAGTAGAAGGACACACTGTTCTGATGACTCAGACTGATGACATTCATGAGAGCTTTTACGATCTCTTCAATCAGCATTTCAGAAGAATTGATGATCCTGAACCTACAAAGGAACCAAGATTCTATGCCAACATTGCCATCGGTGCCCACCACAAGCCTTGTCGGGTCCACAAGGACTTTCAGTGTGTTGTGGTGGTAAAGAAATCAGAGATCCCCAACACTCCGGCTCCTTTCCTCAACAGATTTGAGAAGTACTGCATCTCCCACAAGGACTTCCTTCAAGCTAGACTGCAGTCCCTTGACCCTTGTATGAGCATAGTGGTCAAGTCAGCTCTGGAGAAAGTGAGTGCGCAAATGTACCTGTTTCTAGGACTTGAGTAAGAAAGTCTATCAAATATATTTTTAACTATTCCCACTTGGATTTACACTTGGGACATTGTACATTACATGTAAAATGTGTCAGAAGTTACATATTTACATTCTCACAGGTTCATGAGTTCTTTAATTTTGTTGAAGAACCAAACTTTTATGGTGCCAGAGCTGGGGAGACTGTGGAGTCGTTGGTCCTCAGTCTCCTTCCTACTCCAGATTTCACCTTCACAAGGATTGCCAACACTAGCACCACTAGTGTGCAGATAGCTGATGCCACTTCAGATGTGCAGCAAGATGGAGTTGGTAGTGGAGTGGGACCCAGAGAACTGTTAGTTGTCTTGATGGAGACACTGCAGAATAGCGCTGGATTTCACTTTATGAAGGTATTGTACCATAAAGTTGAAAGCACTGTTTGAAAATGTATTAACAGTTACATTTCTTAACAGTCATCTGATGAAGAGATGAAAAGTGATGTAGATTACATTTTGGGTCAGTTTGCCAGTCTTCAAGGGGAATTCCAGGGAATTGCCAAAGCTGTTGTGAACAGGCAATACAGCTTCAATGAAGTAGAAGGATTTGTAAAGGAAACAATTAACCACCTTCACCTCTCTCCTCATCCCGATGAAGCCAAGACTGAGTTTGGATATATGCATGTGAAAGGTGTTACTAAAGAGGCCTGCTTGGTTGTCATGGTTACAGTACAATGGCTGGCTGTGTATATGTGTAAGAGACTGCTACAGCTCATGACAGCCGAAGCTCTCACTTTGGCTAGAAGGTAAGTTGGTTGTTTCCCACTTGACGGGGATGGATCTAAGGATACTGTATGTCTGTAGGAGGTTACCTCGCTGGTGTGTGGACTGCTATTTGAGTCATCAAAACCACTTCAGTTTGAAAGATCTGATTGACAGTAGCTTACGATCTCTAGAGGACCCTACAAAGTATGTGTAGTTGATAACTATATGTACGTATGTATGTGTGTATATGTATCCTTACAAGTATGTGATCACCTTCATTCACATTTTTGATTTCCTTATTCTTTACATTTCCTTCATTTTGTCACTGTAGAGTCTCAACGGTGCCTACAAAGCTAGTCTGCTTCACTCGCTCAACTCCTGACATCCACCGTCTCTCCACTGTGTACTGTTCTGGCGTGGCTGGCTACACAATTGATGAACACAACAAACTGATCAAGAAGATGGTTCATGAAGATGTGAGATTAATGAGAGATGAGATGATGTGTGCAGTGACTATGATATATGTAGCTATCTGTGTTTCCTCATCACAGCTGAATAAAGTGTATCTGTGCAAGTTGTCCAGTGTTTTGTCTGAGAGAGCCTTTAAGGGTCACTTGCAGACCTTTGCTGAAAGAATTGAGAAGAAGATTATGATTTTAGTATGTTTTTGTAAATATTTATCAGTGGTTCTGAATGGATTGACTGACATGTTGTGGATATTGTAGATTATCAACATGCAAGAGACCTCCAAACAGATAGTGAACCACATTCGCATCATGATTGAACAGCAAATGGAGGCCGGAAGCAGGTTCAGGAATGCCAGTGTGAGCAATATGACTGTGGTCCCTGACTACACTGTTGTCTTTTGACACAAACTTATTGGTTCATTAGAAACTGTTTGTGCTGCTGCTGCACTTTCCTCCGTCCATGTTCTACAATGCGTGCTACCCTGCCCTGTTCCTCTACGGGTGGGACCATCATTACTTGGATTCTATTCAACCAGAACCAGAAGGCATTGTTGACATCAGGTGAGCAGTGGAAGGGAGATGTATTGTTCTCTAGCTAAATCATGCACTATATCTTAATGTATACTCTACATTAGATCTTGGTTCAGTATTGCTTGTCAGAGAAGCAAGTCCAACGATGGGCAAGATGTTGTCATGAATGCAGTTCGGTCAATGATACCAGATTCCATCAGTATAGTAGCATCCAGGTATGTACGTACATACATGTACGTATGTATGTACGTAGTGTATTTTAACAATAAAATGGGTCTATTGCTCACATATTTTGCTTGATTACGATATCTTATAGGGTGAATATTGGCTCTAAAAATGGCGGTGGATTCAATAGTACCCCAAAGAATGGCTCTGAAAAAGAAGAGAGATTAAAAAGGTTACTAGATGGACCAATGGGAGAGAAGTTGTGTGAAATGTATGCTAAATACTGGCAACCAGCAGGAATGGCAAGACATTTGGAAGAGGCTGCACAGTATTCAAAGAGCCACAAGTCCACAATCAGCATCACAGACTCTGTGAGTTGTACATTAGTAGATAAAAGTGACAGCAACTCCAATTCTTGAATTTTAAGTGATTAACCTTTCATTTATTTCTTCAACTATTTTCTTCTGTTTCCTTTTTAGGTGAAGGATTTCTTTCAGACAGCATTCCATAATTTCCTTTCCTACATGATATACCACACAAATCAGCAACTGAACTTGGATGTGATCTATGACTGCGGAGATGCTCCAACTGTTGACCTGTTTCTGAGACTACTGGAACTAGCCCCCACTCCCAAACTGACAGAGTTGAAGGCATACAACAATACCTGGACCATCCAACAGACTCTCCATTCCAGACCCTCCTTTCCATTCTTCCACAAGATCTGTGAGATCCTCGATGGAATGATGGAGGCTTGCATTGAAAACATTCAGAAGGGAAATTTGCCAATAGCAGAAAGGTCTCTCAAAGGAGCTTTGAATGGTGAGCTATTCCTTCTTCATGAACAAATTAGACCATTTTGTGTTTTCATTCTTTTCTTCCTGCTGAAGTGAGCTAGTGTTGTAAGGATGTTTAATTTCCACTCTACAGATACCTCTCAACCAGTGGAGCCTTACAATGAAGCTCTCTCTGATACATTTCTTTCAAATCTTTCTGGAAACATTAAAGTACGTAAGATGATATAATAGCGATTCTCAGCCTGCTCTCTCTTTCTCCCTATTAATGTGCAGTACACCACGTTAGACTGATGCAATGGTGTTATTCTACATTTCTCCCTTGCTAATTGTAGGAAGGTGTGAATAAGGATTTGTGCATTGCAGTACAAGCTATTTCAGAAGAACCCAAATTGTGGGACAAGTATTGGAAAGATTTTTTTTCCACTAAATTCTACATCAGTTCAATAGGTGATAAACTAACTTTGGAGTTGGTCAACCTTACCTTCACCAGACAACTGACTAGACTTGCCCCTCAACAGAGATTGGTGGCCTTGCACTGTAGGGCCCACATCAATCAAGTAAACCTAGCCAAACTCATCTCAACTCTGCGACCACTGCAGGAACTGCAGAAGTTCACCGAGGCCATGCCTCATCAAGGATCTCAGCCGTCCCTAGCTATGTCTCCGGGAGACACAATGAGATCTATTGTAGAAATAAAGTTAGAATACATTAGTGACTCCACTGCCTTGTACCAGTTTATTTTGGATAGCTTCTTTCTGTCATTTGCTAATGGTTGTCTGCAGTATGGAAGCTCCCTACAGTATCCAGATAAAGAGCAGCTTGTGACTTGGCACAGGTCCTATAGGAATGTGGTGTGTTTACTGTGTGTAATGATATAGTGGACTTGTGACTGTTTCACTGTGTCCTCTCAAAGTATAACCAATCTTAATAACATATCTGTTTTAGGTTAAAATTTGTTAGACATTTTTGTATACAATTAATTGTCATTGAATTACACCTATTTTTGTATGTATTTTACCTATTTATGTGGTTGAATACGCAGTTCCTTTCCACTGAGCATGCTTATCTGACCTGATTATGTGGCATTCTCCATCTTGTTTAGACTCAACAATCTTCAGTGAGAGACATCTTATTTCTGACAACCAAAATGGAGCAGGTGTACAGAGCAAAGTTGAATGTTCTCCAAGCTGTCTTCCTCCTATTACAAGTCAGACCAGAGATTGATAATGACCTCAGTAAAGTGGCACTGAAACTTGGAGATACATTACTCAAGACATATTTCACTGAAAAGTTTAATGTAAGTATTTGATATACATACATACGTACGTACATACACTGTGTAATACATAACAGTTTGTCCATTTGCATTTGTGAATCATAGCACATCAACTGATCTATCAAGTTACCTATTTGTTACAGATAAAAGATAAGTGCCCAAATCTTTGTGAGATCAGTGGATCGCTGTTGGATATCATTCACTCTGACTTTCCCAAGAGAGACATTAGCTGTTATCTGGAGAACTTGCTTGACTTCTTCTTTTCTCCTGGTTCTACAAGTGTCACAGAGGATGACATGAGATGGTTTTTTATCCTAGTCAATGAGCAGTTGACTTTAGACTTCACTCAAGACATCATTGCAGTAGGTGGTGGCGTAGATCTATCTAGTAGGGATTCACCTGAAGGGCCAGGGGAGTTTCCCCTCTTCAATGTCCTCACATCATCAGTGGCAAGACACTTCCTGAGAAGGATACTGACACACAAGATGGACGATGAGAAACCAGTAAAACCTTTGTCTATATTCTACAGAATGGTCAGTGCAATATATACATACGTATGTACATACTGTATGTTTGGGGTTACTGTAAATCCCTTTATTTAAGCGGAACCAAAAGTTAGCGAAACTGCATTTTACCCCTACATAGCGGAATTTAATATTACAAAATGCATGGAAGTTTTGTTAGTTAATTACAGTAATAAATAATTACAGTAGTACTCTATTTAGTAGTAATACTATATTTAGCGAATTCTAATTTTAGCGGTAAATGTCAAATCGCTAATATAGCTAAATTAAAAGCACGCTAATAATAAGGGATTTACAGTATATACATTTACGTAATGTATTTCCAGAATGACAGCCTTAAAATATATGTACAGTGTCACCCGCTTATTATACCGCTGGATAATAGGCCAAACCGCCTAATCCGCCTGAGTTTGTATAGAACGAATTCATTTGCATACTAGAAGTATCTATGTAATCCGCCAACCACCGAATCCGCCATCCGCCATTATTTTCTTGTAATCCACTGCTTTCGTCAAGATTTAAATCGTATGAAGTAAATCTTAGAGATGGCCTCTAAGCATTCCAAAACTGACTTGAAAATCGCCCGATATGTGACTATAAGAGGAAGAATTCGACGGCAACACAGGAGTAAATTTTTTTTTATCGTTTTATTTAGCTGGCTATAAATATTATTGCGTAATGAGGATATTTGGTTAATCCACCAAACTCAATATTCCGTCAAAAAAATGCTTGAACGAATTGTGGCAGATTATCCAGGTTACACTGTACATGTATTTCTCTAAGTGATCTATATGTACGTGATATGTACTATTAGTAGGATTTTATTAAGGAAGTATCTGTCCTCTTTAGCCAAGGAAGCTGGTTGCTGAAACTCTGTTGAGTAAGGGAAGATCAGACGACTTGACCACCTACATGCCAATTGTGTACAGGAACACTCCAGCTATACAAGTGAAGAGGGTAAGTGTGTTATAATCCAACAAGTAATAATATTTTATTAATATCCAAACAAATATAAAACTTTTCATATAAAATTTAATATGTTTCATTGTCATCTCACAGAGTGAAGTGATGATGCAACCTTTGGCAGATATGTACTTTCTGACTGTGTTGGAATACATGAAAGATGAGAAGGTGTCTGGCATGCTACTGGAAACAGCTTTACTCTCTATCGAAGAAGTGCAAGATGTTAGCTATAAATTTACGTATACGTATGTACATATATATAGTGGAACCTTCCTAATCTGGTCACCTACGAGATCTAACTATCTGACTGAATTAGAAATGCAATCAAGGTTTAAAAGTATAGGAAAATAATATATATAGTATGATTATATACTTAAAACTTAACTGAAGTGGCCACTTTGAGGAAGTGACTGTCATAGAGAGGTGACCGTTCTTACAAATTCCCCTTTATTATGGTGTCGTCCTAAATATGTGTATTACTTTAATGGATTACAATTTTTCTGCAGCATCTGCAGAAAAATCAAAGTCACGTTCAAGAGAAGCTGTTATGCTTGATAGAACTGCAAGCTGTGGTTCAGCTAGCCTTGGAGAAGAGTGCAGAGGCACTGGCACATAAAGACACTAGACAGAATGTAAGGATTATCTTCATCTTCTCAATTTTGATTGGTCAATGATGATGTCATCTCTATGCCCATATCTGTGCAGGCATTAGAGTCGTCTCAAACCATTTGTACAATAGTAAGTGATGCCTCTACTGGAGGAGGAAAAAATGGTGGCCATGAACAAATGGTCTTAATGCACCTTCTGAGAGAGCTAAATGGGTCAACAAGATTGTTGGAGTTCCTAAACATACCAAACATAGCAACATCCCTTAATTTCCTACAAGCTTATAAAAGCAAAGTTAAGGTTAGAAACCTTGTTTAAATGCATTTATGTATAATATTGTTTCTTACTCCTTTTCTGAGAATACGTAGAGTAACTTAAAATCATCTTACTGGTTGCTTCATTGATTGTAGAGTGCTGAGAAGGATTCCGTTCATCTGCTGCCCTTCATGCTTCATGGACAGCTCACAGAGATCTATAACAGAGTGTCACAGCTTATGAATGCTGTTGCACAGCATGAAAAGAAGGAACAAGAAGAGGAAATGCAAAATTCTTTTGTTGTAGGAATCAAAGAAATACTCAGGTTAGTAACAATACATGCTATAATTTTTTTTAAATACTGAGATCAATTTTAAGCATCTTTCATAACAGTTCTAATAGGCAGTTGACATATGGCAATGAATCAGTCAATACTATACAGTTCTTAAGGATGGTAATCTGGTTGGTAGCATATTATGGATTGTACTGTAAGAAGGTGAGAAATACGTATGAATACATTATAAAGCATGTAAAGTATGCATGTAAAAGCATCTATTAATTATTTAAGGATGTATATGTATAAAGAGTGTAAAGGAAATATTGGTACTATATTCTGATGCAGAAACATTGCTCAGTTCTTGTAAATGTACTAAAAACTCAATTGAAAGAGATGAATTTCACAGGGGAGCAACTTGACATTCTCTCCTCTTTCCTCAATCCTGACGAGATGCAAAGACATCCAGAGGCACCTCTTCCTGCTGATGCCAGAGAAGAGGTACTTGAGATTGTGGGTGAACAAGTTAGACCTAAAGTGAGAAATGTTAAGGAGTCAGAAACGTTTGACCCAATTTGCCATCTCTTTTACCCAAAAGATGAAAAAGAAGGCAAGTATATGTATGTATGTATGTATATATGTACGTGCGTATTGTTCAAGCTCTTTTTGTAGCCTTTAAGACTGCCTTTTTGGTGTGTTCATTCATTCAGATCCATCAGATGTTGAGCTGCGACATGCTTTAGCTAATCTAGTCGCTGTGGTGTTCAGTCTACCAGAAGGATCCAGTCACTTGTGGTATTTCTTGTTTGATCAGTCTAGACTGGAAGGAACATTCTTGCCTGGTTTCATGGTAAACTACTTCAAAGTGTGTTTTTGAAGAGTTTATTAGAAGTTACAGTTCTTTTGTTTGCTGTAGTATCCAAATGAAGTATCAGCTGAGAAAATGTTCTTTGATTGTGGAATCTTGCTGAATGAAGAGGGCAAGTATGAACGTCCAGACTACAGGGAACACGAGTCAGGTCTCTCCCTCCACTCATTCTACCTCATGAACTGGACCTCATTTGGTGCCCTTTGCATCTCCTTACTGACCAACCCTGAAGCTCAGAACAAGATACATGGTGTGTCAAATATTATTAGTACTTTAGAGTGACTAGCTCCGTTATCAAGTACATCTCTACTTCCTGTACACCTCTATGTACTTCCTGTACACCTCTACGTACTTCCTGTACACCTCTACGTACTTCCTGTACACCTCTACGTACTTCCTGTACACCTCTACGTACTTCCTGTATACTTCTACTTCCTTTTAGGTCACATTATCTCAGATTGGCAACCCTTACGACACTTCTGTTTAGAGTACTTGAGGAAGATCTGGCTATTTATGTCTGTAAATCTCAAGTTTACAGATGAAGAGAGGTCCTTCTTCATTGTCAGGTCCCTAGACACTCTCTTTAAGGTAAACAGTAATACATACAGTATACACTATTATACAGATTACATATGCATTGCTACACACACGTAATAGTAATAATGATGTGTATTACATAGCTTGGACAGGCTGGGAAAGTAAATGAAGGTGTATTTGACTCCAAGGAAGGTGTACTGCAGTATGAGAATGTTTGGCATTCAGAGATTTATGAGATATCCAAGCAGGGACTGTCTAATGAGGTTTGTTGATGTTTATAACCTTTCAATTAACTTATCTTCATAACTTACAATGCTCATTTATTTCTCTTCCCTTTCCATAGTTGAAACAGCACTGTAAAATAGTCAGACATCCACTTTTCAATGAACTGAGGTGAGTAAATTGTGCGGCATACACAGAATGCACTTCAAACTATTTTCTTCACATTATAGGGTCATGAACACACTGTACCCCAGTTTTCCTTCACATTATAGGGTCATGAGCACACTGTACCCCAGTTTTCCTTCACATTATAGGGTCATGAGCACACTGTACCCCAGTTTTCCTTCACATTATAGGGTCATGAGCACACTGTACCCCAGTTTTCCTTCAGAAAGAGAATTTAATCACAATCTAGTGTCTCTGAGTGAAGGCCGATCCACCACTCCAGGAAGCACTCCATTCTGTCCCATCCTTGCTCAGTTTGTTGAGGACAGGCACAGACTGGCAGTCGGCAGTGCTCTACTTCCAGATCTGGTGGAGTTCTACCTTTGGCTGGACCAGAGGCTAGCTCATCTTCTCCCCTACGAAGCTGCACCCAAACTGACTGTTGATAACATTATTCTAAAAGCCACTAAAAGATTTCCTTCAGAAGCGGATACTATTAGACCTCTGTTTAACAGAATGAAAGGTTAGTGTAAGGATATACATTTTATAAGCTTTAAATTGATCACTTTACTGTTCTTCTCTAATCTCTCTAGGTTTATTCAATGAATATGTTCATCTGAATGGGGATGTGATTGGTACTGGAGGTTGTTTGAGACACAGACAGGAAGGACAGATTACCAAGATCACTGATGACACTCCAGTTATGAGGTTGCTATCCACTGAAGAATCTCTAGAAGGAAATGACTGGTTGTGTGCTATGATGCAGAATATAGTGAGTTCTTTTAGCTTAATGTATGATAAGCCAGGTTACATTTTCCAGTATTTCATTCCGCATACTCTATCCTTCCCTTCCACACAGATCAACTTGCATAATAGCTTGGTGGACATGGTGGCAAGTCGTGGATTGACAACTGCCTATCGGTGCTGGCTGCCAGAGACTCCTGTAGAAATTGATGTGAAGGAGTTCAGCCAATCGGATGGCATCTTCTCAATGAAGAGTGACAACTTCTCAATGAACCACCTCTTTCTGAGCATAATGCATAGCAGACACCAGTTAAGCATGGAAGATCCGACCACATCTCTCTGTCATGTTGGACCAACACTGCAGTTTGATATGGAGAAACTGGAAGGAGACGTAGTGAGGTACTTCATAGCTGGCAAGCCTCACTTAAAGGGTGTTGAGGAGACCATTAGAAGGCCTTTCAGGTTTAGGAATTTAGAAAAGAGCTCCCACACTCCAGGAACTGGGTGAGTAGAGGAAAGCTCCTTACATGTGCTCCCAATGAATTATTCTCTATCACTGTTAGGTTGGCAGGTCCAGGCTGTCCAGTAGACCTTGCTGCACTCTCTCAAGAGCTACCAAATGACTATAAGGTGTCTCTCTTAGAGGATGAGAGGAAAGGGTTGGAGGCAGACTTCCACAATGCAGACTATAACAAATTGTCTGAACTAGTGTTCGGTCTTAGAACAGCGGCAGGCTATCTCTCACAGGTATATACCTAGCCTGTCTCTCACAGGTATACACCTAGCCTATCTCTCACAGGTATACACCTAGCCTATCTCTCACAGGTATACACCTAGCCTATCTCTCACAGGTATACACCTAGCCTATCTCTCACAGGTATACACCTAGCCTATCTCTCACAGGTATACACCTAGCCTATCTCTAACAGGTATATACCTAGCCTATCTCTCACAGGTATACACCTAGCCTATCTCTAACAGGTATACACCTAGCCTATCTCTCACAGGTATATACCTAGCCTATCTCTAACAGGTATACACCTAGCCTATCTCTAACAGGTATACACCTAGCCTATCTCTAACAGGTATATACCTAGCCTATCTCTAACAGGTATATACCTAGCCTATCTCTAACAGGTATACACCTAGCCTATGGGTATATACGTACCTAGCCTATGTTAAAGTACTTTAGGTGGATATAGCTCCAGAATGGAGTGTCTATTTTGTTGTACATTTCTTCATAGAACATTCAAGTAAGGACTGATACACATGAAATGACTTTGAATCAGTTTTTGGGAGATTATTTTGAGGAGAAGGAACAGAATCCTCAAGAGTTGCTAAACCGAATAGACCTGAAAAAGTAACAGTGTTGTTGTTTTGTCTTTAGACCATACATGCAACTCTCCTGCATGGGCTCGATGTGATGATAGGAGCTGCTCCATTATAAAATTATATATATATATATATATATATATACAGTAAATGAAATGTGTATATATATGTACGTACATACGTACATACCAAATGACCTCTGAACCCATCTCTTAATGTAGCTTTTCAACGGAAGAGTTTCATACTATTGAAGGAATCAAGATAAAACAGCTCTTCACAATTTTGGAGATGTTTGTGAGATGGATCACTGACTGTCTCTTTGATTTCTGTGAACTGCCATTTTCTGTGAAGAGACCTTTACCAGAAAGAGTTGCCATTTCTGTGGAGGAGAAAGTTAAATCTAAAATGATCAATCAGTTGCAATTATCTGGTATGTGCTTGCCTTATATGGTAGTGGGGTACCTTAGCCATCTCATTGGTCAGACCATGTAACCCTCCTTTAGACATTCTGGCTCAATTGGTTGAGTTAGAAGAAACAGTATCTCATATTGCTCAGGGACTTAGAGCAGAAAACACAGTGGTAACTTACAAAGGACAATATTATTGGCATTTTGTATTGCTTACCTACTATTGTGCAATCTCCTTTGTATAGCACACAACTCCACTCATTGATTACCTTGTAAGCCTTAACTTTTATGATGAAAAGGGCATAGATTCACAGTTGCTTCCAAAAGAAGTTCTGCTTCAACATTACGTACAGTATGTTGTGATTCTCAGAAAGTGAGTTCTTTGGTCGCTTAGTAACTTCATGTAGTACTCTATAATCAATCATCTGTCATTAGATGGAAATTTATTTTGCAAGAGAAGTCAGACTCCATAGTTGGAGAACAGGAAACTGTCAAACAAACTGTTGTCTTCCTTGAACTAGTGCCTGACATTTGGGAGAGACTGCCCCACTTCCAGGACAACATTGAAAAGATATTACACTCTCCAGAAGATCTTCTTCTTGATCCAAAAACTATGAAATATAAATTCCAACTGACAGATGAAGATCGTCTTTCCTCTGATCAGGATGAATCTGATCAGATATGGGTGGACCAAGATTCAAGTGAGATGGACAAACATCCTTTTCCACCTTCTCAGCCTCAGCTAACAAGTATAATCAGTGAATCACTTGAAGATTTAGGAGAGATTCAGGGTGATGCAACTGCATTTTCAGTTGACATACGTATACATACTGTATTAATTTCCAACTCACTACGTATATTACTCTACTTCTGGCTTGCTTCCCTGAATTGAAGGTAATTCAGGAATCACTCTAGGAGACACATTTGCAGATCCCTTAATGACATCCCCCTGTTCTTCTGTCACTCTGAGACTTGGAGATAGTGGCACGCCCATAGCTGATTCATATTAATTGATTTGTCATTTATATGCATTAAATAGCTTTGTCATTCTCTGTGCTTAGAACATACAACTGAATCATTGCTGTCATCCCTACCGCCTGCAAGTGAGAAAGCTAAAGCAATGACTGTGGATGAGGTGGTTAAATGGCTGCAAGAGAATGAGAATTTGGAGAATGTTATGATAAACTTAAGGAAGAAGAAGTTGATGGAGAAACACTTGCAATATATGACATAAAAGATCTTGTGGATATATATGGGTATTCCTCGGAGGAAACAAAACATTATAATTATATACCTTTATTTCTTACTAAAGAGATCCTCCTTAAATTTAGAAGAATTTATAAAACTGATTAATTTTTGTAGTGACTTTAAATTTGCAAGAGTTTTGAGTGTAACATTATATTTGCTGAATGTAACATATGCCATTAATTGCCATTGCTTATTTCAAACACTTTGCACCTGTATGCTCCATATACGTATACGTATGTATGCTCTCTATATAGACCTATTATATGTACATGTACGTATATGAAATATATATTAATTATACATACATACATACATATAGACGTGGGACCCAGGTATGTAAGTTAGAGCTTCCTCCATCACCTGCAGGAGGTTTCGAGAACACGGAATTGAAAGAGATCAATCACATTAGTTCAGAGGAGTATGATACAAATGAAGCCCTAAACATTAGTAAGTGTTCCATTTCTGCTGTCAAGGGAGATTGGCCAGCTGGAGTTCCATAGGAATATTATGTGGGACATCAAGAACAATAACAACTGTTTTTAAAGGAAGGTGAAATCACTGATGTATTATTCAGCATATATAGCATGCAATGAACCAAACTAGAGGATCATCAAAGTGCCATTCTGGTCTAACTGACAGTTGTAGCATGGGTGGAGTTGGAGAGGGGATTTCCCTTGGTACATCGACAGCTGAACAAACTGAAAACTTAGATATGAATATTCTGCATTCACTCAGAGTACTTCCGCCTGTCTGTCATGCAATGTTTGTGACTTCAGTATATATGTCATGAGTTTAGTGATGAAGATATATACAGCGTGCAGTGTCTCTAGAAGGGTGAGATTTCCTGCATATAATGATATCATGAGGTTAGGGACTTGATAGATATATATAAAAATGATTAAATATGCATAAACTTTTTTTAAATGATCAATTATATAATAATGTAATGACTCTGATCTAATAGCTTTACTATATTTATATACTATGTTCATGCATTATCTGTTCTTTGGAATAATAAACCTTCTCAATTACTTTCACTTTCTTAATTCAACTCTAAGGAATTGATTACACCATTAATTAATTGCATTCATTTGGTTTCAGTCCAGTTTCCCAAAAGGTGCCCACCCTCTCTGGGCCCACTACTGGAGAATGGCTGCAGGTGAAGAGCATAGCCACTCCAGGAAGTGCTTCATTAACTTCCTCCAAATATGACTCTGGCAAAATGAAAGGAAAATATAAGAAGGATTATGTAAAACTGCACACTCAAAGTTCCATATGTAGCACATTTTGGGGGCACATGTACAAGTGCAAAGGATGGATCCGGATCCGGAGAGACTATTATATAGACTAATTCTCTGCACTCACGTTCGCTGAAAATGTATATATATACACATGACCGTGGCCATCTCTTTACAGTAATGTTCACTTTCCCATAGCTATCTTGTTTCGATTGCATGTGTTTTGAGTGCTATAGATTTATAAACTGTCTCCAGCAAGTACATGATCATGACAGTGTTATATATTATGATCAGTTACTCCTATGTATAAGTTAAATAAAAACATTCAAAAATGAAGTTAAAAGTAGGGATGGCACTATAACAGTGATTGGCACATCTAGAAAAAGTAACGAAACAAGAAAGTGATCATATGGTAAGCTAACATTGCAGAAGTGGCATACTGAAACTTAACTATACACATCACTTCTATGTTTGGGCGCATCGATCCCTACTTCTAGTATATCCATGATGCGCCCAAACATAGAAGTGATGTGTATAGTTAAGTTTCAGTATGCCACTTCTGCAATGTTAGCCTTACCATATGATCACTTTCTTGTTTCGTTACTTTTTCTAGATGTGCCAATCACTGTTATAGTGCCATCCCTACTTTTAACTTCATTTTTGAATGTTTTTATTTAACTTAAGCCAATTAATCAAATCAATCCTAAAGCATTACAAGTTGTACTACATGCAAAGATGTCTTATTTTATAATTATAGACGTAAGGTGTGTTCTTATACTTGATCTTAAGGTAGTGTGTAAGTCAGCAGATATGCTGGGTAAGCATGATCATTGTCATAAGTAATATAGATGACTGATCCATGACTGAAACCTCGAATACTGTCGTATCGCTTCTGCACTTCACCCTCTTCTTGACCAGTTGTCTGCCTTAAAGGGGGAACTGAGTATTTTTGGGGAATTTGACAATTGTAGCAAGCACCTGTCAGCACTTTAGCAACTAGCATCTTATGCTGTCTTTTCTCTGTATGGCAGAAGTTATGGGAATAGACAGCATTCTCAGCAAAGTAATTTCCTTTTCCCCACATGCCATCCCTGCTAAATCGCATGTCAAAGCCAGCATCTCCCATAAACACATCACTGGGTTTGGTATTTCTGGTACTGTGAAATAGTAGCTTTTCTCCACCAGTAGGTAGCTGTGGGTCCGACTTCAGGTCGGCCATCTTTCTATGGTACTTACTCCATAGCACGGTGTTTTGAATTCTTTCAATTCGTATAACAGTTGCCTTTGGAAGGGTGTTGCAGAAATGTGATTTAACCTTCCTATATTCTCTTGATGTGTTATAAACCCGAACTAATTCAAACTGTTTTTCACTCCTTTTCCATTCAATGGGAAACCCTGCAGGTATATACAAAACAGGGAACATACACGTGTGCATGTAAAATGATAATAGATTTATGAACATGTATATCAGAGAGTACGGTAGTACTCTCTAAGTAGGGATGGCCGAAAAAAAACATGGCCGCCCTATTCAATGTATTATCAATTAACACCTCATAAATCAACAACGTTCAGATTTTCGGTTGCATTCCTGTGTTTGCAGTCGTTTTTGCATGCTTTTCTAAACGCCAAAACATGTTACGATGCTCTAAAACCTTCGCAAAGTGGTTAAACCGAAATAGGCCAAATTCTGCAATTCCTCATTTTTTCTTCTTCTTCTTCTTCTTCTTCTTCTTCTTCTTCTTCTTCTTCTTCTTCTTCTTCTTCTTTTTTCAAATGAGCTAGCGCTAACATGCGAACTTACGCAGGTACATACAAATACTAAATCGTCATCAATGTTTCCGAACTAGGGAATAGGCTACCCTAGATTTCAACGCGCTCCAACCGAAGCGTGTTACTTTTGAAAGTGCCAAATTTAGGGCCTCTTTGAACGCCATTTTTTAATTAAGTTTCAAATTCTCTGTATATAAAATAAGTAACCCGAATGAGTAATATTTGTGGTACTGCCGTTACCCGCGATCGAATTTCTTAGTCGCTTTGCAGGGCCTATATACAGTCGTATTCTTAACGATTATGGACCCTTTAATATCCTAAACTGAATGTTAAAGAACGGTAGAAAACATCTTATCAAATTTGGGATCTTTTCGGACGCCATTTTTTAATTTAGAGCTCTCTATTATATCGTCTATTCTGCTACTTTATTTCGAATTTTCGCCGAGAAAACTTTCAAAACAAATATTAACAAGAAAAAAGGAGCAATACAAGTTAAATAAAAACATTCAAAAATGAAGTTAAAAGTAGGGATGGCACTATAACAGTGATTGGTACATCTAGAAAAAGTAACGAAACAAGAAAGTGATCATATGGTAAGGCTAACATTGCAGAAGTGGCATACTGAAACTTAACTATACACATCACTTCTATGTTTGGGCGCATCGATCCCTACTTCTAGTATATCCATGATGCGCCCAAACATAGAAGTGATGTGTATAGTTAAGTTTCAGTATGCCACTTCTGCAATGTTAGCCTTACCATATGATCACTTTCTTGTTTCGTTACTTTTTCTAGATGTACCAATCACTGTTATAGTGCCATCCCTACTTTTAACTTCATTTTTGAATGTTTTTATTTAACTTGTATACATAATATAGTGTGCATGTATTATGTATTATATGAAAAATTAATATACATGATATGCCTCCTTTGTAAAAATGAGGGGGAACTAAACCTGGAGAGAGCTTTGGACAAAGATATACTGCATGTACATACAAATTACATGTATTTACCTTTACTGTCACAATTTCCCGAATCAGATTCTCTGTAATGATGTAAAGTATTGCTGAAGTCATTTTCAGATAGAAAAGGAGACAGCTTCTTAAGTTGCTTTAGCTTTTTCATGAACTCTTCACTTAGGCGGAGCATCTCAGAAGCAGTCATTGAGTCATGGGTCAAAAATGGAGGATTAAATGGGAGATTTTCATCAGGAAAACGACAACACTTTCCATGGCTACTGATAGCTACTACAAATTCATCCAAATTCTTCATCTCATCTGGACATTCAGGATGATCTTTCAGCTTTTGATAAAAATTCAGGACATGAAGTGACTGTTGTCGATTCATATTGCAGTAGGCTAAAGAGATAGCAATGAGACCTTTCTCAATAGCTTCATAACAGTAAAAGCATATTGCATGTGGATACTTGCAAAGGTCTGCAGCTGTATGTCCCTCACTCAACAAAGGAAATGCTGAGCTTTCAACAAAAGGTACTCCTTTTAAGTGTTGAGCTAACTGAAGATCCATTTTGGCTTGAATGATCCATTTCCCAGCCAAGTGTACATTTATGTTTGGTTTGGCTGTTGCACCTTCTTCTGCAGGTTGATCATGAAGCAAGTCTTCTAGTGCTATGGAGTCTTGAGCAAAACAGAGGATCAGGTGAGTAGTTCTAGTATAGGTACTTCAAACAGGTAAGTAGTCAAACTAATTCAATTTAAAGTCGCAAGTAGGAAACAAACATTAGTCATATACATACATGTACACACCAATTATTTGCACAGAGTACTTGATCCCAAGGCTATATAACATATGTAGAGGTCAACAATAGTGCCATTTCTCTGGTGTTCCTCCGCAGATATCTGGGTGATGTCTGCTTGTATTATTTCTTCTTTAGGGTGCTGTGATTGAAACAGCAATACAAACTTCACAGGCACAAAAGGGCTTTGCTAAATTTGATACAAAGTAAACCACCTGCATGTATATGCTTTTACACTCGTACAACTTTAATGAATTTAATTATTGAAAAACACATTGCTATACCTTATGGATATGTCTATTAACCCAAAAGTCTAGGATTTCACTCTGTCTCTTACATTCAGTAACTGTCTTTTTAAATTATACTATACGTACGTATGTATATACATACATGTACAGTATGTACATTGTTGGTGTGACATATCTTGTAGATATCTGCAGCCATTCTTTACAAGACACTATTCAAAGCAGGTAAGCATTTCATATAGATCAATGCAACTGCCATGTTAGATAGATGACATTCCATCATATAAAAATGCAACCTTCATTCAAGATGGAAAGAGCAGTTATTTCTGCTATGTATTCCTTAATTTTAACCCTCCTATCTGCACCATACATTTTGCAATTTTATGCAAATTATTAGTACAAGGATCAAGGGTAAATTGTTACATATAGTACCAATTAATTGAGAATTATTTTTCTACCAACAAACATTACATATAAAGGAAATAATCTTCAAAATGACTTATAATTTATCTGCAGTGACACAATATTTGCCTCAATATCTTTGAGCAAAGTTTAGTTCAAACTTGGGTTGAGTAGCTATATTTTAGTGCATTTACAGAAGAACATACATCTGTACATGCATGTGTAGAGTGTACGTACGTAGTTTGCAAACAGTTAATCTATACACATTTATATTACACATTACACATTTATATATTAATTTTATTACTTCATTTATATGACTTTGTTTTCAGGAACTAAAGGATGCAAGGGCAGATATTGATAAAGTGACCGGGCCCATCTTTGACCGCCTATCAGACCACGATACTGACAGTGGTATGCTGCCTACTATACCTGAAGAGGACTCCTCAGAATCCACAATAGTTCTAATGCATCCAGAAAACTCTGATATTTCTATGAGATCATCTGGAAATTCTTAGATAAGATACTTGACAATTAGACATATGATTGGAACTATATATTTTCTTTGTTTTGATTGTTATTTTATTGCACTGTGTGTAATCCAGTTATTTTAAGGAGACATTGATTTTATTTGATGTTATGTGGGTATATAGTCAAATCTATCCATACTTATTATATATATTAACACAGTATTACTTGCAGCTGCAGGAGACATACCTATAGCCTCAAAAAGCATGTAAAACGAGAATTATCTAACATCTAAACATTTCCATCACACTTCCGGCCGCCATTTTATGGGTCCGGAAGAGGAATGGGAACGAGATTAAAACATGGAGAATAAAGGAAAATTACAGTTTATACAGAAATTACTTGAAGAGGTTACACCGAAGGCTAGCCCAGTAGGAGATGAAATGGGTTCCGATTATAATCAGCTAATCAGAGCATTTCGCGTCGTTGCCAGGGAACGAACTGATATAATCGTCCAACACATCGGCAACAGAGTCAGTGCGGCATTGAAATCTCACCTCAGAGATCAACCAGCAGGAGATCCCTTCAGAGTGTGCAGTGTGGGATGCGGAGATGGTGAACGAGACTGCGGTATTTTGAAGGAAGCCTTGAAGACAATCTCCAATACAGTAGCTCTTCAATTTGTGGGTATTGATATTGATGAAACATCTTGCAGAAATGCTGAGCTAGCCTTCAAGGAGTTGCCGTCAGTCGAGACAACTATACTTAACAAAGATATTCTCAAGGTTGACCCTGACACACTACCTAAATTTGACTTGGTCTACATGATTCACGCCCATTATTACATTAAGGATTTTAAGTCTTTGGTTAAGTTATTGAAGCATTTGGTTAAAGGTGGTACCGGAAGTCTTCTGATAGTCTCTACTAGTCAATCACCAATAAGTTCTTTGATTAAAATGTTTTTTAAAAAGGAGCATGATTTTCCTCTTCGTCGTTCAGAAGAGCTCCTCAGAGAATTGGATGAGATGGGAGTAAAGCATCAAGTTGAACTACACATGAAAGGTGTTTTTAATTTTAATCGCTGTTTCACGGAAGGATTTTCCTCCAATTTTTCCAAGGATGTCTTAAATATCATAACTCGCACACGCCGATTTACATATCCAGAAGAAGTAACCAAGGCAGTTATTGAATACATTCAAGTAATCTGCAGACAGAGCCCAGATAAAGGCTACGTGTGTGATTTCTGTGACACAGCAATAACACTCTAATACTGTCTTTATGTATAAGTCTTATGGGTTAATTATGGAAAATGTGATAGATAAAATATAGTAGTTATTAGCAAAGTGCATGCATGCCTAATTGTTTTTCACTGTGCATGCCATACAAAACACAAATTAGCTTGACCAACCAGTTATAGGTTTTTTATTAAGTCGTGCATGTTAATAGTCCCTTGGATTGACTACTGTGGCCTGTTTATGGTAGATTTGGATGAACTGTTTATATATGTATGTATTGCACCCTCCCCATTCGGGCACAATAGGGGGTAAGATGGGGATTTGCCAAACTGGTTTATCAAACCTCCATGTGTTATATATGCCATCGGCATATTCCTAACTCCCTCCACCAAAGGTTTTCTTTATTTCAAACCATTGTTGCATTATTAGCAAGAGTTACAACAAAAAGAAATAGTTCACTGCCTAGGACACAAGCTACCAGGTAAATCAAAAAGTGAGAACATGGGATTGGCAAGGGTCAATGTGATAAGATGACATTGAGAAAATTAACAATATGGAGTGGTTTGTTTTGATCCCATGCACTGCACAGTCTGCATGGACCTGAATATGTGGTATGAACAACCTATACTGCTATTTTAGCGGCAGTCGTTAAGATGCCATGCACTTCTGACTTAAGGTGGGGCATGCTCTACATAGTGATTGGACAGTTGATTAAAGATAATGTACTATAGAGATCCCACTTAAATTGTGAAATAAGATACTCTCTGCATGTAGGTACTGGTGGCTTTCTAGGTCTGAAATTAAGGATTGATAATTTGGCCTGCTTACCATCTTGTATACCTACGTAGCATGCTTTTCAAGGAATTAGGTGGAACAGTCAGTTCTATTATAGAATAATATCCTTACCTGAAATAAGGACCAGGTCTGGTCTGTCTGATGTAACTGAGAAGTTGGCAGGGATTGTAGCTTCTGGATTATTATTAGCTCTATAATTATAACTACGTAGATCAGCATAAAGTACTACATGTACATGCAGATTGGTCCAGATCGAAGGTAAATTAGTTAATGCATTGACCATCGTCTGAAGCACTGAATCATTCATATATGGTGCCAAGTATATTATAAGGGCAGAAGGGCATCCATTCAATAGATGTGAGCTGTCGTTGCTTTAGGCCAAGAACATAGGTGGAATTTAGATTTTGTTTGTATTTGCCACCTGCAAAGGTTAAGTGGAGTTGGTAAGCAGTCGGACCCTGCTTTAGGTATGAAGCTTAGCTGCCCTCCTATTTGGATTCTTTTCCAAACGTTGCAGTCGGCTTCAAGGTCAATGATGTCCTTAAATTTTGATTGAACAGATAGTGCTTCCAGATGGTTGTCCCAGTGAGAAGTACCTGTATATACTTTGATCTTGGATAGCCTTTTTAGTAGTGCATGTTTTTGAGTCACTTTCGCAGGTGGGGCATACATAGACAGAAGCATTATATTATTTCCCTGAAGAAAACAGACTCAGCAGTAACTAGAATATTATAATACTAATCTGAGAGATTTGCAAATAATATAGCTAATGGGTGAGCCTGTATGTGTATTGTCCATTCTATTAATTATATTGTTTTAAGCTTTGGAATTTACTGAAGTGAGGCATACAAGGCCGGCTGAGTATATTATATTCTGGCAGAACTCTGAGTCAATGGGTTCATTTATATACGTACTCTGTTGTCATGCAATATGCAGGTGATCATGACTAATTGATCATGATTCACAAATCCTGACTTTTCTTGGGGTGAATATACCCCACCATTAATCATGCAGCCCGTTGCCATGGCAATTGGGTATATTATATAAAAATATTAACAGATAACATATATATGTACATAATACATGTACATATATATGTTATCTGTTATAAAAAGTAGGATTGATTATGGCGTGCGTACATAGTGTATGTATATACTATCATTGGCCATGGTCTAGGATTGACCAGCAGACTATACTTCCAGGTAGTCCATATTATGTATACACTTGACAGTTAGACATGCATACATTATATAGAATACAAACTTATAATAGCTACTATAATATATATAAACAAAGCAAATGCTATATGCAATGTAAAAGTACATACGTATATATGTACGTAAGTCTGGGATCTACACGTTATATATAATCCTAAGATGGATCCTGCATGTCTTCAGTGTTTATGGGTGTTCCTGGATCTTCTTTAATAATACCAATTCTATGATCCTCTTTCTGCCAACAAGCAGGAGAACTAAGCGGTGTGTGAGAGATTGAATTATGTTTCCCAACCTCATCCTTCACACTTGAAAGCTCTCCCTTTAAAAAATCTTTTAGTTCTCTTGCCAGCTCTGATTTCAGTTTTTCCAAAAGGTCTTCCTTAAACTCTCTTTGTTTTTTTGAATCAAAGGACCTACAGACGCATACAATAAAGTGTAATTGAAGTGTATAAATACTTTTTAATAAATGCGTTCGAAAGGAGATGTGCAAAGTTCGCATTATTAATTAGTTTCCAGAATTACATGCTCTTCGGCTATCATCATCAGTGGCACAATATAAAAAATAGAGAGGTGCAATATTCACGTAAATACATTATGCTATTAACAGGCAACAAGGGATGGAAGTGACAATAAACATTTACGATAATTTACTTATATCTTACTCTTTAGCTAGTTTCTTCTCGTGTGATTCTTTCAATGCTTCAATTCTTTCTTTATCTATTATATAGAAAGATAATATGTGTCATGAGTATTGGATACATATGTGCGTGTTTGCTTTAACTTACTAATTATAAGATACTGTCTGTAAGGGAATTTCTTTTCAGTATCTTGTCTATACCTTTTTAGATGTCTGGCTAACGCTTGATAGTATTTGGTGTTAACTTCTTCTGTAGTATCCTCATACGTCTTGCTAATTTGGGCAATCAGTACATTTATCAGGACAACAATCACAAAGAACAGGAAGGAAAGGTAAACTATCATTGGAAGCCACCTAAATATCAATTGAAAAGTCAATAAATCACCTCAAGTATATTAGCTTATGGAAAGTATCTTTCTAGCAAGAATACTTACGAGAATCCAATGTAAGTTCCTGTGCTATCAGTTGCAAAATAGTCATCCAATAATCCTCCACCCTCAACTACTGTTCGTATCCCAAGGAAGACACTATGCCAGGGATAGCTATATATAAAAGAAAATATAATGATATATATGTAAATACATACATATGCTCTTATGGTCTTATTCCCAAACCACTTCTGGCTGCTATTCTAATGCATCTGAAAATGTATGGTCTGGTGCACTGCCAGAACACTAGAGCAATCAAATTATAGGAAAGTCACGTATGTGAAATAGAAAATAAACATTTCTTTACTTTTCTACCAATAACTTAATGTTGTGCCTTTTCTCATATGTGGTAGGATGGACATCCTGAAACAACAGTGGTAACAAAGAAAGCAGTCTTCTGCTGTTAACATCTTGTCGTGATTAATGGACTTAATTTAGGCCCTCGTAGTCATGCAACATGTAATGATATCAATACTTAAGATTCCCAAAACCAGATTTTCAAGTAAAATCACCAGACCATCTACAGGCACATTAAAATGGTGGTGGGAAGTACCTTAAGACATGCTAAATTACAGTAACTATCACTTACAGTGTATCTAGAGGATGTAATCTTTGATCTGGCCTAACATTTCCATTATCCTCAATCACTATTCCGGACCTCAGTGCAAGGTAAAATGAGCCCACAAAGACATAAAGAACCAGAACAAAGAATACCAAAAACCTAGATATGTCTTTCTTCAAAATTTCCACCAAGCCAAATAGGTACACTCCAGTAAACCTATAAAAACAAATTAACATTTATATATCAGCAAATAATAAAGTAAATAACAAAGTATAATTATATAATTATTGTCTTGTTTCACTAGATGTGATAGGTACTGTTGCAGGGACTGCCATCCCTACTTCTCATTTCATTTTTTAAATGTTTTTAATTTACTTGTATTCTTTCTTTTTTATACTTATTAAAACTAGTTTGTAATTTTTTAGCAATAACTCGTCGTAGTCGAAGATAAAGAGGATATGAGCAAGAACTCCTAATTAGAAAATGGCGACAAAAAGGTTCCAATTTTCTTACGCGTCACAGAAAACCGTCTTTGCACAAATCGTTTGAAGACAGAAAGGTGCCAATTCCCTAGTTGCTTAAAGCTTTTAGACGATATGCCCCTAAGATGTATTAATCTACAAGCGCATTTATGTACTAGCGTGAAATAATAAAAAGAAGAAAATGAGGAAAACCGGAAGTAGGCCTGAAACCGTTTTACAAACTTAGAGCCTTTATGTGCTCTTGAAAACAGCTTCCCTCAATTGAAATCGTACTTATAAGGTGTTAACGCGTAATACATTGAATACGGCATCCATTTTTTTTCGGGCCATCCCTACTTTGATAGGTGTAAATATGGGGTTCAAGACACAGTAACTTCATTACATATTTATCATAGAATTTGAATAATAAATGCACATAGACTGCATGGACTAAATATCTAATACAAATTTTGGTTGTGGTAGCATTAATTTACATTGTTCTCAAATTATTCACAAAACGTTGCTATTGACAAATCTTATGTACTGATTCGGTTTCTTTCTTACTTTTATAGTCTCTTAAGCAAATCTTATACTTTATTAGTGATATATATGTATATTGAATGCTATAGTCTGCATGCATAAGGCTTAAGGTAGCCTATTAAAACAAAACACATACTTACTTGTAAACTGCCATAAACTCAAAAATCAACATCGCATTGAAGAAATAGGTCAAGCAAGCAAACACCCATTGCTGTGTTGATGCATAAATACACACAATATTTATAGTAACATTAACGTTGTTTGATGAAGGTCTGCTACAGTAGTCAATGCCAGTTGATGCACACCAGGTTGTAGCAGCCCTCAAAGGAACCACAAACAATACTGGGATTAATATAGCAGGTATCTGCAGCCAATTGAGATGATCCTTAAAGTACAGCTTTGTCCTAAAACAGACATACAGTATACATAGTTATATAAAATTATCTGTACTCAATTATATAATATCCGATTATAAACTTTACTTTTCATATCGTATATCTCCAAGTACATCTAACAGTTTCCAGAGAAAGTACAGCAATGAGAGTATCTCGAAGGCAAGTCTAGCCCAATCCCAGTTGTCTAAATAGCACCCTGGATTAAAATGGTCTGGTATGGCAGCTATGAGGAGAGCCAAAGTCAATATTACCATTCTAATAAGATAGAATAAAAACAGCTTCCTACAGTGAAAAAAAGAGAGTTTGTGGTTACAATGGATATGAGATAGACATGAAAGTTTGTGTTCCTTGAACTATATAGTACTGTAATTTGAAATTGATACGATACACCTCATAAAAAGATATAAATTGTACAACATTACTTGGCAAAAATAATAATATAATAAACGGATGGCCAAATATACAGTGAAACTGGATTAATACATACTGTACCTAGGATGATATGAAAAATACACATCAATTTACTGATACAAATATATAGAGTTTAAGTTAAAAAATGTGGGTTATATACAGTGAAATCTCTATCCAAAGGACATGATGGGACATCCTGGGTTGTATGAAGAGTTCCTTTAGGAAACTGTTCAATTAAAGCACCTATTATTTACATTACTGGAATAAATAATTAATTGAGAGCATTATCAGCTTGAAAACAATACTACAAAGAAAACCATTTAGAGTAGTAGTCTCTAACTCATTTATATCATATATAGATATAACAAGGTTTTACTGTATATATATTTATACTTATATATATAATCATAGTAATATAAAGTATGTAATGTACAGCCCATGGAAGGTTCTATATGTGTAGAAGGTTTAGATAAGCATTGAATTAGGGGGATATATTTAAATCACATTACCACAGAAAGGAGCTGGGGGCATTATGTACCATATACAAAGTGATCATGAATTGCTGATTAATAGTTGATACAAAATGTAAAGTAAACCTTACACATTGGTTTTCTTAATATAGGCAATTTCTTTAATCCCTGAAGGAAATTTAACAACTTACATTGCCTTTTTAGCCATTTCAATACCGGGCTGCTTGAATTCAATGGCAATAGGGTATAAATAGTCCATTCCCACATACTTCTATCTGAAGTATGATTACTTGCAATTGCAATTGGCCTTGGCCTTGCATATTAAATATTTCAGCTATAGTCCTTGCCCCTTGGTTATTACTATATACGTATATATTATGATTTGCTACTAAATGGTAGTATTCCTTACGAATGATGACCAAATGCAAAATTCCACTTGTAATCCAGAAGAGTTTGCACAGCAGGATGAGAAGCAACCGTCTACAATTATACAATTAAACAGGCTACATACATATATGACAAATTGGTTCATACAATATATATAATTGCTATTTATGTGTAAATGTGGACTTAAACTATATATATAATTATAATAACCCTATATTGAAGGTACGTAAATAAAAACTGAAACCTCTTCATATACATAACCACTGTCTCTCAAACTGTCTCTTCTTAGAGGCTGCCACATATATTGTTTTCATTCTTACTTTGGTTGGTATGCTGGTGTCATAATACGTGTTTCACTCTTATTATAACACTTAATTTACACACAAAAGCAAATGCATTTGGGAAGCATTTATATCGTTCTTTATAATTTGGAGGATGCCTAAATGTTCAGAATTGTTAAATATATAATACCTTCAAAGTGGCCAAGTAATTCGAGCTGCAGCCCCGCTTTGCACAAGTTTTTTTTACTTTTTGTGATAAATTATTGTATTCAACATTATATATACAGAATCATTACTTGACTCAGGAGATTATACGTATAATTGTAGAATGAAATAGTTTAGAATTGAGTGTACTAGATATGAAAATGCATTTGGTAGACCATGTGGTCTAGATTATGATCTGTAAGCTATAATTATTCTATGTACAAATGCTCAAGTATGATATACGTATATATAATATGATCTACATATGTATATATATGTACATATGGTCTCATGATAAGTTTAGCAGATCTAAAAGTACATTTTGGCGTGCATGTGTTAATGTACAAGTACTGTCTTATCTTAGTGTTTCTGAATGATTCAATTAAAAGTTAAAGTGCTGTAATCATTCAATAAACATAAACAATTTCCTTAGGTTATTGCTTATATATAGGATATTATAATTTGCACTATATATGCACATGTAAGTATTTATATACAACTTACTTTATGCAGTGAGGCCAGATGATAAAGTGAAATTCTCTCACTAGTCTCATGATCATCTTCTAACCTACTTTGCCTGTCAAATGGCTTTGTGCAAGCACGCAAGAAGTTGAGTGGAATCTTCAGAATGCAAACTAGTAGTACAAGGAGAGTGTAGCAAAACCCATGGCCATCCTTATCAACTTCCTGATTGGTTCCTTTTTTATGAAAGTCATAGCGGGGACTTTCAATGTCAAGGGCTTCACAGTTGACCACTCTATTTCCAACAACAAACTTGCCCAGTGCAGCCTCAGTCAAGTCCTTTATTCATTACAATTACAATAATATAAAAAATACTAATATTACACATAAAAAAGTAATACCTTTTGCTCGTCTGAAAGAAAATTTTCAAGGCGGAGGCCACTAGTACTGCCAGTTACTATAGCAACAAAGCTATATAAAAAGAAATTTAAAATTCTGGATACACATTCTGAAAATATAATGTTTAAAAAAATGAAAAATGAACTTAGAAGTAGTACCTGCAATATGACTAGCATATCTGGAAAGCAGCAGCTACAGGCCAACATTCACTTAACAAATTTAAGCTAGACTTTTTCAACTTTCTAAGATTGCAATTTACAAACTTAACACTTATTTTCAGCAGAAAATGGGAGCTAATTAAAATGACCCTTTCAATTCTTACATAATACAAGTACTTAAAAAATCATGCAATAATCATTTACTTGCCTTACCGTAGCATAGGCATTTTGTCAATTTTTGTCTTAACAGCATTACAATCACTTGACTTCTTCTCCAGATAATATTCCAGCTCTTTAATGTCTTGGTCTACTCCATCATGTATTTGAGTGGAACCAGAAAAGACATTCAAAGCTTTTTGTAGCTGTTTATTCAATTCTGCATGTGAATAAAAATTTTCAGACAATGTTAGCTGTACACATAGAGCAATATACATAAATGATGTCTTAATTTATGAAGAAAATGTATACAAATCATGCAGTATGATTCTGAAAAAAAGAGAATGACTGATGGTTTGGTTTCTTTGGTCAATGATGATGTACCATTAGTGCTTCTTAAGGTAACTTTCATAGCCACCTCCTCCATTGTATAAACTGAGGTTTCCCAAACTGATTTCCATAAACTATCTGAAGCAATGTCAAAGTTTGCAAGGAAGACATCTAGTGCAGTATGACCAGACTCATCAGTTAACTCATGGTCTAAGCCCTTCTCCAGAAGTAAACTTGCTAAGTCAGTCTTGTGCTTTGCTGTAGCAATGTGAAGTGCGGTCCTACCTCTAGCATCCTGAACATTTTTTAATTCTGGACCTAAGTTTAAAGAGGAAGATGTAAAAATTCACTCTATCTTGGTAGAAAATATTGTGAAAGACACTTACGGTGATCACAAATGTATTTTATTGTCTCTTTTCTGTCATAATATGTTGCATAATGTAAAATAGTCCATCCTCGCTAAAAATAACAAATAATGTAATATGATAAATTGACACATGTAAAGTCAGATTTTAGTTTTGTCAAAAATATCAATCATAGCGTACTACCACCACCCTCCTGTAGAAACTTTAACTTCTATATATATCTTTTGCTTTTTGGATTAGAAACTTGGTTGCAACAGTATCTTCTACATCAATGAGTACAGTATTTTGCAATTTGCATTAACTGAATTAACACATATTTGGATTGAATTAATGTTCAATAGAAAACCTTTGCATTGAACATTGAACCAATGAAGAATTCAAAAGCCCAAAAAGCAGTAATTTGATCCGAAAATGCAATTAATGTGAAAAACTATAAATGTCCTTCAAGTCTAGCATACAGGAGCAATAAATAACAATTTTGTCAAATCTTTCTGTGAAATCTGTCTGCCACTTGGCTTATATAATTATACGTATAAGTTATGTATATTTTCAGTATACAGTACAAGTTACAATATATATATATACCTTAGAATATGTTTTGTTCCACTCGGCTTTATTTAGGTTTAGTCCATATTGTAAGAGTAAGTCTACCTTTTTTAGAAACTCCATGGAGACTCCTGCTAAGTGTAAGGCAGTAACATCACTCTACATGTATAAGTACATATACACATATAAGATAGAAAAAAGGTTTAGGCAAGCCTTATAAGATATAACTTACAAACCTTGTTTCTAACATTAGGATCAGCACCTTTAAGGAGAAGCAATCGCATATCTTCTATCCCTCCATACCTTGCAGTCAAATGCAAGGCAGTTTCCTCCAGGTCCTGTAACATGCATACAAATGTAGAAAGGAATACCTAACAATAATCCTTTAGGCATGCTTAAGAACACATAGTCAAAAATTGCACTAGAGAGCTGTTCTGAGAATGACAAACCTCATCATAAACTAGTGATACATCAGCTCCATGCTCCAAAAGGATAACCATTGCTTCATGGTTAGTGTGACCATCAGCACAGCATGTCATTAGAGGGGTCTTTCCATTCATGTAGTCTTGTTTATCAATAAACGTACCCCTTTGCAGTAATTGCTTCATTAACCAGATACAATCACTGTCTCCTTTCATTGCAACAACTTTGTGGAGTAATGACAAATCTGCATCACACTCCTCTTGAGCTTTAAGTGGATCGGCCCCTCTGCTCATCAGCTCCGCAGTCATGCACATCACCTTGATGACAATGTAATGAAGGTTTCAATAGCAAATAAATGGCATATAGTAAATAAAATTACCCACCAAATAAGGACAGGATATGTCATAAGGGCATTTTGCTATTCCAAACAAAATGGCAAGTGCTTTGTGCTTTTCCCCACCAATAAAACTTTCCTTGAGAAATGCATCAACCATTTTTACCACTTCATAAGCTTGCTGATCACTTATCTCAGCTGAAAGACCCTTAAAATGATCATAACCACATACAGCTTTAACCATTTCAGCCTATAAAGGAGAGGTTAGTTGAGTATTATTGAAAATCACGGCAGCTCAACAAAATTACAGGTTATATATGTTTTTAAAGAGTTGCATTTTATCCTTACTGGGTCTTCCTCATTCGTTTGAGTACCCTTAGATTTGGTAAACGTTTCCAGCTCTTCTAACCACTGCTTCATGCTGTCAAAGTTCTTATATTCTAGCAGAACTTTATATTTTTTGAAACATTGGGACTTTTGTGATTTTGCAGGTTTTGTGCTGACTTTAGTCTAAAATAGAGAAACAAAGAAAATGTCAGAGAAAGGTATTCATATATATGATACCGTATATATTTGATTACACATTCTACATAGTTCACCTTGTCCTTAAGAAGCTTAATTATATTGTCATTTTGCTTTTCTTGACTTCTGGCTACATCCAAAGCTGTCCTACCAAACTAAAATTGAATATCAATTCTGTGATAGTAAAGTTTTGCATATAATTACTTGAGATGCATGTACCTCATCACTAGTATTTGCATCAATTCCTTGATCAAGGAGCATTTCAACCATGGAATCACTTGTGTAAGGGCTTGCAGCTGCCACATGTAAAAGAGTCTGTCCATCCTACAGTTGTAATTAACAAAACAAGAGGAAGACATACACTTCAATGAAAACTAAATTGTGAAAAATACTTGTATGTACGTACATGTACATTGTCAGTTGTTTTGTCCAATGGCACATAACCTTCTGAGACAAAAAATTCCGCAACATAGTCTAATCCATTCTTTAATGCCAAGAATATTGGAATTCTACCTAGCTATAGAAGAAACCTTTGTATATATACATATATATATACATGAATGTAATCATATTTCTATTTCCTAAAAATTTCAAAAGACTCATGATCACATAAATACTGTATTTGGGTAACTTAAATGTATACAGTCACTTGTAACATGTTATTGTATGTACTGAAGCTATGTATACCTGACAGTGTGTTACTGATTAATATTTATATGAACCTTATCTTTTTGACAAATTGGCTCTTCAAAAACTATCTGTGGGTCATCGTATTTAGAGTGGCTGACCATAAAACTGTCAATTACATTTATCCATTCAAGTAGATCTTCAGAGGAATCTATAAACTTGTAACCATGCATTAACAGGTCATGATGAGGAGTCTGTCCATCCTACAAATAAAGGAAAATATTATAGAATAGAGAAAACCAATGTACATATTGCAGTATAACAGAGTATACAGTGACTGCTCAATAGACTGGATCAGTCACAGTCACTGGTGCACCCACCTATAATAATCCTAGATCCGCCCTTATAGTATGCCATTTTGTATGTAATTACGTACTTTGACGGTTTTGTAATATTATTATTTCACTAATGAGGACCCAGGATTGGGTTCAAAAGTTTGACAATAACATTTGTCTATAATAGAATAAGGATTTCCTCTAACTGCATCGAACTTATCTTTGTAAAGGTTCATCTTTCGACTTTGGGAGCGTCTAGAGACGCAGTTTTTCGATTCTTCTTCTGCCAAACATTTCGACCCTGGGGGTCAGTCACTGAAGAAGACCCCCAGGGTCGAAACGTTTGGCAGAAAGAAGAATCGAAAAAACTGCATCTCTAGACGCTCCCAAAGTCGAAAGATGAAGAACCTTTACAAAGATAACATTTGTCTAGCGATTTTGGCTAGTGGAGTTTCCTTATTGATCAAAAGAATGCAAGAACCTAGCCACACAGAAACATGTATAAAAAGTGAAACTAAATGTACTTTTCAATTACTTATATACAATGCTTGGTGGTAAAAGATGGCTAAGAGGAATTATACATAAGTCGATAATTTATTTCTTGTACGCCTACATGACATTTTAAATTATTTGACCACTTGAGAAAAACTTTAACCACTACGCATCCATCTGCAAACGGCTCTACACTAAAAATCTCTTCTGTGATATCTTAACCTACAAGATTTTAATATGGTCGCCTAAACAAATTTCTTTTGCAGCAATATAGGAGCAATTCTACCTTATACTTAATGGGTACATATACAAATACACTTTATCTAACCTTCCCTCCAACTTGCTTATTTGGTAGCTCCTTCTTAATTAGTTAGTTAAATTGTTACAGATTGCCAAATGGGAAAAGACTACAGGTGAATGGTATAATTGGTGGTGGTGTATTTGCATTGGTAGAACAGTTTTTTCCAATGTCCTCTTTCCTGTTCTTTCTGGCAGACACTTGTAGTTCTAGGGGAATAGGTACAGGACAGAGCCTGTGGCAGCTGCAGACTGTAGGAGGTTCAGTGCTTATATTGTGGCAGTTTGTTCATGCTTATTCTGAGTACATGGCCCAGCCAATTGCAACCCCACCTCCTCGCCTTGACTCTCCAGGATTTACATCCATAGAGGCAACCCTAGACTTTAGGACTCTAAGTTGGAGGGGGAGGGGGAGTCTTCGACTAGTCCAGATACGGCCCAGTTGCAATTGGTTAACTGCACCCTGCGCTAAGCCAATCCTTTGCTCCACCTCTTCCTCTGTGCCACCATGACTCATAAGTAGTCCTCCCACATAAACAAAGAAGCCTACATTCTCAAGTGGCGGAGATCCTAGCAGGATTGGTTGCTCTGATGCTCTCTCTTGGTTGCTTGGACAACCTTGTCTGTGATCTGTCCTTTCTCGAGCATCCTAGCTCTGTCTCATGGTCACCTGTACACCATCTGCCTTGGTGCACTGCTAGGGAGTGCTTGTTGGGGTATGGCTTGCCGCATCATTCACATATGTGTGGGTGCTTCAAGGTAGCCTCTACCTCTGCTTCCTTGGTAAATGTCACTTGCATTTTCCTTGCTATTCGCAGGACTTTGGTCTTGACCACATTCATGGACATGCATATGGCTACCTTCTGCAACTTGTCTCGTAGGATGTTGAGCAGCTCCTCTGCCTCCTCTCGGTTATTGTTGAGCGTGGCAATGTCATGTGATGTGCCTTTCTTGTGCAGACATACGATCTCTCTGCATAACCAGTCTTTTGGTAGGAGAGTTGTTGGTGGATGCATCAATGGAAAGCTGACAGGTTTACTCAATTGCTTTGGGTGACGACTTTATCAATTCAATTTTCACCCTGTCACAGCCTGGTGCCTTGTGTCACCTGAGACTGCTGATGGCTTCTACAACCTCTTCCTTCTCAATCTCACCACTGAATTCATTGCTCGCACTTGTTGCTTCTTGCTGAGATATAGTCTCTGCTATCAGCCCTGCAGCTGGCTCTCTGTGGCCCATCTACTGCTGCAAATTTCTTTGTGCAGAAGTCACACCATCTTGCCAATCTCTGCTGTTCAGATCTCAGGTCTCCTCCGTTACCATCAAGGGGTAAAATTCGCAAAAGCCTTCTTCTTCATCCCACCACACAGTAGTCGGGCAATGTAGTGGACCTGCCAGGTATCACCAACTCTTTCAGCGTGTTCCATGGGTGGGCTGAGTCGTTCTATGTGATCTCGATAGTCCTTGCGTAGTGGGTGACTGATGATTCGTGTCTGTTCCCGGTGCACTCCTCTTGTGTTCACTTCCCTCTGTCTCGGTTACCAGCAACCAGCTGCACTCTCCTCTCTATCAGTTGTACCATTTCTGTGGACCGGTATGCCCTGCGTTTGTCACACTTAGAGGGCTGAAGATGTTCTTTAGGTGCTTTCTGTACACTATCTCTTAACTACTTCCACCTTTGTCCGGTGTCTTTCAGAGAGTCAGTGCCCAAGACTGCCTCAGTGAGCTGCAGTAAGCCTCTCTAGCAGTTGGGTTGCTGTCCAGTAGACTTGTGTCATATGCTTGTGGTGGTTTGGTTGCCTTTAATTTCACATGTAGGCATGCCATCAGGGCTCTATGGTCTGTCTTAGTTGGCCCACCCCATTGCTTGAGTGAGGTACCCCACCTCAACTTTACGGCACTCACCCATCTGCCTGAGATGACGATGTGGCCAATCTGCCCAGGGTAATAGTCTGGGTTGCGACTGATCTATGTGTTCGCAACCCAGTGTGTCTTCAGCGGGGCTGGAAGTGTGTGAATGCCACAATCAGGCCAGTAGCCCCTAGAGAGTCCCTCATGAAGCTACTGTTCTTGTTGTCTCTGGGGTGAATCGACCAGTAGCCGACTGGTTGTACTACATGAGCTACTTTGTGCAGTTGTCCCCCAGGCCAGGCGGCTGTTGAAACCCCAAGCACTATGACATGTTTGGACACCACACTCACAGTCTGTTGAAGCTTCAAGAAGACATCAGCAGTCTTTCAAGCTAAGGTACGCAGGTCGTGATTACTTCTGAACCTCGCATATAAAATCAACAGGCTTATTATGTTTGACAAACACTAGTGCCTTTTGTGTGGGGCCTGACAGACGCGGCCCCACTCCTGCCACCGGATCTACTTTGGTGGCACCTCCAGTGGCCACGAGCCCCGCTCATTCTGGGTTCTCCTCAATTCTTCATCTCTGACTAGCAGGGCTAAGATGTCAGCCTTGATTGATTTCCACCGAAACAGTTGCACTTCACTGCTCCATCCACAGCCATTCTAGGTGGTGATCGTTAAATCTCCATTCAAACGAGGTCTGCTTCACCACCTATTCCAGCGCCAAGTGGGGGTTTGCCATGAAGGTGACTTGCAACACCACTTCTGCCATCGTGGCATGCCACCATTTTGAAGTGGGAAACAAAAAAGTTCCTTCTTGTACATAGAAGAGTGTCAACTTGTCATAGCCGTTGAAAAAAAGGATGATCTTCTGTTGCAATTCTGCAGTGACATTTTTGCAACGTGACGTGTTTTATTAAATGTGTATGCAGATTATTTTGCAATATAAAGCATGTGCAAAAAGGTCTTCTGCGAGATATTGCCTTAAAATTGATGGCATTCAAGCGACCGGAATCGGTGAACTGGACATCTAAGAACCAGCAAGTAGTTCGAGTTTGGATCAGGCGCCCCACAAGTATTTTAAACTCGAAATAGTTGTTTTGAATGTCAGACTATTTGCTGATCCTCAGCAAAGCCTATATTAACTGCACATTAAACATACCTCATCAATCCAGTCTGCAGGTTTGTATATGGGAAGACCAGCTTTGTCCAACTCATCGTCTAGCTGCTGTAAAAATGGGAGGCCTTTACCCCAGTAAGCTGCCTCGTGTAATGGAGTCCTTCCAAACTAAAGTTAAAATTTAATATTATGATGTTAACTATTTGATTAAAAATGATATATGCAAAGTCAGCATATGTCTCACTTTATCTCGTTTTGAAATGTTGGCCTTCAATTTTCCAGAGAACAGATCTTGTGCAAAGTAAGTTTCTTGACTGCCATTGCTTTCTTCTTTATCACTAATTCCTGCTCTTTCTTGTCCAAAATAATTAGCTGCTGCAAATGCCAAATGCAAAGGAGTCCTTCCAACCTAAAGACATTACATCAAATTTAATATGTATTTTTAGAAGGACTTAGAGCATGCAGAAGACAATAAGACAAAGACTTCCAGGGTTACTGAAAGGTGGACTTCCCAGAAACAGCTGACTGATCCAGTTGAATTAACAATTAGTATATGTGGCTAAATGTCAATCATGTTTTTACAAAAAAATGCATTTTAGATTATATTACATTGCAATTGAATGCTTATGATTTTCACAGTTGCATTACTGTTGTGAAGCCTAAAACTCACATGATTGGCTTTGTCAATATTCAATCCACTAGCCAGGTCATCACTCATTAGAAATTTGAAAACTTTCTTTTTTCCATACATGACAGAGTAATGAAGTGGAGTATTACCAGCTGCATCACCTTCATTCAAGGATGGATGTGGAACTTGGGAGGCAGACAACAAGTTTTTTACTATTTCAACATTCTCTTGTAAAACAGCCCAATGTAGGGGTGATTTGCCATCCTGTAATGAGATAATTAAGCTCTGGAGGTTATTCTCAAACATTTTTGTTAGTTATAAAGAAGCATGCAACCTATGTTATTGGTAAAGAATTGTGGCAAAATAGGAAACAGAAAACTATATACGTTTACCTGATCTACTAAGAGGTGATAATCTTTTTGTGTCCAATCAATTGCAAGTAACTTAGTGACTGCTTCATTGTTGTTATAGATTACTGCCTGTTGTAACAGTGTTCTTCCATCCTGTATTATATATATAATTACACACTCAACAATTATCTCCCAATGAATAATTTTAGCGTACAATTAAGAAATTAAAGTACATCGCTAGCATGTGTTAAAGTAACTGCAAACGTACTTCTCCCTGCTTTTTCATTATTAATGTTCAAAACTAGTATTTTATACACAATACAAGCAAACAATTAAGAAAGCTACTGTACATACGTTTCTCTTGATCTGAAGCCCATTCAAAGCTTTTTCTAAGAGCATGTTAAAAACCTTAATTCCTCGTTGTCCATTTCTTATGGCTAAGAACAAAGGACTCTCTCCTAGTACATCATCAACTTTGCTAACATCAGCTCTACCGAGAAGTAACCTCTCCACCAGTTTGGTGTCCTGTCTGACAGTTGCCCAATGAAGAGCATACTTTCCATCAGCGCCAGGTTCAGCATTTGGATCAGCACCTCTCTTCAAAAGAGCATCAGCCATAAACCATATCTAAATTAAACATCAAAACAGTTAAACTGATTCAGTTTTACATTACACCATGCTACAGGCAAGTTGGTGTTGAGATGGATCAAAGGATGACAGGGATAAGATAGCAACAATTCTAGGAATGGCAGTAAAGGAGGAAGGAGTGGGAAGAATTCTGGAGGGGATGTGGGACAAGAGATTCCTAGATTTATAGACATCATTTACATGATCATAATTTGTTGTTTTGTTACTCTGCCAAACATTTTTATTTTATTTTTTATTTAATATTTTTTCTTCAGAATCTGTTTGTTCTGTAAGTGCTGCATGGGGTTTACGAACTTCTTTCACTTAATACATACAAGAAATGGTTCCCTAGGCCTTGCATGTATAGAAGTGTATATATGGGTGATTAATACGTAATATGTACGTACTTATTATAGCTTTGCATGTACATTTTTAAGGTAATTTGTAAGCAAAAAGAAGACTATTTCAATATGTGATAAGGCTAATTTTATAGGATTGAACATTTCAATGTTGGAAGAGCATCTTTGCTTACTGCATTGTGGTTGTATGCTGTATTCACTACGTGAGCAAGTGTCTTGTTTTTGTCTCCAGCAAATATTTTTAATTCCAGCAGACTATTAACCAGGACATGTACAGTAACTTCCGGCTTTTCTTTTTCACCCTCTTGAATCTGCCTGAACTGCTTGTTCTTTCTCTGTATTTTGATGCACTTGAGGTGTATTTTCCTTATACCTTCCTGCAAAGCAAATAAACAATGTATACGTATATTATATATAGTGGTAAAGTATTCTACACAAATAACCTTAATCATCGGTTATCAAGTTTATAAGAAGCTAAGGAACTATGGTATAGTTAATTATAGATTTCTCATATATACGTACTATGCACTGACAATGAATATTCTGTCATATGATAGTTTGGCTATATGCCTAACCATAAGTATAGGCATATACATTTCTACCTACATATAACGTATTATACCTTTATGTGTTTCAAACTTTTCAGCTCCTCTAGCCACGCCTTTTCAGTTTGCTTGTAATCAAGCAGCACGACAACTTTCTCATTTAGTTCTTCCCATTTGCTCAAAGACAGATCTTTCGGGTCATGATCAACGGCTCCAGACTTATCTTCCGGTGCTGTCCTATAATCCGTATCCTCGCCTTTCACCTCGGAGTCTGTAGTTCCTTGCTCATCATCAGAGAGCAATTCACTTCGAGAAAGACTTGAAGTTGATACATCGTGATAGCCAGGCTTAATAATCGATTCGCTCAGAACATCCTCTAGCTCATGCTCTGTACTAGCAGTAGTCCCCATGCCTTCCACAATAAGACCCCAATACCACGACGATGCTGCACCAAAATATATACGGTAGAGTGTAGGCGGTGAGACTGACTGATCAGGCTATATAGTAACATTAATCATTATGTGTCACACTATAGTCTCGGTCCACCGTTTTTCAAAATACAAACACCGACCCTATAGATATATTTTAGACTACCTACAAATATAGTTCCAAGAGGTCGTAAGCTAATCAATATTCATGCAACCGGGCAAGGTTTTACAAGAAAATACTGGGCCCCAGGCAGTAGTGTCGATTTTCGGTTTGATGTTGCATATTTGATTTTGACTAGCAGGAATATGACTGATGTGGCTGTCTGTGGCCCAGTATTTTCTTGTAAAACTTTGCCCAGTTGCATGAATATTGATTAACGCAACACATCTTCTATAGCGTGCGCTGTCGATCGAAGAATGTAAGTGCTTATTAAGCAAACTGTTCGTACATATGTCAAGTTTTTGATCACATAACTGTGAGTTGGTCTGTACAATCATAGATCTTACACCAAGGCGTAAAGATTTATGGTACAACTTTCATTATTGGTTTCTATGAATATAATTTACATATGCATAGAGTGGAGACAATAAGTTTGACTACATCCCCTTTTTATATTTAAGATCTCTCTTTGTGTAAATAAAATCTTTAGGCTCATATCCAGTCACCATGCATGCATAGTTTAAATGTACAGGAATAATCTTATTGCTCTATACTTATTTAAAAAATCCAGGAAACCAGCTATATAGATCGGCAACTTGAATTGATATGAATGCACGAATCCTTCTTGCTGAATTATCTATCTATGATAATCATATATAGGCCAGGAAAGGGAATTGATGTATATACGAGGTAAGAAAGTCTATTATTGCGTAATATCTATACTAACGATATTCATAAATCTTATAAAGTGTCTCTGTCTCCCCACCAGATAAATTGTATTCATAGACATGAACATCTGCTGTTTGTGCTATAGCTCCCTCAGGGTAGATGAATGATTAACCTCTATGAATAAATTATCAAGAGAGTCCTCTCAGGAGGTGATGTATATATGGCGAATAGATAGCATCTGATACACTAAAAAATGGCACTGCTACAGGAAAAAACATTGTATATAGAATCTTTTATATTCAATACAATTATATGACCCGTGAAGGTAAAGAAGCATCCTCTAATTATATAAAATGAACATTGCACATGTTTTCAAGACAAAGCTTGGATTAGAAGTAATGGTAGACTTCTAACAGCACTTCTTTATTTGTCTCATGCAGACTAATGCAATACTGTAGTTTGGTTAGACTACTCCATGCATAAAATGTATACTCCTGCTAACAGTTAAGAATCTTTAAGGAGTCTCAGTTAACAACCACAGCAGATTTGATGTACCTTAGAGAGAGAGAGAGTTATGACCATAAATTTATGTACATGTGCATACATGTACTACAACTACTGGATTTAGACCATTTGTATAACTTGCACACTGAAAATTTTAAGATTGGCACTTGATCTCAAGTCCAATATAGGTATGTACTATATCTGTAGGCTAAAAATATTCATAGTAGGTTCGTCTAACCAGACCAAAGGGTTTAAACTTTCAGTTCCTATTAAGATGAAATCATTTATTTGAATGTGTAATAATTTATAGGCTCTAGACTGCCAAAGTAAACAATTGTAATTCCTCTCCTGTTGCTTATTTGTATGTGTGCCATATATAAAAGTGTGGTATTTAAATTTATCAGCTAAGGACTATGTACCTAGGGGGAACTCAACAGCATTGGCAGAAGTATTGAATCATTCTCTATGTGTGGTCGTAATATCTATACTAACGATATTCATAAATCTTATAAAGTGTCTCTGTCTCCCCACCAGATATATTGTATTCATAGACATGAACATCTGCTGTTTGTGCTATAGCTCCCTCAGGGTAGATGAATGATTAGCCTCTATGAATAAATTATCAAGAGAGTCCTCTCAGGAGGTGATGTATATATGGCGAATAGATAGCATCTGATACACTAAAAAATGGCACTGCTACAGGAAAAAACATTGTATATAGAATCTTTTATATTCAATACAATTATATGACCCGTGAAGGTAAAGAAGCATCCTCTAATTATATAAAATGAACATTGCACATGTTTTCAAGACAAAGCTTGGATTAGAAGTAACGGTAGACTTCTAACAGCACTTCTTTATTTGTCTCATGCGGCGGACTAATGCAATACTGTAGTTTGGTTAGACTACTCCATGCATAAAATGTATACTCCTGCTAACAGTTAAGAATCTTTAAGGAGTCTCAGTTAACAACCACAGCAGATTTGATGTACCTTAGAGAGAGAGAGAGAGTTATGACCATAAATTTATGTACATGTGCATACATGTACTACAACTACTGGATTTAGACCATTTGTATAACTTGCACACTGAAAATTTTAAGATTGGCACTTGATCTCAAGTCCAATATAGGTATGTACTATATCTGTAGGCTAAAAATATTCATAGTAGGTTCGTCTAACCAGACCAAAGGGTTTAAACTTTCAGTTCCTATTAAGATGAAATCATTTATTTGAATGTGTAATAATTTATAGGTTCTAGACTGCCAAAGTAAACAATTGTAATTCCTCTCCTGTTGCTTATTTGTGTGTGTGCCATATATAAAAGTGTGGTATTTAAATTTATCAGCTAAGGACTATGTACCTAGGGGAAACTCAACAGCAATGGCAGAAGTATTGAATCATTCTCTATGTGTGGTCAGTAATGTAATAACATACATATCTCCTTGCACAAACAATCCTGTGCACATGATTGGTAGATTTCATGTGTATAGATTCTTATGGTTGAAAGTTGAACCCCCAAACAGATAAGAATATCTTCCTCAAATTCGAATTCCTTTAATGATTAAAGTTATGTTTAAGGACTTCTATGTATGGCTTTCACTAGCTATATATAGACATTACAGCAATTGGCACAACCTCTTGAGAAGAATATTACTTTAATAATACACATATAGGGTACTTTAATGACATACATCAATTACAAGTGTGCTAGAAATTTGGTTGTTTTGAACTATACCAATTCCATTTACAAGAATAAGCATGGAGTAGCTGACATCATAGGGGAGTTTACATACTGCACATAACCACAAAATGGCAAGTAAAGGAAGAGTTGATTTGCCACACACACACACATAAGCAGGACTGGCCAGATGGGTCTTCCTTTCCTTATATTTCATAAGTAATACAGTGCAAAGGTCTTAATTTCATAAAGCTATTATTGTTTTCATTAGCAACTTATATAGTTTTGTATAATATTATCCGATTCATCCCCTCCAGTAATATATAGTGATTATGAGGCCGAAATGTCATGAAATGAATTTGAAGACCTACGTATGTGTGTTTGTCAAGTCAATCAAGAAAAGTCAAACAAAGAGCACCGAGTCACAACTGACTAAATAAAGGAAAATATCTAGAAAGAATACTGATCAAGCTAAAAGAAGTCTGTATTAAGTGATAAGAAGGACTGGAAAATGAGGCGTTTGAGCGGACCCAACATGGATGATCCTGGCACCCACAGAGAGGGAATCCAAATCTGCGGGTGTAGTGCAGCAGCAAATCAGAGAGAAGAGTGTGGAGGTTGAGAGCACCGCCAAAGAGAATGATCTGGTTAGCGATGGTGAAGTGTGGTGTTTTTCAATGACAAGAGGGAGAGACCCTTACCTTCCAACGCCTACCATCAAAACAGTTCACCCATACAGAGTTCAAAAATGCAGAGTTTGTGTTAATTTGCTGCCAAGATACACTGCCACCCACCCCGCTACACTGCCACCCACCCCGCTACAAGGGAGAAGAGCCATAGGAGAGTACTGATGATGCTGAGAGGTGGAACAGTCACTTTCCAGATTGAAACTGGCAGATGGAAGGGTATACCTCAAGAAGAGAGATTGTGTAGAAAGTGTAGAATGAATGAGACAGTGGAAGACTGCAATCATTGGTTGTTACAGTATCCTAGGTAGGAGCCGGAAAGACGACATCTTTTGACTACTGTACATGTATATGTTGAAGAAAGGCTTCCTAATTTTGCATCCTTAAACTGATGACATTCAATCTGCTGCAATCACAGACTTAATTAGCTTGTGAAGACCGTGGGATTGCCCAGCTGATCTGCTTAATGTGGACTGCAAGATTCGGCTGAGTCAGCCTGACTGTATTTGTGGACTATGCATATTTGACAGTGCCTCATTGGGTCTGTACCCTATATAGTGCCTTTTATTTTTGCTCGCGTACTCTAATATTAATAATATTTATAATATATAATATAATATACTGTCTCCTGGATCGAGGTTATATATACAGTACAAGTTATAATATACTAATATATGTATATATATAGGAGTGATTGATCATGTGTATATATATACATGTATATACGTATACTCAGTCATGCACTGCGGTCCTATAATATTGTACGCTGATGTGTACTGTATATATATCCAGCTAGCCAAGTAAATCTCCAATGAACCAGAATGAACAATTAGTTAATTATAAGCTAATTAATCATATCAATTCTAAAGCATTGCAAGTTGTACTACATGCAAAGATGTCTTATTTTATAATTATAGACGTAAGGTGTGTTCTTATACTTGATCTTAAGGTAGTGTGTAAGTCAGCAGATATGCTGGGTAAGCATGATCATTGTCATAAGTAATATAGATGATTGATCCACGACTGAAACCTCGAATACTGTCGTATCGCTTCTGCACTTCACCCTCTTCTTGACCAGTTGTCTGCCTTAAAGGGGGAACTGAGTATTTTTGGGGAATTTGACAATTGTAGCAAGCACCTGTCAGCACTTTAGCAACTAGCATCTTATGCTGTCCTTTCTCTGTATGGCAGAAGTTATGGGAATAGACGGCATTCTCAGCAAAGTAATTTCCTTTTCCCCACATGCCATCCCTGCTAAATCGCATGTCAAAGCCAGCATCTCCCATGAACACATCACTGGGATTGGTATTTCTGGTACCATGAAATAGTAGCTTTTCTCCACCAGTGGGTAGTTGTGGGTCCGACTTCAGGTCGGCCATCTTTCTATGGTACTTTCTCCATAGCACGGTGTTTTGAATTCTTTCAATTCGTATAACAGTTGCCTTTGGAAGGGTGTTGCAGAAATGTGATTTAACCTTCCTATATTCTCTTGATGTGTTATAAACCCGAACTAATTCAAACTGTTTTTCACTCCTTTTCCATTCAATGGGAAACCCTGCAGGTACGTATATACAAAACAGGGAACATATACATGTGCATGTAAAATGATAATAGATTTATGAACATGTATATATACACAATATAGTGTGCATGTATTATGTATTATATGAAAAATTAATATACATGATATGCCTCCTTTGTAAAAATGAGGGGGAACTAAACCTGGAGAGAGCTTTGGACAAAGATATACTGCACGTACGTACATACAAATTACATGTATTTACCTTTACTGTCACAATTTCCCGAATCAGATTCTCTGTAATGATGTAAAGTATTGCTGAAGTCATTTTCAGATAGAAAAGGAGACAGCTTCTTAAGTTGCTTTAGCTTTTTCATGAACTCTTCACTTAGGCGGAGCATCTCAGAAGCAGTCATAGAGTCATGGGTCAAAAATGGAGGATTAAATGGGAGATTTTCATCAGGAAAACGACAACACTTTCCATGGCTACTGATAGCTACTACAAATTCATCCAAATTCTTCATCTCATCTGGACATTCAGGATGATCTTTCAGCTTTTGATAAAAATTCAAGACATGAAGTGACTGTTGTCGATTCATATTGCAGTAGGCTAAAGAGATAGCAATGAGACCTTTCTCAATAGCTTCACAACAGTAAAAGCATATTGCATGTGGATACTTGCAAAGGTCTGCAGCTGTATGTCCCTCACTCAACAAAGGAAATGCTGAGCTTTCAACAAAAGGTACTCCTTTTAAGTGCTGAGCTAGCTGAAGATCCATTTTGGCTTGAATGATCCATTTCCCAGCCAAGTGTACATTTATGTTTGGTTTGGCTGTTGCACCTTCTTCCGCAGATTGATCATGAAGCAAGTCTTCTAGTGCATATGGAGCATGAAAATGCATCCACATGTTACCAATTTTCTTGGCTGTTGTCACAAGTCTCTGCTCTTCTTCTGGCTTACAAAATGAACAGTGCCGCATGTATAAATTCCCAACACAACTATATGCTGTCATTTCTTGTAGTGAATTGCAAAATTCTTCCATCATTTTCCCATTAGAAAGTAACTTCTTAGATATTTCCTTATAGGAGGAATGCTGTTGCAAGATCTTTGCAAAACTCTCTAAACATCTAGTAAACATAGCACAAGATGTTTCTTCAAACCAACATAAGAAATGAAAATGGAAGACTAGTCTCTCCAGCACAAATTGAATTTGCAAGGAATCACACTCTTTAATGCTTTCCAAGCCAGACCCTATCCAGTTTGAAAATGTGGATGCATCTTTAAGTGACACATTGTGCAATTGGAGTAGGCTGCCTTTTAAATCATTTGCTTTAAGGCTGTCTTTCATTTCAGAACATTGATTATCTGAAAGATCGTTACAAACTAAAAGAGAGGAAACAGTCTTTTTGATGCCTGGAGCTACTTCAAGTACAACAGAAGGGATTCCTCCATTGGAATCTGGCAAAACATCTTGAACCTTAGCACACGAAAACCGCCCTTCAGTAGTAAAATACTTAACAAGTGTTGCACTCTCTATGGTTGAGGGGATTAGGAGCTCAAAATCATTCAAGACTGGCATGGTAGTGCCAAGAAGAGATGGTACATAACCACCAAAACGTAGAACATGTAAATCATCTAGACATTTTTCAATCAGAAGTGGGTGGCTGCAACTGAGTGTATGAGACAATAAATCCTTAGGAAAAGTCTTTCCCAAAATATTTGAAATTTCATCCACAAACCTTCTCAGAAGACTTGAACCGTCACTTGAGTGAAGGGTAATAAACATTTCATTACTTTGATCAAGCAATATACAATTGACTGATTTTTCAGTGTTATCAATTCTGCTGCCACTCAATTTATTATGTAAGTATGTTCTTACATCCTGAACACAATAGATAGTCATTTCCTGAATTCTCCTAATCAATTGTCCCTCCTTTTCAGTTGGGGTTTGACCATGATTGTTGTGAGCTATTCTGTACATTGCTATGGTAAACTCTTTAGAATGAAGTAACTGTAGCAATGCTGACAAGCTTGGACATTTGGAGATTTCGTCAGAAACTGATATCTGATAAGTACACTTATTGTCTGCATCCCTAATTTGGCTGTCATCTGGATATTCACCAACAAGCGTACTAAGTTGCTTCATCTTAAAGCATTCAGGTAAGGTGAATGAACCTTGGTCATCAGCTGGTGGCCTTTGAACAAAATTAAAATGTCCTGCAGGAAGTCTTCTCTTCATCCATTCAGCATCATTAAATACAAGTTTAGGAGTAAATAGGAGAAAGGCACCTTCTTCTACTGGAAGAGGAATTGATTCAGCGCATGAACTGATAAATTGAGCAGCAGATCGACTTTCATCACTTCTAATCAGAATAATCAACTCTTTGTAAGCCAGCATGGCCTGCCTCTCCTCTTTGGTTTCCTTATAGTAGAATTTTGATCCTAATGCAGATATTTTCTCATGTAGAGATTGCAATATGCCTACATAGTGACTAGAATCAGCTCTCTTTTTGACTCCTGAAATTCTCAACAATTTTATAAAGCTTTCCATATAATCAGGAACAGGAACAAGATAGGGAGCAAACAACTCCTGACTGCTAATTATATGCTCTACCACACTAGAGCTAGGAACCAGAAATGGAGCTGAGGGGCCAACGGATTCTATTAGCCAGCATGCTGATTTTGATAACCTCTGAATAGTCCCATGATCATTCTGCAGATTTGAGATATTCACACTAAGAAACTGGTAATGCTGAGTGAACAGCACTTTGAGTTGTTTCATAACTAGCATTATCTTTTTGGGAGAGGGACACTGTGAAACAATCCTGCAAAGCAGGAGAAGATTTTCAGCAACTAATTTTGGAGTAACCTCCTGGATGCCAAGGGCTTCTGTTACAAATCCAAAAAAACCCTCTTCACTGAACATGTTCTTCTTAAATGCAGCAGTTATCAAATTACCTTTCATGGCAAGTCCGGATAAGGAGGGAATGTCAGTAGAAGTGGGGAGACCCACACTAGTACTATACTTAGCATTAAGGCAACAGTATGAGCTTAATGTAGCTTCCTTGAGGGCAATGTATTTTGGAAAAGTGGAACAACCATTATTTCCTAGACCTTCTACAATTTGACTTAGTAGAGCTGAAGCTTGTGCTCTGATAAAAGGGATTTTAGAAGCCCTGAAAAGAAAATCTGTCAATTCATCTGATTTTCTTTCTATTTTCAAGGAATTGGCTAAGGCAGCAAGGGTATTCAATAATATCAAGTCTCCATCTTTAAAGTTTGAAGGGTTTTCACAAAATGATTTTGCAGTTGTTAACCAAAGGTTTGTGTCAGGTAAAGTATGCACACCCAGTGAAACTAACAATCCAATCATAACTCCTTGACACCAGTTACCTGGCAACTGCTTATTTTTTGGGATAAACATTTTAACAAATTCAGACGTAGGAGAGTAGAAAAAAGATGGAATTTTTTGGCTTTTATCTGATGCAGTTATAAATTCTTTCTCTTTTAAAGCTTTCTTCATTTGTTGAGATTCTTGTGCATTAAAGCCAAAAAGTGTACCCTTTTTTGGCATGCAAAGTTCATTGAGGACAAACTTCACTTGTGCCTGTATTGATGGTACATCCAGCAAGTGAAGATATGGGATGACCACTGTCAGATAAAACTCAACATCGTTGAAAATGTGAATTCCAAGAGACCTCAAAAATTCGAAGTTATTAAATGCAATATTAGAATACTGCAAGAATGCTACTAGATAGGGTAATGCTTTGTGTTGCTGCAACTCAGTTAGGCCAACACGACATGCACTGTTTGGGAACAAGAATACTCTATCTCGAGGATTGATTGGCCTGCCTGTAGCATCTGGATCTCCAAGAAAGCTGTATATTGGTAGTTGCTTCAGCAGCTCTATTGTCAGAGGTTCTTTTCTTTTATATGCTGTACTTTGAGAAATTCGTTCAATCAGAATAGCAACTTCATGCATTTCATGTTGTAATAAAGTAATACTTTTGGGTAGCCTATTTGCACTGGCTTTAATTAGATTCATTACTCTTTCAGGATCATTAGGCGAGCTGCCTGGCAGCAAATCAAACATGTTCTTGATTGTTTGGAGGGAAGCTGATGGAATTTGATCTTTGAATATATTCCAGTTTATGCAAGGAATTCCAAATTTTTTCAACAAGCAGTTTGGCAATTTAGATGATTCTTTCTGAATATAAGGTATAGTCACCAAAACAGAGTGATTCATGGAGAGAGGAAACAGTGTTCCTTTATCAGTAGGAATTAGCATAACCTTGCTGAAAAGGGGTAAAAGTTGAACAGTTGAGTCATTGAATGCCCATTTCCAGAACTGTACCAAAGTCTTTCTGTATTCTCCCTTATATGGTATAGGGGAATCCCCTTTTGGTAGCTGTATATGCTGTGCATAATGACTGGGAGAGAGTGGTATTACAATGCGCTGAGCACAAAGGAAGTCTCTAATGAATTTATCTCTCCATAACCTTTCAGACACAAAGTCTTCTGGTCGGTGTGGTAGATTTTCTCTGTCTGCATGACTGTAGCATAATTCAGGCAAAACCCTTAATTCATTAGTGCATAATAGGATTAGAGGTAGACCAGACAGTAGCTGGCTAGAGATAGGTTTTATTTGAAGAATATAATGCCATATTGTCTCTATGTTGTGTTTGATCACATTTTCTACTCTTTTCTGCTTGAATTGTGCAACCTGCTTGAGCAATGTTATCAGTAAATGAGGACTGATTTCACCTTGATACTTCGGATTTACCTTTCTAAAAGCAGAACAAATTTTATATGGAGCTGAGGTAATACCTAAGCCCAATTCCAGGAACACAGGAACCAATTGCAAATTGTTGGCTTGGCTATCTTTTAAAAACCAGCCTTTTTTGGTTCTTCCACCACTTTCTATACAGAGCCATGATGATGGAACTGATTGATGGACAATGTCAATCAAGATGGCAGCTCTGTCTTCAAGTAAATTAATATAAACTTTCTGTGGCAAGCCAAAGGCTTCAAGAGGCCTAGCTTTTTCACTAATTGCCTCTGCTGTTGCTTTTGAGAGATCAGGGAAAAGATTGTAAAACCAGCTTATCTGTTGCTTATTAGATTTGTCAATTAGCTGTGTTCCAATTTGCAATAGAAAGCTATAAGCCTTGCTTACCACACAGTCTACTAATGATTTATTCCAATCTTTTAGTGCACCTTCTTTGGTATGTTGAATATGCTTACGTGAAGGATCTATCCAAAAGGCTCCATGAATATGTACTGGCAAATAAGAAGGATTATCATCTAGAGGAAGTGAAACAAAAATCTTTCCATCACAAGCTGCCATATTTCTGTCATATAAACTAGCCACAGAGGCCACAGGAAGCAATGACTCTTTGTACCCTTTCAAAACCAGGTCTTCCGGTAAGGTCCCTCGAAAACATTTACTAACTAACCAATTTGTTTCTCCTTTTTTAACAATCAAATCTGCCCTTCCTTCATGCTGGGTAACAGTAAGAGCATTGCATGTGGAAAAGCTTTGTGGTACCTGACCTTGAGATAAACGTGAGCAGGACTCTCTGAGATTCACTGCAAAAGATGAATGCGGGATATCTCCGATTTGTTTACTATTGGCAGTAAAACAACAAAAATTATTGACATCACCAGATTCTGAAATGTCAAAAACAGATATCTGTTTCACATTGTTTAGAAATAAAAGCATTTCGGGTATTTGTTGCTGAAACTGAGCCAAAAACCTTTGCAATTTTCCCAAAGTCATTGAGTAGCCTTTATCTAGTTTGGTCTTCCAACAGTGATTGCCACTTCTATTCCTAGTTAATGGAAGCCGAAATACTGAATAACCATTTTGCCATCCGCTTGCTAAGTCCTGAATGACACCTGGTACACATCTTGCCATTTTTGGAAACATGTCCCCCAAGAAAGGCTTTAACTGATCAATAAAATTAGACAATTTTCTTTCCTCAGTATTCTGCCACAGCTTTCCAGGTCGGCTGTTCTCTAAATAACTAAAAAAGGCCTTGTGTGGGTCAAACAGACAGAAATACTGTGGGTCTCCACCCACATCACAAGAAAGTAGAGTTGGGCTATCTGTTATATGATAGGCAACATTAAAACCAATACCAAATCGACCAATGGCATCTGCATCACCTCGCTTGCCACCAACACCTAATTTTGTTATACCTACAATGTCCTTTACTGTAAATTTTCTATTATTGAATACCAAAAGGGAAGGCATATCATATAAGCTCTTAAAGTTCTTATGGGTAGAGAAAAGAACATTTTTCTCAAATTGGTGCCTCCTGTCAATAACAAAAGCAACCTCACTGGCACAAGCATCTTCTGCATTTTGTATAAATTCAGTAAACATGGACATGTTGGGTTCATACTGTGTTAGTAAACCATTTAATCTCGCACAAAGATCTTCATGCTGACCAAAATCTTCACCACCAAACAACGTATCATCTGTCATCTTATTAGAAAATTCTGCTAAAATATCTATCACACCTAATTTAGTAGCTACACTTTCAGAAATTTGATGATGAAGGAAGTGTCTTTGTTGTTTTGCTTCGGGTGGCAGTAAATGTCTAAGCTTTTCTGCACAGTAAATCAGTTCTTGTGACAGTCTTAGGATTTTATCCTGATCTGGGAGATATACTCTTAAACCAGACCTTGCTTCTGTAAAGAGAGAGTCCAATTTCAAAGAGAGGAAAGTGACACAATGAAAATGTTCATCTTTCAGAGGATTTTCCCTGTAAATTTTTTTCAAAGTTTCTAAGATTGTGAGAGATGATTCCAGATCTAGACTTTTCTTAACTCCCAAGTTTTCAAACAGCTTATAATAAGGGGTACTTTTTACAGTAACTAGCAGTCCAGGATAATTTATAGGTACCTCTTCTTCTAGTGTGACTTGATGTGAACCGTAGAATCCACAATAATCTCCGATCCAAATGAATGGTCTATTACCCAATCTTGTCTTCAGATTTCGTAGAGTGTCAGGTCTAGTACAAATGCTCTGAAGATGATTATAAACAAAGGGTAGGTGTTTGTTCAAAAACAAGAAGTCTGCTTCTTTGAGAGTGGATTGTTGGGACCAATCTATTATAGTTACCAGATTATCAAACACAAGTTCTGGAGAGATAGCACGTGCCTTAAAGAATCTCTTGAAGTTCTCCTGCAGACTTTTAGGCAGTTTTTCAATGTTCACAACTGGTGAATTAGTAAAGACCAGCCCCAAAGCATTAAAGGGAAAAAGATTACAAGCAGCTGCAAGGGTCTGTGTCACATGACACCATGGCAACAGGAGATCATTAGGCTTATGATAAATAGGGAGAAATGCAACACGTGAAAGTGACTCGCTAATTGTAAGTAAGTTGGCCTTTTCTCGCTCTATTTGCTGGTAATGGTGCTCCAAGTACCTGATAAAGCATTCAGCTTTAGGCATTGCCATAGGACTTGATGTAGATTTAGACAATTCTTCAATTTTTTTCGCTCTGTCTAGCACATCATTATCCCTAAGTATATCCTCTCTCATTCCTAGGTCCTTTAGATCATTAAAGAAATCAGAGAGGTCTGCTAAGGGAAATCTGCCTTCACCTTCCTCAAAAAGACACTTAATGTACGATTTCTTTTCAGATACTAGCTCACAAGGCTTTCTTAAAACCTTTCCTTCTGGCTTACAAGGAACGAAAGATTCAGATTGAAGGTGTTTAGACATCCGCCCGATATCACAAATCTTTAATCTAAAACAATTAAGCACAAACTTCACTTGTTCTACAACCATCTTCAAGGGTAATTTTTTAAGATTAGGTATGAGAAATTGGGTAACATAATCTTTGAATGAAATTTCATTTAATTGCACGAAATTCCTTAAATGGGTGATTATCCCTTCTGGGAGGGTTGCCATGGATTTTCCACAGTATTCAAGAACACATAGAATTGTATTGCGGTTGATTTCAGTGACATTGCCATCATTAAAGTCTTGACTGAGAAACCATACATCCTTCAATGATTCCCATTTTGAAGTTTTCCTACACCAGATAATCTGAAGCTTTCTTTCACAAAAGCGCTTGTAAAAGGCAGAAAAAACAATTTTAGCAAGGTCTGAGTCTGACTTGGATGGCCAGAGTTGATAAAAATAGAGTAGAATTTCCTGGTCTGGGTTTGGTGTCCTCTGACAAAGGTATCCTAAGAGATTACAAATTGCCTCCACAACTGCGTCTGCAATCAAGACAGAGTTCCAGCTGTTTCGGTCCTGAAGATCCCTAAGACTACGTCTGTCTTTAGATATGTCAAAGAAACCATTCACATGAAAGCAAAGTGGAGAGGCCGATATGTTCAGTGGTAAGAAACAGAAGATGTTACTACAACTCAATGGGACAGGACAAACAGCTGTTGTTGTGTGCATTGTAACGGCTACCTCTGCAAAAGGAACTAAACCTCTTTTACATCCATCCTGAGTTAAGGCCATTTTTTTACTTCCGGTTAATCCTAGGGTTGAAGATGAAATCCAAAGTGATCTATTAGCAGGTAGATATGCTTGTGTACAATCTTCTACAGAAACGTCAAAGCAGAGTATATCAGAGGTATCAGTGCCTTTTCTCTGAAAACTTTGAAGGAGATCCTTGCTTCTTTTGCCATTTCTTTTAACAGAGTACAGACGGGCCATCTGCTGTGGTTGCATTCCTTCTTGCAGCTGATACAGTTCTATGGAACAGACATTCCTTAAGAAAACTATCAACTTTTCTGCAGTTGAAGTGAGAGATTTGACTAGCTGATTGATATAGCTTTGGTTTACTACAAATCCTGGTGCAATATCACTTTGGTTTGCCATTTCACTGGTTCTAAATGGAAATCGAAACAGTGCACCCGGATATTCATCGGTCTCATTATACAGAGTAAACCCAAAAATGCTTTCAAATGGCATCATTTGTTCATAATAAGAAAGCAACAGTTCTTTTCTCTCTTGAACAAAGTTAAACTCTACTCCACTGTCACCCAAGTACTTTGCATGAGGGTCAAGGAATATGACTCGATCTCTACTAATAAGGCTTGGTAGATCAGTTATTTGATAAGTAGCACAGAAGCCAAGACCAAACCGACCAATCTTAGTTACATCTTCCTTTTTTGTCTCCCCAGCTATCTTACAAATGTTTTCAAAATCTTCATAACTAAACATAGAATTGTTATAGGCAAACAATGCTGGACCCTGCCAGTGTTTCATGCCCTCCGTAAAAAGTGCACCATTTGAAGTGGAATGGCTTCTCCAGTCAATTAAAAATTTCACTTCTGTTGCACCTGCATCGTCAGCATTTTGAATTAGTTCTTTCAGGACGTCAATGTGGTCCTTGTAGTCATCAATTATGCCTTTTATTCTTCTAGTTACTGCTTCATGATGTCCTTTAAGTTTGTATTTGATTTTCAATGATCTTGGCTTTGCAATTCTACTGGAAAGAGGTGGTATTTGAAGCACCTGTGCCACACTTGCTGGGACTAAAGGATGAATTAAATTGTATTTTACTTTGATTTCCTCATATAGGTCATGCAGGCGCTCATTCCACTGTCTGTCATCAAAAACACACTCATTAGCAGTAACTAATAAACCACTGCAGTTTGGAAGAAGGATACCTTTCAACTGCTCTGATTTCAAACTTTCCTCTCCTGCACATACACAAATTCTTTGAAGAATCTGCGTTACCAATTTTATCCTATCCTCATTTAAGGGCTGAAATGACTTCAAGTTGTGAATTGCTTGCAGTAGATCAGTGAATTCAAACTGCTCCTTTACACCACAAGATTTCCAAAAGTCTCTAGAAAGATGAGAATATGAGGCATGGACAGAGACAAATCCAGGCAAGGGATGGTCAAGAGACTGAATGGCTGCTTTAGCTCTTTCAAAGAACATCCGATGTTGAGGTTCAAATATAAAGGGGAAATTAACTGTCTTCAGAACAGCAGAAGCTTTTGAAACGTCAAGATAAAAATAAACTGCCAACACCATGTTGTATACTAGACCAATTCTTTTATCAAGGTCAAAATGTTTCCTATCCAATTTGCTCAAATGTTCCAAATGCTGCACAACAGATTTTACTGGGATTTCCTTAGCAATAAGGATATCCTGCTGGTTGTATTGTGGCCTTACAATAGGTAGTACTGATCCAACTATGGTTTGAGCTAATGTTTGCTGAGGAGAAGTAAAATAATAGTAACTGACCTGGTCAGGAGTGAGGGGCTGATTACAGTATTTAGTCCCCGCCCACTGTAAACCTAGGTCAGTAAATTCTGCTGGTACATCTGCTTCACAGAAAAGGAAAGGAATTGATTTAGCTTTTTGAAAGAATTCAGGCAAACAAGAAGCCTCAAAACTGGCTTTAATGGCAGCCTGGGATCTCTGTTTTGCTTTCATAATGTTTCTCATGCCTTTTACATGCCTAATCCTCTCTATAAGGAATTTAATCAACTTGTCTTTATCTTTTTGCAATGAGTCAAGTGTCTTTAAGCCAAGAAGCTGAAGTTTATTAAATACTGGCTGTAATGCTTGATGTGGGAAAACATCCTCATGCTCTTCAAAAAAAGACATTAACTCTTGCGAAGGAAAATACAATTCTCCAGGTGAAAATAGGGTTTTATTTGTATTACTTTTGCTTGAAATAAATTTAATTTTGGATAGCCTATCAATAAGTATTTTGTCACTGGGATCAACCATTTTCAAAATCAACAAAATTATACTTATTTGGCCAGTATGGACACTACATTTAAGAGCTTTAGGGATAAGATGATTCAAAATTAGACTGCAAAGGTCTTCAGGGGGCCTGCCAACCAGCACCTCATAGCTACTCATATTATAGTGATCAACCTTGAGTATATTCAGAGGGATTTGAGTATGCTGTGAAAGACTAACTGAAACTTCCAACCTTGGAAATATGATTTCATTGAGTGGTTGCAGGGATATGAAATTACCATTAATAGTCTCGTATATTGGTAATGATCTCAAATATTTTAATAATGGATCCAAGAGTTTATCTCCCTTCACATACTCCCTTAAATAGCTGTAAAGGATTCTTTTTTCTTGAGCTTCCAGTTGATGTATCCTTCTTTCAGCAGATAACCTCTGTAGTATTTGAATCAGCCTTTCTTGAGAAATAAGTGGAAGAAATGAATTAAATGAGGGCAGACCTTCAAAATGCATCACCTGAATCATATTTTCTACTACATTACACCCTAATTTGGCAATAACATGATAAAGATTATCAAGGTTAGTGTCATGTCCCCAGTAGTTCATGTGTCTCACTGTGTGGCCATTTTCTTGTAAGGGAAGCAGTTTAGCCTCATGTGGATAGTCATATCGGTCAAGTGACATGTTGGGTACAAGGGGCAGGCCAGAAACTGTATTTAAGGGGACCCTGAATTGAAATAGCCACTTCCAGACATCTATCAAATAGTGTCTATTAGGATGGCCATTCCTGTCAGGAGTCCAGTGTACTACACTACCCTTTGTTGTACGGAATAATGAGAGTATGGCCCGTTCCAGTAGTTGGGAACTTACTACCTCTACTGTGGCTATGGCAAGCTGATATATCCCACTTTTGGCCATTTTAGTGAAATGTTCTAACAATTGTTGAGGGAGATTTTCATACAAAAGGTACCTCTCTAAGGGTTTCAAGATTCTAGCTGTGAGATCATCAGTAATCACATAAATAAGGTGGGGCTTGTTCTCCCTGGTGGATAAGACGGCAGGAGAATTTGACTTAAGCATGAGTGGCACCACTGGCAAGTTAAGTAGACAATCGTAATCCTTCACATCTGAGAACACATACTCCAACAAATTAATAAAAGAATCCATGTTCTCATTAAACTTTTTAATTGCTAAGTCTCTATTTTTAGATATGGACACTCTAACACGGTGTGGGTTTAGGGTAGGCAAACTTGCTTTGATAGGCAAATCGCCGAGTGATGCACTAATGTTCTCTGGCAGGAACACAACCTTCTCCTGCAGGCTGGCTAGCTGCAGGCCAATCTTCTGTTCTTCCTTTGTGAAAACAAACACATAGCAACTGTTCACTGAAACCCAGTTGTCAGTCCCAAGCGGAGTCCAAAAGAGAGGAAAATATTTCTGGCATATGTAGGTCAGCAGGTATATCAAGATAGTGGACCAAATGGGTCTGTTTTTCATTTCTGTGACCACTGGCCAGAGTGCATATGCTATCACATTATGCAAATCATTAGGCTTGGAGAAAGTGCCCAGAAGTGCAGTCCATGCTACTAAAATGGATGCATAGGTAGGAATGAGCAGATCTTCTACAAGTTCTTTATTCCAGGATGCCTCTGCACTTGTATTCTCCAGAATTGGCCACTTAATATGCTGCCTGTCATCAGTAGGGATAAAATAGCCATTTATGTGGACAGGCAGGCCTGTGCACAGAGGGAGGGGAAGGAAGCAAAATGCTAAACCTTTAATGACAGGCAATGATACAGTTTTTGAACTGAAATTGGGTTTGAATGATATAGCTATTGCTTCTTTTAAGCTAATAGGATCCATGATTAAATTTTCAACTAAGCCATTAGAATGGAATTCTAATGGAAGTGGGGCAGCAACTCCAACTGTTGGAGAAACTTTCAAAGACTCTGCTCTGATTCTAAGAGCATCATTGTTCGTTCCAATAGTTTGGCTGACTAACCAGAAATGTTGACGGCTTGCATCAGCTACAGAACAATTGATCTCAGTTATGCTACATGGATACATAACAGAAGTTATCTGACTAGTAGGTAACTGTAATTTCCTCTGAGCTTCTCTGATAACACTGAGAGAGGCTTCATTAATAAAAGCTTGTGACTCTAAAGTCATTTTATTCTGGTTTGGCCTGATAGTAAACAGTTCAATTCTGATTACATTTCTCAAAAAGAGAAAAATATGAGAGGCATCTTTAGCTAAAGACAGCTTTAATTCTTTCAGCACATCTTCAGCAGTGTAGCATTTGTCTGAGATCTCAGAAGGGTTTGTACGTAGTGGAAAGCGGAATAGTGTGGACTTGTAGTATAATTCAGTTTTGAAAAAACTAAAAAGTCCATCAATAGGTGTCAGCTGATTTTGCACCTCTGGTTTAACTAAGCTGGCAAGAGTGTATTTCTTGCCTCCAGTTTTCACTCCTTGACTATCTATATCACTGGCATATTTCATGTGGGGGTCTAGGATCCCAACGCTGGAACCACTGACAATCATAGGCAAATCTACATAAAGATTTACTAACAGTTAATCGGCATTATATTGTAATGTGAAAATATGTAAGCATATGAATATTTATATGGGGGAACTGTATATATAGCAATAGATCAGTGCTCAGCTAAATGTATCAAAATATTGATTGCCAACTTTGGGCCCCTACACAATATTGGTAAAATATAAGCTTATTAACTACGTATGTATAATACCCTAGCCAGCTAGAGGTCATAATCTTCCACTACATTGGTGATCCATATAATACCCAATGAGCTGATAAAGGGAGGATTATCTACGTACCATATGCAGCATGAATTACTGTTAAATAGGATATACAGTATGAACAAATTTATACAGGAAGTAAAGTTTTGCTACTGTATTTTAGTCTTTGAAACAAATTCAACACTTTCCTTTACATTTTAGCCCTTTTGATCACCTTGAACTTCCACTGAAATGTAATTACTTGACCTTCGTATTATATATTTCAGCTATAGTACTCACCTCTGTGACTATAACTCTTACATACGTATTACATTATGTAAAGTAATTGAAACACAAATAATGTAAAATCAGATTTATGTAGAAGATATTCATTATATTACACGTACATACCTCTCGGGTAATATATGTTTTCACATATGCATTTTAAACAGCTAGAATTACTGATAAGTTATTCTTAGACACTTGTATGAAAGTCAGCTAGATGTGTGGCAAAGTATTTTCATAACATTCTACCTTAAAATCTCCACATAAACTAAAAGCTAAAAGAGCTAAAAGTGAAAGTAAAGTTGAATTTGTATCATTCCATGCATATATAAACAGCTAAAGATCTGCTTATGTCAACAGCTTTTAGTTTCTTGTCCCGTACATGAATATAATACATATGTGCATATTACAATGTAATTCGGGAAATTTTCGTCTGCGGTTTTCGTGTTGATATTTTCGTGATCTAAACCAACAGCACTTCTTGATTCGCACAAACAAACGAACAAGCCAACCATGAAAATATTTTAACAATGAAAATCCCTGAATTACGGTACATACTTTGTTAGCTTAGCTAGATCAGGCTCTGGATAATTCACATTTGCATGAATAAACCAAGGCTCACTGCATTCCTTTATTACACATACAGTAGGGTGTTACCTGTAATATGATGTACAGATTGAAATCCTATCCCAAATCTGCCAACTTTGCCATGGTCAGCCATTTTGTCACTCTTGTAGAGTTTTCCAATATTTTCCCAATCTACTTCAGAAAACATGGCATTATTCCAGGCAATCAGAGAAGGGCCCTGAAAAGGCGCAAGTGAAGCATTAATGAGGTTGCTTGTTGGATGAGATCTATAGTCAACCAGCAAACGAATAGTTGTTGCACCAGCATCGTCAGCATTCTGTACCAGTTCCTAAAGTTTTGGAAATTTGCAGAGATAATATCAAAATATGAATCATTTAAGCAGTCTATATACATATATTTAAAATAAAATAACATTAAAGGGTTTTGCTGAAGTTTGACCAAGCTACAAGATTACTGTTACTGATTATATATCTACAGTGATACTGTATCGTTGAATTTGACTCCTTATTATATACTCAGGGCTGCATAGAGAAATCCCCTATATTCCCCCCCCCCCCCCCAGGATTGATTTTGCCCTCCCTAGACTTTTGGGAACCCCCTAAACTGCTTCGACACCCTCATACTATTGCCCCCCTATATTTTGAAAAACATTTCCTATAAAGACATGCTTAATATCAATAAAAGTATATACGTATATATGTATAAGAAAAAATGTTTAGGAAAAACTGTTCTCTATATAGATCTATTACATACTTACTGTAGGTAAACCTATACAGCTTTGAATGAAATAAATGACTTCTATATAATACATTTAGTTTTCCTATATAGTACAATATACATACATGCACGTACGTACGTATGTGTATGTATCTATAAAATCACTCTACATTTAAAATACGTACGTATTCATTAGTGAGACTCATTTTTAACATGTACATATATATGTGTGTGTGTGCATGTGTGTGTGCATGGGGGTTAAGTATTCTTAAATACTACTTAGCCAACGCCTCCACGTGGTGACCCCTGGGCAGTTGTTGGCTAAGTTGGCCGGTAATCTTGGGTTAACATGAGGTTGGGTACAGGATGTCGATTGATGTCATCACTCAGTTCATGCCAAGCTTGCCCACTCTCAGAGGATTTGTACACCACTGAGGGTGTACCATCTTGTTGTGCACATACGTAGGAGAAAGCAAAGAGTTGAATCTACTGTTTGGCATCTGGCTTTGTGAAATGTTAAATCTCTCTTGGACATAGACTGCTAGACAAAGTCGAGAGACACATATTACTGATGAAAGGAAGATAGAGAGAGTTGTAAGTGTTTTGGAGAAGTATGGCATTGCAGTGGGTGGGCTACAGGAAACTAAATGGTTTGGGGAAAAGATTTATATAGTAGGAAATAGCATTGTTTTAACATCAGGACGAGAGGTTCCTAGAGATGTTGTTGTAAAGCAAAGAGGGGAGGGTGTTGCTCTTGTACTGATGGGCCTTGCTATCAAAGCATGGACATCAGGAGGCAGTCAGTGGAAAACATGGAACTATAGGATCATTTGAGCCAGTTTGACTGTAGGAAGTGAGAGGCTTCATGTGATCTCCTGTTATGCTCCAACTTTTTGCAGCTTCTAGGTATAGTAAAAATCAGTTCTTTGATGCCATACAGCAAGCAATATCATCAAGTGAAACATTTGTCTTGCTTGGAGACTTTAATGCACGTATAGTTTCAAGGAGGGCTGAAGATTCTGAATGGTGGTATGTCAGAGGACCACATGGCTTTGGATCTTTGAACGATGCTGGTAAAGACCTGCTATCTTTTCTTGCCTTTAATGGAGTTACAGTTTGCAATACTTGGTTCCAGAAGCGTGACATCCACAAGCAAACTTGGCAACATCCAAAGTCCAATCAATGGAACTGCATTGATTGTATAATGGTTAAACAAGAAGTGTGTTGATGTTTCTGTAACGCGTGGAGCAGAATGTGATACTGATCACCAAATGTTGAGAATGAAGCTATTAGTTAAGAAGAGGGAAAGCTATCAAGAGTCCCCAATCTTAGAGAAGTCTGAAAGTTTGATGTATACAAATTGTTGGAAACAAAAAGGAGAGAAGGAGAGGAAACCACTCATGACAGGTTTCAGAAGGCTGTATGTAATCGAGCAAAGGAGTCACAGGATCGAATTTCAGGTCTCATATGGCATGAAACCTATTTGAAATTTCTTGAACAGCCAGGTTTCAAAGGGTGCTCAAGTGTGTGCTAATATAGATTAATTTCACGGGTTTCAAATTTTAACATCCTCCTTTCCAGTTTTATACATATTCTCATACCTTTTAAAACCTGGCTGTTCAAAGAGTTCCAAATAGGTTTCATGCTTTCTGAAACCTGACATTTGATCCTGTGACTCCTTTGCTCAAGCAAATCGAGCAAAGGAGTTATGGAAAGAAGGTCACTCAATTGAGGAGAAGTGGTCTTCCTTGAAGACAGCAATGCAAGAAGTTGCTGAGTCAATCTTAGGCCCTGAACAGAAAAAACATGGCAGATTGGTTTAGAGAAAATGAAGATATCTTGAAACCACTTTTCGAAGAGAGAGATAGGTACATCGGAGATGATAAACACAAGGAAAGAAGATAAATTGAAATTTTCTAAAGCTGTTGGCATGGCTGTGAAATCCAAGTTTGATCAGAAGCTCTTCAGGAGGTACATATACAAGGAATACAAGTGAAAAAAAGCTGACTAAGTGTCAGCTCGCTGATGATAGTGCTCTACTCTCAACCACCAGATCAGGGGCAGAGGCAGCTGTTGAGGAGTTCCAGAGAGTGGGTTCTAACTTTGATCTGTCAGTAAGCATTCCTAAGTCAAAACACATGGTTGTAGGTAGGGAGGTAATGGAATGTGATAAAAACCCATACCAATTAGTGGAGGAGAGGTAGACTCAGTTATTGAGTTTCCTTACCTGGGTTCATTGGTAGCTGCTTCTGGTAGAATGGACAACGATTTAGAAAAGAGGATCTCCCAAGCATCTAAAGCCATTGGTACACTTAGGAAGGCAGTCTTCCTGGACAGGAATCTGTCACTTAAAACAAAGAGGAAGATATACAGGGTCTGTGTATTGCCAGTTCTAATGTATGGCTCTGAGTGTTGGACCCCTCTGAAAAGGCATTGTAGGAAAATCAACACTTTCCATCATAGATGCATTAAAGTCATCCTAGGGATAACAAATCAAATGCAATGGACCCAACATATCACCATGAGAGAAGTACGAAGGAAGTGGGATGATTCAGAAACAGCTAAAACCAAGTTAACTGTATGCAGGTTGATGTGGGTAGGCCACTTTGCAAGAATTCCTGATCATAGGTTGCCAAAGACTGCTCTGTTTGGATGGCTTCCTCAACCTCGACCTAGATGTGGCCTAAGAACAAGATGGAGGGAAGTCATAAAGAAGGACCTCAAAGAAGTCGGAGTTGATGAAAAGGAGTGGTACACTCTAGCAACAACATCCAGGGAAGAATGGAGATCGAAATGCAGAAGTGGGCTAGAAATTCTACTGAAACCACAGAACATGCAGCAAGAGAAGCAAACCATCTAGCGCAAGAACCTGTGAAATGTGTTATTTGCTATTATTATCTTATTATTAGCTTCATATAAAATAGTGTTATTTAGGAGGGAAAACGACAAAAAGAGGCATAAATGTTTGGAAGAGAGATTGAAGCCTATATGTGACCAGCATGGTGCAGTTCAATGCCCTAAATGTGAGAAGTGGTTTAAAAGTAAAGGCGACATGGCAGTACACAGATGTATACAGATCCCATCATTACTCAACAATGCTTTCTTTCTTATGGGAAAACGTGATCATGATACGGCAGTTTCACAACAGGAACAGGAACAGGTGTGTGTGTGTGTAGAAGCATTTGAGGAATACACTACTTTTCTGCTACTGATATCCTGTCACTGCAGGTACACTTATAAATAATTGATGCCTTTGAAACACAACAACAAACCAAATTTCTCTCCTCATACAATTATAGGTTAATTAACAAATGGTCCCATCATGACATACATATATATAGGCATTAACTTGTAATTTCCAATTTTCCTTAAAAACTGCCCATTTGGGTTACATGATCTCCTAATGAATTAGCATATAAGCCCCACTACGATAAATCGATTATAAAAAAGGCGTCTTTCCCGTACATAAATTTAAAACTAGACGCTCTTCTCCGCAGCGGCGAATTTTCGTAAATGAAATACTTCAAGTCACTTCCCAAGTGATACTCCATAATCCGTGAGAGTTATACGGCATTTCGTCCATAAACGACGGAGTATAGCGGTAACAAACAAACAAACACATAAACTCTACTGAATTATAATAGATTACAGTAATTACATCGTATAATTTACTATGGTATACTACCTGCACTGTATTATAAGCTCTTTTTAGACTTCTTCACATTTTTATTTACTGGTACCTTAAGAATCTGTCCTTCTGTATATTTCCCAAGCAAGGTACGAACAACATCAGTTAGTGGAGGCACTCTAGTGCCAAATGTCTGTTTGTGAACGCTAGGGTCTGTGGAACATGTAATAATATGTTCATTTAAAAAGGTAATTAATTGCATATAAAAAACATACATACATACAAAGATTGATATTATTATCTTATTATTAGCTTCGTATAATCTACATCATTATATTTCGTCAGCATTTTCGAGTGTTGTTGTTACAGTAGTTATTTTAGACGTTCAACAAATCCATCTAAAAGATAGTTTCGATGCAGTTAAAAAATCCTAATTTATTAGTGTTGCAGTTGTAAACTTACTCGACATGAACTTTCCTGTCGATACCAGCAAGCACTCGATGAGTTAGAAAACTCCGAATAGGACCATAAACCGCTTCCTTGCAATTGTCTATAAGATATTCTCAGGAAAAATAATGCGCTGCTTTCGATTCCAAGTAATAATACAATGAGTAGGGTCTTACCTAAGTATTCGATGAATATCTTCGGCTTATTATAAGGAAAAACCACTAAAATAAATTCATACATAAGTAATGAATATCATTATAATATAGAGATTCCTCTTATATAGGACTTCTAATATAATTACGAAAACAGAATACAAATGCAATTAATGTTTGCATGCTGGGCTCATGCACTTTACTTTAAAATACTTTTCCTTCAACCTTAATTAATTTTGTCATATATATGTCATGATCATCTTAATGTAGGGCGAGGTGTCACTTTATTGATCTGGTTCCCTAAATTATACAAATGGGTAGCATATTTTTTAATACATTATTAATTATGCAACAAAGTTTGTAGGTATTTGCTATATGTTAGTATCATTGTTTGCTATTCAAACATGATACCTATTAAGTTTATAAGGTTCAATTGAATTCCTAATAATGGACATCTTTGGCAGTAGCTGGATTCATCACCATGAAGTCAAAGTTTACATCACGTTGTCTCTTCTCTTCTCTTCTAGTTATACTCCTTTGGTGTTTGCAAAATGTTATGATAATGCACAAAATGACTGCAACAAGAAGGATGGTTATTCCTGAGGCCACAGAGACTATTATGATGCATGTCACTGAGCAAAGAGCTGGCTCTAAATAACAAATAATACAATGTCATGCATTTGGTGTATATGAGGTGCATTTAAATTTTAATAATATATAAAACCGCTCCTTAATATATCTAGGGAAAACAATTTCATCAAGAAACATCATGAAGCTAAATATATTATTTTATTATACCCTATTGCCATGGAAACAAAATAATGTTTGACTGATTACCTGTGGTTTGAGATTATCACTTCGATTATTCATGTGTCCTATTAATTAGCAATTCATTCATTATCATAAAGAGCAAAAAACACGAAAGAAGAAATTGCTGGGAATCGAACCCAGGACAGCTGGTTATGACCACCTGTTGCTCTGCCACTGAGCTATAATTGCCACAGTAATGTTCCCTCATGCTTTCTCTCACTACAAGCTAGTAATTCACTAATTAGTGGTGATTCTCTTCAAGAGCCAGGCCATGTATAGTAGGAGGGGCCATCATAACCAATGGGTCACTGGCCACCATCAACCACAGGAGAGCTGGGAAAATTTATGCATAATCGAAGTGATAATCAAACCGCAAGTAATTATAATATCCTATAAAGAAACATGAAAGAAGCAATTGCTGGGAATCTAACCCAGGACAGCTGGTTATTATATGAACAAGTTGAAACAGGAAGTAAAATAATTCTTGTGCAATTGCCAGAAGTTTGTTTAGTCATTGAATCAAATTTCATACATTCCTTTGCTTTTTACCCATTTCAATCTGTGCTGTCTGAAAATCACGGCATTGGGGCATAAATCAGTTATATATGGTCCAGAAATAAGGATTATATAGCTGAAATATATATGAGGCCAAGGTGGAACTGAGCCAGAGTATTATAATTACTTACTTGCAACACTGACAGCCTCTGAACATGTGACTCCTGTGAAGCCACTTGCACATCTACAAGTGTTGTTGTTGACACAGGTACCACCATTTTCACAAGGATCTTCACAAGTCCCTATATGTGTACAAAAAAATTATACATCTCAATCAAAATTGTTATATATGTATAAATACACTATTATTATCAACATTCATATTAATGTAGAGGTAATTGAATATTAAATACAATATATATGGTCATAATTATAATAATACATGCAAGGACTTGCAAGACGGATTACTTACAAACTGGTCCAGCAGCAAACACTCTTTCTACTTCAACAATTAAAGCTGCCCCCTCATTATCGTAACCTTCAAAAGTTAATGAATATTCCACATTAGGTTGGGGATAGTTGCCTTCAAGAAATCCATCTGAAAATGTGAGTGGAACATCGTAGAGATTCTCACCATTTTCTTCTACAACATGCAAGGACTGATTCATATTAGTGGATAGATCATCAATTCTTGATGTAAATACTAATACAGTGGTAAAAGGAGATACACTGGATGGAGTAGCTGATGTAAACGGTCCTTGGCCATTGTCATCACAGACCAAGAATTCCACAGAAATGGAAAATCGAAGACCTTGGGTGTACCTAATTTCTGACTGACTGCCTTTATAACAAACAGTCCATTCACCAGACAAAAGTGTCTCTACATGATATATTGTAAAGCTTTGTATACTTTCTTGAAACTGTATTTGGCCATCAGGATCTGTTACTGTAATATCAGAAGAATTTGAGTAGAAAGCTGGGTTGAAGGAGAACACAAGAGATTCACTCAATGAAGATATCGTTACTGTTGTACATCCAATGACTGCTCCTTCATTTGTAGCATTAACTTGTTTAAAATCATTTGCATTTGAGCCACTGCTGCAGAGATTAACACCTGTCTGCTGAGTTTGCATAGCAAGTACATTAAAACCAAGCAAATCAAATATTTGAAAGCCATTAGTTGCTGAGGCAACCTCAGTATAATTAGGATACCCATTTCCACAACCTGCAACACCACTAAATATAAAGTTAATACATACATTCAAATCAAATGCCCCTTTTATTACATTTTGTGTTAGATTTGTATCTTTGGAGGCTGCATCAGTCAATACAATAATATTTCCTTGCTTATATGACAACTCGAGGGCATTAAGAATACCAGTCATACCCAACTCTGGGCAGTCACCGCCACCATGTGCAGCAAGACTTTCAACATCAGATAACAGTTCATCTAAGCTAGTCTGGTCAAATGCATTGTATAGCTTTGGGAAACCAACATCTACAGACATATAATTAAAAATTTTAGTGTGTACATAGTTAACAACTGCATTTATTATTGTCATTTGAACTTTGCTTAAGCCATGTGTAAAATATAAATTTGCAAAATTTGAAACCAAGGACTTTGCAATGTGAGCTACAAATATATTCATGATATATATCATAGAGTACGGTAGTACTCTATAAGTAGGGATGGCCGAAAAAAAACATGGCCGCCCTATTCAATGTATTATCAATTAACACCTCATAAATCAACAACGTTGAGATTTTCGGTTGCATTCGTGTGTTTGCAGTCGTTTTTGCATGCTTTTCTAAACGCCAAAACATGTTACGATGCTCTACAACCTTCGCAAAGTGGTTAAACCGAAATAGGCCAAATTCTGCAATTCCTCATTTTTTCTTCTTCTTCTTCTTCTTCTTCTTCTTCTTCTTTTTTCAAATGAGCTAGCGCTAACATGCGAACTTACGCAGGTACATACAAATACTAAATCGTCATAAATGTTTCCGAACTAGGGAATAGGCTACCCTAGATTTCAACGCGCTCCAACCGAAGCGTGTTACTTTTGAAAGTGCCAAATTTAGGGCCTCTTTGAACGCCATTTTTTAATTAAGTTTCAAATTCTCTGTATATAAAATAAGTAACCCGAATGAGTAATATTTATGGTACTGCCGTTACCCGCGATCGAATTTCTTAGTCGCTTTGCAGGGCCTATATACAGTCGTATTCTTAACGATTATGGACCCTTTAATATCCTAAACTGAATGTTAAAGAACGGTAGAAAACATCTTATCAAATTTGGGATCTTTTCGGACGCCATTTTTTAATTTAGAGCTCTCTATTATATCGTCTATTCTGCTACTTTATTTCGAGTTTTCGCCAAGAAAACTTTCAAAACAAATATTAACAAGAAAAAAGGAGCAATACAAGTTAAATAAAAACATTCAAAAATGAAGTTAAAAGTAGGGATGGCACTATAACAGTGATTGGCACATCTAGAAAAAGTAACGAAACAAGAAAGTGATCATATGGTAAGGCTAACATTGCAGAAGTGGCATACTGAAACTTAACTATACACATCACTTCTATGTTTGGGCGCATCGATCCCTACTTCTAGTATATCCATGATGCGCCCAAACATAGAAGTGATGTGTATAGTTAAGTTTCAGTATGCCACTTCTGCAATGTTAGCCTTACCATATGATCACTTTCTTGTTTCGTTACTTTTTCTAGATGTGCCAATCACTGTTATAGTGCCATCCCTACTTTTAACTTCATTTTTGAATGTTTTTATTTAACTTTAGTATATACGTACACCTATCAAGAAGCAACTGATAACCTTTAACAGTATTCATGACTCTAAAGTAAAACAATACCAAATATACTCCCAAGGGATTTCCTTCTTTTTCATATATACATACATAATATATACAGATTTACTGGGATGAGTATGCCTTTAAAAACAAACAGCACGGTCAGCAGAGAGTTAGAGGGAGGGTGGGCCATATATACATAACCTTGCATATTTTGTTCACCCCCCTACAGCCCTGATTACCTACCAGGATCATTGAATGTGGTGAGGATATAATGAGTTACAGCGCTTTCAGTTGATTGAACAAATATGCGGATGATACTCTTTACAGCTTCAATCTCTTCTGACATGCTGCCTGTGTCATCAACCGCAAACGCAAGGGTAAATGGCTTCTGCTGCAATCCGAAAATTATTTTCAAACTTGTATTGGAGAGAGAGCCAAGAAAGTTCGTCGTATGAGCTGTGGGATTCGTTATCTGTAAACATAGCAATTGTCCGTATGCACTCCTGATCGCCGCAAAATCAGTTTCGAAGCTATCCGTCTGCAAGTTCTGGCTATCATTCAGAAAATTTGTCAGGTTTGACGCTTCTACTGTTACAACTTCATTGGTGCAAAAAGCTGACAGTTCGCGCATAATATCAGCTAATGCCTGGTTAAAAGAATTTTCTCTTTCCGGCGTGTCTGAAAGGTCCAAAATTCCCAGTAAGATGTTGTACAGAGTAGAATTACTATCATCAGCATCCAGGGAAGAGAGTATTATTTCAAATGCTTGGTTTTTCAGCAGTTCCCGGTGATATACATACTGGGTTGCATCCGTACATTCTTGCCCACTTACAAGACTTAATTGGCACAAAACAGCAAAGGAAAGGGCGATCAATATTAGCATTGCGAGGACAGATCACATGCGTAAATGAAGTACGGAGACCCTCCTAGCTAGACCACCCAACAATGTTTGGAAACGCCTTTTTAGGGACTGTCTAGGAAGTACATAGATTAGATTACAACGTATCCGCTATGTAAGTTGTGGAGGATTAACAAAATGGCTGCCAATACCGAAAAACGCGATCCTCTCCTAGATTACAGTAGGAACATTGATTTTAATTCAATAAGATTAGACAAATCCAACACGGATCAACTAAACATTATAGCATTTGGTGTAACCGGACATGGAAAGAGCACTTTTTTGAATTTCATATCGAAAGAAGAGCTTTTTGAAACTTCACAGGGTGTATATGATATAGTTTCGTGCACAAAAGAAGCAAAATCCCATTTGATCAATCTTCCGGAGCCATTTGGTCAGTTTAAAATACTAAAAGTTACGGATACGCCGGGTCTTTTCGATACAGAGAGATTGGAAAGAGAACAAGATCGGTCAGTGTGTCTCTAATACCTATAGTACCAATGTATGTTTTCAATTGTGCCATAAGACCAGACCCCTTGTCACAGAGCTTGAACTGTTTTAAAGTATATACAGTCCTGAGAAGGTATAGCCATATATTTTAGGATACATCATTATTATCATTTTTTACAACAGACATAGGCATTCATATTCATTCATGGTACTAAAGGTTTTTGCCACCCAGTTCCATGAAAGATGGAGCCCCCTTATTAGGAGTTGCCGCCGTCCCTGTTATTTTATATGGGGTGTTGAAAAAGAGAATGTTATTTACATTTCACTTTTAAGTTGCACATGTACGTACATTTATTACATATACTTGCCTCACTTATAAGCATTTGGGAAATTAATAGCATCCTCAATATTGTAGTGGCTGATGCTTGCTAGATGATATTCCAATGTAGTTTTTTCACAGTTACTGTTATTGTTTGCTTTTAGAGGAGTAGAAGAAGAGAAAAAGGATCTATTCAAGGAATTGTTAAGGGCCTTCCTGGAAGGGGGAAGATACATATCAGCATTTGTGTTTATAGTTTCACTCGGCCAAAAATGGTCCCTTGAGATGAAATCAGCACTGGACTTACTCAATAGAGTGAATTTTTCTTGGGAGCACACTATTGTGGTAGCCACTCACGGTGACAAGCTGTCAAGGAATGTTGAGGAAATGGACCTGAAGTTTAGGGAATTTCTGCAAAATGATACTAGGTAAATGAATGATGAATGATGGCATGTGCATATCATATTATGATATGGCTTATTTGTTGTGTTCATAATAAGATGAGATCCTTTTGATGATGAAGACCTTTGTGATTGAAACGTTCAAAAACTTGTATAAAATTACTGTTGCTGATACTCATATGAAATCTACTGATCTGAATATCATATGGACAGTGTTTATATGCATTTTGAAGAGCCTTAAATTTGTTTGTGGAAATCAGATTTATTCGTATGTATATAAGTTATCTTGACATGAATAAGTGTCAGTGGAAGTAGAAAATTGATCCTGTATAGTTGGATTTGACTGCATGGCCTAAATTTTGAGGTTTTGTTAAGGACCGAGAGAGAATGCAAATTATCATATATGTTACATTTACTTTGTCCATTGTATTCTGTATGACTCAAATCTTTCATTTCTCAGGTGTCCCCAACAACTGAAAGACCTTTGCACAAAGGTTCAAAATCGTGTGCTGGTAGTAAATAGTACATCCACCTGTAATAATGACCCAGATAAGTGCCTGCAGAAACTAGTCCAAACAGTGATGGACATTGTTGACAGAAAAGGAATGTTCCAAAACGAATACTACCTTCATGTACGTACATATGTTTATGTTTATATACATAATAAAGGTGGGCTTCATACAGACTTTGTAAAGATCCATAATATACGGTACGCATGGAAAAAACGTTTCCATTCGAAGTTGCGATATTCGAGCCGAAGTTCGAATAACATTCTGGCTTAATTCGCACTAGCTTCTATAGAAAGGCTTGCGAAATTCAATATAACTTCGCCTCAATTTCGTTCGATGTACTTCTCCCTAATTATCACGTTCAAGTACAAATTCTCAGTAAGGTGTGATATTCATCATTTTGAGTGAAAAATCTTAACGAAGATAAACAGCCCTCTAGACGTAATTCGATCAATCGAAAAGGTAAACGAATACGCTATATATACGCTATTGTAGAACCACTCGCTTTTAAAATTATATATTCCTTTAGGTGATAGAATTAAGAATGTACTATTTGGTTTACTGGGAAGAAGAAAATAAGACATCGATTGTTGAATCCAAGGCAATTGTGGAAGCTGAGAAGGCAGAAGTGGGCAAACTTGTACAACTGAAATGGGGAAGGAAAGTATATTCAGCCAAAATATTAGGAAGTGGTTCCAAAGAAACGGTAAAGAAACTGCTCCAGAAGCTGAATGACAAAGAAAACTATCTTCAGGAGTCAACTGGAGAAGAAGACAAGAACCATGCACCATTAAAGGACAAGAATTTGGCTAAGAAGAGAAAAGCTGATGATGAAATCAGCAATAAAAGGCAGACCAAAAAGAAAGTAGCTGCAACAATTTTAGCAGTTACAGTAACTTCACCATCCAAAGCCGGAGCAAGTACTAGTGGTAAAGAAAATTTATCCAAAGATGACAAAGTAGCAAGAAGATCCGAAAGCACAGTAGTAGTTCTAGAAAGGAACATTAAAATGGTTGAGGAGTACTTCTTAGCACAACTTGCTTCATTTAAAGATGAGTACAAAACTCAGTCTAGGCTCATTAAAGAACTGCAGCAAAAGATCACATTTTTAGCAAGTGAGTACGATGCCCAGGAAAGGAGACTACAGAAGTTAGAACTAGAAGCTTTTAAGAAAAACAGAAGCACCAATAATACCTTTACATTGGCTTCTGAAGCAATTCAGCTAAACATGCCCTTTCCAGCTTCTATAGCAGCCACCAACAGGGATAGCTACACACTATCTTCTGAAGCACCTCAGCTGATTATGCCATCCTCAGGAAGAAGAATAGCAGCCATTAACACTGATAGCTTACTACCAGCTCAGCTAAACATGCCCTCCCCAGCATCGATATATAGCAGCCATCAACAGGGAGCAGCTCAGCTGAATATGCCCTCACCAGCAACAATCCATTATAATCTAGGGTTGAGTGCAAGTACACCAACTACACAAGGGCAATGTGAAACTGAACTGTTCAAGCCCATGCCTCTGAAGGATGTTATAGAGGGAAATATCGGTTTGCTGAGGTGCTCAAGAAAAGCAGGACGGTTAGCTGTGAAGTTGGCTCGGGAGTCCTTCTTTGGAATTGCCTTAATGAAAAGAAGCACTTTTAGCATTTTGCCCAAGGACAAGCTGAAAGAGATTAAGCATATAATATTTAAAGAATATAAATTTGAAAACCTGGTAGAATTTGAACCAGTTTGGCAGAAGTGTACAATTGCCATTGGCAAGGCATGTCAGACTTTAAGGATCCCCAAGTTCTCCAGACAAGAGAATCCCCATGAACTATTTTAAAACATACTTTTAAAATTTAGACATGATGTACCTTTTAACGATTTTATGTTATTTATTAATTGATTAGCTGAGAGTAATTAATCCTAGACATGAGTAAAGTTCAACATATGTGCGTAGTTAGAAGAAATCCATATCTACATTTAGAATAACAGAAATAATAAATATATAAGATAACAAAGTTAGTTTAGTACCCTGTTGGTCCTGCTTCATTTTCTATATGATTATAGGCAAGACTTTTCTTAAGTGGTTTATGTATGTTCTGCATTTCTGACTGTCAACAGTTTCCCAAAATGCCGTTATGCCTTGAATAAGTTCTTCCTTAGTCTTTGGTTTTACCACTCTTCGAATATTTTTTTCGTACGTACCGTATCTCTAAGATGGTTAATATTTTGAGTGTCTAGAGACACATATTTTTTGTTCCATTGCACATTTCAAATTGCAATATGGAAATATGGTATGCAGATCGATACACACATGTGAATACAGTCTAGTTGATCAATGATTATCTATATACTGGTAGACTTATATACATGAGCCTTTCTCTTAATTATTTGTGATGTATCAAAAGTATTCTATATACACTGACGTTTTTGCTATATAACTTTAGGCTCAGTACCAGGTAGACGATCCATCCCTGAATATATTCATATACGTTTCAAATATGCAAAGCTTTTGTATTCTATATAATTCACTGAAAACAATCAAATTAACTTTGTTTTTTATTTCATTCTTAGACCAGCTGTGAGAGTTTTACGTATAAAATTGCTTAATATGCTAAGACACTATTGGCAAATATGCATACAAGATAAATAGCATTCTCACATTATCATAATTCTGCTTGCTAAATTCCACCAAAGCCAGAGAGACGGAACACTTAACTACATGCAATCACAGGTCATACCGCGTTGTAAACCACATAAATAAGTGCAGTGGTATCATTATGTAAGCTGTGGCTACAAGATATCAATGCATTTAGTCTGTATTTAACCCTTGAGGTTTTTGGGCCAAAAAGTGGCTCTTAGGGACTGAGGTTCGGCTTTGCGATTTTTGCTTCAAATCTATCGAAACTACGAACAAATCATTGATATTAAAATAGAAATTTAGTAGTAAAGTTACAGCGCATTATATTCTATATGAATGAAGTTACAGCAAAATAGATATGAAAAATCAAAGTTATGCGAAGTTGGTAACAGAAAAACACAAGATAATAAAATAAAAAATGGCCATCTTAAAGAAACAGCAAGTTTATTTTAAGTTTTTCTCTAAATGATACTTTTTAAAGCCATTTGTAGGGCAGAGATGCATAGGTAACGTCGATGTGTTTATTATGGGGGAAAACACTTCATTATTGGTACGAGTGGTACATACAAAAATCATGCCTAGGAGACAGGGGAAAATGTTGTTTTTTAAAGAGTGAAAAAAAAACATGTACCTAGCTGGAAAGGCAGTTACGTATATACAAGTCATAAGGCAGAAATATATACATTAATAAGTACAGCATAACAGAATATAATAAAATAGGTGACTGGACAGTAAATACATATAATCATGTTCGGTTTGAACACCAGGTTGGTGCTACAAGGGCCATGAATATAGTTTTGGAGCTCTGGATTGCTGATTTGGCAAGTCTCAGCAATGTATTCCTCCTGACTGTTGTGGTGGAGCTGGGAGTGAATTTCTTCAGCCAATTAATGGATGGTGTCGGGGTTGTGGTGATCTATAAGCTTCCAATTTCAATTGTTGTCAGAGAGGGGAGTAACCCAGTTTGTAGGAGATCTGTCATCATAGCTTGGTAATTTTCTTTATAATTAGTTTCTTTATGATGGTGGGCCCCAGCAAGGTTCTCTGTTGAGTTCCATGGAACTGTTAACTCCACTAGGTGAACTTTGTCTTCATAGAAGAGTGTGAGGTCAGGTCTGGCAATTGTGGAGAGGAGACTTGGGGGATGGTTGATGGTGGGTTATCGGTTGCTCTGAGAACCTCTAGATCACAGTTGATGGTAGCATCGGGGTTGGTAGCTTTGACAAATTGGTAAAGGAGGTGGAGAATTTTGTCATGTCTCCAGGTGTAGCGTCCCTGAGTAAAAAAAGAGCTGTGTGGCAGCAATTTAGAACATGTTTGATGTTGCAGTATGTTTCGTGACACAGTGGGCATGAGCTGACTTTATAACTCCATCTGGGCAGATTAGATGGAGTTGGGAGGCAGTCTATGCTGGCTGTGGCCATAAAGGAAAATTGGCCTAATGGGAGTCCATTGAGGATTCTCTTCCACACTGGATTGGCCTCTTCTAAAGCGATGGTTTGCAGAAGGCTGTTCTGGAGCTTCAGAGAGCGAAGGTGTTGTTCCCAGGTTTTTGAGTGCAGAGTTTTAAGGCCAGTTTTTGCAAGCTTCCTTATGTTCCCCCCTAACTGTATTGAAGCCTACAACCTAGCAAAAGAAGCACTCAGCCACAAAGCACAGGTTTCCCAGGCCAGACAATAGGAAGGGAAAGTTGATGGATGTCTTGGATGGTCCTGTCTGTAGAAAGTGCTGTTGTAGTAAGGTAGCTCAGTTGGGCTTCTTCTAAATAGTTAGGTATAGGACTTGATGTTGAGGCTATGTTTGTGGAAGAGCACTGCTGGAGTAGCACATCTATGCAGGTTTAACCATTGCTTGAGAGACTTGGTTATGGGCCTTTGGATATATACTGGAAAGTGTGCAGGCAGGTAGTGGGTTCACCGCAAGTGAGAATTGGAGTGAAGGTAGCAGATAATTCTGAAGGATCCAAGTTCTATAGATTCTCCTCTTAGGTGACAGGTGTTGATCTTTCTTAGTTGATATGCAATGGACTCTCTCAGTTTGGTGGCCACCAGATTCTGGATTCTGAGGTGGAAATATATAATACATAGTTTTGCCAAGAAAGGTGACAGGGGAAGATGCTATGTTCTTAGTTTTCCCTGCAGAAAGCGTGAACTGTTTAAGAGGGAGTAGTTTAGAGTGACCATCGTGGTAATACAAAATACATTTAGATGGGTTGAGGTGTAAGTCTAGTTCTGAACAGTGTTCATCTATCTTAGTAAGGCAAATTTGGGAGATGCTAATTCATCTCGCAGTTTGGTGGAGAGGGTATAGATTGGTGGGGTTTTGGTGGAGGGTAGAAATTAATGTTTTGCTTTTTCCCTTGCATGAGGACCATTTGAGTTTGTGAAGATTAAATATCTCGTAGGTTCCATTTGAGTACTGGACTTTGGTCTCTCTGGATATTGTAACTTCACTCACTTTGCATCTGTACCCCAGCCTGGTGGTTCATCAGTCTTCTTCATTCCACTGGAGATAGATGGAGGATGAGCAAGGTGGTATAAACCCTCAGATTTAGATATTTGGAGCTTGGGGGTATATCCTCTGCATGGTGAGGCATTGGCCAATTGGATTATAGGTTGGAAGCAGAGGAGGAATATGGTGGGTGATAGGGTGTCACCTTGAAATACTCCTCATTTTACATATAGAGAATAGATCTGTATTCCAAGTCCTGCTATGGGTAAATGCTTTCAGCTGGCTATATACATTTGTTACATATGAGGAGACTGCATTTGAGACCTTCCGCATATCATTGATAAGCTGGTGGGATATCGAGCCGAAGGCATTGCTAAGGTCAAGAAAGGTGATATTTAGAGGGAGTCCAAGTGACTTGGCATTTTCTAGGATTGCAGTGGTGGCAAGAATATGCTCCATGGTTCCACTAATACCAGTGAGGAAGCCTTTCTGGGTGGTAGTAGACATGAAGTGATTGGCTAAGAGGTAGTTTTCAAGGCGGTTGACAAGTATTTTATTAAACAATTTGCCAGTTGTGGATGTTAGTGCTATGGGTCGGTAGTTGGCTGTGTTGTTTTCTGGGCCTTTCTTATGTAGGAGTATCATTTTGCCTATACACCATGATGGAGGGCATTTGTGCTGAGTGAGTAGTAGTTTTGAATAAAGTGTGGCCAGAAAGAGGTGGATGCAGGGAGCTGCTTGAGGTGGTATATAGTAGCTTATACCATTAGCCCCTGGGGTTGAGTTTGAGGAGCACTTCCTAAGTACAGCATGAATGGCATGTGTCTGACATTAACTGGCATTACCTCATTAATCCATCAAGGTAATTCTTCATATATATGTGCAGTGGTTGTCTTTGTACGTATATGTTGCTGAAATACTTGTAGCACTCTTCCTCACTAAGTGGAAGGTCTTGATGGCTTGTCCTTTTTTGGCATTGACTTCTTTGTGTACGTACTGGAACGGATTTCCTCTGAATCTCTATTCTTCCTTGAACATAGTTACCTCAGTTTCTTTTGCCTTGATTTGCTTGGATGTCTTGTTGTGGAGACGAACAGCCACTAAGAAAGCAGATGGATCAGATATGAAGTTTTGATGCCCAGCGTTTTTGGCGTGTCTCAGGTTTTTAAGCACTAGGGTATCTTTCTTGGTCCTTTTATACGATTTCCCAATGTTGGTCATACCTTTCTTTCCAGAGCGTTGGATTTGGCAAGGTGTGAAATGACAATTTCTGTGAAAAGTCCTTAGATCTCAACTACATCAGCAGCTACATAGCTCAAGTTGAATAGTAATGGTTTCAGTTTGGCTTGTAGTTGATTGTTTGATTCTTTCCAGTCATATCGATTGTCAGGTGAGTGCATAAGGGCAATTTCTGCATAAGGGGTCTCCGTCAGCCATTTTCTTTCAATCGATCATCTATATTGTATGACCATTTGTTTATCTATAAACAAATGTTTGATTGTTTACCTCAAAGTGAAGTTTTTGACAAAACAAACTCATCTCTACACACTGGAGGTAATACTATTCGCCGAGAGATGTCCTCAACGTAGAAATGCTCTATTCATTGATGAAAGTTATTAGTTTGTATACGTAGGTCTTGATTTATACGTATATATATACGGTATATGCACCGCCCTTCTTTGTAGTTTCCCTAGCTAAACCCTCACCCTCTGCTGCATACACATTCATTGCCTATAAACAATGTATACATATTTAGTTGTTAAGGATAGTATTTTAAAGGGAACATATACCTAGAGATGCATGCATGTATATACCTTGATAATCTCCTCAGCAAGAGCAACTTTGGCTGCGAGTTCATTGGCCCTGTCATGGCGGAAGGACAACATGACATGCAAATTAAGAAATGGGGACCCTCGTAAGTTAGCATGCTGTTTGAAAGCTTCCTCCACCTTGCTCCACCTCTCAACGCCTGGTGAATGGCCAGCAATCTGCATGACAGGAAGTACATCAATCTTTAACAAGCCAAAATACCAAGCATACATATCTTGATTAGTATATATGATACATAGCCAAAAATAAGGCCTTTTTTTAAAGTTGCCCAGCTACGTATGTATTAGCCACGATGTGAGACTTTGTTTCATCATTTGACTTTGGATTTTATCCCATCTAAGTCCCAATAAGAATGAAATAGCTGTCTATGGCTTTACTATCTCTTTAAGTGTCAATAAGAGAAACTCTGGTTCTCATCAAGTGAACTTTGGTTCCATGCACCCATTAGCTCATTGCGCTCCTCAGGAGACATGAGTGGGCAGGGGTAAAATCCTGAGACAAATAATGAAACATCACAGCTTTAAGATCAGTTTTAGATCTTGAAGTCCCTATTTTTCATTGCCAGTTAGACTTTGTAAGCATGTAGATACATACAATTAGGTTTCCCATGCATGACTCACCAAGAAGATGGATGAGTCAAATAGGAAAAATCAAGTGTTCATTGGGATATTTTTGCATCCTAATACAGTGAGGCTTGTAATGGTCGGCCATATAATTATAATCTTTAATGTTAATGTAATACTTTGTTTGATGTGTAAAGGTGTATGTGAAGGTAGTTGACTGCACTTAGCCAGTGCAGAGGTTATGATGAAAAGTGACAAGTTCTTTCACTACTTGAGGACATACCTCTAACCTCCAGAGAAGGGAAGAAGCATCCACTAGACCAAAAGCATTTTCTGGTACTGCTCTCTCCTGCATTACATTGTCATACTCCTCGAGTACCTTATCAACATCACCTAAGTCTACAGATTGCATAATTATAACATATATATAGTTGGAGGCACTTACAGTAAGTCTACTCTACACCTACATACTGTAGCTATAACAGAGTCTAATCTACGCCTACATACTGTAGCTATAAAAGAGGTACTCAAGTCTAATCTACACCTACATACTGTAGCTATAATAGAGGTACTCAAGTCTAGTCTACACCTACATACTGTAGCTATAAAGGAGGTACTCACCGAGGTAGTTCAGTGCAAGGTGCCATGTGATGTGGTTACCAATTGCAAGTCCATGCAGAATCCTCCCAATCCTTTCTGGTTCTTAACAGTGGGTCCATACTCTCTTTCACAACGTGAGAGAAGCAGTGAGTAGCCCAGGGACACTTTGGCTGCAGGGCGAGGCACCGAAGACACAGGGCCTCGGAGTAACTTGGATCTCTTTTAAATTTGTAACTTGCACTGTGTAGTAATTTGATTGTCATTTTAATATTATATATAGATATTACTTCATTACTTAGATATTGGCTCAAACCACGAAAATTTATCACACGAAATATCTTTAACAACGAATAATAACACGTTGTACAGTCTAAACGCAACACAGCTGAGCGCGGCCAAAATGACTCTACTGCGCGCAAGGACGGTTTACCGGACCCCAAGGGGTGACTTTCGTCCGAAGTACCAGCAACAACAAGACCACGAAAATATTTTAACACGAAACATTTTTCCCACGAAAATTTCCCGAACTACGGTATTGTAACTTGCCGGGATTGCGTACCAAAGTAAGGATTCCGGCTTTGCGTTGCGCAATCCTAGGATTGCGCAAATTCCGACATTGTGCGGAACATATACACGAACATAAAGTATGGCTGAGCGACAACGCCTCCCAAAATGCCCTGCCAACTTGAAACTTTCTTCCAAAGAGCTTGGACGAGGAGCATATGGTGTTGTACGAGAAGGAATACATCATGATCGTCCTGTAGTAGTGAAAACTGTCCACAGTGAGATAGCTCGAGGTAAACCTCTCGAGGATTTCATCAGAGAATGTCAGCTTCTAGCCAGTCTCGAGGACCACCCCAATATCGTCAAATCGTACGGTGCCTTTGAAAGGGAGCCCGGCCAGCCCATGTTGGTTCTAGAACGAATGAAGGAGAATCTTCGTGAGTATCTTAGTCGATTTAGCGGTACTTTGAGCGTAAACAGACAATTGGAAATATGTCTGGGTATTGCGTCTGGTCTGAAGTTTCTTCATGAAAGGAACCCTCCAGTGGCCCATCGCGACGTGACGGATAAGAACGTGTTGATCGGTAAAGATGGGAGTGTGAAAGTGAGCGACCTCGGTCAATCCAAACTGCTGGAAAACGGAGACGTATACATGAGCACTACTGCTCCTGGTAATGTCGTGTACATGCCACCAGAAGCACTGAAAAGTGGCGATTCTCATTTCAGTGTGAAGGTGGATGTGTTCTCCTTAGGAGTGTTGATGTTGCAGATTGCTACTCAGTGCCAACCGACATGTGGTCTGGTTGGTATTGGAACTGTACCAGAGTTGAAGCGTCGGAGAGGTGATCTGTCCAAACTGCCAAGTGAATATCATCTTAAGCCGCTGATAGAGTTGTGCCTGAAGGATGACTATAAGAACAGACCTGATGTTAGAATAGTCCACGACCAGATAAAGATACTTTTTAATGTGATCCAGCAGCCTTATAAAAGTGATTCAGAAGTAAGTTTATGCTTTAATACGTTGTCCATACAATAGTAATGAATGTATTGGTCTGTCAGCCTTATGACTCTTCCTATATGTCCTTTTCATTCAATGTTGACTTTGCAGCCAACTGCCATATTTAATTATACTTCTACACCTTTGGTATTGACTCTAGACCATTTATACTATATTAGGGAGTATATTCTACCACTCCTCTAACTACAAGGATGATATGGCCACCTTATATATATTAATACCTCGTAAATCAGCAACAAAATTGGGTTACATTCGACTATTTGCAGTCATTTGTGCATGTTTTGCTAAATGTTAAAACATGTTTAGACACTTTACAATGTTCATAAAGTGTGGGTAAACAGAAATAGGCCAAATTCAGAAATTCCTTTTCTTCTTCTTTTGTTAAATGAGCTGGCGCTAACATACGCCCATATATATGTGCATACAAGTTGCAAATTGTCATTATTTTTCCGAACTATGGAATAGGGTGGACTATTTTCCAGACCAATTGGACCCAATAGTGCTAATATAGATCACCTGGTCAGACCAGGTCTGTATATAATTAGTAGAAAAATGCTAAAAGGCAGACTCAATCACGTGAATGATGCCGTTGTGGAAAATCGACCACTTTGGTAATGTGGGTATTTTTCAATTTAGCAACAAATACTCTTTTTTACATACAGTAGTCATCGTTCCTGAAATACGACCACCCCGCTAATCCATGGCCACAAATTTAAAGCAGGCATGAGAGAATGTCTTACCATTTCTATAATGAAACTAGTACTCTAAAGGCTTTAAGTGATGAATTGGGATATTTGTTAACTGGTGACATTTTACTGTCTCCGGTTTCGCGGGTTAGGTGCATGCATTTTGTTGGTCTGCCTTTTAGTTAGACGGACCCAGTTAGGATATATATATATACATGGGCCTTAATGATACGTCAAAATTTGTTCTGTATACACTGATGTGTCACTTTATTTCTATAGGTAGATGAGGCAATTCATGGAGTATCATCCAGAGCATACCTAGAAAGAAACATTCAAGAGCTGCAGGTTTTAATACAACCAGCTTGCCTCTCACTTTGCAAGGCTGGTGAGGAGTTTGCAAAGGCAAGAAAAGATCTTATATTCAATTTGGTTCGTGTTAAAGACTTTTTCATAGCCCAGCCAAGCTACAGCAAGCGCAGATCTGTTGGAAGCATGGCAGCTTCGGTGTTGGGAGTTGCTGGTGGAATAGCCAGCATAGCTCTTGCACCAGTTTCAGGTGGAACATCACTGCTCATCGGGGGAATACCTAGTGCTCTGATAGGAGCTGGTGGAGGTGCCTATGCATATGCACCAATAAGGAACAACATTCAAGGAAAAGCAGTCCATAAATCAGCCCAATCAGTGCTAAATAGTGATCAACAAGCTTTAGATGATTTTTATCAAGCTTATACCAAGCTGAAAGATGAAATTTCCTTAAGATCCCTAAAGGGCCATGTAACTGTCCTGTCGTGTTTGGCAGAGAAACTCCAAAGTGAGACAATTTCAACATTTTGTCCCGTTGCAATCACCGTTGCCACAGCATTGAGGAAGATTGACTTACTCCATTATCTGCGCAAGTACTTTCTGAGTTCTACTGAAGAATTAGATGATAAGCATGTACTCTATGAGCTTCACCCAATTCCTGAAGGTTATCGACACTTATCAGGAGCTCGCGATTTTGGTTTGTTGGAATCTCAAGCCTTTCAATTTCTTAAGGAGGAAAACCAGCAAGGTTTAATTAACTACTTTGATCAGACAGTGACCATGCTTGAGAATGAAGCTACTTGTATAAAAGAATTATGCAATCGTTTGCAAGCTTGTAGTAAGAATGTTAATTAATTTCTCTTTCGTATTATACAGTAAACCTTGTTACATCAAACAACTTCATATACAGTTTATTCTTTTTGAACCTTTTAAGTTTAGTAAAACCAGCAAATTTCTAGGTTTTATTTTCTTGTAAATTTTAATTATAATACTTTGCGGGTGCCACTTCATTCTATATATCATCTTGTATCATTTTTACTTGTGTCTTCAGTAGCTATAGGTTGGTAGAGCTCAGCCTATATAATGTACATAGCAGCCTTCTCTGAAGTACATATAATATATGTAGCTAAATTGACATGTATGGTTCATCTTGAGTCTTTGAAGCCTCTAGAGATGCAGTTGTTTCTTTAGAATCAGATGTTTTGACCCTGGGGGTCTTCTTCAGCAGCTGATCGATTGCAACTGCTAGAGTATCTAAATTGGTGTGTATCAAAACTATCAAAATTACATTCAAATTTCTTAATCATGTACATACTATGCTATGAAAGTGTTATAGTTACAGTTTCTTTCTATTGAGATACTAATTTCTGAACTTTTTCAAAAAGAATGGGTAATCTCTTGCTTTTTGGTTTTAATGCCTACAGACACACACACAAAAGTTAGCACTAATATTGGAAATCTAACAACATAATAGTATCATTGCAATATAAATACATTTAATAGACATGTATTATAGTGTAGATATATAAATGACGGATTTAAATTTGGCAGTTATCCACGAGACCGCTAAACTGTCAAAATAATATCCTCACCATATTTTCCAGCTATATATGATAATACTTATGTAACATGCATCATTCAGGATTGATTTTAGTAATTATAATAATTTGGTTACTTTTAACACAAATGGATCAAACAGATGTACCTACAAAAACTGCAAGAATTTATATAGCTTTTACCAATGGCTATAGGCTTTGACATTTTGTTTTTATTTGTTAATTACAAATAATTAAATGGAAACATTTCGCTACAGTGGCTATGCATGTTATACAACATAAAGCATTGACCAATATTGGTCCAGATAAAAGAATATATACACAGGCATATATATTTTTCAAGTTATATATAAACAAAATTCATTGTAAAATATTTGCAAACTCAAAAGATACATACCTGGGTAGTCAGGGGCTCTATTTTCTGGAGCTCAGAAAAGTGTATGTATAAATATAATTATGTACCTTTAATTCACTGATGAGTTGCAAGGCTACAGTAAAGTTCTTTCCCTGGATGGCTGACTCAATCACTGTAACAAACAAAACCTGTCTCTGTGCCCAGCTGCCACCAATCCCAACCCAATCATACCTCAGTGGTAGCAGAAGGGAGAGCACCTATGTATATGAATATAATAATGGAACTAGATCCATCCCTGAATATATCAGTCCATATTCTGTACATTTCTAATATGCAAAGTTTTTGATATCTAATGTTATAATATCAAATTGACTTTTACGTTTTTTCATTCTTAGACCAGACAGCTGTGAGAGTTTTACAAATATAAAATCAAAAAAATTGCTTATGCTAAGACACTATTGGCAAATATGCATATAAGATAAATAGATAAATTAGCATTCTCACATTATCATAATTCTGCTTGCTAAATTCCACCAAAGCCAGAGAGACCGGAACACTTAACTACAGAAGTGACATACCATTTAAAATATCCTGCAGCTACTGCTCACATAATGATAGCTATATTAGTCTACGTATGTTTAACAAAACAGCTGTGAAAGCTTAATATAGAGAATAAACATTTCTTCTAATTGTATCTTAAATAAGTATTTTTTTAAGTTCATCAACAAAAGACTTACAAAATCACATCTTTAGAATATCAGATCAAGATGAATCATGAATTAAAAAGACAACTGCAAGTTCCATACAAATGTACCTTCTTTGTAGTTTCCCTAGCAAAACCCTCACCCTCTTCTGCATACACATTCATTGCCTACACAATGTATACATATTACGTAGTTGTTAATATTATCACATATATGCGTTTAAAGACTGATGCATGAATCTGAACATGTACGTATACCTAGGGATAGATGCATGGATATACCTTGATAATCTCCTCAGCAAGGGCAACTTTAGCTGTGGGTTCATTGGCCCTGTCATGGCAGAAGGACAACATGACATGCAAATCAAGAAATGGGGACCCTCGTAAGGTAGCATGCTGTTTGAAAGCTTCTTCCACCTTGCTCCACCTCTCAACGCCTGGTGAATGGCCAGCAATCTGCATGACAGGAATACAATTCAAGTACATCAATCTCTAACAAGCCAAAATACCAAGCATATGTACACTAATAAGTACGTATATAACACATTGCCTAGAATATGGCCTTTTCAAAGTTGCCCAGCTACGTATTAGCCATGATGTGAGACTTTGTTTCATCATTTGACTCTGGATTTTATCCCATCTAAGTCCCAATAAGAATGAAACAGCTGTCTATGGCTCGACCATCTATTTGAGTGTCTAAGGAGAGACTCTGGTTCTCATCAAGTGAACTTTGGTTCCACCCTCAGGAGACATTGAGTGGGTGGGGTAAAATCCAAAGTCAAATGATGAAATATCAAAGCTTTAAGATCAGCTTTAGATCTTAGAAGTCCTCCATTTTTAATGTTAGACATTGTAAGCATGTGGACATATATACAATTAGATTTCGCATGAATCATGAAGATGGATCAGTCAAATAGGAAAAATCAAGTGTTCATTGAAATTCCTTAGCATCCTAATACAGTGAGGGTTATAATGGTCGGCCATATATAATTATAATCTTCAATGTTAATGTAATATTTTGTTTGATGTACAAAGGTGGTGAAGGTAGTTGACTGCACTTAGCCAGTGTAGAGGTTATGATGAAAAGTGACAAGTTCTTTCACTACTTGAGGACATACCTCTAACCTCCAGAGAAGGGAAGAAGCATCCACTAGACCAAAAGCATTTTCTGGTACTGCTCTCTCCTGCATTACATTGTCATACTCCTCGAGTACCTTATCAACATCACCTAAATCTACAGATTGCATAATTATAACCTGGCTGTATATATAGTTGGAGGCACTTACAGTAAGTCTACTCTACACCTACATACTGTAGCTATAACAGAGTCTAATCTACGCCTACATACTGTAGCTATAATAGAGGTACTCAAGTCTAGTCTACACCTACATACTGTAGGTATAATAGAGGTACTCAAGTCTACTCTACACCTACATACTGTAGCTATAATAGAGGTACTCAAGTCTAGTCTATGATTACATACTGTAGCTATAAAGGAGGTACTCACCGAGGTAGTGCAATGCAAGGTGCCATGTGATGTGGTTACCAAGTCCAGAATCCTCCCAATCCTTTCTGGTTCTTAACAGAAAATCTACCCCTTCCTTTGGGTCCTTACTCTCCTCCACAACGTGAGCGAAGCAGTGAGTAGCCCAGGGACACTTTGGCTGCAGGGCGAGGCACCTTAGACACAGGGCCTCAGCTTCACTTCTGTAGTTTGTTTCTTCAAGACCAAATGAATAGCTACAAACCACAGTATACGTATATCAGTATATATCAGTATATATCAGTATATATCGGTACATATCAGTATATATCAGTAAATATCAGTATATATCAGTATATATCAGTATATATCAGTATATATCAGTATATATCAGTATATATCGGTACATATCAGTATATATCAGTAAATATCAGTATATATCAGTAAATATCAGTAAATATCAGTATATATCAGTAAATATCAGTATATATCAGTAAATATCAGTATATATCAGTATATATCAGTATATATCAGTACATATCGGTACATATCGGTACATATCAAGTATAGCACACTATGTATTTACTATGACAGAATTTATACATTGCTCTCCCGAGCAGATTCAAATTAATGACATTTCATTGTATACGTATAAAACATCTGTAAAAGGAATATGTCAAAAGTGACCAAAAGAAATACCAAAAACTGCATTTTTAGATGCTCAACAAGTCGAAAGATGTTCCATCCATATACGTATGTCAAAGTTATTGCATATGCACATAAATTTGTATTTAACTCACAAACTAAGGACGTGTGGATAAAATTCACTTTCCTTCTTCTTGTCCCAAAATGGCAGCACTCTAGATAAAGTATCTCTCAGTATCTCATAAGTTCCTATTCTTATACACAATATCACCATTATCCTCAAAGCTATAGCATCTACGGAAGGAGTACATATGTTCAGAACATGTAAATTGACCACATTATGATGTCAGACTGTATCATATGTGAGTATATACAGTATACAAGTATGTATATACTATACTGTACATATGCATGTACCTGTTGGGTGTCTGGTAAGAATACTACACAGAACTGACTGATACTTGGGAATATCCATGCTGACAGAAGCCTTGAAAACCTACAAACAAGTCAAGTTATGATTCTGAATCAGTAACACAATGAATGGACATTATATAGTATACCAGCAGGGGTCTAGGAAGCAGTGTGGCCAGTCTGGTTTCAACTGGACCACTTTTTATCACTCAACAAACTTTTTAAAATTCTTTAAACTATAGGTCAGCATTAGGAGGACACTTCAGCCAAGGTCAAACCAAGTACTTAGTACAATAGCTATTATTAAATTTTCCTTAGCTGTAAGAACTTAACCGAGTTCTCCTCATATGTACGTTACAGAAATTTTCCTTTCTTTTAGATGATAGAGATTTCTTCTAACTGCACCAAACTTATCTTTGAGATGGTTTATATCTTAGTCTTTTGAGTGTCTAGAGACTCAGTAACTAAAGAAGCCCCCAGGGTTGAAATGTCCAAAGAATCAACTTCATCATAAATTACGGCTATTCATTGGATATATAACTGTGAAGAGACAAACATATTTCCTTTTTATTATATACCTAACAATTGAGACAAGGAAAGTGTTCTAAATTAAATATTTTATTTTAAAAAGGAATATACGCTCTCATACATGCAGGGTGTATTAATTCTATAATCTCCTTGCATCAGAAGGCATCGCTCCACCGATTTATGGGTCTTCTCCTGGGCTGCCTTCCTTTTCAACTGTGTCTCTAGGTGCTCAAAAGACTAAAAGATAAACCATCTCAAAGGACTGGAAGAAAAACACTCCTGCTCGCTATGCTTGAACTATATCTTAGCCAGACCACTTTCGATTGCTTGTTACACCCCTGACTGGATTGCACATAATGAATTCACTATTGGTTATTTCATAGCTATTAAAAATGTTAAAAGGACAGTTATACCTAATTACCTCTAAATATTGCTGTTCCCTCCAAGTATAGCTTTCCCAGTTCTTTACCTTACCAATCAGTTCCTTTGCAACAGTTACTATAACAAGGTACACTATACTAATAAAATCCATCACCAAGAATATTAAGATAACGTATACACTCCATTGATCAACTCTTTAAGTTGACTCAATTAAGAGCTTCATTAGCCAAAGATACTTAAATTTTGTTCCCAAAGGCAAATCCATTATGTACCTCAAAGTTTATAATGATCTACAGGTTGTAGTGTTCTAAATTAACCTGTTCAATAAATGTTGTTGATCCTCAAAGAACCATTGTAACAATAACAACCATAATAGGTACACTATATCTATTCATATGTATTGTATGCCTATATATTGGCAAGGCCTAGATGTACTGTATGTCCATATATTGGCAAGGCCTACATGTATGTATGCCTATATATATATTGGCAAGGCCTAGATGTACTGTATGTCCATATATTGGCAAGGCCTACATGTACTGTATGCCTATATATTGGCAAGGCCTACATGTACTGTATGTCCATATATTGGCAAGGCCTACATGTACTGTATGTCCATATATTGGCAAGGCCTACATGTACTGTATGTCCATATATAGGCAAGGCCTACATGTACTGTATGCCTATATATTGGCAAGGCCTACATGTACTGTATGTCTAGGAGGGACGGTATTAAGTTATATTACTTATGTATATCCAAGGAGTGGAAGAATTAATACTGTACATATACGTATATATATAGGATTGATCTTTCTTCATAAGGTACATATTGATTGGTTATGTACCTGCCTTGCTGATGGCTGCTGGAGGATCATGAGCAAGCTTACATCCCTAAAGAAGGGAAACAAATGTAACAACCCATTAATCAACTATCACACTAAACAGCCACAACTACCTCACAGTGAAGTAAACATAACGTAGAGAACAGCACAGAAATTTTAAGAGTGGACAAAAGTGAAAGGTATTACGCCTACCAGCCAAGTGACGTACCGAAGTGCTCTCTAGGACCAAAGTCCAAAGTAATATCTTACAGTAAATGATTCACTTTTTATCATTGCCTTTGCATAGGCTATGTGCGAGGAAGTCCCTCACTTCCAGTTATATCTTATACAGTGAAAATATTGACACATCGTAAATCATGCATTTCTAATTATGGTATACAACAAAGTAGGATGTTTGAGCATAGGTTTGAGGTATTTACATGTATGGGAGATATTTAGGGTCCTAACTATATAGCGCATATAATTCAACTATTCTCTCTAATCAAAGTTAAGAGAAATGCGCCTTGTCCACCTTTCAGTGTATAATCTGGCTTACTATTAACAGTTGAGCAAAGAGGAAGTCGCGATCCTTTTCAAAAGATTTCTTAATTGGAGTCAGCCAATCACCATACGTTGAAACTATTAACCTCACTCCTTCGTTAAAGCTTTCGAGAACGTTCTCGTTCGAAAGAGTTACTTCTAAACCAGTAATATCTTTAGCCCTACGTAGAGAAGACATTTCTTCAGCAAGGTGTCACAAATACAGTGGCGCCCGTACAAGTTGTCCCCCGGGGCACATCCCAACTGACAGCATTTGATCTCGTGGTCTGTACCACACCCATATATGCGTTCCTCATCAAACCTTGCAAGTGATCTGTTTCTTAGATTATGATCAAAACGGGGGAGTAGGGTGCAAGTGGTCTATGCTTTGCTATAGCTCAACAAAAACTATTTATCTGTGTATATGTTTGTATCAAAGATACATTGTCATAATAGAATAAGGATTTTGCATCAAACTTATATGTTTGTATGCCTCTGGGTCAAAATGTCTGACACTCAAGAGAGACAATAAAACTGCATCTTTAGACACTCTAAAAGTCGAAAGATCTCTTTCAAAAGACATATAGTCATATAAATAGGAATACTGAGGCAAGTGTTTATAAAATGGGAATGGGAATCACATATTGCCCCCCATCCAGTTTTGAAATGTTGCGACAATTGTAGCTCATTGGCAGAATGCTGGTCAAAACCAGCTGTACTGGGTACAGTTTCCATCAATTGAATAATACTTGTGGTTTGATTATCACTTCAATTATTTGTATAAAAATGTTATCACCATAAAAATATATGCTGAGTATTATTACAATTATAATGCATTTGTCATTTCATACAAGTAAATCAGTTGAACTATTAGAGCTACTTTAAATTTTGCTTCTTGTGTGATTCCTATTTTTTTCTTTTTACAAATTCACGGTCCTCCTGAAGCTTTGTGAAACGCTTGCATGAGAAGTCATATTCTCCAAAGTGCCAAGGACCAAAGCAAGCCTCCAGACATTGGAAGCAATACTTAAAAGAACACAGCTTGCATATCATCATGTTATCGTCTCTTGTATAATCCTTCAGATTTTCCTAACACAAATGTGATTAAACGTTTAAGTCGAACCCAACTAGAATATTTAACAGGTAAAGGAAAGGATTCTTTCAATCTATAAATCTTACCATAAGGCATTTGGGACACTTTGGATGTAAGAACAAATCAAAGTCCTCGTCTGTATCAAATGCTACATCTACATCTTTAGGCTCTGTTGGTGGATTGAAATCCTCGTTTCTGAAGAGGACACACCCCTTATCACTGAAATGGTCGTACCTATCAGGAGAGAAAAAGGAATAAAATGTAAAACTGTGGACAGGATTGTATTTTACAAGTATCTTGTGATTATGTGAACACACACACATATATATACATAAATTCCCAGTATAATTGTATTCCAGGTAGACATTCAGTGGCAGAGCACTGGTGGTCATAACCAGCTGTCCTGGGTTCAATTCTTAGCAGTTACTTTTTAAGTGTTTTTCCGCCTTCAGGATGTTTGATACTAATCATAATTACTTGTGGTTTGATTATCACTTCAGGTTCTTCCTGTTGGAGAACCCTACTTTAGGCTGGCGATTGATGACCATCATTTGAGCCAGTTGGCAAGGATATACAATTAATACATTTACTTTCTTTGATACAATCATTATTAGATTACTATCTGGTGAAGTGTATGGTTAACACTCATATGATTTTCTTTTTCTACTTATTTGTAAGTTTAAATGTTTTCCCTACATGTCACAATCATATTGATGTAAAATCACTTACCCACTTATTGGTTTGTTACAAATCCAGCAAAAGTTTCTACCGCAACGCGTGCATATCATATTGTTACAACCTCCTGACTTGATTATTACATAGCTGCAATTTGGGCACTTTTTGACATTGTTGTTTGAAGCAAACCAAATGGCTGCCTATATATTGACACATTATACAAACATTGCTTATTATTGCTTAGGATTCACAAAAGATTAAGTAAAAAAATCCCAGGGTCACTGATGAAGGGTGGAATTCCTAGAAACAGCTGTCTGGCCCAGCGGAGAAGAGGAGGAGAAAAATCTTGTATCCTCATCCCAAACTCTCACTAGGTTTAGTTAGCTATAAGCCTTTACTCTAAAGTAGATGTAGCATGTAAGAAAAATGGTGTGCTGGATTGTTCTTTTTTATGTATAAGGAATAAAACATCTGGTCATTATTAGGGATTAGCTTAATACATTTTTAATATCATAGTCATTGAACTGTGGACATTACCCCTGCCCACTCATGTCACCTGCATGAGGAGCACAATGAGTTAATGGGCAGATTTGAAATTTGCTTGATGGGAACCAGAGTCTCCCCCTATATAGCCACTCAAAAAGTTGGTCAATGTTGAGCCATAGACAGCTGTTTCGTCCTCATCCAGAGTTCAATGATGATGATATCAACGTTTAAGATCGGCTTTAAATCTTAAAGTTCCCCTGTTTTTCCACATTTCTAATAGCAATATTTATGTATACAAAAGCTTTTGGTGGACACTATTTAGTCCCGAACTGCTGTAATTATAACTGTCAGAACACTATGTACGTAATTGGATATACATGTATATACACTGTAGCTTCCTGTGCTATTTTTATAGTCGACTATTTCACCTGTAGATCAGCCACCAGTTCCTTTCTCTTTGTTTCAGGTATTCCTTGTTTGCTTTGAGCTTCCTTAACCTTGTCACTTAGACTCTGCTCAACAGGCTGGATCTGATTGGAAGACGGGAATGTGTAGTAATATAATCTATAGAATTATCCCGTATATCAGGAATTGAACACTAGGGCAAATCCAAATTATAAAACATTGTGGTCAAAAGAATGTGAGATGAAGCTTAAGGGGTACAGACTAGTATATGGAATTACTGAGGTGTCAAATCAATATACTTCAAAATATTGCAGCACATTGAAGCACATTGATATAATATATGCAGGCAAAATTCACAATCTCACATTCTTTAGACACATGTAAGGTATTCCAGCTGGAGATCTTAAAGTTGCCTAATTTTCGTAAAGAAGTAAACCTTCACCTCAGTGTTACAACCTTGTGGGCCATGCCATAGTTGATTACAACATTTGCAAAAGGGATAATGACAAGTCTCACAGACTGCAAGCAAGTCACTTGGATCAGACAGTACTCGTTGCCTGCAGCACGGTCTTGGACAGTACACTGTACCTGGAAGAGAATCCAGGATAAACTCCTCAAGCAACCTCTCATATCTGGTTATGAGAGAAAAGTCAGATTAGAAAGAATTCCCCCACAAATGTTGTTAGAAATACCCATAAAGTAATATTTGCTAAAATGTAGCTACATAGATATACAATCTTCTCCATAATTGATCTACCTGGTCATTATGTATTATTAACTAAATACCAACTTAAGGAGTGTCTTTGTACATGCATGTACCTTTCAAAGTGTTGATCTGCTAAAACAGACCTCAACAGTACTGCGGACAAATCTGAGTCACATCCAAGAGCAGGGCATTTCAACCGATTCACTCCACCCGAACCCAACTTGACCTGTAGACCACATTTAGTAAGGCAAAGGTTACACTATGGGATATACAGTAAATAAGGAAGGACATGTTGTCAAAATTGTGTATATAAGACAATTACATTTAGCACAGAGAGCCAAGGACTCACAACAGATAAAAAAGAAAGACACAATATTCTAAGGGTCACTGATGAAAAATAGAATTCTCAGAAACAGCTGTCTGGCCTAGTGGAGAGGAAGAGAAGTAGGAGAAAACTCTTATATCCTCATCCCAAGCTCTCACTAGGTCAAGTTCCCTATAAACCTTTTATTATAAAGCAGATGTAGCATGTTGGAATTGTAATAGGATGCTAGATTATTCATATATTTCTACATATCCTACAACAGTAGTACTACACTACCTGAGTATATTCAGCCAAACAGGAGCTACAGAATAAATGGTTACAGGGTAGTGTCACTTCAGGAAAGAAGCTTCCTTTCTTCTCTTCAGCACAGATGAAACAAAAATGACTTTCGTCTAGGAAAATCTGGTGTTTCCTGTATTGATCATACTCCTCTATATCTGCCACAACTGACGAGCTTCTGATAAACATAATGCTAGGTTCTTTCGATGTATCTGATACATCACCCTCAATCTCATAATTCTCTGCCTGATCCTTTAAGTAGGATCCGAGGAAATCTGTTTTTAAGTATTCTACAAGTTCAAACACAAATTCACAACCAGGTGTGAAAAGACGTATTAAATCTTGTTTTATCTGTGAGGCCACCTTTCGATCTAACCATCTTGCATTAATATCAAAATATGGAGGTGTTTCAGAAGGGTAGCGGTCATGGTAGGCAACATAGAGGTCAAGGGGCGGGATATGTTTCACTGTTATTGGGTAGCATGGCTTTCCGCCAGCAGAAATTTGACGCTGAAACAAAGGACGGCTTTGTTCCTTAGGAGCAACCTTCAACTCCTCCCTCACTGACATTGGTGTAGCTACTTTTATGTTTCCATCACCGGGTGCTTCTATTGAAACTGAAATCTAAAGTGCAAAGTGAACATTAAACCTTGCGACTTGATATTCAGTTTATTATTTTGATATGAAAAAGGTGAAGGCACGTGTAATACAAAATTATTATTATTATTGAAGACCTGTTTACAAATAAATTAATGTTCAAAGTTACCTTCAGCTCCTGGTTCTCTCTAATAACTAGCATGTCATCCGAGAGTATGCTTTTAAGCACCTCAATCTCCGATATCTGTCGAGCAAGGTTATCTTCTAGAGAGATTCCACGCTGAATCATGCCAGTACTAGTCCCTTGATTTGGCGGTGCCTTCTCCGCCATTTTATAGTTTGATTGGAGAAGTACCTAGTCTACGTAAGTAATTCAATCGTCTGCATGATACTAACTACTAACCTAATATTGTCGGCATAAACTAATAGATGGTAGACCCCACGTGGCTATAATCACAGAATATTCCCTCTTCAGTCAATAAACAGAATAGCTAGCTTAAACCATTACAGACAATCCTAGGGCTTCCTACACCGGGGCCGGGGATTTTATTATTCCGCATGCTCTATATACCGCAAGATGTTGTCTAAGCAAGAGATCCTACAGAACTCTCTAGTGATCGGTGTAGACGTAGGAGGAACCAACACAGACGCTGTAGTTCTACTAGAAAGAACTGTCCTATCTCGAGCCAAATGTCTAACCTCATCAAATGTGACGAGCGGGGTGATCAACGCCATTCAATCCGCACTTGGAGACTTGAAGGGCCGGCTAGCGGAGCCCACCACTGAGGGAGACATAGCCGCTAATGTGTGCCGCGTCAACATAGGAACAACTCACTTTATCAACGCAATAATCCAGAGAAAGCACCTTACCAAGGTGTCTGTAGTGCGTCTTTGTGAAACAGCTAGCACAGGTCTGCCTCCGTTTTCACAGTTTCCTGACGATTTAACTGCAGCTATTAAAGGTGACGCCTACTTGCTAAAGGGAGGATACGAATTCAACGCTGCAGAGATCAGTCAGATAGATAGAAATGAGCTCCAACGGTGTTTTCAGGATATATCGGCCAAGGGTATCAGCAATGTAGTAATATGTGGTATCTTTTCGCCTATCTGTAACCGTCAGGAGCTGCAGGTTGCAGAAATACTTACGGAGTGTTGTCCAACAGCTAGCTACACACTCTCTCACCAGGTAAGCTACTGCAACTTGTAGTGCCCCATCCTTATCCCCTATTCACAGTCCCTCTCATAAGGTCCTACCATATCCTCCCTATTTGCCATCGGGAGCATTCAACCAGATTTCATAACATCAGAATGTATTTTTGATAGTCTTGTGAAATCAGGCAGTATAATTATATGTGGCTTATAAACCCAAGCTGCTCTGGCACACTAACTACTGATATCGGTTTTGTATGGCATGTACGTAACAATTAATTTATTAATTATTAATTATTAATTATTACCATGATTATAAATCAGTACATCAGCTACGTGAGAATGCCCATGAAGATTATTATATTATGGTGGCTCTCTAGTAGCCTGGGCTGGTCTTGCTAGTTTTATAAAACCTTGCAACTACATTTAACTCCTTGTAACTAGTCAGTCAATGTCTGCTGCTTCCATATTAGGTGGCACAGTTGGGCCTGCTGGAAAGAGAAAATGTGGCAATTCTAAATGAGACACTTAAGCCACTCAGTGAAGTGACAGTCCAGGCATTTGAGACAGCTCTCACTAAGCTTAGCCTAAATTGCCATCTCTACCTCACACAGAATGATGGAACACTCATAAGGTGTGTCTGTTATATATGTTCAAGTTGCACTTGGAATTCATTGAATTAAAGTTATACTGTCTCAGCCTTCATGAGATTTGGTGGTGAGAGGTGCCATTAATTGAAGCAATACAAAATTTTAAAACCTCTAAAACTAAGGCTTCTTTCCCTAATCTACAACATATACATGAGTGTTAAATTAGTCTAGTATGTTAAGATAAATTGGACTTCAAAATGGAATGATCGTGATATAGGTATATACAACCCAAATTTAGTCATTTATACTATAGGATTTGGTATTAATGGCAATCTGGGACTGGTGCTCTTGCTTAGTTTTCTAATTTGCTTATACTAATAGTTTAATTCCCCATCAGAGCTTACCTTCGAGACCTTTCAATATTTTTGATTGGTTAAAGGTGCGGTTTGTTTTTACATTTCTTGGCAAAAAGGAGAAGCCATTAACTTTTTGTAACTCTACTCCTATTAATACCCAGTGCCGAGGGAACCCGGCATTTTCCAATCCTCACGTTTTCTTCTGGGCCAACCAACAGTATGAGAGGTGCCATGTGGCTGACGGACATCAAGGATGCTCTAGTGGTGGACATTGGTGGCACTTCAACTGACATGGGTATGCTGAAGAATGGTTTTCCGAGGGAGGCCTCAACACAAAGAGAGGTGTGAACATGTTGTTTTGATTGTATATACTCTGAACTGACGTTTCTATAGGAATATCATTCGACCTTGTTATATACTCTGTACATACATATACAGCAGGGTATTTCAGGTAAATATCAAGTGATGTTGCTTGTGGAGGTAATTATGCAAGTTTTCCTGACCATGTCTTCTTGGTAGTATTTATGGTTATATCAACATCAGGACATGTACAGTGGCCTATAATAGCGAACTTAAAGGAGCAGTTTCAACATAACATACTGTATATAATATGTATTCGATTTTATATTGCAAGATACGTATACATATATAAATCAGTTATCTTTGCATAATTAATATCCGTGATATGAATGAATATATTCTTCTACAGATTGGTGGTGTACCAACCAACTTTAGGATGCCTGATGTTCCAAGTATTGGTTTAGGTGGAGGATCAATAATCAGTGTCACTGAGGACTCTGGAAAGGTGCGAACATATACCATATTTAGTAGCTGTAGTATATACATACGTACATACAGCTGTGTTACATAAGAAGTACAAGAAAGAGCCAGTTTGCCTGCTACGCAGAAGCACAGAACTATGGTATCTCTCCTGTAGTTAATGAGGGGGAGAATGAGACTTGGCCTCTTCTTGGTAGCAGTGTATTTTCATAATTAAAATAATATATACACTTTTGGGCTCATCCCAAATGATGATTCCTAATTCATGCAAGAGAATTAATTAGAGTCCAAAAATGACAGAGAAAATTAATAACAAATAGACATAAATACACTTCTAAGCTACATACGTACATATCCATATATTTAGAAGATGTGTGTTGCATTATACTTTTTAGATTGCAGTGACTGTTGGTCCTGAGAGTGTTGCCAATGAACTGTTTTCAAAAGGGAAGTCATTTGGTGGAGATGTCTTGACAACCACTGATGTTGCCATGTTAGCTGGAATTGCACCACGCCTCCCAAAGGCCACACCCCCTGAAGGCATCGCACCAAGCTTAGTTTATGCAGTAATGCAGGAAATTCATAAGAAATTAGAAGATCTGATAGATAGAGTAAAGGTAAAGCTGAACTAGTTGAAACACACAAAGATATAGAGGAATGACTATACGTACATTTGTATTCTATTTTCTACTCTTTGTATACATTCTGCTATGCGCATTACCTTTATTGAAAATATCTAGTTCAGACAATTTATTTACGTATGTTCCAGGTTGATAGTGGTAATATTCCAGTAGTCCTAGTAGGAGGAGGGAGTATTTTAGTTGACTGCTCTCGTCCTCTTCATGGATCTTCAGCTCTGATACGTCCATTGCATTTTGATGTAAGTGCTTTCTCTGTTACCACCTCTGTGTGTTGCCATGAAATGTCTCACAAATGTGTACATAGAGCTCCTCCCACTGGAAACAGGTGGTTCTTTGATTATCAGCTCATTCTAATAAAGGGATATAATACTAATACTAATAATAGCACTGATTAGTGACTGAAGAATATACGTATATCATTAGTATGTGAGGGTAGACAGGAAGGAGTCTTTGCTGTGGCATTTATAGCTCAGTAGCAGAGCACTGACCATAACCAGCTGTCTTTGGTTCAATTCCATATATTGTTCCTTTGTTGTTCCCATTTCATGATGTTTGATAATGAATACTTGTGGTTTGGTTATCATTTCAATTATTCCTAGGTGGCCAATGCAGTGGGGGCTGCCCTGGGGCAGGTCAGCTCCACTGTGGACCACATAGTCACACTAGATGCAAATGATGGTGGAGCCTCAAGGGACAAAGCTCGCACAAAAGCAGAGGAGTTAGCTACGAAAGGAGTGATAGAGGCAGGAGGGGATGCGGATACTGTTAATATTGTTGAAGTAACAGAGATCCCGGTTCCGTATGTGGGAGCTACAGGAATAGCATCTAGACTGAAGGTGAAAGCTGTTGGAGATCTGAAGAGTACGGTTACACCCAAGAAGACCCCAAGTGTCACAGAACCAATGCCAACTGAAAAGGTGCATTAATAATCCAACACTCCAATTTCTGTAGATATGAAGCATGTAAAGAGACTAAAACACTAGAACCATTACTTAGGACAAGCTTTGGATGAGAATACAGAATTCACATTGGCTTATTTATTTTTCCACTGGGTCAGACAGTTATTCTTGGAATCCCACCCTTTACCAGTGATTGTTGGGAGTCCTATTTAATTGCAGCAATTAATTGAACAGGGATGAAAATGGATTATTCACCATTACCAGACACTTCAAATAACATAGTTTTAATGCTGCAATGTCTATCTGAACTCCTGGTCCTCTAATGTCCCATTTATACAGCTTATTCAAAGATGGCTGAAACCGTTTCCTTACCTTTGAATGCTGTAGGTGGTCAAATTACTGGAAAATGAATCTTCTGGAGGGAATTCCCCCTTTTGGCCTTTTTCATCCAAGGAAGCAAAAGACAATGATAAAGCTGCTAATTTACCAATGCCTTCTGTTGGTATGTATGTATCTAACACCTACATGCATGTATTATATACATTTAGAAGTACATTTAGTTAACATACAAAAGTATAAATTATTCTTAATTTCTAATTTTAGTTGATGGCGTTTGGACTTTGAATGAACACGATGTTAGTTGCTTAGCAGTTGGAGCTGGTATACTTGGATGTGGGGGCGGAGGAAATCCAGAAATTGGAAACCGTATGGCACAGCAAGCCCTGAGGCAAGGAAAACAAGTCAGAGTTGTAAATCCTTACTGGTGAGTGCAACCAATACTGCATTGAGCATCTGTACACATATATACAGACCTTCTCCCTCTCATAATGTCCTGGGGTGTGCTATTATAACATTCTCAATTTTATCAACTTAAGTGCTGAAAAAGATTTCATACATACCTTTTTAAAAATACTAGTACAAGCACTGCCAATTTTGCCAACAAGTTAAGATCTTAAGTGAATATTAGGAGTTACAGAAATTAAGCTAGCACTATTTAACATAATTACATATTGCTATGTAAATGTATATCTAATATAGTGATGAAAATTTGTACAGTATTTAAAAATTGTAGATATATTTCTTTGTATGTTATTGTTATAATATCCTTTAGTGTGTCTACTGATGCTTTTGGTTATGCTGTGCCTGTGGCTTTCATGGGAGCTCCAACAATAATAACAGAGAAACTGGTCAATGGCAAGGAAACTCTGTCAGCTCTCACTGCTTTGAGGCAACTCTTGGCTAGTGGAATGTATGAAAGTGGAAACGAAGATGGAAGGAAATCATGTAATGGTGTAACAGTAGAAAATATTCCTGGGTTTGAAGGGACATACAAGGCAGAGGGATACCAACATAAAAAGTATTCTAACGTTCCTCTAGTGAGTTATATTGTTAAGACTATAGTTGAATTTAGGCTTCAAAATTCCTTTAATTATATATGAAAAATCTAATATACCATTTTCCTACATGCTATGCCTATTCTGTAAAAAAGCCTATAGGGAATTACCGTATTCTCTCTAAAAATTCGTCACTAACTTTGTCCAGGAAAATTCGTCACTTGGTCGCAAATAGAGTTGGAATGAACAAGCTGGCCGAGGGTGACGAATATTTAGATTATTTCGACGAAACATTAGAGCGGACGGCGAAACCTTGGAGCACTTTGTTAGGGGCGTTTCTCGAGACGAAATGGCGGGTTTTGAACTCACCGTATGGACAGCAGTTCGAGGGTATCACATTTACAAAGACTCCTGGGCGCCGACAGTCGGGGAAGAATTCATCTGCTACCAAGAATGGGCCAATGGACACGACAGGCACGCCTTCCAGCTGTCTGGCGAATAATTAGAGTGATGTGACGAATATTAGAAAATGGAAATTCGTCACCTATTAGAATGCGTTTGCACAGGTTTCTAGCGGATGACGAACATATAGAGTGACGAAATTTAGAGAGAATACGGTAAACCTGAAGAGAGCTTTGGATTAAGATTCAGGAATCTTTTTTCCTTCTTTTCCTATGTATCTTTCATCTTCTTCTCCACTGGGTTAGACAGTTGTTTCTGGGAATTCCACCCTTCATCAGTGATCCTGGGAGTCTTTATCTTGATCTTCTGTGAATCCTTGGATCATATGTATCATATATGTTTCCTTTATATGTAGAATCAAAGGATAACACATTTGATATGTGCTGAAATTGGTGGAATGAATTCTATTGAGCCGTTGCTTTTAGGAGCAGAAATAGGTAATACTATCTTTATTCCAATGATATGTACATATATTAATACATATAAAAATGATTCCATGAAAACTATGGAATAGCTTCTCCATGAAAATATATGCCCACAAACATTTCCTGCTATACAGTAGTAACTAAACCAACAGTCTTTTTTCACTAACCAACTATTGCTTCTTCTGTGTGTTACGTCATTATGATTATATGTGCCTTGGTTATCAATAGTAATATTCATACAGATAAGTATAAGATAAGAGAACCAATTAACCCTAACCCTAGTCTTGATTATAATTTAAAGATCCAATTAGTATTCATATATTTTAAAGACCCTATTACGTAGGTATGGTTTGTTCCCCTTCCCTTCTAATTTGTATAGTTTTTTTAGATAATATCCACTGAATTCATAATATTATCTTTAATTTATCTGTATGTGTATCATTAGAGTGTATGCAAATGTTATAGGTTGCCCAGTATTGGATGTTGATGGGATGGGCCGCGCCTTTCCTGAACTCCAAATGTACCTTCCAATGATATACGGCTCCCTTCCCTATCCAACCTGTTTGGCTGATCATAAAGGCAATGTCGTTGCCATCAGTCATTGTGATAGCCCAAAGTCCCTTGAAGATGTACTCAGACTGGAGACTATCAGAATGGGGTGTGTTTTAACCCCCACTAAATATGGCAGTTGCAGTATCTACCTAAATATGGACACACTCGGTCTTACAAACTTCCATTTTTATGCATGACATCAAGTTTGACAATCTGGTATAAACCCTTAAAATCTTAAATAGCAGCTATTCAGAATTTGCAGCTGTTTCTTGTACAAGTGTATACAGTTTTATATTGAAAGGGTACAAATTTGTACACTTTGTACAAGAAACAGCTGAAAATCTGAATAGCTTTTATGTAAGATTTTAAGGGTTTATAGCAGATTGTGTACATAGTGTGTTTTAGTAAACTGAATACTTAGTGTACTTACCAATATGATAGATTGGTACTTTGCTACATACAAGATGTTTATTGCACTGTAGAGATACAGTAAACTTTCACATACATGAATACCTAAATTATGTGCAAATTCAGTCTTAGTAACATCCTTTTGTACGTTTGCATGGTAATGATGCCATGTATTATAGTGATCATGAGACAATATTGCAATACTGCAAAAAAGAGACAAACTGACTTGAAGTACTGATCAACCAAACCACAATTCCTAAGGACGTCCTTTATTAATACCTTGTATAGGATGCACTTTAATACAAATACTTAATTAGTGTTTTTGTGATATATTATGATAATTATTGTAGATGTTCAGCAGGGATTGCATTAGGATGTCTGCAGCCGAAGGATGTCATGTCTAAATGTGTGCTTCTCTCTATAAGTCGGGCTTGGTCACTTGGACGTGCTATCCTAAGGGCTAAGAATGTTGGTAAAGCTCCACATGAAGCTGTTGTAGAGAACCAGAATGGAAGAGTGCTTATAACTGGAAAGGTAATGTGTACACTGTTAACAGACTACCTATTAGGTAGATATTCAAACATACTGTAAGGGATACACATGACATAGACTGGGTCATTGAGGGTCATGTTCTATCTATACATTCACTACCATATTTGGCCTCACTGTAATTATTAACTTTGCTCTATGATACATAGTAAGAATTTACTTACCTACAACATTAGATGCATATGATTTGTTTTTTTTTTCTAACTGTACATAATTGTGTAGATACTAGATGTCTCTCGGACAACAGAGGGTGGCTTTTCACAAGGTTATGTATTAGTGGAGGGTCTAGATGACTTTGCTGGGAAACACGTTACTCTGGTGTTCCAGAATGAAATAATTGGAGCCATGAAAACGACATTTAATGGAGGAAAGCCTGTTAGAGGTAATCTTTTATAGCTTTATAGCTGCATGCAAATAGACTACGTATATAATTATTATAGCTACATGCAAATAGATAATATTATGGCTGCATGCAAATAGGCTATATAGTATTATGTATAGTCTGTAGTAACACCTTGAGATTGCTCATTGCTGTTTAGGTGATATGTTAGTGACTACCCCTGATCTGATCACCCTACTGGATGCTGACACAGGCTATCCTGTGACAACAGAGGAGTTTCAGTATGGTCTGAGAGTTGTGGTTGTAGCAATGGCTGCAGATGCAAAACTGAAAACTGAACAGGCTTTGAGAGTAGTAGGACCCAGGGCATTCCGTCTTCAAACTGATTATATACAGTTTTAGCTTTAGCTTGACAGAACATGCAATACAAATATTATATTTCTGCATTAAGAGCTGTAGTGTACTAATTTAGTTATTCACTGAATCTTATGTTGACAGTCCAATATTCATGTGTTTCACTTATAATGTTTGAGTGAGATTGCATGTGGTTTGAGTGTCACTTTGACTATCTATATAGCCATTTTTGATTTGTAATTGGTCATATTATTTTCGGTTCATACCATCCTATGTAGTTTATAGTTTATAGACTAATATAGATCACCTCTAGCTCACCATTCAAGCTTTATAGGTAGATTCTGCATATACAGAGTGTAATCATAATTTAGCTATATATAGGACTATATGTTTGCAATTGACTACATCACATTAATTGGCTACTGTACTCATATACCTGCATGGAAAGAGCATGTACGAGGATTGGTCTTTGATACGTATAGGATGGCAGTGGTTGCACAAAGCAGTGACTATAGTATATACATCTGCAAAAAGTAATGAAACAACACAGTGATTATATATGTGATACTAATCATATACACAGACAGTGTACACAGCTAGACTAGTGAGACAGGTAGCACTGGAAGTTCTAAGAATGAGGGGCAAAGTATGATGGCTGAAGGAGTCGGAACAAAGCTTGGAGAAGTTTGAATGACAAAATGTGAGAATGGAAGACTTAGAAAGGATGTCCTTGGGGGAGGTGAAGTGTATGCTGACTGACAGTGCTGTGCGGGTGGTGAAACAGGAATGGGAGGAAGAAACTAAGATACGCTCAAAGCTGCAAATGATGGGGAGAGTAATGGAGTATGATTGCAGAGCAAGGTGTGTGGAAACAGGAAGGAAGAATCTACGGCGGCTCCTAGTAAAGTTAAGAGGGGGACCTGCAGGGCTAAGAGTGGAAACAGGCAGGTGGAACAACTTAAAGAGAGAAGAAAGAATATGTAAGCAATGTGAAGAAAAAGAGGTGGAGGATGAAGAGCATTTCCTACTGCGCTGTGGGTCACTGGTGGAGAAGAGGAAGGAGTTGTTGCAAGCCATGGGGGACACAGTGGAAGGATTCCAGGAGATGGGAGAAAAGAAGAAATGTGCTCTAATACTAGATAGAGCCTGCAAGGAAGGAAGAGTGGGAAGAGCACTAGAGAAGATGTGGTATCACAGATTCTACGAACATAGTACTGATGTCACTGACTAAATGGCGATTTGTGGAAATAAACCCATTTGTTTATGTTTATAATTTAATTTATTGTCTGCACAGTGCTACATGGGGCAAACGCCCTAGTGTGCTTTGCACATGATGCACTTTAATAATAATAATAATAATAATAATAATAATTATTATTATTATAATTATAATTATAATTATAATAATAATAATAATTATAATTATAATTATTATAATAATAATAATAATAATATACAGAATTAAGTTGTATACTGAAATTTAAGTATAACTTAACCATACACTTCTGTGTTTAGGTGCACCATGCATATATGCTTCAGCTTGGTGCGCACAAACACAGAAGAAATTGCAATATGAAAGCAAGTGCATCTGCATGATGATAGATTATATATACAAGAAAATGTTACATTTTTGCGTATTTGTGTTAAATTTGATATTCCTGAAACTTGCATGATACAGCTTCCTGTGTGAGTCATGACGTGTGAACAATTATTTCAACCACAAAAAAGAGACGATGCTCTATTAGTTATTGCCACTTTGCCAGTTCAATTAATGTCTCTCCACGGTTTGATAACTTTGCTTACGGGTGTCGTCCTCTACGACATTCAAAGCAGTCTAGGTAAGCTATTATACTATAGTTACCTCGAGAATTAATAGTATTCTTACCGCTACGTATACCCAATTTAGCCTGTCGGCCATGATATTTGGGTGCGCTCTCTCGTACGTATGTAGCTATAATATTCTCTCCCTGTTGCAAAGCACGCAAGTATAGGTCTGGATCTATAACTATATACGTACGCTCTCCTAGTCTTACCATTAAAGTCGGGCTTGGTATCCCGCATAAATCTATCGATATCACTTCTCAAGTTTCTTACAAGAAATTGATTGTAGATCACTACATAGTTTCTCGAGGGAGGGGGGAGGGGCTTTATTCTTACTCCCTAGTGTAAAACTGAATTTATTTACCGTAAAGGTACAATTATATGCGTATGCGAATATGTATTTGGAAAATTTGGCCTCTGAACAAAGTTTATGCGCTTCTTATTTATGCGTTTTTGTCTATCAACATCTTTTTATTACTGACTGACTGCCGCTACGTTTCCATTCTCGGAAGCATATCTCCTTATGGCAGCTCTCTGTTCAGCGGTAAACACCGTGTAAGCCTTACGCTTTCTCGGCTGCTTTGCTGTTGTACCTCGCGTAGAACGGCTGCATTTGGCTGAACTGTGTCACGACATCTCCGAGCTGTGTTTCTCTGGCTGTTGGCAAAGAATTCGCAGGTTGGAAGTAACGAAACAAAGCCATCACACTGCGCTAACGTACGTATACGTGTGAAAATCAGTTGCAAACATGATCACGTACCATTTAACTCTTCTAAATGTATTAAGGATGTTATATAGACATTCTGACCACGAGCCTGCACCCATTTATAACTCGATCGAGCATCTACCAGTCCGCATAAACATATAGTAACGTGAATGACCTATACGTATGTAGACTACATATACTTTGATCCCACATTTTTTTAAACAGGGCAATTAATAAATGATATTTATTGTTAATTACACCAAGCCAATACAAAGGTTATTTTTACTTTCAAATTGTCGGTCAGCTTGTGATGAAAAAGATACTCTCAGATATCTTTGTCTTGTGTCTTTGTCTATTTTGCCATTCCCTACACTTAACACAAAATGTTGAAAATAGTCTGAAAGGGTTAGACCTTGTAATGATTATAAAATTATATGGGCGTGTTAGCTTAGACCATAAACTAACCAAAATACCTAATTAATGGAATCAATTAACCCGGCAGTAGTGCCATCGTGTGCTTGGCTACAGGTCATGTTTCAGCACTTTGTTCTCCAAGTGAATCACACATGCTTTGATGTATTGTCACAACATAGTTTTTAAAAATTTCTATGAACCCTACAGTTAGTCGATTTAGACAATTCCAGTGTACTAGTCTGTAACGTTTCCTTGTTTTTTAGAGTGATGTCATCTCACGAGAATGGATAATGTATATAATGTAAAGAAAAGGTATTTATGTATGTATGTATGTGTATGTATATATATGTAAATGGCCCAGTGGGGAAGGAGAAGACTCTTGTATATATCCTCATCCAAAGCAGGTTTAGTTCCCTATAGGCCTCTCTATTGGCTCTATACTCTATTATATATATTGTCAAAAAATGGTGTTTTAGATAATTTATAGTTTTTTAAAGTTTATATACAATAAATTAGTAAGATGAGAATTAATACTAAATTCAGAAATTATACTATAGGGATTAAGTTAGAGTCAAATCTCTGCTGCTGGCCATGGGCCATGGCCAGGAGCAGTACCAAGCACAGCAGCAGTGTTCCCTCATTGAATGGTGACCCCAATCTGTTGCAGAAGATGGCTAAAAGAGATGGGTTCACCAGAACATGCCCTGAGATGACAGCCAAGTTCCTTGAAAAAGGAGAGGGCTTCTGGACCAAACACACATGTGGTCTCAATGCCGATGGGGTAGACTGAGGTAGTTGGGGGTTCTTCCTGATGACCAATTCTCCAGACTTTGAGGGCCTCTTTCTGTTCAGGGTAGATGGCATCTCTCAACCTGGGAGGGAGAAGTTGACAGATAAGGTCAGAGGACCCAGCAGCAGAGGCTAAAAAGGCAGAAGGTGACAGCTGGGTGACACTCCAGATACCAAGGCCGCCTGACCATACTGGGAGAGTAGCTTGGGTCCCGGCTGGATCGTTTGTCTATGTTGGCTATGGACCCCAACATGCAGTGTTCTCTGCAGTTGGTCAAATAATTCCAGTTCGGTGGAGAGGAAGCAGGGAGACGTGCGCAAGACATCTTGGGTAAGGAGAAGACATGGCAGAGTAAACAGAGGGCATCGTGTACGTACAGATGTTGGAGTCTGCCTCCCATCACTTCCAGGCCTCTTTCTTTTTCTTGATGGTGTTGTCCACTCCATCAGCAGAACCAATGGGTGAATCCAGAAGGGTGGCATCGCTTGGGTCAACTGGGCAGAGGCTGGGGGTAACGGATAGCATGGCATCTCTGGTGGCAGTGTCCGCACAGATTAACTCCGACTTGTCGTGGTTGAGATGCTGCCTCAAATCTGCTGTACTCTCCACCAGGCTCAGATTGTGGAGGATCTCCTCTACACTTCCGCCCAAAGTTCCATCATCCAGGTAGAACACACAGAATGCTGAACGCACTTCCTGGACGATGTCAGAGATGGTGAGGCAGAAGAGGAGGGGGCCCAATGGGTCTCCTTGTTGAATTCCCTTAGATGACTGAATATAGTCTCGGCTTCAAAGAAAAGGGAGGAAGGCCTACTATATATAGGCCGAATGGATTAGGGGGTAAATTTCAGGAGCCCTCTCTTTCACCACCAGAAGCATCTTGTCACGGCGGTTTGAAATAAATGCATCTCTAAATCTAGCTTCAGGATCAGGTGACCTGGCTGTAGATCATGGAGGAAAATGCGGGCAGCATGAACCCCTGCCTCAGCTCCATGTGGAGTGTCATATCCCAGTTGATAGAGCTAGAAGAGCACCCATGGCTTCCATGACCTGATTTCCTGAGCATTTGGAAGCCAGACGTCAAAGGGTGCATCCCACCACAATTGGCCTCACACCTCCGTCTGTCTCTTCTCCAGGGCAACAAGGGAAGCCCCAAAGAAAAAGGAATGAGGAAGCAGTCTTACCCTCAACAACCAGGTTAATGAAGGCAATAAGGGCTCTCTGCAGGCGAGGAGCACCACCTCCAGCAGAACTACAGACCATAAGCTTGAGGTGCTGTGGACGAAGCCCATCTGGGCCTCCTGCTGAACCACATGGGAAAGGACTTGATTGTTCTAACCACCTCCTCGCAAGATACCTGCAACCCCTGTACTTGGTCCGCCAGTGGTTGTGGTGGTGTGGATGAGTTGGGGTGCAGTGCTGGGTGTTTGCTCCTAATGGCTGACAGGGTTTCAGCGTTGTTTGGCGCAAAGGATTCCATGGAACAGGAAATGCGGAACACCCCTTGAAGTGGCCCTCTTCTAGCTTGGCGGCAACCCGAGTTGCGAGATTTTTGGATGGGTGGTGGGTGATATTCATCAGATTCCTGCCTAATGGCTTCATTGACTTGAGAGGCCAAGCTCCTCCTGTGTCCTCCTCTTGCTGGAGATCTAAGGCAGCGTGAGGGGAAGAGGAAAAAACGATTCCAAGACGCTTCACTGTTCTCATCAACGATGTCACCAAGAATGGTGGTGAGCTTGGTTGCCGACGATTCCCATGATCCACACGGGATTCTCCGCAAAAGCCTGGGCTTAGGAGAGATGGGGCCAAGAATCTGAGGGTTGGGAGACCGACTGATGGTAGAGGGAGGCAATGGAGAGCCCATTGGGACAGATGACGGAGGTTTCCCAGACCCATGACAGTGATCTTTGACCAGCCCATGGATACAGATGTTACTATCACGTCTGAGTGGCATGGCCCAGCTACACACCGCACACAACCCACTGGAGGTGGGAATTGTTCTGACTAGCCTCTATTGCAGAATCCCCCTCCCAAAAATGGAGTCGGTGGCGTAAAGAAACAGTCCAAGAAATCAAGGAAACACTGAGACTTCTTTTTCATTCATACGCCATTTTTATGCTCGGTATTATTAGTTTTTAATGTTAATTAAGTTATGGTCTAAGAATTTAGACCATAACTTACCTACATACGTACGTGCATGATCAGTACATGCTTGTATAATTGCTATGTATACAAATACATGTATACGTAAATGTATATAAACATCGACCACAGACATTCCTAAAGTCCTAAAGGTTTTACTGGCTGTGCAGATGGTAAACTTAGTAGTGTAGTATTTACTATATAATATGAGCTGGTGCATACAAAATGTAGTTTCTATAAATTATAATTTTGCTGAACGTATCTCTGCTTGTGTATGTACATTTACATAGTCTTAATTGACTGACACTTATTTCTCTGCCTTAATTAACTAAACTATATTTATGGTGACTATATACATAGTCTTGACTATATCTAATTCAAAACTATAAGTAGCTGTCCATGGTGCAACTTTCATTCAATATCAGTATACTTACATTTATAGTGTTTCAACAACAACAAGTGAACTGAAACAGAACTTCTTGTCACTTATAGAAATATTCAAACCTGTAACATTTCTAGAAGTTTTGTACAGTTGCATATATAGTTATGGTCCTACACATTCCTTTTGCTATATAATATGTATGTTGTTGTTGTGATATTGTTGTATGTGATAATGTCAAGTGTTTTGTTACACTACCATGGTCTGTACTCGTATCTCTAGCTCAGACTGATGTCAGACTAGTGAATGGACCAAGACCATATGAAGGACGTGTGGAGCTCTACGTGAGTGGTCGTTGGTTGCCTCTGTGTGCCGACCAATGGGATCTCAATGACGCTAATGTGGTCTGCAGACAGCTGGGATACTATTATGCTATTGTTGCCAATGAGAATCAGTATGGTTCAGCGACTACATGGGATTATGATCTTGATTGTACCGGCCGTGAGAGTACCGTGTCTGCTTGTACCAGCTCTTATATTATGCTCTGTTTTAAAGGGACTGCTGGTGTAGTTTGCTCCACTTGTGAGTTGTTCAATAAAGAATAGCTTTATATATATAGCTAACTTATTAACACTGTATAAAGCTTCTTTGTCCCTTTATACGTACGTACGTAGTTCAGTGTTAACAAATTAAGTACATACGTACACTCCTATTCCTATTAGTTATATGTACAAGTACAATTTCATTTGGTATAAATATACGTAAGTATATTATTACACCAGCAATAACATATTATATGTATAATGTTACTGATATGTCTACGTATATACGTATGTACATATGTCACACCTTTTCTATTTAAGTTGCAATTGACCTTTTAATATGTATCCTCTCATTCATTGCTGAATTCAAAGAGATATATTCTGGCTCAAACATTTAAATTCTATTAATATAGCTAGTGTTTAATTGTACAGAACATGGCAACAAGTTTATACTCCTAAACAAATAAGTTTTTGTATGTATATAATATTCAATAACAAGAGTCTTCTCTATAGTTAGACTTAAGTATCATCAAGAGCAATATGCTTTCTCATAATGTTTAGAACAAAAGATAATAAAATGGCTGTCTGTATAATTTCTTACTCACTGATTATGGCTGTTCTCTCTCTTGCAATTTTAGTTAGCTATTCTATGTTTTTATGTATTTGTGTCAACTTCATTTGATTAATCTAAACAACTTTGTCATTATTTGCTTCACTTATTATCATAGTCTTTGCACAGCTCAGTGCAATTAACTACCCTAGTTCTTTGTCGTTATTCACAGCTGCATTAACAACTGGAGACCTAAGATTAGCAGAATCGGATGAATACCAGTATGGTGGTCGCTTAGAGTACTACTATTCGGGGTCGTGGGGTACTGTTTGTGATGATGGGTGGGGATCTGATGATGCTAATGTAGCCTGTGATCAAATGGGCTTCAGTTATGTTTCTGATTCCCTCCTTGCTTATGTAACTCCTGGGTCTCCCTCCCAACGGATATGGGTGGACGATGTTAGCTGTTCAAGGTTTGACTCTAGACTCTCTTCATGTTCAGGCAGTTTTACTGGAAGACATGATTGTGACCACAGTGATGATGTTGGCATTGTCTGTTCCAGATCATGTAAGTTCACTACAGTAAACCAGCTCATGGTCAGCTTAGGACCTGCCATTCTTGGCCTGTTAGAAAACCTCAGACTCTAAATTTACATTAAATGTTGATACTGAAGTTATGTATTGGCATATGCATATACAAACAACCTCCCAACAGATCATTTGAGGCAGAAACAAACTCATTTTAATCACTTTTATTCAAAAGCACCAGTCCTGATTACAATGTTTCAAGTGATTTATCACTGTATATTGCAACCCATTGTATTGCATACATATGTACATATGTACGTTATGTAGGTTGAATATCTATTAAAGTTTTGTTACTTCAGTAATTGTAATAAAACTATTGACAATGATCATGAAGGTATTTTGTGCTGGTTATAATTTGGAGGTGTAGCCATCAAATTTAGATGACCACTTCATGATCAGCATTATTGAATGTACATACATGTTTAAACTGTCTGATTTACATGAATGTTGTACTCTGTACATTATAGATCTAAATCTAGGTCCAATATTTCCATCCTTCAGTGGCATTGTATTTGGTATTGGATTTACCATGGGAACAATCTGTTTTATCATGGTATTTATTGGGTGTTGTGTTGGAATTGGTGTGGCTGTCTCTAAGAACTCAGGCAGAAGAAGAAGAACTACAGTAGTGACTGCACCAACATTGGCTCCGTCTACTACAACTACCACTACCACTGATACTGCTTATCCAGACCAACCAACTGTTCAGGGCTACACTGCACCTCCTCAATATGGCACCCAGCCTGTATCTTATCCAGTGCAGCCCCCACCTCAACCAACAGCCCAAGACTTTACCAACCAGCCACCTCAAGGGGAATACCCCACTCAAGCACCTCCCCCTCAGTTTGGGTTTGCAGTTCAGCCTCCTCCGCAAGCCCCACCTCCAGAGAGCTACCCTACCCAGCCACCACCCTTCCAAGCTGCGGGAGGTGACAATAAGCCTCCTCCTTATAACTACTATGCAGCACCTCCTCAATAGTGGATGTTGTGTTTGTATTAATTGTATTATATGTATTTGCTCGCTGGCATATGCATATATCACTATATATAGAAGGTTGCCTATTATTCATTATAGTGTAAGTTTTGACTTATTATTATTCCTACCTTTCTGATTAACTCATCATTCTTCATGTATGCACACGAGGTTATGCTAAGAAATAACTCAAATAGAAGAAAAATAGGGATGCACACTTGATTGTATTATATAACAACTAGCAAATGTTAAAGAAAGTTTGTTGATGTACAATAAAGTACATGGCCACATATAGAAGTGACATAAAAGTGAATATAAATTATATGGCCATCACTTCAATTTGAGGTAATGGATATTTACATTATGCTGTAAAATATGGTGATTTCATCATTACATCATGATCGTGGCACTGTTCATTACCACCATGTATAACATCGATCACAATACTGGAGTACTTAAATGTACATTTAGTGCTGTAACTCTGTCGAATGGCGAGATATGAAGCTGCAACTTTATGCCAGCATTCACGAAAGGTTTCCAATGGGTTTTGATATCTACTCAAATTTGCCCTGTCTCTCACCATACATTAACTTCGTATACCAGTAAATTAATATAATTAGTGATTTAACTTTGTCAAATGGAGAGATATGAAGCCGCAACTTCATTTCAATATTCACAGACACCTATGAAAAGCTTCTAATGAATTTGATATCTATCCTATCTCTCACCATACATTAACTTCGTATATTACGTAATAGTATAAATGGCCGACCGTGAGAAGGTCTAAGAAAAATTCACTATATATCTGAAAAACTAGAGCGCTTTAGTAATTTAGTCATTTATTGATATTAAGACTATAGGATTTGGTATTAATGGCAATCTGGGACTGGTGCTCTTGCTTAGTTTTCTAATTTGCTTATACTAATAGTTTAATTCCCCGTCAGAGCTTACCATTGAGACCTTTCAATATATTTGATTGGTTAAAGGTGCGGTTTGTTTTATATATTTCTTGGCAAAGAGGAGAAGCCATTAACTTTTTGTAACTCTACTCCTATTAATACCCAGTGCTGAGGGAACCCGGCATTTTCCAATCCTCACGTTTTCTTCTGGGCCAACCAACAGTATGAGAGGTGCCATGTGGCTGACGGACATCAAGGATGCTCTAGTGGTGGACATTGGTGGAACTTAACTGACATGGGTATGCTGAAAAATGGTTTTCCGAGGGAGGCCTAAACACAAAGAGAGGTGTGTACATGTTGTTTTGATTGTATATACTCTGAACTGACGTTTCTATAGGAATATCATTCGACCTTGTTATATACTCTGTACATATGTACATATACAGCAGGGTATTTCAGGTAAATATCAAGTGATGTTGCTTGTGGAGGTAATTATGTTGAAACTGCTCCTTTAAGTTCGCTATTATAGGCTACTGTCCTGATGTTGATATAACCATAAACACTACCAAGAAGACATGGTCAGGAAAACTTGCATAACATACTGTATATAATATGTATTCCATTTTATATTGCAATATACGTATATACGTATATAAATCAGTTGTCTATGCATAATTAATATCCGTGATATTCTTCTACAGATTGGTGGTGTACCAACCAACTTTAGGATGCCTGATGTTCCAAGTGTTGGTTTAGGTGGAGGATCAATAGTCAGTGTCACTGAGGACTCTGGAAAGGTACATATACCATATTTAGTAGCTGTAGTATATGCATACATACGTTTATAGCTGTGTTACATAAGAAGTACAAGTAGGAGCCAGTTTGCCTGCTACACAGAAGCACAGAACTATGGTGTCTCTCCTGTAGTTCAAGAGGGGGAGAATGAGACTTGGCACTCTTCTTGGTAGCAGTGTATGTTCATAATCAAAATATGTATACTCTTTTGGGCTCATCCCAAATGATGATTCCTAATTCATGCAAGAGAATTAATTAGAGTCCAAAAATGACAGAGAAAATTGATAACAAATAGACATAAATACACTACTAAACTATACACATATACAGTATATCCATATAGTTAGAAGATGTGTGTTGCATTATACCTTTTAGATTGCAGTGACTGTTGGCCCTGAGAGTGTTGCCAATGAGCTGTTTTCAAAAGGGAAGTCATTTGGTGGAGATGTCTTGACAACTACTGATGTTGCCATGTTAGCTGGAATTGCACCACACCTCCCAAAGGCCACACCCCCTGAAGGCATCGCACCAAGCTTAGTTTACGCAGTAATGCAGGAAATTCATAAGAAATTAGAAGATCTGATAGATAGAGTAAAGGTAAAGCTGAACTAGTTGAAACACAAAGATATACAGGAATGACTATATGTACATTTGTATTCTATTTTATACTCTTTGTATACATTCTGCTATGCACATTACGTTTATTGAGAATATCTACTTCAGACAATTTATTTATGTATGTTCCAGGTTGATAGTGGTAATATTCCTGTGATCCTAGTAGGAGGAGGGAGTATTTTAGTTGACTGCTCTCGTCCTCTTCATGGATCTTCAGCTCTGATACGTCCGTTGCATTTTGATGTAAGTGCTTTCTTTGTTACCACCTTTGTGTGTTGCCATGAAATGTCTCACAAATGTGTACATAGAGCTCCTCCCACTGGAAACAGGTGGTTCTTTGATTATCAGCTCATTCTAATAAAGGGATATAATACTAATACTAATAATAGTACTAATTAGTGAATGAAGAATATACGTATATCATTAGTATGTGAGGGTAGACATGAAGGAATCTTTGCTGTGGCATTTATAGCTCAGTGGCAGAGCACTGACCATAACCAGCTGTCTTTGGTTCTATTCCCATATATTGTTCCTTTGTTGTTCCCATTTCATGATGTTTGATAATGAATACTTGTGGTTTGGTTATCATTTCAATTATTCCTAGGTGGCCAATGCAGTGGGGGCTGCCCTGGGGCAGGTCAGCTCCACTGTGGACCACATAGTCACACTAGATGCAAATGATGGTGGAGCCTCAAGGGACAAAGCTCGCACAAAAGCAGAGGAGTTAGCTACAAAAGGAGTGATAGAGGCAGGAGGGGATTCGGATACTGTTAATATTGTTGAAGTAACAGAGATCCCGGTTCCGTATGTGGGAGCTACAGGAATAGCATCTAGACTGAAGGTGAAAGCTGTTGGAGATCTGAAGAGTACGGTTACACCCAAGAAGACCCCAAGTGTCACAGAACCAATGCCAACTGAAAAGGTGCATTAATAATCCAACACTCCAATTTCTGTAGATATGAAGCATGTAAAGAGACTAAAACACTAGAACCATTACTTAGGACAAGCTTTGGATGAGAATACAGATTTCACATTGGCTTATTTATTTTTCCACTGGGTCAGACAGTTATTCTTGGAATCCTACCCTTTACCAGTAATTGTTGGGAGTCCTATTTAATCGCAGCAATTAATTGAACAGGGATGAAAATGGATTATTCGTCATTACCAGACACTTCAAATAACATAGTTTTAATGCTGCAATGTCTATCAGAACTCCTGGTCCTCTAATGTCCCATTTATACAGCTTATTCAAAGATGGCTGAAACCTTTTCCTTACCTTTGAATGCTGTAGGTGGTCAAATTACTGGAAAATGAATCTTCTGGAGGGAATTCCCCCTTTTGGCCTTTTTCATCCAAAGAAGCAAAAGACAATGATAAAGCTGCTAATTTACCAATGCCTTCTGTTGGTATGTATGTATCTAACACCTACATGCATGTATTATATACATTTAGAAGTACATTTAGTTAACATACAAAAGTATAAATTATACTTAATTTTTAATTTAAGCTGATGGCGTTTGGACGTTGAATGAACATGATGTTAGTTGCTTAGCAGTTGGAGCTGGTATACTTGGATGTGGGGGCGGAGGAAATCCAGAAATTGGAAACCGTATGGCACAGCAAGCCCTGAGGCAAGGAAAACAAGTCAGAGTTGTAAATCCTTACTGGTGAGTGCAACCAATACTGCATTGAGCATCTGTACACATATATACAGACCTTCTCCCTCTCATAATGTCCTGGGGGTGTGCTATTATAACATTCTCGATTTTATCAACTTAAGTGCTGAAACAGATTTCATACATACCTTTTTAAAAATACTAGTATAAGCACTGCCAATTTTGCCAACATGTTAAGATCTTAAGTGAATATTAGGAGTTACAGAAATTAAGCTAGCACAATTTAACATAATTACATATTGCTATGTAAATGTATATCTAATATAGTGATGAAAATTTGTACAGTATTTAAAAATTGTAGATATATTTCTTTGTATGTTATTGTTATAATATCCTTTAGTGTGTCTACTGATGCTTTTGGTTATGCTGTGCCTGTGGCTTTCATGGGAGCTCCAACAATAGTAACAGAGAAACTGGTCAATGGCAAGGAAACTCTGTCAGCTCTCACTGCTTTGAGGCAACTCTTGGCTAGTGGAATGTATGAAAGTGGAAACGAAGATGGAAGGAAATCATGTAATGGTGTAACAGTAGAAAATATTCCTGGGTTTGAAGGGACATACAAGGCAGAGGGATACCAACATAAAAAGTATTCTAATGTTCCTCTAGTGAGTTATATTGTTAAGACTATAGTTGAATTTAGGCTTCAAAATTCCTTTAATTATATATGAAAAATCTAATATACCATTTTCCTACATGCTATGCCTATTCTGTAAAAAAGCCTATAGGGAATTAAACCTGAAGAGAGCTTTGGATTAAGATTCAGGAATCTTTTTTCCTTCTTTTCCTATGTATCTTTCATCTTCTTCTCCACTGGGTTAGACAGTTGTTTCTGGGAATTCCACCCTTCATCAGTGATCCTGGGAGTCTTTATCTTGATCTTCTGTGAATCCTTGGATCATATGTATCATATATGTTTCCTTTATATGTAGAATCAAAGGATAACACATTTGATATGTGCTGAAATTGGTGGAATGAATTCTATTGAGCCGTTGCTTTTAGGAGCAGAAATAGGTAATACTATCTTTATTCCAATGATATGTACATATATTAATACATATAAAAATGATTCCATGAAAACTATGGAATGGCTTCTCCATGAAAATATATGCCCACAAACATTTCCTGCTATACAGTAGTAACTAAACCAACAGCCTTTTTTCAATAACCAACTATTGCTTCTTCTGTGTGTTACGTCATTATGATTATATGTGCCTTGGTTATCAATCGTAATATTCATACAGATAAGTATAAGATAAGAGAACCAATTAACCCTAACCCTAGTCTTGATTATATTTTAAAGATCCAATTAGTAGTCATATATTTTAAAGACCCTATTACGTAGGTATGGTTTGTTCCCCTTCCCTTCTAATTTGTATGTTTTTTTTAGATAATATCCACTGAATTCATAATATTATCTTTAATTTATCTGTATGTGTATCATTGGAGTGTATGCAAATGTTATAGGTTGCCCAGTATTGGATGTTGATGGGATGGGCCGCGCCTTTCCTGAACTCCAAATGTACCTTCCAATGATATACGGCTCCCTTCCCTATCCAACCTGTTTGGCTGATCATAAAGGCAATGTCGTTGCCATCAGTCATTGTGATAGCCCAAAGTCCCTTGAAGATGTACTCAGACTGGAGACTATCAGAATGGGGTGTGTTTTAACCCTCACTAAATATGGCAGTTGCAGTACCTATCTAAATATGGACACACTCGGTCTCACAAACTTCCATTTTTATGCATGACATCAAGTTTGACAATCTGGTATAAACCCTTAAAATCTTAAATAGCAGCTATTCAGAATTTGCAGCTGTTTCTTGTACAAGTGTATACAGTTTTATATTGAAAGGGTACAAATTTGTACACTTTGTACAAGAAACAGCTGAAAATCTGAATAGCTTTTATGTACGATTTTAAGGGTTTATACCAGATTGTGTTATATAGCATAGTGTGTTTTAATAAACTGATTACTTAGTGTACTTACCAATATGATAGATTGGTACTTTGCTACATACAAGATGTTTATTGTACTGTAGATACAGTAAACTCTCACATACATGAATACCTAAATTATGTGTAAATTCAGTCTTAGTAACATCCTTTTGTACGTACGTATGGTGGCCATTTTAATGATGCCATGTATCCTTATAGTGATCATGAGACAATATTGCAATACTGCAAAAGAGACAAACTGACATAAAGTACACCAAACCACAATTCCTAAGACCGTCCTTTATTAATACCTTGTATAGGATGCACTTTAATACAAATACTTAATTAGTGTTTATGTGATATACTAGTTATGATAATTATTGTAGATGTTCAGCAGGGATTGCATTAGGATGTCTGCAGCCAAAGGATGTCATGTCTAAATGTGTGCTTCTCTCTATAAGTCGGGCTTGGTCACTTGGACGTGCTATCCTAAGGGCTAAGAATGTTGGTAAAGCTCCACATGAAGCTGTTGTAGAGAACCAGAATGGAAGAGTGCTTATAACTGGAAAGGTAATGTGTACACTGTTAACAGACTACCAATTAGGTAGATATTCAAACATACTGTAAGGGATACACATGACATAGACTGGGTCATTGAGGGCCCTGTTCTATCTAAACACTCACAACCATATTTGGCCTCACTGTAATTATTAACTTTGCTCTATGATACATAGTAAGAATTTACTTACCTACAACATTAGATGCATATGATTTGTTTGTTTTTTTCTAACTGTGTCAAACTTATCTTTGAGATGGTGCATCTTTACTAGTAGTCATTTGGGTATGTAGGGATGCAGTTTGTTTCTTGATAATCAGTCTCATTCTCAAGAAATGAACTGCGTCTCTTTATAGGCACTCAAAAGACTAAAGATAAACCATCCCAAAGATAATCTACAACATTCTTACATATAATGGGTACCTTGCATATTGTACCAATTAGAAGCATCTCTAGATTGTGTTTGCATTACAGTACTGTATTAAAATTAAAACAAACTATTGTATATGTGGTTTTATAGGAGCAAACCCTGGCACAACTTTAACTGTAATCTTCTACATAATTGTGTAGATACTAGATGTGTCTCGGACAACAGAGGGTGGCTTTTCACAAGGTTATGTATTAGTGGAGGGTCTAGATGACTTTGCTGGGAAACACGTTACTCTGGTGTTCCAGAATGAAATAATTGGAGCCATGAAAACGACATATAATGGAGGAAAGCCTGTTAGAGGTAATCTTTTATAGCTTTATAGCTGCATGCAAATAGACTACGTATATAATTATTATAGCTGCATGCAAATAGACTAGTATTATGTAGTCTGTAGTAACACCTTGAGATTGCTCATTGCTGTTCAGGTGATATGTTAGTGACTACCCCTGATCTGATCACTCTACTGGATGCTGACACAGGCTATCCTGTGACAACAGAGGAGTTTCAGTATGGTCTGAGAGTTGTGGTTGTAGCAATGGCTGCAGATGCAAAACTGAAAACTGAACAGGCTTTGAGAGTAGTAGGACCCAGGGCATTCCATCTTCAAACTGATTATATACAGTTTTAGCTTTAGCTTGACAGAACACGCAATACAAATATTATATTTCTGCGTTAAAAGCTGTAGTGTACTAATTTAGTTATTTACTGAATCTTATGTTGAAAGTCCAATATTCTCAATATTCATGTGTTTCCTCACTTATAATGTTTGAGTGAGAGATTGCATGTGGTTTGCATGTCACTTTGACTATCTAGCCATTTTTGATTTGTAATTGGTCATATTATTTTCAATTCATGCCATCCTATGTGGTTTATAGTTCATAGACTAATGTAAACCACATAGCCTCAAGCTCGCCATTCCTATATATAGAGTGTAATCATAGTTTAGATACGTACGTATATATAGGACTATATGTTTGCAATTGACTACATCACGTTAATAGGCCACTGTACTCATATATAAACCTGCATGGAAAGAGCATATACGAGGATCGATTGGTCTTAGATATGTATGGGATGGCAGTGTTACACCAAGCAGTGACTATAGTACATCTGCAAAAAGTAACAAAACAACGTGATTATGTGATATATACTAACCACATACAGAATTTAAGTAACTTAACCATACACTTCTGAGTTTGGGTGCACCATGCATGCAATTCCTACTTAATTCAGCTTGTTGCACCCAGACACAGATGAAATTGCAATATGAAAGCAAGACTTAGTGCATCTGCATGATGATAGATTATTATTATACAATTGCAAGAAAATGTGTTACATTTTTTGCATATTTGTGTTTAATTTGATCTTCCTGACTTGATACAGCTTCCTGTGAGTTCATGACGCGTGACCAACCACGAAGACGATGCTCTATTAGCTATTGCCACTTTGCCAGTTCAATAAGATGTCTCTCCGAGGTTTGATAACTTTGCTTTCGTGTGTCGTCCTCTTGGACATTCAAAGCTGTCTAGGTAAGCTATTCTATATACTATAGTTACCTCGAGAATTAATAGTATTCTTACCGCTACCCACTGTCGGGCATGATATTGGGGTGCGCTCTCTCGTACGTATGTAGCTATTCTCTCCCTGTTGCGAAGCACGCAAGTAGGTCTGGACTTAACTACGTACGCTCTCCTAGTCTTACCATTAAAGATCGGGCTTGGTATCCCGCATAAATCTATCGATATCATTCCTCAAGTTTCTTATAAGAAATAGATTGAAGTGATAAGGGCTGTTTGTTGCGATCATGATTTAATCCAGAGGTATTATTGAGCAACAGCAACATAAATTATTGATAATATAACGTTTCAACCCGTAGGTCTTCATCAGCAAACAGTCATGTCATTTACGTACGTATGTTGCTGTTACTCAATAACACCTCTGGATTAAAAGAAATAGATTGTAAATCACTACATAGTTACTAGGGGCTTTATTCTTCCTCCCTAGTGTAAAACTGAATTTAAATTAATAATATAACTCCAAATTATATATGTTATATAGACATTCCGACCACGAGCCTGCACCCATTTATAACTCGATCGAGCATCTACCAGTCCGCATAAACGTATAGTAACGTGTATGACCTACGTATGTAGACTACATATACACAGGGCAATTAATAAATGATATTTATTGTTAATTACACCAAGCCAATACAAAGGTTATTTTTACTTTCAAATTGTCGGCCGGCTTATGATGAAAAAAGATACTCTCAGATATCTTTGTCTTGTGTCTTTGTCTATTTTGGCATTCACTACACTTAACACAAAATGTGGAAATTAGTCTGAAAGGGTTAGACCTGTAATGATTATAAAATTATATGGGCGTGTTAGCTTAGACCATGAACTAACCAAAGTCTATACCTAATTAATGGAATCAATTGGCTACAGGTCATGTTTTAAATGAGTCAGCACTTAGTTCTCCAATCACACACGCTTTGATGTATTGTCACAACATAGTTTTTGAAAATTTCTATGAACCCTACAGTTAGCAGATTCAGATTCACTTTCAGAACATACCTTGATGCTCTGGCTTATAAGACAATTCCAGTGTACTAGTCTGTAACATTTTCTTATTTATTAGAATGATGTGATCTCATGAGAGAATGGACAATGTAATGTAAAGAAAAAGTATTTATGTATGTATGTATGTATGTATATGTACGTACATGTAAATGGCCCAGTGGAGAAAGAGAAGACTCTTGTATCCTCATCCAAAGTAGGTTTAGTTCTCTAAAGGCCTCTCTATTGGTTCTATAATCTATTCTCAATGGATGTACTGTATACGTATGTCAAAAATGGTGTTTTAGATAATTCATGTAGTTTTTAAATGTTAATTAAGTTATGGTCTAAGAATCTCGGTACTGTTTTGTTAAATCATAACACCTACCTACGTACGCACATGATCAGTACATGTTTGTATAACTACTATGTATACAAATATATGTAAATGTATATGTACATCGACCACAGACATTCCTAAAGTCCTGGAGATTTTACTTTGGCTGTGCATATGATAGACTTAGTAGTGTAGTATTCACTATATGAGCTGGTGCATATGATAGACTTAGTAGTGTAGTATTCACTATATGAGCTGGTGCATATGATAGACTTAGTAGTGTAGTATTCACTATATAATATTAGCTGGTGCATATGATAGACTTAGTAGTGTAGTATTCACTATATAATATTAGCTGGTGCATATGATAGACTTAGTAGTGTAGTATTTACTATATAATATTAGCTGGTGCATATGATAGACTTAGTAGTGTAGTATTTACTATATAATATGAACTGGTGCATACAAAATGTAGTTTCTATAAATTATAATTTTGCTGAACGTTCTCTGCTTGTGTATGTACTTACATGATTTTAATTAACTGACACTTATTTCTCTGCCTTAATTAACTAAGCTATATATATTTATGGTGACTATATACGTAGTCTTGACTATATCTAATTCCAAACTATAAGTAGCTGTCCATGGTGCAACTTTCATTCAATATCAGTATACTTACATTTACAGTGTTTTTTTCAGAGTATTGTAGTATAATGTCAAGTGTTTTGTTATACTCTTACCCTGTTATATTTAGTGCACCAATGTTTATTCTAGCACCTACGTATATAGCATATAAAATGTATCATTTTCAAGGGCACTACTTTCTTTCAATATCAGTATACTTAGTGTTTCTTTAAGAGTATTTAGCAGGGGGGGAGGGAGGGGGCAAAATGATGATAATAGAAATGAAGGGGGCAAACATATTTAGTGCACCAATGTTCATTCTAGCACATATATAGCATATAACATTAATTTTATCATTTTCAAAGGGGGCCAAAAGAAACCCTGATTTACATACCAATCAGGTAGTACATGATCAATAACAAGCGAAATGAAACAGAACTTCTTATCACTTATAGAAATATTTAAAACTTTAACATTTTTAGAAGTTTTGTACAGTTGCATATATAGTTATGGTCCTACACATTCCTTTTGCTATATAATATGTATGTTGTTGTTGTGATATTGTTGTATAATGTCAAGTGTTTTGTTACACTACCATGGTCTGTACTTGTATCTCTAGCTCAGACTGGTGTCAGACTAGTGAATGGACCAAGAACATATGAAGGACGTGTGGAGCTCTACGTGAGTGGTCGTTGGTTGCCTCTGTGTGCCGACCAATGGGATCTCAATGACGCTGATGTGGTCTGCAGACAGCTGGGGTACTATTATGCTATTGTTGCCAACGAGGATCAGTATGGTTCAGCAACTACATGGGATTATGATCTTGGTTGCACCGGCCGTGAGAGTACTGTGTCTGCTTGTTCCAGATCTTATAGTTCCATCTGTTTTGAAGGGACTGCTGGTGTAGTTTGCTCCACTTGTGAGTTGTTCAATAAAGAATAGCTTTATATATATATATATATAACTAATATTATTATACCAGCAGTAATACCATTATATATTATATGTATAATGTTACTGATATACGTATCTATGTACGTACGTATGTATCACACCTTTTCTACATACGTAAGTTACAATTGACCTTCTAATATGTATCCTCTCATTTATTGCTGAATTCAAAGAGATACGTATTTTCTGGCTCAAACGTTCAAATTCTATTAATATAGCTAGTGTTACTGATGCCCAATTAATTTAATTGTACAGAACATGGCAACAAGTTTATACTCCTAAACAAATAAGTTTTTGTATGTATATAATATCCAATAACAAGAGAAAGGAGTCTTAAGTATCATCAAGAGCAATGCTTTCTCAAAATTTCTAATAATGTTTAGAACGAAAGATAATAAAATGGTTGTCTGTATAATTTCTTACTCACTGATTATGGCTGTTCTCTCTCTTGCAATTTTTAGTTAGCTATCCTATGTTTTTATGTATTTGTGTCAACTTCATTTGATTAATCTAAACAACTTTGTCATTATTTGCTTCACTTATTATCATAGTCTTTGCACAGCTCAGTGCAATTAACTACCCTAGTTCTTTGTTGTTATTCACAGCTACATTATCAACCGGAGACCTAAGATTAGCAGAATCGGATGAATACCAGTATGGTGGTCGCTTGGAGTACTACTATTTGGGGTCGTGGGGTACTGTTTGTGATGATGGGTGGGGATATGATGATGCTGATGTAGCCTGTGATCAAATGGGCTTCAGTTATGTTTCTGATTCCCTCCTTACTTATGTAACTCCTGGGTCTCCCTCCCAATCGATATGGGTGGACGATGTTAGATGTTCAGGGTATGAGTCTAGACTCTCTTCATGTTCAGGCAGTTTTACTGGAAGACATGATTGTTTCCACAGTGAAGATGTTGGCATTGTCTGTTCCAGATCATGTAAGTTCACTACAGTAAACCAGCTCATGGTCAGCTTAGGACCTGCCATTCTTGGCCTGTTAGAAAACCTCAGACTCTTAATTTACATACAAGGTCAAGATTTTCCACTACCCTCTATTTTACATGTTGATACTGAAGTTATGTATTGGCATATGCATATACAAACAACCTCCCAACAGGTCATTTGAGGCAGAAACAAACTCATTCTAATCACTTCTATTCAAAAGCACCAGTCCTGATTACAATGTTTCAAGTGATTTATCACTGTATATTGCAACCCATTGTATTGCATACATATATGTATGTTGTTCATATGTACATACATATGTATGTATACATATTAGGTTGAATATATATTAAAGTTTAGTTACTTCAGTAGTTATAATAAAACTATTGACAATGACCATGAAGGCATTTTGTTCTGCTTTTGATTTGGAGATGTACAAGTTCAGATAACCACTTCACAATTAGCATTAATACATGTTAAAACTGCCTGATTTATGTACATTATAGATGTTCCAGCTCCAACCTCAAGTAGTAGCAGTGCAGTAGGAACTGCTATTGGAATTGCCATGGGAACAATCTGTTTCATCATGGTATCTATTGTGTGTTGTGTTGGAATTGGTGTGGCTGCCACTAAGAACTCAAGCAGAAGAAGAAGAAGAACTACAGTAGTGACTGCACCAACATTGGCTCCGTCTACTACAACTACTACTACAACTTATACTGCTTATCCAGACCAACCTACTGTTCAGGGCTACGCTGCACCTCCTCAACATGGCACCCAGCCTGTATCTTATCCAGTGCAGCCCCCACCTCAACCAACAGCCCAAGGCTTTACCAACCAGCCACCTCAAGGGGAATACCCCACTCAAGCACCTCCCCCTCAGTTTGGGTTTGCAGTTCAGCCTCCTCTGCAAGCCCCACCTCCAGAGAGCTACCCTACCCAGCCACCACCCTTCCAAGCTGTGGGAGGTGACAATAAGCCTCCTCCTTATAACTACTATGCAGCACCTCCTCAGTAGTGGATGTTGTGTTTGCATTAATTGTATTATATGTATTTGCTCGCTGGCATATGCATATATCACTATATATAGAAGGTTGCCTATTATTCATTATAGTGTAAGTTTTGACTTATTATTATTCCTACCTTTCTGATTAACTCATCATTCTTCATGTATGCACACATGAGGTTATACTAAGAAAAGTAGGGATACACACTTGATTGTATTATATAACAACTAGCAAATGTTGAAGAAAGTTTGTTGATATACAATAAAATACATGGCCATATACAGAAGTGACATAAGAGTGAATATAAACCTTATATGGCCATCACTTCAATTTGAGGTAATGGATATTTATATTAACATTGATCACAATGCTAGAGTACTTAAATGTACATTTAGTGCTGTAACTCTGTAGAATGGAGAGATATGAAGCTGTAACTTTATGCCAGCATACCCGAAAGGTTTCCAATGAGTTTTGCAAATTTTGATATCTACCCAAATTTGCCCTATCTCTCACCATACATTAACTTCATATACCAGTAATTTAATGTACATGCTGTTATTCTGTCAAACAGAAAGATATGAAACTGCAAATGTCAGTATTCACAGACATGTAAGAAAGTTTTCTAATGAGTTTTGCAAATTTCGATAACTACGTACGTATACCTATGCAAATTTGCCCTATCTTTCACCATACATTAACTTCCTATACTTGTAATTAATGCATAGGCTTGTCCAGGCTAGTATAGGAGCATAAAGCAATATGATATAAGTGCATATGTACCAGGAGATGTTTAAGAGTAATTGTTTTAATGTCCAGAATATATACAGTGCTCCACATCTAAAGAGTACATTTTTCGTATAAAAACGACAAAACGTTATCAGTTATTTTTTTAACATATTTCCTTACCTTAGCAAGTGTTCTCGAAGAGGATTATACCTTTTCCCTTGTCCAGAATGTCTAGGTAAATTTCCGCTGTTGTTAATACAAACGCATAGGGAAAAATCGCCATTTTTACTAAATGACATAATTGGTCACATTCGATCATGTGACTATAAATTACACAATTCGCGATAATTGCTCGTACGTAGCATACGTTCATGGCTTGCTGCTAGCTTGAAGTCTATAGAAAGCACAACTCTTACACTAGCTTTTGACCTGTCTACAGCTCTTAACTACAAAAATTGCAGTGGAACGTATCTAAAAACTAAAGGTACCTAAAATTAACCTTTTCGACTCGTTTTCTCAAATGGAAGGTTGAATTCAAGTTTTCTTTACACCAAGTCTCACGAATATTGGGAGCAATATCATACTGAAGTAAGAGCTCTTAACTAATATCTATTCGTTAGTTAGTATCTAAAAACTGTTTTTTGGAAAATGGGCTGCAACTAAGTGGGCGTGTCATAAACCACGCCCATCCACCCACATAGCATTCATTAACATCTACTTGATCCATCAAATTATAAAAATTAGCTAATCCCATCACCCTTAACTACCTAGAGCTATTTTAGGCAAACCAGCAAAATGCACTCTTTAGATGTGGAGCACTGTATATGCGGGCACCTTTTTTAGCACACATGCACTTTAATTGTATGGAAACACAATCTGATATAAACCCTTAAAATCTTATAGTAGCTATTCAGATCTAGAATTTGCAGCTGTTTCTTGTACAAGTGTATACAGTTTTATATTGAAAGGGTACAAATTTGTACACTTTGCACAAGAAACATGTACAGCGCTAGCTGAAAATGACCCAAATTCTGAATAGCTTTTATGTAAGATTTTAAGGGTTTATACCAGATTGTGTTTGTATGGATGGGACTTGAATTAAATTAAGGAAGCAGGAAAACGTATGTCTAGCTACATATCTATATAATTATAGGTCCGCCCCCTTGAGTAACTGGATACTTTGTGCATGACCTTCACTAATGATCCTTCTAGATCTGTATAATACTATAAAGTCATCTCCCAATGTTCATTGTGTCAACAACTATATACACTGTAATTATACCACATCAAGAACACCCTACAACTCTCACCCAGGGACATTACACCTGGAGGCATGACAAATCTCCACCTTCTCGATGAATTTGCCAAAGCTTTAAATCTCAATTAATGCCACCATACATGTATACGTACTGCATGTGATCTATGGATGGTCTCAGGGCGACCAATAATTCACCATCAACCATCCCTCTAAGTCTTCGACAGGAATCCTTGCTGAGTCCATCATTTTATATATAAAAAAAGAAAACCTGCCTATATACCAAGCTACAATGACAGGTCTCTTACAAACCGAGTTAGCTCTAATATACAAAAATCAAATTAGAAATTTATTTAGGCTAGCTTGCATCACTCATACCAATAATGGTGTTTTCCTCTAAAGGACTAAATCTAGCTGTCTGCCCCCTTGAGTAACTGGATACTTTGTGATCTTCACTAATGATCCCTCTAGATCTAGATCTGTGCATACTATAAAGTCACCTCCCATGCCATGTTCACTGTGTCAACAATTATATACACTGTAATTATAAGCACACCCTACAACTCTCACCCAGGGACATTACACCTGGAGGCATGACAAATTATCCACCTTCTCTATGAATTTGCCAAAGCTTTAATGCCACCATATATGTATACATACTGCATGTGATCCATGGATGGTCTCAGGATGACCAATAATTCACCATATCAACCATCCCTCCAAGTCTTTGACAAAGTTCATCAGGATTCCTTGCTGAGTCCACCATTTTATATAAAGAAAGAAAACCCGCCTATATACCAATCTACAATGACAGGTCTCTTACAAACCGAGTTAGCTCTTTTATACAAAAATCAAAATTAGAAATTTATTTTTATAGGCTTGCATCACTCATACTAATAATGGTGTTTTCCTCTAAAGGACTAGTCTAGCTGTCTGCCCTCATGAGTAACTGGATACTTTGTGATCTTTGCTAATGAAAACTCTGTGTATATTTTATTACACAAATCCTTGTGGCTCCCTTAATTACGGACGAAGTAATTAGTAAGTTCATAGTAATAATTGATAATATATATATATATGATTCAATAATTTAGCTATTGAAGTTAAATATAAATGTCTCCCCAAAGTTTTTATCTCCTGCTACTCCTCTCCAGTATTCAAACCAGTAAGTTATACTTATATAAACTATAATATAGTGAATTCGAGAGTATACAGTACGTACGACTGTAAATTAAAGTGATTTACCAGTTCAGCCAGATATATATATATGTAGGATGGGTCATACAAAGTTCAAAAGTAATACTCTGACTCTCTGATATTGCATATAGCGGTGGAAATTCAGGGAGGGAGAGCACTGGGGGTACAGATATACCCGGGCCCCACAAAAAATCAAAATTAATTTTCCAACGATAAATCTCAGTCTTTGTATATAGCCAAGGCCTTTATATACGTTTATGATGTCCCTTGTGTACAAGTTACAAAATGGTCTCTAACCCTGTTGATTATGCCAATGCATGCAACCAACCGTCGGTGTTCTTAGCTCCCTCACAAGGCAAATCAAATCTGCTGTGGTTATTAGTTGAGACCCCTTTAATACTGAAGCCTTTGTTGATATATGGCATGCAGATGCATCATCTTCAGTCTATACTAAGGTGTGAAAAGGTAATTGGTAGGCCATGTGTTCTACCTTGCAATTGGATGATCTGTATCAACTACTACTCTCTATGCAGTAGTTGAGGATTTCAAAGCCTGCAACAGTACTAGTGTGACTAAAGTCTAGATCTTGTACTGTTTAAAATACTGATTATCCTAGGGGTCACTTGGATCTCTTTAAATTTGTAACTTGCACTGTGTAGCTAGTACTTGATTGTAATTTTAATATTACATAGTCACTTGGATCTCTTAAATTTGTAACTTGTACTGTGTAGTACTTGATTGTAATTTAATATTTTATATATTTGCTAGTAACTTGCACTGTGTAGTGTACTTGAGTGTAATTAGCTAACAAAGTATTTCACTATACTTATAGACATTCGCTATAAGCAATTTCGTTACTGTATGTAGTACACATGGAAAACGTACTAACATGGATAAGAATAAAGCCTAGTTGAAAGTCAGCAATATGAATTTACTAATTCTGGCCGTTTCGACCCAGAGGTCTTCATGCATCAGCAATATATGAGGAGTGGGAATACAATTCAGTATAAATAGGAAATTAGTAAATTCATGTTGCTGACACTCAACAAAGCTTTATTCTCGTAATGATCGCAACAAACACTCCTAATTCCTACACATGGACAAGTAAAAATATTAACAGATAACGTAAGAAGAGAAGACAGAGCTTAAATTACCAAAGTAATACGGTCGACCAAACGAATCCAGTCTTTCGCATCAATATAGGAACAACTCTGCCTCAAACTTGACGGGAACGTATACAAAAACGCTTTATCTAACCTTCGCTACAACTCGCCTGTTCGGTAGCTCCTTCTCGTAGGAGAGCGTCGACTTGTCATAGCCGTTCTCGAAGGATGATCTTCTTTAGCAACGAGTCGGTGACGTTAACGCAACGTCACATGATTCACAAAATGTGTGTACGGAGCGACATACGAAGGTGTTGGTGACGCATTAGAAGAACATCATAATACATCACCAGCTTGCGCAATCGTAACTTCGAATTCTTCATTATATCTTGATTATTTTGCTCATTTAATTAAGCAAAACTTCGCCAGACGTTTCTTATACACATGTACCATGATATATGTTGATTTCACAGTTATCTGACAAATTGAAATTTTTTATCAATATAACACATTGTTTGCATATAAATTTCCCATAGGTTTTCTATAGTCCTATGGCCTTTTATATGCAGACTTTGTCCTCTGTTTTCTAACAAACGGAGGCCTAAATTAAAAATCCCTTAATTTAAAATGAGTTTTATACCCTAAACTTTATGATGATATGCCCATTTGTTTCTAGGTCCTTTCTTGGAGCCATATGAATTATTTAATTAATTAATTAATTATATTATATTATATTATATTATTTATTTATATTAGATTACCTTAGTATATTGTAACTTGTACTGTATATACAAGACTACGAACAGGAAGCCATACGTTAACATAATTTCTGAAAACAATATAGGGGCGCCTGCGGCGCCCCAAAAATGAATTTTGGAAGTGGGTCTATTCCTAGTTAGCCGCTTTTTGAACGCTATAGAGCGTATAGAGCGTCGAAACATGTTTTGGCATTTAGGAAAGCGTGCATTAATCGCTGCAAATAACCGAATATAACCGAAAATCGCTTCGTTGGCGATTTATGAGGTGTTGATTGCTAATACATTGGATAGGGCGGCCATTTTTTTTCCCGGCCATTCTACTTAGAGTACTACCGTACTCTCTGATATATATGATTCAATAATTTAGCTATTGAAGTTAAATATAAATGTCTCCCCAAAGTTTTTATCTCCTGCTACTCCTCTCCAGTATTCAAACCAGTAAGTTATACTTATATAAACTATAATATAGTGAACTCGAGAGTATACAGTACGTACGACTGTAAATTAAAGTGACTTTACCAGTTCAGCCAGATATATGCAGGATGGGTCATACAAAGTTCAAAAGTAATACTCTGACTCTCTGATATTGCATATAGCGGTGGAAATTCAGGGAGGGGGAGCACTGGGGGTACAGATATACCCGGGCTCCACAAAAAATCAAAATTAATTTTCAACGATAAATCTCAGTCTTTGTACATATAGCAGACTTCTACCATATTATGCCGATCATGTTTGTAAATATATATATATGCAGCTACAGTGTGCCCTTCCTTTTGCTTAACTTCCTCTATCTATGTGTAATGTAGGTAGATTAATGATTTGTCCAATTCTACATTGATACAGATCATTTCAGTGCATATACTTAAATGGAACACTGATCATAATATATATCCTCCCCAACAGCAGGCTTAGACCATAATATTGGTGCTGGCGCCATACATCACTCCATGCATATTAAATGCATGCAGCATAGAGTATTATATAAAACGAAAACCTTAACCTTACTGGGGCTATTACACGTCACCAATTACATTTTAGTATGCCACTTTTTATGGTCATATCTTTACCTTCCCAAATGTATATGTAGTCACTGTACATGCTGTCATCGTAATCAGTAATTAACTTAGAATTCATTTTAATATATACAGTGCAAGTTACAATATACAAAGGTAATCTAATATAATATAATCTAATCTAATATAATATAATATAATTAAATAAATAATTCATATGGCTCCAAGAAAGGACCTAGAAACAAAATGGGCATATCATCATAAAGTTTAGGGTATAAAACTCATTTTAAATTAAGGGATTTTTGATTTAGGCCTCCGTTTCTTAGAAAACGGAGGACAAAGTTTGCATATAAAAGGCCATAGGACTATAGAAAACCTATGGGAAATTTATATGCAAACCATGTGTTATATTGATAAAAATTTTCAGTTTGTCCGATAACTGTGAAATCAACATATATCATGGTACATGTGTATAAGAAACGTCTGGCGAAGTTTTGCTTAATTAAATGAGCAAAATAATCAAGATATAATGAAGAATTCAAAGTTACGATTGCGCAAGCTGGTGATGTATTGTGATGTTCTTCGAATGCGTCACCAACACCTTCGTATGTCGCTCCGTACACACATTTTGTGAATCTTGTGACGTTGCGAAAACGTCACCGCCTCGTTGCTAAAGAAGATCATCCTTTCGAGAACGGCTATGACAAGTCGACGCTCTCCTACGAGAAGGAGCTACCGAATAAGCGAGTTGTAGCGAAGGTTAGATAAAGCGTATTTGTATACGTTCATGTTAAGTTTAAGCCAGAATTGTTGCTATATATTGATGTAAAAGAAATTCGTACTTTGGTAATTTAAGCTCTGTCTTAGTCGACGCTCTCCTACGAGAAGGAGCTACCGAATAAGCGAGTTGTAGCGAAGGTGAGATAAAGCGTATTTGTATACGTTCCCGTTAATTTTGAGGCAGAATTGTCCCTATACTGATGCAAAAGAAATTCGTTTAGTCGACCGTATTAAAACTTTGGTAATTAAAGCTCTGTCTTATCTTCTTATGTTTTTATTCATTTTTTACTTGCAATTGTCCATGTGTAGGAATAAGGAGTGTTATATATTATGCTTGTTTAAATACAATCAAGTACTACACAGTGCAAGTTACAAATTTATACACGGATGCAAATGACTCCCAAAATAATCACAATCAGGTATATTAAACGCTACAAGACTTTAGCCACACTGAAATTCTCAACTGCTGCATACAGAGTAGTAGTCTCTACAGATCATATAAGGTTAAATACATGGCCTTCCAATTACCTTTTCACACCTAAGTATAGACTGAAGATGATGCATCTGGATGCCATTATCAGCAAAAATTCCAGTCTCATGCAGGGGATCTCAGCCAATAATCACCGCAGATTTGACTTGCCTTGAGTGTCAGCTAGGAGTACCATTGGTTGCTTGCATGCATTCACATAAACAACAGGGTTAGAGACGATTTGGTAACTTGCACACAGGGACATAAAGGCTGGGGCCTTTAATTTATTTCATGAACAATGTCCCTTGTGTGCAAGTTACCAAATCGTCTCTAACCCTGTTGTTTATGTGAATGCATGCAAGCAACCAATGGTACTCCTAGCTGACACTCAAGGCAAGTCAAATCTGCGGTGATTATTGGCTGAGATCCCCTGCATGAGACTGGAATTTTTGCTGATAATGGCATCCAGATGCATCATCTTCAGTCTATACTTAGGTGTGAAAAGGTAATTGGAAGGCCATGTATTTAACCTTATATGATCTGTAGAGACTACTACTCTGTATGCAGCAGTTGAGAATTTCAGTGTGGCTAAAGTCTTGTAGCGTTTAATATACCTGATTGTGATTATTTTGGGAGTCATTTGCATCCGTATTATATTATATACCTCAGTGTGATTATCTTGGGAGTCACTTGCATCCGTGTATAAATTTGTAACTTGCACTGTGTAGTACTTGATTATATATGTCTTTATATATATAGCTTTGCAATTGTCAATTAGTGGACCAGAAATTGATAAAGCTATCGGTGTTGTTTTTGGAGTTGTTTTTGGAGTTATTTTACTCTGTTGCATTATAATGTGCATTTTATGCTGTGTTGGCACTCACTACATGTGTCAGCCTGTTAGGAGAACACCACATAGTACAGTGGCTACAGCAACATTTGATCCATCTGGTACCATCACAACCTATCCAGCCCTTCCACCTCAACCAACAGCCCAAGGCCTTAACAACCAGCCACCTCAAGGGGAATACCCCACTCAAGTTCTTTTCCCTCAGTTTGGATCTCTATCTCACCCTCCTCTGGAAGATCCAGATCCAGCAGCTCCTCCAGAGAGCTACCCAACCCATCCACCTCAACCTTAATTACAACTAGCAGGAGCTAGTTGGACTAGCCACCTCCTTAAGCACCTACGTAGTGGACCGGAATGGATCCTATTTGTTTGTAGTCATTATAGAAATAGATCTACATCTGCAAAATATTTAGATATATACTCAGGCAGAACATTAGACAATATATGTTCTATGTACTATATGTACTATATGTTCAAGTATTCAAATACATAATTAAAATTTCAGATCGGGAGCCAAGTCCTTGAGGTTACGTTACATGTACTTTTGAAAATAATACTGCCTGAATGTAAAATGAGGTGTACAAATTAAACACGTTTATAGCATATACAGACTGACACTATGAAAGATGGTGTGCTCAAACGAAATATCTGGGAGAGGTTATAATGAGCAGGCAGCCAAAATGTAAGATATTACGACCTTTGATCAGTCCGGATCCTTTACTAAAATGGTCGTTTATGAGGCGATTCATGTAGCTTCAGTTCTATAGTCACATAACTGACTTGCATGACATGCATCATGGTTGACAAAAAGAGTGAAAAATACCTATAATACTCATATACATGCATATCAGAGAGTACGGTAGTACTCTCTAAGTAGGAATGGCCGGAAAAAAAATGGCCGCCCTATCCAATGTATTAGCAATCAACACCTCAAAAATCGCCAACGAAGCGATTTTCGGTTATATTCGGTTATTTGCAGCGATTAATGCACGCTTTCCTAAATGCCAAAAACATGTTTCGACGCTCTACACGCTCTATAGCGTTCAAAAAGCGGCTAACTAGGAATAGACCCACTTCCAAAATTCATTTTTTCTTCTTCTTCTTCTTCTTCTTCTTCTTCTTCTTTTATTGAATAGACTAGCGCTAATATGCAAACTTGTGCGGGCACGTACTAGTTATAAATCGTCATAAATATTTCGGAACTAGGGAATAGACAGCCCTAAATCTGAATGCGCTCTACAATAAGCATGTTAATTGTGAAGAGCGAAAATTGTGGTCTTCTCGGACGCCATTTTTTAATTAAGAGATCATGGTCTTCGGCATATTTCTCTTGTCTAAGACGTTATTTTGAGATCTTCGCCAAGAAAACTTTCAAATTAATTTAAAACAAGTAATATTAAGAGGAAAAAAGGGGGAATACAAGTAAATAAAAAACATTTACAAAAATGATGTTAGAAGTAGAAATGGCAGTGTTCACTAATCCATCTGCAAAAAGTATCGAAACAAGACACTGATTATATGATAAGGCTAATCATACAGAAGTTGCATATATACTGAAATTTAAGTAACTTAACCATACACTTCTGTGTTTGGGCGCACCATTCCTACTTAAGGTTAGTGCGCCCAAACACAGAAGTGTATGGTTAAGTTACTTAAATTTCAGTATATATGCAACTTCTGTATGATTAGCCTTATCATATAATCAGTGTCTTGTTTCGATACTTTTTGCAGATGGATTAGTGAACACTGCCATTTCTACTTCTAACATCATTTTTGTAAATGTTTTTTATTTACTTGTATATATAATTATGGTGAATTGCAACTAATTACTTTCATGTATATGTATAGTTAGTATAAGAGGGGAAACATGAGGGAAGCAATGCTGTGGTGCAGTTTTAATTAGTGGCAAAGCACTGGTGGTTTCAACCAACCGTCTTGGGTTTGATTTCTGGCAATTGTTTCTTTCATGCTTTTCCATGATATTCGAGGATGGTAATTGTCATTTGATTATCACTTAGCCATGGTCAGGAATGCTTTGACTACATAAGAATTTTTTTACCTGTTCTACCCTAACCCTACTATAGCTATAGAGTTTGTGACACATTTGCTTGAATTTTCATTTGCCAAATGCATATATAATTATAAAATTATTATCTCAGTAATTACACTTAGTCTAACAGGTATGCACCATCTTTTAAAAAACATTCCTGTGTTTGGCATATCAGCGGTGTTCAAATTTAACAAAGACTCCATTTTTAGGTGACATTGTTATACCAACTACAGTTTGTAGAGGTACTTCTGTGTCCGGAGCTTGAAGGATTTTGTACTTCCTTATTATATCCATTAATGCCATCTTAGCTTCCAGCATTGCAAATCTCATGCCAATGCAGTTTCTGGGACCGACACCAAAAGGAACAAAACAAAGTGGATCTCTCTCTTCTTTCACCGATGCAGAAAACCTAAAAAAACATAATTAATCTCTGAACGACCACATGCAGATTATTGCTATAGTCCATCTTTATGTAATAGATACTAAGGACAATCAGGGGAATATATTACACCTAACAAGCCAAGGGACCAAGGTCTCATCTTGATTGGGGGCCAAAGTCCTACTTGCATACCACATAACTATAAACTTGTAAAATTTTGCCTTTTTTGCGAATTAACCCCAAATCGTGAAAAATTGCTATGCCATGTTTCTCAAGTTTACATGTTGTAGTTAGTGTATGTCTCATTCACTGCAATGGTGAAAATAAGAATCACTAATATTCATTCAGAATCTGCGGATTTTTCAAAAATTCACAAAAATTCTTACACTAACTACAAAACACAGGCATTCCTCAGGGAACATAACTTGTTAGCTAGTATACATCTGGGTCAAATGATAATATCACAACCATATGCATACCTTTCAGGGTCAAAGTGCTCTGGTTCTGGCCAGTGATCAGCATTGTTATGAAGGTAATGAATAGGGAGCTCTACAATACAACCCTTGGGTATGGTAAACCCTTTGATGACTACGTCCTGTGAAGTTTCTCTACTAGTTCTACACATATATAGTGAGAATCTTAAATCAGTATAATGCAAGACCACTCATTAACTAAATTTAAGAAAAATAGTAGTTCTCAATCTAGCTTGCATTGTGGGCAGCACCTGTGACACCACACAGAGACACATTTAAAGTTTTAGATATATGGGTGGTAATGCTTGTTGTTGGAACTGTATGGAGCATGCATGGAATTGTAAGGCCAATCCAATCTTGATTACCAAGTGGTAACCAAACTACTACATATCAAACAAAGACATGGGATCATACGTATATAGTAGTCATTACCCCTACTTCAGTTATCATGATGCACTTACGTATATGTAGAAGTGTTAAGTCTCTAAATTTTAGTATGTTATTTATGTATGGTTAGCTATTACATTTTCACTGTCTTATTTCTTTTTCAGATATACGTACGTACTAATCAGTGTTACAAGCACTGCCATCTCTACTTCAAACTCATTTTTATATTTAACTTGTACTTGTGGTCCAAGTTGTATACATATAATAACAATGTATATATAAATACTGATACCTCAAAGCAGGGGGATACATTCTTAGGGTTTCATTAAACACCCAATCTAGATACTCAATTTTCTGTGAAGCTTCATACTTTGAACTGTCCTGTGCGGGAGGGAGAGGGAGAGGGAGAGGGGGAGGGAGAGGGAGAGGGAGAGGGAGAGGGAGAGGGAGAGGGGGAGGTAGAGGGAGAGGGGGAGGGAGAGGGGGAGGGGGGAGAGGGAGAGAGAGAGGGGGAGGGAGAGGGGGAAGGGAGGGAGAGGGAGAGAGAGGGGGGGAGGGGAAAAAAGGAAAATCAGAAAACTGTAGACGAGTGCATAAATGACACAGACACATTACATTCATAGGTATCCATTTTGAAGTCTATAATCTACTGTTTGAAATAGCCAGACTTCTAGTATGAAAATGTAATAATCAGCATTAGAATTCCATGCAACTATGTATATTAAGCATCAGATATTGTGCAATCAATCCTCCTCTTCATAAGCATGTAATAGCCTAGCAGGATACTTGGTTAATTAGTAGAGGTATACCAATTATCCCATCGTCCACGTATAAGAAACCTCTCCTCCTAAAAACAAAATTCACTTACTGCATTTATTTTAAAGTAATCCTCAACTTCTCCAGCTAGTCTATCCTGTGCATCTGGGTTAAGTGCCAGAAGGTACGTGCAGTAAGAAAGAGCATTGCTTGTAGTCTCGTAGCCTGCTAAGAGGAAGATATTGCTGTGTGCCACGATTTCATTGTCAGTCAGTCCCTCTGAGCTTGTCCCATCTTCCTTGCGTGTTTCAAGCATCAACTGTAGCAGGTCTTTTCTCTACATACGTACATATATAACGTACATATAATTATTAACAAATGAGAGTAATAAACTAGTGTATTTCTCAAACCTATAGGATTGCTTTTAGAGGTGCATTAAGTTCCAAACTGGAGGCAATTAATGAAATACAAACAAAATTAAATTGAAAAGTAAATTTGGTCTACACTTTCTGCACCATACGTATATTGTAAAGCCTTCTAGTGATTCAAGTTTGATCCTCGTTTAAGTAGCTATAAAGATAGAAGTTTTCTACCAAGCGAAATGCACTAGTTTCTGTTAGCATTGTAGGTAGATATATGTAGTTAATATATCCTTATGTTCATTTTAAGGGATTCTAGATTACCATATAGTATTATATATACGTACGTACTTGGAGATTATGTATATATTAATGGAGACATAATTGAGAAATGACTAAACAATGAGTGAAAATGAAATGCTGACACAGTTAGTTTGTTGTTTTTCACTAGGGAAAGGAAGCGTATTGAGCTCATACAAAGCTAACATGTGTTTTTTTTTAAAATACAATAGAACACTTTTTTTAGGTAATTAGTCATCCTATAGAGATGGTGGTCTACAGGATGATCAATCAATGCTGACAACAAGCAATATTGATGGTCAATGATTCAACTGGTGGAGAAAGGAGGAATAGTAGGAATTCAGCCACATACAAAGCTTATACCTGGAGTCAAAGGGGTCTAGGAATATGTCGTTATGTTATTCATTCATGCATTCACTTTTCCTTATATTCATATTACATAGTTATTGGTACAGGAGACCAGGTATTTTAGTTCATGAACTAGATGTTAGGGATTTCTTCTAATTGAGTCAAGGTTATCTTTGAGAAGGTTCATCTTTATTCTCTTGAGTGTCTAGAGAAGCTGTTAGTTTCTTGAGAAGCCGAAGTTTTGACCCAGGGAGCCTTCATTCTCACTGAAGAAGACCCCCAGGGTCAAAGTGTCTGATTCTTAAGTAGCAAACTGCATCTGTAGATATTCACAAGTCTAAAAATGAACCTTCTCAAACATATTCTAAGCAAACATCATTACACACACCTGAACAGTGCCGGCCTGAGCACGACGCTCCCTGATTAATTCCATTGAAGTAGTCTCGAGGAAGGCATATCCCTTAGCTGCTGTAGTTTTTGACGAAACAAACCTGATTATATGCAAAAGCCATGGAAATGTAGCTACATAGAAAAGAAAAGTATACACATTCGTCTCCTTACTTGTAGTACATACGTACATTAATTATGCTAATAAATGGTGGCACACTTACATAAGAGTCTTCTTAAAACCATTCCATTAAGTCTTGAGCCTTCTTTTGAAAATCCAAACACTGATGAAGCAGCTACTGTTAGGTCATCATCTTCAGTTGCCGTTTGTATATCTTTCCACCGACCAAAGGCACTAGCTAGTATCACCTCCATAGTAAACTTTCCAAACATTCTATAAACAAAACAAATTAACAAATTGTAAGAATGCACCAATTTACCAAAAAAACTGAAAAATTGTAAATAAAGTAACTTACATTTATTAAACATAAACATATCTGAAAAAAATTGCACAAATCCTATGCAAAGGCTAGGATTTGCTGGTGTAATAACTTCAAGAGATTATTATATTTTCGCATATGTAGGTATGTGTATACTTAAGAGTGATCTTCATTCAGCATATTACGTACTTATGGACATCAAAGCTCTGATTCGACCCTGAAAATTTGTCAATTTTTTGAACCAATCTCTTCACACTCTCTGCAATCAGTGGCTCCATCTGCAATAGAGTGTCATAAACATAAATATGAAGAGATTAATCAAATATATTGCTCCCTTACTAATTTCATTTTATGAGCACTAAAGGTGGGTGTAAGAATGCTCCTACTTCTCCTCCAGTGCCCATCTCTGGCCTGAAGGAGCCCTCTAGCTCGGTCCTGCTTGTTCTTGCGTAATAAAGCAGGAAAATGCTAGACAAATAACAGCAACACTTGTAATTAATACAAATCTGAATACTTTGCATTAGCACAGGAGAATACAGAAAGACAGATCTTCAAGTAGTTTATACATAAAAACATGAGAAGTACTAATATAGCTACTATTTTAAATATCATTTGACTAGCTATTCTAATTCACGACAACTAATGTGAACTGATTACACGAACAAAATGGCCACCATAGAAACATACGTACCTCTCTATTGGTGAAATTGCTGAACTGTTTGATAAATACTTCTCTCAACATTTCCAAGTCGGTTATCTGAACATAAGGCCTGCTTCCAATGTAATATCTGAAGCAAAGCAAAGCACAACTGCACTTTCACACATCAAGCTTTATAATATATGATTACTACACGTCTGTGTCTCATGATTATATATGATTACTACACGTCTGTGTCTCATGATTATATATGATTACTACACGTCTATGTCTCATGATTATATATGATTACTACACGTCTGTGTCTCATGCCTCATAAGACAGACATACCCACACACTGATCCATGCCTTTCTGCAAAGTACCTTTGAGACTCAGCTCTACCCTGAACAATAAAATATTCGTGTGAAAATTACTTTATAATAAAGAAAAACATTGATTTCACATTAATTTAGAAATGCATTCACCAATTGGACAATCAATTCCGCGTTACCATCGAGTGCTCTAGGCGCTGGGCCTGGAATACCACATCTCTTGAGCACTTGATACGGCGCGTAGCAATAACTATAAGCATAGAGACAAACCATTTAGCCTCGGTCCTAAACCAATTCGTAAGAATAGACACACATACTTGTACCAAAAATAGGTAATTAAAAGGAAGAGGAATAATAAGATGAGCCCAAAAATGGTGAGTCCTTCGATGGCCATGCAGGCAGGACGGACGGAAAGCTCCGATGCAAAGCCAAAATGGCGAAAGTGACAAATCAAGGTAAATCAATAACTATTATGCAATCCAATCCTGTTAGAAAAAAAAAACATGGCCTGTTGGTTTGTTTGTTCGCGAACTCCTCCTTCGAATCGTGCGCCATCGACCTCAAACTACTCTCACCTACTTAGGGATATCCTTGGAGTGTCCTAAGGGGGTTGGCTTTTTCTTTTTTTAGCCTTTTTTCGCTGATTCGGCCTGACTTCCGTTATTGGCCGCCATTTTTGCTACGGAAGTATGCGGATGTCGTGGAAATATTAGCTGAACAGGAAGTACCACACCCGTAGGGGCGGGATTCTCCCTATATACGCGAACGCCTTACCACAAGATCTCGGTCTTGCTTCGTTACTCTTTTCAGATGTGCTATTCACTAGTCAATAGTGTTAGCTGGTACAAAGACTTTATAACATAGTACGATGCTAATGGTACACACTGTATATTTGTATACATGCGGTTTGAAAAATTGAATCTGAAAAGGTAACAATTTAGGGTAAATAATTAGCCACAAAGTCACTTCTTTCAAGCATTATTACTATATCTTCTGCACTAGGTCGCTTGGTGGGCTTCCCTTTCCAGCATCTCAGCATTACCTCATAACTGTATACAGCAGCAATGAATAACAATTACACAGATTACATAGGCTGCCATATATGCAATAGATGTAATCATAGATCTTACATACTTATGATGTAATGTTATTATGTAACAGATGTAATGTATCCATGGTGTATTATGCAATAGATGTAATGTATCCATGGTGTATTATACAATAGATGTAATGTATCCATGGTGTATTATGCAATAGATGTAATGTATCCATGGTGTATTATGCAATAGATGTAATGTATCCATGGTGTATTATACAACGGATGTAATGTATCCATGGTGTATTATGCAACAGATGTAATGTATCCATGGTGTATTATGTAATAGAATCCATGGTGTATTATGCAACACATATAATATATCCATGGTGTATTATGCAACAGATATAATATCCATGGTGTATTATGCAACAGATATAGTGTATATCCATGGTGTATTATGCAATACAGTATAGTAGTTTGCTAAACAACATGTAATAAATATTAGTAGCATTATATTTTTGATATATGTACTGTATATTGGATGCCACATTGTACACTTGTATAGATGCACACTCACAGGTCTTCCGTGCAGTTAAAAGGTTTAGGAGGTCTATATTGCTTAGCACACAGTAATGATTTAATTTCCTCATCCTGGAACTCCTCAAAAGGAAATGATCCCAGTGTTACAATCTCCCACATTAACATTCCAAATGCCCTTTAAGAAAAGGAACAAATTACCAGTATGTATAATAAAGTATATATTATTCTTGCTTACTTTTAATTTGTTATGCAGTTCAACAATTTGAACTTAACAGTTGCAATTATATATGTATATACTAAATATTATAGTAATCTAAATTTAATTGACAAAGAAAGTATTACAAAAGCTAAGCCTTGTTTTATATAGAAAATGAAAGTGTAGTTTAAAGACCAGAAATTAAGCAATATTTATTAATTTAATACACTTTCTTACCACACATCTGATAGGCTTGTTCTAGCTTTTCCTTCTAAGACTTCAGGTGACAGCCACCTCAAAGGAATGGCTTCTTCTTCAACATTCAGCTTACTGTACTCTGCCTTGAAGAGCACAGGACCAACTCCATACACTAAAAGAATGCAGGCAAAGTGTTAATGAAAGATAGAGAAAATATGAATCTGCCTTGTGTTTTGAAGTCATTGAGTACATCAAACCAATCTCATCATATCATAACAGGTTTGCAGTGATATGAGAGTATTTTGTTACCACATCGAAATACATTTCAAGGCATATGATGTTGAATACATTCACGATAGTTACCGTTAACATTAACTACGACAAAGAGGGAAAAGCGGACAAAAGACCAAATAGCAGTAAACATACACAACTTCCTGTCGATTGGGGACAATAGGGGTGACGCCTTAAAGCATCACGTGCGCCTAGTCCTTTTCCATAGTGGTGACAATATGGCGATTAGTGGGAGCCCGACTACCGAAGGAGCCTTATCAAAGTGGACCAACCCCGTCAGCGGATGGCAGTATCGCTGGCTAGTTTTAAACAAGTCGGAGTGTACCATCACTTACTATACAGTGAGAATAAGGAAGATTAATTTATAGGCTAGCATGCGAACGTAATAGGTTCACCAACAAGCGGCTCAGAGAGTGGGAAAACACTATAAAAGTAGTATTAGTTTCAGTCTGTGCAGACATTTGGTCGAAGAGAAAGTAAATTTTGCTTTGCCAGTTGAAGCAGCTTAAATCGGTATAAAAAGTAATCGCTTGGGATAATCGTAACAATAACACTCCGAGTTTGTATACCAACCCGTCCTATTAGTTCTGTCAGTGCCACGTATACCTAGTGGCGTTTAATTGACAATTACATGTTACCGCTTCGTTTGTTGACCCATTTGCTGAGTAGGTTATCGTATGCGGCCTTGGATTGCCGAATGAGTGGAACTAAACTACGTGTTATTATATCTCTCCTTAGTCTCACGAAAAACTGCAAAAGAATTCTCCAAAAGGTGTCATTTCACTGAAAGTAAGTGCTAACGTTCTATTGTTAGTAAACGTGTATTAGCTAAAGCCCTGTATAGCAAAGATGGTACGCTATCTCGCTTCGACTTCCTTTGTGTTCTAGGATTCGACAGTAGTAATTGAAAGCAATAATTTCAATTTCTCCATTCACAGCGAAGGAAAGAAGTACCAATTCCAAGGTATTTTGATATTGAAACTAGGTAGTCACATCTCAAGCATGTCAACAATATTGTTATGTTTGAATATCACAAAACTGTACTATTCACTTGATTGACTGACAGTGCTTTCAGAGAAAGGTCTTGTAGATTATAATCCAGAAGGAAGCAGTGAATCATATGTAACAGTTACACAATGTCACTTTGCGGTGTATCAATTATACAATCATGAGACCCAAGGGCGCGAAAGTGACATTGTGTAACTGTTATACACTCCATCCCTAGGCTTTCCTTGCGATAATGCAAGATTTACTGAGTTTTTAATAGAAAAAGGATTCCTTCTAACTGTGTCAAATTTATCTTTGGGATGGTACATCCTTCGACTTTTGAGCATTTAAAAACGCAGTTTGGTTTCGTTTCTTTGTCAAACATTTCGACCCTGGGGATCTTCATCAGTTATCCCCAGGACCAAAATGTTTGACCAAGAAATGAAACCAGAAACGGAGTGTATGTATACATAAATGTGACTCATTGTAACGCGTATTGCACAACCAGCTATATACATTACATATGTGTATACATGAATCACTACACTGTTTAACATGACTACATCACATGACTACAACACAGCTAAGGATGAGAGAGAAATGGACAAATGGGTCAGAGCAATAGAAATGAGGAACTCGGGCTGCCATGAAAAGGTGAGCCTTGCACCAGTCACATGCAGTGTGTAGACCTGCCACCAAAGGCTTGTAAATTAACACAATTGCATGTCACTATGAACAGAGTTTACTGATGTACATATGTATGACATCACTGATAAAGTATCCAAGATGAAAGGTCAATACTAGAGAATGGACGTTCTTGTTTTGTGGGCTTGATAAAGTCTTTAATGATCAAATATCTGGATATCTTAAGATTCCCCACTAATGAATAGCTAATGATAGTCACTTAACTGATGTGCTAGTAGTACCTCCAATGTGTTTATAACTTTTATTATTTACAAGTAATATTACTAAAGTGTGAAACACCATTGACTGGGTCCTCATTCAATGCCACAACTTTTCCTAAATATTAGAGTAAGGACTTCTACTTACTGCATCCAACTTATTTTTGAGATGATTCATCTCTCTCAATAATTTTTGAGCATCTAGAGATGTATTTTGCAGGTTTTTGGATCTTTAGTCTGTTATGGTTTCTTCAGTAAAAAATAATTGAAAAAGTGAACAATTTTAAAGACTACTTTAGTGTCTGAGCTCAATCTAATCAGACAACTCATAGTTTATATTAAACTATTTTTGTTTAGCCTGTGTCTGAAGCTTCTATACGTTTATATAGTTGTCTCAGTGTTCCGTGTGTTATGATGGCTTGCTTGATATCCACTCATTAAACATTGCTAGGTGTGTGTGTATCACTCGTTTGGAACACAAAAAGAGTTAGATAGAATATTTACAAGAATCTTGCTTAATTTGACATTCTTCATTTTGTGTAAAATATATAGGTCACAGCTGTGAATATTAGAATTAAAATCAGTTTTTCCAGATTTTCATAATTACCACTGGCCATTGGCTGGGCATTGGTCAGTAGCAGCTTGGCTATTTAATATATGCAGTACATACATACATTGTGTATGACCACCATATATTGGTAATGTTTCTATACATATGTGTTTGTACATGTAGTACATTTGTGTTATGCATTAAGGTGTGTTGGTATGCTAAACAAAGCATAGGAATGTGTTTATTAACTTAGTGAAAATCATTTTCTGATGGTACTACACATTAACTATTAAACTGGTCTTTCTACATATGCATACCGTGACAAATCAATTTGAGAGGATTCATTTGCACTTTGAGTGACATTGTCATTACAATTCTTCCTCATTACATCACCTTAGATCACTGTAGGTAGTGATGAAGGGTATGAATCTACAATGGACACACTGGTAGCTGAGCTCAGAAGCAGTATACCCGAATGTTTAGATCAAATTGACACAGATGAGGAATATTTTGATGCACACTCAAGTCCCACCATGCCCACACTGGAAGTTACATCACCACAGTAAGTAGCTTTCTGTACGTATGTGGTATATATACTATATCTGAAGTTTGATTCTTGTTTACAGAGAAACAGCAACTTATTTTTTTCTTTTGAAAGGATCATCTTTCGACTTTTAGACACTCTAAAAGTTGAAAGATAATCCTTTCAAAAGATAGGTTTGATGCAGTTATAAGATCCTTATTCTATTATTTTTTCATTTAAACCTCCTAATAATTTCTTATTTCAATGCTTATCTAAACCTTTTGCACATACGTAGTACGTACTTTCCATGGGCTCATACTTTAATTATATTTCTCATATTATTTACTTTAGATTACATTGCCTTGCACTGTATATGTACATATTGTATGTTCCTTGATCCAGGGATGACGTGGCATTTCGATATAACAGTACTCCTCGCTCACATAAGGGGATTGACAATCACCTGGGTATGCCAAACACTGTACCAAGAAGAGTCAACAGCGTCCTGGATATTGGTAAGAGTCCTCAGAGAAATGAACGAAGGGCTTCAGTTCTGTCAGAGAGTGCTTGTCAAGACCGCCAGGAGCTACCAGAATCACCTTCTCCCATAAACAGTAAAATTGTTAAAGATTTACCTCAAAGCATTGGTAAGTGTTAGAGAGAATTACCACGAGTAAAAATGCTTTTCTTACAATGCAAACAAACTCGTGTAGTGGCTTACATCAGTTGTACATCAGAATGGCCTAGTTGTGTGACTTCATGAGATAGGAGTGTCATCATTTGTCTGATACACCTGACATTAGTATTAACAATTAACTCTTTTGTATGGAAACATAGGAATAGCCTAGACCAATATATTCTTTACATTATAATGAATATTCTACGTACAACACCATTTCATTGTATGTAAGGTTGACACTAATAGGAAGCTTGTGTATATACGTAAGACCCCTAGATTTAGCACAGAGAGCCAAGGACTCACAAAAGATTAATTAGAAGACAAATATTCCCAGGGTCACTGATGAAGGATGGAATTCCCAGAAACAGCTGTCTGGCCCAGTGGAAAGAAATAAAAGGAGAAGGAGAAAACTCTTGTATCCTCGTCCAAAGCTCCCACTAGGTTTTGTCCCTATAGGCTTTTATTCTAAAGTAAATGTGTAGTACGTATATTGGATTGGTATGTTAGATTATTTGTATGTAGGAGAAATAATGTTTTAGCTAATCAGTACTGTATTTTTCTTACTGCAGATGTCATTGATGATGAAATTGATGATGAGAAAGACATCAGTGGTAGGTGTTTACCTCAACTGTAACTACCAGTTACCATGGTAACTTAATCACCTCTATCCAACTTTATAGAAACTATTGGGGATCATAAGAGTATAATTCTTCATGTGCTGTCCCAACTGCGACCCGGAGTGGATCTGACAAGGGTAAGGAATACTTGTCAGATGAGGTAGACCCTTTCATTATCTTTGAGATGGTTCATCTTTGGTCATTTGTCTAAAGACCAAAGATGAATCATTT